>JAUPFP010000052.1:0-1342994 GCA_036925085.1 Brachycybe producta | reverse complement strand
GAATATTTTCAAAAAATGACAAGAAATGAGTCTTTCAGATGCCCTGAAAAGCACCGAAATGAACTCAGGAGGGCCCAACAAATTTCAGAAGACCATGAAAACCCATAAATTCAAAAAAGTAAAAATTGTCAAAAAATGAAATTCTTCCAAGAGTCTACTCTCGGAAATTTTTCAAAAAACGGCCAAAACTGAAAGTCTTCTAGATGCCTTGAAAAGCACTGAAATGAACTCAGGAGGGCCCAACAGACTTCAGATGACTATGAAAACCGTAAACCACTTGCAATGAATTTTCGAAGTTACAAATCCATGAGCAAGCATAGACACTTCAATGACGCCCACTTCGAACTGGTGTAACTTTTGAAGCGTGCATTGCACACTGGAAATGAAGACATCACTGCATTCCAGACTTTTCTGGGAATGCATCAAATCCAACATTTCCATTCACGCTCGTCTGGTTCACTTGCTATGAATTTTCAAAGTTACAGATAAATGAGCAAGCATAGACACTTCAATGACGCCCAATTTGAACTGGTGTAACTTTTGAAGCGTGCATTGCACACTGGAAATGAAGACATCACTGCATTCCAGACTTTTCTGGGAATGCATCAAATCCAACATTTCCATTCCCGCTCGTCTGGTTCACTTGCTATGAATTTTCAAAGTTACAGATAAATGAGCAAGCATAGACACTTCAATGACGCCCAATTTGAACTGGTGTAACTTTTGAAGCGTACATTGCACACTGGAAATGAAGACATCCCTGAATTCCAGGCTGCTCTTGCAATGTGATGCATCCAAAATTTCAATTCCCGCTCGTCTGGTTCACTTGCAATGAATTTTTGAAGTTATATAAATATTCCAAGAGGTCCAGAGTATGGTCCATGAATATTTTCAAAAAATGACAAGAAATGAGTCTTTCAGATGCCCTGAAAAGCACCGAAATGAACTCAGGAGGGCCCAACAAATTTCAGAAGACCCATAAATTCAAAAAAGTAAAAATTGTCAAAAAATGAAATTCTTCCAAGAGTCTACTCTCGGAAATTTTTCAAAAAACGGCCAAAACTGAAAGTCTTCTAGATGCCTTGAAAAGCACTGAAATGAACTCAGGAGGGCCCAACAGACTTCAGATGACTATGAAAACCGTAAACCACTTGCAATGAATTTTCGAAGTTACAAATCCATGAGCAAGCATAGACACTTCAATGACGCCCAATTTGAACTGGTGTAACTTTTGAAGCGTGCATTGCACACTGGAAATGAAGACATCACTGCATTCCAGACTTTTCTGGGAATGCATCAAATCCAACATTTCCATTCCCGCTCGTCTGTTTCACTTGCTATGAATTTTCGAAGTTACAAATCCATGAGCAAGCATAGACACTTCAATGACGCCCACTTCGAACTGGTGTAACTTTTGAAGCGTGCATTGCACACTGGAAATGAAGACATCACTGCATTCCAGACTTTTCTGGGAATGCATCAAATCCAACATTTCCATTCCCGCTCGTCTGGTTCACTTGCAATGAATTTTTGAAGTTATATAAATATTCCAAGAGGTCCAGAGTATGGTCCATGAATATTTTCAAAAAATGACAAGAAATGAGTCTTTCAGATGCCCTGAAAAGCACCGAAATGAACTCAGGAGGGCCCAACAAATTTCAGAAGACCATGAAAACCCATAAATTCAAAAAAGTAAAAATTGTCAAAAAATGAAATTCTTCCAAGAGTCTACTCTCGGAAATTTTTCAAAAAACGGCCAAAACTGAAAGTCTTCTAGATGCCTTGAAAAGCACTGAAATGAACTCAGGAGGGCCCAACAGACTTCAGATGACTATGAAAACCGTAAACCACTTGCAATGAATTTTCGAAGTTACAAATCCATGAGCAAGCATAGACACTTCAATGACGCCCACTTCGAACTGGTGTAACTTTTGAAGCGTGCATTGCACACTGGAAATGAAGACATCACTGCATTCCAGACTTTTCTGGGAATGCATCAAATCCAACATTTCCATTCCCGCTCGTCTGGTTCACTTGCTATGAATTTTCAAAGTTACAGATAAATGAGCAAGCATAGACACTTCAATGACGCCCAATTTGAACTGGTGTAACTTTTGAAGCGTACATTGCACACTGGAAATGAAGACATCCCTGAATTCCAGGCTGCTCTTGCAATGTGATGCATCCAAAATTTCCATTCCCGCTCGTCTGGTTCACTTGCAATGAATTTTTGAAGTTATATAAATATTCCAAGAGGTCCAGAGTATGGTCCATGAATATTTTCAAAAAATGACAAGAAATGAGTCTTTCAGATGCCCTGAAAAGCACCGAAATGAACTCAGGAGGGCCCAACAAATTTCAGAAGACCATGAAAACCCATAAATTCAAAAAAGTAAAAATTGTCAAAAAATGAAATTCTTCCAAGAGTCTACTCTCGGAAATTTTTCAAAAAACGGCCAAAACTGAAAGTCTTCTAGATGCCTTGAAAAGCACTGAAATGAACTCAGGAGGGCCCAACAGACTTCAGATGACTATGAAAACCGTAAACCACTTGCAATGAATTTTCGAAGTTACAAATCCATGCGCAAGCATAGACACTTCAATGACGCCCACTTCGAACTGGTGTAACTTTTGAAGCGTGCATTGCACACTGGAAATGAAGACATCACTGCATTCCAGACTTTTCTGGGAATGCATCAAATCCAACATTTCCATTCCCGCTCGTCTGGTTCACTTGCTATGAATTTTCAAAGTTACAGATAAATGAGCAAGCATAGACACTTCAATGACGCCCAATTTGAACTGGTGTAACTTTTGAAGCGTGCATTGCACACTGGAAATGAAGACATCACTGCATTCCAGACTTTACAGGGAATGCATCAAATCCAACATTTCCATTCCCGCTCGTCTGGTTCACTTGCTATGAATTTTCAAAGTTACAGATAAATGAGCAAGCATAGACACTTCAATGACGCCCAATTTGAACTGGTGTAACTTTTGAAGCGTGCATTGCACACTGGAAATGAAGACATCACTGCATTCCAGACTTTACAGGGAATGCATCAAATCCAACATTTCCATTCCCGCTCGTCTGGTTCACTTGCTATGAATTTTCAAAGTTACAGATAAATGAGCAAGCATAGACACTTCAATGACGCCCAATTTGAACTGGTGTAACTTTTGAAGCGTGCATTGCACACTGGAAATGAAGACATCACTGCATTCCAGACTTTACAGGGAATGCATCAAATCCAACATTTCCATTCCCGCTCGTCTGGTTCACTTGCTATGAATTTTCAAAGTTACAGATAAATGAGCAAGCATAGACACTTCAATGACGCCCACTTCGAACTGGTGTAACTTTTGAAGCGTGCATTGCACACTGGAAATGAAGACATCACTGCATTCCAGACTTTTCTGGGAATGCATCAAATCCAACATTTCCATTCCCGCTCGTCTGGTTCACTTGCTATGAATTTTCAAAGTTACAGATAAATGAGCAAGCATAGACACTTCAATGACGCCCAATTTGAACTGGTGTAACTTTTGAAGCGTGCATTGCACACTGGAAATGAAGACATCACTGCATTCCAGACTTTACAGGGAATGCATCAAATCCAACATTTCCATTCCCGCTCGTCTGGTTCACTTGCTATGAATTTTCAAAGTTACAGATAAATGAGCAAGCATAGACACTTCAATGACGCCCAATTTGAACTGGTGTAACTTTTGAAGCGTGCATTGCACACTGGAAATGAAGACATCACTGCATTCCAGACTTTTCTGGGAATGCATCAAATCCAACATTTCCATTCCCGCTCGTCTGGTTCACTTGCTATGAATTTTCAAAGTTACAGATAAATGAGCAAGCATAGACACTTCAATGACGCCCAATTTGAACTGGTGTAACTTTTGAAGCGTGCATTGCACACTGGAAATGAAGACATCACTGCATTCCAGACTTTACTGGGAATGCATCAAATTTAAACATTTCCATTCCCGCTCGTCTGTTTCACTTGCTATGAATTTTCGAAGTTACAGATCCATTAGCAAGCATAGACACTTCAATGACGCCCACTTCGAACTGGTGTAACTTTTGAAGCGTGCATTGCACACTGGAAATGAAGACATCACTGCATTCCAGACTTTTCTGGGAATGCATCAAATCCAACATTTCCATTCCCGCTCGTCTGGTTCACTTGCTATGCATTTTCAAAGTTACAGATAAATGAGCAAGCATAGACACTTCAATGACGCCCAATTTGAACTGGTGTAACTTTTGAAGCGTGCATTGCACACTGGAAATGAAGACATCACTGCATTCCAGACTTTACAGGGAATGCATCAAATCCAACATTTCCATTCCCGCTCGTCTGGTTCACTTGCTATGCATTTTCAAAGTTACAGATAAATGAGCAAGCATAGACACTTCAATGACGCCCAATTTGAACTGGTGTAACTTTTGAAGCGTGCATTGCACACTGGAAATGAAGACATCACTGCATTCCAGACTTTTCTGGGAATGCATCAAATCCAACATTTCCATTCCCGCTCGTCTGGTTCACTTGCTATGAATTTTCAAAGTTACAGATAAATGAGCAAGCATAGACACTTCAATGACGCCCAATTTGAACTGGTGTAACTTTTGAAGCGTGCATTGCACACTGGAAATGAAGACATCACTGCATTCCAGACTTTACAGGGAATGCATCAAATCCAACATTTCCATTCCCGCTCGTCTGGTTCACTTGCTATGAATTTTCAAAGTTACAGATAAATGAGCAAGCATAGACACTTCAATGACGCCCAATTTGAACTGGTGTAACTTTTGAAGCGTGCATTGCACACTGGAAATGAAGACATCACTGCATTCCAGACTTTTCTGGGAATGCATCAAATCCAACATTTCCATTCCCGCTCGTCTGGTTCACTTGCTATGAATTTTCAAAGTTACAGATAAATGAGCAAGCATAGACACTTCAATGACGCCCAATTTGAACTGGTGTAACTTTTGAAGCGTGCATTGCACACTGGAAATGAAGACATCACTGCATTCCAGACTTTTCTGGGAATGCATCAAATCCAACATTTCCATTCCCGCTCGTCTGGTTCACTTGCTATGAATTTTCAAAGTTACAGATAAATGAGCAAGCATAGACACTTCAATGACGCCCAATTTGAACTGGTGTAACTTTTGAAGCGTACATTGCACACTGGAAATGAAGACATCCCTGAATTCCAGGCTGCTCTTGCAATGTGATGCATCCAAAATTTCAATTCCCGCTCGTCTGGTTCACTTGCAATGAATTTTTGAAGTTATATAAATATTCCAAGAGGTCCAGAGTATGGTCCATGAATATTTTCAAAAAATGACAAGAAATGAGTCTTTCAGATGCCCTGAAAAGCACCGAAATGAACTCAGGAGGGCCCAACAAATTTCAGAAGACCCATAAATTCAAAAAAGTAAAAATTGTCAAAAAATGAAATTCTTCCAAGAGTCTACTCTCGGAAATTTTTCAAAAAACGGCCAAAACTGAAAGTCTTCTAGATGCCTTGAAAAGCACTGAAATGAACTCAGGAGGGCCCAACAGACTTCAGATGACTATGAAAACCGTAAACCACTTGCAATGAATTTTCGAAGTTACAAATCCATGAGCAAGCATAGACACTTCAATGACGCCCAATTTGAACTGGTGTAACTTTTGAAGCGTGCATTGCACACTGGAAATGAAGACATCACTGCATTCCAGACTTTTCTGGGAATGCATCAAATCCAACATTTCCATTCCCGCTCGTCTGTTTCACTTGCTATGAATTTTCGAAGTTACAAATCCATGAGCAAGCATAGACACTTCAATGACGCCCACTTCGAACTGGTGTAACTTTTGAAGCGTGCATTGCACACTGGAAATGAAGACATCACTGCATTCCAGACTTTTCTGGGAATGCATCAAATCCAACATTTCCATTCCCGCTCGTCTGGTTCACTTGCAATGAATTTTTGAAGTTATATAAATATTCCAAGAGGTCCAGAGTATGGTCCATGAATATTTTCAAAAAATGACAAGAAATGAGTCTTTCAGATGCCCTGAAAAGCACCGAAATGAACTCAGGAGGGCCCAACAAATTTCAGAAGACCATGAAAACCCATAAATTCAAAAAAGTAAAAATTGTCAAAAAATGAAATTCTTCCAAGAGTCTACTCTCGGAAATTTTTCAAAAAACGGCCAAAACTGAAAGTCTTCTAGATGCCTTGAAAAGCACTGAAATGAACTCAGGAGGGCCCAACAGACTTCAGATGACTATGAAAACCGTAAACCACTTGCAATGAATTTTCGAAGTTACAAATCCATGAGCAAGCATAGACACTTCAATGACGCCCACTTCGAACTGGTGTAACTTTTGAAGCGTGCATTGCACACTGGAAATGAAGACATCACTGCATTCCAGACTTTTCTGGGAATGCATCAAATCCAACATTTCCATTCCCGCTCGTCTGGTTCACTTGCTATGAATTTTCAAAGTTACAGATAAATGAGCAAGCATAGACACTTCAATGACGCCCAATTTGAACTGGTGTAACTTTTGAAGCGTACATTGCACACTGGAAATGAAGACATCCCTGAATTCCAGGCTGCTCTTGCAATGTGATGCATCCAAAATTTCCATTCCCGCTCGTCTGGTTCACTTGCAATGAATTTTTGAAGTTATATAAATATTCCAAGAGGTCCAGAGTATGGTCCATGAATATTTTCAAAAAATGACAAGAAATGAGTCTTTCAGATGCCCTGAAAAGCACCGAAATGAACTCAGGAGGGCCCAACAAATTTCAGAAGACCATGAAAACCCATAAATTCAAAAAAGTAAAAATTGTCAAAAAATGAAATTCTTCCAAGAGTCTACTCTCGGAAATTTTTCAAAAAACGGCCAAAACTGAAAGTCTTCTAGATGCCTTGAAAAGCACTGAAATGAACTCAGGAGGGCCCAACAGACTTCAGATGACTATGAAAACCGTAAACCACTTGCAATGAATTTTCGAAGTTACAAATCCATGAGCAAGCATAGACACTTCAATGACGCCCACTTCGAACTGGTGTAACTTTTGAAGCGTGCATTGCACACTGGAAATGAAGACATCACTGCATTCCAGACTTTTCTGGGAATGCATCAAATCCAACATTTCCATTCCCGCTCGTCTGGTTTACTTGCTATGAATTTTTGAAGTTATATAAATATTCCAAGAGGTCCAGAGTATGGTCCATGAATATTTTCAAAAAATGACAAGAAATGAGTCTTTCAGATGCCCTGAAAAGCACCGAAATGAACTCAGGAGGGCCCAACAAATTTCAGAAGACCATGAAAACCCATAAATTCAAAAAAGTAAAAATTGTCAAAAAATGAAATTCTTCCAAGAGTCTACTCTCGGAAATTTTTCAAAAAACGGCCAAAACTGAAAGTCTTCTAGATGCCTTGAAAAGCACTGAAATGAACTCAGGAGGGCCCAACAGACTTCAGATGACTATGAAAACCGTAAACCACTTGCAATGAATTTTCGAAGTTACAAATCCATGAGCAAGCATAGACACTTCAATGACGCCCACTTCGAACTGGTGTAACTTTTGAAGCGTGCATTGCACACTGGAAATGAAGACATCACTGCATTCCAGACTTTTCTGGGAATGCATCAAATCCAACATTTCCATTCCCGCTCGTCTGGTTCACTTGCTATGAATTTTCAAAGTTACAGATAAATGAGCAAGCATAGACACTTCAATGACGCCCAATTTGAACTGGTGTAACTTTTGAAGCGTGCATTGCACACTGGAAATGAAGACATCACTGCATTCCAGACTTTACAGGGAATGCATCAAATCCAACATTTCCATTCCCGCTCGTCTGGTTCACTTGCTATGAATTTTCAAAGTTACAGATAAATGAGCAAGCATAGACACTTCAATGACGCCCAATTTGAACTGGTGTAACTTTTGAAGCGTGCATTGCACACTGGAAATGAAGACATCACTGCATTCCAGACTTTTCTGGGAATGCATCAAATCCAACATTTCCATTCCCGCTCGTCTGGTTCACTTGCTATGCATTTTCAAAGTTACAGATAAATGAGCAAGCATAGACACTTCAATGACGCCCAATTTGAACTGGTGTAACTTTTGAAGCGTGCATTGCACACTGGAAATGAAGACATCACTGCATTCCAGACTTTTCTGGGAATGCATCAAATCCAAAATTTCCATTCCCGCTCGTCTGGTTCACTTGCAATGAATTTTTGAAGTTATATAAATATTCCAAGAGGTCCAGAGTATGGTCCATGAATATTTTCAAAAAATGACAAGAAATGAGTCTTTCAGATGCCCTGAAAAGCACCGAAATGAACTCAGGAGGGCCCAACAAATTTCAGAAGACCCATAAATTCAAAAAAGTAAAAATTGTCAAAAAATGAAATTCTTCCAAGAGTCTACTCTCGGAAATTTTTCAAAAAACGGCCAAAACTGAAAGTCTTCTAGATGCCTTGAAAAGCACTGAAATGAACTCAGGAGGGCCCAACAGACTTCAGATGACTATGAAAACCGTAAACCACTTGCAATGAATTTTCGAAGTTACAAATCCATGAGCAAGCATAGACACTTCAATGACGCCCAATTTGAACTGGTGTAACTTTTGAAGCGTGCATTGCACACTGGAAATGAAGACATCACTGCATTCCAGACTTTTCTGGGAATGCATCAAATCCAACATTTCCATTCCCGCTCGTCTGTTTCACTTGCTATGAATTTTCGAAGTTACAAATCCATGAGCAAGCATAGACACTTCAATGACGCCCACTTCGAACTGGTGTAACTTTTGAAGCGTGCATTGCACACTGGAAATGAAGACATCACTGCATTCCAGACTTTTCTGGGAATGCATCAAATCCAACATTTCCATTCCCGCTCGTCTGGTTCACTTGCAATGAATTTTTGAAGTTATATAAATATTCCAAGAGGTCCAGAGTATGGTCCATGAATATTTTCAAAAAATGACAAGAAATGAGTCTTTCAGATGCCCTGAAAAGCACCGAAATGAACTCAGGAGGGCCCAACAAATTTCAGAAGACCATGAAAACCCATAAATTCAAAAAAGTAAAAATTGTCAAAAAATGAAATTCTTCCAAGAGTCTACTCTCGGAAATTTTTCAAAAAACGGCCAAAACTGAAAGTCTTCTAGATGCCTTGAAAAGCACTGAAATGAACTCAGGAGGGCCCAACAGACTTCAGATGACTATGAAAACCGTAAACCACTTGCAATGAATTTTCGAAGTTACAAATCCATGAGCAAGCATAGACACTTCAATGACGCCCACTTCGAACTGGTGTAACTTTTGAAGCGTGCATTGCACACTGGAAATGAAGACATCACTGCATTCCAGACTTTTCTGGGAATGCATCAAATCCAACATTTCCATTCCCGCTCGTCTGGTTCACTTGCTATGAATTTTCAAAGTTACAGATAAATGAGCAAGCATAGACACTTCAATGACGCCCAATTTGAACTGGTGTAACTTTTGAAGCGTACATTGCACACTGGAAATGAAGACATCCCTGAATTCCAGGCTGCTCTTGCAATGTGATGCATCCAAAATTTCCATTCCCGCTCGTCTGGTTCACTTGCAATGAATTTTTGAAGTTATATAAATATTCCAAGAGGTCCAGAGTATGGTCCATGAATATTTTCAAAAAATGACAAGAAATGAGTCTTTCAGATGCCCTGAAAAGCACCGAAATGAACTCAGGAGGGCCCAACAAATTTCAGAAGACCATGAAAACCCATAAATTCAAAAAAGTAAAAATTGTCAAAAAATGAAATTCTTCCAAGAGTCTACTCTCGGAAATTTTTCAAAAAACGGCCAAAACTGAAAGTCTTCTAGATGCCTTGAAAAGCACTGAAATGAACTCAGGAGGGCCCAACAGACTTCAGATGACTATGAAAACCGTAAACCACTTGCAATGAATTTTCGAAGTTACAAATCCATGAGCAAGCATAGACACTTCAATGACGCCCACTTCGAACTGGTGTAACTTTTGAAGCGTGCATTGCACACTGGAAATGAAGACATCACTGCATTCCAGACTTTTCTGGGAATGCATCAAATCCAACATTTCCATTCCCGCTCGTCTGGTTTACTTGCTATGAATTTTTGAAGTTATATAAATATTCCAAGAGGTCCAGAGTATGGTCCATGAATATTTTCAAAAAATGACAAGAAATGAGTCTTTCAGATGCCCTGAAAAGCACCGAAATGAACTCAGGAGGGCCCAACAAATTTCAGAAGACCATGAAAACCCATAAATTCAAAAAAGTAAAAATTGTCAAAAAATGAAATTCTTCCAAGAGTCTACTCTCGGAAATTTTTCAAAAAACGGCCAAAACTGAAAGTCTTCTAGATGCCTTGAAAAGCACTGAAATGAACTCAGGAGGGCCCAACAGACTTCAGATGACTATGAAAACCGTAAACCACTTGCAATGAATTTTCGAAGTTACAAATCCATGAGCAAGCATAGACACTTCAATGACGCCCACTTCGAACTGGTGTAACTTTTGAAGCGTGCATTGCACACTGGAAATGAAGACATCACTGCATTCCAGACTTTTCTGGGAATGCATCAAATCCAACATTTCCATTCCCGCTCGTCTGGTTCACTTGCTATGAATTTTCAAAGTTACAGATAAATGAGCAAGCATAGACACTTCAATGACGCCCAATTTGAACTGGTGTAACTTTTGAAGCGTGCATTGCACACTGGAAATGAAGACATCACTGCATTCCAGACTTTACAGGGAATGCATCAAATCCAACATTTCCATTCCCGCTCGTCTGGTTCACTTGCTATGAATTTTCAAAGTTACAGATAAATGAGCAAGCATAGACACTTCAATGACGCCCAATTTGAACTGGTGTAACTTTTGAAGCGTGCATTGCACACTGGAAATGAAGACATCACTGCATTCCAGACTTTTCTGGGAATGCATCAAATCCAACATTTCCATTCCCGCTCGTCTGGTTCACTTGCTATGCATTTTCAAAGTTACAGATAAATGAGCAAGCATAGACACTTCAATGACGCCCAATTTGAACTGGTGTAACTTTTGAAGCGTGCATTGCACACTGGAAATGAAGACATCACTGCATTCCAGACTTTTCTGGGAATGCATCAAATCCAAAATTTCCATTCCCGCTCGTCTGGTTCACTTGCAATGAATTTTTGAAGTTATATAAATATTCCAAGAGGTCCAGAGTATGGTCCATGAATATTTTCAAAAAATGACAAGAAATGAGTCTTTCAGATGCCCTGAAAAGCACCGAAATGAACTCAGGAGGGCCCAACAAATTTCAGAAGACCATGAAAACCCATAAATTCAAAAAAGTAAAAATTGTCAAAAAATGAAATTCTTCCAAGAGTCTACTCTCGGAAATTTTTCAAAAAACGGCCAAAACTGAAAGTCTTCTAGATGCCTTGAAAAGCACTGAAATGAACTCAGGAGGGCCCAACAGACTTCAGATGACTATGAAAACCGTAAACCACTTGCAATGAATTTTCGAAGTTACAAATCCATGAGCAAGCATAGACACTTCAATGACGCCCAATTTGAACTGGTGTAACTTTTGAAGCGTGCATTGCACACTGGAAATGAAGACATCACTGCATTCCAGACTTTTCTGGGAATGCATCAAATCCAACATTTCCATTCCCGCTCGTCTGGTTCACTTGCTATGCATTTTCAAAGTTACAGATAAATGAGCAAGCATAGACACTTCAATGACGCCCAATTTGAACTGGTGTAACTTTTGAAGCGTGCATTGCACACTGGAAATGAAGACATCACTGCATTCCAGACTTTTCTGGGAATGCATCAAATCCAACATTTCCATTCCCGCTCGTCTGGTTCACTTGCTATGAATTTTCAAAGTTACAGATAAATGAGCAAGCATAGACACTTCAATGACGCCCAATTTGAACTGGTGTAACTTTTGAAGCGTGCATTGCACACTGGAAATGAAGACATCACTGCATTCCAGACTTTACAGGGAATGCATCAAATCCAACATTTCCATTCCCGCTCGTCTGGTTCACTTGCTATGAATTTTCAAAGTTACAGATAAATGAGCAAGCATAGACACTTCAATGACGCCCAATTTGAACTGGTGTAACTTTTGAAGCGTGCATTGCACACTGGAAATGAAGACATCACTGCATTCCAGACTTTTCTGGGAATGCATCAAATCCAACATTTCCATTCCCGCTCGTCTGGTTCACTTGCTATGAATTTTCAAAGTTACAGATAAATGAGCAAGCATAGACACTTCAATGACGCCCAATTTGAACTGGTGTAACTTTTGAAGCGTGCATTGCACACTGGAAATGAAGACATCACTGCATTCCAGACTTTACTGGGAATGCATCAAATTTAAACATTTCCATTCCCGCTCGTCTGTTTCACTTGCTATGAATTTTCGAAGTTACAGATCCATTAGCAAGCATAGACACTTCAATGACGCCCACTTCGAACTGGTGTAACTTTTGAAGCGTGCATTGCACACTGGAAATGAAGACATCACTGCATTCCAGACTTTTCTGGGAATGCATCAAATCCAACATTTCCATTCCCGCTCGTCTGGTTCACTTGCAATGAATTTTTGAAGTTATATAAATATTCCAAGAGGTCCAGAGTATGGTCCATGAATATTTTCAAAAAATGACAAGAAATGAGTCTTTCAGATGCCCTGAAAAGCACCGAAATGAACTCAGGAGGGCCCAACAAATTTCAGAAGACCATGAAAACCCATAAATTCAAAAAAGTAAAAATTGTCAAAAAATGAAATTCTTCCAAGAGTCTACTCTCGGAAATTTTTCAAAAAACGGCCAAAACTGAAAGTCTTCTAGATGCCTTGAAAAGCACTGAAATGAACTCAGGAGGGCCCAACAGACTTCAGATGACTATGAAAACCGTAAACCACTTGCAATGAATTTTCGAAGTTACAAATCCATGAGCAAGCATAGACACTTCAATGACGCCCACTTCGAACTGGTGTAACTTTTGAAGCGTGCATTGCACACTGGAAATGAAGACATCACTGCATTCCAGACTTTTCTGGGAATGCATCAAATCCAACATTTCCATTCCCGCTCGTCTGGTTCACTTGCTATGAATTTTTGAAGTTATATAAATATTCCAAGAGGTCCAGAGTATGGTCCATGAATATTTTCAAAAAATGACAAGAAATGAGTCTTTCAGATGCCCTGAAAAGCACCGAAATGAACTCAGGAGGGCCCAACAAATTTCAGAAGACCATGAAAACCCATAAATTCAAAAAAGTAAAAATTGTCAAAAAATGAAATTCTTCCAAGAGTCTACTCTCGGAAATTTTTCAAAAAACGGCCAAAACTGAAAGTCTTCTAGATGCCTTGAAAAGCACTGAAATGAACTCAGGAGGGCCCAACAGACTTCAGATGACTATGAAAACCGTAAACCACTTGCAATGAATTTTCGAAGTTACAAATCCATGAGCAAGCATAGACACTTCAATGACGCCCACTTCGAACTGGTGTAACTTTTGAAGCGTGCATTGCACACTGGAAATGAAGACATCACTGCATTCCAGACTTTTCTGGGAATGCATCAAATCCAACATTTCCATTCCCGCTCGTCTGGTTCACTTGCTATGAATTTTTGAAGTTATATAAATATTCCAAGAGGTCCAGAGTATGGTCCATGAATATTTTCAAAAAATGACAAGAAATGAGTCTTTCAGATGCCCTGAAAAGCACCGAAATGAACTCAGGAGGGCCCAACAAATTTCAGAAGACCATGAAAACCCATAAATTCAAAAAAGTAAAAATTGTCAAAAAATGAAATTCTTCCAAGAGTCTACTCTCGGAAATTTTTCAAAAAACGGCCAAAACTGAAAGTCTTCTAGATGCCTTGAAAAGCACTGAAATGAACTCAGGAGGGCCCAACAGACTTCAGATGACTATGAAAACCGTAAACCACTTGCAATGAATTTTCGAAGTTACAAATCCATGAGCAAGCATAGACACTTCAATGACGCCCACTTCGAACTGGTGTAACTTTTGAAGCGTGCATTGCACACTGGAAATGAAGACATCACTGCATTCCAGACTTTTCTGGGAATGCATCAAATCCAACATTTCCATTCCCGCTCGTCTGGTTCACTTGCTATGAATTTTCAAAGTTACAGATAAATGAGCAAGCATAGACACTTCAATGACGCCCAATTTGAACTGGTGTAACTTTTGAAGCGTGCATTGCACACTGGAAATGAAGACATCACTGCATTCCAGACTTTACAGGGAATGCATCAAATCCAACATTTCCATTCCCGCTCGTCTGGTTCACTTGCTATGCATTTTCAAAGTTACAGATAAATGAGCAAGCATAGACACTTCAATGACGCCCAATTTGAACTGGTGTAACTTTTGAAGCGTGCATTGCACACTGGAAATGAAGACATCACTGCATTCCAGACTTTTCTGGGAATGCATCAAATCCAACATTTCCATTCCCGCTCGTCTGGTTCACTTGCTATGAATTTTCAAAGTTACAGATAAATGAGCAAGCATAGACACTTCAATGACGCCCAATTTGAACTGGTGTAACTTTTGAAGCGTGCATTGCACACTGGAAATGAAGACATCACTGCATTCCAGACTTTACAGGGAATGCATCAAATCCAACATTTCCATTCCCGCTCGTCTGGTTCACTTGCTATGAATTTTCAAAGTTACAGATAAATGAGCAAGCATAGACACTTCAATGACGCCCAATTTGAACTGGTGTAACTTTTGAAGCGTGCATTGCACACTGGAAATGAAGACATCACTGCATTCCAGACTTTTCTGGGAATGCATCAAATCCAACATTTCCATTCCCGCTCGTCTGGTTCACTTGCTATGAATTTTCAAAGTTACAGATAAATGAGCAAGCATAGACACTTCAATGACGCCCAATTTGAACTGGTGTAACTTTTGAAGCGTGCATTGCACACTGGAAATGAAGACATCACTGCATTCCAGACTTTACTGGGAATGCATCAAATTTAAACATTTCCATTCCCGCTCGTCTGTTTCACTTGCTATGAATTTTCGAAGTTACAGATCCATTAGCAAGCATAGACACTTCAATGACGCCCACTTCGAACTGGTGTAACTTTTGAAGCGTGCATTGCACACTGGAAATGAAGACATCACTGCATTCCAGACTTTTCTGGGAATGCATCAAATCCAACATTTCCATTCCCGCTCGTCTGGTTCACTTGCAATGAATTTTTGAAGTTATATAAATATTCCAAGAGGTCCAGAGTATGGTCCATGAATATTTTCAAAAAATGACAAGAAATGAGTCTTTCAGATGCCCTGAAAAGCACCGAAATGAACTCAGGAGGGCCCAACAAATTTCAGAAGACCATGAAAACCCATAAATTCAAAAAAGTAAAAATTGTCAAAAAATGAAATTCTTCCAAGAGTCTACTCTCGGAAATTTTTCAAAAAACGGCCAAAACTGAAAGTCTTCTAGATGCCTTGAAAAGCACTGAAATGAACTCAGGAGGGCCCAACAGACTTCAGATGACTATGAAAACCGTAAACCACTTGCAATGAATTTTCGAAGTTACAAATCCATGAGCAAGCATAGACACTTCAATGACGCCCACTTCGAACTGGTGTAACTTTTGAAGCGTGCATTGCACACTGGAAATGAAGACATCACTGCATTCCAGACTTTTCTGGGAATGCATCAAATCCAACATTTCCATTCCCGCTCGTCTGGTTCACTTGCTATGAATTTTTGAAGTTATATAAATATTCCAAGAGGTCCAGAGTATGGTCCATGAATATTTTCAAAAAATGACAAGAAATGAGTCTTTCAGATGCCCTGAAAAGCACCGAAATGAACTCAGGAGGGCCCAACAAATTTCAGAAGACCATGAAAACCCATAAATTCAAAAAAGTAAAAATTGTCAAAAAATGAAATTCTTCCAAGAGTCTACTCTCGGAAATTTTTCAAAAAACGGCCAAAACTGAAAGTCTTCTAGATGCCTTGAAAAGCACTGAAATGAACTCAGGAGGGCCCAACAGACTTCAGATGACTATGAAAACCGTAAACCACTTGCAATGAATTTTCGAAGTTACAAATCCATGAGCAAGCATAGACACTTCAATGACGCCCACTTCGAACTGGTGTAACTTTTGAAGCGTGCATTGCACACTGGAAATGAAGACATCACTGCATTCCAGACTTTTCTGGGAATGCATCAAATCCAACATTTCCATTCCCGCTCGTCTGGTTCACTTGCTATGAATTTTTGAAGTTATATAAATATTCCAAGAGGTCCAGAGTATGGTCCATGAATATTTTCAAAAAATGACAAGAAATGAGTCTTTCAGATGCCCTGAAAAGCACCGAAATGAACTCAGGAGGGCCCAACAAATTTCAGAAGACCATGAAAACCCATAAATTCAAAAAAGTAAAAATTGTCAAAAAATGAAATTCTTCCAAGAGTCTACTCTCGGAAATTTTTCAAAAAACGGCCAAAACTGAAAGTCTTCTAGATGCCTTGAAAAGCACTGAAATGAACTCAGGAGGGCCCAACAGACTTCAGATGACTATGAAAACCGTAAACCACTTGCAATGAATTTTCGAAGTTACAAATCCATGAGCAAGCATAGACACTTCAATGACGCCCACTTCGAACTGGTGTAACTTTTGAAGCGTGCATTGCACACTGGAAATGAAGACATCACTGCATTCCAGACTTTTCTGGGAATGCATCAAATCCAACATTTCCATTCCCGCTCGTCTGGTTCACTTGCTATGAATTTTTGAAGTTATATAAATATTCCAAGAGGTCCAGAGTATGGTCCATGAATATTTTCAAAAAATGACAAGAAATGAGTCTTTCAGATGCCCTGAAAAGCACCGAAATGAACTCAGGAGGGCCCAACAAATTTCAGAAGACCATGAAAACCCATAAATTCAAAAAAGTAAAAATTGTCAAAAAATGAAATTCTTCCAAGAGTCTACTCTCGGAAATTTTTCAAAAAACGGCCAAAACTGAAAGTCTTCTAGATGCCTTGAAAAGCACTGAAATGAACTCAGGAGGGCCCAACAGACTTCAGATGACTATGAAAACCGTAAACCACTTGCAATGAATTTTCGAAGTTACAAATCCATGAGCAAGCATAGACACTTCAATGACGCCCACTTCGAACTGGTGTAACTTTTGAAGCGTGCATTGCACACTGGAAATGAAGACATCACTGCATTCCAGACTTTTCTGGGAATGCATCAAATCCAACATTTCCATTCCCGCTCGTCTGGTTCACTTGCTATGAATTTTCAAAGTTACAGATAAATGAGCAAGCATAGACACTTCAATGACGCCCAATTTGAACTGGTGTAACTTTTGAAGCGTGCATTGCACACTGGAAATGAAGACATCACTGCATTCCAGACTTTACAGGGAATGCATCAAATCCAACATTTCCATTCCCGCTCGTCTGGTTCACTTGCTATGAATTTTCAAAGTTACAGATAAATGAGCAAGCATAGACACTTCAATGACGCCCAATTTGAACTGGTGTAACTTTTGAAGCGTGCATTGCACACTGGAAATGAAGACATCACTGCATTCCAGACTTTTCTGGGAATGCATCAAATCCAACATTTCCATTCCCGCTCGTCTGGTTCACTTGCTATGAATTTTCAAAGTTACAGATAAATGAGCAAGCATAGACACTTCAATGACGCCCAATTTGAACTGGTGTAACTTTTGAAGTGTGCATTGCACACTGGAAATGAAGACATCACTGCATTCCAGACTTTACAGGGAATGCATCAAATCCAACATTTCCATTCCCGCTCGTCTGGTTCACTTGCTATGAATTTTCAAAGTTACAGATAAATGAGCAAGCATAGACACTTCAATGACGCCCAATTTGAACTGGTGTAACTTTTGAAGCGTGCATTGCACACTGGAAATGAAGACATCACTGCATTCCAGACTTTACTGGGAATGCATCAAATTTAAACATTTCCATTCCCGCTCGTCTGTTTCACTTGCTATGAATTTTCGAAGTTATATAAATATTCCAAGAGGTCCAGAGTATGGTCCATGAATATTTTCAAAAAATGACAAGAAATGAGTCTTTCAGATGCCCTGAAAAGCACCGAAATGAACTCAGGAGGGCCCAACAAATTTCAGAAGACCATGAAAACCCATAAATTCAAAAAAGTAAAAATTGTCAAAAAATGAAATTCTTCCAAGAGTCTACTCTCGGAAATTTTTCAAAAAACGGCCAAAACTGAAAGTCTTCTAGATGCCTTGAAAAGCACTGAAATGAACTCAGGAGGGCCCAACAGACTTCAGATGACTATGAAAACCGTAAACCACTTGCAATGAATTTTCGAAGTTACAAATCCATGAGCAAGCATAGACACTTCAATGACGCCCACTTCGAACTGGTGTAACTTTTGAAGCGTGCATTGCACACTGGAAATGAAGACATCACTGCATTCCAGACTTTTCTGGGAATGCATCAAATCCAACATTTCCATTCCCGCTCGTCTGGTTCACTTGCTATGAATTTTCAAAGTTACAGATAAATGAGCAAGCATAGACACTTCAATGACGCCCAATTTGAACTGGTGTAACTTTTGAAGCGTACATTGCACACTGGAAATGAAGACATCCCTGAATTCCAGGCTGCTCTTGCAATGTGATGCATCCAAAATTTCCATTCCCGCTCGTCTGGTTCACTTGCAATGAATTTTTGAAGTTATATAAATATTCCAAGAGGTCCAGAGTATGGTCCATGAATATTTTCAAAAAATGACAAGAAATGAGTCTTTCAGATGCCCTGAAAAGCACCGAAATGAACTCAGGAGGGCCCAACAAATTTCAGAAGACCATGAAAACCCATAAATTCAAAAAAGTAAAAATTGTCAAAAAATGAAATTCTTCCAAGAGTCTACTCTCGGAAATTTTTCAAAAAACGGCCAAAACTGAAAGTCTTCTAGATGCCTTGAAAAGCACTGAAATGAACTCAGGAGGGCCCAACAGACTTCAGATGACTATGAAAACCGTAAACCACTTGCAATGAATTTTCGAAGTTACAAATCCATGAGCAAGCATAGACACTTCAATGACGCCCAATTTGAACTGGTGTAACTTTTGAAGCGTGCATTGCACAATGGAAATGAAGACATCACTGCATTCCAGACTTTACTGGGAATGCATCGAATTTAAACATTTCCATTCCCGCTCGTCTGTTTCACTTGCTATGAATTTTCGAAGTTACAGATCCATTAGCAAGCATAGACACTTCAATGACGCCCACTTCGAACTGGTGTAACTTTTGAAGCGTGCATTGCACAATGGAAATGAAGACATCACTGCATTCCAGACTTTTCTGGGAATGCATCAAATCCAACATTTCCATTCCCGCTCGTCTGGTTCACTTGCTATGCATTTTCAAAGTTACAGATAAATGAGCAAGCATAGACACTTCAATGACGCCCAATTTGAACTGGTGTAACTTTTGAAGCGTGCATTGCACACTGGAAATGAAGACATCACTGCATTCCAGACTTTTCTGGGAATGCATCAAATCCAAAATTTCCATTCCCGCTCGTCTGGTTCACTTGCAATGAATTTTTGAAGTTATATAAATATTCCAAGAGGTCCAGAGTATGGTCCATGAATATTTTCAAAAAATGACAAGAAATGAGTCTTTCAGATGCCCTGAAAAGCACCGAAATGAACTCAGGAGGGCCCAACAAATTTCAGAAGACCATGAAAACCCATAAATTCAAAAAAGTAAAAATTGTCAAAAAATGAAATTCTTCCAAGAGTCTACTCTCGGAAATTTTTCAAAAAACGGCCAAAACTGAAAGTCTTCTAGATGCCTTGAAAAGCACTGAAATGAACTCAGGAGGGCCCAACAGACTTCAGATGACTATGAAAACCGTAAACCACTTGCAATGAATTTTCGAAGTTACAAATCCATGAGCAAGCATAGACACTTCAATGACGCCCAATTTGAACTGGTGTAACTTTTGAAGCGTGCATTGCACACTGGAAATGAAGACATCACTGCATTCCAGACTTTTCTGGGAATGCATCAAATCCAACATTTCCATTCCCGCTCGTCTGGTTCACTTGCTATGAATTTTCAAAGTTACAGATAAATGAGCAAGCATAGACACTTCAATGACGCCCAATTTGAACTGGTGTAACTTTTGAAGCGTACATTGCACACTGGAAATGAAGACATCCCCTGAATTCCAGGCTGCTCTTGCAATGTGATGCATCCAAAATTTCAATTCCCGCTCGTCTGGTTCACTTGCAATGAATTTTTGAAGTTATATAAATATTCCAAGAGGTCCAGAGTATGGTCCATGAATATTTTCAAAAAATGACAAGAAATGAGTCTTTCAGATGCCCTGAAAAGCACCGAAATGAACTCAGGAGGGCCCAACAAATTTCAGAAGACCATGAAAACCCATAAATTCAAAAAAGTAAAAATTGTCAAAAAATGAAATTCTTCCAAGAGTCTACTCTCGGAAATTTTTCAAAAAACGGCCAAAACTGAAAGTCTTCTAGATGCCTTGAAAAGCACTGAAATGAACTCAGGAGGGCCCAACAGACTTCAGATGACTATGAAAACCGTAAACCACTTGCAATGAATTTTCGAAGTTACAAATCCATGAGCAAGCATAGACACTTCAATGACGCCCAAATTGAACTGGTGTAACTTTTGAAGCGTGCATTGCACACTGGAAATGAAGACATCACTGCATTCCAGACTTTTCTGGGAATGCATCAATTCCAACATTTCCATTCCCGCTCGTCTGGTTCACTTGCTATGAATTTTCAAAGTTACAGATAAATGAGCAAGCATAGACACTTCAATGACGCCCACTTTGAACTGGTGTAACTTTTGAAGCGTGCATTGCACACTGGAAATGAAGACATCACTGCATTCCAGACTTTTCTGGGAATGCATCAAATCCAAAATTTCCATTCCCGCTCGTCTGGTTCACTTGCAATGAATTTTTGAAGTTATATAAATATTCCAAGAGGTCCAGAGTATGGTCCATGAATATTTTCAAAAAATGACAAGAAATGAGTCTTTCAGATGCCCTGAAAAGCACTGAAATGAACTCAGGAGGGCCCAACAGACTTCAGATGACTATGAAAACCGTAAACCACTTGCAATGAATTTTCGAAGTTACAAATCCATGAGCAAGCATAGACACTTCAATGACGCCCACTTCGAACTGGTGTAACTTTTGAAGCGTGCATTGCACACTGGAAATGAAGACATCACTGCATTCCAGACTTTTCTGGGAATGCATCAAATCCAACATTTCCATTCCCGCTCGTCTGGTTCACTTGCTATGAATTTTCGAAGTTACAAATCCATGAGCAAGCATAGACACTTCAATGACGCCCACTTCGAACTGGTGTAACTTTTGAAGCGTGCATTGCACACTGGAAATGAAGACATCACTGCATTCCAGACTTTTCTGGGAATGCATCAAATCCAACATTTCCATTCCCGCTCGTCTGGTTCACTTGCTATGAATTTTCAAAGTTACAGATAAATGAGCAAGCATAGACACTTCAATGACGCCCAATTTGAACTGGTGTAACTTTTGAAGCGTGCATTGCACACTGGAAATGAAGACATCACTGCATTCCAGACTTTTCTGGGAATGCATCAAATCCAACATTTCCATTCCCGCTCGTCTGGTTCACTTGCTATGAATTTTCAAAGTTACAGATAAATGAGCAAGCATAGACACTTCAATGACGCCCACTTTGAACTGGTGTAACTTTTGAAGCGTGCATTGCACACTGGAAATGAAGACATCACTGCATTCCAGACTTTTCTGGGAATGCATCAAATCCAACAATTACATTCCCGCTCGTCTGGTTCACTTGCTATGAATTTTCAAAGTTACAGATAAATGAGCAAGCATAGACACTTCAATGACGCCCAAATTGAACTGGTGTAACTTTTGAAGCGTGCATTGCACACTGGAAATGAAGACATCACTGCATTCCAGACTTTTCTGGGAATGCATCAAATCCAACAATTACATTCCCGCTCGTCTGGTTCACTTGCTATGAATTTTCAAAGTTACAGATAAATGAGCAAGCATAGACACTTCAATGACGCCCAATTTGAACTGGTGTAACTTTTGAAGCGTGCATTGCACACTGGAAATGAAGACATCACTGCATTCCAGACTTTTCTGGGAATGCATCAATTCCAACATTTCCATTCCCGCTCGTCTGGTTCACTTGCTATGAATTTTCAAAGTTACAGATAAATGAGCAAGCATAGACACTTCAATGACGCCCACTTTGAACTGGTGTAACTTTTGAAGCGTGCATTGCACACTGGAAATGAAGACATCACTGCATTCCAGACTTTTCTGGGAATGCATCAAATCCAACATTTCCATTCCCGCTCGTCTGGTTCACTTGCTATGAATTTTCAAAGTTACAGATAAATGAGCAAGCATAGACACTTCAATGACGCCCACTTTGAACTGGTGTAACTTTTGAAGCGTGCATTGCACACTGGAAATGAAGACATCACTGCATTCCAGACTTTTCTGGGAATGCATCAATTCCAACATTTCCATTCCCGCTCGTCTGGTTCACTTGCTATGAATTTTCAAAGTTACAGATAAATGAGCAAGCATAGACACTTCAATGACGCCCACTTTGAACTGGTGTAACTTTTGAAGCGTGCATTGCACACTGGAAATGAAGACATCACTGCATTCCAGACTTTTCTGGGAATGCATCAAATCCAACATTTCCATTCCCGCTCGTCTGGTTCACTTGCTATGAATTTTCAAAGTTACAGATAAATGAGCAAGCATAGACACTTCAATGACGCCCACTTTGAACTGGTGTAACTTTTGAAGCGTGCATTGCACACTGGAAATGAAGACATCACTGCATTCCAGACTTTTCTGGGAATGCATCAATTCCAACATTTCCATTCCCGCTCGTCTGGTTCACTTGCTATGAATTTTCAAAGTTACAGATAAATGAGCAAGCATAGACACTTCAATGACGCCCACTTTGAACTGGTGTAACTTTTGAAGCGTGCATTGCACACTGGAAATGAAGACATCACTGCATTCCAGACTTTTCTGGGAATGCATCAAATCCAACATTTCCATTCCCGCTCGTCTGGTTCACTTGCTATGAATTTTCAAAGTTACAGATAAATGAGCAAGCATAGACACTTCAATGACGCCCAAATTGAACTGGTGTAACTTTTGAAGCGTGCATTGCACACTGGAAATGAAGACATCACTGCATTCCAGACTTTTCTGGGAATGCATCAAATCCAACAATTACATTCCCGCTCGTCTGGTTCACTTGCTATGAATTTTCAAAGTTACAGATAAATGAGCAAGCATAGACACTTCAATGACGCCCAATTTGAACTGGTGTAACTTTTGAAGCGTGCATTGCACACTGGAAATGAAGACATCACTGCATTCCAGACTTTTCTGGGAATGCATCAAATCCAAAATTTCCATTCCCGCTCGTCTGGTTCACTTGCAATGAATTTTTGAAGTTATATAAATATTCCAAGAGGTCCAGAGTATGGTCCATGAATATTTTCAAAAAATGACAAGAAATGAGTCTTTCAGATGCCCTGAAAAGCACCGAAATGAACTCAGGAGGGCCCAACAAATTTCAGAAGACCATGAAAACCCATAAATTCAAAAAAGTAAAAATTGTCAAAAAATGAAATTCTTCCAAGAGTCTACTCTCGGAAATTTTTCAAAAAACGGCCAAAACTGAAAGTCTTCTAGATGCCTTGAAAAGCACTGAAATGAACTCAGGAGGGCCCAACAGACTTCAGATGACTATGAAAACCGTAAACCACTTGCAATGAATTTTCGAAGTTACAAATCCATGAGCAAGCATAGACACTTCAATGACGCCCAAATTGAACTGGTGTAACTTTTGAAGCGTGCATTGCACACTGGAAATGAAGACATCACTGCATTCCAGACTTTTCTGGGAATGCATCAATTCCAACATTTCCATTCCCGCTCGTCTGGTTCACTTGCTATGAATTTTCAAAGTTACAGATAAATGAGCAAGCATAGACACTTCAATGACGCCCACTTTGAACTGGTGTAACTTTTGAAGCGTGCATTGCACACTGGAAATGAAGACATCACTGCATTCCAGACTTTTCTGGGAATGCATCAAATCCAAAATTTCCATTCCCGCTCGTCTGGTTCACTTGCAATGAATTTTTGAAGTTATATAAATATTCCAAGAGGTCCAGAGTATGGTCCATGAATATTTTCAAAAAATGACAAGAAATGAGTCTTTCAGATGCCCTGAAAAGCACTGAAATGAACTCAGGAGGGCCCAACAGACTTCAGATGACTATGAAAACCGTAAACCACTTGCAATGAATTTTCGAAGTTACAAATCCATGAGCAAGCATAGACACTTCAATGACGCCCACTTCGAACTGGTGTAACTTTTGAAGCGTGCATTGCACACTGGAAATGAAGACATCACTGCATTCCAGACTTTTCTGGGAATGCATCAAATCCAACATTTCCATTCCCGCTCGTCTGGTTCACTTGCTATGAATTTTCGAAGTTACAAATCCATGAGCAAGCATAGACACTTCAATGACGCCCACTTCGAACTGGTGTAACTTTTGAAGCGTGCATTGCACACTGGAAATGAAGACATCACTGCATTCCAGACTTTTCTGGGAATGCATCAAATCCAACATTTCCATTCCCGCTCGTCTGGTTCACTTGCTATGAATTTTCAAAGTTACAGATAAATGAGCAAGCATAGACACTTCAATGACGCCCAATTTGAACTGGTGTAACTTTTGAAGCGTGCATTGCACACTGGAAATGAAGACATCACTGCATTCCAGACTTTTCTGGGAATGCATCAAATCCAACATTTCCATTCCCGCTCGTCTGGTTCACTTGCTATGAATTTTCAAAGTTACAGATAAATGAGCAAGCATAGACACTTCAATGACGCCCACTTTGAACTGGTGTAACTTTTGAAGCGTGCATTGCACACTGGAAATGAAGACATCACTGCATTCCAGACTTTTCTGGGAATGCATCAAATCCAACAATTACATTCCCGCTCGTCTGGTTCACTTGCTATGAATTTTCAAAGTTACAGATAAATGAGCAAGCATAGACACTTCAATGACGCCCAAATTGAACTGGTGTAACTTTTGAAGCGTGCATTGCACACTGGAAATGAAGACATCACTGCATTCCAGACTTTTCTGGGAATGCATCAAATCCAACAATTACATTCCCGCTCGTCTGGTTCACTTGCTATGAATTTTCAAAGTTACAGATAAATGAGCAAGCATAGACACTTCAATGACGCCCAATTTGAACTGGTGTAACTTTTGAAGCGTGCATTGCACACTGGAAATGAAGACATCACTGCATTCCAGACTTTTCTGGGAATGCATCAATTCCAACATTTCCATTCCCGCTCGTCTGGTTCACTTGCTATGAATTTTCAAAGTTACAGATAAATGAGCAAGCATAGACACTTCAATGACGCCCACTTTGAACTGGTGTAACTTTTGAAGCGTGCATTGCACACTGGAAATGAAGACATCACTGCATTCCAGACTTTTCTGGGAATGCATCAAATCCAACATTTCCATTCCCGCTCGTCTGGTTCACTTGCTATGAATTTTCAAAGTTACAGATAAATGAGCAAGCATAGACACTTCAATGACGCCCACTTTGAACTGGTGTAACTTTTGAAGCGTGCATTGCACACTGGAAATGAAGACATCACTGCATTCCAGACTTTTCTGGGAATGCATCAATTCCAACATTTCCATTCCCGCTCGTCTGGTTCACTTGCTATGAATTTTCAAAGTTACAGATAAATGAGCAAGCATAGACACTTCAATGACGCCCACTTTGAACTGGTGTAACTTTTGAAGCGTGCATTGCACACTGGAAATGAAGACATCACTGCATTCCAGACTTTTCTGGGAATGCATCAAATCCAACATTTCCATTCCCGCTCGTCTGGTTCACTTGCTATGAATTTTCAAAGTTACAGATAAATGAGCAAGCATAGACACTTCAATGACGCCCAAATTGAACTGGTGTAACTTTTGAAGCGTGCATTGCACACTGGAAATGAAGACATCACTGCATTCCAGACTTTTCTGGGAATGCATCAAATCCAACAATTACATTCCCGCTCGTCTGGTTCACTTGCTATGAATTTTCAAAGTTACAGATAAATGAGCAAGCATAGACACTTCAATGACGCCCAATTTGAACTGGTGTAACTTTTGAAGCGTGCATTGCACACTGGAAATGAAGACATCACTGCATTCCAGACTTTTCTGGGAATGCATCAAATCCAAAATTTCCATTCCCGCTCGTCTGGTTCACTTGCAATGAATTTTTGAAGTTATATAAATATTCCAAGAGGTCCAGAGTATGGTCCATGAATATTTTCAAAAAATGACAAGAAATGAGTCTTTCAGATGCCCTGAAAAGCACCGAAATGAACTCAGGAGGGCCCAACAAATTTCAGAAGACCATGAAAACCCATAAATTCAAAAAAGTAAAAATTGTCAAAAAATGAAATTCTTCCAAGAGTCTACTCTCGGAAATTTTTCAAAAAACGGCCAAAACTGAAAGTCTTCTAGATGCCTTGAAAAGCACTGAAATGAACTCAGGAGGGCCCAACAGACTTCAGATGACTATGAAAACCGTAAACCACTTGCAATGAATTTTCGAAGTTACAAATCCATGAGCAAGCATAGACACTTCAATGACGCCCACTTCGAACTGGTGTAACTTTTGAAGCGTGCATTGCACACTGGAAATGAAGACATCACTGCATTCCAGACTTTTCTGGGAATGCATCAAATCCAACATTTCCATTCCCGCTCGTCTGGTTCACTTGCTATGAATTTTCAAAGTTACAGATAAATGAGCAAGCATAGACACTTCAATGACGCCCAATTTGAACTGGTGTAACTTTTGAAGCGTGCATTGCACACTGGAAATGAAGACATCACTGCATTCCAGACTTTTCTGGGAATGCATCAAATCCAAAATTTCCATTCCCGCTCGTCTGGTTCACTTGCAATGAATTTTTGAAGTTATATAAATATTCCAAGAGGTCCAGAGTATGGTCCATGAATATTTTCAAAAAATGACAAGAAATGAGTCTTTCAGATGCCCTGAAAAGCACCGAAATGAACTCAGGAGGGCCCAACAAATTTCAGAAGACCATGAAAACCCATAAATTCAAAAAAGTAAAAATTGTCAAAAAATGAAATTCTTCCAAGAGTCTACTCTCGGAAATTTTTCAAAAAACGGCCAAAACTGAAAGTCTTCTAGATGCCTTGAAAAGCACTGAAATGAACTCAGGAGGGCCCAACAGACTTCAGATGACTATGAAAACCGTAAACCACTTGCAATGAATTTTCGAAGTTACAGATAAATGAGCAAGCATAGACACTTCAATGACGCCCAATTTGAACTGGTGTAACTTTTGAAGCGTGCATTGCACACTGGAAATGAAGACATCACTGCATTCCAGACTTTTCTGGGAATGCATCAAATCCAACATTTCCATTCCCGCTCGTCTGGTTCACTTGCTATGAATTTTCAAAGTTACAGATAAATGAGCAAGCATAGACACTTCAATGACGCCCAATTTGAACTGGTGTAACTTTTGAAGCGTGCATTGCACACTGGAAATGAAGACATCACTGCATTCCAGACTTTTCTGGGAATGCATCAAATCCAACATTTCCATTCCCGCTCGTCTGGTTCACTTGCTATGAATTTTCAAAGTTACAGATAAATGAGCAAGCATAGACACTTCAATGACGCCCAATTTGAACTGGTGTAACTTTTGAAGCGTGCATTGCACACTGGAAATGAAGACATCACTGCATTCCAGACTTTTCTGGGAATGCATCAAATCCAACATTTCCATTCCCGCTCGTCTGGTTCACTTGCTATGAATTTTCAAAGTTACAGATAAATGAGCAAGCATAGACACTTCAATGACGCCCAATTTGAACTGGTGTAACTTTTGAAGCGTGCATTGCACACTGGAAATGAAGACATCACTGCATTCCAGACTTTACTGTGAATGCATCAAATCCAACATTTCCATTCCCGCTCGTCTGGTTCACTTGCTATGAATTTTCAAAGTTACAGATAAATGAGCAAGCATAGACACTTCAATGACGCCCAATTTGAACTGGTGTAACTTTTGAAGCGTGCATTGCACACTGGAAATGAAGACATCACTGCATTCCAGACTTTTCTGGGAATGCATCAAATCCAACAATTACATTCCCGCTCGTCTGGTTCACTTGCTATGAATTTTCAAAGTTACAGATAAATGAGCAAGCATAGACACTTCAATGACGCCCAAATTGAACTGGTGTAACTTTTGAAGCGTGCATTGCACACTGGAAATGAAGACATCACTGCATTCCAGACTTTTCTGGGAATGCATCAATTCCAACATTTCCATTCCCGCTCGTCTGGTTCACTTGCTATGAATTTTCAAAGTTACAGATAAATGAGCAAGCATAGACACTTCAATGACGCCCACTTTGAACTGGTGTAACTTTTGAAGCGTGCATTGCACACTGGAAATGAAGACATCACTGCATTCCAGACTTTTCTGGGAATGCATCAATTCCAACATTTCCATTCCCGCTCGTCTGGTTCACTTGCTATGAATTTTCAAAGTTACAGATAAATGAGCAAGCATAGACACTTCAATGACGCCCACTTTGAACTGGTGTAACTTTTGAAGCGTGCATTGCACACTGGAAATGAAGACATCACTGCATTCCAGACTTTTCTGGGAATGCATCAATTCCAACATTTCCATTCCCGCTCGTCTGGTTCACTTGCTATGAATTTTCAAAGTTACAGATAAATGAGCAAGCATAGACACTTCAATGACGCCCACTTTGAACTGGTGTAACTTTTGAAGCGTGCATTGCACACTGGAAATGAAGACATCACTGCATTCCAGACTTTTCTGGGAATGCATCAATTCCAACATTTCCATTCCCGCTCGTCTGGTTCACTTGCAATGAATTTTCGAAGTTACTGTATATAAATATTCCAAGACTATAAGTCCATGAATATTTTTAAAAATGGCAAGAAATGAGTCTTCCAGATGCCCTAAAAGCACTGAAATGAACTCAGGAGGACCCAACAGACTTCAGAAGACCATGAAAACCCATAAATCGCTTGCAATGAATTTTCGAAGTTACAAATCCATGAGCAAGCATAGACACTTCAATGACGCCCAATTTGAACTGGTGTAACTTTTGAAGCGTGCATTGCACACTGGAAATGAAGACATCACTGCATTCCAGACTTATCTGGGAATGCATCGAATCCAACATTTCCATTCCCGCTCGTCTGGTTCACTTGCAATGAATTTTTGAAGTTAAATTTTTGAGGAACCATAGTTACACTTCAATGGCGTCTGCTCTGAATGGCGTAACTTTTGGAGCATGCAGTGCAACACTAGAATTGAAGACATCCCTGCATTCCAGACTTCTCCAGCTTTAGTTCTATCATTTAACTTAATATATAAACATTCTTCTGGGTCTCGACAATATGGTCGATAAGCCACACCCCTCCATTTCCACCCCAAAAACTTGGCTTCACTGAAGAACATGAGTGGAAGTAGTAAATGTTGTCTCCCCTTCTCTCCCTGGTAGTAAAGCCTCGTTTTCACGATGATAGTTGTCACGATAGTTGCTGTCATGAGTGTAACTATCGCGAGATCTATCATCGTGCAGACCACATGTTAGTCACTATCGCACTGTTGTGATAGTGACTATCACAACAGTGCGATAGTGACTAGATAGTTGATAGTACTGTCGCGATAGTAATAGTTGTTGTGTGAACACTTTGTAGGGAAATATCCACTTTGTAGGGAAATTTGGCTTCTGGAGAGAAAAAGAGAGGCAACACTGTTGTTGACTCAATGATATCATGTGAAGTAGACATCACACTGTCATGTGACAGGTTACTTCAACACGTGTAGAAAGTTGCTATCGTGAGAGTGAATTATCGCAACTTCCATGACAGCAACTCTCACGAAAGAACTGAAAAGCCGTGAAAACAAGGCTTAACTCTATATATTCAAATTTACGGATTTATTTTTTGTTGCAAGTTGTTTGTATTCCCTGATCTAATGACATATTATGCGATGTTACTCCCCAATGTTGTCCCTAATTTTATCATAATTTCCATATCTTGTTTCAAGGCTAACAACACATTAACAATTGTAGACAGAAAAAATCACGTGGGTCAAAATCATATCGCTCATGAATAACAAGTGAAAAACATACAGGCAGTTAGAAATCGGTCAGAACTTCAGTTGGCTCCGCCCTTGTTATGACGACCGGCAACTTCTAATTGGCTGGTTATGTAGTCTAACGTTGAAAAGGGGCGGAGCATGTGACGTCAGACTACATAACCAGCAAATTATAAGTTGCCGTTCGTCATAACAAGGGCGAAGCCAACTGAAGTTCTGACCGATTTCTAACTGTCTGTAAAAACATTGATTAATACTTTAATCTTAAAGATGGTAAACGGGGGGGGGGGCCCTCCGAACTCTGCTTATTCTGTCTTTCAGGTGCAAAATGAAGAGAAACTAGAAATTGTTTTTTTTTTAGAAACTAGAAGGGTAGCTCAATCACTTAAGGCTATTTTCAAGTTTGATATCTTTCAAAATAAACACAAAAATATGTTTAATTTTGCAGAATGACATGTGTAATGTAATTGTTCATAAACCATCTTAATAAAAACTAGAAAGTGTTTTAGAAACTAGAAGGAAGAAAAACGGAATTAATCCGAATAAAACCGATTTCAAAATCTGATAAAAATTTCAAAACAACAACAATTCTCCTCAATTTTACAATTAGAATAAAATACAATAAAATTAAATATATTGTTTTTTTTTAAAGACAAAACAATGTCATATTTTAAAATTCGGCTCATGTCCAAAAAAAAAAACCAGTTTCAAATAATTACAAAAAAACAAAACAGTTTTCAAACAAAGAAAACAATGTTTGTTGTTAATTTGTTTTAAATATGTCTGTATAGCAATTTACCTTTCTATTATCTAAAAGTGTGTTTTCTAGGATATTACAAAATATGCAAATTAACAAGAACGGAATTTATTCTTGTTTATTTGCATATTTTGCAATTTATCTTTTTCTGAAATTGATTTTAAAAGTGTAAATGGACCTTTTTTCAGGTGCAAAATTAAAAAAAAAACCCCACTGAAAGTTTTTTAGAAACTAGAAGGGCATGAAAAAAATATAATTTAATTATTTACTATTCTAGTTTATAAAGTGTTAACTTTCTGTAGAAATTTGTAAATTTTTAAACCATTATAAAAAAATAGTTAAAATACTATTAGGATCATCATTTACTATTCTAGTTTCTAGTAAAACGGGCTCTAGAAATCGTAAGAAAAAGAGAAAGAGAGAAAGAAAGAGAGAAACGTGGAGGGGGAAAAGTGGGAGGGGGTGACTGAAATTGAAATGAAAGAAGTAAAAAAAGGAAAAAACGATGCGCATGCACACAATTGCCTGTAATTTTCCTCCCGTCATTTATGACGGGTCACCCCACTAGTCAACAAATAAAAGTTTATCAACATCAAGATATCATTGTAATTATAATTGCCATGTGTCACTAATTAACTGTTAATATTTTAATTGACAAACAAAAACAGCAAAGTAGTCTAAAGACCCCCACCCCACCCTCTCTCATTAAATAGTATATAATAAACGATAATTAATAAGTATTATTAATTATTTCGGAAAATAACAAGATTTGTAATGGATCAGGATATTACTTAAGTGATTGTAATAATAAAATCATTATGTTGTTCTAATTAAATGTCAAGTCAAAGTCATAAATTTTGTGACAATTTCAAGAAGGAAAATTACGAAAAACTTGAAAGTGTTTTAAAAACTAGAAGGGTAGCTCAATCACATATTATCGTTTAAAATAAGAAATCGATCCGAACTTTAAGCAAGTGACTGAGCTACCCTTCTAGTTTCTAAAACACTTTGGTGATGAGCTAGCAATTTTATCAACAATAAACTCATAGGTTTCATTGGTCTGGTGGGCTTTGTGGAATTGCTAGGGCTTTTTATAAAAACCCGGCCCATGGGCTTTATTGATCTGTTGGCCTTTGCGGTCCTCGTGAACCTGTTGGATTTTGTGCTCCTCAAGGGAAAGTTACGCTTTGTGGAACTCATGGGACAGTTAGGAGTTATGGTCCTTATAGACCTGTTAGAATTTGTAGTTTTCATGGGCCTGTTACACTTTGTTGAACTCATGGGATTGTTGTTCATTGTGGTCCTCATGGACCTGTTGAGATTTGTACTCCTCATGAACCTATTACGCTTTGTAGAACTCATGAAATTGTTGGGCGTTGTGGTCCTCATAGACGTGTATGACTTTGTGTTCCTCATGGACCTGTAGGGAGCTGCGGCCCTCATGGACCTGTAAGAAGTTGTGGCCCTCATGGACCTGTAAGAAGTTGTGGCCCTCATGGACCTGTAAGAAGTTGTGGCCCTCATGGACCTGTAGGGAGTTGTGGTCCTCACGGACCTGTAGGGAGTTGTGGTCCTCACGGACCTGTAGGGAGTTGTGGTCCTCACGGACCTGTAGGGAGTTGTGGTCCTCACGGACCTGTAGGGAGTTGTGGTCCTCACGGACCTGTAGGGAGTTGTGGTCCTCACGGACCTGTAGGGAGTTGTGGTCCTCACGGACCTGTAGGGAGTTGTTGTCCTCACGGACCTGTAGGGAGTTGTGGTCCTCACGGACCTGTAGGAAGTTGTGATCCTCATGGACCTGTAGGGAGTTGTGGTCCTCATAGACCTGTACGACTTTGAGTTCCTCATGGACCTGTAGGGAATTGTGATCCTCATGGGCCAGTTACACTTTGTGAAACTCATGGGATTGTTGTTCTTTGTGGTCCTCACGGACCTGTTGAGATTTGTACTCCTCATGAACCTATTACGCTTTGTAGAACTCATGAAATTGTTGGGAGTTGTGGTCCTCATAGACCTGTATGACTTTGTGTTCCTTATAGACCTGTAGGAAGTTGTGATCCTAATGGGATAGTTACACTTTGTGAAACTCAAGGGCTTGTTGTTCCTTGTGGTCCTCATGGATCTGTTGGGGTTTTTGGTTCTCGTAGGATTGTTGAGCTTTGTAAGACTCCTGGGCCTATTGAGGTTTATAAGCCTCACGGACTGTTGGGTTTTGTGAGCCACATGGGCTTGTTGTACAGGGTTCACTGCAACGTTTTTGTGTACTGGACTGAACTGGGCCTCACTAGATTCTCAAATTTCAAATTATTTAAAAAGCCAATTTAAGAAAATTGTCCAACTTGAAAAAAAGAGACAAAGAGAGCGAGAGAGAGAAAGTAATTAATAAACACAGCTGGCTAGAATATGATAGGTCAGCACAAAGAGTGACGTCACAAGCGATAAAGCTCTATGCTGAGTACATCCAGTGTATATATAAATAAAAGCTGATCCCTATATGTTAGTACTGATCAAGAGTACTGTATATTTAACCTTGGTATTCAGTCAAGTCATTTCATTTGTAATTGAGATTTTTCATCATGTGGTTTCTACTCTCACTTGTAACAGCAACAACTATTGTGATTTTTGTATTCAGAAAACGTGTTTCTAATCAAGGTAAACTAGTAAATTGTATATAATTTAAAAAGTTTAAAATGTAATACTTTTTTTTTTTTAAATATGAACTGGAAATTATTAATTTTTAGTTAATTTTATTTTAACTTAAAAGATAAAAATATGTGCAATATTATTCAAGTATAGTTTTTTTTTCTTTCAAAAAACATCTTTAATAAAGATATTTTAAAGTGTATTATTATGGTTATCTTTCAAAATAAACTTTTTATGGCTCAGTGAATCAGAAATTTTAAGTTTTCTCCATTTCATTCATAAAAAGTTTAGATTTGTTTTTAATATTTAATATTTTAATAATTAGGCCTACATAGAAGATGTTTCCTTGCAAAAAAGAATTATCTTTCATTTTGAAAGATAATCTGCAGAACAATAGTTTTTATCACTTTTATTTACTATTCTAGTTTCTAACCAACTTTTATAATTTTTTTTAATCAAAATAAAAAGTTTCATATTTTTATTTGAAAAAGCTTATCTTTGTTTTTGTTTCAAGTTGTCATAAAAAGTGAATTTTGTATTATTTTCATGTTGTTATCTTTCAAAATAAACTTTTTTATGAAACAATGAGAAACAGAAAAAGTTTAGATTTTTAATATTTACATATTTATGTTTCATTTTGAAAAATAATCTGCATAAAAAGCTTTTAACGCATTTATTTACTATTCTAGTAAAAAGTTTCATATTTGTTTGAAAAAGAATAAATAATCATAAAAAGTGAATTTTGAAAGATACATAAGAGTATTTTGTATTATTTTCATGTTAATACTCTTTCAATCTTTATCTTTCAAAATAAACTATCCATTGCATATTTAAATCCTCTTTAAATTCTCAAAGTTTAAAATTTTGGTCATTTTTATTTAAACTTCAAAAAAAAAAGTTTAATTTAAAAGATGAAACCCTTTTTTCGCCTCCTTAAGTGATTCAGTTACTCTTCTAGTTTCTAAAACACTTTCAATTTATTCCAAATATTCATTTCATTTTTGCGTTTTTCAAAAAAAAAAACAACTTAAAGGAGGAAATATTCCTTCTTTTTAAAATGTTTTAGAAACTAGAATAACAACTAAATCAAGAGTTAAATGCGTTAAATTATTAAATTTCAATCAACTCAAGACCATTTTTCATGTTGATATCGTTCAAAATAAACTTTATTTTCACTTCATTTTCACAATCTGCCCACAAAATTTTTATTTTTTTTTTAAATATTAAAGTTGTTTTCTAAACAATTAAGTTTAGAAATAAATAGTTAAACTTTCCATCAGATTAAATTTAATTTCGACTGAAGTTCAAAAACCCCCTTCAAAGGTTAAATTAAGAACTAAAAACGATACAAATAAACTCACTATCTTTCAAAATAAAACACTTTAATAATTTTAAAATAAGACATATTTAAATATAATTCTAATAAAAAGTTTATTTATTTACAATATTAAACAATTAAAAAGTTCAATAACATAGTTATATTATTGTTTTTCCTCAAACAATTAAATTTTAAACGACGACTAGGGTTGGAGGTGGAGGCTAGCTATTAGAAGATCACTAAGGCAACCAGAACAAAATTTGTTTTTCTGAAGAAAAAAAAAAACCTGGCTAGAGGCTAAATTTCATCGGCTTAAGGTCAAACTAGCATCTAAAAACTACTCTTACTCAGACTAGAAGAACTCTAGCCTCTAACTAGATTCCTTGACTGAAAAACGTTTTTTAATAATTGCTTTAGTAATCTTCTAATGGCTATAGCCTCTACCACAAAAGATAAGTCTAAAGACGAGCATCTTTTTACGGCTCAAACAAGTTGAAACAACGGTGAGGGTTGGAGGTGGAGGCTAGCCATTAAATGATTACATTAGACTGTAGTGTAGTCTTTTAAAGCAACTTGAAAAATGCGTTTTTCTATTTAAAAAAACCCTGGCTTGAGGCTATACTAGCATCTAAAACTATTCTGACACATATTTGAAGAACTCTAGCCTCTAACCAAGTTTCTTGACTGTAAAAACGCATTTTTTTAGTTGCTTTAAAGATTACAATTAGAGTTTAATGTAAACATTTAATAGCTAGCCTCCACCGCCAACTCTCGCCGTATTTTAAAGCCATAAAAAGGATCCCCTCTCTTCTTTAAACCTTTTTTCCTTGTTCTGTTCTAAAGAAACCGGTTTTTCTTGTTTTCATTTTGAACTATATTTTGAACTTTCTACTATTAAATTATGAGAACTAATAAAAGCTTCTTTTATTATAAATGAGTTGGAGAAGATAAATACGAGTTAATAAAATTAAGGCCCGCATTCAAGAAGTACAGGCAATTAGAAATTGGGAGGAACAGAAGTAGGCTCCGCCCTTGTTATGACGAACGGCAACTTCTAATTGGTTTGTTATGTAGTCTGACGTCACATGCTCCGCCCTTTTCAACGTCGAACCACACAACAAACCAATTAGAAGTTGCCGGTCGTCATAAAAAAGGGCGGAGCCAACTTCTGTTCGTCCCGATTTCTAATTGCCTGTCACACACAAGTGCTTGAACTTCAAATTTGAACCCATTTAACCCCTTTATTAACAGCGCTATCAAAAAGCTAATGACATTTAAGTAAAAGCTTTCAATAAATTTAGCTAATCTAGTAAATAATGAAGTTTAGTCATAGTTTAAAGTGGTTTTATAGATATTTATTATGATTTGGTTCTCGTAGATGGCGCCACTGCAGTGGCCTTTATGTTCTATACGCGGTCTCTTCCCCCTTTAAACCTGCGGTTTTGCGAAAATTTTAAAATTTTCAAGCGAACGCTTTTTCAGTAGAAACATTACGAAAAAAATTCAAAGTGTTTTAGAAACTAGAATAGTTGCTGATAATGCTAAAAGTTTTTTCGCGATGATATCTTTCAAAATAAACTTTTTATGACAGTTTGAAAAAGGCGAAAATAGTTTTTTTTTAATGAAATTTCAATGGAAAAACCATAAAAACGGGTCATTTTTCAAACTGATCTATAAAATTGTTTATTTTGTAAGATATTGCCACGAAAAAACTTTTAACATAATCTTTTACCATTCTAGTTTTGAAAACAATTTGAATTTTTTCATAATGTTTCTATAAAAAAAAACGTTCGCTTGACGTTTTTCCGTCCAAATTTTACAAAAACGTCTATGGGGCATAGCATTACCTGCGCCATCCAGTGGGAATAAATCAAAATGAATATACATAGAGTCACCTTAAGCAAAGCAACACCTGAATAAATAAATAATTGTCATAAAAGCTGAATTGTTCATTTTCAGATATAAATTATAAATTACAACAAGTGTTCGCCTTCTGCTACTTTTGGTTATGGAAGAGAAACACCGGACCCATGTTCGGATTCGACTCAAGTATAAAAGACATCAGAAAATATGGAATCAGTCCACTTCCGGAAGCAACCTTACGAGAAAACCCGAGAACCCTCGGCACGGACCTCAACGTATAATCATCCTTACTATAAACAGTGCAAATCCGGAAGTTTAACTAATGCAAATGAATCCGAAATACCATTTCAGGCAATGGACAGTGTCGGATTCAGCGGAACGAGCAACTACGGAGATGTTTTGATTGTTCGGATAAACCGGCTTCACGACCGTTGTTCCGAAGTCGTCGTCTACCTCAAACTGGCCAACGGTGAAGAATACCAACTACCGATTCAACCCGGTTGTCGTGTCTACAACACGGACGGTCAAACCTTCTCGGCCGCCGGATTAACTTTCGAGGTTCTCGAACCTTTGAGACGATGGAGAATCTCTTTCAATGGGCAACTCAAGGCAACTTCCAAAGTGGAAAGCGACAACGTCGTCGTACCGATTAAATTCAACTTCATGTTTGTATTTCTTTTCGAATAACTATTTCCGACTTTTAACTACAATGACTGACTCTTCTAGTTAATTCCCCTTTTTTAAAGATGGAAACCGATGAACAATTACAGTGGATTTCCGCACGACTTCGAATCTCGAATAATTGCAAAACAAATTGCAAAAGACGATGGAATACGAAACATGCTCGATGCATTGTCGCATTTGTAAATTCCTACCATTAATAACATTATATTAAACATAAATTCCTTAAATTCTGATCCGTTTCGCATTTTTATTGCAAATATAGAACTAAAGACAAAGAATGGAACGAACAATTCGGAGAAATTCACGGAACTTTGAAAATTGACGAAAGAGACGAAACTACGATTCTCCTCAGAGGTCTAAAGGATAGACACCACGGTACGCACCACAACGTGCCAAACTCTTGATTAATTCCGTCTTTCTGGTGCAAAATGAAGAGAAGTTTGGATGTGTTTTAGAAACTAGAAGGGTAGCTCAATCACCTAAGGCTATTTTCATGTTTGATATCTTTCAAAATAAACTTTTTATGTCAGTTTGGAAATGACCCAACTTTAAAAAGACGATATTTTTTTAAATTTTTGCTTATAAAAAGTTTATTTTGAAAGATACTAACATGAAAATAGCATTAATTGATTGAGCTACTCTTCTAGTTTCTAAAACACTTTCTATTTTCTCTTCATTTTGTAGCTGAACGACAAAATAACCAGAATTTAATTGGTTTATGAAAGTATGTTAGAAACTAGAAGGATAGCTGAATCACTTTAATAGTATTTTCAGGTTGATATCTTTCAAAATAAACTTTTTTGCAGACAAAAATTTTAAAAATTATCGTCTTTTTAAAAGTAGGATCTTTGTTAAACTTCTGGTTATTCTACTTGTTTAGAAGAAATTGAAAGATGTTTGAGACTAGAAGAGTTAATTGAATAATTAAAAAATAAGCTTTTCATGTCAGTTTGAAAATTGCCCAACTTTTTAAGACGACAATATTTTAAAATAAAGTTTATTTTGAAAGACTTTCAACATGAAAATACCCTTAAGTGATTGAGCTAACCTTCTAGTTTCTAAAACACTTTCAAGTTTCGCTTAATTTTACTCCTAAAATATAGAATACTCAATAGTTGAGGGAAGGGGTTAATAGATGGCAATAGCCGAACCTGTGTCAATATAGTTTAGAAACATATTGGTGAACTAAGATGGCGCTGATTTCCGTTAATGTTTAATGTGAAAACGCACATTTTAGTACACCCCTATGAGTAATGGTCAAGCGTTCGAAAATATTACGTCATGCGATTAACGAAAACACTCTTTGTTTGACTGATAAGCGAATTTAAGCTCAAAAGCTATCCAAAGTTGTCGTTTGGAACATTAAAGAGCGCTCTCTGATGAACAGCTGATTTTTTTTTAAATTCTGGTTATTCTACTCGTTAAGAGGAAATTGAAGGGTGTTTGAGACTAGAAGAGTAATGGAATAATTAAAAAATAAACTTTTCATGTCAGTTTGAAAATTGCCCAACTTTAAGAAGACAATATTTTGTAAATAAAGTTTATTTTGAAAGATTTTCAACATGAAAATACCCTTAAGTGATTGAGCTACCCTTCTAGTTTCTAAAACACTTTCAAGTTTTTTCTTAATTATGTTAATTAAAGATAGGATAATTATAATTCCAATGGCGTTTACACTTTAAAACCATTTTGACTAAACAACTGAATTTATACTTTAGGAATTAAAAACTGGAATTGCCTCAATAAAGAAATCTCCATCAAAGGAATTACAGAAGTAAGAATGACTTAATTACCATTTTGTTATCTTTTTTTTCGTTAATTACTAATTACTGATTACATCATCATCATTACTAATTACTAGACTGGAACACCATTTCATTTGTTCGAAACAACAAACCAAATTGGACAAAGGTAATATTTGTTTTCCCTTCGTAATTACAATTAAATGACTGAAGAAGAAAAAAAATAATTAAGGAAGTTTTTAATTATTATTGGTTTTTAGTGTTCTTTATGGATACGTTTGGGCTCCTTGCAACACGATTGTCCGTCATGTCCACCAGTGGTCAAGTAACCTCAATCAGTTAGCAAATGACAATAACTTCGCCATCTCATTACAAACTGGTATAATTACTAAGAAAGACTTCTCAGAAAAAAAGACTGTTTAGAGGCTAATTCGAAATCGTTTTTGAAAAGAGCTATATTGAGCAAAACTAGAAATTGTTTTTTTTAGAAACTAGAATTTCTAGTTTCTAAAAAAAAAAAAAACAATTTCTAGTTTCTAAAAAAAAAACAATTTCTAGTTTCTAAAAAAAAAACAATTTCTAGTTTCTAAAAAAAAAACAATTTCTAGTTTCTAAAAAAAAAACAATTTCTAGTTTCTAAAAAAAAAACAATTTCTAGTTTCTAAAAAAAAAAACAATTTCTAGTTTCTAAAAAAAAACAATTTCTAGTTTCTAAAAAAAAAAACAATTTCTAGTTTCTAAAAAAAAACAATTTCTAGTTTCTAAAAAAAAAACAATTTCTAGTTTCTAAAAAAAAACAATTTCTAGTTTCTAAAAAAAAAAACAATTTCTAGTTTCTAAAAAAAAACAATTTCTAGTTTCTAAAAAAAAAACAATTTCTAGTTTCTAAAAAAAAACAATTTCTAGTTTCTAAAAAAAAATTTCTAGTTTTTATAAACTAGAAATTGTTTTTTCTAGTTTCGCTCAATATTTCTCTTTTGAAAAACAAATTCGAATTAGCCTCTAAACGAGTTTTTTTTTAGAAACTAGAAATTGTTTTTTTTAGAAACTAGAAATTGTTTTTTTTAAGAAACTAGAAATTGTTTTTTTTTAAGAAACTAGAAATTGTTTTTTTTTAAGAAACTAGAAATTGTTTTTTTTTAAGAAACTAGAAATTGTTTTTTTTTAAGAAACTAGAAATTGTTTTTTTTTAAGAAACTAGAAATTGTTTTTTTTTTAAGAAACTAGAAATTGTTTTTTTTAGAAACTAGAAATTGTTTTTTTTTTTAGAAACTAGAAATTGTTTTTTTTTTAGAAACTAGAAATTGTTTTCTTTTTAGAAACTAGAAATTGTTTTTTTTTAGAAACTAGAAGAGTAGCTCAATCACTTAAGGGTGTTTTCATGTTGATATATTTCAAAATAAACTTTTTGTTGACAACATTTTTTAAAAAAATAATGTCTGTTCAAAGTTGATTAATTTCTAACTTACATTAAAAAAAAGCTTATTTTGAAAGATAATAACATGAAAATAGCCTGAAGTGATTGGGCTACCCTTCTAGTTTCTAAATTTATATTTTTCAAGCAAACATTTTTCAGTTCAAAGTGTTTTAGAAACTAGAATATTTGGTGATAATGTTAAAAGTTTTTTTCAAGATGATATCTTTCAAAATAAACTTTTTATAACAGTTTGAAAAAAATGTCCGAAAACAGGTCATTTTCAAACTGAACTATAAAATTGTTTATTTTGTAGGATAATTACATGTAAAAATTATTAACATAATTATTTACCATTCTAGTTTTTAAGACAATTTGAATTTTTTCATGTAATGTTGTTTCTAAAAAAAAAGTTCGCTTGACGTTTTTTTGCATCCAAATTTTTACAAAAACAGCTATGGAGCATACAATTTGGCACCCGGACAGTGGCGCCATCCGTTGAGACAAAAACAAAATAAATATCTATTCAGCCACCTTTAAAGAGATGATACTTTCTAAAAGAAATCTTTTTGAGAATAATCACAACTATGAAATAAGGTTCAGCATTTGCAATCCTTATTAAAAAAAAATCTTCTTTCTAGGTGACCGCAATTACGAACTAACGATGGAGTACGACAACCATTCCTGCGAAGTGTTTCACGGCGAAAACTGGGACTTTCGTAACAACATTCGTATTTTCAAACTGAAACTCAATGGAAAAAATGGATATGGTATTATGGAAACGGGAGCCAGGTGGAATGGAACCAATCCTTTACCTATACAAAAATCGTTACCACAGTTAACTGAACCAAGTAAATTTAACCAAATATGGCAACTGTTCGAAATTACAGCGCTATACCTAGACATTTCTCATTGACAGATATTAAAACCAGCGACAAATTAGTCGTAAATTTCAAAGACATCGTCTGTCAAAGCAGCAAATTTGTTGGAGGAAAGGGAAGTTCCTTAGCAATGATGACATCCTTGACGAATACGAGTTTTCGGCATCACGAAGTTTGTATAAAAGTTAATCGTACGTTAAAAAAAAATAATCAAAATATCACTTTTAAACAATTGAAACCAGTTTGAAGTACCGCAAGGAGTTTCTGTAACGAATGTTGCCTTCAGTAAGCATTTGGAAGAAAATCAGACGTTAAAACGTCAAATCGTAACATTGGAAAACGTTGCTTGGTATAGAAATGATGGAAATTACCAAAAATAAAAAAATGGCTGACAATTTTAATTTTTATATAATTCGAATTCGCAGGAAAAAAACACAAGGGTCATTAATGGATGAATGTGAAAGGTTAAAAAAAACAGAAATAACTCTCTAAACAGCCATAAAAAGCAATCTTTGACAAACATTTTAATTGTAATTTTTAGGACAAAAGATCTTGTTACCAACACTTCAGTGTCGAAAATCCTTAAAATGCAAATTGAAACAAGTTTACAAGAAGTTTTTGGAGACGAATACGAAAAACTAAAATTTGCAGTACGATCGTCTGCGATAGGTAAAATATTGCTCGAAACTGACTGAACCATTCAATAAAGTATATATGCGTTTCTAAAACATAAAGGAGAGGATGGTGAAGAATTGTCAGCAGCAGGACAAAATGACACATTCCTCGGAATCAAAGGCATCGAAGAGGTTAACAATTAACCATCATGGAAACAAACCAAGTCTTATAAATGCTCCTTAATCGTTTAAGATCTGTTTGGCAATTGTCAAGTGTTGGGCCTCGCAATTCTCGCATCGATCCATTGAATACAAAAGGTACCAAACGATGCAAAGCGATAATGGTAATACATTTGATAAATGCTTTGTTCGTATTACAGGCAAAATGGCCAACTACTGAATGGTGGAATGGCTGTCGTGATACAACAGATGGTTTCGGCAGATGTGGCCGGAGTTCTATTCACCAATGATCCCGTTACGGGAAGTACTGCGAACATGCTGATATCCTCGAATTACGGCTTAGGAGAAGTAATAACTTTTACGATATACACGATAATCAGCAAAAACTAATATCCTTTCAAATGTAGAGTGTTGTATCCGGAAGTTCTGATCCAGACACAATAATTTTAAAGAGGAGCTGGGATGAAAAACTTAGCTTAATGGAAAAACAGATAGGAAAAAAGAATTTGAAAATAGTTATGTCAGGTTCGTATTATCTACAACGTATTGTCCAACAAGATCTTTACCACAAACCTCGGAATGGTTTAATAAACATAGGTTTTACCATTTGCTTTTTAAAGATAAAAATGGTGTCGTTGAACAAAGTATTAGCCCAGAAGAAGCATCTTGTTGTACGATAACAGACGAACTTGCTATCAGATTAGGAAAAATAGCCATTTACTTGGAACAATGTTGGGGAACAGCTAGAGACATTGAATGGGCATTGCAGGGAGACAAAATCTTCCTTCTTCAAGTATATTTTTAAGTTATACGTGTTACGTATTACGAATACAACAGTAAATATTTCTTTTTACAGTCTCGACCCGTGACAACAACTACGAAAATGTCTGAATTCGAAGTAATGCACGAATTTGATTCCGTACACCCGACAGATCGAGATGAATACTCCACAGCTAACGTTGGGTCAGTGAAGTTTTACGAATACAAAAACCTCTTAAGTTTAAAAACTTCATTGGTTGCAATTGAAATTACAGAGAAGTTTTCCCAGGATCAAAAACACCATTAACCTTCAATTGTGTACTAAAGCCTGCAATATTGACATTATCGGTACAAAGACTAAACTTCGTAATTTATGCATAAGCTGAAGTTCAAAATAATTAATTAAACTAAATCAACTAGAAAGTAGTAAGTTGGAAACAGCAACGACACCGTTACGATCCAACAGTAGATGACACTATGGTGACATTCTTTGGAAATACCTTCATGAGTAGAGTTCAGGTAGAATTTCAAAATTCACAACTTATAAACTTATAACTATATAAAGAAGGTTCATTTAAAAAATATATATATATATATATACCATAAAGGAAAAATTCTGGTCTTTGACGAAAACGAAAACCGGAATCAATAAAGCTGTCGAAATCGGTGTCTACGGCCGCGTTTTGGATGACGACCACATTCTGGAAATGGCCATCGACAGGGCTGATAAACCGCCACGAACTGCACCATTATTACTGGCTAAAATGATGATAAAGGTAGTGATTGTCTAGACTTGAAAACATGGTAATATATAATGATAACAACATGGTAGCTCTAATTTACCAGGGTTTGTTGTTTGGTAAATGGATAAGCAACAGCTGTAGACAAAAACTATCCGAATTTAATAATGAAGGAAGAAATGTTGTCACCATTAAGGAAGCAATCGAACAGATCGAAACCAGATTCGAAAGAATCGAAGATGTTAGTATAGGAAAACTCATTTTGCAAGTAACAATTATATAATTTACTAACACTGTAAATTGCTATTATCCTTCAAGGCACTTACAAAACATCTTACACTTAGCTGTGGTTCCATGTTATGGAATTTGATCATTCTCAACCTTTTATCGAAAAATGGTAAGTGCGTATAATGTAATTTCATTATAAATGTTTTATCCGTTTGTCAACGTAGTTTCTTAATTAAATTTATTTAGATATTTTTCTCTTTTTAAATAGTCATCATTCGAATTCGTTACTCAAATAAGGCAAGAATACATAAAATAATCACACTTGAGAACAATAAAAAAACGTTTAACAAATGGCTGATGTCGAACTCCTTTGGAAGTTATTTTCAAAAGCCTGAAAATATAAAGGGAGAGACTCCAACATTTTAAGCACATACTGTACAATTTGAAGGAAATTATCAACTTAATTAGTGAAACTCACGAAGTTTTCAGTTCAGTTCACCACCACATTGGTAGCATGAATAATGTCTAGCCTGTATTCAATTTCACGCCTCGTGTTCTGTAAAATGTCTATTGTGACAGAGCTTATGACATCTCGTATGCACAGTTTCAAATCCATTATGCTGGTAACTTCCATAGAGTAGGCCTACACCATCTTTGACGTATCTCTAAGCGAAAAAATGTAATTTGGTAATGTCGTGGGAACGTGTGCTCGCTCGCTCAAGTCACCATTTTAGAAAATAATTGACTGCATTGCCACTGCAGCTTTGATGCACACTACAGAATTTCCATGTAAACTTTGTGAGTCTATGCTTCTGTTCCATTCAGAATCACAACTGCGTAAGCTGAAATGTAACAATAGAGCTTCAAAATGTTGGAGTCGCATGGTGGACACCCTGTATATACAGTATTAAAAATTACAATGGACAACATCAATATCACAATGAAGAAGCAAAATTGTATAAAAAAAATGTAAAATTATTGCAGTAGCAAACAGCTATTAGTTGAAGAGAACTTAATAATTAAGGCTCGGATTTTTATGCAAAATATCAAGCAAATGTTTCTCAATTTGTGGCCCAAGTGCCAATAGTAAAGTAATCATTATCATCATCATTAGAGCAACTCCAATTATGTTTTTTTTTTCTAATCTAAAAGGCTGTTTAGAGGCTAGATGTCTGGCTATTGTCAATCGTCAATTAAGTGTTTTAGCCTCTAACCAGTATTATTCAAATAAAGAGAAAAATATATAAATAAATTTCATTTTTAAGTTAAAGTCAAGAAGTGGAACAATTATTAGTTATTTCGTAATGTAGATCTGTCAAATGATTTGTATGCCGACTTCGCTTTATTGACAACGGGTGCCAACGACACCGAAAGTGGCGATGTTCCAACAAGCCTTAAGGTACCATATCAAACCAATTAAATCAAAACTAACATCCTCGAAAGTGTAAATAATTGCCTTGTGTCATTTTACAGGAATTGGCATCAGCAATAGCCAAAGAAATAGAACCAACAGAATTTCGTAACATGTCTCCAGAGGTTAGTAAATTTATACATTTCTGTATAATTAATCTGCAAGCAGCCCAGAAGGCCTGTGTCAGAGGGACCATTTAGTCCAAAAGCAACATAGAAATCCCCTATTTGAATATAATAAGGCTGAAACCAGCCCTAACACCCTGAGGAATCAGTGAGGATCTCAAGATAATAACTTAACTCCATCCAGATCCATCAAAATCTTGATGGATTTCATCAGTTATTCGCAAGGAATGGTTTATTTTTATCTTCAATTTTAGAAAGCACTTAATTGGATTAAAGAAAACACGACAAATTCTAAGCAAAAGTTGGAAGATTTCTTTGCTAGACATGGACATCGAGGTTACAAAGAGGTAAAACATTTTCCATTTACATTTTGAAAAAACGGCCAATCGAAACAATGAAATGACATAATAAATTATATGGATTTCAAAAGTTCGATTTAGGTTACAACCCTTGGCGAGCACAACCGGAAAAGCTGATGACATTGATGCAGGTATTAAAAGTGCAATTGTCTCTTAAACTCATACTCGTACTATTAAGTGATTCACCTAACCCATTTGTAACATGCCTGGATTGGACGGTCCAGGCATGCTTTGGTTCTGCTTGCTTTGACTGTCTGTTTCTGTTGTGGCTGGTCACAGACCAGCCGGTTGAGTAGAGATGGTACGCCGCTCCGCACTTCTCGAACTCAGTCTTGGTATCCTGCCGGGTGATCCAGGACGACTTGATGACCTGGATGCGCGGCCCCGGGTCGCGTCTCCGTTCTGTGTAGGAGTCGGACTCCTCGGCATGATGTCTGTTGGGGATTCCGTTCGGTACGGAAACCAAGTTCCCACAATTTAAAGAAAAAATGACGATCCTGCTCTCTATAAGAAAACTGCCACTTCTTAAGAGATACTGACTTTATTCATATACATTTTGATACACTGGTGATACAAAGATAGCATATGACTGAACTAAACTTTCAGAAAAGATTCTAAGTCCGAAACGGTTTTCTGACTTAGAATATTCTGCACTCGAACGAGGTGGGAAACATTCTGGTCCCGCAAAATTTTGCCTACTGTCCTCCTGAGGATGCCCTGTGTGCTTGTTTTATTACTCTGGCAATTGGGAGGGGCCACTCATGATCAGCGGCCTCCCATAGGTCGTTCTGACCAATGGCGATCTCTGGTCCCAAAATATTGCCTCATTTGGAACTTATTTCCCCGAAATATGCAAATAATTTCCCAGAAACTATCCATGTCTGTTTAGTGTCACTGGACATAAGGAAAAGTAATTTCCTTCTTTTAATTGCTTCCATATGTACCGATGAAAGAAACTCTTTCAGGACTCGGACACTTATGTCTATGGGCTGCCCTCCCGCCCAAAGAAAAGGGGTGGTCAACTTCAAAAAGACCGGGTAACGGGTGCAGGGGGTGTCACACATTCTAGTTTCTAACACGTTCAATTTCTTCTTAGTGTTCTTCTTAAGGCGAATTTACACTTTTCACTTTGAATGTACATCACAGATATGATTCATCTACAGTGAAAGGTGTAAATAGTGTTTTCATCTTCATTTCATCCAAAGTGTAAAGTGAATGGAGTTGAGTATCGAATGGATGCTTCATCTGCAGATGAATCATCCGCAATGTTCATCCAAAATGAAAAAGTCTAAATTCGCCTTTTCAGCTTTTCACATTCAGCTTTTTGTTGTTGTTGTTTGATATTCCATCATATCATTGTTAATTTTAAAACATTTCTAATTTTCGTATAGGATATGCTTCAAAATAAAGCATGTTATGCTGTCGCAGAAAACAAATCGAAAACAGACCCGATTTCAAATTTGAAAACACCGTTAACATCATTCAAAAAGTACATTATTATCAGAATTTTAATATGAAAAATTTACTCTGCAAGTAACCAATAAGACCTGTAGCAGAAGGACAAAAGTCCATTATTGCAGCATATGTCAAAACATCTTAAAGATATACACCGAATAACAAGTTAAATTTAAACATTTCACAGGACGATACTGTCTTGGCTTCTATCATTGGCCAGAAGTGGTGTTCAGCAAAGAGAAATGGCAAAGGTTTCAAAGTTAATTTAAACATTAGTTCTTTAGGGACACTAATTGGGTTCTCTTTTCTAAAGTCTTATCTAATCAAAACGACGGATAACACTCGCAAGAAATATCGGCATTTGGCTCGATTGATGATATCCGAAGGAATGTTACCGGAAGAAGACTTGATATTCTTCCTAACCCACGACGAGATACGACAATTAATAGAGACGAGATCTGCTAAACTGCTTCAGAGGTACCAAAAACGACCCTAATTTGCACTAACTTAGGACCAAAATGTTATCTTTCTCTGTTAAAAGAGCAAAACAGAGGCAGAAACTACACCCAAAAATGAATTCCTTCAAGTTTCCTGAAATTTCAGTTGGATTTCCAGCTCCAGTAAGTAAAACCTGAAAACATGGCGAACTTTCGAAAACCAAATTCCAAACCTAATTGTTTCAATCTTTGCAGATCAACGAGTATTCAAAAGATGTCAAAGTGGACAGAATGTCCGAAATTACTGGTAACATTTTTCCTGTTTCTTAAGAAATAGCATCTGGTGAACTTAAAAAAAAATTTGTTCTGGGAACTTCCTTAGGATATCCGGTATGCCAAGGAGTAATTCAAGGTCCTGCGAGAGTCATCTACAGTTTCGATCAAGTTAATACCATCCAAGTAATACCTAATCGCATTAATTTAGAGGCTAGTTATTGTTTCACGATATAAATAAACTTAATTGCAGCCTGGTGACATACTGATAACACATGGTACTGATATCGGATGGAGTCCGTACTTTCCCTTACTATCTGGTGTCGTAACGGAATTGGGAGGACTCGTATCACACGGTATTACCCATTTCCTTTCGAATGTTTAATACCCGTAATAAGACATTTCCCCTTTTATTTCCATTGCCAATAGGAGCTGTTGTGGCTCGAGAATGTGGATTGCCGTGTATTGTCGGAGCTGTACATGCTACGAGTGTTTTCAAATCGGGTATTTTAAAAGGGTTTCTACCAGCTCAAATTTCTCATTTCCACATGAAAGATGTCAGTTTGTTCTAAAACTGAGACCCTTGATGTCGAAATGCAAATAATTGTTGTTGTTCAAGCTAATTAACAATTTCTTTTGTTAATTAGGAGAAACAGTTTTACTCGATGCAACTAAAGGAATTCTCAGTAAAGTTGCAACATAATTTACCTTCCGATTCACAGTTATACGAAGTTGGTTTGAATTTGCACGAATACCAAGTATTAACTTGGCAATTTCATTTTTAGAAAAAATGAACGATTTTGATATGCATTTTACAATTTCTCATAATATATATAATTAAAACTTCACATTTTATAATTTATCAATATATTGTGTTAAGGTGGCTCAATAGATATTTATTTTGTTTTCGTCCTCCCAGATGGCGCAACTGTCTGCAGTGGCTATTATGTTCTTCCTAAACTGTGGTTTTGAGAAAATATATAAAAATTCAAGCGAACGTTTTTCAGAAAAAAACATTACGAAAAAAAATTCAAAGTGTTTTAAAAACTAGAATAGTTGGTGATAATGCTAAAAGTGTTTTTTTAATGATGATATCTTTCAAAATAAACTTTTCATGACAGTTTGAAAAAAAAGGCCGAAAATAGTTTTTCATGAAATTTCAATGGAAAAAACCACAAAAAGGGTCATTTTTCAAACTGAACTATAAAATTGTTTATTTTGTAAGATATTGCCATAAAAAACTTTTAACATAATCTTTTACCCATTCTAGTTTTGAAAACAATTTGAATTTTTTCGTAATGTTTAAAAAAAACGATCGCTTGACGTTTTTCAGTCAAATTTCATGAAAAACGTCTATGGAGCATAACTAGAACCACTGCAGTGGCGCCTTCTGGTGGTACAAAAGCAAAATAAATATCTATAGAGCCACGTTAATTGTCTTCCTGAAGTGTTTTTTTCGTATACGAATAAAATTAACTATAAAAAGTTAAAAAAATTTTAATTTGTAAGATATATTTTTATAAAAATAATGCAAATTAATATATTTCGCCCAATTTACTCAACCAATAATTATGAATAAACTTGGAAATTCTTTTCAAATTTGTCTCCAATTGTTGGCATTTTCGATAGAAATAATCCCGAAATTTGCAAAAATTTACGACTTTTCAGTGTTTTCACAATTTTCGGATCATTAGATTTAAGAAACTCTAAGGTGTTTTAGAAACTAGAAGGGTAGCTCAATCACTCAAAATGTATTTTCATGTTGACATCTTTAAAAAATAAACCTTTTATTAAGGTGTCTTTATATATATTCATTTTGTTTTTGTCCTCTCAGATGGCGCCACTTGTAGTGGTTAATGCTATGCTTCATAGACGATTTTCGAAAAATTTGGACGCAAAAACGTCAAGCGAACGTTTTTTTTAGAAGCAACATTATGAAAAAATTCAAATTGTTTTCAAAACAAGAATGGGTAAAAGATTATGTTAAAAGTTTTTTTCATGGCAATATCTTACAAAATAAACAATTTTATAGTTCAATTTGAAAAATGACCCTTTTGGGGGGTTTTTTTCCATTGAAATTTCATGAAAAACCATTTTCGGCCTTTTTTTTCAAACTGTCATAAAAAGTTTATTTTGAAAGATATCAATCATCATGAAACAACTTTTAGCATTATCACCAACTATTCTAGTTTCTAAGTTCACCTAAGTTCACCTGAAAAACAAGAATTCTCTCAAAACCGCACGTGGAAGGGGAAGACGGCCGGCAACTTTAATTGGCTGGTTATGTAGTCTAACGTCACATGCTCCGCCCTTTTCAACGTCCGACTACATAACCAGCCAATTAGAAGTTGCCGGTCGTCATAACAAGGGCGGAGCCAACTGAAGTTCTGACCGATTTCTAACTGCCTGTGACCAGACTACCTGATATTATTTTTTTCTTCAGAAGAACTCCTCAAGTCTGCAGTCTGCAATTAAGTGTTAGTCAAGTTTTTAATGATAATTCTAGCAATTAATGACGTTTGTAAAATAAAAAGCTAAAAACGTTTAAGCAATTAATTTTTGTTTAATAATTAACAAATGACATGTCTGATTAAGTAACAGTTGAAATCAATGGCAGTCATATGACAATAATTATTGTCATAACAATATTTTGTAATTTCTTTTTGTGATTGTTACAAGTTATGAGCTAGATAATAATAATAATTACTGTCATATGACATTCTTATTATCATTATGTGTAAGGATGGACTGCAAAAAGTGGTCGACATGTGACGCAAAATTGACCACTCAAGTCGACTCGAAACGGCCACTTTTTGCAGTTCATTCAAACTACACTTCTCAGTCACTAGAAAGTCGACTGGATTTGTCGGTTTTGGGCCACTCTCCGACCACTTTTTGGCAGCTCATTCAAACTACACTTGTTAAAGTGGTCGACTGCCAATGATTAACAATTGTTAATCATTGGCAGTCGACTCGAGTTGTCCGTTTTGGGCCACTCGCCGACCACTTTTTGGCAGCTCATTCAAACTACACTTCTCAATCAACGGAAAGTCGACTGGAGTTGCCGGTTTTGGGCCACTCTCCGACCACTTTTTGCAGTGCATTCAAACTACACTTCTCAGTCACTGGAAAGTCGACTGGATTTGTCGGTTTTGGGCCACTCTCCGACCACTTTTTGGCAGCTCATTCAAACTACACTTGTTAATCATTGGCAGTCGACTCGAGTTGTCCGTTTTGGGCCACTCGCCGACCACTTTTTGCAGTGCATTCAAACTACAGTTCTCAATCAATGGAAAGTCGACTCGAGTTGTAGGTTTTGGGTCACTCGCCGACCACTTTTTGCAGTCCATCCCTACACATTAATGATTGTTACATAATGATAATAAGAGACATGACAGTCATTATATTTAGCTCATAACTTGTAACAGTCACAATTGCAGTCCATCTAAACCACTAAACGTCGCTCGTCAAGAGTCGTCAGTAAACTCCTTTAAGCTATTTAAATTTAAACTATTTCAGGTCCGCCCCACAACTCTTTATAAATTTGATAATAAAGACTGAAGATATTGAATTTTGAAACATAATGTATATTCAAACCTAAAACTGATTTTTTTTTTTAGAAATTTCAAAATTAAAAACTTCCTGATTTTTTTTTTCCTTTCTAATTACGTAATTAATTGATAAAATTTGGCTAAAAATATTGCGAAAATGTCAACAAAATATCATTAATTAATTTATTAAGAAGAAAACAAAATTACTAAAAATTAACCATAAGAAGGTCACATGACTTATTATAAAAATACAACCATATTTCCATGTTGAGCCACTTCACTTTTCAATGCATTTTGAAGGAGAATTCATCATCCTAACATTTCTGATTACATTGGCCACAATTACCATTTTTATAATTTATCAACGTTTATCAACATCGTACAAAGGTAAACAAAATCACAAATTCAATCCTAATATCATTAATTTAATACTTTTCTTTTCTAAATGTAAACACATTAATTACAAACACATATTGTGTTCTACCTTGTACACCACACATGAGTTAAATGAATTCAAATTAAATGTGTTTAGGTGAATTATACGGAATCCAGTTAAGGACATGAACACCAAATTAAAAATTGACTTTATTATTAATATTTTAAATCGAAATACTAAATCAATAGTTTAATGTCAATAGTTTATCTGATTATATTTAAGTATTAATCTCAATATTTTCAGATTAATTAACTGAATTAAATTGAATTCGACATATTGTTTGTTTGTCCTTCACAGAGCTCTGTAGAACACGTTTATTATTTAAAGGCATTTAAATTATCAGGTGTGTATTAAGTAATATACCATGTACACCACACATGAGTTAAATGAATTCAAATTAAACGTGTTTAGGTGAATTATACGGAATCCTGCAAAGGACATGAACCCAAATAAAAATTGACTTTATTATTAATATTTTTAAATATTTGAAAATTTTAATTTTAATGTCAATATTTTAATCATTATATTTAAGTATTAATCTCAATATTTTCAGATTAATTAACTGAATTAAATTGAATTCGACATATTGTTTGTTTGGCCTGCACAGGGCTCTGTAGAACACGTTTATTTTTTAAATGCATTTAAATTATCAGCTGTGTGTGTACTAGGTATTAGAAGCGGATTTACACCAAAAACATTGTTAGTAACTAGGGCTCGGATTTTTATGCAATATCAAGCAAATGTTTCTCAATTTGTGGCCCAAGTGCCAATTGTGACGTAATCATCATTAGAGCAACTGCAATAATGCTTTTCTTTTTAAAAAAAATCAAAACGGCTAGTTAGAGGCTACATGTCTTGGTTACTATCAGCTGTCAACTACTTTTCTAGCCTCTAAACCAATGTTTTTTATTGAAAAATCATAATTGTTTGTTGATCTTAACGGGATTGTTTACTTCACAATTGGCTCTTGGGGCCACAGATTGAGAATTTTGATCAAGGTGGATTATACACCAAAGAAATAAGCAAAAAAAAAACATTGTTATTGTAGTAAAATGTTAATAACAAATATGTTAATTAAGGATTTTGTGACTTTTTTTTTTTTTGGTAAACGTCAATATCAAAATGCTAATAACAATGTTAAAAACGTTGGTAGCATGTCGGGCAAGAAAACTGATCCACGGCATAAAATGTTTTTAACAGTGTTGACAATAGAAATAACTTGCTAGTAACATTTTTGTTATCAACATTCTTTGATCTAAACACCACCTTCAGAGAGCAGTCGCAAAATGACTGCTATTAACAAAGTTAGCAACAATATTATTAACGATTTAATCGGCAGGAAAAAAAAAAATAACAAATGCTGAAAGCATAAATGTTATTGACAAAACGTTAATGATCCTCCTTGCAACACATGGAGTTATATATCACATCTGGTGTTATATGGTTCACTTTGATGATAAACGTTTCATTATGAAAGGTCACGGAGAAGGTCAAATACGATTATCAGATAAAAATATATATAATGTGGGGGGGGGGGGAGTTCATAAAGAAAGAAACAAGAAACTTGAGACAGACATTTAGAAATCGGGAAGAACTTCAGTTGTCTCCGCCCCTTTTTATGACGATCGGCAACTTCTAATTGGTTTGTTGTGTGGTTCGACGTTGAAAAGGGCGGAGCATGTGACGTCAGACAACATAACCAACCAATTAGAAGTTGCCGGTCGTCATATAACAAGGGCGGAGACAACTGAAGTTCTTCCCGATTTCTAATTGCATGTGGGATATGGGACATTCGAATCCCGCGAATCTTGAAAAATATTCGATATTCGAAAACTCGAATCTTCGCGCTTTTTTTTTTTTTCGTTTTTCGAATCCTAACCTCAAACTTTGGTTATTCTGTCTTTCAGAAGTAAAATAAAAAAAAACTAAATTGTTCATTTTCAGCTATAATGAATAAATTACAACAAGTGTTCGCCTTCTGCTACTTTTGGTTATGGAAGAGAAACACCGGACCCATGTTCGGATTCGACTCAAGTATAAAAGACATCAGAAAATATGGAATCAGTCCACTTCCGGAAGCAACCTTACGAGAAAACCCGAGAACCCTCGGCACGGACCTCAACGTATAATCATCCTTACTATAAACAGTGCAAATCCGGAAGTTTAACTAATGCAAATGAATCCGAAATACCATTTCAGGCAATGGACAGTGTCGGATTCAGCGGAACGAGCAACTACGGAGATGTTTTGATTGTTCGGATAAACCGGCTTCACGACCGTTGTTCCGAAGTCGTCGTCTACCTCAAACTGGCCAACGGTGAAGAATACCAACTACCGATTCAACCCGGTTGTCGTGTCTACAACACGGACGGTCAAACCTTCTCGGCCGCCGGATTAACTTTCGAGGTTCTCGAACCTTTGAGACGATGGAGAATCTCTTTCAATGGGCAACTCAAGGCAACTTCCAAAGTGGAAAGCGACAACGTCGTCGTACCGATTAAATTCAACTTCATGTTTGTATTTCTTTTCGAATAACTATTTCCGACTTTTAACTACAATGACTGACTCTTCTAGTTAATTCCCCTTTTTTTAAGATGGAAACCGATGAACAATTACAGTGGATTTCCGCACGACTTCGAATCTCGAATAATTGCAAAACAAATTGCAAAAGACGATGGAATACGAAACATGCTCGATGCATTGTCGCATTTGTAAATTCCTACCATTAATAACATTATATTAAACATAAATTCCTTAAATTTTGATTCGTTTCGCATTTTTATTGCAAATATAGAACTAAAGACAAAGAATGGAACGAACAATTCGGAGAAATTCACGGAACTTTGAAAATTGACGAAAGAGACGAAATTACGATTCTCCTCAGAGGTCTAAAGGATAGACATCATGGTAAGATGCATGTTAAATTATAGTGGAAACCGTTTAACACGAAATGAAGCGACCGAAATATCTTTTTTGTTTTGAATAAATTTTTTTTCAAAGTCTAAAACCATATTTTGTACTTTCCGATTTTTTTCACTTGGATCTATTTTTCGTGTTATACGATTTTTGTGTTGTGTAAATACACAATTTTTCTTGCTAACCGATTTTTTTTGGCTTGAGCCATTTTTTTCCTGATGATTTTTGATGTCAGCCGATTTTTTTACGTAGTTCGATTATTTTTTTCGCGTAGCCGATTTTTTGTTATCCGATTTCATGTTAAACAGTTTCTTCACTGCAGTTTCGCACAAAGTTAAGCTAAAACATGCGATATTTCTTTTAGGAGTCAAGAATCTGAGTTGCATAAATGAAGAAATCTCAATCAAAGGAGTTACTGAAGTAAAGATGTTTCATGATTCATAATTAGGGCTCCGATTTTGATGCAATATCAACCGCAATGTTTCTCAATTTGTGGCCCAATTAGAGCCAACTGTGAAGGAATCGTCATTACAGCAACTGCAATTATGTTATTTCTAATTTTAGAAAAAAGCTGGGTAGAGAGGCTAGATGTCTGGTTACTATCAGTTGTTAACTAGAGTTCTAGCCTCTAACCATTGTTTTTAATTAGGAAGAACAATTGTTTTTTTTATTATCTAAACGAGATTGTCACTTCAACAATTGGCACTTGGGCCACACATTGAGAAACATTCCGGTTGACATAAAAATCCGAGCCCTATTCATAATTTATAATCCGAACTTTCAATTTATGACATGTTTAAATTTCCAGACTGGAACCCAATTTCATGTCTTTGAAACTATAAACAGTGGTGGACAAAGGTAATTTATAAGATTACACCAGAATGACTAGTTAATTTGATTAATATATAAAAAAATCGTTTTAGCCTTCTTTACGGATACGTATGCGCTCCTTGCAACTCCATCATCCGGCATGTCCACCAGTGGTCAAGTAACCTCGTCCAGATAGTCAATGAAAACAATTTCACCGTCTTATTCAAAGCTGGTTAAAATATAACTCTTAACCAACAAGTCACTAACTAATTCTAACAAATTATATTAACTACGACAGGAGATCGTGACTACGAATTAAAAATGGCGTACGACAGCAGTTCCTGTAAAGTGTTTCACGGCGAAAACTGGAATTTTCGTAACAACATTCGTATTTTCAAGTTGAAGTTCAACGGAAAAAGTGGATACGGAATTGTGGAAAGAGGAGCTAAATTTAGCGAAAATAACTCTTTGCCTATTCAGAGATCGTTACCGCAACTAACTGAACCTGGTACGACATTACGAATACAAGAATATACATAAATTGTTCCAAATACTAACATAATGCCACTTGGTATCAATGTAGTTTTGAAATCCAGTGACAAATTAGTGGTCACTTTCAAAGACATTGTCTGTCAAAGTGGAAGATTTGTTGGAGGAAAGGGAAGTTCCTTAGCAATGATGACATCCTTGACGAATGCGAATTCGCAACATTCAACAAAAGTTCGTATAAAAGTTAATCGCACATTGAAAAAAATAATCAAAATACCATTTTTCCACATGATAAAACCAAGTTTCAAGTGCCGCAAGGAGTTTGCGTAACAAATGTTGCCTTCAGTAAACATTTGGATGAAAATCCGGCAATAAAACGACAAATCGCAACATTGGAAAACGTCACTTGGTACAAACAATGTCCATATTTCGCAAAATAAGAAAACATTTTAACAATTTTCATTCACAGGAAACGAATTGAAGGTTCATTAATAGAAGAATGTCGCAGGTTCAAAATAAATCAGTTGGTACCCATTGGAACAAAAAGTAGTAATTTATTTCATTTAGGACGAAAGATCTCGCCAGTGGCACGAACCTCTCAAAGATACTAATGGCAGAACTCAAAAAATGTTTACAAGAAACCTTTGGAAACAAATACAAAGACAATAAATTTGCAGTACGGTCATCAGCAATTGGTAAAACATTCTCGAACGTAGTTAAATCATGAGATACATTTTCTATGTTCCGGATACAAAAGGTGAAGATGGTGACGAATTGTCTGCAGCAGGACAAAATGAAACATTCCTCGGAATCAAAGGCAACGAAGAGGTTGACGATTAACCATCATGAAAGCAAACCAAGTCTTACAAATACTACTTTACTGTTTAGATCTGTTCGGCAATTGTCAAATGTTGGGCCTCGCAATTCTCGCATCGATCCATTGAATATAAAAGGTACCAACAATGCAAAGTGATTACAGTAATGCATTTTATAAATGCCTTGTTTACAGACAAAATGGACAACTACTGAATGGTGGAATGGCTGTCGTGGTACAACTGATGGTTTCGGCAGATGTGGCCGGAGTTCTATTTACCAATCATCCCGTTACGGGGAGTAGGGCCTACATGCTGATATCCTCGAATTACGGCTTAGGAGAAGTAAAGACCTTTTCCGATAAACGGTACCATTCGAGAGTTATTACAAAAAAAAACTATTCTTACAGAGTGTAGTGTCCGGAACTTCCGACCCGGACACGATACTTCTAAAAAGGACCTTTGACCACCAACTTAGCATAATGGAAAAACAGATTGGAAAGAAGAATACTAAAATCATCATGTCAGGTTGTGACAAATATCACTTGTCACACATGACGACATTTTTTATAATTATTTCAATGTTGTTAAATGTAGATGAAAATGGAGTTTCGGAAGAAGGCGTTAGTCCGGAAGAAGCATCTCGCTGTACGATAACAGACGAAGTTGCCATCAGATTAGGCAAAATAGCCATCTATTTGGAACAATGTTGGGGAACGGCTCGAGACATCGAATGGGCATTGCAAGGAGACAAAATCTTCCTGCTTCAGGTTTAGTTAAACACACGTTATTATCTGGTTAAGGCTACTAACGGCTTTCGAAACTCCTCTGTTCCATAGTCTCGACCGGTGACAACAGCCACACAAATGTCGGAATTTGAATTAATGCACGAATTTGATTCGGCACATCCGACAGATAAAGATGAATACTCTAAAGCTAATATTGGGTAAGAAGTTCGTGAGTTGTTGATAATGCTACTTAATACCAAATTTGGGAATTTAGTGAGGTTTATCCAGGATCACAAACGCCATTAACTACCAGTACTACAATGAAGATTTTCGTCATGATGGTGACTGTATGAAAACATAGCAAATAATTCATTTAAATGTTGCAAATTTTTTTAAAAACTAATGAAACATGTTGAATCGTTTAGAAACAAATCACATATAAACATAAACGGCACCGTTACGATCCGACGATACACTCGATGGCGCTGACATTCTACAATAGTAGTTTCATAAACAGAATTCAGGAAAAGCTAACATCATTAGTGGAAACAAAGAACGAAATCAACAAAGCTGTAGAAATTGGTGTTTATGGACGTGTATTGGATGATGACCATATTCTTAAAATGGCCATCGATAGGGCAGATAATCCGCCACGTACTGCACCATTAATAATGGCTACTCTGATGTTAAAGGTATCAAAACAGTAGACTTAAGACATGGTCATTTTACCAATACCAACAGTGATATTGTCGGTTGTCTAGGGTTTGATATTCGGCAAAAGTATCTACAACTATTGCAGACAGAAACTCTTCGAATCTAAAACTGGAGATCGAAAAGAAGTCACCATGCAGGAAACCATCGAACAGATCGAAACCGGTTTCGAGACGGTTGAAGATGTTAGTATAGAAAAACTCATTTGAGCAAAAACGATTATAATTTACCAACATATTTTAAATTGTACTTCAAGGCATTTACGAAACACCTTACAGTTAGCTGTGGTTCCATGTTATGGAATTTAATCATTCTCAAACTTTTATCGCAAATAGGTTAAGTGCATCGATGTATTCTACCATCAATTACAATTTTACAAACTCAATAAATGTAGAAATTTCTTTCAACATAGATTTCTCGAATGATCTGTATGCCGATTTTGCTTCACTGACAACAGGTGCCAACGACACCGAAAGTGGCGATGTTCCTACAAGCCTTAAGGTATCGCAACAAATTATCAATTTCCCACTCTCGAATATGTATTAAATAAATAATTGCTTCGTGTCATTTCTAGGAACTGGCTTCAGAAATAGCAAAGGAAATAGAACCAACAGAATTCCGTAACATGACTCCAGAGGTTAACAAACTTAGAAAGTGTTTTAGAAACTAGAAATGTAGTTCAATCAACTGAGAATATGTTCATGTTGATATTTTTCAAAATAAACTTTTATTTGAGTTTGATAATTACCCAACTTTTAAATAGACGACGTTTAGCAGACGATATTTTGTTAGTTTTTGTCTAAAAAAAAGCTTATTTTGAAAGATATCAACATAAAAATGCCCTTAAGTGATAAGCTACCCTTCCAGTTTAGAAAACACTTTCTATTTTATCATTTTTAAATCAATGTTCGATAAAACATTTAAGCTATTCCCAAAATATCCAAATTCCAGGAAGCTCTTCAATACATCAAAGAAAATACATCAACTTCCAAGCAAAAATTAGAAGATTTCTTCATCCGACACGGACATCGAGGCTACAAAGAGGTAACTTTTATAATTTAAGAGTTTTTTTCGGACTTTTGCACGAATTCAAGTACTTACAGTGTTTAAAGCAACTTTTTAAAAGATTTTCCAAAGAATATTTTAAACTAGAAAGGAAAACAAATCAAGTGATTGTGGATTTTATTACAATATCTTTCAAAGTAAAATTTTTACGACACTTTTGAAAACGATGAAATTTGCATTAGCCATTAAAAACATACAATTGCCTTTTTCAAATTGTCATAAAAAATTGATTTTGACAGACATCGTCATAAAAACGTTATCAATTGATTCCTTTACTCTTCTAGTTTCAAATACAATTTGAATTTCTTTTGAAAGATGCTTCTAAAAAACCGAGTACTTGAATCTCTTTGCGCCTCGATGTTTAAGCCAAAGTGACATTCCCAAATTTTTACTGTGCTTTCAACAGCTTGATCTGGGTTACGAAACTTGGGCTGCAAAACCAGAAAAATTGATGAAATTGATGCAGGTATACTTGGAAATATAAAAAAGTAGCCTCAGTGCACAGTACTAATGAAAAATATTTTCTAATTTGTAGAATATGCTTCAGAGTCCAGCATGTTACGCTACGACCAGCGAAGATAACCGACTAAAAGATCCAATTTCAAATTTGAAAACACCATTAACATTGTTCAAAAAGTAAATAAAATTATCTTTAAAGTAGTTTTAAAAGTGTAACCGTAGCTCAATCACTTAAAGAGTATTTTCATGTTGATATCTTTCAAAATAAACTTTCCATGTCAGTTTCAAAATGAATCAACTTTAAAAAAGTCATCGATGTTCCAAGAGTTTACGCCCCGAGAGAGTAAATCTTTTTACCCGTTCTCAGTCTATGACAGCCGTGGTCAGTTTTGGGCCGTGTAGACCCAGAAATGACCACGGTTGGCCGAAACTGGGCTCGGGTTGCCGACGCACTCTGCCGTATCCTAACCGACCAGAGATGGTCAGCGCTTTTCGACAGCAAAAAAGATTGAGATGCAGTTCTAGTTTCTAAAATACTTTCTAGTTCCTTTCAACTATCTTACAATGTAAAGTTAAATTTGAACTGCTATTTCACAGGAAGATATTGTCTTGGGTTCTATCATTGGCCAAAAATGGTGTCCGGCAAAGGGAAATGGCAAAGGTAACAACAACAGGCATTGAATTAGAAGAAATTTAGTTAAAACTAAATTCACTAAATTGTCTATTTTTCTAGTCTTATCTGACAAAAATTATAGATGACACTCGTAAAGGTTATCGGCATTTGGCTCGATTGATGGTATCGGAAGGAATGTTACCGGAAGAAGACTTGATATTCTTCCTGACCCACGACGAGATACGACAATTAACAGAGACGAGATCTGCTAAACTGCTTCAAAGGTACCAAAAACGACCCTAATTTGTACTAACTTAGGACCAAAATGTCACCTTTCTCTGTTAAAAAGATCAAAACAGAGGCAGAAACTCCATCCAAAAATGAATTCGTTGAAGTTTCCTGAAATTTCAGTTGGATTTCCAACTCCGGTAAGAAAAACATCACGAGCTTTCTAAATACCAAATCTAAACCCTCAATCTTTGCAGATTAATGAAAATAAAAAGGACTTAAAATTGGATAAAATGTCTGAAATCACTGGTATCATTTTCCTGTTTCATAATGAATAAAATCTCTTAAGCTAAAACATGTGTTTTCCCCCCCCCCGGGAACTTCATTAGGATATCCGGTATGCCAAGGAGTAATTCAAGGTCCCGCGAGAGTCATCTACAGTTTCGATCAAGTTAATACCATCCAAGTAATACCTAATTGCATTAATTTAGAGGCTAGTTATTGTTTCACGATATAAATAAACTTGATTGCAGCCTGGTGACATACTGATAACACATGGTACTGATATCGGATGGAGTCCGTACTTTCCCTTACTATCTGGAGTCGTAACGGAATTGGGAGGACTCGTATCACACGGTATTACCCATTTCTTTTTGAATGTTTAATACCAGTGGTAAGACGTTTCCCCTTTTATTTTCATTGCCAATAGGAGCTGTTGTGGCTCGAGAATGTGGATTGCCGTGTATTGTCGGAGCTGTACATGCTACGAGTGTTTTCAAATCGGGTATTTTAAAAGGGTTTCTACCAGCTCGATTACAGTTTTGGCGCATTCACACTAGGCTGGTTTACAAGCTGCTGGTTTCTGCTGGCTGGTTGTAGCCAGCTAGCAGCATAGTGTGAACCGCTACCAGTAGCTGCTTTCTCCAGTACACTAGTGATTTTAACAGTGGCTGGTGAAGTTGAACATGTCCAACTTTAGCAGCTACCAGCTAGTCATGTGACTCCCTTCATGCTGTTACCAGTGTGTAACTCCACTGCTTGGGTTGGCTGTTGTTAGAGTTCGTATTTTTGCATGACGGTGGTTGGATGACTTGCGCTGCTAATACCAGCAGTGACTGGACAAGTGTGAACCCAAAGCAGCCGCTGCTTGCTGTTGCTGCTAATAGTAAACCAGCCTAGTGTGAATGCGCCTTAAGAGTCAAAAGTCAAGGCCACCATGAATATCCCCCAAACAACAAGAGGTACACGCTATGGGGGGCCCCTTCATGTCAAAAAATAAAACTCAATTTTGATTTTCATATCGAGAAGTTACTTTTTGATATCAAAAAAGTACATTTCTGATATTAAAGTCACTTTTTGATATAAAAATAGTGGTTCCGGTTGTCTGCGCCACACCAAACACAAATCTTTTTCCCTATTGGCTAAAAATAAGCCTTCTAACATTATTAACCAATAGGAAATGAGAATTTTCTAGTCTGCTGTCCGACAGGAACACTATTTTTTATATGAAAAAATACATTTCTGATATCAAGAATTGTCTGGCTATTTTTGACATGAACTCACGTCAAGACTAATTGGAAAGGAAGTCATGTGACACACCGTTTAATCCTAGAACTTCATGAAAATTGCATTGGCGAAGTCAGTTTTTCAGTATCTGTAACCGATTTTGTGTTAGGAAGGATGTTATTGTTAATTATCTGTCACTCATGTAGGCCAACCTCTTTTACATATACAGGGTGGCTCTTGACTTTAGACTCATCCTGTACATAGCTTTATGACAGGCATTTAGAATTCGAGACGAACACAAGTTGGCTCTGCCCTTTTTATGACGACCGGCAACTTCTAATTGGTTTGTTGTGTGGTTCGACGTTGAAAAGGGCGAAGCATGTGACGTCAGACTACACAACCAACTAATTAGAAGTTGCCGGTCTTCATAAAAAGGGCGGAGCCAACTTCTGTTTGTCCCGATTTCTAATTGCCTGTAGCTTTATGTCCCCAATGTGATTTTTTTTAATTAAATTAACCTTAATTTCTATTTTGATTTCAGGAGAAATGGTGGTTTTAAATGCTACAAAAGGAACTCTTAGTAAAGTAGCAAAGTAATTTATTTAAAAATTTGCATATTTTTTGATGTTTGTTTATTTGCAAAGATTTATTATTATGTATTAACTAGTGGGGTGGCTCCCGTCATAAATGATAAATGACGGGAGCCAAATTCACAGGCAATTGTGCCCAGCATTAGAATTTCTTTTCCTCCGCCCTTTTATGACGTCAGACCAAGTAACAAACCAATTAGAAATTGATGACGTTCATAAAAGGGCGGAGCAAAAGAAATTCTAATGCTGGGCACAATTGCCTGTTATAAACTGTAGTTTAATTTTGCTACTATTATCCCCTCCCCTTTTTTATATTTGAAACAGAAAATGAGTTTTTCATTTTCTCTGGTGTGCGCATGCGCGTCGTTTGTTGCTTTTTTACTCCTTTCATTTCAATTTCAGTTTCCCCCTCCACGTTTCCCTCTCCCCACCCTCTCTTCTACACTTTGCAACCTTTTCCTCTCTCCGATTTAATATCAATGGGGTTCTTGGATGGGGAGAGCGCAACATAATGTTGGCCTTGAGAAAAAAAGCGGTTCATTTAAATTTATATAAATTCCGACGTGCTTACGGCGTTTTTGTCCTTGTTTGCACAACGTTACACATACAGTAACATACAGACTTGGCTTAACATATATTTAATTAATAATGTTTTGAATATTTCTTAGTTTAATTGTGTGTTTTTTTTACTAATACGAATAAAATGGAAATAAAACAATAGTTAAAAAATTTACTTTGAAGTAAAATATTGTCTTGAATAGTTGAAATTGAAAAATGGACACTTGGCAATATTGACCTTCAACCTGAACACTTTTCTATTTTGAAATATTATCTGTGAGTTCAGATCATTAAAAGTAAATAACGTTAAGCGTTTCAGTGGAGATCAAAGTCCGAAATCTCTGAAAACGGGACTAGAAGATTAGACTAGAAGATTATTACATTTTTTTATATAAAAAGAAAAATTTAAGAAAAAATTAAAGTGTTTTAGAAACTAGAAGGGTAGCTCAATCCATTAAGAGAATATTTTTATTTTGATATCTTTCAAAATAAACTTTTTATAGAAGTAAATTAACATCATCATCATCTGTTTGAAGTTGAGTCATTTTCAAACTAAACATAAAAAGTTTATTTTGAAAGATATCAAACATGTAAATACTATTGAGTGATTAAACTACCCTTCTAGTTTCTAAAACACTTTCAAAGTTTCTCTTAGAATGGTTTACGAATAACTAATTGTCGACCTCTTGATTATTCTGTCTTTCAGAAGAGCAAAATTACAAAGAAATAGAAAGTGTTTTAGAAACTAGAAGGGGTAGCTCGATCAATTACGGGTATTTCGATGTTGGATATCTTTCAAAATAAACTTTTTATACTGTAGACAAAATTGACATTATCATCATCTGTTTGAAGTTGAGTCATTTTCAAACTAAACATAAAAAATTTATTTTGAAAGATATCCAAACATGAAAATCCACCGTAAGTGAGAGAGCCTCTTCTAGTTTCTAAAACACATTACAAAAAAATACTCTGCTAGCAGCCAAATAGGCCTATCGCAGAGGTTACTCCGCCGTCCGTCCTCCACGAAGGTAAACATGTCCTCCACACAATAGATTTTATAAAAAATTAAATACGTTCGTAGAGGAGGATGGTCCGGGCACAGGCAATTAGAAATCGGGACGAACTTCAGTTGGCTCCGCCCTTTTTATGATGACCGGCAACTTCTAATTGGTTTGTTGTGTGGTTCGACGTTGAAAAGGGCGGAGCATGTGACGTCAAGACTACATAACCAACCAAATTAGAAGTTGCCGGTCGTCATAAAAAGGGGCGGAGCCAACTGAAGTTCGTCCCGATTTATAAATGCCTGTCCAGAGACCCGACATACCCCCCAATATTCCGGTTTTACCACCATGTTCTAAGGCTTGTTCTAGTAAAGCCAAACATAATAAACGAAAGTAATGACACGCTATCATTACCAAGTAAACTAGTGACGTAAAGATGAGGCTGAACACCACCCCCGCCACTCAATAAATGTAAATAAATTCAAAAAGGAAACCAGAATCTGATTGCACCACTGGACGTAATTAATATATAAGAATTATATAGGCCTAATATATAAGCCTAATATATATACAAATTGGTTTATCCTTGGAATTAGATTTCACAGCAACAACAAAAAAAAAGCTCTGCAAATCCATTCAGTTATAGTTTACATTAAGAAAGAAGAAGAAGAAAGTGTTGTGAAAAATGTTGCTTCTTCTAATCACAGTTGCAACAATAATTATTGTTCTTTTTATAATTCAACAACAATTATCATCCAAAGGTAAAAAAATAATAACAATTAAGTTAATTCACACCTTGATTAATCACCACTTTATTTAACTTTTGTAACTTTTACTAAAAAGTGTTATCTTTACAACATTTTATTATTAAGGCTCGGATTTTTAATGCAAATATCATGCAAATGTTTCTCAATCTATGGCCCTCAAGGGCCAACTGTGAAGTTAACAATCTCATTTAGATACAGGCAGTTAGAAATCGGTCAGAACTTCAGTTGGCTCCGCCCCTTTGTATGACGACCGGCAACTTCTATAATTGGTTTGTTGTGTGGTTCGAAGTTGAAAAGGGTGACGTCAGTGAATGTGACGTCAGACTACATAACCAACCAATTAGAAGTTGCCGGTCGTCATAAAAAGGGCGGAACCAACTTCGGTTTATCCCGTTTTCTAATTGTCTGTAGAGACGTCTGTCATAAAAACAAAGGCAGTTAGAAATCGGTCAGAACTTCAGTTGGCTCCGCCCCTTTGTATGACGACCGGCAACTTCTATAATTGGTTTGTTGTGTGGTTCGACGTTGAAAAGGGTGACGTCAGTGAATGTGACGTCAGACTACATAACCAACCAATTAGAAGTTGCCGGTCGTCATAAAAAGGGGCGGAGCCAACTGAAGTTCTGACCGATTTCTAACTGATTGTCATTTAGATCAACCAACAATATTATAGTTTTTTTTTAATCAAAAATACTTGTTAGAGGCTAGAATTCTAGCTGACAACTGATAGGAAACTAACATCTAGCCTCCAGGGCTTTTTTGAAATTAAATCAGATTTTTTTTTATAAAATGAATATTTTTCAAGAAAAAAAATGAAATTTTAATTAGTTTTAAAATAATATACACTAATACCTTGTAGACACACATGAGTTAAATGAATTCAAATTAAATGTGTTTAGGTGAATTATACGGAATCCAGTTAAGGACATGAACCAAATTAAAAATTGACTTTATTATTAATATTTTAAATTGAAATACTAAATCAATATTTTGTGTCAATAGTTTATATATTTAAGTATTAACTCAATATTTTCGGATTATTAACTGAATAAATTGAATTCGGCATATTGTCCTTCATAGGGCTCTATAGAACGTGTTTAATATTTAAATGCATTTAACTTTTTACTTGTGCATTAAATATAATACCTAGTACACACACATCTGATAATTTAAATACATTTAAATAATAAACGTGTTCTACAGAGCCCTGTGAAGGACAAACAATCAATATGTCGAATTCAATTTATTCAGTTAATAATCTGAAAATATTGAGTTAATACTTAAATATAAAATAAACTATTGACATTAAAATATTGATTTAGTATTTCAATTTAAAACATTAATAAAGTCAATTTTTTATTTGGTGTTCTTGTCCTTAACTGGATTCCGTATAATTCACCTAAACACATTTAATTTGAATTCATTTAACTCATGTGTGTCTACAAGGTATTAAGATTAAAAAAGGAATAAAAATCCGAACCATATTAATTATGTAATAGTTGGATAGTTATAATTAATTTGTTTCAGAAACTAGAAGGATAACTCAATCATTTCAGAGTAGTTTCAATGTTGATATCGTTCAAAATAAACTTTTTAAGCGAATTTCAAAATGATCCCAACTTTAAACAGAAGATATTTCATTTTTGCCAATAAATAGCTTATTTTGAAAGATGTCAAACATGAAAATATTATCTTAAGTGATTGAGCTACCCTTCTAGTTTCTAAAACACTTTCTATTTTCTCTTTCATTTTGCACATGAAAGACAGAATAATCAAGAGTTCGCGAGAGGCGGTTTACACTTTCTATGAGCTGAAAAGCTTAACTTAAGCTGTTATTTTCAGATATAAAATATAAATTACAGCATGTGTTCGCCTTCTGCTACTTGTGGCTTTGGAAGAAAAACACCGGACCCATGTTTGGATTCCAGTTAAATGCAAAAGACCCGAAGAAACATGGAATCATTCCACTTCCGGAAGCAACCTTACGAGAAAACCCGAGAACCCTCGGCACGGACCTCAACGTATAATCATCCTTACTATAAACAGTGCAAATCCGGAAGTTTAACTAATGCAAATGAATCCGAAATACCATTTCAGGCAATGGACAGTGTCGGATTCAGCGGAACGAGCAACTACGGAGATGTTTTGATTGTTCGGATAAACCGGCTTCACGACCGTTGTTCCGAAGTCGTCGTCTACCTCAAACTGGCCAACGGTGAAGAATACCAACTACCGATTCAACCCGGTTGTCGTGTCTACAACACGGACGGTCAAACCTTCTCGGCCGCCGGATTAACTTTCGAAGTTCTCGAACCTTTGAGACGATGGAGAATCTCTTTCAATGGGCAACTCAAGGCAACTTCCAAAGTGGAAAGCGACAACGTCGTCGTACCGATTAAATTCAACTTCATGTTTGTATTTCTTTTCGAATAACTATTTCCGACTTTTAACTACAATGACTGACTCTTCTAGTTAATTCCCCCTTTTTTTAAGATGGAAACCGATAAACAATTACAGTGGATTTCCGCACGACTTCGAATCTCGAATAATTGCAAAACAAATTGCAAAAGACGATGGAATACGAAACATGCTCGATGCATTGTCGCATTTGTAAATTCCTACCATTAATAACATTATATTAAACATAAATTCCTTAAATCTTGATTCGTTTTGTATTTTTTTTTGCAAATATAGAACTAAAGACAAAGAATGGAACGAACAATTCGGAGAAATTCACGGAACTTTGAAAATTGCGGAAAAAGACGAAACTACGATTCTCCTCAGAGGTCTAAAGAATAGACACCACGGTATTGTGTTGCAAATTAAATTATAATTTGGAACTCTGGGTAATTCTGCAGTTTCAGAAGAGCGACAAATAAAAAGAAACTGAAAGTGTGTTAGAAACTAGAAAGGTAGGTCAATCACTTAATAGTATGTTCATATTGATATCTTTCAAAATATACTTTTTATAAACAAAATTTTAAGTCATTTTGAGTCATTTTCAAACTGACATAAAAAGCTTATTTTGAAAAATATCAAAAAAATATCAAAATACTCTTAAGTGATTCAGTTACTCTTCTAGTTTCTAAAACACTTTCAAGTATCTCTTAATTTTGCTTCTGAAAGACAGAATTAATCAAAGGTCGAGGGCTCGTTTACACCTTTAAAACCAGACCCATTTAAGCAAAATTACATTTTTAGGAATTAAAAACTGGAATTGCCTCAGCAACGAAACCTCAATTAAAGCAGTGATTGAAGTAATTATTTCCATCTCAAAATTAAGACAATAGAAATTACAAATTTCACAATAATATTTTCAATTTTATAGAATGGAACACCATTTCACTTGTTCGAAACAACAAACAAAAATGGACAAAGGTAATATTTTCCCCGTCTCATCGTAATTAATCCTCGGATTTTTATGCATTTTTATCTCAATTTGTGACTCCAAGGGCCAACTGTGAAGTTACCACCAGCAACATCATTAGAGCAACTGCGATTAAACCTTTTTACTAATCAAAAAGGCTGGTTAGAGGCTAGATGTCTGGTTACTATCAGTTGTTAACTAGAGTTCTAGTCTCTAACTAGTATTTTTGATTGAAAAAAAAAACCATAATTGTTGGTTGATCTAAACCACGATTGGGTACTTCACAATTGGCACTTGGGCCACAGATTGAGAAACATTCGCTTAATATTTTGCATAACAATCCGAACCTTAAAACCGGGTCCAGATCAATCTGACAAAACCCAAACTAAACAGAAACTCAAAGTGTTTCAAGAAAAATTGGCAACAATTCTAGAACATTTCTGTAACTTCCGTAGTTTGTGTTTGTTTTTGTTTTTCGTCTGCAATTTCACAAGCAATTCCATGTCCCGCCGCTGCTGCAAGTCGGCAAACATCAAAATGTTTGTGTTTTGTCTCTGTTTTACGCAACATTTTGTCAACTCTTGTCTGCGCGTGTTTTGTGGACAGTTAGTATTAAAACAACAACAGAACAGTTGCGTAGTTTACGTATCGGACAGCTATAGAAACCAAAAAACAAAACCCAAATTTGTTTGTGTTTTGTCACAAATTTGTTGTAGTTTTGTTTTGAATAACTGCTGACAGTTGTTTCAGTTTTGTTTTGTTTTAAAAATCTGCTTTTTCTGGCATTTTTGTTTGTGTTTTGTCTCGAACTCTTGATGCACTTTTGTCAGCTTATGTGGATGATTATAATTTTTTAAAAAAATGTTCCAGTGTCCTTTACGGATACGTCCGTGGTCCTTGCCAAACAATCGTTCGTCATGTCCACCATTGGTCAAGTAACCTCGCTAAGATAGCCAATGAAAACAATTTCACCATTTCATTAAAAGCGGGTAAATTTCACTTTTGACCAAAAAGAATTCTTCGATAAATACTAGAACTCTAACGATTTAGGAGATCGTAACTACGATTTGGAAATGGAATACGACAACAACTCCTTCGAAGTCTTTCACGGCGAAAACTGGGATTTTCGTAACAACGTTCGGATTTTCAAGTTGAAGCTCAATGGAAAAAGTGGATACGGCATTATGGAATCGAGAACTGGTTCGAGTGGACAAAATCCTTTGATCAGACAAAGATCCTTGCCACAATTCATCGAACCAGGTACAGCGCTGCCATCAGCGCAACAAATTCTCCTAATATAACATGCCGGTTATTCGACTTATCGTTTGTATTGTTTGGTATCAATGCAGTTATCAAAACCAGTGATAAATTAGTAGTCACTTTCAAAGACATCGTTTGTCAAAGCAGTAAATTTGTTGGAGGAAAGGGAAGTTCCTTAGCAATGATGACATCCTTGATGTATAAGAATTCGCAACATCACGAAGTTTGTATAAAAGTTAATCGTACATTCGTAGGCCTACTTTGAAAGAAATAATCGACACACCATTTTTCCACACAATAAAACCAATTAGTTTCAAGTGCCGCAAGGAGTTTGCGTAACAAATGTTGCCTTCAGCAAGCATCTGGATGAAAATCCAGCAATCAAACGACAAATCGCAACGTTAGAAAACGTCGCTTGGTATGAAAACAACATCAAATCGTGCGATTTATTGCAAAAATAAGTTAAAACTTTTGACTATTTTAATTCACAGGAAGCGAATTCAAGGTTCCTTAATAGAAGAATGTGAAAGGTTTTTAAAATAAAGCAATTGGACGCCATTTTTTAAACAATTAATTTTATTTCATTTAGGACAAAAGATCTTGTCAGTGATTCGAATCTGTCTCAGACACTAAAAACACAATTGGAAATAAGTTTACAAGAAATACTTGGAGAGGAATACGAAAACCTGAAATTTGCAGTACGATCATCTGCGATTGGTAAAAGAAATATGGCAGACAAATGATTCCGTCATCCAATTAAATGTTCTGCTCTATTGAAACATAAAGGAGAGGATGGTGAAGAATTGTCAGCAGCAGGACAAAATGAAACATTCCTCGGAATCAAAGGCATCGAAGAGGTTAACAATTAACCATCATGGAAACAAACCAAGTCTTATAAATGCTCCTTAATCGTTTAAGATCTGTTTGGCAATTGTCAAGTGTTGGGCCTCGCAATTCTCGCATCGATCCATTGAATACAAAAGGTACCACCATAATGCAAAGCGATAATGGTAATACATTTGATAAATGCTTTGTTCGTATTACAGGCAAAATGGCCAACTACTGAATGGTGGAATGGCTGTCGTGATACAACAGATGGTTTCGGCAGATGTGGCCGGAGTTCTATTCACCAATGATCCCGTTACGGGAAGTACTGCGAACATGCTGATATCCTCGAATTACGGCTTAGGAGAAGTAACAACTTTTCCGATATATACGATAATCGGCAAAATAACTAATCTTCTTTCAAATGTAGAGTGTTGTATCCGGAAGTTCCGATCCTGACACTGTCATTTTAAAGAGGAGTTGGAACGAAAAACTTAGCATAACTGAGAAACAGATTGGAAAAAAGAACACCAAGATCGTCATGTCGAGTACGAGGATATTATTCTTGAAACAGCAACTGTTTTACAACCGTTTCACTGTATTCAGATGAAAATGGAGTTTCGAAAGAAGGTGTTAGTCCGGAAGAAGCATCTCGCTGTACGATAACAGACGAAGTTGCCATCAGATTGGGGAAAATAGCCATCTACTTGGAACACTGTTGGGGAACGGCTCGAGACATCGAATGGGCATTGCAAGGAGACAAAATCTTCTTGCTTCAGGTTCAGATTTATGCAGAATATCTGGTTAACCACTACTAATTGGCTTTTCGAAACTCTTACCATTCCATGTAGTCTCGAGCTGTGACAACAGCCACACAAATGTCCGAATTTGAATTAATGCACGAATTTGATTCTCCGCACGAAACAGATCGCGATGAATATTCCAAAGCTAATGTCGGGTGAGTTGTTTAGTTTTTAGTGAGTTCTACCAATGTATTTTACGCTCGTAAAAATATAACTTTGGGTTTTTACAGAGAAGTTTATCCAGGATCGCAAACAGCACTGAATAGTTCTTGTGTAATGCGGATTACAGTAATATTAATGATGGTACAGAAACCATATAATTTCATTTTATGCTGAAATTCAATAATAAAAAAACCTCACTAAATATGCCGATATTTAGTATTCAATGACGTGGAAACTTACACGTCATCGTTACGACCCAACAACAATTGCGAACGTGCTGTCCTTCTACGGAAGTACCTTCATGCATAGAGTTCATGTATAGAAAACTAGAATTACTTTTTTGTAATTTCAAATAATAAAACCCAAGTTTTCATTATTTAATTTAAGGAAAAATACTGGTCTTTGACGAAAAAAAAAACCGGAATCAATAAAGCCATCGAAATCGGTATTTACGGTCGTGTTTTGGATGATGACCATATTCTAGAAATGGCAACCGAAAGGGCCGATATACCACCACGTACTGCACCATTAACGACGGCTAGTTTGATGTTGAAGGTAGTTAAACCTCTATACATAAAGCCCATAGGCTAGTTTGGGCTCTGCTTGTTGGCAATTTTATGAAAAAAAGCCCATGGGCCACAAGGGCCTGATGACCTTTATGGACTTCATGGGTCTAGTGAGTCCCATGGGCGTGGTGGGCTTTGTGAGGACTCGCTTTTTTAAAAAAAAATTCTTATCTTCCATTGCTCCAGGGTTTGATTTTCGGCAAACAAATCAGCAACTACTGCAGACAGAAACTCTTCGAACGTAAAACCGACGAAAGAAACTTGGTCACCGTTAAAGAAGCATTGGAACTGATTGAAAGCAGTTTTTACAACATCGACGATGTTTGTAAAAAAAAAAAATAACAAAATAACATTAAGATGTTTATTAATATCGTAGAATCGCGATTATCCGGATCTCCATAATCCGGACTTCAGGATAATCCGGACCGGCTTTTTCGAAGTGTACCCATAATATAAATGTTTTTAAAAGTCCAGAACGACTTTTAACTTCCCGAAGTTGAAGAAGAGAATTTAAGTTAAAAAAACCCGGCTATTTTCAGGATTATCCGGTCCCATTTAGTCCGGATAATTGAGATTCTACAGGTCATTTTTCCTTTAATTATTACTTAAATAACTATTGAATATTTCTTTCAAGGCATTTTATAAACATATTCAAGTTTCTTTGGGTTCCATGATATGGAATTTGATTATTCTGAAAATGTTATCACAAAATGGTAAATACTAGAATAGGCTCTAATGCTAACAAATTGGAAACTATCGATATTTGTAATAATAATGGCCACAATTTTAGACCTCTCGAATGATCTGTATAGCGATTTTGCTTTATTAACAACTGGTGCCAATGGTACCGAAAGTGGCGACGTTCCGACAAGCTTAAAGGTGTTCAAACAAACAACTTTACCAACTTCAACAGCTACCACATACTGTAAACGTAATTAAAATTTTGGCTTTTGCAGGAATTGGCTTCAGCAATTGCAACTGAAATAGAACCCACAAAGTTTCGTAAAATGTCTTCGGAGGTTAGTTAATCTGAGGTTCAAGCATGCAGCTTTGTAATACACTCTCGTCTTTATCGAGCCTTGATGTTCCTGACGTTTCACATGCTGCAATGACGCCACAGTGACAATGTTTGAGTGAAATTTGACCGTTTTCGAAAACGTGGTCTCGAGATTCGAAATACAAATCTCTCTTCAAACGGTGTTTTGAACAATAATTGAAGCTGTAATCACTTCTTCAATGTTGTGGCCAGGTTTTAACATATTTTCAGTTGCAATATTCAAAGGAGTTGTTTATTTTATACAATTGTGAATTATGCTAATTTGCTCAACTCATGGACCTTAATATGGTCCATTTTGTAAAATACATCCCATTCTTCAGGAACATCCTTCAGCTTTAAGAAAGACTTCTGTGTATTCTTTAATATGTTCTTCAGGTATTTAAGTGATTTCGTTGTTTGGAATTGCTGTTTGTTTTTACTAGAGCCATTCGAGTAACTTCGAAACCACAAATACGATTACGTCTCAATTTCATCCAGTGTCTATCTAGGCTCTTTAAAAGATCTTTGAGAACCGAGCATTTTATAATCGTTCATATCTAATATTTTTCCATTTTAGGAAGCACTGAAATGGATAAGAGAAAACACAACAACTTCAAGACAAAAATTGGAAGATTTCTTCGTCAGACATGGACATCGAGGTTACAAGGAGGTAAAAACCAGTCTGTAACAATCGAAATAAACCAATAAAAATAACAAGCTTTTTTTTTTTTTGGCTTTCAAAAAGTTTGATTTAGGTTACAGCCCGTGGCGAGCACAACCTGAGAAACTGATCAAATTGATTCAGGTACCGCGTATTGAAAAGAGATCAATAATGTCATGTTAAAAGTAACAAGATTACTAATTATTATATATATATTAAGCCCCGTCTATCTCTCTTTCCCTGTGTAACGTTGTGAAAACAAGGCCAAAAACGCGTAAGCACATCGGAATTTATATAAATTTAAATGAACCACTTTTTTTTCTTCTCAAGGTCAACATTATGTTGCGCTCTCCCCATCCAAGAACCCCATGATATTAAATCGGAGAGGGGGGAAAAGGTTGGAAAGTGTAGAAGGGGTGGGAGAAAGACGTGGAGGGGGGAAAAAAGGGGGAGGGGGTGGCTGAAATTGAAATGAAAGGAGTAAAAAAAGGAACAAACGACGCGCATGCGCACACCAGAGAAAATGAAAAGCTCATTTTCTCTTTCAAATATACAAAAGGGGAGGGGATAAGAGTAGCAAAATTAAACTACAGTTTATCACAGGCAACTGCGCCCAGCATTAGAATTTCTTCTGCTCAGCCCTTTTATGAACGTCATCAATTTCTAATTGGGTTTGTTACTTGGTCTGACGTCATTAAAGGGCGGAGGAAAAGAAATTGTAATGCTGGGCACAATTGCATGTGAATTTTGCTCCCGTCATTTATGACGGGGTTACTTCCACTAGTTTTAAAATATTTCTTGCATCATTTGTAGGATATGCTTCAGAGTCCAACATGTTATGCTGCCGAAGATAAAAAACCGAAAACAAATGTCGTACAGAATTTGAAAACCCCATTAAGTTCGTTAAAAAAGTAATTACTAATTCCTTTCCATATTATAACTAATTATCGAGAGCTCAATAAAGTTCCATTAACGTTTAACTATTACATTAAAAAAGGATGATATTGTCTTGGGTTTTATCATTGGCCAAAAATGGTGTTCAGCAAAGAGAAATGGCTAAGGTAATTAATTCCGAATAGAAGAAATTTAGTTTTAACTAAATAGGCTTTAATTATCTTTCTTTCTAGTCTTATGTGATAAAAGTCGTAGACAACATTCGTAAGAAATATCGGCATTTGGCTCGATTGATGATATCGGAAGGAATGTTACCGGAAGAAGACTTGATATTCTTCCTAACCCACGACGAGATACGACAATTAATGGAGACGAGATCTGCTAAACTGCTTCAGAGGTACCAAAAACAACCCTAATTTTGACTAACTTAGGACCAAAATGTTATCTTTCTCTGTTAAAAGAGCAAAACAGAGGCAGAAACTACATCCAAAAATGAATTCCTTAAAGTTTCCTGAAATTTCCGTTGGATTTCCAACTCCGGTAAGTAAAACCTGAAAACATGGTGAACTTTCGAAAACCAAATCCAAACCTAATTGTTTCAATCTTTGCAGATTAATGAAAATACGAAGGACGTAAAATTGGATAAAATGTCTGAAATTACTGGTACCATTTGCCTGTTTTTCATAAAGAATAGAATCTTTGAGCTTAAAAATGTGTTTTTTCCCGGGAACTTCCTTAGGATATCCGGTATGCCAAGGAGTAATTCAAGGTCCCGCGAGAGTCATCTACAGTTTCGATCAAGTTCATACCATTCAAGTAATACTTAATTGTGTTAAGTTAGAGGCTAGTTATTGTTTCACGATATAAAAAAAACTTAATTGCAGCCTGGTGACATACTGATAACACATGGTACTGATATCGGATGGAGTCCGTACTTTCCCTTACTATCTGGTGTCGTAACGGAATTGGGAGGACTCGTATCACACGGTATTACCCATTTCCTTTCGAATGTTTAATACCCGTAATAAGACATTTCCCCTTTTATTTCCATTGCCAATAGGAGCTGTTGTGGCTCGAGAATGTGGATTGCCGTGTATTGTCGGAGCTGTACATGCTACGAGTGTTTTCAAAACAGGTATCAAAAGTGTTTCCGTATGGCTTGAACTTCCCCCCTCACCCATTTCCAGTAAACATGCGACTATATTTTTCTTCGTTCTTGTTCTTAGGAGAAACAGTTTTGCTGAATGCAACAAAAGGCGTTCTCAGTAAAGTGGCGACATAATAGTTTTCTTGAGATATAGACAGACTTTGCAGAAACCTTCAAAGTTGTACTTTGATAGCGCATTTTCAGCATGTTTTGCACACTTACCTGTCATTTGCATTACCATAAGTATTAAATCCTTTTCCATGTGTTTTCATGCCATTTTGAACATATTTTCCGCACTTACCTATAATTTTACTCGTGATTCTGTCCATAACCGGGTCCATTAAATAGTCTCCCATGGGTTTCCGTGCCGGTTTTTATGCCAATTTCCGCATATTTCCACACTAATCTGTAATCCTGTGTATTAGCACATTTTCTGTGCTATATACGGCAACAATTAACTACTTTTCCATGCATTTCCGTATGTTTATCTACCTTTCCAATCATATTTTCCGCGTTTTTCTGTACTTTTGCAAATGATTCTGCAGATTATCATGTACATTTGCACGTTTTTCTGTTCTTTGACGCAACTATTTAACTCTTTGTCTGTGTATTTCAGTGCATTTACGCATATTTCCGCAACTTTTTGTTCTTTTGCGCAGGTTTCTGATCTGTATACGAACTGCAACTATTAAATGCTTTATCGGTTTTTTTCCCCCCGCATGTTGCTGTGTGTTAGTCTGATCTCTGACACTTTATTCTATCAAATGTTAACGAATGAGACATAAAATAACAAAGATTTTACTCTCCTTTTTCTATTTCAACGAATTTTATATGAAAAAAAATTCAGAACCCGGAAAGAATTATCTCAAAAATCAAAATTGCAACAAAATTTCAGTAATTTTTGTAAGTAAACGACAAAAACATTATAAAAATCATTTGAAAACTTATCTAAAAATCGTCAAAATATCATTTTCTATGACAAAAATTAACACTTACCGGAAAAAAACTGTATTTTTTTACGCATTTTAAGAAAATGCGCCAAGAATTCTCAACTACCGCCAGATGACACTACTTTCTATGCAATTTAACATGGCGGCAATTTCTAACCGAGCAGATCAACTTAATTGAGATTTAACTGACAAAATAAACGTTTTAACTGCAAATTTCACAAAATAACTGTAGAAAACAAAGTTCTTTCGAATATTTTGAGTCTTTTTCAGTGTTTTTTTTAGAATAATTTCGTGTGTGGCGACATGTATAATATACCAAAAGTGGCTCCAACGGTGGCAATGATGAAGACGAGTAAAAGAAAACGATCCAACACTAGCGCCACCTGTTGCCACTCAACTCTTATCAGATCTCTTCTATCCTGTTCAGCCAATCGGATGTCGTTCTTTTCTATCGTCTGATAGAGACGGTTCATGACGCGTACAAGATGACGCTCGAAATTATCAAGATTGAGCAGAACACGACTGGAAACGTTATTATGACTTCCGTACCTAATATAATAAATATTCATAATATTATAAAAAAATATTATTTTATGTAATACGTAAATAAAGTTTCATATTAAAACAATTGACCGTTTAATATTGTTAAAAAAATATCAATTATCTTATACAATGGGTGCTCTAAAATGGCGTCATCAGCTTACTTTTCAACGGATAATACGCCATATTAGATCACCCTTGTACCTTTACTTTCTCATTTTCTTCACTTATTTATGTTTTTATTGTAATATACTAATAATCTCATGTAATATGTAAATAAACTTGGAAATAAAAACAAAATTTATCGTTTTTTTATTGATAAAAAAGCAATTATTTAAAAATAAATTAAACTATTTAAAAAATTAATTAAGAAAGGGTGCACCAAAATGGCGTATTCATTTCAACGACAAATATGCCATCTTCGTTCGCCCCATTTTCCCCTCCACACTTATGTTTAGTGATTCTTTTAATTAAAGCAGTGTAACCATAAAAAATAATAGAAAATTAATTAATAAATTGTAAAAAAATACCAAGTAAATAAATTACAAAATAACTACTAAAGAAAAACAAAATAAAATAAATATTTTCAATTTTTTTTAAGTGTTTTTTATTAATTACCTTGATGTGAGATCCCCATTATGATCTGATTTTAATGTATCATTTTCTCTTAGAATCCTTTCCGAATTAGAAACATCAACTGAAGTTTGTTGATATTCCTAAAGAAATTAAAAAACGCAAGGTTTTGAATTTCTAAGCAACTTTTTTTAATTTTATATAAATACAGCATATACCAAAAATAACCCTTCCAGTCTATTGTCAAAGTACATTTGGTTGGCACCATTTATTGTTTAAAATTGAATATCTCAGAAACAATAAGAGCTGCAGACTTGAAACTTGTGTTTGTTAACAAAATATTAAACAAAAAAAATGAAACAAACTTGTAAAGGATTAATAAAGTTAATGAATTTTAAAAACTGTGGTTGATATTCAAATTTTGATTATTCATTTTTATTGATTAGAAGCAAAATTAACTAGAAAGTATTTTAGAAACTTGAAGACTAGTTCAATCACTTAAGGATCTTTTTAAAGTTAATATCTTTCAAAATAAACTTTTTATAGACAAAAATTAAAAAAAATTGTGCTCAAAGTTGGGTCACTTTCAAACACAGCCATTTAGAAATCGGGACGAACTTCAGTTGGCTCCGCCCTTTTTATGACGAACGCAACTTCTAATTGGTTGGTTATGTAGTCTGACGTCACATGCTCCGCTCTTTTCAACGTCGAACCACCCAACAAACCAATTAGAAGTTGCCAGTCATCATAAAAAGGGCGGAGCCAACTGAAGTTCGTCCCGATTTCTAAATGCCTGTCTTTTAAACTTAAGTTTAAGCTTATTTTGAAAGGTATCAGCAGCATGAAAAACTATTTATGGTTTAGGAGATATTTCATTTTAAACGATTTAGCTGCTTTTTATATTTTTTTACATTTAATGCAAACATACTGTATAATTTACTGATATTATCAGTAGATTTTTTTCTTCTAACAATCTTATGACAAAAGTTTTGCAATGTGGACTTAAATCAGCTTTTTTTTTAGAAAAAGCAATTTTGAGAGAGAAAAAAATTAGAAATGCAGTGTAAAAAAATTGCAATATTTCTTTGTAAAAAAAATCAAAATTGTGTCAAGAGAATAAAAATGGACACCTTGAGTGTCATCATTTAAGACATTACATTCCTTTTCTTTACTTAAGTTTCTCAGAGGTGTCTTAAATTTGAGTAATAAAAGAAAATGTTTAAGAATTCGAATGAAGAAAAAAAACACCAACAAAATCCTCCCAAAAAAAATATCACAAAGACACAAAATAACATAAATATTGCATTTTGAAGCCATGCACCAAAAAAGGGCCAAAATTCAAGAAGAAGAAAACTTAGCACTTGAACTTAGCACTTGAACTCTCTAAACAGGGTTCTAAATATATAAATGTAAAAAAAATCTTGTGTGCTCAAAACTAAATGCTCAAAACACTGCTCAGAGGATTCAAGTTGGAGTTCGAGTGCTAAGTTTTTCTTCTTGTAAATTGGGCCCTTAAGAATGTTAAAACAATTTCATTGCAGTTGTAAAATAAATTTCATTTTATAATAAATTCTTAAATAAATTATTTTGGTGCAAAATCCAACAAAGAAAAAATACTTGCCCTTTCTAGTATTAAGTATTAAATAACAGATGTAAAATATTTAAAAAAAATAAGTGTAATTTATTTCATTCTCCATAACTCAACTATAAATGTGTTAATGTTTTTCTTTTATATGTTTTCCTAGAAAATAACCTTAAAATTCACTCAGGTCTGGGTGTGTTCCGTCTTTAAATGCTCTAAATATTGTTTCAGGACATAAAAAATGGGAAAAATATATTTTTGCTTAATTTTTAACAAAAGGGCCAAAAATGGAAAAATAATTAAATGCTATAAAAAGCCACAAAAATACTCCAGGAAGGCTTAAATTGGTTCCAGATATCTCAAAACGCTTCAAAAAATATAAAAGATTCAAGTATTTTAAAATTCCTAAAAATCTTAAAAATAAAACTTTGAAAAACGGCCCAAAAAAATCGAAATATTATTGCTCTAAAAATCTCAAAAAAGGTATCAAGAGGGTCCTAGAAAACCCACAGGAAGGCCTAAAGTGGGTACCACTTAAGGTTTACCACTTCTGGTACAGAAGTACAAAAATTCAAGAATTTTTTTAAATTTTGTAAGATGAAAAAAACTAACTTTCGGGGTTTTTTTCTTTAAAAAAAAAACGGCCAAAAATGGAAAAAAATATTTAAGTGCTCTAAAATGTAACAAAATGCCTTAAGATGACTCAAAAAATACAATATTCAGGCATTTTGAAAATTTCAAAAAATGGCAAATCAAACTTTTTTTAAAAAAACTAAATGTTATAAATCAAAACTTTGAAAAACGGCCAAAAAAAATCGAAAAATATTATTGCTCTAAAATCCCCCCCCCCAAAAAAAAAGTCTCAAGAAAGCCGCAGAACGACCTCAAGAAGACTTACGCGGTCCCAGAAGTCCCAAAAACCTTCAAAAAGTACAAAAATCTAAGAATAGTGTAAATTTTTTAAAGTGAGAAAAATCCAGTTTTGCTTTAAAAAAAACGGCTAAAAATGAAACAAAAAATATCTAAGTGCTCTTTTAATCCATAAAAATGCCCCAGAAGTCTCAAAAATACAAGATTCAAGAAATTTAAAAATTTCAAAAATGACAAAAAAAAAACTAAAACAGCCAAAACTTGAACAAAAATATTTAAATGCTCTAAAAAGCTACAAAAATGTCTCAAGAAGACTCAAATTGACTCCAGATATCTCAAAAAAGCTTCCAAAAATTCTAAAATTCTCAACTAAAAATGGCCACACAAAAAATTGAAAAATCCGCCAAAAAATTCTCAATAGAGGAAGAGCTCAAGTGGTCCCAGAAGTCCCAAACAGCTTCCAAAAATACAAACAATCAAGAAAATTTGTCACTTCTTTTAAAAAAAGCTAAAAACAAATGCTGAAATTTCATGTAAATATTTTTCAAAATCTCAGAAACAACAAACAAATTAAAACGGAAACAATTTAGAAAGTTACCGGTTTGGATTCCCATTTCTGTTCAGGAACTTCCAACTTGATGAGCAGAATTTTCGCCAAAATTCCAAAAACAACCCTTTTTACAATGGAAGGAACTTCACGTCCCCTCATCCCTCGATGGTGAATGTTAAGAGTGACCACTGCAAGACCTGTCGCAAAAGTGACCAGTGAAATGGTCACTCCATAGTAGATTCCTAGAAAAAAACAAAACACAACAATTAAGTTTAAAACCCCCAACATTTTTTTTTTTAAAAACAAAGGTTTTTCTCGTTAGAATGACGTCTCGAAGTGGACAAACTGACCAATGAGTGGTAACTTCTCGGACGTAGGTGGCATGCTTTCTCCGATGACCATCAGAAAGACGGTCATCGACAGAAGTGTCGTAATGCCGAGAGTGACTTTTTCACCGGAATCCGACGGCATATAAAAACTCATGAGAGCAATTCCCGTAATGAGAACACAAGGAAGAATAAGGTTAAAGGCATAAAAGAGTGGCCGACGCCGCAAGATGATCGTGTAGGTCACATCGGGATAAGGTTCTTCGCAGCACGAATAGAAAACGACGTTCCGTTTGACGACCATATCGATCAGATCCCATTCTCCGTTCGTCACATAGTTCGATAAATCTCCCTCTTCCGTCTGTATTATTAGATTTAACTGAAAACCGTCGTAAGTCCACGATGCGAATTTAAAAGTACATTTCTGTTCGTCGAACGGAAAATATTCGACGTCGATCTGGCACGAACTTTTTAATATCGCACTACTTAACCACGTTAGGTTTCCATCCGAAGAAACGATCACGTTCGTGCTCAATAATGCAAGGTTATACTGAGAATCAGCGCTGAAAAACAGAACAAAAAAATTAGTCTTCTTTAAGTATCTTTTAGGGCATTTATTTTGGCTAACTGGCCGTTTTTTTTATTTGGAATTTTAAAAATTCGTCATTCTTTGTACTTTTGAAAGATTTTTAAGTTCTGAGGCTATTCGAGTATTTCTGAGGTCTTATTGGAGCTTATTGTTAGGGCATTTCAATATTTTTGGCTATTTGGCCGTTTTTTTTTAATTTGGAATTTTAAAAATTCGTCATTCTTTGTACTTTTTGAAGATTTTTCAGTTCTGAGGCTAGTCGAGTATTTCTGAGGTCTTATTGGAGCTTTTTTAGAGCATTTCAATATTTTTTGATATTTGGCCGTTTTTTTCCTGTTTTGGAACTTTAAAACTTCTTTAACCTATGTAGTTTTTGACATTTTTTGTGAGTTTTGGGGGTCAGTTGAACTTTTCTAAGGTATTTTAGGGCTTTTTGAAACATTAAATATTTTTAGATTTTTGGCCGTTTTTTTAAAAAAAAAACTTGAATGAATTTTTTTCCCATTTTTTTTTTTGAAGTTTTAAAAATTCTTGAAGCTTTTTTTAGGCTAATGGATCCAATTTAAGTCTACTTGAGGCCTTTTTAGAGTTTTTAGAGCATTTAAAATTCTTCAGTTTTTGTACTTTTTTGAAAATTTTGTAAGTTCTGAATCTAGTCGAGTGTTTCTGAGGTCTTATTGCCGCTTATTTTTTTTTTAGAGCATTTCAATATTTTTCATTACGGAGCCTTGTAAAGGACATGGGAGATTTTTTTTTAAATTTATATTTTTTTCCTATTTTTTGGAGGTTTTAAATTTTTTTGAATCTTTGTACGTTTTGAAGCTTTTTGGGACTTCTAGGTCCAATTTAGCCTATTTGAGGCCTTTTTAGAGCTTTTAGAGCATTTATTTATTTTTCAAATTTTGGCTGATTTTAAAAAAAGTGAAGTCTAGATTTGATTTTTTTTTTTCTCTATTTTTCAGAAAATTGGAAATTCTTCAATCCTTCTACTTTTTGAAGCTTTTTAAAGCTTTTTGTGACCTCTAAGGGCCAGTTCAGCCCTCTTAATCCCCTTTTTAGAGCTTTTAGGGCATTTAAATATATTTTTTTTAATTTTTTGCCCTTTTTTTGAGAAAAAAAAAAGAAGCAAAAACTTGATTTGTTATTGTTGATTATAGAAAATAAATATTGAGTCAAATTTGTTCACCTGAAAAATAACAATAAAAAGTTTTTTTTTTCTGGCAATCAAAATGTATCTTACTTATTATAAAGAATAATGTCCGGTTTCCAGACTTTATCAGCCGGAATTCGAATAACTTGGATTCCGCCAAAATCACTTTCATTCCATTGAAGATTATAATCAATCCACATCTGAAAATTTGTTAAAATTTTATTAAAATAGTTAATTTTAAGAAAAATCAATTTTGACTATTTTCAAAAACACGCACTTCATTTAGCCAACAATTCGTTGTCAAAATTTGATTCCTTTCATCCTGTAATAAAAAAAAATTAATTAATTACAAAACACAATTAATTATTATTTTTTAAATAGTAAAATTTACAATATTTACAAATTATATAAAACAACATACATAAAAATATATATTATTTAGATATTTATAAAAGTAAGTTAAAAACTAGAAGAGGAATTGCATGATTTGTTAGGAAAAAATGTTTCTAGAAACTAGAAGAGATTAAACTTAAGGAGATTTTCATGTTATCTTGCAAAATAAAGTGCTCAAGCACTTGAAGCACTAGAACTTCAACTTGAAGCCTCTAAACAGGTTTCGGACATAAAAAGCCTCTTGAATAGGATTTTTTTTTTCGTATGTTGGAAAGCTGTTTAGGAGGATTCGAGTTGAAGTTCAAGTGTCAAGTTTCCTTCTTAGATTTCGGTTTTAGTACTTAAAACTTCAACTTGAAGCCTCTGAACAGGTTGCGAATATAAAAAACCTGTTTTATTGAGATCTTTCCAACAGAAGGTTTTTTTTACTATGTTGGAACCCAATTCAGAGGCTTCAAGTTGAAGTTCAAGTGCTCAAGTTTTCTTCTTGAATTTCGGCTTTAGCACTTGAACTTCAATTTGAAGCCTCTGAATTGGTTGTGAATATAAAAAACCCTGTTTTATAGAGATTTCTTCAACAGAAGTTTGTTTTCCATGTTGAAACCCTATTAAGAGGGTTCAAAGTTGAAGTTAAAATGCTCAAGTTTCATTCTTGAATTTCGGCTTTAGCACTTGGACTTCAACTTGAAGCCTCTGAACAGGTTGCGAATATAAAAAAACCCTGTTTTATTGAGATTTCTCCAACAGGAGTTTGTTTTTCCTATGTTGGAACCCTATTCAGAGGGTTAAAGTTGAAGTTTCAAGTGCCACCTTTTCTTCTTGAATAAAACTGAAATTTAATGAATTTTCCGAACTTGGCAGCTCAATATTTTCGTTGTAATTTTCTAGAAAAAAAAGTCAACTTTCAAGACAAAACTAATAATCATATGACTATTACTATTATTTGTCATAATAATAGTAATATTTGGCTTTCTACTATTCTATATTATTGCAATTTTGCCTCCCCCCTCCAAAAAATGTCCTAATATTAGGTTTCTTCCATGCAGAGAAAAGATAATAAATAATTTATATTTTTTCCAATAATAATAATAATAATATGATTGGTTATTATTATTATTATTATATTATTGATTGAAATCTATAACTGACCACATCAATAATTTGAGTCAAAGACAGTCCAAATGTGACATTCAATGATTCGCTCGCATTCTTCGAAGGTCTCACTGACTTGTCGTAATTGGCCATCAAATATCGCATCAGACGATATTCATTTTCATCGGATTCAGACTCGGACACTGCAAGTCAGAAGAACAAAGCAAAAAAAAAATCAGACACAAAATGAAATAACATCATGGGGAGAAAAAGGAGGCGGACTCGTAAAAAAATATATTAATTATGACAATGAAACAATACCGACACTTTTTTTCGTATTTCGCGATCACAAAACGACTTCCAGGAGCAAATTATAGAAAAATAAATATGTATGTTGCAAGGAGAATTTTTTTTTCAGGGCCAGAAACAAATGAAATTGTTGTGGGGCTCAGTCTGGAGGCCCCTGGTTCAAGGTGACCCAAACTTAAATACAGTCTTACACGAAATATTTTCTAAAAACTAAACAGCTCAGTGGAAATGAATAGAATTTTAAAAGAAACTAGAAAACATATCTACAAACATAACCCTAAAAGGAAGTTTCCGTGCACCTTCTAGTTTTTAAATAGAAAACCTAAAACGATCTCACCATACACTTAACTAGGGAAGATCGAAATAGGAAATGTTTTCTAAAAACTAAACAATTCCATAGAAATAAGTGAAATTCCACTGAAAACTAAAATACACAGGAAATTCTCGTGCACCTTCTAGTTTTTAAATGGAAAATCAAAAACCGGGAATTTCAACCTCTCCATAGGCTTACACTTAACATGGGAAGATCGAAATACGAAATATTTTCTAAAAACTAAACAGCTCGATAGAAATAAATGAAATTTACTAAAAACTAGAATACACAAATATATAAACATAACTCTAAAAGGAAATTATCGTGCACCTTCTAGTTTTTACCAAAAACGATCACCTCAATCTCACCATACACTTAATTAAGGAAGATCGAAACTTGAAATATTTTCTCTAAACTAAACAGCTCCATAGAAATAAATGAAATTCTACTAAAAACTAGAATACACATATACAAATGTAACCCTGTAAGGAAATTCCTGTGTCTTTTCTAGTTTTTAAATAGGAAATTAAAACCCGAGCTGATCAACCACCTTATAGACTAAACATGAGAAGATCGAAACGTGAAATATTTTCTCTAAACTAAACAACTCCATAGAAATAAATGAAATTCTACTAAAAACTAGAATAGACAAATATACAAATGTAATTCTAGAAAGAAGTTTCCCGTGTCCTTTCTAGTATTTAAATAAAAAATAAATTAAAATAAGAGGAACACATTCCTACAATAAATGCTAAAAAGATATCCTCATGTACTTTCTAGTTTTTATTATGAAAATTAAAACCCTAAATGAAACTAGAAAACATGTTTACTAATTCATGTAGACAACATTGTTTAAAATGTCTAATTTTTTTTAGTCAAAATGACTAAAAAAAAACAGCTGTTGAGTTTCTCATTGGAGAAATAAAATTTAACAATTTATGTAAAAACATAGAAAAAAATATGACAATGTTTGTGACAGCTGCTGCTTTTGTTAGTTTTTTTTTGTCATAACAGCCTCATTAGCATAAAACAGTAACATAATGAAGTTCATTAAGAAAAATATTATTTAAAAGTGACCTTTTTTAGAGGGTGGTGAGGAGGAAAGGGCTTTTTCTTTGTCTTTTATTTTGTTTCTAATTATTTATTATCTTAAGAAACACTTTCTCATTTTATGTCATGTAATATGTAAATGTGGGTTTTCTTCATAAAACATCCATTAAATTACAATTTTTTTACATAAAAGTCAATGAAAATAATCCTATTTTTATGAATAATAAATTGTGAACTTTGCAAAAAAAAGTGACCACCACATTGATTTATAGTTAGAAACACTCTCGACAGTTTTTTTTTCTCTCAGAGAGTAAAAATTCATACCTTTGATAGTTAAAAGGTCACTCTCAACCATAGGCAGTTAGAAATCGGTGAAAATTTCAGTTGGCTCCGCCCTTGTTATGACGAACAGCAACTTCTAATTGGCTGGTTATGAAGTCTGGCGTCACATGCTCCGCCCTTTTCAACGTCAGACTACATAACCAGCCAATTAGAAGTTGCCGGTCGTCATAACAAGGGCGGAGCCAACTGAAGTTTTCACCTATTTTTAACTACCTGTCTCTCAACCTTATAATAAAAAGTTGAGCAACTTTAAGATGGTTTTTTTTAAACTAGAAAGTGTTTTAGAAACTAGAAGGGTAGCTCCATCACTTCGATATTCTATCTTTCAGGTGCACAAAATAAAAAGAAACTAGAAAGTGTTTTAGAAACTAGAAGGGTAGTTCAATCACTTAAATATTCTGTCTTTCATGTGCAAAATTAAATAAACTAGGAAGTGGTTTAGAAACTAGAAGGGTAGCACCTAACATAAAAAGCTTATTTTCTGAAAATAACCCTTTTAAGTGAATGAGTTACCCAATTCTAGTTTCTAACACTTTCAACTTCTCAAATGTTATTTTAGAATTGCAGAAAAAAGAAATTCAAAGTGTTTTAGAAACTAGAAGGGTAGCTCAATTGCTTAGATATTCTGTCTTTCATGTGCAAAATCAAAAGAAACTAGGAAGTGGTTTAGAAACTAGAAGGGTAGCACCTAACATAAAAAGCTTATTTTGAAAAATAATGTCAGAATAACCCTTTTAAGTCATTGACTTACCCGATTCTAGTTTATAACACGTTCTTAACTTCTTAAATCTTATTTCGGAATTGCAGAAAGTATAGAAATTTAAAGTGCTTTAGAAACTAGAAGGGTAGCTCAATTACTTTAGGAGTATTTTTCATGTTTGATATCTTTCAAAATAAACTTTTTATGTCATTTTGAAAATGAATCAATTTTATGCAGACTATGATTTTTAATTTTTGTCTATTAAAAGTTTATTTTGAAAGATAACAGCTACTAGCTACTTCTAAAAACACTTTGTAAAAAGCAACATTAAAAAGAAATTAAAAGTCTGTTAGAAACTAGAACCTGTAGCTGAATCCCTTAATAGTAGTATTCCCACATTGATATATTTCAAAATAAACTTTTTACAGTACAAAATTTAAACAATTTTGCCTACTTATAAAATTGGCATAAAAGCTGATTTTAAAAGATATCAACATAAATATACCATTACAATTACAATCAGTACTCTGCAAGCAGCCAAATAGGCCTATGGCAGAGGGACATGAAAGTCCACATGCAGCATTAAGCATTGTCAAGTGAACCATTAAGTGAGTAAGCTACCCTTCTAGTTTTTTTTAAAAAAACTTTCAAGTTTCTCTTTCAATTTGCTACTGAATGGTGTTCTCAAGAGGTTAGAGACTAGAATAGTAAGGTTTGCGAAATCTTCTATTTGATAGTGTCAGGTATTTTCTCTTGAATTTGGGCCTTTTGATGATTTCCGGTTTCCTTTAATGCAATTTTCTTACAAAATGAACTTCATCGCAGATTTTAATCAGATACTTTATTAAATAAATTTACTTTTGAAAGAATAAAAAAGGGGTGAGGAAAAGTTCAAACTGAAACATGACAGTTTGCCATCAAAATTCACTTAATATATTTTTTCTCCCCCTTTTTCCCTCTTGTTCCCCTGGAAACGAATTCCTTTCCCCATTTCACTTTTTGAAATTTAGAAACTTTCCAATTTCCGATGACAACAAATCTGAAGCCAATTTTCTAATAAAAGAGTTTTTATTACAAAGTTGAACCTTCTTTTAAATGTAAAAAAAAATTCCCTCAGGGTTTTTTCTTCTATTGATTGGACGCCATTTTTTTTTATTATTACCTCCCTCCATTTTTAAGTAGATTATTTGATCTTTTCGTTATTTTCTTTTTGATTGAAAATTACTAAAAAGAAACGACTAAAATCTAAAAATAGGTCTAATTAGAACAAAAGGAAAATCAATTTGACAGTAATTATTAATTTCATAACAGTCTTATACCTAGTACACACATCTGATAATTTAAATGCATTTAAATAATAAACGTGTTCTACAGAGCCCTGTGAAGGACAAACAAACAATATATCGAATTCAATCTGTTCAGTTGATTAATCTGAAAATATTGAGTTAATACTTAAATATAAACTATATAATCTATTGACAAAATATTGATTTAGTATTTCAGTTTAAAATATTAATAATAAAAGTCAATTTTTTATTTGGTTTCATGTCCTTAACTGGATTCCGTATAAATTACCTAAACACATTTAATTTGAATTCATTTAACTCATGTGTGTACAAGGTATAAGTTGATTGTAATTAATAATTATCATCAATTTAAACAAACTCTTTTGGCAAAAGTGTTTCAAAGTTGTGAAATTTTTTAAATATATTTTCTTGTTGATATTATAATAAAAATAATAAACGAAAATTGTGCGGGGGGGGGGGGGGGGGGGGGGAAATCTGAGAAAATTAATAAAAATATCAGAAAAAAAATTCGAGAAAATTGAAAAAAAAATGTCAGAAAAATTCCGAGAAAATTGAAAAAAATTCAGAAAAATTCCGAGAAAATTGAAAAAAACTCAAGAGAAAATTAACAAAAATTCAGAAAAAAATCCGAGAAAATTGGTCTTTTATGGGCTTTTAAAAAAGATCTAAAAAGTAGAAAAAACAAGCTGTAAATGTGTCTTGTGATGTTGGTGTAGTGGTTAGTGCCTCAGGCTCATGGTTCAGGTCATGGATTCAATCCCCCGTGCAGTGTTGGAATTCATTTTCAAATATAGGTATTTCAGAAGGTTGAAGGTGAAGGTGGCAGTGGACAAACAAACAAATTATCATAAGAGCGAGTAAAAATCCCAGAAAATTGAAAAAAAGAATCCAGAAAAAATTCGATAAAATTGAAAAAATTTCCGAAAAATATTTCAGAAAAAAAATCAGAGAAAATTAAAAACATTTCAGAAAAATACGTGAAAATTGTGAAAATGTTTTAAATAGTGAAAATTATAAAGATGTGAGAAAAAATAGTAAAAACGTGAGAAAAATAAGATAAAATTGTAAAAATGTGAGAAAAAACAACTGAAAAATGTGATAAAAATGAAGAAAATTATAAGTGTTCGGAATGAAAATTGTCAAAAACAAAATAAGAAAAAAATTGTAAGAAAAATAAGTGAAAAATTTGGGACAGACTAAACGTCTGTAAGATGATACTGACTAGTCAGTATCATCTTACAGACGTTTAGACCTTTTTCAGGGGAAGACAGAAATTCATACCGATACAGAGTGGACTCTGTATCGGCCTAAAAATTCGTAAATTACCGCACTTTCTATGATGATACTGACTAGTCAGTATCATCTTACAGACGTTTAGTCTGTCTCGAAAAATTTGCAAACATTGCTAAAGATAAAATAAGATGAATAAAAATGATTGAAAATGTTGCAATTTTGCTATATTTTTTGAAAACTTTGTATTTATTTTAATTTTAATGACAAAAAAAATTTTTTTTAGAGTTCTGTCATTTGTTGTAGACATTTTTACTATGAAGTGACCTCCTAATCCTGCTGGGCTACAATTGGGGCCTCGTGGGCCTCATGGGGCTTGGTGACTGAGTCTCAATTTTTCTACAAAAATGTAGGTGTACTTTGTGTACTTTGATGTAAATCTTTAAACACAAAACTCAAAAGTTGATTGGACTTTAAAAACAAGCTTCAGCTATTTTTGCCAAAACGAAATGGATTTTTGACAAAAAAATCCTTTTATTGAGGTAAAATGTTCGAGACTAGAAAAAAAAATCATGTGGATAAAAACCATTTTATCATCATGATAATATATATAAAAAAACGTCAACCAATTTGTAGCAATGTAGAAAAACAAAATTCTGAACCAAAAAAAATTGACACCCACACAGTTCATATTTTGTAGAAACTGATTGACTCCTGAAATATGAAATAAGAAAAAGCTTCTCCATAATCACAATTTATATGGATTTTTTCATCTTCTTCTTCTTCTTCTGAACCGTCTTTGGTTTGTGTTCTATATGTGGCCTTGATTAAAATTGGGAACTAGGCTAAAGAACCAAGGGTCCAAATTCAACAAGAAAACTTGGCACTTGAACTTCAACTTGAACCAAGGGGGCCTGTGTTTCACAAAAGTACAAACAAGTCTTGTAAAAACAAGTGAATTCTACAGAGCCCTGTAAATTGTAATGGATATGCGGCAAAGAAAATTCACAATTTGTTATGTTTGTCCTTTACAGGACTCTGTAGAATTCACTTGTTTTTACAAGACTTGTTTGTACTTTTGTGAAACACAGGCCCCTGTTATGAATCACTGGTATTTTGATTTTTTGGCCAACATTAAGTGGGGCATATGTATTTTTGCAACACTGGGCCAACATTATATGGTCCATTGTTGGAAAATATGTATTTTTGCAACATTGAGTGGGCCATTATTGGGCTATATGTATTTATGCAACATTGAGTAAAACATTTAGTGGGCCATTATTGGGCTATATGTATTTATGCAATACTAGGTAAAACATTAAGTGGGCCATTGTTGGGACATATGTATTTTTGCAACATTGCACCAACATTTAGTGGGCCATTATTAGGCTATATGTATTCATGCAACACTGGGCCAACATTAAATGGGCCAAGTATCGAGCCAAAAGGTTGTCGCCAACTGCCAATGTTTTGCCAACATTGTCAACATAAATTAGTACATTGGGCCAACATGTTGCGCGACTTGGGAAGTTTCTTTTCTTGAATTTAAGCCTTTAGCAGCAACAAGAAAATTAAGAATGTTGAGTCATGGCGTCATAAGGTTTCTATTGAAAGAAAGAGCAAAAAAAAAAAAGACTAAATTAGAAAACTCAAATCTCATGTTGCTTCATATACATTAATATCTATCTCTATCACTAAAAAGTGATGCCTAAATATGGAGAAAACCATTTAAACAAATCCCATTTTCAGACTCTCAAGAAGAAAAAAAAAAAGAAGATCGAATATGTTCTCTCTAATAACATTTCCGATAGGTTTCTTCTTTGTTTGGCAACCAAATATACTCTCAAAAGACTTGTAGCTTAAATAAGACTTGTAACTCTAAAAAGACTTGCAACTCTCAAAAGACTTACACTTTTCAAAACACTAGCATCTCTCAAAAGACTTGCAGCTCTAAAAAAACTTGCAGCTCTAAAAAAACTTGCAGCTCTAAAAAAACTTGCAACTATCAAGACTTGCAACTATCAAGACTTGCAACTATCAAGACTTACAACTATCAAGACTTACAACTATCAAGACTTACAACTATCAAGACTTACAACTATCAAGACTTACAACTATCAAGACTTACAACTCTCAAAAGACTTGCAACTAACTCTCAAAAGACTTGCAACTAACTCACAAAAGACTTGCAACTCGCAAAAAAACTTGCAACTATCAAGACTTACAACTCTCAAAAGACTTACAACTCTCAAAAGACTTACAACTAACTCTGAAAAAACTTATAATTCTGAAAAGTCTTGCAAATCTCAAGACTTGCAACTCTGAAAAAACTTACAACTCTCAAAAGACTTACAACATTCCAAAGACTTACAACATTCCAAAGACTTGCAACTCTCAAAGGACTTGCAACTAACTCTCAAAAGAGTTACAACATTCCAAAGACTTGCAACTAACTCTCAAAGGACTTGCAACTAACTCTCAAAAGACTTGCAGATCTCAAAAGAATTGCAGCTCTCCAAAGACTTACAACTCTCAAAAAACTTACTACTGTGAACAGTCTAACCACACCCAAGAGTGTCACCACTCTCACCACTTTCCTTTATGTAGTATGAGTCAAATTAACTTGAATGGGCAATAAAATGCTTAAAATTGCTTAAATGGGCAATAAACATTTGTAAATCAGAAACTCCAAGAAAATGTTACCATAATACATGAGAATGAGTAGAAAGACAGCCAAATAAAAGGCCATTGTGTTCTCTCATCCGGCCATTTTTGGAAGATACAAAGTGTCAAGAATCCATTGGTGGCGGAGGCGGAGGCGGCTTTCGTACAAATTCACTTTTCATCTCTTTCTTTCCGTTATTATATCTAAGATGACTAGAAAATAGAAATGAAAAGAAACTTTATTAGAATAACGGAAAAATAAAATAACATAAAATAAAATTTAGGATAAAATAACTCTCATAACAAAAGATATGCAAACATCATAGGAATGTTGACAACTTAAATAATTACTTGAAGCAATCAAGCATTTCCTTCATTTGCATATCTCACTTAAAAGAGCGCACATTCCGTTATTCATCGATTTATTCAGGACAAAGAGTGCTGTGACGTCACTTTCATGTATTTATATGGACGTGACATCAATCGATGAATTTTGAATGCAATTATATCATTTATTTCGTGCGTGTAACGTTAGATGGCGCTACTAGCCCCTCCTCCTATAGAAATGTACTGAGACTCTTCATTCAATTCCCTTTTTTTCACGCAAACTTACTCAGAACATAATAAAAGAGTAGAAATAGCAAATCAATTAAAAGTTTGCGTGAAAAAATGAAGTCAGTCAGTACATTTCTATGGGAAGAGGGCTAGTGGCGCCGTCTAATGCTACACGGACAAAATAAATGATCTACTTGCATTCTTAAAAGTTAGGTTATTTTCAAACTGAGATAAAAAGTTTATTTTGAAAGATATCAACATGAAAATACTTTTAAATGATTCAGTTACCCTTCTAGTTTCTAAAACACCTTTAAGTCTCTTTTCAAACAGGATGTTTTTTTTAAAAAAAATCTCATAAAATGGATTGAAAAAGATGAAATAAATATAATGAAAATGTTGTCAATTTTTGCCTAATAATTATTTAATGTGATCAAGCGTATTTTCATTGCATTGCATTGAGAGCATCCTAAATTACAAACAGCCATTAAAATATGCAAATTAGCTTTTAATTTCATTCTTTTCAAACTAGAAAGTATCAATTAGGACCATTTTTGACACTTAAATTGGCGCCTTTTTTGTGTAATATCCAAAATTGAAGGTCTTTTGCTGATAATTTACTAACAGTATGTGCATTTTTGTAAAATGCAACAAAAAAGAAACTCTCAAAAACAAAAAAAATTCCATACTAGAAACTCTCGAGAGTGTTTAGCTAAGCATATAAGGGAGATAATTTTCATAAATGTCGCCGGTTCTAAAAGTGCGTCAAGTCGAGGAGCGAAAACGCCTTTTTCTCGCAAAAATAATCGATTTCTCTCGTTGTCTTCTTATCAACGAAATATTTAAATGTTTTCATGACATTTTTTTAAAAAAACCATTCAAAACAGATTTGGAGGAAGAAAAAATTTAGAAATGATAACTAAAAATATGAATTATTTAATAGAAAAAGTCAACATCATTTTTTTTTTGTTTCAAAATGTGTATTTTTAAGATAAACCCTTTTCTTGTCATTTTTTAGTATTTTAATTTCAACTATTTTAAGTTTGCAAACATTAAAAACGAATTATTATTATTATTATTATTATTATTATTATTATTATTATTATTATTATTATTATTGCTCTCTCAAGTTTTCATTTATTTCTTTTAATAACTAGAATGTACGCAGGAATTTCCTTTTACGGTTAGATTTCAGTAGATGTGTTTTCTAGTCTTTAGCACAATTTCATACGTTTCTATGCACTTGCATGCAAGTGTTTTTTTGTGAAAGTTTCAGCGAGGCTGAGCGAGCATCAGATAAATCTCAGCAAGTTTCAGGCAATTTCAGCAAGTTGATCAGCCAGTTTCAGCGACATTCAGCGAACTTCAATGAATTTCAGGCAATTTAAGCAAATTTTAGCGAGTTTCAGTCAGTTTAAGTAAGTTTCAGAAAGTTTAAGCAAATTTCAGCAATTTTTTGTCCGTTTCAGCGAGTTTTATGATTTCAGCCAGTTTCAGCAAATGTCAGCTAGTTTCAGCCAGTTTAAGCGAGTTTGAACCAGTTACAGCAAGTTTCATCCAGTTTCAGTGAGTCAGCCAGTTTCAGCGAGTATCAGCTAGTTTCAGCGAGTGTCAGCCAGTGTCAGCAAATGTCAGTAAGTTTCAGCGAATATCATCAGCCAGTTTCAGCAAATGTCAGCTAGTTTCAACAAAATATCATCCAGTTTAAGCATATTTCAACCAGTTTCAACAAGTTTCTGACAGTTCAAGTGTATTTCAGCCAGACTTGATTTGAAAAATTACTCTGCAAGCAGCCACAAAGGCCTATGGCAGAGGGACAAGAGTCCAAATGCAGCATAGAAAATGCATTGTCAAAACCAGAAAATATAAACCCAACAACATTTTCAATATTTTTTAATGCTGCAAATATATGCAATTCAAGCGAGTTTAAGCAAATTTCAGCAAGTTTTAGCGAGTTTCAGTTCTAAGAAACTTTGACTTTGACATCTTAAAGTTGCAACTAAAAAGAATTTCTCTTCTTTCGTTGACCAATAAAATGTGTGTTTTTACTTATTCTATTCTAGGATTGTGAAAATGTGATTGAATTTTCAAGTCTTGTTTCTCTTTCAGTAAAAGAAGAGATAAACATTGTAGGCCTACAGTATGTAAGGCCTATGTGTGGTGTGGGTGTTAATGCGATTGTCATTTCAAGAAGGTTCTTCTAGCTTTTTACTTTAAAAGATGTCGGAGGACATCTTTTTTACTATTTCAAGCACATCAAAATCCCCATCCACCCTCAATACACGTTAGCCGTGAAAAAAAATCTAATCATTTGAAGAAGAAAGCCTTTGAAAAGTGTCACTTTTGCCTGTTTTCAGATCTTACTTGAGATTTGCAACCTACTGTAGAATAGAATTTCAGCTTAAAATTTACAAAAAAAAAATCCTCTTGAATGACTGACTACAGAAATCCAATTAAAATCCTCTTTGCTTAATTTCTTCTAATGAAAAGGTAATTAATTAAAAAGAATAATAATTTTTTTTTTTCAAATTAATTACTCGTTCATTATTAAGTTGAAAACTTTGTTTGCTGTTCAAAAGTAAAACATTAAGAAAATCGTGAAAATTATTTCTCTCAGAAAATGATGCATTTTATGCAAATAGAAAATAAACGAAATAAAATGCAAATTATTCTGTATTAAGGCGGTTTTAAAGTGTAAACACCCTTTGAACTCTTGATTCGTGTGTTTTTCAGGTGCAAAATTAAGAGAAACTTGAATGTGTTTAATACCTAGTACACACAGAGCTGGTAATTTAAATGCATTTAAATAATAAATGTGTTCTACGGAGACCTGTGAAGGACAAACAAGCAATATGTCAAATTCAATTTCTTCAGTTAATTAATCTGAAAATATTGAGTTAATTGACTTAAATACAATTTATTTAAACTATTGACAAAATATTGATTTAGTATTTCAATTTTAAAATATTAATAATAAAGTCAATTTTTAATTTGGTTCATGTCCTTAACTGGATTCCGTATAATTCACCTAAACACATTTAATTTCAATTCATTTAACTCACTTGTGTCGAAGGTATTAGAAACTATTCAACGGAACTTTTTTTTCAACTAAGTGTGAGACTCAGTCTCATTGAGTTGCACATTGTTCAACTTCAAAAAGACTTTCTATGAAACTTTCTGATAAACAACCAATCAGGCTGTATGCCTGAAAAACCATCAAAAATTTTGAAGACATTTCCGGTTTCATGACTTCCGGTTTATGAACTTCCTGTTAAACCTCTATCACACTAGTAACTTTTGATGTAATAATACTTGCAACGTGACATGCAACTTCTTTTGTTTATAAGTGTGATATGACATTGCAACTTGATAAAACTTTCTTTTTCAACTAAGTGTGAGACTCAGTCTCTCATTGAGTTGCACATTGTTCAACTTCAAAAAGACTTTTTATGAAACTTTCTGATAAACAACCAATCAGGCTGTTTGCTGGAAATGACTTCAAAACTTTGAATGAATTTCCGGTTTACGAACTTCCTGTTAGCTGATCATAATTAAATGGTTTCCACAATGTGGACAAACAAAAGAAGTTTTGAAAACTTGACTGCAACTAGGTGTGATTTACATGTTTATGACAAAGTTCCAGTTGCAAAGTCACATCACAAGTTGCGTTGCAAGTTGAATTGCATTTAAAGTTGCAGTGTGAATAAGGGCTTAAGTTAAAGAATGCAAGTTTTTTTAATGCGATTTATGGTCAACTTTGGACATAGTTTATCTTTATTGTTTTATCTCTCATTATTAATTAAGTTGTTCATTAAAAATTTGCATACTTTGCATAAATTACAGCCTCTTTAATCATAAATATAATAATGAAAATAATAGACGTGGGGTTAGAATTTTATTATGAAAAATATTTTAAAGAAGAAAGGAAATTTTTGAGCCAAAAAAAACTGTTTCAAAATTTGCATAAATAGGCCTAATTGTGATTATTATTTGAGGATGATGATCATTTAGGGCTCATTTAAATTATGTTGGGTCCTTACATTTTGACAAATGATGTCGACTTTAATTCGCATAAAATATATATGCACTTAGAATTTTGACATTTAAGTCGAAAACACAACTAAAAACAACAAAAATTGAGACAAATGTTATAGGCAGTTAGAAATCGGGACAAACAGAAGTTGGCTCCGCCCTTTTTATGACGAACGGCAACTTCTAATTGGTTAGTTGTGTGGTTCGACGTTGAAAAGGGCGGAACATGTGACGTCAGACTACATAACAAACCAATTATAAGTTACCGTTCGTCATAAAAAGGGCGGAACCAACGTCTGTTTATCCCGTTTTCTAATTGCCTGTTTTTTGGACACAGGCAAAAGATGATGTTAAAAGTTTTTTCATAACAATATCTTAAAAAATAAACAATTTTATAATTCAGTTTGAAAAATGACCCGGTTTTTTTATTTTTCCATTGAAATTTCATTAAAAGCTATTTTCGGCCTTGTTTCAAACTTGTCATAAAAAGTTTATTTTGAAAGATATCATCATTAAAAAAAACTTTTAACATTATCACCAACTATTCCAGTTTCTAAAACATTTTGAATTTTTTTCGCAATGTTTATTCTGAAAAACGTTCGCATGAAAAAATAGAAATTTTCTCTCAAAACCACAGGTAGAGGAGGAGGAGACATCCTATAAGAACATAATAGCCACTACAGTGGCGCCATTTGAGAGGAGAAAAACTAAGTAAATATCTATTCAGCCATCTTAAAAGTTATTTCTAAAATGCTGAATAATGAAAAATGCTATTTCTAGTATAATCTTGACATATGTCAAATGACAGATGTCAAAAAAAGAACATGAAAAGAAAAATCCGCGCGTCATTCGGAAATTCCAACAAGATTAATGGGATTTTAACAGAAAGAGTGAACAATAAGAAATGAGAACATTTCATTTTTTTAAGATAAGAAAAATATCCGGAAATTGGATGACAAAAAGAAAATTGTTTTTTACTTTGGTTATATTTGTATTTCAGGTGTAAAAATCAAGAAGAGAGAAACTAGAAGGGTCGCTTCAACACATAATAGTAATTTTTAGAGGTGGGGGGGGGGGATGAATCCTAAATTTTCTCGAATCCGAATCCTAAAAGGTTCTCGAATCTCCCGAATCCCTCGAATCCTTCATATAAATGAAATAATATTAAATATTAAATTATTAATAATAAAAAAACAAGTGTTGCACTCAAGGTCGCCACAAGGTGATCCATTGATGATCCGGATACAACACCGAAATTGAAACAATCGCCGGTTTTTTTGTTAGTCAACGCTTCTATTGGACGTCAATGGAGATAAAACTAATTTTACCAAAGTTTTTAACAGTTTTTTTTAAAGTTAGGATTCGAAAGATTCGAAGGACGAAAATAAGCGCGAAGATTCGAGTTTTCGAATCTCGAATATTTTTCAATATTCGCGGGATTCGAGGATTCGAATGGCCCATTCCTAGTAATTTTCATGTTGATATCTTTCAATGTTAGTTTGAAAATGAAACAACTTTTAAGTTTGACGATATTTTGTTAATTTTTGTCTTATAAATAGTTTATTTTAAAAGATATCAACCATGAAAATTACTCTTAAGTGATTCAGCTAATCTTCTAGTTTCTAAACACATTTTAAATTTTTCTTTAGTGTTGCATTCATAAAATAGCTTAAAAATAAACTGAAATTGTTTTAGAAACTAGAAGGGTAGTTGAATCACTTTCAATTTCATGTTGAAATCTTTCAAAATAAACTTTTTATAGGCAAAAATTAAAAAAAAATGCAAGTAGATCATTTATTTTGTGTGTAGCGTTAGATGGCGCCACTAGCCCTCCTCCCATAGAAATGTACTGACTGACTTCATTTTTTTTTTGCACGTGGCTAAACTTTTAATTGCGTCATCGCTATTTCTCTACACGTGCTCTCTCTCTCTCTCTCTCTCTCTCTCTCTCTCTCTCTCTCTCTCTCTCTCTCTCTCTCTTCACTTATATTGTGTTCTCAGGGGTAAGTTTGTCCACGTGCTGACAATTAAGGTTGTTTTGGACGCCTTTTTTAGAGGCTAAAAAGGGTGCATTCGATTTCAACTAATTGTCACGTGTGGAGTTGGCCAACATATGGAGGGTGCATAGCGCCATCTACCGTGCATTTACACAAGTATTTTTTTTTTCTATGGAGCCCTCAACTATAAGACTTCTAGTAGGCAAAGCAATTGCTGTAATGTAAACACATTTAGTGAATTTGCGCCATTAAAAACAGCGACACTTTTAAGGAAATTTAAGGCAAACATTTCTTTGCCTAAATTTGAATAAAAATTGTCTTCAAACAAATCAAACAGATATTTTTTTTGGGGGGGGGAATGTTTTTTTTTGTTGTTGTCTTTCTAGTTTTTAAAACATAAATTTCAAAGTCTTAATTGCCAAACATAAATATCAGGAACCGAAATGTTTGTTCAGAAGAAAAAAAACGAATAATTAGGATCATTGTAAGAGAGAGAGAAAAATATTTAAGAAAGAAATCGATAAAAACTAGAGGGGTCTCTCTCCTTAGCTTTAATTCACAACTTATGGTACTAAACATTATTATTATTATTATTATTATTATTATTAAAGTGACTGAATGGAAAAAAATAACTTGTCATTTTTCTATTGAAAATCTCCTTCTTATTTTATACAGGGTGTCCTAGAAGGATCGTTCGAAATCGTTTAAAATGAAATATCATCAAAGAAACTATAAAAAGCTACACATTTGAAATAGCTGATTTTCTAACTGTGGTTATTCTGTCCTTTCAGAAGAGCAAACTTACAAGAAACTAGAAATTGTCTTAGAAACTAGAAGGGTAGCTCAATCACTTAATAGAATTAAATGTTCATATCTTTTAAAATAAGCTTTTTATGTCAGTTTTAAAAATGACCTAACTTTAAGAAGACATAGTTTTTTCATTTTTGTCTATAAAAAGTTTATTTTGAAAGATATCAAAACATGTTCTAACATGTCTAACAATTTCTATTTCGTGTTGCTCTTCTGAAAACGCAAAACTAAAGAAATTGAAAGTGTTTTAGAAACTAGAAGGGTAGCTCAAAAACTTAATAGAATTTACATGTTCATATCTTTTAAAATAAACTATAATATTTTCATGTTGACATCTTTCAAAATAAGCTTTTTATGTAAGTTTAACAATGACGCAACTTTAAAATTTTTTTTTTACTTTTGTCTATAAAAAGTTTATTTTGAAACATGAAAATTCTATTAAGTGATTCAGCTACCCTTCTAGTTTCTAAAACACTTTCTAGTTTCTTGTAAGTTTGCTCTTCTGAAAAGATAAATAATCAAGAGATCGAAAACCATCTGTTCATAAACCCATCTAAAGTTTTAAATAGCAAATTATATTTTTAAGATATTTCATTTTAAGAGGCTACACACATCGCAAAATTACTTCAAAAAATCTCCGCAAAGAGTGCTAGCATCGTTTTTTTTTTATATTGAGCCCATAGACACAATGTTAAAGAAAAAACGTTCATTTTTAAAATTTTCACAGTCGCGGCGGCAATATGTTTATTTTTCATATTTAAAGTTGTCCAATTTTGGTGGTTCAAAGTGCAATGTGCACCTTAAATATATGCTGATCGAGTGATAGAATGACAAAAAAAGGAAAGTGTGCTTCTATTTTTTTAAAAAATATTTCAAAATCGCGAATTTCTAACTCTTATGTTGAACTCCATTGAGTATGTGCTCATAAGAAGAAGAAAAACATCCATTAAAATGCTCGTAAAAATACCTAAAAATAATTTTAAAAAACCACAATTAAACCACAGTGAAGCCAACACATTGGCGCACGTGCTGATTTTTTTCTGTTTTTTTTAAATTATTTTTAGGTATTTTTACTAGCATTTTAATGGATGTTTTTTTTTGCTTACGAGTGCCTACTCAATTGAGTTTCACATAAAAGTTAGAAATTCGTGATTTTGAAATACTTTTTAAAAAATAGAAGCGCACTTACCAATTTTTTGTCATTCTATCACTAGATCAGCATATATTTAAGGTGCACATTTCACTTTGAACCATCAAAATCGGACAACTTTAAATATGAAAAATAAACATATTGCCGCCGCGACTCTTGTGTAAATTTTAAAAATTAACGTTTCTTCTTTAACATTGGGGTCTATGGGGCTCAATAGAAAAACGATGCTAGCGCTCTTTGCGGAGATTATTCGAAGTAATTTTGCGATGTAGCCTCTTAAACAATTTAGTTGTAATTTAAGATTATGTGTCGTTGATTGTACGCCATACTGTATAATAATATATCAAATTATTCCTTTGTTTTTTGTTGTTTTATGAAAGAAAAACCTCATTAAACAAGAAATCCGTCGGTTTATTGTTATTTAAAAGTTTTCAAAAATGAAACAAAAGCAAAAAGGAAAACTGTTGTTTCATTTTTCACAATTATTAATAATATAAGATATTATTAATCATTTTATAATGATTTAAAATATGTCATATTTTTTGGGATAATTCTCCACTTTATTTCTTGCAACAAAAAAAAAAAAGAAATCCAACTTTAATAACTTCTCGAGAGACTTTTTTTTTTCTCCTTTTGTTTCAACTTCTAATAAAAAAAATCGATGAAGAATTAAATAAAACACGTCTAAAACACAATAGATTCAAATTTTATAACAAAATTGCAAACTTTCTACTTTTAATTTGTAACTAATTAAAAGTTATTTCTTAATTTTCTTATTTATTAATCTGTTATAAGACGGTTTATGAACATCTGATATTTCTTGTCTTTCAGAACTTATAGAGCTGGCAACGGGTAGAACCGAACCGTTTCTACTCGGTTCGGAACCGATTTAATGGGTTCGCGGGTTCACGATTTTTTTGGGAAACAGATTCTGATCAGTTCGTCTATCTTGATGAGCCAGTTCAAACCAGTTTGAACCGGTTTTCAATATGCATTAGCAGATTTGTGCAGCAAATTATGCGCAGATGCGCAATATTGTGGAGATTTGCACAGCGTCTAATGTGCTGCGCACATCTGCTAATGCGTTTGAACCGGTTCGTCAAGATTGATAAACTGATCAGAACCGGTTCCCAATATGCATTTGCAGATTTGTGCCGCATTTTAGTTAAAGGTGGCAACGGGTAGAAATGAACCGTTTCTATTTGGTTCGGAACCGATTTAATCGGTTTGCGGCTCAAGATTTTTTTTTTGAGGAACCGGTTCTGATCAGTTCGTCTACCTTGATGAACCGGTTTAAACCAGTTCAAACCAGTTTCCAATATGCATTAGCAGATTTGTGCAGAAAATTATGCGCAGATGCAGTTCGGTACTAGTTCGACGTATAGGCCCTACTGGCGAACCGGTTATGTCAGTTCAAATAATTGACGAACCGGTTCTACCAGTTTCGAACCATTAACATCTCTATTCAGAAGCAAAATTACGAGATACTAGGAACAGTGTTTTAGAAACTAGAAGAGTAGCTCAATCACTTAAGGCTATTTTGATGTTGATAACTTTTTTTAAAAAAATATATATATAAAAATTGAAAGAGTTTAATAAACTAGAATAGTCTTAAACTTGTAGCACACTACATCAGATCGGATCACAACGGAACGAATAAGAATAGTTTGATAACACGCATTTCAATGGAGCCCCGCCAACGTGGTGTTTCCGATCCGATCCGAGCTAGTGAGCGAGGCTCCAATTGAAATGCTTGTTATCAAAATATTCCGATTCTTTCCGTTGTGATCCGATCCGATGTAGTTTGCTACAAGCTTTATAGTATTTTTCCGTAGGATATATTTTAAAATAAACGATTTATCGAAGCGTGAAACCGATAAAATTTCATTGTTGTCTTTTTATTGTCCAAATGCTGCCATTTTCAAACTTTTTTTTATCTATGACTCTTCTAGTATTTAACAAACTTGAGTTGTTTTTTTAAAAAAAGTTTCTTCTAAATAAGTGAGTAACAAACTTTCTAAACCGTCAGGAAAAAATTTTTATCTGAATTATTACGTCAGAAATTCAGAATAAATAAAATGGTTATTTTTTTTTTCTCGCAAAAAAATGACCAAAATTTCTGCTACATTTCACAAATATTTACGTAAAAGTTCCACTTTAAACGATTCAAGAACCCGTCAAAAAATGTAATGGTCAAGCTGACCACATAACACCCTCTCCTTTTTTAACTGAATAATGTATTAGATGACTGTGTAAACTGACCTTAAATACTGAAATCTGATTGGTCAATATTGAAAACTTTACAAAAAAAGGTCGATTCTGTATTTTTTTTTTTTTCAAACTTCAATATATCGTTTATTTTAGAAGTTATCATTACATTAAACAGGCTATTCAAAATACGTTTTAAAAACTAGAATATTTGGTGAATTAGCTTAAAGTATTTTAGCAAATTATATATTTCAAAATAAACCTTTTACATGTATGTAAAAAGTTTATTTTGAAATATATAATTGCTAAAATTGACCAAATTTAATGTGTTTTTAGCAACTTCAAAGTAGAACAAAAAAATCTCATAAAAGTTTATTTTGAACAATTCCATAAAAAAATATCAATATTTTTATGATGTTTGCTTACTCTTCTAGTTTTTAAAAAATTTCATTTTAGAAAAAAATTAACATTTTTTTTCTTCACTAAAAAGTTTATTTTGAAATATATAATAGCTAAAATTGACCAAATTTAATGTGTTTTTAGCAACTTCAAAGTAGAACAAAAAAATCTCATAAAAGTTTATTTTGAACAATTCCATAAAAAAATATCAATATTTTTATGATGTTTGCTTACTCTTCTAGTTTTTAAAAAATTTCATTTTAGAAAAAAATTAACATTTTTTTTCTCTTCACTACAAGTTGGACGAAAATATAACATTTAATGTTTAAACTTTCATAAATAGTTTATATTGAACGATATCAACATGATACGATATTACCATTCTAGTTTTTAATAACCTTTCAATTTATTGCTTGTTAAAAGCCAATTTTTTTTATTTAAAAAAGCACCATTTTAACGCCATTTTTCATTTTTCATTATTTGACATGCAATCATAATAAATCTTAAATTTTGAAACTTATCGATTTATAATTACAGTGTTGCAATTTGAAATATATATTATTGCAATTTATTATCAGAAAACGATAATTAGAGTCCTATTTTTTTGTGCTGTTGTTATCCAATAATTAAAGCTTTAAAGCTCTCTCATCTCTTATAGCAAATTACTAAAGTGCCCCTGTAGATAGGCAATCACTGCTAACATTATTTCTTTTTGCAATCAAAGAGGTTGGTCAGAGGCTAGAATTCTTCTTTCTTCTAGGATACAGTTGTAATGTAGTTGTAGCTTTACTCTAGCCTCTAACCAGCCTCCATAATTGCAAAAAGTGTAATTATTTTTGCTTTATTAATTACTGATTAAACAAAGTGGCAAAAATTACTTCAAAAAAGCCTTTTTATGTCAGCAAAAAGGTGAGTTAGAGGCTAGAGTTGTCTTAGAATTAGAATACAACTCAACTGCAATTATTATACGTTAACTCTAGCGAGTCTAGCCTCTAAACAGCCTCCATAATTTCAAAAAGTGTAAATCTTTTGACTATATAAATTATTGATTACACAAAGTGACAAAAGAGGCTACGTTAGAGGCTAGATTTTTTTTCCAGAATTAAAATACAGATGAATTACAATTATAGGTTAATGCTAGCCTCTAACCTACCTCCATGGCTTTATTAATTACTAATTACACAAAGTGACAAAAAAAGCAAAGTTAGAGGCTAGATTTCTTTTTATCTAGAATTAAAGAATTAAAATTAGCCTCTAACCAGTCAGCATTATTGAAAAAAAAAAGATAATTCTTTAAAAAAAAAGCCTCACTAATTACTTGACAACACAAAAGTCACTTCCGAGAAGAAGAAACAAAGCTGCTTTTTTGTGTTTGTGTCACTCGAAAGAGAAGTGACAATGTGACACAAAAACTTAACTGTTATATGTCACAGACATGTATTTTTTTTTTGTCTCTGGTAACTTGCCAATTCCATTTAGTTTTTTTTATATATTCTTGACAATGAATACGTTAAGAAAGAACAAAAAAAAAAGATGAGACTAGACTCACTGATTTTCTTTCTCTCTTTTTTTTTCTGATAGAAACTAGAAAGCACACACAGAGAGAAAAAAAAGTCAAAAGCAAAAGCTGAAAAGACATAAGTAGAAGAAGAAGAAGCAATTTTTACATTTCACCAAATGCAATAGAATAAGGCCTATACATAAGCTCCTACTGACAAATTAAGTGCTGCAACAAAAAAAAAAACTAGAAGAAGAAGAAGAATAGGAATTTACGAGTGATGTGGCCTTGTTCTAGTTTTTTATTTCATTTAAAAAAAGTTCTAAACCGAAAATGTTGTTGCAACAATACTTGAAACATGGAAATGCTTAATAATAATAGGGGTTGAGATTCTTATGCAGCAAAGACATTAAACGAACAACAAGAGAAAAAAAAACTTCACTCTTTTTTACATATGAAAGTTCGCCAGAAAAGTAACTAGTAAATGTATTCCTATGTTTCATTCCTGAGGCCCGTTTCACAAAATTACAAGTTTTGTTAGTAACAAGTAAATTTTGACAAGTTTGTAAAATATCTACTTATTAGCATTTCACAAAAGTACAAGTGTACACTTGTAATAACAAGTGAATTTTTACAAGTTTACAAGTAAATTTCTTGTAAACCACAAAAGCACACTTTTAGCTAACAAGTGTTGTGGACAAACTAGTTACTAACACTTGTTACAATCATTTTGTCTACAAATATTTGTAAAAAAACCCATAACCAATTATTTGAATTTGAAAAATTACTCTGCAAACAGCCATAAAGGCCTATGGCAGAGGGACAAGAGTCCAAGTGCAGCATAGAAAATGCATTGTCAAAACCAGAAAATATAAAACCCTATTGATATAAACCCAACAACAATTTCAATATTTTTTTAATGCTGCAAATATATGCATTGTCAAAACAAAACAAAAATTATGACTCCCATAAAATACGTTTTTCCTGCACAAAATCTCCAGCAAGCGAGTTCCATTGTCGAATCGCCCTAGGGACAAATGACCAGTAATAAGAATCTGTTCGTGCAAAAATCTCTCCAACTTTGTTAGAGTGGTCACCCCTACCCAAATATAACGCCCTGCAAAGTTTACTTGAAGTAGGTTTAGGGCAAGAGCCTTCTAGCATTCGATTAAAGATATTAAGACTAAAATCTGAACGTCTTGCAAGTAAACTATCCCAACCAAGCTCTGAAAGCATTTTAGTTACACTGTCAGCATATCCATATTTACCACAAACAAACCTAGCAGCCCTGTGTTGGACCATTTCTATGGAGTGAGCTAAGTCTGCAGTGTGGGAATTCCACACGGAGCTGCAGTATTCTAGATGGGGACGTACTAATGATTGATATGCTATACATTTTACCTACAATTGTTATGGACAAAACTTGTAATTTTGAAACGGGTTCCTGATCCAAAATGAAAATCAACAGCTGATTTTCGAACTCAGAAGTTGAAATATTTCAAAATAAACTTTTTATAGACAAAAACTAAAAAAATATATATGAACATATATATTTTTTAAGAGGCTACATCGCAAAATTACTTTAAAAAATCTCCGCAAAGAGCGCTGGCATCGTTTTTTCTATTGAGCCCATAGACCCGATGTTAAAGAAAAAACGTTAATTTTTAAAATTTACACAAGAGTCGCGGCGGCAATATGTTTTTTTTTCATATTTAAAGTTGTCCAATTTTGATAGTTCAAAGTGCAATATGCAACTTAAATATATGCTGATCTAGTGATAGAATGACAGAAAATCAAAAAGTGTGCTTCTATTTTTTAAAAAAAATTTTCAAAATGGCGAATTTTAAACTCTTTTGTTAAAGCTCCATTGAGTACGTGCTCGTAAGAAAGAAAAAAAAACATCCATTAAAATGTTAATAAAAATATGTAAAAATAATTTAAAAAAAAACACAATTAAACCACAGTGCAGCCAACACATTGGCGTACGTGCTGATTTTTTTTTTGTTTTTTAAAATTATTTTTAGGTATTTTTATCAACATTTTAATGGATGTTTTTTTTGCTTACGAGTACATACGAGCGTATGGTGTTTTAACATAAGATTTAATAATTAGCGATTTTGAAATATTTTTTTTAAAAATAGAAATATGAAAACTAAACATATTGCCGCCCCGACTGTGGATTTTAAAAAATAACATTTCTTCTTTAATATCGAGGTCTATGGGCTCAATAGAAAAACGATGCTAGCGCTCTTTGTGGAGATTTTTCGAAGTAATTTTGCGATGCAATTAATTTCTTAAAGTTGGATCATTTCCAGACTTATAAAAAAAAGTTTATTTTGAAAGATATCCACATGAAAATACCTTTAAGTGATTGAGTTACCCTTCTAGTTTCTAAAACACATTCAAATTGCTCTCCTGAAAGAATGAATAATCAAAGAGCTCGTAAGGCCGCGTTTACAGCTTTAAAAATACGACTTTCTACTTTCTTAGATACATAAAGAAATGCAATTTTTATCTTCTATTGAAATATTTACAATCTAAGAAAATGTCTTTTTTTCATTCTTTGTGACAAAAAGACATTTTTCATTTTAAATTTTATGTCCTATTCATGGATATCGATTAACATAATATTGAAATTTTCAATATTTTCCACCCAAATATAAATATAACTTTAATAACAACTTTTATTCTTCATTTTTATGTATTTATCTTTCAATTTTCACTAGGGATCCATAAATTGAAATATTGGAGTTTCAGGTTCTCATACTTCTTGTTTATTACAAAAGAAAAAAAGGCTTTTCTACAATCAGAAAGTGACTGGTTAGAGGCTAGAGTTCTTCTAGAATTATGCTTGTTGTATTTGGTTTTTAATTCTAGAAGAACTCTAGCCTCTAACCAGTCGAATTCAATTTAATCAAATAATAATTTGAAAATATTGAGTTAATACTTAAATATAATTAAATAAACTATTGACATTAAAATATTGATTTAGTATTTCAATTTTAAAATATTAATAATAAAGCCAATTTTTATTTGTGTTCATGTCCTTAACGGGATTCCGTATAATTCACCTAAACACATTTAATTTGAATTCATTTAGCTCATGTGTGAGTACAAGGTATAAGGGTATCTTTATAGTAGATATCTTTTAAAATAAACTTTTTTTTTTAACTAAGTTTGAAAATTGAGCCAATTTTCATCTACCCATTCTAGTTTCTAAAATACTTTCAATTTATTTTTAGTGTTACTTCTGAAACTGCAGAAAGAAAGAAAAAAATTGAAAGTGTTTTAGAAACTAGAAGAGTAGATCAATCACTTAAAAGAGTAATTTTCATAGTTGTATTTCTTAAAATTTTAGAAAATCTCAGATCCTTTTTTTAAAAAAAAAAAGCTTTTCGAGATTTCAGGAGCCAGTTGAGCCCCAAAGAGGCATTTTCAGTGCATTTTAAAACCAACTGGACCCCCAGAAAGACCTAAATATCTATTTTTTTTTTGTATGTGAGACCCAAATTCTCATAAAGTCAAGATCTTATGTTATGAGGTTTTTTTTTTGGATCCTAGTGTTTTTTTTTTCTGGTTGAAAAGTGTCAAAATTGACTTTTCACGGTACGTTTACTCTCTAACAACCTCTCCATTTCCTTCAACAGCAGCCTCCTATCTTATAAGAAGCCCTAAAAGAATATATATCGAAAATCGAAATTAATGATCATCTTAAAATTGTTACAACAAACACTTAAAGAACTTCTTACTATACAAGAATGTTGTTTTTTTTTTGGCCAAAAGGACCCCCTTCTTCAACTAAAACTCATTTATAAAAAAAAATGCTGCCATTTTCTTTTTTTTTTTTGGCTTTTCTTCTTTTAAGTCAGCCATTTTCTTTTTTTTTTATTTGAGAAAGAAATATTGCAACCAATTTGAGCGAAATAAACAGTAAATTAATCATTGAAGCCATTTAATGTATGTGACCCAATGAAGAAATCAAATTACAAAGCCATTTTACTAGTCTAGTTTTTAATAATCATCTTAAAATTATAATAAAAAGAAAAACATGTCTAAGCATGTTTTTTTTTAAATGTTTTATGAAAAACTGATTTTGAAACTCCGTTGTTAAGAGAGGGCTTCATAGAAAAATGCTTGCATAAATGCACGGTAGATGGCGCCATGCAACTTCCATACTACACTCGTAGCCAATTAGTTGAAATCGAATGCACCCTTTTAGCCTCTAAAAGCGTCCAAAACAACCTTAATTATCAGAGCACGTGGACAAACTTACCTCAGAACATAATATAAGTGAAGAGGAAAGCACGTGTAGAGAAATAGCGATGACGTAATTAAAAGTTTGCCACGTGCAGAAAAAAAGGAAGTCAGTCAGTACATTTCTATGGGAGGAGGGGCTAGTGGCGCCATCTAACGCTACACGCATAAAATAAATGATCTACTTGCATTTCTTAGACATGAAGGAAAGAATACAGACAATTAGAAATTGGGATGAACAGAAGTTGGCTCCGCCCTTTTTATATGACGACCGGCAACTTTAATTGGTTTGTTATGTAGTCTGACGTCACATGCTCCGCCCCTTTTCAACGTCGAACCACACAACAAACCAATTAGAAGTTGCCGCTCGTCATAAAAAGGGCGGAGCCAACTTCTGTTTGTCCCGATTTCTAAATGCCTGTTTACAATGCCTGTCCAAAAAACAGGCAATTAGAAAACGAGATGAACAGAAGTTGGCTCCACCCTTTTTATATGACGACCGGCAACTTCTAATTGGTTTGTTGTGTGGTTCGACGTTGAAAAAGGCAGAGCATGTGACGTCAGACTACATAACCAACCAATTAGAAGTTGCCGGTCGTCATAAAAAAGGGCGGAGCCAACTCCTGTATGTCCCGATTTCTAATTGCCTGTGTGGAAAGAATAAATGAAAGAAACCCGGAAGAACCTAATGACAAACTCAATCTTCTTCTGTTTTCTGTTGTTTTTGTTTGTCTTTCAGGAATGGAAATTGATGATTTCCTTCTCTTTCTATTGTGTTTTGTTTGTTTTGTCTCAATAATTGACTTTTAGGACGACACCTTTAAGAGTTAATTGAAGATTAAAGAGTTTCTTTTGAATGAAAAGGGGTCACACAATTGCCTCATTTACTAACAATGGCCAATTTTGCTTCTTTTGATTCATTAATTTCGCGGATGTTTTTTCTATCAGATTGGTTCCTCTTATATTTTATTAACTACACTTGTGAATCAGGTGTTCTTTTATTAGATAACACAGATTAGTTCACGACTGTAAATGCGGCATAAAAGAAAAAAATAAGCTTCAAATTCGCCACAAAAAAAAAGTTCATTTTAAAAGATATCATCATAAAAACATTTACTATTCTAGTTTATAAAGAAAAACACTTTAGATTTCATTCTACACCAAGCTATTCAAAGCTGGAAAATAATTTTTTTTTAAAATAAACGTTTTATGATTTAACTTGGAAATGACCAAACTGTTTTTAAAACTAGAAGGGTAAAAAATTATGTTAAAAATAAACAATTTTATTGTTCAGTTTAAGAAAAATGATCCGTGTTTTAGGTTTTTTCCATTGAAATTTCATGAAAAAACAATTTTCGGCCCTTTTTTTCAAACTTGTCATAAAAAGTTTATTTTGAAAGATATCATCATTGAAAAACCTTTTAGCATTATCACCAACTATTCTAGTTTCTAAAACACTTTGAATTTTTTTCGTAATTAATTTTTCTCCTGAAAAAAACGTTCGCTTGAAAAATACAAATGTTCTCAAACCGCGGGTTGGAAGGGAACAGACCCTCCAACATACTAGCCACTGCAGTAGCGCCATCTGGGGAGAGAAAAATAAAATAAAAACCTATAAAGCCAACTTAAGAATGCAAGTAGATCATTTAGTTTATGCGTGTAACATTAGATGGCGCCACTAGCCCTCCTCCACATAGAAATGTACTGACTGACTTTCCTTTTTCTTGCCACGTGCCAAACTTTTAATTGCGTCATCGCTATTTCTCTACACGTGCTCTCTTTCTTCACTTATATTATGTTCTGAGGTAAGTTTGTCCACGTGCTCTGATAATTAAGGTTGTTTTGGACGCTTTTAGAGGCTAAAAGGGTGCATTCGATTTCAACTAATTGGTACGTGTGGAGTTTGGCCACCTATGGAGGTTGCAGGCGCCATCTACCGTGCATTTATACAAGGATTTTTTTTCTATGGAGCAAGCTTAAAAAATAAGAACAAGAGAAATAAATGTAACATGAAATGTTAGGGGGTAAAGAACGAGGACCCAATAGAATATTTTGTATTGAGGTCAATTACAAGTTTAACAGCAGCCATTTTAAAACCATGTAATACAACTATAAAAGATGTGCTTAAAGCATCATCATTGTCATAAAAAAAATAGTAAATGTCAAAATTTGTAACCAACTTTTGAAAAATGCACTTTTTTTTTGTTGTTAGAATGAAAAAAAGTGGTTAAAAAACTAGGTCATAAAACATTGGGTCCTAACTTTGGCGTCCAATAATAGAATTTATTTTTTGTGAAGCTTCAAAAATTCTAAAAAAAAAATGAGTGCGTTCAGTTACTCAGCTTTTAAAACAAAGCAGCTAAAGTTGCTTCTAGAAAAAAGCTTATTTTTCCTAATCTAAAAGCCCCCCCCCCATATTTATGGTATTGCAAGTCATTAATGAAATTATGGAAAATATGAAAAAAATATGTTGAATTTCATTCCGAGCTTTAAGGAAGGCAAAAAAAAACCTCCGGAGAGATTGGTTAAATCAGGCGGAAAACGCCGAAACTTCCTTCCGTATAAACCCCTCCTTTTTTTTCTTTCGATATATTATATTGTTGAGCTTGAAATTCAGCTCAAAATTGAGTTATTTTCAACGTTTTTCTCTTCCCTTTGTGTCTGTATTCTCCGATTAAAGACGCCCAGATAATCGGTTGAAGAAGAAGAAGAGAAAAAAAAAACCACAAGGAACGAACATGGGCACAAAAAACGCCCAGGGCGCCAATTTATCAAAAGTTACAACAGTTAAAAGAATCAATGTTTCATCTATCCAACCAACCATTTCATTCAAAGATAGGAAAACGAATAAAACGGTGGACAACTTTGGGCCATTTGGGCCACTTCAGGCATCCGAGTTCCCCTTTGAAGCCCATTGGATGACCACCCTTTAGAAATATACAGTATAATATTGCTCATTGTCAGTGAGAAAAATATTTTGAATTGTGAGCAACGTTTGGGCATGTGGGCCGCAGGAAGCTAATCTTTTGGGTATGTGGGCCACGCTCCTCTTTTTTCTCTGAGGGCCCTTTGAATGGCCACCCTTTAGTCATTAATAAGACATTTTTGGTGAGACAATAAATTTGTATTGTGTCTAATTTTTGGACATCTGGGCCACCTCAAGCCCAAGTTTTGAGTATGTGGGTCACCTGAGGGCCCTGAGGATGGATCCCTTGGATGGTCATTTAAATACATGGTGTTTACTGTCAGTGAAATAAATATTGTGTATCATGCCCAACTTTTGGGCATGTGGGCCATTTCAAGCTGTTCTTTTGGGCATGTGAGCCATGTGAGGCTTCTGAGTTTCCTTTTGAGCCCTCTTTAGATGGACCATCATTTAGATGCATAGTGTCTATTCTCAGTAAGACAAATATTGTGGCTGGTACTCAACTTTTGGGCATGTGGGCCACTTCAAGCTGTTTTTTGAGCATGTGGGGCCATGTGAGGCTTCTGAGTTTCCTTTTGAGCCCTCTTTAGATGGACCATCATTTAGATGCATAGTGTCTATTCTCAGTAAGACACTGGTACTCAACTTTTGGGCATGTGGGCCACCTGATGCCCCTAAGTTGCACTTTAAACGACAATTCCTTTCCATATTTAAGTATCATAGCCTCGATCTCCATTGTGAAAGAGACAAATATTGCGTATTTGGTTGAAGCTTAAAATATTCAAGTGTTGTTCCTTTTTATGTGTTCTTATTTTTATTTGTTTGTCAAAGTGGAAACTTCGATATTTCACCTAAAACTCAAAAACGATGGAACCTATTTTTTAGAAGAAGAAGAAAAAAAAAAGATCCCTTTTTTTGTCCATAAAAATAGTTGATTGTTCACTTTCTTATACGTTTTACTAAGAGGCGCAGGTAAAATGCTTCTCAAAAGAAAAAACTTAATAAAAACCTCGATCGTTTTGAAAATTCAATAACTTTGTTAAATTTTCAACAATGTCTTTATTTTTTTATTTTTGTACAAAGTTTAAGGTGTGACCAACTGACCATTAGGTTTTTACTTATAAATCGTACTCTTAATACCTTGTACTCACACATGAGTTAAATGAATTCAAATTAAATGTGTTTAGGTGAATTATACGGAATCCAGTTAAGGACATGCACCGAATTAAAAATTGACTTTATTATTAATATTTTAAAATTGAAATACTAAATCAATATTTTGTCAAATAGTTTATATTATTATATTTAAGTATTAACTCAATATTTTCAGATTAATTAACTGAATAAATTGAATTCGACATATTGTCCGTTTGTCCTTCACAGGGCTCTGTAGAACATGTTTAATATTTAAATGCATTTAACTGTGTATGTGTGTACAAGGTATAAGGCAGCATTACCATCATTATCTTTAAAAATTGAGCGCATTTTATACGCGCCACCTGGTAATAACTCTTTAAAGTAATTCCGTGGTACATTTCCACAAAATAATAATAATAGAAGAAAGGCAGAAAATGTTTTTTTTTCTTAGTGGTCATCTTGTGGTTACTCTCTCTCTCTCTCTCTCTCTATCATATAGTATAACACGGTGGTCAAGGTTGAACAATAGGCTTTAAATAAAACGCCTCAATGTTATTTTCCATAGAAAGAAAAAAATAAGAGAAAGGAAGACGAAAAACTTAAATTGTCATAAAACGCAGTCGAAAGGAACATTGCTCAACAATGTAATTTGAAACATAAATGGCTTCCAAACATATATTTATATACATTAGGACCCCCAATGTAACACAAAAGAAAAACACCTGCTCAGAATAGAAAGAAATAACCCCCCCCCCCCCCCCCCAAAAAAAAAGAAAATTTCTACAACAACAGAATTTTCTATTTTGTGACAAATTCTGAACTTTTAAGATTGGACATAAAAAGGAATTTCTCAATAAAGAGAAGAGAAAAACCTCCAAAGAGATGAACTTGAACTTGAAAGGAAAACTCTTTCAAGGACTTGAGGGTTTATTTTTGGCTGCAATATTACATAGTAAAACATAGAGGTAACTCAACTTCTTCAACTTCACAGAATAAGGAGACATACAGAAGGGAAACTCTCGTGCGGCGCCTTTGAAGTTGCTGTGACAGGAATTTCATGACCTTGGACTGAAAGCTTCTCTTATTTTAACCGGTTACTTGATAGCCGCCACTGTTAAATGTATTACTGTGTTTGTGAAAGTAATACATTTCAAAATGGCGTTTGTAACCGGTTACTTGATAGCCGCCATTTTGGGATGTATTACTGCGTACGTGAAAGTAATACATTTCAATGTATGCGGCGGCGCCGCACATGCGCAGAAAAAATTCTCAGTTGCTCAGTTTCCCTTCTGTATGTCTTCTTATTCTGTGGTTCTATGCCATGACCAGCCTTTTAAGCAATAGCTTTGATCAATTTGAATTTGGCCAATACGAATTATGCAGTATTTTATTTATTTTTATTTTTTTTTTTTAATTCTTAATATGTGATTCAGTTACCCTTCTAGTTTCTAAAACACTTTCTGTATATTTTTAATGTCTGCTTCAAATTCAGATTAACTTAGGAATAAATCTATAATCAGTTCTATGGGAGGAGGGCTAGTGGCGCCATCTAATGCTACTCGGACAAAATAAATGATCTACTTGCATTCTTAAGTTTGACAAACTTTTGTTTTAAGATGACAGCTTGAATTTTTGATACACAATTTGTATTCAAGTAAATAAAGAGGCCAAGTAAATAAAGAGGCCAATTTCAAGAGGCCAAAAAAAGGAAATTTTTGCATTTTTTTTTAAAAAAAGAACAAAATGAATTTATTTTTTTCACATTTTTCATATAAAAAAGTGAGTTTGCTCTTAAGAAGTAGCCTCTCCTCCTTCCTTTATCATGTTAAAAAGTTCCTTCTAGTTTTAAAGAAAAGTTTTCATCTTTTGTTTTTTTCTATTATATAAGCTTATGTGCAAACTAATAAACATTCATTGTGGTTAGCCTCTTCTTATTGGCTCTAATCCAATAGACTAAAAGATATTATGACTCAGACCCAACCCCAATAGACACAAAATACATACTAACTAGACGCATCATGTCATCATAAACAATCTTATAAAATAAACAATTTCCTTTTTTTTCAATTTGCAAAACATCTTCTAACTAAGGACAGAAGAAGAAGAAAAAAGTTAACTTCTTTTTATTGAAGTAGAATGCGTGTATCTCGGGGCACGTGACACTCAACGTCGTATTTGTGACCCCCATTGTGCTGTGGACTTTCCAAGAAGATTTTGTGGGACGCGGGCCACACGCATGTTAAAATAGGTTTATTACTTAAAAATGCCATAGACTTCATGTAAATTCTAAAATGGCAAAAAATGTAACCAGGCAGTTAGAAATAGGTGAAAACTTCAGTTGGCTCCGCCCTTGTTATGACGACCAGCAACTTCTAATTGGTTTGTTGTGTGGTTCGACGTTGAAAAGGGCGGAGCATGTGACGTCAGACTACATAACCAACCAATTAGAAGTTGCCAATCGTCATAACAAGGGAGGCGCCAACTGAAGTTTTCACCTATTTCTAACTGCCTGTTGATTGTATTGTCCCCATTATTAAACATACTCCTTCCATCATGGTGTGGTCTGTAATAACTAATAAGTATCAAGGGTCTGGGATGTCTATATAGAGACAGGCATTTAGAAATCGGGGAGAACTTCAGTTGGCTCCGCCCTTGTTATGACGACCAGCAACTTTTAATTGGTTTATTGTGTGGTTCGTGGCATGTGACGTCAGACTTCATAACTAACCAATTAGAAGTTGCCGGTCGTCATAACAAGGGCGGAGCCAACTGAAGTTCTCCCTGATTTCTAAATACCTGTCTATACATAGTGAGTGGATGGCACCATTTTCAAGAGGTTGCGCATATGTTTCTGTATGCTCTGTACACGTGTTTCGAGACAAACTGGCAACAAACTACAAAACATTTCTGCGACAATTGTGTTTTGTTTTTGTCTGCAATTTCACAAACAATTTCCATGTCCCCAGCTCAAGTCGGGTAAACATCAAAAGCGGGTTTTTGTTTTGTCTCTGTAATATGCAACATTTTTTCAACTGTTGTCTGTGCAGTGTGGACCCAGTTAGTATTAAAACAACAACAGAACAGCTGCGTTGTTTACGTAGGAGACAGCTATAGAAAAACAAAAACAAAATACAAATTTGTTTGTGTTTTTTGTCACAAATTTGTTGTTGTTTTGTCTTGAGTAACTGCTGACAGTTGTTTCAGTTTTTTGTTTTCAAACTCTGCTTTTTATTTTGGTATTTGTGTTGTGTTTTTGTCACTCGAACTCATGTTGCACTTTTGTTTTGTTTTCAAACTCTTTTTTTCTGGTATTTTTGTTGTGTTTTTATCACTCGAATTCATGTTGCACTTTTGTTTTGTTTTCAAACTCTGCTTTTTTTTTTTGTTATTTTTGTGTTTTTTGTTATTTTTGTGGTGTTTTTGTCCATCAAACTAATGTTGCACTTTTGTTTTTTTGTTTTCAAACTCTGCTTTTTTTCTGGCAAATTTGTTGTGTGTTTGTTGTCTCGAACACATGTTGCAATTTTGTTAGCTTGAGGTGGACCCGCCCTTATGTGATTCATTTACTCTTTCTAGTTTCTAAAATAAAAAAACCCTTTCGAATTTCTTCTCTTTAAAAATGCAACACGAATAAGAAGATATTAGGAATTTCTATTCCAGTGTTTCCCCCCTCTTTTCTCCTCATTTGCATATTTTGCAATTGGCTGCTTATAAAACACATTACACATAAATATGCAATCTTGAAACACTACTTCTCTCCAAGAAGAAGAAAAAGAAGAAGAAAACTAGAAAAAGACACCCAATAAAAATCTGTCTTTCTTCTCAGTAAAAATAATCATTAAAGTCAAGAACAATAATTAAGAGATCATTCTTACTAAAAGCTTTTTCTTTTAACAAGTCCAACAAGATTAAATGATACATTAATACAACAAGGACAGTTAACTGTGTTATCAGTAAGAAAAAAGAAAGAAAGAAAAGGGAAAAACCACCACCACCGCCACCTCCTCAATCATCATCATCAACACCCCAACCACTTCTTCAGATTAAAAACAACCAACCAAAAAGACATTTGTTAAAGATGAGCCCCAAAAGAAACTCTTAAGACAGAATCACAAAAGAAACTAAAGGATAGATCACACACGCTGGAGAGAAGAAAAAAAATCCTACTTTTTAAGGTATTTATCAGAAGCGCCATATATATCTTTGATTACAAAGAAACATAAATTTTCTAAAGGTAAAGTAACTCCATGTTGCAAAAAAAAAACCGCCATGAGTGAATGAAGAATTGTCTGCTTTTTGAAGCTAGAAGGAAGCCATCTTGCTTTTAAAATGTCAGCCTTTTTTTTTTGTACGTTCATTGAATCGTATTGTAACTGAAGCACTAAGTACAGTTTGCACAATCTATTGGCCACACTTAGTTTTGGCACGAAATGCTCCATAGCAAGATAAATAGAGGTAAAGCAACTCCATGTTAGAAAAAAAAGCCATAAGTGAGTGAAGAATTGTCTGCTTTTTGAAGCTAGATATCTTGCTTTTAAAATGTCAGCCATTGTTTTTGTACGTTCATTGAATTGTACTGTAACTTGTACAGTCTGCGCCATCTATTGGCCACACTCAATTTTGAGAGTCCTTTACAGCAAATATTTCTTTAGGGCAAGTGTCATTAAGGCAAATGTCCCTTTAGAGCAAATGTCACCACACCCGTATTTTTTCCACTTGTTTTCTCGCATGTGTTATCCAAGCTTTATTTATGTTACAGTGAAACTTTTCACGTAGAATTTTTTTGAATATGGTTTTTTTTTGTTGTGATATTTCAAGTTTCTTAACCTTGTGTCTAAATATTTCAAGTGCAAAAAAACGCTAAAATTAGATCATTTATCACGTTAGACTTTTAGAAGAAAATATTAAATATTTTTTTTTGTACAAAATGCAAAATAAAAAGTTCAAAATTAATTTTTCAGCAATAAAAAAGAAACAATCTCAAAGAAGAAAAAAATAATAAAAAATTCTTTAGTACAAAAAAAACCAAGAAGTTGTATATTTTATTGTCAAAGTGAAAAATGAGTCATTCTGTGAAGTAACTAGTCAATTTGACTTTTTTTCTTCTTCTATGCATAATATGCAAAACGCGAACTTTAAAGAGAGGCTATTTTAACTAAAGCTCACTCACTCAAGACGTTTTTCTTTACCATCAAGTTGACCTACCGCTATGTTTATATTTCAAGGGAACGTTTTTCAAGAAGAAACAGAAATTCAAAAGTGTTTTAGAAACTAGAATAGTTGGTGATAATGCTAAAAGTTTTTTTAATGATGATATCTTTCAAAATAAACTTTTTATGACCAGTTTGAAAAAAAGCCCGAAAATAAGTTTTTCATGAAATTTCAATGGAAAAACCAAAAAAAAAACGGTTCATTTTTCAAACTGCACTATTAAATTGTTTATTTTGTAAGATATTGCCATGAAAAAAATTTCAACATTATCTTTTACCATTCTAGCCTTGAAAACAATTTGAATTTTTTCACAATGTTGTTTCTAAAAAAACGTTCGCTTGACGTTTTTGCGTCCAAATTTTATTAAAAAACGTCCATGGATCATAGCATTAGCCAACTGCAGTGGCGCCATCTGAGAGGACAAAAACAAATTAAATATCTATAAATCTACCTTAAGTGATTCAGCACAATTTGGCACTATCTTGCAGCAGATCTTCAGGCTCCGCCTTTGTTATGACGAACGGCAACTTCTAATTGGCTGGTTATGTAGTCTGACGTCACATGCTCCGACCTTTTCAACGTTAGACTACATAACCAGCTAATTAGAAGTTGCCAGTCGTCATAACAAGGGCGGAGCCAACTGAAGTTCTAACCAATTTCTAACTGCCTGTAGATCCCTCTGCCATAGGCCAACCGGCTGCTTGCAGAGTATTTTTTTGTAATTGTAATCGCTTACCCTTCTAGTTTCTAAAACACTTTTAGTTTCTCTTTAGTGATTTGCTCCTGTTTCCTCTTTATTGTTTCAGACATTTTTAATATTGCCTGAAACATCTTTTTTTATGGCAAAATGACTAGATTTAAACTGGTTGTTTATACAAATTGACTAGTGAATTTACAAAAGTGACTGATTTTTCACTTTGACAGGTATATAATAAGCCTTTAACATCAACAACAATAAAGCAAAATTGAAATTGTTTGCAATATTTTATATAGTTTTGTATGAAATAACAAATATGTAAATTTCAAGAGCAAATATTTGTTCACCACCCATCCACCCACCCATAAAAGACAATCTAAATGTTGCCCTTTCTAGTTTATTATCGTTTCATTTTCAAGAGAGAGAAAGAGAGATAGAATCAATTTATGGGTTTCCATATAAATTCTATGTTTCTCTTCCAATTGCCATAAATTTGAACAACAACAAAAAAAAGCTTTTAGTTCTTTATCCAACTTAACTGTGTATTAATGAATTTAATGTACATTATCATTATAATGTTTGAGCGTTCTTTTATGAAATCCATAATTTTAAACCTAAAGGGACATTTTTCTTATTACACATTTAACCTCCATTAATATTTATCTTTATTTACCAATAATAACTAATTAAATTTATACTTTGTAAACAAACATCCTTTAAGTTAATTGGCAGGGCTCGGATTTTTATGCAAACTGTCAAACAAATGTTTCTCAATATGTGGCTCTCGCTTCTACTGGGTTGGTATGAAGTGGGACACAGGCTGAATACGTTCAGTCGTGTTTGGTGTGTCAAAGAGCGAGACAGTTCGCACGAAGCCAGGGATTTTTTACAGCTCATAGTGCCGGAGTACCCAGTACATGTCTGGAGAATACACTTCGTGGGGCCGTTTCCTGCTTCCGTGGGTGGAGTCACCTATGTCCTAATCATGGTTGACTATTTCACCCGTTACGGTGTGGCAAATTGCTCGAAGGTGCTCCCAAAGACAATAATATCGGACAGGTACACCAGACAGGTTTTGCCCACTTGCATCAAGCCAACAAAAGGTCTAAAGCTTAAACTTCATTCACGTGACATCGAGCGACCTACCTCCAGCGAGCGTCAACGCACATGAGTGTCTTCATACCATATACAAGCAACTATTAGCGACTTGTCAAAGCGTCGCAACTTGCTACTCAGTGGCCAAGCTTTTGTTCAAACAGAAGCTTCAGGTCACTACCCACCAACTAATCAGAGACCAGATTTTGTTGCATATGGCATCTTCGACGCCATTTTATATGACATCACACACCATGGAGACACACCCAAAATGCTTGTAGGTGCAGCACATACGTAGTGTGCCTGCGACTAGCGACTTGCTACTTCAAGTCGCTATGCTAGTCACTAGTTGCAGACGCTACGCTCAAGGTAGCAGGTATGAAGTTCCATCTTAACGCTCTCTGCATTGTGGCTGAAAGATTACGGAGACCGAAAGGCATTTTTCGGAGCCAATTATGAAGTAATCCCATTTAAATTAACAAGTTGTATGTTTTTTTTTTAAATTAAAAATACTAGTTAAAGGCTAAAATTCTAATTAACTGATAGTAACGAGACATCTTAGCCTTTAACCAGCTTTTTGATTAAGAAAAATATAATTGCAGTAGCTCTTAATGATGATGATGATGGTTACTTCATAATTGGCACTTGGGCCACAGATTGAGAAACATCTGCTTGACATTTTGCATAAAAATCCGAACCCTATTAATTGTGTTTAAATTTATTTCAAGTCAAAAAGGTCACTAGAAACACTTGGCATTCATTTGCACGTTTTTCACCAACAACTTTAAGAAGAAATATTGACAGTTTTTTAAAAAAAAAAAACTAGAAGAGTAAATTAATGGGGATAAAAGTGATTCTTTGATGAGAAACTTTCAATTTGAACTTTTCATCTAAGTTTGAAATGATTTGAAACTTGAAAAAGTTTTTCAAACAAACTTTTTCTTTTTAATTTACGTAATAAAAAAAAAGTTTATTTTAAAAGATATCGTCATACAAAAACATCATCACCTACTATTCTAGTTTCTAAAATACTTTTTCAGGTAGTTTTTAAAGTGTAAATAAGGCTTAAAGGTAAAAAATGAAAAGAAACCGTCAAAGTGTGTTAGAAACTAGACGATGCAACTCAAATTACTTGAAGGTATTTTCATGTTGGTATCGTTAAAAATAAACTTTTTATTTTCAGTTGGAGAAATGATCCAACTTTAAAAAGTTTATTTGAAAAGAATATCAACATGAAAATAATTTTAAGTAATTCAGCTACCATTCTAGTTTCTAGAATAACCAAAAGTCTTTTAGAAACTAGATGAGTAACTCAATCACAATAAATGGTATTTTCATCTTGATATTTTTTTAAAATAAGCTTTTTAAGTCAGTTTGTTTATAGAAAAGTTCATTTTGAAAGATATAACACAACATAAAAATACTTTTAAATGATTGAGCTCAAATGCTTATCAGTTTCATATTTTGATATCTTTTAAAATAAACGTTTTATTCAAGGTTTATTTAAGATATTTTTTTAAATTTTTGTCTCCGGAAAAGTTTATTTTGAAAGATATCAAACCTGAAAATACCTCCTTAAGTGATTGAGCTACCTTTCTAGTTTCTAAAACACTTTCAAGTTTCTCTTCATTTTGCAACTTCTAAAAGACAGTAAGAAGTTCGAGAGGCCACCGTTTACACCTTTCAAACCACCTTAAGTACTTCAAAATCTTCAATTACCCTTCTAGTTTCTAATACCTTGTATACACCTGATAATTTAAATGCATTTAAATAATAAACGTGTTCTACAGAGCCCTGTGAAGGACAAAACAAACAATATGTCGTCGAATTCAATTTAATTCAGTTAATTAATCTGAAAATATTGAGTTAATACTTAAATATAAAATATATAAACTATTGACATTAAAATATTGATTTAGTATTTCAATTTAAAATATTAATAATAAAGTCAATTTTTTATTTGGTTCATGATGTCCTTAACTGGATTCCGTATAAATTACCTAAACACATTTAATTTGAATTCATTTAACTCATGTGTGTCTACAAGGTATAATAAGGCTTTTAATTTCTGATCTGAAACTGCTGAACTGCATCTTAAAAATTGAAAAACTTCACGAAAAAAGTTTAAAATGAAAAAAAAAAAACTTTATGAAAAAAATAACTCTTAACATTTTTCAAGTTGTTATTTCAACTAATAAAATTAGGTAATTTTAAACAAATCTTTTTAAGAAATAAATACATAAAACTTACCAGGAAGAAAAAAATCTTGAAAATTCTTCTTCAAAACAAAAACTTTCCACAAAAAAATCCTTTAAATTTTCTCGATTATTTTTTAGACATTTTTTTTAAAAAAGAATAAAAAAATCCTTTATTTTAATAAAAAAGGCAAAAAAAAAACCCGAATAAACACGACTTGTGTTATGTTAACAATATTACCATAAGCTTTAACACATGTTTAAAATGTGTGTCAAAAAAAATATTGAACCTCTTTTCCTCTCAACACTCAGTGACTCGAATGTAGAAAAAGCCTTAAAAACGTCCACATCCAATAAATAGCAAAAGACATCAACCAATAGGAGAGGCGATTTCCTCGCCGCCCCCTCCCCCCCCCCCCCTTTTTTTTTCTATTTTAACCCCTCTACTCTCTTGTCAGCATCATCAACATCATTCCCTTTCTAGTCATTAGTTTAAATTCTCATATGATTCAAATAAATTCCTTCATATTTACAACAAACAAGTTTTTTTTGGCTCCTTTTTGTCACCTAATTAATTAAATTATATTTTGTTTGGATGTTTTTTTAAGTCAAATTTATTGATTAAAAAAATTTCGTCATATTTCCTATTTTTTCTTTCGTGATATCAGTATCATGTTATTAAATCGATATAAAAAATTATATTAATAATAATAATTATTAATTACAAAGGACATTTTTTTTGGAGCCTGTTAGGTTTTTTTAGAGCTTTTTGGATTCTTTGAGCAAAAAAAAAACGGCCCAAAATTCGAAAGTAAAATCTTTCGAATTTTGGGCCGTTTTTTTTTGCTCAAAGAATTTTAGATATTCATTAATCTATGAATGTTATGTGGAGATTTTTGGAGCTTCTGGAGCTAATTGAGCCTTTCTGATGACTTTTAGAGCATTTTAGAGCATTTTATCTAAAAAAAATTAAAATTTGATTTTTCTTATTTTTAGGATGTTTTAAAATTCATTAAACTTTGCACTTTATGGCACTTTTGAAACAAGTTTAGTCTTCTTGAGACGTTTTTAGGGATTTTTGGAGCATGCTTTTTTTTCGTTTTTTTAGGGATTTTTTTAAAAAAAGTTGATTTTTCGAGAATTTTAAAAATTCACTAATCTTTTCACTTTATGAAGCTTTTGGGGACTTTTGGAACAAGTTCCGTCTTCCTAAGACATTTTAGGGATTTTTGGAGCATACTTTTTTTTCGTTTTTTTGGGATTTTTTTGAAAAAAAGTGAGTTGATTTTTCGAGAATTTTAAAAATTCATTCATATTTTCATTTTATGCAGTTTTTTAGAACTTTTGATGCAAGTTCAGTCGTTCTGAGACATTTTTAGGGATTTTCGGCCATTTTTTTTTTTTAGAAAAAAAAAAAAACTTGACTTTTTCACATGTTTTTTTAAATTTTAAAAATTCTTGAATTTTTGTACGTTTTGCAGCTTTTTATGACTTCTGTGATCTAAGATCCTTCCTGACGCCATATTCAGATTATTTAAATACTTTCTGAATTTCGGCCATTTTATTAAAAAAATCAAAATATTGATTTTTTCTTAACATAACTTATCTTTTTAAAGACTAGAAAACATGTTAAAACAGATTAAAAATCAATATTTTCATTTGAATTTTGATAATAGGTTTTCAGATAAAAGCTGATGAGTTTAGCAATAGCTTTGACTTAACAATTGTTAAGAACACGACCCCCCCCCCCTTTTTTATAGGGATTTTTAGAGTATTCAATGTGAAGCATTAGTAATTAAATGTGGCAATCACTGACAACATCAAAGTTATGCAGAGAAAACAATTCTCAGTTAAGTGACATTTTGATTGTTCTTTTATTTTCTCGTTTAATTAGCTGCTGATTTTCTTTCTCTCTCTCTCTCTTCATCTCTCTCTCTCTCTCTCAACATGTCATCAAATTAATTCAAGTTGAAATTATTCATTAAAGCGTAACTTTATCATTTTGACAATATCAACAAAAAATACTAACAAATCGTTAATTTGAAAATGTCTACTTGCACAAATTCCAGCAAATTTGTTAGTTTTTTCATCAAAAAAATTATTGTTTCTCATCTGGAAAAAAAGTCAGCCCTTCTAGTTTCTAAAACACATTCAAGTTTCTCTTCATTTTGCTCTGACAGTTAGAAAGCCCTTCTAGTTTCTAAAACACATTCAAGTTTCTCTTCATTTTGCTCTGACAGTTGGAAAGCCCTTCTAGTTTCTAAAACACATTTAAGTTTCTCTTCATTTTGCTCTGACAGTTGGAAAGCCCTTCTAGTTTCTAAAACACATTCAAGTTTCTCTTAATTTTGCTCTGACAGTTGGAAAGCCCTTCTAGTTTCTAAAACACATTCAAGTTTCTATTCATTTTGCTCTGACAGTTTCCAACTGTCAGAGCACAATGAATACAAACTTCAATGTGTTTTAGAAACTAGACGGGCCACAAGATTGAGAAACATATATGCATGATATTGCATACAAATCCGAGCTCAAATAATTATTATGTAAAAGTTTTTATGTTCCTTTTTATATAAAATTATAGGTCTGAACATCAAAAATTTATGTTGCAATTTACAATGTCACGTGATCAAAATAACTAACTTTGATAAACCAAACAAAAAAATTCGTCCATTTAATAAGAGGACCAATTTTTACGTAGAGAAAATTTAACTGAAAACTACGGAGCCCTGTAAAGGACATGCGAGATTTTTTTTTAAAATAATCTCGACTTTTAATCTCTTTTATTCGGCCACGTTAATTAGGCCATGTTGTGCGCACCCTACTCTTACTAATTAAATTATTGAAAGCGCTACAAGAGGGCGCTTGCTATAATTTAATTATTAGAGTATGGTGCGCGCAACCTGGCATAATTAACATGGCCGAATAGAAAATAGTAAAAGTCGAAATGTCGAGATTTTAAAAAAAAATCTTGCAAGTCCTTTACAGGGCTCAGTAGAATACCCAATTTTACTTTTATTTTTTTCTTCAATGGAAAATGACGACTTAAGATCCAAATTCAAGATAACAAAAAAATACTTGACACTTGAACTGCAACTTCAACTCTCTAAACAGGGTTCCGATGAATATTGAATGATTATTTAATGAGAGTTTTATTTATGTTTAGAAGACTGTTGAGAGAGAGAGAGAGTAAGAGTTCAAGTGCTAAGTTTTTTCTTCTTGAATTTGGACCTTTGAAACCTCAGATTTCAATTCTCTCTCTATCCCTCTCTCTATCTCTCTCTCCCTCTTTCTCTCTCTTCCTCTTCCTCTCTCTCTCTCCCTCTCACTCTCTCTCTCTCTCTCTCTCTCTCTCTTTATCTCTCTCTTCTTTCTCTTTCTCTCTCTTCCTCTTCCTCTCTCTCTCTCTCTCTCTCTCTCTCTTTTATTTGGGAATATAGTTTATTCCTGAATCGGTCATTGAACTCAAATTGAAAAATCCCATTGGAGAAATTGGCAACAGCAGAATAATAAAAAAGAAGCTAATAACTATTAACATAAAAATCCTTCTAATAATAAATCCAATAGAAATGATGATGATGATGATGATGACGACGGAAGTAAAAAAAGGGGGAAGAAAATTCACCGTCTCAATATTATTACCGTGTTTTTCATCAAACACAACGACAACGAGGGTTGGAGGTGGAGGCTAGCAATGCATCTCTCCATCAAAACAAAACTGAAACAACTGTCAGCTTTATACACAAGACAAAACCACAACAAATTTGGGTTTTGTTTCTGTTTCTATAGCTGTCCTTACGTAAATTACGCAACTGTTCTGTTATTGTTTTAAAACTAACTGGGTCCACACTGCACAGACAACAGTTGACAAAATGTTGCATAAAACAAAGACAAAACAAAAACATTTTGATGTTTACCGACTTGCAGCGGCGGGACATGGAATTGTTTGTGAAATTGCAGACAAAACAAAAAACACAAAAGTCGCAGAAATGTTTTAGAATTGTCGCAACTTTGTCTCGAAAGACAAATACCAAAACACATCTTTTGTATGTTTACCGACTTGAATCGGGGCATGGAATTAATTGTTTGTGAAATTACAAACAAAACAAAAACAAAACACAAATGTCGCAGAAATGTAGCCAATTTGTTTAGAAACACCGAGTTTCTGTTTTGTCAGCTTGATGTGGATCCGGCCTAAGGCTTGATCCACATCAAGCTGACAAAAGTGCAACATGAATTCGAAAGACAAAAACACAACAAAAACGCCCAAAAAAAAGCAGATTTTGAAAAACAAAACAAAACTGAAACAACTGTCAGCAGTACTCGAGACAAAACCACAACAAATTTGTGAGACAAAACACAAATAAACTGGGTTTTGTATTTGTGTTTCTATAACTGTCTTCTACGTAAACTACGCAACTGTTTCTGGGTCCACAACTGCAGACAGACAAGAGTTGCAAAAATGTTGCATAATTCCGAGACAAAACAAAAACTCTCTTTTAATGTTTACTCGACTTGAACCTGGAAATGGAATTGTTAACGAAATTGCAGACAAAATAAAAACAAAACACAAAAGTCGCAGAAATGTTTCAGAATTGTCGCTAATTTGTCTTTCGAAACACTTGAGTTTCTGTTTTGTTTGCGATTTTGTCAGCTTGATGTGGATCGAGTAATAAGAGTATTTATTGATTTGAATACTGGAAGGTGTCTTTCTCTTCTAGACTAGAAAAAGGTGAAATTTTTCAATGTGAACAACAAAGTTGTAAATCGTTAATTGAAGTGGGTGAGGAGAGGGGGGTGTTTAGAGAGTAATTTTAGCCTCAAAAAAAGGATCACGTCTAACAATAATTACTATAGACGTTGTTTTATGTGATCCGTGTAATAAAATAAAACCTGAAATCCAATTAAATCCGAACTCAATAACTAAATTTCGACTAAAAATAGTCTTTTATGGTTGACTTCAAATGATGTAAAAATTGAGTCAATTTTTATGACAAGAACAAAAATATTATCATTATTATTATTATTAGGAATAATAATATCTAAATTTCAAACTTAAAACTAATAAAATGGAAAACACGGAATGATTTTTCAGCCAAAGTTGAGAAAAAATAAAAACCAAAAGATTTGACCAAAAGATGACCAATGGTCAGCAATATTTGAAAAAAACTGAACCAAAAAGATTATTTTTAAGAGGATACATCGCAAAATGACTTCAAAAAATCTCCGCAAAGAGCGCTAGCATCGTTTTTTTCTTTCTATTGAGCCCCATAGACCCAATGTTAAAGAAAAAACGTTAATTTTTTGCGGCGGCAATAGGTTTATTTTTCATATTTAAAGTTGTCCAATTTTGATGGTTCAAAGTGCAATGTGCACCTTAAATATATGCTGATCGAGTGATAGAATGACAAAAAAAGGAAAGTGTGCTTCTATTTTTTTAAAAAATATTTCAAAATCGCGAATTTCTAACTCTTATGTTGAACTCCATTGAGTATATTGAGTATGAAAATATTTTTTTTAAGAAATGTCAATTGGAAAAACCAAAACAACGGGTCATTTTTCAAACTTAACTAAATTGTTTATTTTGTATTAATTTTTTATCATTCTAGTTTTGAAAATCATGTTGTTTCTAAAAAAAAAAAAAAACGTTCACTTGACGTTTTTGCGTCCAAATTTTGCAAAAAAAAAACCGCTTATGGTGCCATAGCATTAGCCACTACAGTGGCGCCATCTAATGAGATCTAGAGCAAAATAAATATAAAGCCACCTTAAGTTATTCCAATTACCTTTCTAGTTTCTAAAACACGTTCTGAAGATTTTCTCTCAATTTTTTGCTCCTGAAAAACAATGCTTTTCATAAATCCTAAAAAAATAGCTAAATTTCAACCTCAAAAGTAATGAAAATGAAAAAAACAAAAAACATTTTTCAGCTGAAAAAAAAAGTTCGACAAAAATGACCAATGGTCAGCAATATTTTAAACAGGCAATTAGAAAACGGGATGAACAGAAGTTGGCTCCGCCCTTGTTATGACGAACGCAACTTCTAATTGGTTGGTTATGTAGTCTGACGTCATATGCTCCGCCCTTTTCAACGTCGAACCACACAACAAACCAATTAGAAGTTGCCGTTCGTCATAAAAAGGGCGGAGCCAACTTCTGTTCATCCCGTTTTCTAATTGCCTGTATATTTTAAAGGCCAACAATTAAAATAATAATAAACTGGACCAAAAAAACATACAAATTTGTTAATAAATTCCACAAATAAAAATTCAAATTATATTTTGCAAACAAAATATGTAAATCAGGTTAGAACAATAGAAATATTGTAATAATTATCACTTACACAAGGCCTCAAGATAAAAGCCACGTGCGCCAAGGACACTTCAAGGACATCGGTGCCCGGGCAAGTCTTAAAGGTCATCTTCATCAGATCTTCAAGGTCATTGTCATATGTTTAGTCATTATCACGTGTCAGAAACTAAAAAAACACCCCTCCCTCTTGCACGTGCGTCATCCATAGGGTCCGTAAGTGGCACTTCATGACGTCGATGTCCGCATTCTTTTAAAGATGCCGCAACCGTATACGCAAATGCCGCAGATAAAAACTTAAAAGTAATGCGTTTTCAATCGCGAATTCGCATTTTATAATAAAATTTACGATTGCGCGTTCTTTATGGCTGAAATATACCTTCCTTTGGATGAATTTAAGCGTAAAAACAATTAACTTTACGACAAAAAGAGCGCCAAAATAAAGTCAGTACTAAAATAACGTATTGTTGCACATTTCTGTCGACAGGTGACAGCACTTTCGCAATCAGTTACTATTAAATTTTTGTTATGCAGTATCTACCATAATTGCTATGATGTCAAATTAATGATGCATACTTTAGCTTCTAAACGGCGGACTAATATGGCATTCTTTTTGCTACAAATATTTAAATGCGTATACGCCATGTTGGATACCCCACTCTATTGATATACATTTATCGCTTCATAATTTAACTAAAAAATGAACAGTCATGTCATGCGCTGAGAACGCTTGACGGCTAACGCAAAATATCAATGTTATAGCGCCGATCAATTCTTTTTCGCCGAATTAAAATATTTTTAAGAAATATATCTTCTTGAAAGAAAGCTGTTTATTAAAATAAATAAAACATTAAACATGCTTTTAAAAATTATGTGTATAAATTTGTATTGTAATAAAATAAAATAAATATTGTACAAAAACAAGAATAACTGGCGGCCGCTGTTTTGATATTTACTTTACGGCGACTGGCGGCCGGCTGACTTACAATTCAAATTATTCAAATATGGCTGCTGTTTGTTGACTTATTTTTCTAGCGTAATTATATTATTGTGCAGAAAATGGTAAAGATACTAAAGAAAAAGAAACTAAATACGGTAATTATATGCAACAGACGCCTTAACTAAAATACAATACACGTAACTTATTTGTTTTCTGCAATTAGCCGGTAAACAGTAGCGGAATCGGCGCGGCGGCGGAAACGACGTCACAATTTGGCGCCAAATCGGAGCACGTGCTCATCGTAAGCGAGGGTCAGACTTTCGATCTCGTGGCCCTCGGACCATCGTCCAGTGATGATGTCAGTGGGCCATTAGATTCGGTTTTTAAAGCCGAGAGCCCCGGCCCTACGACCGAGGGGGCCCAGACACAAGTTGAAGAGAAACGGGACAAAGTTCCCATTTTTAAGAACCCAAATTTTGTGGTTGGTTCCTTTTTTTTCTTTCAAGAAATTAACTTTGTTAAAAACTAGAACGGTAGATGAACCACGCGGTAAACGCTTCTTGAACTGATTAATCTGTCTTTCAGGTGCAAAATGACACGAAACTAGAAAGTGTTTTAGAAACTAGAAGAGTAGCTCAATCAGTTAAGGCTATTTTCATGTTGATATCTTTCAAATTAAACTTTTTTATGCGAGTTTAAAAATGGCTCAACTTTAAGCAGACAATATTTTTTAACTTTTTGTTAGTCAGAAGTTGATTTTGAAAGATATTACCATAAAAAGGCTCTGAAGTGATTGAGCTAACCCTTTTAGTTTCTAAAACCCTTTCAAGTTTCACTTAATTTTGCACTTAAAAGACAGAATAAAGAGATGTTCAAGAAAGGCGTTTACATTTTAAAACCACTTACGTTGTTCTGATTAGTTTTTTTTTTTTAAATTGGCCTATTTTTCTAGTCTGTAACATACTTTTTATAATAATTCTCCAAAATTTTGTCCAAAAACCACCCGTAAATTAACGAATTCTGTTTTCAGCATTCGACCAAAAGTGGACAATCAGCAAAAAAGACGAGAGTTTGGAAGAATTTGAAACAAATCGTGACAGCGGAAAGGGCCCTTGGACCGTTAGGGCACAAAGAAGTGTTATGTCCGTAACAAAAACCGCAATCGTTTGCAAGGTTGAATGTTCTCTAAACGAGCTGGTTCCTCTCTCTCTCTTTTTTTCAGATTCGGCAATCGACGCACCTCCGTCATTCTTTCCGTCTAAGAAATATTCCGATATTTCCGGATTAGAGGCTAAATATACGGATCCTCAAACGAAGATGCGATACACGACAACCGAAGAGTTCGCTCGAATACGAATGCTTCCGGCCGATCTCGTCGCTGAATATTTATCAATTCGGAAAGCAAATCTTCCGGTTCCTTAAATAAAAATCACCAAACATTTTTACTATTTTGAAAACGATTAATTTTTTTTGTAATATTTTGTAATTGTAATATTGTTAAATAAATTTTAGGCATTTTTTTAAAAAAAAGTCGCCATTTGTAAAAAAAAAAATATGCAAATTAGGAGAGTGAAAAATCTGAATATTATGTGTTTCCAAAGTAGAAATTAAAAGCCTCTCAAACTCTGATTATTTTATCTTTAAGAACAAAGATTATAAGAAACTTTAAAGTGTTTTTTAGAAACTAGAAGGGTAGTCGAAAAATATTTTAATTGCTTGAAAAGCTCTAAAAATGCCACAGGAGCGCTCAGCTGGCCTCGGAATTCCCAAAAAGCTTGGAAAAGCACACGGATTCAAGAGCTTTTAAAATTCGCAAAAATGGCCAAAAGCCAAAGAGGAGGGTGAAGGGACCTCCTAAAGAACATAATAGACACTGCAATGGCGCCATCTGGGAGAACAAAAACAAAATAAATATTTATAAAGCCACCTTAATTGATTGAGCTACAATTCTAGTTTCTAAAACATTTAAATTACAGGCGTCTGTAGACAGCTTCAGAATTTCTTTGGCTACGCCCTTTTATGAGCATCAGACCAATTAGAAATAAAAAGGGCGGGGCTTGTGACAGCAAACCCAGGTACAAACCAATTAGAAATTGATGGCGCTCATAAAAGGGTGGAACCAAAGAAATTCTGAAGCTGTCTACAAGATGCCTGTAATTAAATTTCTCTTCAGTTTGCAACCCTGTTCCAAACAGGCAATTAGAAAACGGGATGAACAGAAGTTGGCTCCGCCCTTTTTATGACGACCGGGAACTTCTAATTGGTTTGTTGTGTGGTTCAACGTTGAAAAGGGCGGAGCATGTGACGTCAGACTACATAACCAACCAATTAGAAGTTGCGTTCGTCATAAAAAGGGCGGAGCCAACTTCTGTTCATCACGGTTTCTAATTACCTGTTTAAAATATTGCTGACCATTGGTCATTTTTGTCGAACTTTTTTTTTTCAGCTGAAAAATGTTTTTGTTTTTTTCATTTTCATTACTTTTGAGGTTGAAATTTAGTTATTTTTTTATATGATTTACAAACAGCTTTGGCTTTCAGGAGCAAAAAAAAATTGAGAGAAAATCTTCAGAACGTGTTTTAAAAACTAGAAAGGTAATCTGTTCATCCCGTTTTCTAATTGCCTGTTTAAAATATTGCTGACCATTGGTCATTTTTGTCGAACTTTTTTTTTTCAGCTGAAAAATGTTTTTGTTTTTTTCATTTTCATTACATTTGAGGTTGAAATTTAGTTATTTTTTATATGATTTACGAACAGCTTTATCTTTCAGGAACAAAAAATTGAGAGAAAATCTTCAGAACGTGTTTTAAAAACTAGAAAGGTAATCTGTTCATCCCGTTTTCTGATTGCGTGTTGTTCCGATGGTTCAAGTGCGAAGTTTTCTTATTGATTTTGAGCCCATAAAATAGTGAAAAATTCAGTATTTTTCAATGAATTTATTAATGTAATAATAATAATTCTCACAACACGAATAGCTTCAAAGCAGAATTTTTGTTTTGTTTTTTTTACCCCAAATTGACTTCCAAAACTCAAACACGCACACACATTTGCATACATTTACATATATTCAAACACACTCACTCACACATTATTTTAAAGGGAACAAATTACAAGAGACAGAAAGAGAGAGAGAGAGAGAGAGTGTGATATTTGTCATAACAAAAGAGTATTATTTTTGATGAAATTTTTGTTTTTCATCTCAAAATAAAGAAAGCACAGCTTTATATTTTTAAGCTAAAACTTAAAAATTGTCTGTGATTTTTTTTTGGGGGAGATTTCAGTCTTAAAATTCATATAACAAAATAAAACGATGATTAGGAATTATTTCACAACAAATTCTAAAATAAATAATTTCTCAGTAATAAAAAAAGACAATATAGAATTTTCTCTTTTTTTAAACAAAAAATTGAAAGATCATCCGAAAAGTGATCGTTCAAATTTTACAATTTACTTTCAAGAATTAGGTTTACAAAGCGGAGAGAGACCGACTTTGAAAAATCACAGTTCGTACTTCCGACAAACGAATTTTCTCTCATATAATTAATTAATTTGTAAATATTTTTCTTTGTCGGGTTTTTAATTTATTTTAAGGTCCTAATATCCATTAGGTCAATTGCATTTCTATGATGCTTTTGGGACTGAATGGTTCCTTTGTCACAGGCCCTATTGGAGCTGCTTGCAGAGTAATTATTCAAATTCAAAAATAGGAAGTGAAAATTTTAATTAGGACAGGTTTTTTCTTTAAAAAAAATGGCCACAGGTTTTTAGTTTAGACGACATTTTTCTTTAAAAAAAAATTGACCTAATAATTCATTTTGACCTATTTTGACCTAATGGTAACACATGCCAAAAATTTATTATTTTCTGGCTTTTTTTTTGCAGATAATTGTTGTTAAAAAAAAGTTAAAACATTTGATGTGATGAACATTTAAACTTTTAAAGTGAACTTAAAAAATAAATTTAAAAGTTTTGTTAGAAACTAGAATAGTAAATGAATGGTTCTGTGTTTCAAAAAGTTTGAAACATAAAAACATCCTTCAAAAATGAAATTTCCGGCCTGTTTCATTTTTGCTACAAATGTTATGTTGAAAGGTACTATATTAAAAATGCACCTTCTAGTTTCTAACAAAATAGAAAAATTAAATTAAATTTTCATAACCAAATTTTCTTTAAAGGACATTTTACACCGGAGAGGTAACATTGCAGAAAACACATGTTATTAGCAATTATTTAACAAATATTAAAAATCGTCCCATAAAATGTTATTAACTTTTGTTATCAACATATTTATTGACAATAATTACTTATTAACATTGTTTTAAAAAGTCTCTAGAAATATTAATAACATTTGGCTATTAACTTTTGTCAATAACATTTGCTATTAACACTCCTAAAAGTATCTAGAAATATTAACAACATTTTGCTATTAACGTTTGTCAATAACATTTGCTTTCAGTATTTGTTAATATTTCCCCATTGACATGTCGATAATTATGTTGCTAACTTTGTTAATAGCAGATATTATGCAACCGCTTTGAAGGCAGTGCTGACATATTTGTTATTAACATTTTGCTACTAAACATTTTTTTTTGTTGCTATTTCTTCGGTGCAAATCCACCTTTATCAAAGGATATTGATAACAAAATGTTACTAGCAAGTTATTTCTGTTGTCAACACTGTTAATAACGTTCTACTCGTGGATCAGTTTCCTACCGATATTTTTGTCAAAAACATTGTTATTAGCATTTTTGTTATCGACATTTAAAAAAAACAGTAAAAAAAAATTGTTAATTAATATATTTGTTATTAACATTTCGCTACTAACAATTGTTTTTTGCTTATTTCTTCAGTGTAAACGCCACATTAAATTTTAAATAATTGGTGATTTTTTTTTTAGAAAAATCACATTCAATCTTTGATTTTTCAATTTAGTTAATTAGTCAAAATTGCAAAATAAAACAATTATAAAATCTTAACTAAAGATTTTAAAGGAACAATTTTGCATTTTTAACTATTTAGCAAGACTTGTTAATAATAATTAGGGCTCGGATTTATATGCAATATCATGATAATGTTTCTCAATCTGTGGCCCAAGAGCCAATTGTGAAGTATACAATCTCCCGTTTAGATCAATCAACAATTATGGTTTTTATCAAGCAAAAACACTGGTTAGAGGCTAAAACACAGTTTACAACTGTTAGTAACCATACATCTAGCCTCTAATCAGCCTTTTTTGATTAGGAAAAAAAATAATTGCAGTTGCTCTAATGATGATGATTGCTTCACAATTGGCACTTGGGCCACAAAATGAGAAATATTAACATAATTTTGCATAAAAATCTGAGCTTTAATAATAATGTTAATACTAATTGAGTTTGCTTAGTTAAATGTTTTTTCGAGAAAATGAATAAAAAGCTTAAAATGAAATGCTGAACAGTTATTTTTTTTTCTCTCGTTAAGGCTAGTTAGCAATTGTTATCGGGAAGAAAAAAAAACATAGAAAATCTTTCTTCTAGTAAAGCCTGGAACACACACGCGGAATTCCGCCAAGGAAAAAGAAAATAGGAAAAGTCATGTCACGTCATGCTTCTTTCTGATTGGTGGGAATTTGAACGGAATATTTTGAGAACGGAAAAAGTTGAGCTTTGTTCAACACATTTTTAATGAATTTTCCGTTCACTTTTTATGGAAAATTGTCTCATTTAAATATTCAGTTATTATTTTCTGAGCGGAATTCCGCGTGTGTGTTCCAGGCTTAACTCTGAAATTCTCAGAGAATTTGAAATTTTTGCTTTCGAAACTCCGTGATATTTGGAAAAGTTTCTTAACAAACTTAACGAAAATTACTTTCCAATAAATTTCAATCAAAGATTTTCTTTATATTTTTTTTTCTTCGGAATGCAACATATTGAACAATTGCTCGTAATTTTAAAAAAAAACGAGGAACTACTGCATATCGTCTATAATGAATAATTATATCAGAAATTTCTAACGTAATTATTAAATCATAGTAAAAAATGCACCGAAAAAAAAAACCAGGACGGTATTTCAGCGTCTTTTTTTTCTGTTCGAACTAACTATAAATGCAGCACAATTTTAAGGTGTTTGGCAACATTTAACTCACTCAATTTTAAATTATTTACGCAAACCTTTTTTTTCTTCTTCTAAGAGTAACATTAAAAAAAATCCAATTCAAAGTGTTTTAGAAACTGGAATACTTGATAATGCTACAACAAACAAGAAATTTCATGGAAATATCTTTTAAAATGAAACTTTTTAACGCAGTTTTGATAGAAATGTCGGAACTAAACTCTGTTCGACCAGTTCACAGTGGTCTTTGCTAAACAACTGCAGTAAATCCTCGAGTTATACAGTTCCGAGTTACGCGGTTGCAATACTTCACCTTACACTAGCTACTTGCCCCTGTAAACGTAATAAAAACACATACGATTTAAACACAATCAACTTATCTTTCAGCCCGAATTAATCGCATAAGTGGCTCACGACCATTACTGCTGGGGTACTGACGGTTGCGAAACCAGCTCTCTCGCAGTCACGGAACTCCTGGTCCTATCTGCTACCTTCTATTTTCAAACCCAATAAAACTGAAAATTAGTTTTTTAAAAAAAGGAATGTGTTTCAAGAAAATATTTCTCGAAAACTTCTGTAAAAATTAATAACTGTTAACAACCAAAGGGCACAATCAGACTAAATGACTTAGATTTTGATTGACAGTTATACCTTGTACACACACGAGTTAAATGAATTAAAATTAAATGTGTTTAGGTGAATTAGGAATCCAGTTAAGGACGTGAACCAAATAAAAATTCACTTTATTATTAATATTTTAAATTGAAATACTAAATCAATATTTTAATGTCAATAGTTTATATATTTAAGTATTAACTCAATATTTTCAGATTAATTAACTGAATAAATTGAATTCGACATAGTTTGTTTGTCCTTCACAGGTCTCCGTAGAACACATTTATTATTTAAATGCATTTAAATTATCAGCTGTGTCTACTAGGTATAACTTATTATAGCTTACTTGCTAATCACAAAGAATTTAAATTACAATTAATATATATTTCGTAGTCATTATTACACGATTGTAGTCATAATCATTATTTGTCAAGACTACATTTTGCCCAACTGTGCCGGCAAACAGTAGTTTCGTACGTATTTTTTAAAAAATAAATAATAATTCTTATAATTTAGAGAATTTTCAGCGCCCTGTTTTTGTTTGGCCCACTTCGATTTGCCCGTTCGCAGATTCAAGTATGGTTACACACTATTCTAGTTTCTAAAACATCTTATTAGCCCGAATATAATATCATGTTTTTCGAACAATTCCTCGTTATCGTATTGTTTTAGTTTTTTTTTTTCTTCTGAAATCCTTAATGAAAAACTAATGGTTCGCGTGAAATTCGAGCTAATTTGCATTTTTAATGTTCTCGAGAAGAAGAAGAAAAAAAAAATGTTTGCATTAAATTTTTCTACTAAAAACTAGTATCTGATATTCGTAGAATTTCGCATACACTTTCAGCCATGATTTTTTTAGTTTTGTTTTTTTACAAATAGTTTAAATTGCAAAACACAGACACACATCACACATACATACAGAAGAAGTGGACATTATTAACAATAGTTGCGAACTTTGCTGATAGACAAATTTATAAATTGGGATTTGTTTTTGTTTTTGTTGTTTTTTTGCTGACTACTACTTCAATTTTCATATATATATATTTATATGAAGAGGATTCCATAATAGCATTAATAATTATTAACTATTATTGTAGATAATATATTATATTGAAAATTAAAAAAAACAGTAGTAGTTAGTAGTAGTTGTAGCAGAAGCTAAAAAAATTCGGATGGAAATTTGCGTAAAAATCCATATAAATATGCTGACTAAATTTGTTTTTAAGAAGATAATATGAAGGGGAAAAGGGGTGGGGAAAGGGAGAGACCAAAATTGTGTGCGTGCCTATGAGGTTTTTTTTAGTTTTTCGTAAAATCTAAATTCGTGCTTTTTTTTTTTCGTGTTTTTGTCGATTTTTTTTGGTTTTTTGTATAACAACACTACTTGTATTTTTTTACAATTTATACTACTTCATTAACACGCTAATTAATTAAAACGAAAAAAAAAATACGATAAATTAATAATTGCATATTACAAAAAAAAACTTTTGCCTAAATCTCTTTTTTTTCTTCTTTCGAATAAAAAACTTTTTTTTAAAAAAAAGAGAAAAACACCGAAAATGCAAAAAAAAAAAACAATATATAAAAAGCCTGTACAACATTTTCTTATATAAAGAGTTCGATCATAATTTTTTTTTACGAGGAGAAGGAATTTTCTAAGAGCTTATTTATCTCTTTGTTACGAGCTTTGGGAAAAATTGTCGAGGAAAAAGACAAAACTGCAACAATGATCACTGATCAGTTTTTAAAAGGAATGCATATTCCATCAAAATCGTGAAACTACTGCGGCGGCGGTGGCGGCTTCGTAAAAATTCAAAAGCTTTCTTAATCTAACAAAACTAACAGAAAATTATTCTCTCGAAGAAAGTAAAAAGTAAACTATCAGCTATAAAGATTAAAAATGCTGAAACCCTATTTACGCTCGTAGAATCAGTGCCTCAAAGGTAAACTGTGTTAAGTCACCAAACCTAAAGGCGGTTGTAGACATTGCGAGTTTGCCTCACGAGGCAGTTTTGCGAATTAAATCTCGCATGTTCTAGACTATTCCTCGCTCTGAGTCTCCGCCCCACTTGCCTCGCTTGGCTGTCTCACTCCCCAACCGCGCACTAGTCGGTAAACACCCTGCATCAAAGACGTTTCGCGGTCGAAACTCGTGGCGTGTAGACCGAAAATGAACCAGGCCGAGGCAATCAGACTCATCGAAGTTTACAGTAATTACCGATTATTGTATAACCCCTCAAGACAACTGTCCGCTCACCCTTGATTCACGTAGATTCGCAAAACAAATTTTGGATCGCCTCGTACCTGACTCGCGAGGGATACTCGCTATTGCGATTCGCGAGGAAAAACTCGCAATGTCTACAACCACCTTTAGGAATTGAAAGCATTTGAAAGTTTTTTTCTCTTCATTGAAGGAAATAGGACTTAACATGACATACCATCCATCTAGCCGCCGATGTGTAAAAACTGTGGACTTAACACTGTCTACCGCTGATAGAACTTGACAAGCTGATTTATAAGATGTAAAAAATCATCTATTTTTTTAAAAATGTGACTTGACATAGTTTAGCTCTGAGGCATTGATTTGAATTTCAAATAAATTCTTCTATTCATTCATAAAGCCGTAATAATTGGCTTAACTTTTCTAAATTCATAAAATCTTTTGAAATCGATGTAAAAAAAAAAAAGCAATCCCATGATTCAATAAGAAAGCCGCTAAAAATCCTAATAATTTCAGCCATGATTTTGAGGAGGGGTAAAAAATTCTACGGCAGATCTTTTTTTAAAAAAAAGTTCTGCATTTCAGAGTTTTGTTGAAATTTCTATCGAAGCCAAAACAAAATAACAATCAAATTTCATTCTACAACATTCAAAGTCTTATCCGAACGTATCGTTGCCAAAGATACGTCGGAAAGACTCGTAAAACCTCAAATTCGAACTTCGAAAACAAAAACCCTCGTTAAATTTACTTCATACATTTTTAAAGAGCTGATTTAAAGCAGCAGAAATTTCTCATTAAAATCATGACGAGCCTTACGAAAGGATTGTCTAAATTATGTTTAAAATATAAAGAAATATAAAGCCGCTTACAGGCCAAAATTAGATGTTCACAAACCCCTTGGGAACTGATCGAGAGCCGTTCGTGAGCAATAACGTCTACAGCAAAAAAATTTAGCTATGTGTAGCGAACAGCTCTCGAGATTTTGTTTGTTAGGTTCGTCAAGAATTTGCGTTGTTAAATTTGTTTGTAATATTTTTGCACGATTTTTTTTTGTAATAATTATGAACTGGCGAGACAAACTCAATCACGTCTAGACCGAGATCTCTGTTCGGCAGATGTTCGAGAACCGAGGCAGATGTACCGCCTCAAGAGCGAACTTTGTACCGGTTCGCGGACAGCTCTATAACTGTTCGCGAGCTCCCTTCTAAAACTGGGTCCAGTTTCTGTTCGCCAACTTGTCTCGAACCATTCTAGAACGGCTTGGGCTCCATGCGCCTTAAGAAACTTCCAAACTAAGTGACTTCGCACGAAATATTATAGATTAATGCGCCACCAAACGACATCATTGGTAAAAAAAACCTTACGGATGGATATGCCGTTTAATTTCTTCTAATCATGATTTCAATGAGAAATTTCAGAAGGTTATCGTTGTCTCTTTAAAAAAAATATCATTCAGATCTCACTCAAAATTAACAACAAGAAAAAAACGCCAAAAAATTAGGCTTTCGGATTTATCAAAAATCCGAACAGATCGAAATCTCTCAAGTTTCGACAACAACAATAACAACATAAATAAATATCATCGGATAAGATCGCATACGTGATCTCGGATCACTTCGAAATCCGATTTTTTTTAAAAAAATCTTTGCTTTCGTCCCTTTATTTATTTATAAAAAGCTAACGGGAACGGCAACTTAATAAGTTATCGTGGGGTGCAAAAATAGCAACTTCGGCTTTCGTTCTGCAACGAAGTGAATTCTTTTTACGGAGAAGGGAGAAAAAAAAAATAAGAAAGAGGAAATCATTTCAAGAGAAAACGAAATATCGAAGAAAAGTGGATTCGTGATTTTCTTTTAAAAAAAAGCCCTTAGCCAACGTGCGTCTAATCGATCGGTTGTCGGCCAACAACGTAGTTTTGCCTTCGAGAAGAAGAAGAAGAAAACAAAAAAAAAACAATAACCTTTCGACCCCGCTGGCCGCAATACAAACCAAACGACAAAAGCTCGAAGATAAAATAAGGAAATTTGGTGGTTCCTTTCGTTTTTTTTTTCTCTCGTCTATTTGTCGTCACCATCACGGTGGCCACCACGGATTCCGGTCGAATGGTACGTCTTATGAGTTGTGCTGTCGTTTCCACTACTTCGAATCACAGTCTGAGACGGACTGTGATATTGTCCAGCTCGTATTGGTTTAGCAATCTGAGCAACGTGTCCTCTCCGTGCGAGGTTCTTCTGACGTACGGCTTCTTTGATACGGTCCACCTCGTGTTGGTACCTTCGGGAAAGAAAATATCACCAAAAAAAAAATGGGGTTTTTTTTTTAATCGATAAACAAGAATGGAAATAACTTCTTCGTACGTCAATCATACTTTTTTCGCTTTATGAAAATCATTTAAAAAGTAAAAACATCAATATAACTTTGATTACTCGTGTTTTGAAAACTTGAAAGTATTTTTTTTCGAAACTAGAACGGTAACTGAATCGCGATTTTCTCGTCGATATCTTTCAAAATGAACCTTTTTACTTTCGTGTTGCTTTCTTTCGAATGAAACATTTTAGAACAATTATGAAAAATGTCCCTTTTTTTTGCATTTCTCACTAAAATCGATCGAAAAACATTAAGATTTACTCAAAGTTTAAAACCATAATAGGTATATTTTCAAAATATCGACACGAAAAACACCTTAAGGTGTGACCAGTACATTTTTATTAGAATTAATTAGAAATAATGTCACTAGATGGAGTTACGTGAATTCACATGACCACGCCCTTAGATCTCTATGGACGAATGGCTAAGTTCAAGTATGTAGGTTTTTAAAAGCGTTAATTAAACAAAACTCATTGTTTTTTAGAAACTTGATGAACAAATGAAGCGAGTGAACCCTTTTTTGTGAAGATCTCTTCGTGAAATAATCGTTTTATGACAAGTTTTAAAACGCCGACGACAGCAAAAACTAAAAATCGGCGTTTTAAAACTGTCATAAAACGATTATTTCCGAAGAGATCGTCACAAAAAAGGGTTCACTCGCTTAATTTATTCATTAAGTTTCCAAAACACAATGAGTTTTGTTTAATTAACGCTTTTAAAAACCTACATACTTGCAACCGGTAAACTCATTCCTTGAATTGTTTTTTTAACCGGGCAATGGGCAATGGACGGTAACGCCTCCCTAGGAGCACGATTTATAACTAAAAACCTAATGGGTCACACCTTAAATTAATTATTTACTCCTCTAGCTCCTAAAACACTTTTCAATTTCTCTTCTAATGTCTACATTCTGAAACTAAGAATAAAGAGCTCAAATTTAATCACTTCTCGTTCGTTTTCAAACAACGGCGGATAAATAACGAGACAAAGAAAAGTTTAAAAAACCAAAAACAAACCTCTTTCTATCCCTCATCGCTCCCTCTTTTGCATCTTTCAAGGCTACTTCGAGAGATTTGACTCTCTCCATGGTGGCACGAAGCCGTTTCTCTAGTTTCGGCAACTCGCAACGAAGATCCGCATTGTCACGAACCAACTTTATACAAACAACGATAATCATCTTTTTTTTAAAAAAAAAAATCCCCACTTTTAACACAAAGAAATACTAATTAACCTGTTTGTGAACTTTGGTCAATTGATCGAGATTATTCTCGAGGAACGAGATCTTCTGTTTCTGAGCCAAACTACCACCGGTGTCGTCCGTATCGTCTCCGCTAACAGACTTATTTTTAAAAAAAAATTAAATGATTAACTCGTCAATTTCGATGAAACAAAAGTAACGACAATTGTTTACTTTTTTGACTCTGCTCTGAATGTCCTGAACGAACAAACGCCGAAGGTTGTGCAAAGTCTGAAGTTCTTTCGCTACGGTCTCTTCGAGTCCCTTCAGATCCTGATGAGCTTGTTCACGTCTGTCGCTAATTAGCCTTTAAAAAAAGCGAAACAATCGACAATTTATCGTAAAAGCCACGAAAACATCGACATAAAAGCAAAAACTTTACTGAAGCTCGTGAAGCCGAGCGCTCTTTTCATGCTCCTCCTGCTTCAGTTTGTCGTAATCGAGCTGCAAACGTTCCTGAGCTAGCGACAGTTTTTGATTCGTACTAGAAATAAATGACAGTGTACGTCTTAAAAGATTTGTTACAGATCATTTCGTAACAAAAGGGGAAAACTGACTCTCGTAGCTGATCGATTAGCTGCTGTTTTTCCGCTATTTCGTCACGTAGAGCCGAAAGTTGTTTCTGATGAGCTTCTCGGTGTTTCTCGATCTGTTCTTCAAGAGCTTCCTTGATCTTGTTAGCTTGCTCTTTTTCGCTTTCTTTCTCTTGAGAGGCCATTCTGTGCATTTGCTCTGTTACGCAGAAAGTAATAAAATCAAGATTTATAGAGCTCATCAAAGTCGCATAAAATGACCGTAAAAAAACCATTGTACAAACATCTTTAAGAGTGAAATTCAAAGTGTGTTCGAAACTAGAAACAGTAAAAGAACGATCAAAATGTATTTTTTATAAGGCCTCGTCCACATCAAGCTGACAAAAGTGCAACATGAATTCGAGACAAAAACAAAACAAAAACGACAGAAAAAAGCAAATTTAAAAAACAACAAATTTGTGACACAACACGAACAAATTGAGTTTTGTTTTTGTTTCTATTGCTGTCCTCAGTAAACTATGCAACTGTTCTGTTGTTGTTTTAATACTAACTGTCCCAAACAAAATGTTGCATACAGCAGAGACAAAACACAAACATTTTCATGTTTACCAACTTGCGACGAGACATAGAATTGTTTGTGAAATTGCAGACCAAAAAAAAAACAGAAAAGTTGCAGAAAGGTTTCAAAATTGTCGCAACTTTTGTCTCGAAACACCCGAGTTGTTGTTTTTGCGTAGCACCGAGACAAAACACAAAACCTGTTGGTGTTTACCGACTTGAACCAGGACGTAGAATTGTTTGTGAAATTACAGACAAAGCAAAAAACAAAACACAAAAGTTGCAGAAATGTATTAGAATTGTACCAAATTTGTCTCAGAACACTTGAGTTTCTGTTTTGTTTGTGTTTTTGCGTAATACCGAGACAAAACACAAACCTTTGGTGTTTACCGACTTCAACCAGGATGTAGAACTGTTTGCGAAATTACAGACAAAACAAAAAAATTGCAGAAATGTTTTAGAATTGTCGCCAATTCGTCTCTCGAAACACTTGAGTTTCTGTTTCGTCAGCTTTATGTGGACCAGGCATAATGTTTCTAGTTTCTAGCAAACTTTGAATTCCTTTTTAAAGTTGCTATGGGAGAAAAATAAATTCGGGTGTCGAACACAAAACTACGGAAACTGAATCATGACGTAAAAAAGTAAAAGAAAAACGTTCTCTTTTGTCCCTTTGTGTCTGTACCTTTGAGAGTTAATTCCAATCCATTTAGCGCTAACATTAAAAGGATTAGTAAAGAAGAGAAAAAAGGGAAATGTTTAACGAAGAAACAAGTTCGAACATTTCAACAACGTAACATTAAAAAAAATCTAGAAAAAGACGACGACGACGAACAGAAAAGCCACAAACCTGCTGCTTTTAGCTTAGCGCACTCTTCGTTCAGCGAGTCAACTTGTTCTTCCAACTGTCGCTTCTTGTTCTCGATGTCTCGCATCGATTCGCTGAGAGATTTCATCTTCGCTTCGTGCTAAAAACGACAATCGAGACTTTTCGATTAAAAACATTTCCCGCTCGTAAACGCTAGAAGACAAACCTGACTGATAAGTAGCTTGCAATCGGACAATTCCTTTTCGCTCTCTTCGATACGTTTGTTAGAATCAGACTGAAATGTTTCCAGCGATTGACAGCGTTGAGCGAGAGCTTTGATTTCGGACTTCATCTTACTTATGTAGAGCCTCGCCACCGTGAACTCCTCTTCGATCTTACTGTTTACGTCGGCCGAAACCTAAAACGAGAAAACGCACAATTAAAACGACTCTGAAAAGCTTTCGAAATCCAACGACAAACCTTCATGTCGACGGAATTTCCACCCAAGACGACACCGATCTCTCCGAGATCCTTTAATAGATTCGTAAGCATCTCGGTGACTCGTCTCCTTTGATGAAAACCGTTATCTTTGACTTGTTGCAACTCGGAAGTGGCCGAGTTCAGAAGCGAAACCTTCTGCGATAATTCTTCGCAGATGGTCTCACATTCTTTCCCTTTGCTCTCGGCTTCTTGAGACTTCTGATCGTAGTTGACGGCGAGTTCTTCGAGAGCCTGAAGAACTTCCTTCACTTCTTCTTTTGCAGATTCGTTCTCTTGTTGGATACGAGTCATCTCTTGTTGCAAAACTTCGTAATCTCGTCTCGTCGACGTAATGAGCTACGAATACAACGAAATTACACCGAATAAATAGCAAAAACATTGTTAATAACAAATATGTTAATTAACAATTTTATGACGGTTTTGGTAAATGTCGATAACAAAATTGCTAATAACAATGTTTTTGAAAAAATGTTAGCAGCATGTTATTGCATGAGTAGAATGTTATTAACAATGTTGACAACAGAAATAACTTGCTAGTAACATTTTGTTATCAACATCTTTTGAACAACGTGGATTTACACCGAAAAAATAGCAAAAACATTGTTAATAGCAAAAAGTTAATAACAAATAATGTTAATTCACAATTTTTTGACTTGTTTTTGGTAAAATGTCGATAACAAAATTGCTAATAACAATGTTTTTGACAAAAATGTAAGTAGCATGTCGGCAGGAGGAAAATCGATCCATGAGTAGAATGTTATTAACAGTGTTGACAACAGAAATAACTTGCTAGTAACATTTTTGTTATCAACCTTTAGAGCAGTCGCAAAATTTCTGCTATTAACAAAGTTAGCAACAATATTATCGACAAGTTATTGGGGAAAAAAATGTTGAAAGCAAATGTTATTGCCAAAAAAGTTGATAACAAAATGTTATTAACATTTCTAGAAACTTTTAACAATGTTAATAGCCAAATGTTATCAACAAATGTTAATAACAAAAGTTAATAACATTTTATAAGTTAATTTTTTTAATATTTGTTAAAAACATTGCTAATAACATGTGTTTTCAACCTTAATACAACATGAATGCAGTTACCTCTTCCTGTTCAAGCATTTGCTCTTTCATCTTCTCGATAAGCTGCGACTGTTGATTAATCTCTTCATCCTTCTCGTCCAACTGCGAATAAAGACGAGCTCTTTCGACCTCGAACTTCTGCCTTTCTTCGTTCGAAACCGGTTCGGCCGAAACGACAGGCAGAATTACTTGAGGAATGATATCGATGACACTCTGGCTCGGAGTTGTAGCTTCCGTGTCATTTAGATTGACCTGATCGTCGAGACTGACATCTTCACCTACAAACAGACCAGAAAGACGTTCGATTCTTTCCCGATTTGTCATAAATATCAATCAAATTCCGAACCTTTACGCCAACGTTGAAGCTCAGTCTCGGCTCTCGCAAGCTGACCTTTAAGTCTAGCAACTTTCTCGCGTTCTTTCTCGTAGCGACGTTTCCATTCTTCGGCCGTTAGTTCCTCGTTAACCATTACGCTGTTCTTGATCGTCTTCGCTCTGTAATTTATGCAAAAAATAATTTCAAAAATAATTATCTAATAAATAAAATCAAGAAGATTAACTCACCTTTTACCAAATTCCAATGTCGACTTTGATTCGGATTCGTTAAAAGACGCTGGAGAACAACAGATGATGATCGTCGTTCGTGCGTTACCACCGAGAGACTCCTGAAGAATACGAGTCAGTTTGCTGTCACGATACGGAACGTGACTTTTCTGAAAATCACAAACAAACAAAATAGTCAAACAGGTTTCGTTTTCGTTAAGAGAAACGACAAAAGAAACCGACCGTTCCATCGGCAAGTGCCGAAATAACATTTCCAAGTGCCGAAAGAGATTTATTTATGTTCTTCGCTTCGTCTAAAACCATTCCTTCGGCTCCAGTTTTGCTGACCTGTGATGAAAAAAAAAAACCGTTAAAACAAATGAAACGTCAAACGAAGTCCGTACGAAAGAAAAAAAAAACCCAAAAAAACACCTTTTCACTTCCAGCCAAATCGACCAGATACAGTTTTCCGCTCAACTTCTTTTGATTTTCGAGATGTTCCTGTTTGACGTTGATCAGAAAGACGCTGTGGCTACGAGAACTGTGTTCGTTCATGTCTAAGTGAATCGGGAAGAAAAAAAAATGTAATCAAGGATCGAAGGTATTTTTGAGTTAAGTAGATCATTTATTTTGTGTGTAGCGATAGATGGCGCCACTAGCCCTCCTCCCATTCCTTTTTTTTTGCACGTGGCCAAACTTTTAATTGCGTCATCGCTATTTCTCTACACGTGCTCTCTCTCTTTCTTCACTTATATTATGTTCTGGGTGTAAGTTTGTCACGTGCTCTGATAATTAAGGTTGATTTGGACGCCTTTTTAGAGGCTAAAAGGGTGCATTCGCTTTCAACTAATTTGTGACGAGTTGAGTTGGCCACCTATGGAGGTTGCAGGCGCCATCTAGCGGATATTTACACAAGAATTTTTCTACGGAAAGCCCCTTTTTTACGTGTCGAAATAAGACAAAAATACAATTGCAATTGTTATAATTCAAAATTATTTTAAAAACTAGAAGCGCAACGAAAAAGGTATTCTAAAAGCCTTTTTTCACAATTATCTTTCAAAATAAACTTTTAATAGAAGTTTCCAAACAAAATTTGCAAAAGAAAAACGTCCGCAATCGTTTCAAACGTAAAAACGATTAATTTTCAAAAAATATCAGCAGACAAACAACTTTTTAATTTATTTTTAAACTTTAAAAGTTTTTTTTAGAAACTAGAATAGTAAATATATGAATATAAAATATATATTCATCCGGATTTTTAAATGTTTATTTTGAAAGATACCGTAATTTTTATTACGATATCTTTCAAAATAAACAATTTTAAAATCCTGATGAATATATATTATATATATATATTTACTATTCTAGTTTTTTAAGAAACTTGTAACGTTTAAAATCAAATTAAAAATCTGTAAATAAAAATATCTTTCAAAATGATTTTTTTTAAAAAAAGAAACTTTAAGAAAAATCTCAAACGTTTATTAAAAAGTTTATTTTGAAAGATATTCTTATAATACTTTAAGCTAACGTATTAACCATTCCAGTTTCCAATTAACTTTGAATCTATTTGTAAAAAAAAAAGTTTTAAAAAACTAGACTGACCCCCGAAAATTCTTTTCATCTTCGTAAAATACGAAGTAAAAGCCGTAAAAAAAAGCTAAAATTCAACGAGAAATAAGTTTAAACATTTACTGGTAACAGCAATGTGTCGATTTGCTTTTCCTTCTTCGATGACGTCCAAAACTTCTTCGGGACTAGAAACGAATCGTTCCGTCGCTCCCTGAAATAAAACAATCCCCCCATTTGGTGAGAAATGACTCTCGGGTCGTCGTAACAACCAATTGCGGATGATAACGATATACCTTAACGAAAGGAACTCTGTTCTTGTCTTCATGAACCGAAAGATTTGTCTTAGAAACTAGAAACGCAAACACACAAAAATGATAAATTAAAAGGTCCGCCTTCGTAAAAAAAAAATCGCAAAGCAAATTCACCATCGAGAAGATCCCTGATTTTATCGAGATAAATCTCAAAGTACGAAACTTTGATATGAAATTCGAGGTTTTCGTCCATCGAGTAGATGTAATTGAAGATGTCCTGAACGATGCGAGGAATTATTCCCTGCAATGCATTGTCACCTATGACACCCTACGGAGAAACAAGTAAACGAGGAGTGTTAACCGATCGGAACCGGAAGTTCATCGCTCTCCTGTTCAGTCACACTTGACTCTCATGTCTATCTCTGCCTGTCTCTCTCCCCCCACACTTTCATTCATTCTCTCTCTCTCCCTCTCTCCCCTTTCACATTTTCTCTATCTCTCTTTGTCTCTCTCTCTCCCACTTTCAATCCCTCCTTTCACTCTTCCTCTCTCTCTCTCCACTTTCCCTCTTTCTCCCACTTTCGCTCTCTCTCCTTTCACTCTTTCTCTCTCTCTATCTCTCTTTGTCTCTCTCTCTCCCACTTTCACTCTCCTTTCACTCTTCCTCTCTCCCCTTTCCCTCTTTCTCCCACTTTTGCTCTCTCTCCATTTCTCTCCTTTCACTCTTTCTCTCTATCCTTTCACTCTTTCTCTCTCCCTCCTTTCACTCTCTCTCTCTCTCTCTCTCTCTCCCCAACTTTCACCCTTTCTCAATCTATTTCTCTCTCCTTTCTTTCTCTCCCTTTCTCCTTTCTTTCTCTCTCTCTCTCTCTCTCTCTCCTTTCTTTCTCTCTCTCTCCTTTCTTTCTCCCCTTTCACTCTATATCTCCTTTCTTTCTCTCTCTCCCTCTCCTTTCTTTCTCTCTCTCTCTCTCTCCCTTTCACTCTTTCTCTCTCAATTTTCACTCTTTCTCTCTCAATTTTCACTCTTTCTCTCTCAATTTTCACTCTTTCTCTCTCAATTTTCACTCTTTCTCTCTCAATTTTCACTCTTTCTCTCTCAATTTTCACTCTTTCTCTCTCAATTTTCACTCTTTCTCTCTCAATTTTCACTCTTTCTCTCTCAATTTTCACTCTTTCTCTCAATTTTCAATCTTTCTCTCTCTCCCTTTCACTCTTTCTCCCTCTCTCTCTTTCCTTTCTTTCTCTCTCCCTTTCACTCTAACCTCCATAGTGTGTGTCTTTCCGCTGGACGTTTGACCGTACGCAAAAATGGTTCCATTATAACCGTTAAGCACATCTACGAAAAACAACGAGAAAAAAAAACCGTATTTTGTAAAAGTAACAATTGAAAAGTTATTTAAACTAGAAGGGTAAGCGCTCAATCAATTCATGGTATCTTTATGTTGATATCTTTCAAAATAAGCTTTTTGAAAAATTACCAAACTTTAAGCAGATGATAAATTGTTTATTTTAAAAGATATCAACATAAAAATATCATGAAGTGATTGCGCTACCCTTCTAGTTTCTAAAATTAAAAATTAAAAATCAGCTGATTTTCATTTTAAGTGAAATTACCTTTTAAATAATTAACTATTCTAGTTTCTAACAGACCCTGAACTTCTCTAGAAATTTGATATTAAAATAATAAGCGCTTTTTTTTTCTAAATAAAAGCTGAACTTGTAAGCCGAACGGCCATTGAGCTGCTATTCCCGTGCTTACTTTTTATAATTGTTTCCGATTGAACGATTTTGTAATTAATTTGAGCAGAAAACGAAAACAAGTTTTCGATTTTTTAACAATTTCACAAATCGCGAAATTTAGAAATAATCGAAAGTGTCTTCGAGTGAAGAAGGGAATCGATTAATGGCCGCAGAAAAACTCAAGTTAATTTTTCTTTGATGAAACTTGAAAGTCTCTTAGAAACTAGAAGGGTAGCTTCATCCACTTCAGGGTATTTTAGAAACTAGAAGGGTAGCTTCTTCCACTTCAGGGTATTTTAGAAACTAGAAGGGTAGCTTCTTCCACTTCAGGGTATTTTAGAAACTAGAAGGGTAGCTTCTTCCACTTCAGGGTATTTTAGAAACTAGAAGGGTAGCTTCTTCCACTTCAGGGTATTTTAGAAACTAGAAGGGTAGCTCAACCACTTGAGGCTATTTTCACGTTGATATCTTTCAAAATAAACTTTTTATGTCACTTTGAAAATGACCCCAACTTTCAACAGTCGACAATTGTTTAAATTTTTGTCTATAAAACGTTTATTTTGAAAAATATCAACATGAAAACACCATGAAGTGATTGAGCTACCCTTCTAGTTTCCAAAACACTTTCAATTTCTGGGTTGTAGGTGATTTTCAAACACAAAGAAGGAACTGTGTATAGAATTTTCATGTTGATATCTTTTAAAATAAACTTTTCATATACATAAAAAAGCTTATTTTGAAAGATATCAACATGAAAAACCCTTAAGTGATTGAGTTACCCTTCTAGTTTCTAAAACTTTCAATTTCTGGTTTGTAGGTGATTTTCCAACACTAAGAAGACATTGTCTTTAGAATTTTCACGTTAATATCGTTCAAAATAAACTTTTCATAGACATAAAAAGCTTATTTTGAAAGATATCAACATGAAAACACCATGAAGTGATTAGTTACCCTTCTAGTTTCTAAAAATACTTTCAATTTCTGGGTTGTAGGTGATTTTCCAACACTAAGAAGACATTGTCTTTAGAATTTTCACGTTAATATCGTTCAAAATAAACTTTTCATAGACATAAAAAGCTTATTTTGAAAGATATCAACATGAAAACACCCTTAAGTGATTGAGTTACCCTTCTAGTTTCTAAAACACTTTCAATTTCTGGGTTGTAGATGATTTTCCAACACTAAGAAGACATTGTCTTTAGAATTTTCACGTTGATATCGTTCAAAATAAACTTTTCATAGACATAAAAAGCTTATTTTGAAAGATATCAACATGAAAACACCCTTAAGTGATTGAGCAACCCTTCTAGTTTCTAAAACAGAAATAATCAAGAGTTCTAGCAGAGTTTTAATAAAAACTGAGTTTTGTAAATATGTGCCCTGAACTGTGTACCTGTACGAGAGGCTACACAGAATGCTAAATAGGCTCCTCCTCCTCCTAATCGAAATAATCTTCCCCTGAAAAACTACGGCACTGGATTTATCATCAACGACAGCTGAGATCGATGGAAGTTAAAAATTTCAGGTTTTCTAACTACCAATATATACCAAGTGATACAATTGAGAATCCTAACGAAAAATTGTGCCAATTTAAAACCCTCCTGAGTTATATTAAATCACAGCGGGGGGGGGGTTTGGCGTCCAAAAACCCATTCTTTACGAGAGAACAGTTGATCGTAGAAGGTCTCTCTCTCTCTCCCTCCTCCGTACAAAAGACAGTTTGTCTGGTTGTTCCGACGACAAAACTTGCATTCAAAGTAGGCAGAAGAAGAAGGAATCTTCGTGCCACTTTCTCGAGAAATCGATACTCGTAACCGCACACATTAGAGATTAGTAGAGAAAAGAAACCAACAATCCACCGATGTTCGAAGCCAACTTCATCCTTTTTTTTTTTTCTATGAACTTCCATTTTAGCCCTTTGGTAGTTTTTTATTCGTTGTCTCTAGGGTGAAATTACTTTTGCTAGACAAAGTTACGACTCTTAAAATAAGAAAGTTCAAAAGCTGAGCGAAAAAAAAAGTGTCTTATTCTTTGATTCAAGAAATCGACTTGGACCTGTTTCGAGGATTCCGAGGATTTCCACCCTCGAAACAGGTCCAAGTCGATTTCTTCAATTGAAGAACTAAGCATCCTTTTTTTTAAATTTGATACTTAATATTGGAAGTTCAACTTGAAACCTCCAATCAGGGTTCAAAAAACAACATAAAAGCTAGTGGATATTGAACACGAGTCTTCTTTTCTTATGCTGAAACCTGGCTTAGAGGGTAACAAGTTGAAATACAAGCAAAAGTATACATTGCACACGGGAAATGAAGACTTTCTTGTCTTGCAGATTTCACTGAGAATGTATTTCACCCAACATTTAAATTGTCGTTCTTCCGGTTTGCGTGCAATGAATTTTCGAAGTTCCATTCTCGTGAACGTCCATAGAAGCACTTCAACCACGCCCACTCTGAATTGACCTATCATTTGAGGCGCGTATTTGCAGACAGGAAATGAAGACGTTCTTGTCTTGCAGATTTCACTGAGAATGTATTTCATCCAACATTTCCATTGTTAGCGGTCAGCAACGCATAAGAACATACGCGCCAATCAAATTTGCAGCTTTTTTAAAACTTCTTACGCTCCTTGCAAAAGTACTACCGCATTTTACAAATTGTCGTGCAATTTGCATCACTTCTTCGCTAGGATGCGAGCATTTTTGTGATGACGTTCTGAATGCGGTTTTTTTTTCAAGGTCATCCCCATTACTAGCACTAAACAGCACGAACCGTAACCAAACAAAGGTCAAACACGACTCTGTTAACCATGAAAAGGTCTCTACCGTCCAAGGTCTGATGATGTATGGCATCGACCGTCGGCAAGCCGGGACTATCGAGGTTTTTCGGAGGCAACTCTCCCCCAGGAATTAAACTTCCGGACTAAATTATGAATCTCTCTCTTAAGGTAGCCAAATGTCTCGTAGATTAATTGGTGACGAGCACGAATGAATTTACCTTTAACGATTGCTTTTGCGGCTTCGTTATAAACTTTCTCCTGCGTTGCATTCGGCTTGAAAACTTTGTCGAATAAGTAAACTTTTCCCTGAAAACAGAAAAAAAAAAGAAGTTTTATTAGCTAATTCTCTAATTCTTCGTCTCGAAAACGTTACGAGGGCTTCGGTTTCGAAACTACGTGTAAATAGCTCCCATAGAAGACAACCAAATTGGCTCAATGGGCCATCGAAGACAAGAGTTAACGGGGGCTTACACGAGACAACCTCGTAAAATACAACAGAAACGCACCCGTTAGCTTCTTTTATTCATGATATTATTACGTCCTAACAGACACATTGAAAGGTCCATTAAGAAAATCATTACGATTGCGACGACGACGGAGAGTGAAAAGTGCCACTGATCATCAAACGAATCCATTTGCATTTCCAAATGTGGTTTCGAGATATTACGAAAACCACACGAAAGAAGACAAAAAAAATCAATATTGGAAAGAAGAAGAAAAACAGCTTCAATAAGAAAAACAAGATTTGGTTTTGAAGCCTTTTTTCCCCCGCCTTTTCCGTACTCAAAGCCATCATATAATACGGCTTACGAATACGTTTAATACTCGAAGCAGTTCCGTTCAGACCACGGCAGTTGAGGTCTCGGATCACCAGACTTGACAGGCAACTAGAAAACGGGATGAACAGAAGTTGGCTCCGCCCTTTTTATGACGAACGGCAACTTCTAATTGGTTGGTTATGTAGTGGCTGACGTCACATGCTCCGCCCTTTTCAACGTCGAACCACACAACAAACCAATTAGAAGTTGCCGGTCGTCATAAAAAGGGCGGAGCCAACTGCTGTTTATCCCGATTTTTTATTGCCTTTGTTTTTATGACAGACGTCTCTACAGACAATTAGAAAACGGGATAAACTGAAGTTGGCTACACCTTTTTTATGAAGAACGCAACTTCTAATTGGTTGGTTATGTAGTCTGACGTCACATGCTCCGCCCTTTTCAACGTCGAACCACAAAACAAACCAATTAGAAGTTGCTGGTCGTCATAACAAGGGCAGAGTCAACTGTAGTTCGTCCCGATTTCTAATTGCCTGTCCAGACTTGAGACTTACGGAGCTCCTCAATGGAACAAGATTTCAATTTGAATTTTACATCTGTATTGGAAATGTGGCCTTGTTTCCACTGAGGTGAAAATTTGAACTTTTTGGAAAATTTCAACTGGTGAAAATTTGAACAAACTTGACCTTTGCCTATGATAAGCGAATGGACAGGGGTCATGTTTGTTCCAAATTTTCACCAGTTGAAATTTTTAAAAAGTTCAAATTTTCATGTCAGTGGAAACAAGGCCTTAAGATTTTAAATCATTAATGCCTCATTTACATTGGGGTTCTGGGTTAAGTTTGTCCACGTGCTGATAATTAAGGTTGTTTTAGAGCTAAAAGGGTGCATTCGCTTTCAACTAATTGGCACGAGTGGAGTTGGCCACCTATGGAGGCTGCAGGCGCCATCTACCGTGTATTTACATAAGTATTTTTTCCATGAAAAGTCCTCTTAAAGCCCTCTGTAATATTAATGTTCATTTTTTGTTCGGCTGTAAAAAAGTTGTTCTTATCGATTCCAAACAGACAGACTGACACGAGAAACACTAAAAAACTAGAATGAACAACAGAGCTAAGAAAACGGGTCTCTGATGACCAATAAGTGGACACAACAATACCAACTATAAGAACAATAACTTCCTCCCTCCCTCCCCCTTTTTTATTAAAGTAATAATGATGATGGACACCCAAATAAAACAACACCAATTCTGTTATTCATCAATTTAGCCAGCATTGGATGACGTCATACACTGATGACTAAATCGATGAATAACAGAATATACTACCTTACAACGTACGAATAAGGTTCGAAATGTAACAAGACAGTTGTATCCACAGGCAATTAGAAATCGGGACAAACAGAAGTTGGCTCCGCCCTTTTTATGACGAACGGCAACTTCTAATTTGGTTGGTTATGTAGTGGCTGACGTCACATGCTCCGCCCTTTTCAGCGTCGAACCACACACAACAAACCAATTAGAAGTTGCCGGTCGTCATAAAAAGGGCGGAGCCACCTTCTGTTCATCTCGATTTTTAATTGCCTTTGTTTTTATGACAGACGTCTCTACAGGCAATTAGAAAACGGGATGAACAGAAGTTGGCTCCGCCCTTTTTATGACGAACGGCAACCTCTAATTGGTTGGTTATGTAGTCTTGACGTCACATGCTCCGCCCTTTTCATCAACGTCGAACTACACAACAAACCAATTAGAAGTTGCCGTTCGTCATAAAAAGGGCGGAGCCAACTTCTGTTTGTCCCGATTTCTAACTGTCTGTGTTGTGTCCAGCACAAACTTTTCGTTTGCCCCGCCCCCTTTTATGAGCGTCATACCAAATAGCAACCAATTGGAAATTGAAAAGGGCGGCGGGGTATGTGACGTCACACCACATAACAAACCAATTAAGAAGTTGCTATTCCTGATAAAAGGGGCGTGGCAAACGACTGTATCTTACTGTTCTTTACTTGCCTGTGTCTATCGTTTGCCCCGCCCTCATTTGCATATTTTACAAATTGGTTATTTTTTATTAAAAAAAACCTGCTTATTAATTTCTTAGATGTTTCTAGTTTCTCTAGTCAATGTGTGAAAATTATTTCTCTCTCTCTCTTACTCTTACTCTTTCTCTCTCTCACTCTCTCTTACTCTTTCTCTCTCTCTCTCTCTCTCTCTCTCTCTCTTCATCTCTCTTTCTTTCTTTCTCTCTCTCTCTCTTCATCTCTCTCTCTCTCTCTCTCTCTCTCTCTCTTCATCTCTCTCTCTCTCTCTCTCTTCATCTCTCTCTCTCTCTCTCTCTCTTTCTCTTTCTCTCTCTCTATCTCTCTCTTTCTATCAATTTTTTCTTTAAAAAAATAATTGCTAAATTGGTTGAAATTACTTCAACCATAATAATAATAAATCGGTTGAATTATTTAAAAAATAGGCTTATAATAATTCCGTTCCGGTAACTTTCTCTTCGTAATATCACTTAATATGGAGGCAGTGCCCTCTACTGTACTACCAACCATGCGGCCCCCCATTCCCCACTCTCTCCACCCACGTGACCCACCCCCAAATACGGGTCATGCTCCGACTAAAAATAAACTTTTTGAATGAGCTTCAAAAATGACCCAACTTTTAAGCAGACGATATTTTAATTTTTTGTCTATTAAATAGTTTATTTTGAAAGATATCAAAAACATTGAATATAACCTTAAAGTGATTCAGTTACCCTTCTAGTTTCTAAAAACACTTCATCAGTTTCCGCTTAATTTTGCTCTCTCAAAGAATTCGTAAATCAGCTGTTCATAAACCCATCTTAAGTAAACTCATTTTTAAAGAAATGACGTCACTCGGTAGACATTCCTAACCTTCCACCCTCACCACCCACAATTATGTGGTATAAATTTATCCCAAAAAAAAAGTTGAATGTCTCCTTTAATAAACCACGCCCCCTTCATTTGATAAAATAAACAATAATTTTCATTGACCTCCCCCCCCCCCGCATAAATTTAGGTCCAAATTCAAGAAAGAAACTTGACACAAAGGTTATATATATACCTGCCTCGTCGTAAGAAACAGCTTGTGACGTCATAGGGGTCGACAAAAAATTTAGAATTGCATTATTTTGTCTGATAAAAAGGGGTAATAACTAGGGCTCGGATTTTTATGCAGTTTCAGCCAAATGTTTCTCAATTTGTGGCCCAAATGGTACCAATTGTGAAGTAATTAATCATCATCATCATCATCTTTGGAACTGCAATTATTGCTTTTTCTAATCAAAATGACTGGTTAGAGGCTAGATGGTTGGTTACTATTAGTTGTCAACTATAGTTTTAGCCTCTAACCAGTGTTTTTGGTTGAAAAAATCAATTGTGGTTGATCTAAACGAGATTGTTACGTCACAATTGGCTCTTGGGGGCCACAGATTGAGAAACATTTGTTTAATATTGCATACATAAAAATCCGAGCCCTAGTAATAACAAAAAAAAATCCAGGAAACCTTCGTATAAACTGTTGAAAACATTTTCTATTAGATTAAATGACAGAATCCTTAATTTTACGTCAACCCTTCTGACGTCACGATGAGGCAGATAAATCCGTAACGCTGTATTGTCTCCTGCTCATTATCGAACAAAATTCCGATAAATCGTTTTTATCGGAATTTTGTTCGATTAGGAGGAGCACTGAAAAAAAAAAACATTTTATTTTTCTATGTTTGAATCTTGTTCTGAGGCTAAAAGTTCAAGTTCAAGGATAAAGTTTTCCATCTTGAATTTGAGCCTCCAATAACCCTTCTCCCCCCCCCCCACCACACAATAAAAATGAACTGCTCCAACTTCAATTGTGTGACTCATCTAAAAAAATCTTATCTTCTGTCCATTAAAATGCAAATACGTAGACAACGCCCACCCAACACCCCCATTTTTAATATCAAAATAGAACAATTCCAATATTATTTATGTTAAATTGGAACTGTCCATTTATTCAAACTAGGGAAGAAAAAAAGGGGGGTTGAGAATAGACCGCTACACGAGGCGCGTGCTAGCGAAGATGACGTCACGGGAGGGGGGGGGGAAGGGAGGGTTGCGAAAAGAAAAACGAATGAAAAGACAAAGGACGAGTCCATTAGAGGTGACACGTGACGTCATTAAGGGGAGACGAGGATACAGAATGGAAAAAATAAGACTTACGCCAATGGAGATGCACTCTTCGGTACCGTGAGGAAATTTCACAACGAATTTACTTCCAGCTTTTTCTTCTGCATCGTTTAAAGGCCGAAAACGGCAAACGACTTTAATGCTGCATTCATTAGGTGCTTCGGCAGCCATTGCACGTGTTTCAATAGTCAATAATTAAAAATGATTTTGAGATCCCCGTTTTTACCTTGAACCTTCTATGAAAAATCCACTAATGAAATGATAAAATGGCGCACATAATTTTTTTTTCTAGTCACATTCAGTCAATAAATGTTTTCTAAACACGTTTGAAGTAATTAATCAATAAATACAAACTGATTATTAATACGTCATGAATACACGATGATTTTTTCAGTGAAATGATTGCAGAATTCGATGAAAAAGTAAGAGTAAAACGTCTTGATAAAACCCCGGCAACCAGCTTATCTGCTACCAGATACAAGACGCCATCTTTAAAGCGAAATGCATTATGGATAGAGAAATTTCCAGTCAAATAATTACCGGCTAACCAGCCACCGAAATGCAAAATAAAAGTCAACGGCTTTGAGCCGCCGTTGTATAAACTACAAACAAAAAAACTACCCTAGATTTTTATATAATTATAAATTATAAATATAATGAAGAAGAAAAGCGCACAAAATTAAAATAAACTTTCTTAAATAAATAACTAGTTGTTTATTAATAAAAGTGAAATTTAAACGACTGTATTGCATTATTGGCTAAAAGCCAGATAAGCCGAAATTAAAATGAAGTAAAAGTGTACTAACATGGCTGCTATATACTTTCGTAAAATACTATCGCCATATTAGTTCAACCCTGTTCGTTCTACTACTAATACTGCAAACACATCGCCGCAATAAAGTGCCTCAAAAAGGTGATAAAGATCATATTGCTCATGTCAAATTGTCAAAATTACGAATTTCGCAGCAATAAACATTGATGCTGTCAATAAATATCATTTTTAATAAGTCCTTCAATTAAATTCACATTCTGTGTATTGTTTGATGATCCTTAAAATTTTTGATACGATCCAAATTATCCCACCATTTACATAAGAAACTATTTACAATTAAATCGAACCAAGGTGTAACTGGAACATTGTTCTTGGTTAAAGAACCTGAAAAATAACAAGAAAAATATATTAACTTCAGTTTCAAGCAACTAGATGGCGCTTTTAAACAAGACCTCACATTTTGTTCTATGGCTGATTTTATTATAGCCTTAGCGCCATCTATTGGCTACTATAACATTTTAAATATTTAATTCGTGATCTTAGATTTATCATTTTAGACAAAATATTGTAAATTATTTTTCCTAATTTAAAAAAAAACACATTTTAAAATTGTTTTGATTATCTATCACTAGATGGCGCATCAAACCCCACCTATATTAAAGTCTAGAGCTTTAGCGCCATCTATTGGCAGTTATTAGAAACTCCATTTTCTTTCCAATTTAAGCTATTTTTAATATTTTAAAAATATACTAACCGAGAAAATCGTGAATTTCGGATCTTTTCACGTACGAAACATCGTCAACTTCAGAACTATTCGGATTCACGTCGACTTTTCCCTTATAAAACAATATGTAATCGATCTCGTGTTCACCCCATTTATCATTAGAAGGCGAACAATAATGAATTCTTGTTAAATATTCAAGATTTTTCATCAAAATCTATAATAAAAAAAGACTCAAAATTATTCATTTATAAACACTATCGATCATTATGAGTTAAACCTGTTCTTTTGGAATGCCAAGTTCGATCTCTAATCTTCGTACTGCGGCTCTTTTTACTCCCACGGCTCCAAGTTCTTCCATTTCGTCGGGAACGTGCAAAGGATGACTGCAGCACGTGTTCGTGTAGCATCCTATAAAATAATGTAAAAACAATTTTTAGATATTGAAGTACAAACTCGTAAATCAATCCACATTTAACAAACCTGGAAAAGTGATTTTTGTTGAGGATCTTTTCTGTAGAAGCAAATCTCCTTGTTCATTGAACAGAAAAACACTGAAAGCACGATGTAAAATACCTGTAAAATTATTAGGGTTATTGGAGGTCATTAATATTATTATTGTTTATGGTGTCTTAAAACAGATATGGCAAAGAATATGCAGAAAACTGCAAACATTTTCTGGATAAATGCAAAAATGTGTATGAAACTTATAGAAATTTGCAAACTCTTGGATTAATATCGCTTTTTTATGCAAAATTTACAGGTTAATTTTACAAACTTGCTAATATTTTTTTAAAAACTGCAAAAAAGTGCATGTAAATTTCAGAAATATGCAAAAAGAAAAATGCAGAACATTTTTAGAAATCAGCAAATAATTGCAGGTAAATTTTAAAAATCTGCAAACAAAAAAAAAATGCAGGAATTCCTCAAGGTCATTCCCCAAATATTTGTACCAATTGTACACCTTGAAGAAAACAACACTTGAATAAAAATGCAAGAACTTGCAGGAAATATACAAAAAAATGCAAACATTTGCAGAAAAATTACAACAATTTGTATCAAAACAGAATGCAGCTGTTTGCAACTTTGCATATATTTCTTGCCCAGCAACCTCCTCCAGCATTCTTTCTTTTTCAGAGGTTCCTGATTTGACCTTTGTCATTAGGCGGTTGAAACAAATGGCAATTCTTTTTGCTGTCCACTCCGATACGAACATCGTTCTCATCGACCACAATACATGGTTCATTAAGGAGTTCAACCTGAATCGGATCCAGATGTTCGGTGGAGGCTGCGGCCGAACTCACGCTCCGAGCACCAACGACCCCAGCCGAAGAAGCCACATGTGTGAGCAACGCGCGCGTTCCGTACGTTTGCAAAGCGGCTAATCTAATTAACGATTGCAACATATTGAACCTAAATTCTAATTCTAATGTATATTGTTAATTATGTTTGGATGGAAAAAAAAAACGAACGATGTTATAACGTTTGCAACAACCAACGTAAAAGAAAATTTAAGACACATCATCAGCTGTAAATAATTAAAAAAAAAATAATAATAATAAATAAAACACAGCTGCGACCTTTTTAGTTTTTACACGTGGACAAATAGTAAAAGCGGACGTCATCTCTAGTCTTTTGTTTGAAGCACGGGTATGTGCTTAGATTTACGTAGGAATCAACAGCAAAAGGAACACCAATATGGCGTCTTAACAATTAACAATTCAATGTAAAAACGCCATATTGGTTTTACCTATAGTCGAACGAGTCAAGCATCATATATGTGAAGTCATGACGCCAATCATTTATACTGCAGCTTGAAACAATTTTGAATTGTCATCAATGACTCATCATTATGTATTTAATCATAGATTTCCATAGAGATTCACGATGGCGGGGCTAAAAGAATTTTTCTGGCTGCGCTCAACTGCCTGTGTCTTTTCCGTATAAATAAAGGGTCATAAGGCCACAAGCAGTTAGGCGCAGCCAGAAAAATTCTGTTAGCCCCGCCCTTTTATGAGCATCAGACTAATAAGAAACCCATAACAAACAGAATCAAATACGTAACCTAAATAACCACAAACAGTTGGGCGCAGCCAAACAAATTCTTTTAACCCCGCCCTTTTATGAGCATCAGACCAATAACAAACAATCAAAAGCGTAAACAAACCTAAATAACCAATCAGAACGAACTCCTCTGGCTGCGCACAACTGCTTCTAAAAAAAAAAAACTGCCATATTAGTCCACCCTTTCTAGAATAATAAAAGCTTCAATGTCATGCTCTGTGTTTACTTACTAGTCGCTATTACTATCATAGCGACTATGTTTTCGTTATAAAAAAATTGCTAAATAATTAAATTATTATCTTTTGAAATTTCTGAAAGATTTAATAAAAAAAATTGTCAAATTTTTTTTCCAAATAATTAAATTTATATTGTAAAGACTCGAAGCAAGTCGTATTTCAATAATTTATCGTCTGGGCGTACCAACTGTGACGTCACGTTGGATATATGAAAATAATACAAAGATACGCCCTTAGCATATACGTGACGTCATAACTCATAAGCGGTGAATTTAAAAACGTACCTATAAGAATGTCTCTTCAAAGTTGATGTTTTTGACAGGTCCATTGTTAAAAATAGGTTTCCTCAGACGTTTCGCACGCGCGCTGAATTTGCACATGGCCGACCACGAGCGACCAGCACGCGCGGTTGGCGTCGAAGGACACGAGGGACGCAAAAACGATGTCATTTATCGTAAGCCGATAACGAAAGAGGGAAATCCGGACTCAACCGTTGTCTTCTTCGGAGGAGACGTTCAAGTATCTTGTATATTTTAACCCTATTTTTTAAATATATTAACTATAATTTATTTCATTCTTAAAAGGATTACTCGGAGAGAATGATGGCTCATCGAGACAACCATCGATACGTCGAGTGGAACCTCGAGGCCACGTGCGAACGCATAGCAACGCGGTTTCCAAACAGGTTAAGACGGTTTATAAAGTGTAAACAGGGCTGCTTCGAACTTGATTATTTTGTCTTTCAAATGCAAAATTAGGAGAAACTTGAAAGTGTTTTAGAAACTAGAAGGGTAGCTTAATCATTTAGGGATATTTTCATGTTGATATCTTTCAAAATAAGCTTTTTTTATGTTACTTAAAGAACCCACTTTGCAAGTTTCTTCTAATTCTAATTACTGATTTTGATTTCCAACAGTGAAGTTCTCGTCGTTCGTCCTTCCAGAATGTTATTCTCGACATTCAGCTGTTACGATAACTTCGTTACAAGTAGTCAAAACGGAGCTCCGACTTACAGCCCGAATTACGGAGCGATAACTCATCTCACGAACTTAATCAGTTCCGTATCAAAGCTTAAGGAAGCCTCGAATGACGACGGCACATCTCTTAGTAACGAAACGGAGACACCGTTGATCCTTGTAGGTTTCAGTAAGGGATGTGTCGTTCTCAATCAGATTGTCTACGAACTTCATCATGGAAAAGACGATCCGAATGTCAATGATTTCGTTCTGAAAGTAAAAGATATGTTTTGGTTAGATGGTGGACATGCAGGTGGTTCCAAAGTGTGGATTACGGATAAGGAAATACTAAGAACCTTAGCAGAAACGGGTAAAAGAAACGAAATTACGGTCGAGAAAATTCATAATTTTAGAAATATAAGATCGGAATTTTTTTTTATTTAAATCACATTTTTTGTTGCATTTCAATGCATTGTAATTTTTTAAAGTTTTAAAAAAATTTAAATTAATTTTAAAATTTTTTAAATTAATTTTTAAAATTTTTAAATTAATTTTTAAAATTTTTAAATTAATTTTAAAATTTTTTAAATTAATTTTTAAAATTTTTAAATTAATTTTTAAAATTTTTTAAATTAATTTTTAAAATTTTTAAATTAATTTTAAAATTTTTAAATTAATTTTAAAAAATATTAAATTTTTAAATTAATTTTAAAAATTTTTAAATTAATTTTAAAAAATATTAAATTTTTAAATTAAATTAATTTTAAAAAATATTAAATTTTTAAATTAAATTAATTTTAAAAAAATATTAAATTTTAAAAAAATATTAAATTTAAAATTAAATTAATTTTAAAAAATATTAAATTTTAAAATTAAATTAATTTTAAAAAATATTAAATTTTTAAATTAATTTTAAAAAATATTAAATTTTTAAATTAATTTTAAAAAATATTAAATTTTTAAATTAAATTAATTTTAAAAAATATTAAATTTTTAAATTAAATTAATTTTAAAAAAAATATTAAATTTTAAAAAAATATTAAATTTAAAATTAAATTAATTTTAAAAAATATTAAATTTTAAAATTAAATTAATTTTAAAAAATATTAAATTTTTAAAATAAATTAATTGAATTTTTTTAAAAAAAATTAATTTATTATTTTTTAAATTTATCAATTTTTTTAAAAAAAACTTTAATTTTTAATTTTTTCAATTCAATTTTTTTTTTCAATTTTTAATTTTAATATCTTAATTTTTTTAAAAAAAATTTAAGATTTTTAAAAATTTTAAAATATTTTTAATTAAAAATAAATGAAATTTCTTCTAAAGTTCCATTTTAAGAATTTTTGTTTATTAATTAAATCATAAGTAGAAACAAAATTAAGAGAAACTAGAAAGTGTTTTAGAAACTAGAAGGGTATCTCAATCACTTGAAGAAATTTTCATGTTATCTTTTATAATAAACTTTTTTATGTAAGTTTGTGAAAATACATGAAAATACTATGAAGTGATTGAGCTACCCTTCTAGTAAACACTTTCTAGTTTCTTTTAGTTTTGTTATTTTAAAATACAGAATAACTAGAGTTTGAATATCATCTGTTCGTAAAACATCTTAAGTTGTGATCACTGATTTTAAAAGGGACAACTTTTAAGCTCATGTTTCGTTATTAATATTTATTTAGATATAAGGATTCACGTTCACGTGACACCGTATCAGATGGAAGATACGAATAGGCCGTGGATCCGTAAAGAGGAAAACATTTTTACGGAAACTTTGCGGAGATTCGGAGCAAAATTGGATAGAAATTTACATTTTGACGGCGAAATTCCGTCAATTGAAAAGCATTTCGAATTAATCACAACATTCTGAAAATGTATTATGTGGTATCTCGCTGTAAATAAGATGCGTCACATCGTCGTTTACCATAAATTGTTATCAATTTTATGGATCATCTTATTCACAGCGGGATACCACACTAGTGTCATTACAAAAATAAATTTTTGTTATTTTTATTTAATTATTTAGTTATTAAAAATTGTTTCCTATTTAATGTTTTTTCTATCTGTTGCTATGACAACGACAGGCAAACTGGCTGCACAGGTAAGGTGTGGTTTTTGTTCAATATTTAATGTGGTATTCACACGCTATCTCTAACTCTTGACATAGCTGTATACTATGGAAGCCCTATTCTAGTACAAAGGTGTGACTGAATATGGCGTCTGAACTAAGTAGACGACGAGAAAACGCCATATTCCGTCACCTTATTGTTTCAAGTTTATGGAATAAAAAGCCACGCCTCGTGCTTCAAGTTACATCAGCTGTAGGTTCGGGAGTCTTATAGTAAGAAGGGCATAAAGGAAGCATTATAAGGGAACAAATATGGCGTATTTTTAACGTCGTAGTGTTTGGAAGTATGACGCCATATTCATTCATCCCTCTGATTGAAATTGGTTGGTTGATTTTCAAACCAAGAGCTTCAACACTACGGAAAACCGGTCGGCTCATTCACTACTGACTGAAAACCATCACACTCAATACCTCGTACACACATGAGTTAAATGAATTCAAAATAAACGTGTTTAGGTGAATTGTACGGAATCAAGTTAAGGACACGAACCAAATAAAAATTGACTTTATTATTAATATTTTAAATTGAAATGCTAAATCAATATTTTGTCAATAGTTTATATAATACATTTAAGTATTAACTCAATATTTTCAGATTATTAACTGAATAAATTGAATTCGACATATTGTTTGTTTGCCTTTTACAGGGCTCTGTAGAAAACATTATTTAAATGCATGTAAATAATCAGGAGTATGTACTAGGTATAAGTGTGAAATTTGAAGTTCCCTGTGAAGGTTTTCATTAACTACGAAATGTGAATGAGTCAATCGGACTTCCGTACAACACTGAAGCGCGGTCACGTTTCCTGGATCAAAACATGACGTTGCATTTTTGAAGCCGAAAAACGCATCCCAATATTGCGTATTTCTAATATAAAGTATAAGAAAAACAACGCCATATTGATTTATCGCCATACATTTATTTTCATGGTCATTCGGGCCACGCCTGTTACGTCAACATTTCATGCGTAGAAATAAGGTTGACGTCCTTTGCGTGTTTTCATTTCATTTACCTTGAAATAACGGCTACAGGCTAAAGTCTATAATTAAAACCAAAACCTTGGACTCCAGGAGGGAGGAGGTCAACGGCGATAAAAGAATTGCGTCAAATGTTTTACAGGAAATAAAAACTGCAAAACGCTAAATTTTTTGTTTTATTACGATGGATATCGTTATGATAGCTGCAGCTTTAATTTTAGCACCGATTGTTTTGTTTTTAATATTTGCAATATGCAATTATTTTTATCGACGATCTTTTCTCGCTGATTTTAGCGAGAAGCGGGTTTTTATAACTGGTACGGATACTGGTTTCGGCCACAAGTTAGCACTCGATTTAGATCGAATCGGAGTTAAGGTTTACGCTGGATGTTTTACACTGGAAGGACTAAAGAAACTTAAAGCGGAAGCTTCCGATAAATTAAAAACACTACAGATAGACGTGACCAATACGGAAAGTATCGAAAGAGCGAAACAATTCATCGAGAATGACCTAGAGCCTGGAAAAGGTCAAGTAACATCACTTATATATGCCTGGCTTTTTTTAATAACTATAAACGGGGGAAGGGGTTAAGCGATGGCAATAACCTAGCCTGTGTCAATATAGTTTAGAAACATATTGGTGAACTAAGATGGCGCTGATTTCCGTTAACGTTTAATGTGAAAACGCACATTTTAGTACACCCCTATGGGTAATGGTCAAGCGTTCGAAAATATTACGTCATGCGAATGACGTAAACACTTGTTTGACTGATAAGCGAATTTAAGCTCAAAAGCTATCCAATATTGTCGTTTGGAACATTAAAGAGCGCTCTCTTATGAACAGGTGATTTTTTAATTCTGGTTATTCTACTCGTTTAGAAGAAATTGAAAGGGGTTTGAGACTAGAAGAGTAATTGAATAATTAAAAAAATAAGCTTTTCATGTCAGTTTGAAAATTGCCCAACTTTAACTTTAAAATATAGAATACTCAATAGTTCGGGGAAGGGGTTAACAGATGGCAATAGCCGAGCCTGTGTCAATATAGTTTAGAAACATATTGGTGAACTAAGATGGCCCTGATTTCCGTTAACGTTTAATGTGAAAACGCACATTTTAGTACACCCCTATGGGTAATGGTCAAGCGTTCGAAAATATTACGTCATGCGATTAACTTAAACACTCTTGTTTGGCTGATAAGCGAATTTAAGCTCAAAAGCTATCCAATGTTGTCGTTTGGAACATGAAAGAGCCGCTCTCTTATGAACAGCTGATTTTTTTTTTAATTCTGGTTATTCTACTCGTTTAGAAGAAATTGAAAGGTGTTTGAGACTAGAAGAGTAATTGAATAATTAAAAAAATAAGCTTTTGATGTCAGTTTGAAAAATTGCCCAACTTTAAGAAAACAATATTTTGTAAATAAAGTTTATTTTGAAAGATTTTCAACATGAAAATACCCTTAAGTGATTGAGCTACCCTTCTAGTTTCTAAAACACTTTCAAGTTTCGCTTAATTTTAATCCTAAAATATAGAATACTCAATAGTTGGATGAACGTTACTAAAAGCCCTATTAAGATGGCGCATTCTTTCTTAAATTAAAAGCTTTAAAACTGATTGTAAATGTTTTAATAAGAATTTTCATGCTTAGGGCCTTGTTTCCACTGTGGCGAAAATTTGCGTTCTGTGAAAACGTGGCCCCCCTATTATTCATTATCATAGGCGGGGGCCAAGTTTATTCTATTTTTCACAAGTCGAAATTTTAACATGTTATATTTTTATTTGAACTGTTTTCAGGTCTTTGGGGCCTAGTGAATAATGCAGGCATTGCTCGTGGTCATATTTTTCATTATGCTAACTTAGCCGACTATCGAAGTGTGATGGATGTCAATTTCTTTGGAGTGCTCAATGTTACGGATGCGTTTACACCACTTCTAATCAAATCTAGAGGACGAATCGTAAACGTCATTAGTATTCTGAGCCGATGTACTGGTCCTTCCGAACCATATGGATGTTCGAAATTTGCTTTACAGCCCTACACAGATGGACTCAGGTTCAAAATATTTCTCGAAATATTTCTAAACTAACCACAGTTATGGTTAAGGGCTGGTTAGAGGCTCGTGTCAACTGGATTTATGCTAGAGGCTAGAATTCGTTTTGTAAATTGAGGGCTTTGGTCGTTTATGGCTAAAATTCACGTGAACGTCTACTCTGTTGACGAGGCTAGCTTGCTATACTCGCAAGCCCCTTCACTGACATGTCTCTAGCCTCTAAACTGGTCTGTTTAGACTAAAAAAAAAGCATAACTGTGGTTCCTCTTTTCGAGTTAAGTTTATAATTTAAATTTAAATTGATTTATAGGAGGTTCATGAAGTCTTTCGGAGTCAATGTCTCTTCGATCGAACCGGGATTCTTCCGAACTAGAATAATCAACATCGATTGCATCATAAGCGATCTGAACAGATCTTGGAACGAACTTCCGGATTACAAAAGAGAACTTTACGGAGAAGACTTCAAGAAATCGGTCGAAGAGACTTCGACCCATTTGATAGCAAATCCTCCTCTTGCATATTTCAATCATTTGGGTTTAGTTACGGATTCCATAATTCATGCTCTCGGTTCCTCGCGTCCGAAAACTCGATACGTCTGTGGTTTAGACGCCTATTTTGGTTATATACCGATGAGTCTCATGCCGAATTGGTTCTCGGACATGGCTGGAAGACTTCTTCTGCCTTACTACTCAATACTCGATAATAAATATAAAAATTCCAAAAAAGAAAACTAATAATGGTAACATTTTTCAGGGAAATTGTGAAAGTCGTATAATTTTGTAATCAGCTACTTATTACTAATTAATGTTCTTTTTTTTGTATCGATATTCTTATGTTTCTAATAAAAGATATATTTTTACTTTTATGTTATGAAATGTGTTCTTTTTTGTGTCCTAATTACGATACTTGAAATTTGAATTCCAGATTTTGGAAACAAGGACCTGAATTTACGGTGGAAACTTTAACACTTGAACTTCAAATTTTGAACCCTCTGAAATGAGATTTCAAAACAGAAAAATTCAGTTCAAGAATGTAAATTTATATAAAAGGCAATGTCTGCCAGGCCTGTAATAAGGCATGTGCCATGCACTATGGGGCCCCCGCCCGGCCCGCAAATAAATCACTTTGACTTGTCATACTTAATATTTCAATATTTTGTATGTTTTTTCGTAAAACTTATCCTAAACTAAACTAGAAATTCCCTAATCGAATCCCTGTCTGTTCATTTATTGTACAGCTGATATGTGCCGTTACTTCTAAGGGTCCTCAGGTTCTACTTGGCACAAGGCCCCTTGAAAGTGTTAATCTGGACCTGCTGTCTGTCTGTTTGTAAGCGAGTACCCGAGACATTTCCAGATCCCTTTGACCTATCAGAAGTAAACTTTGCAAAATTACTGCTTATTATACTAATGGGATAATGGGGAATATATTATACCTTTATACTTTGGCCTGGGAGGAAAGGGCATATTTGTTAGTACAGTAAAACGTCGATTATCGGAACTAATGTAGGACATGACTAGTTCTGATAATCAAAAGTTATATGAACTTACGATTATCAGAACTAGTCATGTCCGATAAAAAAAAATGGAGAAAAGTAAGAAAAAACCGATTTCAGATTAATTTTTTTTTAAATTTCCATAAGAATAAGTAAATTAAATTGGTTACAATAATTGACGGTTCCGAAAACCAACGTTCCGAAAACGGACGCTCTACCTGTATTTAATAAAACAGGCGTTTTCTATTTTGGAACTCTGTTCAGAGGGTTCTAGATGAAGTACAATGCATTGGTTACAATGGTTATGACAAAGCATTATCTATGTTGCACTTGGACTCTTGTCCCTCTGCCATAGGCCTTTATGGCTGCTTGCAGAGTAATTTTTCAAATTCAAATACAAGTGATAAAGCCAAAATTCAAAAAAGAACCTTGACACTTGAAGTTCAACTCAAAACCTCTCTGAACAGGGTTTCAATATAAAACAACAGGCTTTTATGTTGGGAACCCTTATCCAGAGGGTTCAAGTTGAAATGACAAAGTCACTAATTTCAGCTGCACCAGAGAACACGTTTGCAATTATTACTTTTAATAGGTTTATATCTTTGAGTTTTGACATGCCTGCAATTGGACTTTTGTCTCTCTGTCACATTGTTTCTTCTTGGCTGTTTACAGAGTCATTTTTGTTCAAGGCCACAAATTTGAAAACTTTGTTATTTTTAACTTAATTATTCTGAACATGTTCACACTTAAATCAGTTCAGTAAAAACCAATACAAATTTTAATCTCGTTTTAAATGCCCTTTTCGTCTATATTGTCCCCAATTATTATTTTTTTTTAAATACGAGCTCCTACTTTTGTGTCCTACTTTCACTCATTTTACAAACTCACTTTGAAATTGTGACAATTACTAATTTTGTGTCTACGAATAATGTAAATAATAACAACAGTAAATATTCATTTCTAATTCTCAATTATATATTATAGAATTTAAACCTTACACGGGCTCCAAAACACGCGGTAGAAAACCTTACTAAAGATGGAATCAGGTGAATGTTAATTAAAAATATATTGATCTTTATATAAGGTAGCCATTTGCAAAATATGCAAATAAAGGTGACAAATTGGACATAGCCTAATTTAGCCTTTAAGTGATTCAGTTACCCTTTCTAGTTTCTAAAACACATTCAAGTTTCTTTTAATTTTGTTCCTCAAAGACGGAAAAAAACAGAGTTTGAGGCTCTTTTGCAGATTAAAACCATCTTAAGAAAAAAATGAAAGTGTATTATAAACTAGAAAGGGTAACTGAATCCACTTATGCTTATTTTTAAGTTGATATCTTTCAAAATAAACTTTTTTAGAACAAAAATTAAAAAACATCAATTTCATTCTGACATTAAAAAGTTTATTTTGAAAGATATCAACATTAAAATAACCCTTAAGTGATTGAGCAAGCTGCCCTTCTAGTTTCTAAAATACTTTCAAGATTCTCTTTATTGTGCATCTGAAATACGAAACAACCAAGAGTTCGAGAAGCGGTTTACACGTTAAAAACAACCTGGAATGATCCATTTTACTCTTCTAGTTTCTAAAACCACTTTCAATTTCTCTTATGTATTTCAGGTTTCATACTTTTGCCCATTGCGTCACTTGCGTCTCTTATAGGGTTGATATTCGTAATTATTAAACTTAATATTTACTATCGAAGAGAACGGATTTCGAACTTCGATCGGAAAAGAGTTTTCATAACGGGAACTGACACTGGATTCGGAAGGGAATTAGCTTTACTACTGGACCGTAAAGGTCTGGTAGTTTATGCAGGATGTTACACAAAAGAAGGCGGTGAGAGGCTACGAAAAGAAGCTTCGAACAATCTTCATATTCTCGACATCGATGTTACAAAAAGAGAAACTCTCGAAAGGGCCAAGAACTTCATAGAAAAAGACCTTCCTCCAGAGGAAGGTAAATAAATATCCCCAAAAACCAAGTGTGATGTTACCAACTGGGAACACGTTACAAACATGCTCTGTTCAAGTTTGAAAACTTGGGCTACAACGAACATTTTCTGTTTCTGGTTTTGTTCTAGTCTGGGCCAACCCTAAGACACTTTGTTGCTTTGAAGAACAACAAAGATCCATAACCTCGGCTTCAAATATTGAAGTTCAAGTGCAAAGTTTCATTCTTGAATTTGGACCTAAAATCTTTCAAAATTTTGCAACTTTTAATTTTTTAATTTTGGAAATTCTTATTTTACAGGACTTTGGGGATTGGTTAATAATGCCGGAATTATAAACAGCTTAATAATTGACTTATGCAATGTCGAAGATTTCAAACAGGTTATGGAAGTGAATTTCTTCGGTGTCATTACGACCACCGAGATTTTTCTTCCTTTAATCAAGAAAGCGAGAGGAAGGATTGTTAATGTTTCGAGCATGGCAGGAAGAAGTTCGATTATGGTAGAACCATATGCTTGCTCAAAATGGGCTTTGGAACCGTATTCCGACGGGCTCAGGTATTACGGATCACTTGTGGAGGTTTTTGGTTTGGAATCAATGGGTCAGATGCATAAATAAAACGAAGTATATGCTTATTACTAGTGGGGAATAAAGAAGCAAATGCTACCATTTTACTGGGGTAAACATTTCTGTATTTCCTCTAATAAAAAACATTTAGAAGATCAATGAAAACATTTGGAGTTCATGTGGCCTTGCTTGAGCCTGGATTTCACAAGACTAACATGTCATCCATTAGCGTCAAGTTGGACGATTTCGAAAGAAGCTGGACGAAACAAACAAACCATTTCAAAGAAGAATATGGAGAAGTTTTCAAAAATAGTAGTAAATAACATATTGTTAATAAAAAAGATCAACAATTACTGAAATTGACGCTTTGAAACCTTTTCTTTTGATATTTAGTGAAGAACTCTATAGTCAAATGGGTTTCAAATTATCCAATCCAAGGACATCCTAGAAATGTTGCTCGAACAATGGCTCACGCACTGTCGTCGAAGAGACCGAAAGCTCGATACGTGTGTGGAATAGATGCCGAAATCATTGTTCGTGTGATGCCGTTCGTACCGGATTGGCTCAACGATTTTGCAATACGGAAAGTCTTGAAATATGATGAAATATTGAAAAAAGTTAACTAAGTTTCCAAATTCATTAAGAAAATTTGGCATTTCGACGTTTAAAATTGAATTAATTGGTTCAGGGATCGTATTATTTTTTTTATGCATAGTTGCATGTCACTGAGTCATGTCATTAAGCTCAGAACGTTTGAAATCCATCCAGACATCCATCCAAATTTTGCTCATTTAAATCTTTGTTGCTCTGAAGACGATCAAAGTTCTGTTCAAGGCTGTGTAACGAACCGCCGGACCGTTACAATACGCGGTAAACGAAAACTTCAAAACGTTCCCACTTACCGGTAACAGAGCTCCGACGACGGGGACGGGACCGTACCTGCAGCCGCCTCTCCCACGGTGCACCCCTCGGGTGGTGCCGGCGCGGAGCTTCCCTCGACGGTGACACGACGATGACACGCCGCCTCGTCGAGAATATCGCGGTGAAACAGGAGTTTCACCGCGAGCCGACACGATTTACCGGCCGAAAGAGGTCGGAAAGGACGGTGGTGTTGACCCGAACCCGGCAACCCACTCTCCCACGGTAAACCCCCAAGAAAACACGACACACAAAGTAAGCGATGAAAAAAGTGTATTTATTGCACACTTACGGCGATTGATGATATATACAACTGGCTGGTAATACAAACCAGCCAGGAGCGATATAAACAAAAGGCCAACAGGCCAAAGGCAAAATAGAGTTGAACATGCTGGACAGTGGAGGTCTCCTCGACCTCCACCCACAGGTCAGCTTCAGTCCACAGCCTACAACCAACTGCCCAGATCCTGTGGCTGACCAGGCCACAGGAAACCTCCAGGCAACTCCACCTGGAGGGGACAGAGGTCACATCTGACCTCTCACCCATAGACTTCATGGTGAGAGGTCTGCTGGCACCAAAATGGCGTCCGTCCTAACAGCCTACTGTAGCTGTCAGGCAGACCACCATAGGGAAATTCGTCTGCTCACTCAAAAATTAAAATTGAGCAGACCAGGTTGCCACAGCTGCTCATAATAGTGGAAATTCTGTTCTTAGAATATTATTTTAAATTTACACTGAAGAAATAGCAAAACAAAAAAATGTTATTAGCAAAATGTTAATAATAAAATATGTTGATTAACAATTTTGGACTGTTTTGGTAAATGTCGATAACAAAATGCTAATAACACTGTGTATATATACAACCAACTAATTATTTATATATATGGTATTTGAAATGTGCGCTTTTTTCCGTGTGTGTGTATTCTTCTGTGTGCACATTTCTCCATGTGCGCATTCTTCCTTGCGCGCATTGTTCCGGCTGCACATCCTGCCATGTGCGCATTCTTCCGTGTGCACATTTTATTTGTGTGCATTCTTCCTTGTGCGCATTTTTCCATCTGCGCATTCTGCCATTTGCGTATTTCTCCTTGTGCGCATTTTCCTTGTGCGCATTTTCCTTGTGCGCATTCTGCCGTGTGCACATTTTCCTTGTGCGCATTCTGCCGTTTGCGCATTTCTCCTTGTGCGCATTCTTGTGTGCACATTCTTCCAATTGAGCAGTTTTTAGTTTGCGCATTTATCCGTATCGCGTATTTTTCTTGTTCGCATATATGACGTAGTGGGCGTTTTTTCACTGCGAAATTCTCGTCTAGACGTTTTTTCTACACATTGATTTTTGCTATTTTTGTTTCTAACAAACTTTGTACTTTTTAACTGAAATAAACAAGATTCTCCCCACTTTAGACCCCACATTAACAATTTATTTTTGTAATTTACAATCTTGATAATTGCATTTTTCTTGAGAAAATTATTTCTGGTTGGTCAGTTTTAATAAAATATAAGTTGTTGTCTCGGAAAGTTAAACATAATCGAGGTCACTTTTTATTGTTTTCCGGCTACGACTAAGTAAAAGAAGGGGAAGAAGAAAAAAAACAAACACCTGAAGGGAAATATCAACGTGATATGTAATTTAATTTAAAAGTAGCCAACATTCAAATAATAATGGCGTCGTTTTTAATAATTATTTTAGGAGGTTTTCTATTGTTCTTTGTAGCAATAATTGTTTTAATAACTTTAATATTAATATTTACAAAATTGGATAAATTGTATCGAAAAGAAAATGTTTCAAAATTCAATGAAAAGAGAGTTTTCATTACGGGAACTGATTCTGGATTCGGAAAGAGTTTGGCTTTACTATTGGATCGCATGGGACTCGTAGTTTACGCTGGATGTTATACGGAAAAAGGTGGTGATGATCTACGGAAAGTCGCTTCCGACCGCATCCGTATCCTTAACATCGATGTTACCAAAAGAGAAACTTTGGAAAAAGCTAAGAATTTCATTGAAAACGACATTCCGCAAGGAGAAGGTGTTTTATTTTATAATTTCTTTCTTTGAAAGAAAGAAACTTGAATGTGTTTGTAAGAAACTAGAAGGGCAGCTCAATCACTTAAGCGTACAGGCATCTTCATGTTGATATCTTGCAAAATAAACTTTTTATGTCAGAATAAAATGAACCCAACTGATCAAGACACCGATATTTCCTTTTTAATATTTCTTCTATAAAAAGCTTATTTTGAAAGATATCAAACTTAAATATACCCTTAAGTGATTCAGCTATCCTTTCTAGTTTATAACACACTTTCATTTTATTATTAAGATGGTTGGTGAAGCAAAAAAATGTGGTGAGCAAAAAAAAAGCCTCAAACTGTTTTTTTTTGTCTTCAGGAGGAAAATTAAAAGAAACTTCAATGTGTTGTTAGAAACTAGAAGAGTTGCTCAATTACTTAAGGGTATTTTCATGTTGATATCTTTAAAAATAAACTTTTTATGTCAGTTTGAAATTGACCCATGCTGTTTTTTTTTAGTTTTTGTTCTATAAAACGTTTATTTTGAAAGATATCAACATGAAATTACTCTTAAGGAATTGAGATGCCCTTCTAGTTCTTAAGTTTACTGCAGAATGACAGAATAATTAGAATTTCAGAGTGTGTTAGAAACTAGAAGAGTTGCTGAATCACTTAATAGTATTTTTATATTAATATCTTTCAAAATAAACTTTTCCCTAATAAAATTTACGTCATTTTCAAACTAACAAAAAGTTTATTTTAAAAGATATTAATATAAAAAACTATTAAGTGATTCAGCAACTCTTCTAGTTTCTAACACTCAAGGGTTTTAACTACCCTTCTAGTTTCTAAAACGCTTTCACGTCATGTGAGGTGTTTTAATATGTTTAGCTTTATTAAAGCTTTTGCTTTAAGTATAACGTTTTCGAAAAACGACCCATAAGAAGCTGTTTCTTTCTTTATCAATAGGACTATGGGGATTGGTAAACAATGCCGGACTTCTAAGAGGGGTTCTGGTCGACTTCTGTACTGTGGCGGACTACCGTGCCACAATGGAAGTGAATTTCTTCGGTGTCGTTACGACCACCGAGATATTCCTTCCATTGATCAAGAAAGGAAAAGGAAGGATTGTTAATGTTTCGAGTATTGCCGGACGTATTCCAACGACGCCTGTTGAACCCTATACGTGCTCAAAGTGTGCTTTGGAACCGTTCTGCGATGGAATCAGGTACGGATAACCTAAAACTAAACTGTCTGACGTTCCCTCAGTGGCTGTCTTAAGTTGTAAACACTGTTAATAACATTCTACTGGCGGATTAGTTTCCTGCTCGACATGCTACCAACATTTTTTTTGTCAAAAACATTGTTATTAGCATTTTTGTTATCGACATTTACCAAAAACAGTAAAAAAAATTGTTAATTAACATATTTGTTATTAACATCTTGCTACTAACAATGGTTTTTGCTATTTCTTTGGTGTAAATCCACCTTTATGGAATCAGTGCGAAAATATTTTTCGTGTTATCCGATTTCACTGTAGTAAGGAAGTAACGAGGTCATTTTGTCGTTAATAACGAATTCCAAAAAATTTTTTGTAAACTTTACTACATAAAGGCGTTCCCTAAAAGCCTTTGGAGTGCACGTGGCCACCATCGAACCGGGAATCCACAACACGAATATGGTCACGGCCCTCTTCCTCGAGTTCGAAAGAGAATGGACCGAACTTCCGAACAACATAAAACGAGAGTACGGAGAAGATTTCAAAAATAACGGTATAATTAAGGGCAATGTGCGTAATCATAAGCCGTCATTTTTAATAAAAAACTTTCGTTTTAATTTATGTTTAGCCAAAAAGGTCCTTTCGTTAGTGAAAAGTCCATCGCAATTGTACAACATGTCAGAAAATGTTGTCAACTCAATGTATCATGCATTGTCCTCGACAAGACCGAAATCACGATACGTATGCGGATTGGATGCAAATCTTGCCCTGAGAACACTCATTTTTGCACCGGATTGGCTTCTCGATCCAATCATACGTTACATGTGGCAATATAACAAAATTGCTAAAAATAAAAGATAAATTTACGACGCGATCACAAATGCCGAAAACCATTTCGTCATTTGTTTTTTTTTTTTGGTTGAAAATTCCACGTTTCGATAATTATGTTGTAAATTTTACTGTTTCAATTAAAACTAGAGATTCACTTATGATTACTCATTGACTGCATTCGGAAACTAAAGAAAAAGCTATTTTCTATAAAGAAAACAAGAAAAAGTGCGTTCGGGAAACAACATGTGGGTGGAACATGTCTTTAAAGAAAAAGTTTCCGGGAACTATGTTAGCTCCACCTACTCTTCTCAATAAAGAAAGCATTTAATCCAGATAATTTGCTTTCTCAAGAAGATTAAATTGTGTCTATAAAGCAAAAAGTGTCCGGGAACTACGCAAGCTCCACCTATACTCTTCTCAAGAAAGCAAGTATCATGTTTGCAAAATGGCCTCCTCAATAACAATACTTTCAATGTCCAGGAATTACGCTAGCTCCACCAACTCTTCTCAATAAAGAAAGCATTTAATCCAGATAATTTACTTTCTCAAGAAGATCAAACTGTGTCTATAAAGAAAAAGTGTCCGGGAACTATGCAAACTCCACCTATTCTTCTCAAGAAAGCAAGTAAAATTTTTGCAAAATGGCCTTCTCAATAACAATCCTTTCTATGTCTTCATGTCTGATATAAAAATGGCAAAATCAAGCACATTCGGAAAATCTTTTCTTTTAAAAAAATTTTTCTAGGAGGTGGAACAAAATCATCCTTCTATATATTCATTACGGGATAAAAACTTTAGTTTCCGAATGCAACCAATACGATTAAATTTATTAATCTTAATTCTAGATTAATATTTATAATGGTCTATTCACACATAACGATGCCGTGTCAGTTCCGTTACAGTTTAGTATCAGTGGCATCCGTGACGTATCAGGGCATTTGCCTTAAAATTATTTGCCCTAAAAGGACTATAGATCTATCCCAGGACCCAAATAGTTCACAAAATCCTTAAAAAACGATACGATATTTCCATTACTGACACTGAAGCACTTTCACGAAACTGAACGGATACGTCACTGATATATGCGTGAATAGACCATAAAAAAAGGTATAAACTAACTAAAATTTGGGGCGAGACAAAAGAACACGGTTAACTAAACTACGATTTAAAGACATCATATTAATGTTAAATTTACGAAAGTCTAGAGAAAGCTATAATTAACTATAATAATTATCCTATAGGGCCCTATTTGAGAAAAGAGTGGTCGTTACCTTAGTATTTACAATGGTAACATATAACGTGGTATTCTTTCGAAGTAAATTTTTGCCATTTTTTGTGAATTTTCCAAGAGTGGAAGAATTTCATTTTTTGACAATTTTAAATTTTTTGAATTTATGGGGTTTTATGGTCCTCGGAAGTAGAGACCTGTATAAAGCCCATGGGCCGGTGGGGGCTTGGGCTGGCATTTTTATGTTAAAGGCCCATGGGCCTGGTGGGCTTTGTGGGCTGGGCCTGGTATAAAGTCTCATGGGTTGGGCTGGGCCGGATTTTTTGCACAATGTAGGTATCTATTTCAGAGGGTCTTACTGCAGTTAAAGTAGTTGTTTCATAAAAAAAATTTACTATGGTAGAATTTCAAGTTTACTGCGATAAAATTCCGAATTTTACTGCAGTTAGTACTAGCTATTGCAAATACTCCTGTGGGATAAAACAAAATACTCAATAAGCTCAAGTACTCTGAATGACAAAACACTTTACTAATCATAATCCAACAGTAATGTTTCTATGAACCTGAAATAATAAAGGTACATTCCCACTGAAAGTTGTTACAGATACTGTACTGCTGCTGTACATGATTGTTGTTGTCCAGGGGTTCCCACTGCACTGTTAGATGACTGTACTGAAGTATTGCTTGCTACTGGCAGCCAATAAGATGCATATTTGAGATGTTGCTGTCATAACAGGATGCCACACCTCCTGTAAAGATTTCATGACTTCTTTCACAAAAAAGTAGTAGAGGATTTCTCTCCTGCTGTGATTGGCTCTAATAATCGAGGAACATAGAGAAAGGAATGTGGGTTCTCTGTGATTGGCTGTTTGACTACAGTCTTGCTGCTACTGTACTGAAATATTCAGCATATACGGTCATCCTACTTTTCTTTACAACTCCCAAAAGAATCATAAAAATTTCAGAAAGTATGACCTCATAGGCTGTAAGGTGGCAGTAAAGTATCTGTGGGAATGTGCCTTAATACTAAAGTAAAATTTGGCAGTAAACACAATGTTTACTGTGGTTTAATAATTTACCTTTCTTTATTCTATGAAACAAAAAAAAGCTATTTACTATGGTAAGTTTGATTGTAGTATTTTTACTTTACCATGGTAAAAACAAAAACAAATGTTTCATGAAACAGTATCCTAGTAAATCACTGTTTACTGTGGTAAGCTTTCTTCTATAGTATTTTTCTTTACGAAACAGCTTTCGCTCACTGTTACTATGTACATTAAGGTGGATATTACTCACATGACACCATTATGGAAATAGGGCCCTGGTTTGTTTTGCAAATACAGCTGGCATACAAGATTTATGGTACTTGTACATATTTACGAAACTGTTTGTAATCGTTTGTTTGATATATTTTGCAACATTGTCAACTCCACAATAAAATAATGAACTATTTTATATGTTATTGAACTTTTTGATTATTTTGACCTTCAAGAAGAGCAAAATTAAGAGAAACTAGAAAGTGTTTTAGAAACTAGAAGGGTAGCTCAATGACTTAAGTTGCATTTTCTTATATCTTTCAAAATAAGTGTTTTATGTGGAAATCAACTGTTGGGGACAATTACTTTTAAAAGTAACGAATTACAGTTACTGATTACGCATCAGTAAAGAAAAAAAATTACTATGGCTTGGATTTTTAAGTAATATCAAGCAAATGTTTCTCAATTTGTGGCACAAGTGCCAACTTAGAGATTAACCAACAATTATGATTTTTGTTTTAATAAAAAACACCAGTTGGAGGCTAGAACGTTCCAGTTAACAACTGTTCGTAATCAAGACATCTAGCCATTAACATAACCTTTTTCATTAGAAAAAGCATAATAATATTGCAGTTGCTCTTATGATGATGATTACTTCATAATTAGCTCTTGGGCTACAAATTGATAAACACTTGCTTGATATTTGCATAATAATCCGAGCCCTAATAATTACAATTACTAGATTTATAAGAAGAAACTAATTACAATTACTGATTCTGGCTCCGACCAAATATGAAATTTCTTTTTTAATTCAGAGTAATTCAGAGTGAAAATACACTGAAATTCCGTGGAATTGTTTAGTCAAAAGATGTTTTTGAAGCTTGGAAAATGGCAGACCTTTTTTTATATTCTATTAAAAATATTTCAAAGTCTGCTGTAAGATACAACTGCCGGGACGGATTAAGCAATAAAAGAAGGCAATTAAAATGCCAATGATTTTAATGTTACAAAACAGACCCTCAAGAGCTCAGGGGTCCCTAGGATTCAGCCTACTTTGCCAAGTGGATAACCCGGCGATGCGCCAGTTGTTTCGCATAAAATGTTTACATGGCACCAGACAAATATTTAACTTCCCTTATTGAAAACATTACAATTGCACAACAACAGCAAATGTTGTCAGTATAGACCTTACTGAATTACCTCACAGATGAACAATGAACATGTTATTTCTCATCGTAAAAACCTTTTTGCTTTGTCTCTCAATACCTTTTGCAGTCATATTTTTGTATATAAAATTCAACAAATGGTACAGAAGAGAAAGAGTTGATGGATTTCACAAGAAAAGCGTTTTCGTAACCGGAACGGACCATGGTTTCGGTAAACTATTAGTCAACAAATTAGACAGTATGGGGTTGAAAGTCTACGCTGGATGTTACACGGAAAAAGGAGCCGAAGAAATACGAAAAACCTCTTCGGAAAGAGTCAAAACCATAATGATCGATGTTACCAAACGAGAAACCCTCGAGGCCGCAAGAGACTTCATCGAAAAGGACCTGGAACCTAACGAAGGTATCACAAAATCTATCTAGAAATGAACTATAGTTTCAGAGTACAGTAGAACGTCTCTAATCCAAACTGAGATCAAAGCATGTCTTGGCAGGAAAACCTAACCAAAACTTGCAGTTTTGGTTGGGTTTTCCACATAACACTTTGTTTAGTGGGGTCTTGTCCTGAACCAACGACTAGTACACTGTGCAAAACTATATATACTGTATGAGGTAGAGGTGACTAATCTAAGAAAATAAGAGATTTTTGCACGAACAGACACGTGTTCTTGGTCTGTTGTAACCTAGGGTCATTCGACAATGAAATTTACTTCTAGGGGATGTTGTACATGGGGAATGTTATAATGAGTGTGAGTTGAGTATGTTTAGATAGTCGATTAATAGGGTGGTGTTACTAGTATAAGAGGAAGTACCGCAATCGCATATCTAAGTTGAGGACTTACTGTATTTGACTTATCAAATTTGGACTAAGTATAGTCCCTCTGCTACACGTACTCTGGGCTATACTTGCAGAAATGCCTACATCAGGCATTGTGCATACATTAATAAATTAATGTGTTTACTGATTTGAAATTTAGAACTATGGGGACTGGTAAACAATGCAGGAATTCTAAGTGGAATGATATTCGAGTTTAGTCCATTGGATGACTACAGAAAATGCATGGAAGTCAATTTCTTCGGTGTCATAACAACCACCGAGACATTCCTTCCATTGATTAAGAAATCTCGAGGTAGAATTGTAACTCTTTCGAGCGCTGCAGCCAGATGTTCCATAAGTAATACAATGTATACTGCCTCGAAGCACGCAGTAGAAGCTTACAGCACCGGACTCAGGTAAATCGAATAACAACAAACATTTCAAAACATTATGTAAAACTATTATATACGATTAGACGTTCCGTGAAGACGTTTGGTGTACATGCTGCCGTAATCGAACCGGGATTCTTCCGAACACAAATAACAACGTCTGAACTTTGGGAATCCGAAATTGAAAGAACTTGGAACAACCTACCGACCGATCTAAAGGAAGAATACGGGCAGGAATACAAGGACTCACGTAATGATTTAATCCATTTAGAGCTCGGATTTTTAAGCAACATATAACAAGCATATGTTTCTCAATCTGTGGCCCAAGAGCCAATTGTGAACTAATCATCATCATCATCATTAGAGCAACTGTAATATTAATATGCTTTTTTCTAATAAAAAAGGCTGGTTAGAGGCTATAGATGTGTCTGGTTACTATCAGTAGGCAACTAGAATTCTAGTCTCTAATCAGGTGTTTTTTGGATAAAAATAGCCGAATTGTTGGTTGATCTAAACGGGATTATTGCTTCACAGTTGACTCTTGGGGCCACAGATTGAGAAACATTTGCTTGATATTTTGCATAAAAATCCGAGCCCTATTAATAAGTTATAACTTCCTGCATGTAAATTAATATTTCGATGTATTATTTCCTGTTGTTTACAGAAAAGGCAATTCATAGCAAAATCAATGAGAGAGCACCTTTCTCAAAGAGGAACAAAGTCGAGCATGTGATAAAGGCCATCATCCACGGATTGTCTTCCAAAAGACCGAAAGCTCGGTACACTCCTGGAGTGGACTCCAGGATAGGTCTAATACTCTGCTCGCTATTACCAGATTTTGCTCTTGATGACAAGTTACTTAATAGCACACTGTTATTGCCGAAATGCCTAAAGAATGGGGACAAATTATAATTTTAACAATCGTTCATATTCTAACATCCATATCCTACAAAACGCTTCTTAAAGTCTTGATTATTCTGTTTTTCAGGTGCAAAACGAAGAAAAAACTTAATTTGTTTTAAATACTAGAAGGGTAGCTCAATCACTTAAAAGGCTGGTTTCATATTTATTATCTTTTAAAATAAACTTTTCATGAAAGATGACCCATATTTTTTTAAAATTTATGTCTATAAAAACGTATTAAAACGTTTTATTTTAAAACATATTTATTTTGCTTTTGTACTCTCAGATGGCGCCACTGTAGTGGCTAATGCTATGCTATGTAGACGGTTTTTTGAAAAAAATTACGCAAAAACGTCAAGCGAACGTTTTTTTTAAACATTATGAAAAAATTCAAATCGTTTTCAAAACTAGAATGGTAAAAGATGATGTTAAAAGTTTTTTCATGGCAATATCTTAAATAATAAACAATTTTATAGTTCACTTTGAAAAGTGACCCGTTTTTTAGGTTTTTCCATTGAAATTTCATGAAAAACAATTTTCGGCCTTTTTTCTCAAACTGTCATAAAAAGTTTATTTTGAAAGATATCATCATTAAAAAATGCTTTTAGCATTTTCATTAACTATTCTAGTTTCTAAAACACTTTGATATTTTTTCGTAATGTTTCTTCTGAAAAACGTTCGCTTGAAAAACATCAATTTTCGCAAAACTACAGGAAGAGACTTCCTTATAGAACATAATAGCCACTGCAGTGGCGCCATTTAGGAAGACGAATACAAAATAAATATCTATTCAGCCAAGCTTAAGAAGAACAAAACCCAATATGTCAATATTTTATTGAAGTTCGTCCATTCGAAAGCTGCTCCACCAGGCAAAATGTAAAGTTTACCTTTACTTTCGATCAAATCAATTCTTCTACGAATTCGATATAAATTAGGTCCAATTGGTTTTGCAAATAAATTTCTTAACACGCACACAAATCACACACATATGGTCTTTTTTTTTTGTAATTTAAGACAATAAAACCATTTTAACTAAACTTTTCTTTCAAACATCCTAACACAAATAAAGGAAATTGTTCATTCAGTATAACTGAAGATAGGACAATGTTATTTCTCATCGTAAAAAGCGTTTTGCTTTGTCTCTCAATACCTTTTGCAGTCATATTTTTGTATATGAAATTCAATAAATGGTACAGAAGAGAAAGAGTTGATGGATTTCACAAGAAAAGTGTTTTCGTAACCGGAACGGACCATGGTTTCGGTAAACTATTAGTCAACAAATTAGACAGTATGGGGTTGAAAGTCTACGCCGGATGTTACACGGAAAAAGGAGCCGAAGAAATACGAAAAACCTCTTCGGAAAGAGTCAAAACCATAATGATCGATGTTACCAAACGAGAAACCCTCGAGGCCGCAAGAGACTACATCGAAAAGGACCTGGGACCTAATGAAGGTACCACAAAAATCTTCTAAAAGAGAGTTGAGCAATAAGTAACGTACGCTCCTGGAAGTAAACACCTGGAGTCTGTTTTTCTATGAGGCTTATTTTTAGGCATTGTGAACATTGCCTATATTACTAGTAAAAATGCGTACTGAAATTTCTTTGTTAACTGAAAGATTTTGCTTACTTAGGATTATGGGGACTGGTAAACAACGCAGGAATTCAAAGTGGAATTATGTTTGACTTTTGTCAATTGGATGACTACAGAAAATGCATCGAAGTCAATTTCTTCGGTGTCGTAACAACCACCGAAATATTCCTTCCATTGATTAGAAAGTCTCGAGGTAGAATAGTAACTATTACCAGTACAGCAGCCAGGTGTTCCGTATCTAATGAACCGTATACTGCCTCGAAGCATGCCTTAGAAGCTTACAGCACCGGACTCAGGTGAACCGAACTAGAAAAACATTTCAAAACTTTATGCAAACTTGTTATACGATTAGACGTTCCGTGAAGACGTTTGGTGTACATGCTGCCGTAATCGAACCGGGATTCTTCCGAACCCAATTAACAGCTCCTGATGTTTGGAAGATCGAAATCGAAAAAACATGGAAGAACCTACCGACCAATCTAAAAGAAGAATATGGACAGGACTACATGGAATACCGTACTAGTTTATAAGTTATTTTCATGGGTGACATTCGTACTAAAATCAAAATCTATTATTTACAGTGACTAAACATTACTTGGAGGTCAATAGTAATTTGCCATGGGCACATTGGAACAAAACGGAACAAGTCACAAGAACCATCATTCACGCACTGTCATCAAAAAGACCGAAAGCTCGATATAATCCTGGAGTAGACAGCAAGATCTTAATATCAATGGCCACTCTAGCACCAGATTGGTGTCTCGACTCCATAGCATGTAAAACTTATCATTACCATAAAATAGCAATATTGAACCCAAAAAAATGAAATAACGAAAATAAAGTCATACTTTAACATCAAAGTTGTATCATTCTTCTAAATGCACAGCAAAATTAATTCAGTCAATGTGAGAAATGCATGTACCATAATATACTGTACACTAGATTGTCCTACTCTTTTAAGAATGCATTTATTTTGTCCGGGTAGCATTAGATGGCGCCACAAGCCCCTCCTCCCATAGAAATGTACTGACTGACTTCCTTTTTTTTTTGCACGTGGCCAAACTTTTAATTGCGTTATCGCTATTTCTACACGTGTTCTCTTCAGTTATACAGTATGTGATCTGGGTGTAAGTTTGTCACGTGCTGATAATTAAGGTTGTTTTGGACGCTTTTAGAGGCTAAAAGGCCGCATTCGATTTCAACTAATTGGCACGTGTGGAGTTTGGCCACCTATGGAGGTTGCAGGCGCCATCTACCTTGCATTTACACAAGTATTTTTCTATGGAAAACCCTCTTAAAGTATAAACTTTAGAAATAAGATGAAAACTATTTCATTAACTTGTAATTTGCTTTTCATGTTTAAAACATTGCATTTATTTGTAATTTATCAAATGACTGACATTGTCTTGTATTGTTTTTGTTTTTTAATAAAGTTTGTTAAAATTACAAAATGGCGATTGATAGATTACTGATATATTTTTCTCGTATTTTTCGAGCACATCTGCAAGTCAAAATATTGACATATACATTGTATTAATATTGTTCTAGTGTATTCATGTTTGTTATTTGCTAAATAATAGAAATACTAAAAACAAATGTGACTCGAATTGGAAAAGGCAAAATGAATTATAAGTATTTATACAGGGTGGGCCACAAGTTGTACAGGAAATATACAGTAAAAATTAATAAATAAAATTTATGGTTAAATTTATGCTTGGAATCAAGTAAGAAAAATTATGTCCCTCAAATGACGACCTACTGTCTCCTCGAAATTCTTGCAAAGTTCTAAGTGCAAAGTTGTTCTTCTGTTATTGCTTCAAATTTCCATCCGAATGTTATTTTTTCTAGCACTGTATAGTTCAGTCTTCAAAAAATGGTTCTCAGGAGTTCTATAATATGATTGGTAGTGTGAGGTGTAGTCTCATCTTACTGGAAACACATCCCTTTCTCGACCCGTTTTCGAGTTGTTCAAACCACAAAAAAATTAGAAAAATAATCCCCATAGTTTCAGTATTAATGTAACGTCTACAGATTTAAATATTTGGTTTACGTGGACAGGATAGGAGAGAAAGTTGAAGATATGACGATTTTAGTCATTCATCGCCATTTTTGTGTGGGTATTATGTCTATTTTATGTTTTAAGTGTACATGTATTTCCATTTTTGTTAAATTTATTTCGAATTACAGCGATCTTTCGATGTGTTTTCGTTGTGTTTTTCAGATATGACCGCTGGGTTACACTGACGTGCTGTTGTTTACAATCCTGTGTAAACCTTTTTTACATTAATGGGCTTAGTGGGCCACTGGGCATACTCAACCACATGGCTAATCGAATCGATATTCTTTTCTGTATATACAATACATAATAATCAACAAACGTCATTTGTTTTGTAAATAAAGTTTGTAACAACCACACACAGACACACATATGGTCTTCCTAAATAAACGATTTTAATGAACATTGTTACGAAACACCATAACAACATATGGACTGCTTAAGAGAAAATCATGTTATTTCTCATCGTAAAAAGCTTTTTGCTTTGCATTGGAATACCGTTTGCAGTTATATTTTTGTATTTTAAATTCAACAAATGGTACAGAAGAGAAAGAGTTGATGGATTTCACAAGAAAAGTGTTTTCGTAACCGGAACGGACCATGGATTCGGTAATTTATTAGTCAATAAATTGGACAGTATGGGATTGAAAGTCTACGCCGGATGTTACACGGAAAAAGGAGCCGAAGAACTACGAAAAACCTCTTCGGAAAGAGTTAAAACCATAATGATCGATGTTACCAAACGAGAAACCCTCAAGGCCGCAAGAGACTTCATCGAAAAGGACCTGAGACCTAATGAAGGTACCACAAAATATCTAGAAATGAAATAATTCGAAGAGTACTAACTTTGGCTAGTATGTTAATGCTAAAGTGGATGACTAGTCATTCTCCAAACTCAACCAGTAACTGTTCACCACTGATTGTGTGTAGATTTGTATATTATAGGCAGTGTGTATATTGCCTAAAATATACATAGTAAATGTGCATATTGACTACATAAATGACGGATTAGGCATATGTACTATAGTAACTTTGCAAAATAACTCACTGCCTCACTATTAATCATAACATATGCATCACTATTTCCAGTGTTCTGAAGTAATTTTCCAAAAGTAACGAATTACTGTAATTAAATTACTTTTTTCAGTAATTTGTAATTCAACACATTACTTTTTAAAACATATAATTATAATTAATTATTTTTGTTAAAAATCTAATTGCTTTACTGTTAATTTCTAACTTTAAATGATAAAAAAGATATATTTTTAAAAGTAATTATTAATAAATTACTTTCAGAAAGTAATTGTAATTTATTTTTGAGATCTGGTAAATGTAATTAATAATTTCTATTCAATATTTTTAAAATAATTTGTCCCAATGCTAAATATTTCATTTCGAAAACTCTTTGAAAAATCATAACCGACGTTAAATTTTTAATTCAAACAATTTGTTTACTGATTGTAAATTTAGGATTGTGGGGACTGGTAAACAATGCAGGAGTCATAAGTGGAATTATGTTCGACTTTTGTCGATTGAATGACTACAGAAAATGCATGGAAGTCAATTTCTTCGGTGCCATAACAACCACCGAGATATTCCTTCCATTGATTAGGAAGTCTCGAGGTAGAATAGTAACTATTTCCAGTACAGCAGCCAGGTGTTCCATAACTAATGAATCGTATACTGCCTCGAAGCACGCTTTAGAAGCTTACAGCACCGGACTCAGGTGAACCGAACTAGAAAAACATTTCAAAACTTAATGCAAACTTGTTATACGATTAGACGTTCCGTGAAGACGTTTGGTGTACATGCTGCCGTAATCGAACCGGGATTCTTCCGAACCCAATTAACAGCTCCTGATGTTTGGAAGATCGAAATCGAAAGAACATGGAAGAACCTACCGACCAATCTAAAAGAAGAATATGGACAGGACTACATGGAATACCGTACTAGTTTATAAGTTATTTTCATGTGTGACATTCGTACTAAAATCAAAATCTATTATTTACAGTGACTAAACATTACTTGGAGGTCAATGGTAATTTGCCATGGGCACATTGGAACAAAACGGAACAAGTCACAAGAACCATCATTCATGCACTGTCATCAAAAAGACCGAAAGCTCGATATAATCCTGGAGTAGACAGCAAGATCTTAATATCAATAGCCACTCTAGCACCAGATTGGTGTCTCGACTCCATAGCATGTAAAACTTATCATTACCATAAAATAGCAATATTGAACCCAAAAAAATGAAATAACGAAAATAAAGTCATACTTTAACATCAAAGTTGTATCATTCTTCTAAATGCACAACAAAATTAATTCAGTCAATGTGAGAAATGCATATAACATTAAGCACTCTGTTCATAATATCACGATATAAATCACAATTAATTCTACATATACCGTATTTGTACTATGGAATTACTTTTTCAGTAAAGGGTGGGCCACGAAGTCACCGTACCCCTACTTACCTAGAGATCTAATGGGTCTGTATGAGCTCTATCATTGTCTCTGTAGAGTTGGATATGTCTCAAGGTCCTTTGCGACGTTTTACGTAACATTGCTGGTGTTATGTCTGCCCAGTGTTCGGTCTTTCGTGGACCCAAACACTCGCAACTAAGCACTCTTCAAATGAAAAAATTACTCGTATCTCCCATCTTAAGTCCAAGATCCAGCCATCGTGATGTTTATTTCTTTTTTGTCATTGTCACTGCTACCAACTGTTTGCAAAACATTCTTATTTGTCACCAGGTGGTATTCTAATTCTAAGTCATTCTAAGTTACATAAATGATAATATCTATGATAATATATATAGGGGTATGGTGACTTATGGCCCACCTTGTATATTGACTATATAGTGATTCTGTAAAATGACTGATTTTCAATGTTGATGACAACATAATTATGCATTAAAGTAAAAAAAAGAAATAAGATGAAAACTATTTTATTAAGTTGTTATTTGCTTTTCATGTTAAAAATGTTGCGTTTAATTGTAATACGTGAAATATGTCTGTATTTTTTGTTAATAAAATCTGTTAAAATTACAAAATGGCGATTGATCGAGGCAATATTACTAATATATTTTTCGAGCACATCTGCAAGTCAGAATATTGACATATACATTGTATTCATATTATTTTAATGTATTCCCGTTTGCTATTCGCTGCATGACATAAATATTCAAAATGAAACAAACCGTATGACTCACATAATGTGACTTATACACAGGCAGTTCTGCCCAGCACTAAGATTTCGTTTGCTCCGCCCTTTTATGAACCTCAGATCAAATATCAACCAATAAGAAATTGCCCTTCCTCATAAAAGGGCGGGGCATATGACATCAGACCAAGTAACAAACCAATTAGAAACTGAAGAAGCTAATAAAAGGGCGGGGCAAACGAAATCTTACTGCTGGGCAGAATCGCCTGCGTGACTTATAGCCTCGTATTCATCATCAATGATTCTTCATCATCATCATCATCATCATCATCATTTCCTTGCGCATTTTCCCGCAGTATGCAGGGTCGGCCTTACGGGTTCTATCTCTCCACTCCTTTCGATTTTGTGCTAAACTCCCAAAGACCCCACATGCCACCATATTCCGTTTTACCTACACATTCCAAGCTTTTTGACACATAACCTAACCTAACCAAACCAAACCTAACCTAACCTAACCTAACCTAACCTAACCTAACCTCACATTTTGGTGGTTATTCAGTTTGGCGTTAGTTCAGATTGCCGTTTGTTCAATTTGGCGCTTGTTCAATTTGGCGCTTGATCAGCGCCACCAAATAAACATATTGCCGCCGCGACTCTTGTGTATTTTAAAAATTAACAGTTTTTTCTTTAGCATTGGGGTCTATGGGCTCAATAGAAAAACGATGCTAGCGCTCTTTGCGGAGATTTTTCTAAGTCATTTTGTGATGTAGCCTCTGAACAGCTGCACAGATATTATATAAGTATACTATTTACTTTTCCAAATGTTCTAACAATTCTATCAATCTCAGAGGCGTGCTGGGAAAATAATTTGGCCCTGGCATTTTGAAGATATACCGGCCCACATTAATTTTCTTACCACATCTTTAAACAAATCTGCAACAACAAATGTCATTCATTTGAATTCGTCTTCATACACTTTTCAGCAGTACATTCAGCAAACATTTTTGTGTTTTTTGTCCCGCAGCTTCTAAGCCCCTTCCTTCTTTTCCTTTTCTACAGGTTCATTCATTTTCTACGACCTTGTTCACAGGCACCCACCTTTACACACAGTATTTGTGTAGGCGAGTGTTTCTTGTCATTGTGTCACAGTTGTATGGAGACAAACAACCTACTCTTTTTTAATTTATAAAATTAAAAAAAGAGTTGGTTATTTGTCTCCATACAACTGTGACAATACAACTCCAGACAACTCCATACAACTGTGAAAATATTTTTTTGGGGGAAAAAAAAACGGCCCAATTGAATACGGGCTTTTCTGGCATTTGTCAGAGCTGCCAGATGGCCAGCCAGCCTCTGATCAAACTTATATTCTCTCAGTTCTAGATAGGCCTACATTAATTAACTAATGTCAGTTGTGTAAAGAAAGTTATTTGCACAGAGACACACACAGATGGTCTTTCTAATAAAAAACAAAATCATTTTTGCTAACATCGTTACGAAACACCATAACAACATATGGACAGCTTAAGATAGAACCATGTTATTTCTCATCGTAAAAAGCGTTTTGCTTTGTCTCTCAATACCTTTTGCAGTTATATTTTTGTATTTTAAATTCAACAAATGGTACAGACGAGAAAGAGTTGATGGATTTCACAAGAAAAGCGTTTTCGTAACTGGTACGGATAGTGGTTTTGGTAATCTATTAGTCAATAAATTGGACAGTATGGGGTTGAAAGTCTACGCCGGATGTTACACGGAAAAAGGAGCCGAAGAACTACGAAAAACCTCTTCGGAAAGAGTCAAAACCATAATGATCGATGTTACCAAACGAGAAACCCTTGTGGCTGCAAGAGACTTCATCGAAAAGGACTTGGGACCTAATGAAGGTACCACAAAATATCTGGAAATGAAATAATTCGAAGAGTAGTAATTTTGGCTAATATGTTAATGCCAAAGTGGATGACTAGTCATTCTGCAAACTCAACCAGTAAATCTTCACCACAGCAAACAGCACTTCAGGCATGCTGCCGAAAGCCCACAATGCAAGGCAAAACCAATAATAAAAGTAGATTTGCATATTATAGGCAGTATATGTATATTGCCTAAACACCTAGTAAATATGCAGAATGACATGACTAAATTTGCATATTTACCATAGTATATTTACAAAAATAACTGATTGCCCCACTTATAGTCAAACCATCACTGAAATTTGTAATTCAAACAATTTGTTTACTGATTGCGAATTTAGGATTATGGGGACTGGTAAACAATGCAGGAGCCGCAAGTGGAATTCTGTTCGACTTCTGTCGATTGAATGACTACAGAAAATGCATGGAAGTCAATTTCTTCGGTGTCATAACAACCACCGAGATATTCCTTCCATTGATTAAAAAGTCTCGAGGTAGAATTGTAACTGTTTCGAGCTCATCATCCAGGCGTTCCGTATCTACTGAAACGTATACTGCCACGAAGCACGCCATAGAAGCTTACAGTACTGGACTCAGGTGAACCGAACTAGATAAACCTTTCGAAAAAACTAATATTAAATCTTTATGCGAATTAGACGGTCTATGAAGACGTTTTGTGTACACGCAGCCGTAATCGAACCAGGAGTCTTTAGTACCCCATTATCAGCGCCAGAATTTTGGAAGGCCGAATTTGAAAGAACTTGGAACAACCTACCGACCGATCTCAAAGAAGAATACGGGCTGGACTACAAGGAATACAGTACGAGTTCATAAGTTAATTTCATGCTTGGTAGGCCTCTATTGTACTAAAATCAAATGCTATTTTGCAGTAACAAATCGTTACTTGAAGCAAAATAGTAAGAATCCATTCTCACAATGGAACAAAACCGAAAGTGTGACAAGGAGCATCATTCATGCATTGTCATCAAAAAGACCGAAGGATCGTTATATGCCAGGAGTGGATGGCAAGATCTTTATAGCAACGGCCGCTGTAGCACCAGACTGGTTTGTCGACCCGTTGGTATGCTTACGATATCATTACCATAAAATTGCAATATTCAACAAAAAACTGAAATAAATGTACCGCAAAATTCATTCAGGTGTAAACTTGGTTCATAATTAATAGTATTTCAGTCAATATGAGAAATAAATATAACAGGATCCAGATTGGTCTACTCTTTTAAGCACTCGGCTTATAATTTTATATATATATATATATATATATATATATATATATATATATATATATATATATATATAAAATTATAAGCCGAGTGCTTAAAAGAGTAGGCCAATCTGGATCCTGTTATATATATATATATATATATATATATATATATATATATATATATATATATATATATATATATATATATATATATATATATATATGATTCCTTTTGCTGTGAGTAACGTTTTAATCCTTGAACCACGTCGGAATTTATGTAAATTTAAATGAATAAATGAACCGCTTTTTTTTCTCAAGTTGTTGCACTCTCCCAATCTAAGAACCCCATAATATGAAATTGGAGAGGGGAAAAGGTTGGAAAGTGTAGAAGGGGGGGAGAGAGAAACGTGGAGGGAGAAAAAGGGGGAGGTGGTGACTGAAATTGAAATGAAAGGAGTAAAAAAGGAACAAACGACGCGCATGCGCACACCAGAGAAAATGAAACGCTCATTTTCTCTTTCAAATATAAAAAGGGGAGGAGATAAGAGTAGCAAAATTAAACTACAGTTTATCACAGGCAATTGTGCCCAGCATTAGAATTTCTTTTGCTCCGCCCTTTTGTGAACGTCCATCAATTTCTAATTGGTTTGTTACTTGGTCTGACGTCATAAAAGGGCGGAGGAAAATAAATTCTAATGCTGGGCACAATTGCCTGTGAATTTCGCTCTCGTCATTTATGACGGGTTACCCCACTAGTATCACAATATAAATCACTGTTAATTTTGCATATTTACAACGGATTTGCTTTTCCAGTGCAGTTCATTATATAGTGATTCTGTAAAATGACTGATTTTCCTCTTTTACGATTAGTTGATAACATACTTTCAACCTCTCGAATTTAAATATGTACTGAAGAATAAAAGAAAACCAGCATGTTGTGTTTTTGTCTCGAATTCATGTTGCACTTTTGTCACCTTGATGTGGATCGGGACTAAGAAGACGTTGTCATAAAGGGCATAAAGAGATTTCAATTGCGTCTACACAAAAACAAACTTAGACATACCAAATTAAAAGTTTCCAACTGGCAACATTAAAGTAAAGTACCGGAAAAATCGCAAAAGTTATAAAAACGTTTTCATTACAAAACTGGACATACCTCATTAAAGAAGAAATAATGAAGCACATGCTGGGTGTTGCTGGGGTTTTCTTTGCATTATATTTAGGCGAACGAGTATCAGTGGCGTAGCTAGGGACCCGCCAGACCCGCAATTGCGGGGAGGGGGGGCGCAGGAGGTTTGGGGGCGCAAAAAACGAAATGAAAGTCGATGTATTTTCAAAAATAATTGAATAAATTAAGCAAGTGATTCCGAATCACTCGCTAATTAATCCAAAACCAATATGCCGCAGTCACACTAGGCTGGTTTCCCAGCCGCTGGTTGCTGTTGGCTGGTTGTAGCGCTCTAGCAGCATAGTCTGAACTGCTACCAGCAGCTGCTTTCTCCAGCGGGCTAGTGATTTTAACAGCTGCTGGTGAAGTTGGACATGTCCAACTTTAGCAGCTACCAGCTGGTCATGTTCCTGCTGCTGCCATCTAGTGTGAACTTTTTGTTGCTAGTAGTGGCACTAGTGGGTGGGTAGTTGAAACTCCACTGCTTGGGTTGGTTGTTGTTAGAGTTTGTGTTTTTGCAAGACGGTGATTGGATGACTTGCACTGCTAATACCAGCAGTGACTGGACAAGTGTGAACCCAAAGCAGCTGCTGCTTGCTGTTGCTGCTAATAGCCAGCAGCAACCAGCGGCTTGTAAACCAGCCTAGTGTGACTGCCGCTATAGAATATACACAACAAAATGACATTTTTAAGCAGTCACAGGTTGCGCCGCCTGGCGAGTAAATTGGGCAAATGGCGGCCATTTGACGGGTATCTAAATTTCGAAGCCGGCAGGCCTGTATCTATAGGAGGCTATGGTTCTACATACATATTAATGAACTAGCGTCAGTTGTTTTGTAAATAAACTTTATAACAATCACACAGACACACATATGGTCTTCCTAAATAAACGATTTTAATGAACATTGTTACGAAACACCATAACAACATATGGACTGCTTAAGAGAAAATCATGTTATTTCTCATCGTAAAAAGCTTTTTGCTTTGCATCGGAATACCGTTTGCAGTTATATTTTTGTATTTTAAATTCAACAAATGGTACAGACGAGAAAGAGTTGATGGATTTCACAAGAAAAGTGTTTTCGTAACCGGAACGGACCATGGATTCGGTAATTTATTAGTCAATAAATTGGACAGTATGGGATTGAAAGTCTACGCCGGATGTTACACGGAAAAAGGAGCCGAAGAACTACGAAAAACCTCTTCGGAAAGAGTCAAAACCATAATGATCGATGTTACCAAACGAGAAACCCTCGAGGCCGCAAGACACTTCATCGAAAAGGACCTGGGACCTAACGAAGGTACCACAAAATATCTGGAAATGAAATAATTCGAAGAGTACCCCACTAATTTTTGTTAATATGTTACTGCCCAAGTGGAAAACTAGTCGTTCTGCAAACTTAACCAGTAAATCTCATCATACTACAAACAGCATTTCAGGCAATGTACAAAATGCCCTCAATGCAATGCAAATCAACAACTAAAGTATAGATTTGCATATTATAGGCAGAGTGTGTTTTTATTGCCTAAAACACAAGTAAATATGCAGAATGATTAAAAAATAACTCAATTTTCATATTTACTTTTAGTAAGTTTGCAAAAGTAACTAAATTTGTCCTACTTTTAATCGTAACATATGCATTAATATTTTTTATCATATAACTGACATTACATTTGTAATTAGGATTATGGGGACTAGTAAACAATGCAGGAGCCATAAGTGGAGTTGTATTCAACTTTTCTCAATTGAATGACTACAGAAAATGCATGGAAGTCAATTTCTTTGGTGTCGTAACAACTACCGAGATATTCCTTCCATTGATTAAGAAATCTCGAGGTAGAATAGTAACTATTTCGGCTTGTTCCAGTAGGCGTTCGATAGTATCACCAACGTACTCCTCCACAAAGCACGCCATAGAAGCTTACAGCACTGGACTCAGGTGAACCAAACAAGAAAAAAACATCCCGTACCACAATGTTTATATTTAACTTATTATACGATTAGGCGCTCCATGCAAACGTTTGGTGTTCACGCAGCTGTAATCGAACCGGGATTCTTCCGAACCCCAATATCAACAGTTGAACTTTGGCTATCCGACACTGAAAGAACTTGGAACAATCTACCAACCGAGCTAAAGGAAGAATATGGACTGGACTACAAAAACTCACGTACGAATTAATATGTTAACTTCATGCAATGGATGTCGTTACTTAAATCTAATGCAATAGATTCAAACCGTTTTACAGTTTTAGAATTAATGATTAAACAAAATCATAATTTGGGAAAATTGAATTCGGACAAAACTGAAAAAGTGATAAGGACCATCACCCACGCATTGTCATCGAAAAGACCTAAAGACAGATATTGTCCTGGAATAGATAACTACTTTCTTATGCCACTGTTTGCTTTAGCACCAGATTGGTTCCTCGACTTCGTAACAAAGAATTCTGCTGTTTCCAATAAAATAGCAGGACTGAACAAAAAAAATTAAGATATATGGAAATCAAAGCTAAGCATTAAAGTCATGCTTAATAATAATAATAATAATAATAATAGTAAATAATAATAATAACAATAGCAAAGTTTTGTTCTTGCATTTTGCTGTATGGGATGCTTATTGGAAGCATAATTACTTTTTAATAGGGTTATTCCTATCTGGAATTCACTTCCAAAAAGTGTTGTTGACTCCTATTTCATCCACTAGTTTCTATACTAATGTCATGTCTACGTGAACATACTGTGGCGAAGAGTAGACGATATATGACGATTTTAGTCATTTGTCACCATTTTTTCGTGGAAATTATGTCCATTTTGCATTTAAACTTGTTTTTAAAAAATTCTAAATGTACATGTATTTCCATTTTTGTTCAATTTACTCTATTTCGAGTTTATAGCGATCTTTACATATGTTATTTTTTGTGTTTTTCATATGTTCTATTTTTTGTCAACTATGTATTGTATGTTTTACTATGTATATTGACTGATGCCTGTGTAAATTGTGGTTTATTCCACCTACAGGTGTGACTGTACAGGTGTGACTGCTGGGTTATGATTCACGAATAAGTGCTGTCAGTTACATCCTGTTGAATCCTTTTGGACATTAGTTAAGCCTCGTCTTCACTAGAGTCCTGTATTTTTTATTTTTTTGAGGGTCGGCCAAGCTGGTTCAACATACAAGGTGGGGTGGTCACGGTCGACCAGTAATCAGCCCGGTCGAATGAAGCGGCCGGGCTGAATAAAGCTATTAAAAGAATCAACAAAGTAAATATTGATTTTTTTTTATAAATTATATCAAAATTCAAACATTTCTGTTGGCTGTAAAACATCCACTTCAGAATTTTCAGCCCCACCTTCATCCATTTTTTCTCTGAAGTGAATTCTTAAGCATAAAGAGTAGTAGAGGAGTAACTCAAGACGGACAGTGTGAAGCTTCCTATAGGTTTATTATAGAGAAGGCTAATGTGGGACAAAAAATGTATGTTCACAAAAAACAAATTCAAACCAAATAGCCAATTCGACCCAAACGGCCCAGTCGACCAATAGAAAAGCTGGTCGACACACCAATTTTTTTCCCCATTGGTTTCAGTTGGCAAATTAAACAAATAGGCTACACACAAAAAAGAATCTGTCTATGGACCTATATAAAAAAAATTCGGCCACCAGCTATCGGCTAACGACCACCCTGGTCGATGCAGGACTCTAGTCTTCACGGCTTTTCAGTTCTTTCGTGAGAGTAGCTGTCATGAAAGTTGTGATAGTTCACTCTCACAATAGCAACTGTCTACATGTCTTGAAGTAACGTGATAGTTGTCTGTCACATGACAGTGTGACGTCTACTTCACTGGATATCATTGAGTCAACAACAGTGTTGCCTCTTTTTCTCTCCCTCCAGAAGCCAAATTTCCCTAAAAAGTGGATATTTCCCTACAAGCGGTCAACTCAAAACTATTACTATCGCGACAGTACTATCAACTATCTAGCCAAACGAGAAAATTGTGATAGTGCTATCGCAACAGTGTGATAGTGACTATCACGTGGTCTTCACGATGATAGTTCTCGCAAAAGTTGGTGTCATGACAACAACTATCGTGAAAACTATCATCGTCAAAACAAGGCTTTATTGTCTAATAAATTATTATTATAATAACCAGACTCTCGCAGACTTGTAATAACTTATAATCACAGCTTGTGATACTGAGGAAGTCCCGGGTTCGAATCCCGGTTAAAGCATGGTTGTTGTGTTAGTCTTTCATGCTTTCTCCGGCATAATGGAGTTGACGTCAGGCCAGTCATAAACCACATCTCGCCTGATTCAGGGCCGAATGACCAGTAGTCGTTTCTCATCATTCATCGTCATCAATGACTGACCCCGCACTGAACCGGACATGGTCCACGAAAAGAAGACGACGACGAAAAATTGGCTTTAATGTTAAATAGATACACAAAATCGGCATTTAAGGGCATGCTGGCGCAACCGAGCGCGTCGAGAGGCTCCAATTCAAGCAGTATTTGGATTTCAGATCCTACAAGCATATCAAATTTGCTCGAGCAGTTTCAAAAGTGCTTAGAAATTGAATGCACCCATTGTTTTCAATGGTGCAGGTTAATGTGAAGCTATGGCCGCGTTAAGCACCTTCGTGGCACCACAACGTGTTCCGTGTGAAGCCGGACATAGTTTTGAAATAGACGCATTTGGAAAACAGACGAAAGCGTCAAAGCAAATAAACGTTTCGATGTTAGAATTGGTTTGTTATCATTAATCTATTTCAATTCGATACAAAAACAGGTGGTGGTGTTGTTTTTGCATAAAATGCTCTTCGATGAATACATTGCCATTGTATTTTCCAAATAGAAATCGTTCTGTCTGCAATTTTATTCTCTCTCTCTCTCTCTCTCTCTCTCTCTCTCTCTCTCTCTCTCTCTCTTCATCTCTCTCTCTCTTTCTCTCTTTCCCTCTCTCTCAAAATCATGTTAATTTTGTTAATACAAATTGCTTTGCTATATATAATATTGATATTTTTGTATATGAAATTCAACAAATGGTACAGAAGAGAAAGAGTTGATGAATTTTACAAGAAAAGCGTTTTCGTAACCGGAACGGACCATGGTTTCGGTAAACTATTAGTCAACAAATTAGACAGTATGGGATTGAAAGTCTACGCCGGATGTTACACGGAAAAAGGAGCCGAAGAACTACGAAAAACCTCTTCGGAAAGAGTTAAAACCATAATGATCGATGTTACCAAACGAGAAACCCTCGAGGCCGCAAGAGACTTCATCGAAAAGGACCTGGGACCTAATGAAGGTACCATAAATTTTTATTTTGCTAATATACATTATTATTTCATTTCAAAAATTTATTGAAATTAATAATAACATTAAATTTGTAATTAGGATTGTGGGGACTTGTAAACAATGCAGGAATCTTATGTGGAGTTGTATTCGACTTTTGTCAATTGGATGACTACAGAAAATGCATGGAAGTCAATTTCTTCGGTGCCGTAACAACTACCGAGATATTCCTTCCATTGATTAAGAAATCTCGAGGTAGAATTGTAACTCTTTCGAGTTCTCAAAGTAGGCGTTCCTTAGCAACAGAAAGCTACTCTGCGACGAAGCACGCCATTGAAGCTTACAGCACCGGACTCAGGTGAGTCGAACTAGAAAGTACATTCCAATAGAACTATTTTTCTATTAAGTCCTTATACGATTAGACGTTCCGTGAAGACATTTGGTGTTCACGCTGCTGTAATCGAACCGGGTTTCTTCCGAACTCAAATATCAATGCCTGAACTTTGGGAATCCGAAATTGAAAGAACTTGGAACAACCTACCAGCTGATGCAAAAGAAGAATATGGTCAAGAATATAAGGACTTCGGTACGAATTAATAAGTTAACTTCGTACAATGATGTCGTTATTTATATCTAATGCAACAATTGCAAACCCCTTTTACAGTTACAATACGTTATATCAAGTTCAATGTTGAGGCACCGATATTGAAATGGAACAAAACTGAAAAAGTGATAAGGTCCATCACCCACGCATTGTCATCGAAAAGACCTAAAGGAAGATATTGTCCTGGAATGGATAACTACGTTTTTATGCCACTGTTTGCTTTAGCACCAGATTGGTTTTTTGACTTCTTAAAACAGGATTCGGTTCTTTCCAATAAAATAGCAGGACTGAACCAAAAAAATTAGATACGAAAATAAAGCTACACATTGACGGGCATGTTGAAAACTTCCATTTTTACTAGTATTTCTCTGTCAATGTTTGAAATGCACACGATGTAGACCTATGATAAAAAGGAAATCTACATAGTCATGACATTACTTAGGTTGGGCGATCCAAATAGAACAGACCGAGATGGTAATTACACCAGAAACAGTGTCGAGAGCGATGTTTCCCCGACGACTGGAAACAGCTTTGCGGATACGAAGCAACATTGCTCGAGTATCCGGCGGCTTGACAGCAAAGAGTGCTGCGAATGTCTCTGTTTCCCATTTCAATTGGAAAACATCGTGCAGTCAGTACTATGGAAGAGACAACAAATGCCGCACTAACACCATCAGCGGTCGGTTTGGACGTGCAATATGTAGGCCCATATACAAGTCGCTTTGTCCGACGAAGATGTTGTTCAAGTCGCTGGATATACCTACGTCGGTCGATTAATTACCGACCGGTCTAGCTGTACTACGAGCTTTGCTTTCAAGCTAAAAATTGATTGTGTTTCTGTGTTTCTGTAAATTTTTCATTTCATTTTTAACAAATAAGCCTAAAATTATTTAATGATCATAAAGGGGACAATACACATTTCTACTGCAAATTAAGAAACTTTAATCTAAAACCATTCTTCTTTTCATGGACAACGTCTCGCACAGACAGGCATTTAGAAATCGGGGAGAACTTCAGTTGGCTCCGCCCTTTTTATGACGACCGGCAACTTCTAATTGGTTTGTTGTGTGGTTCGACGTTGAAAAGGGCGGAGCATGTGACGTCAGAACTACATAACCAACCAATTAGAAGTTGCCGGTCGTCATAAAAAGGGCGGAGCCAACTTACGTTCTTCTCGATTTCTAAATGCCTGTCTCGCACAGTGCGTGCATCGGTCCAGCTTCCCAGGTTGCAGCCCAGCCTAACGTCAACTCCATAACACCGGAGAAAGCAAGAAAGACAAACACAAAAACCCTACTGCAACCTGAATTCGAGCCACCGGGACCCACATGCCACCGAGGCGTCTGTTTAATTTAAAGCTATTACAAAACTGCATTTGATTAGCTATTGCGTAAACTGTGTCCCTGTTACGAGAAGCTTTGTTTAGCCGATTTCATATTCCTCAAAGTCAACAGTGATCGAGGCAATATTTTAACAATATTTATCTTGTATTTTCAGAGCACATCTGTGTTGCAAAATATTGACATTATAATAATTGTTCTAAAATATTTTTTTGCTATTTTTCTTTTGTCTTTTCAATCTTATTTACATTTGTTATTCATTTCATAATAAAAATTATTAAAACTCGCACAAAACTGTATTTAAAAATTATGTTATTTTTATGTAAACTCGTAAAATGTAATGATTTTTATCTAGTAGTCTATCTTTCGATGTCTCCTTCCTTGCTTCTTTGAGTAACGCTGTACAAACAAGGACAAAAACCTTGAAGCACGTCGGAATTTATATAAATTTAAAAAAATGAACCGCTTTTTTTCTCAAGGTCAACTATATGTTGCACCCTTCCCATCCAAGAACCCCATGATATTAAATTGGAGAGGGGAAAAGGTTGGAAAGTGTAGAGGGGGGGAGAGAGAGAGAAACGTGGATGGAGAAAAAAGGGGGAGGGGATGACTGAAATTGAAATGAAAGGAGTAAAAAAAGGAACAAACGACGCACAGAAAAAAAATGAAAAGCTCATTTTCTCTTTCAAATATAAAAAAGGGGAGGGAATAATAGGAGCAAAATTAAACTGCAGTTTATCACAGGCAATTGTGCCCAGCATTAGAATTTCTTTTGCTCCGCCCTTTTATGAACGTCATCAATTTCTAATTGGGTTTGTTACTTGATCTGACGTCATAAAAGGGCGGAGGAAAAGAAATTCTAATGCTGGGCACAATTGCCTGTGAATTTCGCTTCCGTCATTTATTACGGGAGCCACAAAAAGCAACACAAAGCTTAGCTTTAAAACTCCAAAAAGCAACACAAAGCTTAACTTTAAAGCCACAAAAAGCGAATATGCAGTTTATAACCTTAATGAATGCTGTAGTTCAGCATTTGAAAGAAGTTTAACGGCTTTTAAGCTCACCGTGTATGATGAAATTGCAACAGGTGGTGGTTCATTTGCAAATAAAACGCAGATCAAACATAAAAAATGTGGCGTTTTGTTTTTACCAAAACCAAATTGTGTATTTTTCCATTCGATCGATTCCACTGTTGTCAAAGTAGAATAGAAGAACGGAATCATGTTTTTAACGCTTTTACAATATATTTTCGTATTTATCTCATTAATATTTTTGTATATAAAATTCAACAAATGGTACAGAAGAGAAAGAATTGATGAATTTCACAAAAAAAGCGTTTTCGTAACCGGTACGGATAGTGGTTTCGGTAAACTTTTAGTTACCGAACTGGACCGTAGGGGATTGAAAGTCTATGCCGGATGTTACACGGAAAAAGGAGCCGAAGAACTACGAAAAACCTCTTCGGAAAGAGTTAAAACCATAATTATCGATGTTACCAAACGAGAAACCCTCGAGGCCGCAAGAGACTTCATCGAAAAGGACCTGGGACCTAACGAAAGTATAACGAAATTCTTTCTAAATGCTACTTTTTTAATAATTAACGATTTCGTTGTCAGAAAAGAGCAAAAAACTGCTTTTTTTTAACCATTTAAACTACTTTTATAACAACTTTGTAATAATTAAGTTAAGGTAGTTTTAAAGTGTAAACACGCCTTTCTTAAAGTTAGTTCTTTCAGTTTGAAAAACGAAGAGAAACTTGAACGTGTTTTAGAAACTAGAAGTGTAGCTCAATCACTTAAAAACTATTTTTATGTTGATATCTTTCAAAATAAACTTTTTATATCATTTTGAAAATGATCCAACTTTAAGCAGACCATATGTTTTAATTTATCTATGAAAAAAGTTTATTTTGAAAGATATTAAACATGAAAATATATACATACTTAAGTGATTGAGTTAGTTACCCTTCTAGTTTCTAAAACACATTCAAGTTCATCTTCATTCTGCACTTGAAAGCAAGGTGATTTTTCGAAATCCGGTTATTCAAATCTATCAACAACAGAATTAAAAGAAACTAGAAAATGTTTTAGAAACTAGAAAGGGTAACTAAATCACTTAGGTATAGACCCATATTTTCATATTGATATCTTTCAAAATAAACTTTTCCTGAACAAACTGACATAGAAAGTTTATTTTAAAATGATATATCAACATCAAAATATAGGCCTATACTTAAGTGATTAAGTTACCTTTCTAGTTTCTAAAACACATTCACGTTTCTCTTCATTTTGCACTTGAAAGATTAGAATAATCAAGATTTCGTTTGCGAGACGCGTTTACACTTTAAAACCGCCTTAAACTACTATACCGGTACGGTACCTATTTTTTATTTTTTGCAGAACTGTGGGGCCTAGTAAACAATGCAGGAATCGTAAAAGGAATCTTATTCGACTTTTGTCAACTGAAAGACTATAGAAACGTGATGGAAGTCAATTTTTTTGGTGTCATATCAACTTGTGAGATATTCCTATCATTAATGAAGAAGTCTAAAGGACGGATAGTGAATATTTCAAGTGTACTGGGACGTTCCTGTCTCGGAAGCGAACCTGATTCTTGCTCGAAACATGCTCTAGAAGCGTACGGTGATGGACTCAGGTGAATCGCATTAGAAATACGTAGGTTATACCTTGCTTAAACGTTACCACTAGAAGGATAATACAATCACTATAAGGCCCGGAATTTTATGCAAAATATTAAAAGTGCTCAAATGTTTCTCAATTTGTGGCCCAAGTGCCAATTGTGAAGTATACAATCTCCCGTTTAGAACAATCAACAATTATGGTTTTTATCAAGCAAAAACACTGGTTAGAGACTAAAACACTTAGTTGACAACTGATAGTAACCAGACATCTAGCCTCTAACCAGCCTTTTTTTATTAAAAAAGCATAATTGCAATTATTACTTCACAATTGGCTCTTGGGCCACAAATTGAGAAACATTTGCTTGATGCTGCATAAAAATCAGAGTCCTAGCAATCACTTAAGGGTATTTTTATGTTAATATCTTTCAAAATAAGCTTTTTAGGCTTTTTAAGCTTAGCAGACTATATTTTTTTTTTAAATTTTTGTCTATAAAAAGTTTATTTTGAAAAATATTATAAAGAAAATACTCTTCAGTGATTAAGCCTATACCCTTCTAGTTTCTAAAACTCTTTCAAACGTTCTCTTTCTGTCTTTAAGGTGCAAAATGCAGAGAAACTTGAATGTGTTTTAGAAACTAGAAGGGTAGCTCAATTTACTTAAGGATATTTTCATGTTTGATATCTTTCAAAATAAACTTTTTTAAAAATAAACTCACATTAAAAAGCTCATTTTTAATTAGTTTCAGAGACCACCTTAATTAACAAATATATAATTCTTTTATTATTAGGCGATCGATGAAGGTTTTCGGTGTCCATTCGGCCATAATCCAACCGGGACTCTTTCGAACACCGATTTCAACACCCGAATTTTGGAAAGCCGAAATGGATCGAACTTGGAACGAACTATCGACAGATTTAAAACAAGCTTACGGACAGAAATATAAAGATATAGGTAGGAAGTAAGGCACGGATTTTTATGCAATATCAACCGGAATGTTTCTCAATTTGTGGCCCAAGAGCCAACTGTGAAGTAATCATCATTCGCACAACTGCAATCATGTTATTTCTAATAAAAAAAGCTGGGTAGAGGCTAGATGTCTGGTTACTATCAGTTGTCAACTAGAGTTCTAGCCTCTAACCATTGTTTTTAATTAGAAAGAACAAGATTGTCCGGTTGATATTGCATCAAAATTCGAGCCCTAGTTATCATCATTATAGAGCAACTGCAATTATGCTTTTTTTTTTAAATTAAAATGGCTGGTTAGAGGCTAGATGTCTGCTTACTGTCAGTTGTAAACTAGAAAATTCTAGCCTCTAACCAGTATTTTTGATTGAAAAAAAAAATCATAACTGTTGGTTAATCTAAATGAGATTGTTAAATCACAACTGGCTCGTGGGCCATAGATTGAGAAACACTTGCTTGATATTTGATAAAATCCGAGCCGTAATTATTAAAATTTCATTTTATTTTACAGTGACGGAAAAAATAGTTGAGTTCAATAGGAAAAGGGCCTGTCAATGGAATAAACCCGAACATGTGATAAAGGCCATAATTCATGGATTATCATCCAAAAGGCCCAAAGCTCGTTATATGGTCGGAATCGATGCCCTTTTATATATTAATCTCTACGCTTTCGTACCGGATTATATTCTCGATGTCGGGCCACGTAAATTGTTACAGTATGATAAAGTACCAGTACGAAACAGATAAATCTCAAGATATTTCGAGAAATTACATTTCGTAATAATTCGACTTTTAAGCGTTTTAATAATTATTTAGGTGTCGGCATCTCGTATTTTATTTCGAAAATGTGTTTCACTTCAATCGATTTTAAACTTGAAAGTGTTTTAAAAACTAGAAGGCTAAATCAATTTACTTCAAAAGTATTTTAATGTTTGATATCTTTCAAAATAAACTATTTATAAACAAAATTTGAAAAAAAAATCATCTGCTGAAAGTAGTGTCATTTTCAGACTGGCATAAAAAGCTTAGTTTGAAAGATATCAAACATAAAAATACTCGTAAGGCGCATTCACACTAGGCTGGTTTACAAGCCACTGGCTCCTGCTGGCTATTAGCAGCAACAGCAAGCAGCAGCTGCTTTGGGTTCACACTTGTTCAGTCACTGCTGGTATTAGCAGTGCAAGTCATCCAATCACCGTCTTGCAAAAACACAAAGTCTAACAACAACCAACCCAAGCAGTGGAGTTTCAACTACCACTAGTGTCACTACTAGCAACAAAAAGTTCACACTAGATGGCAGCAGCAGGAAGGGAGTCACATGACCAGCTGGTAGCTGCTAAAGTTGGACATGTCCAACTTCACCAGCTGCTGTTAAAATCACTAGCCTGCTGGAGAAAGCAGCTGCTAGTAGCAGTTCACACTATGCTGCAAGAGGGCTACAACCAGCCAGCAGCAACCAGCCTAGTGTGAATGCGCCATTAAGCAACTGAGCTATACTCTTCTAGTTTCTAAAAACACTTTCAAATTTCTCTTCATTTTACACTTGAACGACAGAATAATAAAAGTTCAAAGGTCGTTTATATGTTTAAACCCACCTTAAACAATTTATCAAGTAAAGTTTATATAGCATATACGTAAAATGTATTTTTTCTTGAAAGTTTAATAAAATGTTAATAAATTTAATTTGTATAAATAATCACATTTATTTAAATTATACAATAAAAATAAAACAGTTCCCAGCATTTTTCTCCAAGTTTATAAAATAAAAGTCCGAAGGTAGTCAGTCCTTTCATTAATGCATTATTTTTTTGGAAGATATACTTGAGGAAATATCCCCCAATTGACTGGTGGACAAAATCACATACATATAAATAGTAATAGTAATCTATTTAAAAGCCTCAGAGGTAAACTGTTTTAAGTCACCAAACCTAAATTTTACAGTAGAGTAATTTGAAAGTTTTTCTCTTCATTGAAGGAATAACACTTAACATGGTATACCACCATCTAGCGGCCGATGTGTAAAACTGTGGACTTAACACTGTTCACTGCTCTTGGGACTGATTTGCTTTGCGAACTGAAAAGGCTGCATGTCTGCAATGTGTTTATATGTTCAGAATGTGAAATTAAAAGTGCTTGAAACTTACTATTTTCAAATTTGAACGCTTATTAACATTTTTTTTTTGTTATTTTGCAATTATTTTACTAACAACTTAACAATTAATTACTCATTTTTGCAAACATCATCATAAAAAAAATTTAATATTTCATATGAATGAAATAATCTGATTTATATCAAATAAATCGATTTATTTGATTTTTAAAAAAAAATCAGCCACCCTGGTATAAATACAATAAAATATTCCAAATAAAAATGCGTGGTTAGTCACCTAATTGCCAATTATTATTATTCTGCATTAAAATGGGTTCTTGAAGAGCTTTAGAAACTTCAAAACGTACCCGTTCCAAACTGGTATGGTCTCGATTCGAAATACAAATCTCTCTTCAAACTTTATTTTGAACACTGATTGAAGTTGCAATCGCTTCTTGAATGTTGTGGCCAGAGTATGACACCATTTTGGGTGTCAATATTCAACGGGGTTTTCATTTCATAAAATTTTGAATTATGCGAATTTGCTCGATCCATGTTAAAGGCCATTGACTTCAAAAAGGTCCATTTTGCTGAATACATCCCGTTCTTCAGGAACATCTTTCAGCTTTAAGAAAAAGTGTATGTATATTTTAGTATGTTCTTCAGGTAATGACGTATTTTCATGGTATTTCGAATTACCATTTGGTTGCTACAACCATTTGAGAAACTTTGAAATCGCAAAATTAACCTTGACTCACGATACGTACATGTATACGACTCGTCTATGCTGATATAACAAAGGTTACAAGGAACCTTCCTACATGCCTTTGTTACATATACATTATAATGTTTCCAACTTTGAAGTGAAAACAAAAAATGAATTTTTGAAGTTGCCATAAATATTTTTAAAAAAACATACAAATTTGACTTTAATGTCAAGTGCCATGGATATATAGCAAGCAACATCTAACTATTTCCGTACTTCTGCAATTTCGTCCGCATTCGTGATTCTCAATAGGACGTTTTCGATAAAACTTTGCTCGGTTCGATTGCATTGTTCAGCTTTTTGCTTTTGCTTCAAAGTCTGGAATATCAAACTTCGAACTGGTGCTCAGTTTGTATTTTGTTGTGCACATCAGGATCACCAATGTTGTGGTGCCCAGTTTAATTTTCTCCTGTTTTTGTTATCAAAATATCTTGTTATCAATATAAAATACAAAAACAAATTGATGTCGCTGGTTACGGATACATAAAATCGGCCGTAAAGGGGCATGCCGGCACAACCGAACTCATCGAGAAACTCAACTCAAGCCGTTTTTTTATTTGGCGTTCAGATCCTAAGCATATTTAAACTAGCTCGAGCAGTTTCAAAAGTGCTTATAAGAACTTCACTCACACTCATTGTTTTCAATGGTGGTCCATGTGAAGTTACGGTCGCATTACGCAACTTCGTGGCACCACAAGTCCACAACATGTTCCGTGTGAAGCCGGCCATAGTTTTGAAATATAGACTCATTTGAAAAACAACGAACGAGTCATAAAGCAAATAAACGTTTCGATAAATTATTCCATATGATCAGTCAAACAAATAGAGTTATCATTGATCGATTTCAATTCGATACAAAACTAGTACAGGTGGTTGCTTACGTAAATGGTGGGTCTATAAATACATTGCCATTGTATTTGCAAAATAGAAATTATTTTGCCTGAAATTCTATTCTGTTTCTCTCTCTCTCGATAAAAAAAAAAACGTAAAAACGATAATCAGTTAGTAAAAGACATAATCATGTTAATTTCACTAATACAAAAATCTTTGCTATATATGACGGTTGTATTTTTGTTTATAAAATTCAACAAATGGTTCAGAAGAGAAAGAGTTGATGAATTTCACAAGAAAAGCGTTTTCGTAACCGGAACGGACCATGGATTCGGTAAACTATTAGTCAACAAATTGGACAGTATGGGATTGAAAGTCTACGCCGGATGTTACACGGAAAAAGGAGCCGAAGAACTACGAAAAACTTCCTCAGAAAGAGTTAAAACTGTAATGATCGATGTTACCAAAAGAGAAACCATTGTGGCCGCAAGAGACTTCATCGAAAAGGACCTGGGACCTAACGAAGGTACCGGTAAAAATCAACTAAATGTTACCATGTTCAATTTTTTTTTTGTATTTAAGCTGGTTTTAAACTAGTGTAAACGGGGCCACTAGAACTCTGATTAATAATTATTCTGTCTTTCAGGTGCAAATGAAGAGAAACTTGAATGTGTTTTAGAAACTAGAAGGGTTTCTCAATTACTTAAAGATATTTTCATGTTTGATATCTTTCAAAATAAACTTTTTAAAGACAAAACATTAAAAAGCTCATTTTTAATTAGTTTCAGAGACCACCTTAATTAACAAATATATAAATATTTTATTAGGCGATAATTTCCATATTAAAATCTTTCAAAATAAACTTTTTATGGAAATTTGAAATTGGCCCAACTTTAAGCGAACGATTTTTTTTTTTAGTTTTTGTCTACAAAAAGTTTATTTTGTATTATATCAACAAACTGAATCCCGTATTAATATTTTCATGTTAATATCTTTCAAAATAAACTTTTTACAGACAAAAATTAAATATGGGTCATTTTCAAACTTACTTAAAATTTTATTTTGAAAGATATCAAACATGAAAATACCCTTAACCCATTGAACTACCCTTCTAGTTTCTAAAACAAATTCAAGTTTCTTTTCATTTTGCTAATGAAAGTTAGAATAATCAGAATTCAAGATGCGTTTACATTTTAAAATCTCATTAATATCTTTTAAAATAAAACCGTTCTTGCTAATTAACAGGATTATGGGGACTAGTAAACAATGCAGGAATCCTAAAAGGAATCCTATTCGACTTTTGTCAAATTGACGACTATAGACAAGTGATGGAAGTGAATTTCTTCGGCACCCTTTCAACTACGGAGATATTCCTTCCGTTGATAAAGAAATCTCGAGGAAGAATAGTGAATCTTTCGAGCGTTGCGGGTCGTTGTTCGACGGGATCGGAACCCTACATGTGCTCAAAGCACGCTCTAGAAGCATACAATGACGGACTCAGGTCAATCAAATTAGAAAACCCAATTATTTAAGGGCATGTTGTGAGTTTTGCTGTGAGAGGTGGTCAATTTTGACAGGTAGTTAGAAATAGGTGAATACTTCAGTTGGCTCCGCCCTTGTTATGACGAACAGCAACTTCTAATTGGCTGGTTATGTAGTCTGACGTCACATGCTCCGCCTTTTCAACGTCAGACTACATAACCAGCCAATTAGAAGTTGCCAGTCGTCATAACAAGGGCGGAGCCAACTGAAGTTTTCACCTACTTCTAACTGCAGTTAGAAATAGGTGAAAACTTCAGGCATGCCTGTCGATTTTGCGATTCCAAAAATTCTCAAATCAGAAACCAAACAGCCATTTGAATTGTCATAAAAATACCTTGTTTCCCTGAAGAACATAATTAAATGATAAACCCAATTTTACTTAAAACTAAAATATGTTCTCGAAGAACGGAATGTATTTAGAAAAAATGGACATTTTTATTGTCAATGGCCTGTAACATTGGTCCAACAAATTATCCTAATTCAAAAGGGTGTAAAATAAAAACCCCTTTGAATATTGCAACCAAAAAAAATGTTAAAACCTGACCACAACATTCAAGAAAGTGATTGCAACTTCAATTATTGTTCGGAACAAAGTTTGTTCAGCATACAGCAATGTGGCATGCTGGGAAGTGTCTATAAGCTCTTAATATACTTATTCTGTTAACGGAGACATGGTTAATATTATAGGCGATCGATGAAGACCTTTGATGTACACGTGGCCATACTAGAACCGGGATTCTTTCGTACACCCTTATCAACACCTGAACTTTGGAAGTCGGAAATGGATAGAACGTGGAACAACTTACCGCTTCAATTGAAAAATGAATATGGACAAGACTACAAGGAATCCAGTACGAAGTTATGCCATTAACTTTGTTTCATATATTACAATTATTTTATCTGTTTTCAGTAACGAAGTATTTACTCGAAATAAATCCAAAAACGCCGTTTCAAAGTTGGAACAAACCTGAGCATGTGATAAACACTATAACTCATGCATTGTCTTCCAAAAGACCAAAAGCTCGGTATGTTGTTGGAGTTGATTCTAAGATTTTGACAATGGTATTCACCGTAGTTCCAGATTGGCTTTCCGATTTTTACTTACGTAACGAGTATCAATACCATAAGATAGCGGTAAAGAACCAATAAATGGTAACAATGTTTGCTAATACCTAGTAGACACACCTGATAATTTAAATGCATTTAAATAATAAACGTGTTCTACAGAGCCCCGTGAAGGACAAACACACAATATGTCGAATTCAATTTAATTCAGTTAATTAATCTGAAAATATTATTATATATATAATATCCCAGGTCTGTGTATGTATGTGTGTGTGTGTGTGTGTGTGTGTGTGTGTGTGGAGTAACACTGTACAAAACCATTGAAGCACGTCGGAATTTATATAAATTTGAATAAATGAACCGGTTTTTTTTCTCAAGGTCAACTATATGTTGAACTCTTCCTTTGGAAAGTGCAGAAGGGGGGGAGGGAGAGAGGGAGAGAGAGAGAGAGAGAGAAAAGTGGGAGGGGGTGACTGAAATTGAAATGAAAGGAGTAAAAAAAAAAAAGGAAAAAACGACGCGCATGCGCACAATTGCCTGTGAATTTTGCTCCCGTCATTTATGACGGGTTACCCCACTAGTTGAGTTAATACTTAAATATATAAACTATTGACATTAAAATATTGATTTAGTATTTCAATTTTAAAATATTAATAATAAAGTCAATTTTTAATTTGGTTTTCATGTCCTTAACTGGATTCCGTAATAATTCACGTAAACACATTTAATTTGAATTCATTTAACTCATGTGTGGTACAAGGTATAAGGTAATATTTTGCTTACAATGTGTTCCTTGAACTGCGTTCGTAAGTTGAATTTATTTATTTTTTTCCATGTTTTATTAATGGTTTGCGCATCGTAAAATGTTCGTCAACGCAATTGTTCGTAAGTTGGGAATTTACCTGTACGTTTAATCTGTTAGGTGTTGGGTACATTATATTTTTACTCCTTGAAATAAAATATTAAATTAACAATATTATTTAAAAAAAAGTCTATAAATATAATAAATATAATAAATACTAAAAGTCTCAACTTATTAATGTCAAAGTTTAAAATTCAAGAATGACTTCCATTTATTAGAAATAATCAATATCTTGGTGCAAAGAGTATTTTACGATGCTATCTTTTAAAATAAACGTTTTGTGAGATTTAATATTTTTCTTTTCAGCGTTATTTAATTCAGAAAAAAAAATGCAAAATTTGACCATTTTCAAAAAGGCATAAAAAGTTTAATTTAAAATATATCACTGTGAGCTTTATCTAAAACACTTTAAATTTCAATGCAAAATAACTGTAAATACCATTTTCCTGGAAGTGTAGTTATTATATAATTTGTAACAAACCTCGCTCAGGGGGTGAATAGAATTGTTCAAAAGTATCGTAGTGCTCTTTCGAGCGATCAGAAAGTGGTTGGTAAGGCCACTAACTCTATTCTGGTTCGGGAGGAAGGGAACAAATTAATCCCTTTTGTTTCCTCACAAGTTCCTCTCTCAAGAACCTTTAAGGCGCAGTAACACTAGGCTGGTTTACAAGCCGCTGATTGCTGCTGGCTATCAGCAGCAACAGCAAGCAGCAGCTGCTTTGTGTTCACACTTGTCCAGTCACTGCTGGTATTAGCAGTGCAAGTCATCCAATCACCGTCTTGCAAAAACACAAACTCTAACAACAACCAACCCAAGCAGTGGGGTTTCAACTACCACTAGTGTCACTACTAGCAACAAAAAGTTCACACTAGATGGCAGCAGCAGGAAGGGAGTCACATGACCAGCTGGTAGCTGCTAAAGTTGGACATGTCCAACTTCACCAGCCGCTGTTAAAATCACTAGCCCGTTGGAGAAAGCAGCTGCTAGTAGCAGTTCAGACTATGCTGCTAGAGCGCTACACCCAGCCTGCAGCAACCAGTGGCTGAGAAACCAGCCTAGTGTGACTGCAGCATAACAGTCGTAAGGATCTTTTGTCGTCTGCTACTCCTCGGGCTTTCGCCCGTAAAAAGCTGGTCAATCGTGTTGTCCTCTGTAGTTTCAACTAGGGCTGGAGATCCAGGTTTACACCTGGGTTGACAGTGCTAGATGGCAAAATGTTGAAGTTCTTCGTTTGGTTTAAAAGTATACAGAATAAGACTTGGCAACTGTTTAAACATAATTCCAATTTATTTATATTTCTTTCCATCGATATCTATCTCAAATCGGGCATAGATTCTCTGTTTAAAGAATGCTTGATAAACATCAAAAACACGGCCTTTTTATGCCCAAAACGAGGATACTGAGAACACTTTTCTCAGTATTCCCTGATTGCGTAAAAACATATTTCAAAATAAACTTTTTATGTAAGTTTAAAAATATCTGTAAACTAATTTTAAGCTGATGATATTCTTTTTTTTTTAATTATTTTACCTAATAAAAAGTTTATTTTAAAAGATTTTAACATTAAAAATCATTAAATCATTGAACTGTAGGCCTACTCTTATAGTTTATAAAACATTTTCAATTTCTGCTTCAGAAATACAGAATAAATCAGAAAATAAATAGCAAAATTTAATAATATTTAAAATAACCACAGTCAAAAAATATTCAGAAGGCCTTCAGAACCAGAGAACAATTACATAAAATATGTGGACCAACGTTTCGAAGTTAAATTACTTCATCGTCAGGGTTCTGGGCCAATTACTTTAATTGACTTCATCATATCAGGGTCCTACGACAGTTACAAAAAGTCCAACCATAACAAGATTTTTTGTAATTGGCCCAGAACCCTGACGATGAAGTAATTTAACTTCAAAACGTTGGTCCACATATTTCATGCAATTGTAACCTAGTTCTGAAGGCCTGGTTGGCCTTCTGAATATTTTTGACTGTGGGTTATTTTAAATATTATTAAAAAAAATTGCTTCGTTGTTTCATTTTTTTGCCAGAATGGCTTCCATAAAACTTTAAATGAGGCCCTAATGACTATCGAATGGAAAACTAACAATTAAACAATAACAAACTATAACGGAGAACAGAAACCCAATATTTTTTTTTTCAGTAATGTTTGTGTTGTAGAAACAAAAAAAAAACCACATGTGTCTTGAAACAAATACTAATATTTAATCAGACAATGGCATCATCGAATGTAACCACAAAGGAAGTCCCTGTAAATCAGCTGTATCATCATTGCCAGCATATCACATTTTAACAAAACGTAACAACACGTTGATATGAATTTATACGGTTTAATTATAAGTATTATCTATCAGATAATAGATAAATGGTATCGACGAAAACAAATCGACGACTTCCAGTCGAAAAGTGTTTTCATTACGGGGACCGATAGCGGTTTTGGTAAATCGCTTGCAGTCGAACTCGACAACAAAGGACTCAGAGTTTACGCAGGATGTTACACGCAAGAAGGAGAAGAACAACTGCGGCAAGAGTCTTCGAAACGGCTTCGAACCATCAGAATTGATGTTACCAAAAGAGAAACCATTCTTGCAGCGAGAGACTTCATCGTAAAGGATCTGGGACCTAACGAAGGTTCGTAAGTTGACGTATTTAAGCTATAAGAAATCACTTTTCGAGCTTTTCGATTTGTTTCGTTAGATTTATGGGGACTCGTAAACAATGCCGGAATTATGAAAGGAGTTCTCGTCGATTTCTGTACAATGGAGGACTACAGAGAAACAATGGAAGTGAATTTCTTCGGAGTTATCAACACGACCGAGATATTCATGCCGCTCATGAAGAAATCTCGAGGAAGAATTATCAACGTCGTTGGAATCAACGGACGGGTATCGAATGGACTGGAACCTTTCTGCTGTTCGAAACATGCCGTTAAACCGTACACTGATGGACTCAGGTTATTCCGGTCTTATTTAATTAAGCTTTTCTTCCCCTAGCTAGTTACAGTTGACCCAAAATCCCAAACCCCCTCCAAAAAATGCTAAATTTGATCATTTTCGACTGTGAAATTTGTCTTTTCACCTTTGTTGACTCTTCTAGTTTGAAATGAATCTTGAAATTCTTTCATAAGTCCATTTAAATTAGATTTACATCGGTTCCCACTAAAATGACTGTCGAGCCATCTTGGTTAAATTGACTAATTTCTAACGAGAAGTCCTTAATCTACAGACGTTCAATGGAGACATTCGGAGTTCACGTAGCAACTATCGAACCGGGAACTTTTCTGACAAACAGTACGACTTCTTTGTTTTCCACGGATGAGTTAGAAAGATCTTGGAAAAATCTTCCGAACAACGTAAAAGAAGAATACGGAGAAGAGTTCAAAGAAGGCAGTAAGAAAAATTAACCAGAAAATTAAATTCTAACCCATTATTTCATATGAAAATAATTTTTTATTTCACAGCAAAGAAATGTCTTATCCAATTTAGCGGTGATAATCAACCGTTTTATCGACGCAACAAAATGGAAGACGTCATGGCAATGATAAGTCACTCACTTTCGTCGACGAGACCGAAAGCTCGTTACGTATGCGGCAAAGATGCCTATCTAATGGCAAGGACACTCACCATTTGGCCAGACTGGATTCAGGACTTCATATTTCGATATCAAATCCCATATAACAAAGTAGTTGGAAAAGTGTAGAATTTACAAGAAGTAATTAATTTTCTCGCGTAAATTGGTTACTTGGTTTTTAAGAAATTGAAAGTTTTAACAAAAAAACTAGAAGAGTAAATGAATGAATTAAAAGTATGTTCATGTTGAGATCTATCCAGAACAAAAAAATACTTTTCATATACTTGTAGCTCATTCGTTACTATTCTAGTTTCTAAATAAACATTTTTGAATTAATTTAATTCAAAAATGTATCATGAAAATACTTTTAACCCTTTCATTACTTTTCTAGTTTTTTACAAAATTTAAATTTCTGTTTTAAATTGCTTCTAAAAAGTTTCTTATAAAAGAGATTATTAATTAAAATATTTATAGTCCATTGATTACTATTCTAGTTTCTAAGAAACCTATCTTTTTCTTCTTAAATTAATTCGAAAATGTTCATTATGAAAGATGTCATGAAAATACCTTTCATTACTTTTCTAGTTTCTAAAAAAATTCAATTTCTTCTTAAATTGCTTCTAAAAAGTTTCTTATAAAAAAGATTATTAATTAAAATATTTATAGTCCATTGATTACTATTCTAGTTTCTAAGAAACTATCTTTTTCTTCTTGAATTGCTTCTACACAAAATTAATTATGAAAGAAAAATTCACGAAAATGCGTTAGTCCATTGATTGCTATTCTAGTTTCAAAGAAACTTTAAATTTCATTATAATTTGCACCTAAAAAGTTTACTATTTATGTTGTCATTTGGGCCTTTGAATGAAAAGCCCTGACCCAAAGGACGAATAAAACCCACTAAAAAACCCTATTTTTGTGTGGTCCGTGGGCCATTGTGGGCCAAAACACGATAAAGTGAATCGAACAAAATGTAAATCAAAATGTGAATAAAAAATATATTAAAGTTCTACAAATGTTTTTGTCTTTTTCAGAAATTGGCAAATCAAGTTGTCAATTTTAGTCAACTTTCCATTGAAAGTAGAATCCGAAATTAGCAACAGTTTAAAGTTTTCGTAAAAGTAAATAAATAAATAACGGAAAAATTGTTCCTACCTTACTGTAAACGATCTTCGACGTATTTTCGTGCGACATCTAGAATACGATCACTAAATTCCGCTCTGTCGCCGTGAAACACGAAAACAGTCGACGGATTAAAACTTGTCTTTCTTTCGGTTCCGCTCACGAGAGGCATTAATACTTTAGCCCATTCACTCGCATTGAATTTCTCCGTAACTGATTCCTATTTAAAAAAAAATTAAAAACCCTATTTTAAAATATGAAACATATTTTAAAATTTAAAGTTTCTTAGAAACTAGAATAGTAAATAAAAGCACTAAAAGCATTTTCATGGTATCTTATTAAAATAGAACTTTTATGAAGTTTCGGTGAATTTCAAAATTCTAGAAAAAATTAATTCTTCAAGACATGAAAATACCCTTAAGTGGTTGAGCTACTCGTCTAGTTTCTAAGAAACATTCAAGTTTTTTTCTTTGTTTTGCATTTAAGATACAATAAGTCATTCATTTAAACTCTTCTAGTTTCGAAAATACTTTCAAAGTTGCTTTCGAAACATAAACAAGCAAAGAGATCCAAAGTAATCAACTGCAACTCGTTTGAATTTCACTTTATAATTCGTTTTCCGAACTACGCTCGGAAAAATTAAACATTAAGAGATTTAAAAGTAAACTTCGTACCATCGGAACTCGGCACTGACAATAAATGCGGTCGTTTAAAGCGACAAAACAACAAAAAGGAATCTTCGGCAACAGTTTCTTCGTCTCGACAAAAACAACCTAAAACAAAACAATTCAAACATTTAATATTAAGTTTTTCGAAAGACTTCCGGTTTTTACCGATTCGTTGCCTTCAAAACAGAAAAAATGAACAAAGTAACAACAATTCAAGTCGCAACTCAAAACTTCCGTTACTTCTTTCTTCACTTCCTTTCGAATTAACTTTGTCACTCGGCTTTTGAGTCCTTCGATTCTCCGATCTAAAGATTCTCTCCAAATGAGAGGAATGTCATCTTCGGCAGCAGACTAGAATCGTTAAACGACGCGAAGAAAAAAAAATTCACTGAAATAATTGTCTGGAAGAAAATTTCGTTAAAACTCACAGCTCGTGTCGAACTTAAGTCCTGATAAATATCAAAGTTCTGTGTTGAAAAATAATGAAATATTTAACAAAACGCAAATCAATTTTCATCTCTAGATTAAAATATATACCTTTGTCGTTGTTTTATCGTTTGTTTCTAATTCTGTTACGTCCTTTTCTAGCTTTTCGACATTTTTCGTAATCCTTTCGCCTAATTGTCTAGCCTTGTTTAGTTTTTTTACAAAATTGAAATATTTCAGTGCGTTAAAAACGTCAGGAAAACTGTCTACTTTTTTTCCCAATCAACGAAAAACGTATTTTTTTTCTTCCAATTGACTATTTTTACCTGAAATGCCTCGAGACCCGTAACGGCTCGAATACTTCGACTAACTTGCGACAAACTCTTTTGAGATAATATAACAAAATCTTCAATGTTTTCCGTATTATTAACATGCCTGAAATGCAAAAATAAAAGACAGGAAGAAAAAATAGCAATGATTATTACATCAAACATAGAATTTCGGAACTTACGTTCCGCAACAAGCTTCCAAAGAAAGTGCACCAGAAATTGCATGAGAAGGTTGAGATCCGACAGCAATCACTGTCATCGTCGTTGGATAACTCTTTAAAGAAAATCATTTATCAGTAATCTCATACTGTGCTATATACAGCAAGAGAATCCTATTTCGTACGTACGGCACCAGGAAGAGTAACCAGATTTGTCAGATTCTTTGCTGTTTCGGATGAAACTTCGATCCGTTCGACGGGCAAACGGTTCTCTATTGCATCACAGACAAACTTTTGAGTTTTTTCGTACAGATCCTTATTTAAAGGCACCTGAAAAGGCAATGGTTTAAGGTTTTAAGGTGTATAAACGCCTCTCGTACTCTTGATTCTTCTGTCTTTCGGAAGCAAAATGAATAGAAACTTTTACAAACTTGAGTAGCGCAAAAATTACTAAAAAGTTAATTTTGAAAGATATAATTTCCATAATGATTATAATTGTTTCTTCTAGTTTCTAACAAAAACTTAAATTTTGTATTATTTTTCCTTCCGATAAAAACGTTTCTGTTCGACTTTTATATAAAAAAAGGAATTATTTATATGAAATTACCTTAATCGAGAAATCAAATCTAAGATAATCGGAAGCTACAATGGAAGATTTTTGTGAAGTTTCTCCGATGACGTAACGTAAAGCGGCTTGAAGCAAATGTGTCGCTGTGTGGTTACGAGTGCATCCGGCTCGATTGGTCTCGTCGACACACAGACGAACATTCGAGCCAACCTTTAAGAGACCACTCGACAAAAATCCCTGATGAACAACAAAATTGTTCACTTCGTAAACTTTTTCGACACGAAATTCTCCATTCTAAAAAAAAACGACATCGAAAAAACAAACAAAGGTTTCGAAAACAGTTTCGATCGAGTATTTCATCAACTATTGACGTTAACCTCAGTTTTTATGAAACCGGAATCGGATAATTGACCTCCGGCTTCGGCATAAAAGTTAGTCTTAGCTAGAATGAGACCAATTGTCTTTTCGGGTGTAACTTCACTCTCGACGAATGTTACTCCGTCCCAAATAGCCTCTATGCGGCTCTCGATATCAGGAACGACTGAAATGTATCAAAAAGATCAAAACTAAAACTTCATCTTGAAATTTACTATAATTTTATTTAGTAATATCGAGTCCAGTTACTTTTAAAAATGTGCATTTCAGTTACTTCTAAAAGTAACTGCATCTTTAATGCAGTCACTTTTAGAAGTAACTGCATTTCTAGTTACTTTCTAAAAGTAACTGAATTTCTGTTTCATTTTCTACTGCAAGTAACTGCATTTCGAGTTACTTTCTAAAAGTAACTGCATATCCAGTTATTTTCTGAAAGTATTGCATTTCAGTTTCATTCTCTATTGTAAGCAATTGTAAGTTACTTTTAAAAAGTAACTGCATTTCAGTTTCATTTCCTTCTGTAATTAACTAGATTTCCGGTTATTTTCTAAAAGTAACTAAAATTCAGTTTTAGTTTCTTCTGTACGTAACTGCATTTCTAGTTACTTCAAAAAGTAACTTCATTTTGAGTTACTTTCTAAAAGTAACTGTACTTCAGTTTCAGTCTATTCTGTAAGTAACTACATTTCTAGTTACTTTCTGAAAGTAACTACATTTCATTTTCATTTTCTACATTTTCATTTTCTAGTTACTTCTAAAAGTAACTTCAATCTCAGTTACTTTCTAAAAGTAACTGCATTCATCTTTATTTTATTTTATAAGTAACTGTAATTCCAGTTACTTTTAGAAAGAATTATTTGCAATACTGCATGTTATTTCTGAAAATTAACTTTTAATCTAACTTTTAGAAATAAACTTAAATTAAAATGACTCAAACTTCTGTCCCCAGAAACAAATAACCTCATTTTGCAATGGAACTCTTGTTCCTCTGTCACAGGCCTTATTGGCTTCTTGTGGAGTCATTTTTCAAGTTCAAATTCTAATTAAAATCATACCCAGTTTATTGTTAACAAACGAAGCGTCGTATTTAGCCGCATCATCAGTCTCACGAACTCCCTTTGAACGAAGGACATTTACGGCATCGAGACCAAAAGTAAAAGTGTTCCGATTACTTCTGGCAACACGGAACTGATAAGCTTCGACCGATTTCGCCTTTTCTTCATTCAGTTTCATTCGAAATCGATCCAAATCCGGTTTCAATCCTTTACTTTCACATAAATCCAGAATTACATCTTCCGGAATTCCGTGAACGAAAAATAATTCCCACATTTTCTCGGCTTTTTTTTAAGAAAAAATATAAACAAAATATTAGAATAATTTTTATCGATTGCGAGATTTGTTTTTCGTCGAACCTGAAAACGAATCTGTTTGATTTTTACTTTCAAAATTCATTTCTCCAAACAGATTTAAACCTTTTCCGAGTAATTTAAGAAATCTTTCTTCTTCTTCGCAAACAACTTCAATCGACTATTTAAAAATATATTACAAAATTGTAAGAATTTAAACCTTCAACTCTGATTATTCTGTCTTTCAGAAACAAAATTAATAGAAACTAGAAAATGTTTTAAAAACTAGAAGGGTAACTCAATCATTTAAGGCTATTTTCATGTTGTTATCTTTCAAAATAAACTTTTTATTTCAGTTTCAAAACATCACAACTTTAGGCAGACAATATTTTTTTAAATTTTTGTTTTTATAACAAGTTTATTTTAAACGATATTAACATAAAAATACCCTCTTAAGTGATTGAGTTACCCTTCTAGTTTATAAAACACTTTCAAGTTCATCAATTTTTTTTTCCAAAAATGTTCTAAACTATCGAAGTTACGAACCTTTGACAGATTCTTTTGAACTTCCGGAAACGTTTCACCGAGTGACGAAGTAACGTGAGGCAACAACTTTGCGACTAATCCCGAAGGAGACTTCAAAATCGTTCGTGATGCGATTACGGCTCGTCTTATAACTTTTCTCAGACAATGACTTCCGAAATGAAACGAATTTCAAGTTACTTTCAATAAAACATTGAATATTGAACTCTTATATGTCGTGTAAAATCAAAAATAATCCTAACCCAGCATCGTATTCATCTGGAATTAATCCATCCGCAACACTAACTGCACACATTCGAGCGTGGTCAGCAACGATACGATAAGCAGTGTCCACTCTGTCGTGATCATTACAATCAAACTGACCACTGTAAGGCCTGCAACCGCTCTCCTGTACACAAATAACATTAATTGAAGCTAAATGTTTTTTTAAAAAAATCCTGTTAAAAGATACTTTCAGAAGTAGCTTTAGTCCTGTATTTGCTTTTTAGAAGTAACTGGAGACAATCAGTTCCTTCCAGAAGTAACTGGAGACAATCAGTTCCTTCTAAAAGTAACTGAAGACGCTCAGTTCCTTCCAGAAGTAACTGAAGACGCTCAGTTCCTTTCAGAAGTAACTGGAGAAACTCAGTTCCTTCCAGAAGTAACTGAAGACGCTAAGTTCCTTTCAGAAGTAACTGGAGAAACTCAGTTCCTTCCAGAAGTAACTGAAGACGCTCAGTTCCTTTCAGAAGTAACTGGAGAAACTCAGTTCCTTCCAGAAGTAACTGAAGACGCTCAGTTCCTTTCAGAAGTAACTGGAGAAACTCAGTTCCTTCCAGAAGTAACTGAAGACGCTAAGTTCCTTTCAGAAGTAACTGGAGAAACTCAGTTCCTTCCAGAAGTAACTGAAGACGCTAAGTTCCTTTCAGAAGTAACTGGAGAAACTCAGTTCCTTCCAGAAGTAACTGAAGACGCTCTGTTCCTTTCAGAAGTAACTGGAGAAACTCAGTTCCTTCCAGAAGTAACTGAAGACGCTAAGTTCCTTTCAGAAGTAACTGGAGAAACTCAGTTCCTTTCAGAAGTAACTGGAGAAACTCAGTTCTTTCTAAAAGTAACTGGAGACAATCAGTTCATTCCAGAAGTAACTGGAGACAATCAGTTCCTTCCAGAAGTAACTGGAGACAATCAGTTCCTTCCAGAAGTAACTGGAGACACTCAGTTCCTTCCAGGCGTAACCACAGCCTCACAGTTCTTTCTACAAGTAACTGGAGTCCCACATTCCTTTCCAGAAATAACTCTAGGCATCAAGTTCCTTAGAGAAGTAACTGGACCTTTAAAGCTCCTTCTAGAAGTAACTTCAGCCACACAGTTACTTCTAGTAGAAACTGCAGCAGAAGTAAAAAAAAGTAACTGGAGAAGCAGAATTATTCCATTCAGAAGTAACTGGAATTGCAGTTCCTTCAAGTTGAAATTTCTTCCAGCTTAAGAACTCAAATAAAAGTTACTTCCTGAAAATTTTGCATTACAATTTATCGCACCTTCTGTATAGCTGCAAAAAGTGGCCGAAACAAATCAGTGTCGTAATTTGATAGCGAACCGTGAAGAACAGCGGTCAACCTTTCGAGTCCCATTCCAGTGTCGACGTGAAACTTTGAAAGTTTCTTCAAACTACCGTCCAGTTGTCTGTTAAAATTCAAGTCAAAACTGTCTCATGTTTTACTCTTCTAGTTTCAAACGAGTCTCAAAAATCTTTCATAACTGGAATTCTTGCCGAACCTCAGATATTACAAGAAACCATGTTTTAAAAAAAAATACTCGTACCTATCGTATTGAATAAAGACAAGATTCCACAACTCGATGACATCTGCTCGTCCGGAATTAACCAATCGTACGACATCATCGCCATTTGCAACATGACTGTAATGAATTTCTGTGCAAGGACCACAAGGGCCCGTATTTCCCATCTCCCAGAAGTTATCTTTGGAACCAAACGGAAGGATTCGATTCGAAGGAACTCCGATACGAAGCCAAATATCGCGACATTCCTCGTCGCTTTCGAGACCTAAACTCTTATCGCCACCGAAATAAGTTACGAAAAGTCTTTTCGGAGGAATTCCAAAGGGACCGGTTAACAATTCCCAACTCATACGACAAGCCTTTTCCTGTTTTAAAAAGATGTTAAGTTATTTTTCGTAATATGTTTCGTATAACGGCAAGAAATACACCTTGAAGTAACTTCCGAAAGACCAATTTCCGAGCATTTCGAAAAACGTATGGTGATAACAATCTCGACCTACGTCGTCCAGGTCGTTATGTTTTCCTCCGACACGAATACATTTTTGGCTATTTGCAGCTGTCGTTAAGTTCGATAACGAATTGTTTAAACTTGTCGTTCCGAGAAAGATAGACTTAAACTAAGAAAAATGATAAGAGAAAAGAAGAGAAAAATGAAGAGAAACTTGGAAAGTGTGTTAAAAACTAAAACTCAATCACTCAAGGGTATGAAAGTTTATTTTGAAAGATTTCAACATTAAAATGATGAAAATATGATTCAGCTACCCTTCTAGTTTGTAACATTCTCACGTTCTACTTAGTACTGTTCCTTTTAAAAGGTCAGAATGTAAAGAATGTGTAATATGTAGATGACATGTTCTCATATTTGAGAAGAAAATCGCAGAAAGTCAAGCACGTCCGGAAATTCCTTAATTTTAAAAAAAATTGCCTAAAAGGTGGAGAAACCAATCACCCATTTTGGGTGGGTGTGACATTTGCCCAAACGACACTTGCCCTAAAGGGACATTTACCCTAAAACCACTTGCCCTAAAGGAACGTTTGCCCCCAATCAGTAGTCTAAGTATGTCATTTAACGTTTTTTGTGCGCCTCAGGCACAAAAACCTATTTAACATGCTCCACCGAAAGACACTAAACCGTATAAAACGCGAGAAAAAAGTGGTTTTAGGGCAAATATCCTTTAGGGCAAATGGTTTTAGAGTACATGTCTCTTTAGGGCAAATGGTTTTAGAGCAAATTTCCCTTTAGGACCAGTGTCTTTAGGGCAAATGATTTTAGAGCAAATTTCCCTTTGTGCAAATGGCTTAGAGCAAATTTCCCTTTAGGGCAAATGGTTTTAGAGCAAATGTCTCTTTAGAACCAGTGTCTCTAGGGCAAATGTCCTTTAGGGCAAATGATTTTAGAGCAAATTTCCCTTTAGTGCAAATGGTTTAGAGCAAATTTCCCTTTAATGCCAGTGTCTTTAGGGCAAATGGTTTAGAGTAAATGTTCCTTTAGGGCAAATGGCTTTAGGGCAAATGTCATAGCCCATTTTGGGTACATTTTGTGGCATGCCCGTGGGGCCCGTTGCTAGCTGGGCCAACCTCAGAGATGTTACTTTTGAGATCTAAGGGCTTTTGATGCTTTTAACAGGTCTTATGTTCCCTTTATTTAACAGATACCAATTTTTAAATCTCAAATACGGGTTTGTTTCGTACAACTTTACAATTCCTTCCATTCGTTCACGGTCTCTCTCGTAATATTTCACAACAAGACTACAACTTTGAAACACATGTGTTTTTCATGTCGAAGTTTATTTACCTTTTTAGGTTATTCTAACCTTAAATATTTATATACCGAGTATGCTCAATGTAGTCACAGTGACGTCTGTGACACAGACATACATTGCTAGCTGACAAATAGAATTCGCTCATTTTTACGCATAAAACGTAACCTCGTAGTCCTTCAGCTTCATATAAAACCAACAGTATGGACCTTAATACTTTAGCATATAATTTATTTTTACTTTTCATAGCAATATATTTGTTCGTAAAACTAAACAACTGGTACCGAAGAAACCAAATCGACGACTTCCAGTCGAAAAGTGTTTTCATTACGGGGACCGATAGCGGTTTCGGTAAATCGCTGGCACTAGAACTCGACAACAAAGGACTCAGAGTTTACGCAGGATGTTACACGCAAGAAGGAGAAGAACGACTGCGGCACGAGTCTTCGAAACGGCTTCGAACCATCAGAATCGATGTTACCAAAAGAGAAACCATTCTTGCAGCGAGAGACTTCGTCGTAAAGGACTTGGGTCCCAACAAAGGTCAGTAACTTTCCCTATTATTGCATGTAAAATTAGACCCGTAACACCGACGATACTGGAGAGTGCAACCAAGAAAAGTACCTGTAAATTTCAAATTTAGCTTTGTTTTCAATGAAAAAGACTGGTGAGAGGCTAACATTTCAAGCTGTGGCTTAATTGACCTTCAATTAGTATAGATTTCAAAGCAAGGTTGTTCTCCTTGAATAACCTACAAGATAATCGGTATCGGCTAACTGTTCTTGTTGAATAATCGGAACAATAATCGACATCAGGAGATTGTCCTTCTCGAAGAAACGACATCGACCGATTGTCCTTCTCGATGAATCGGCATCGACCGATTGTCCTTCTCGAAGAATCGGCATCGACCGATTGTCCTTCTCAAAGAATCGGCATCGACCGATTGTCCATCTCGAAGAATCGGCATCGGCCGATTGTCCATCTCGAAGAAACGACATCGACCGATTGTCCATCTCGAAGAATCGGCATCGACCGATTGTCCTTCTCAAAGAATCGGCATCGACCGATTGTCCATCTCGAAGAATCGGCATCGGCCGATTGTCCATCTCGAAGAAACGACATCGACCGATTGTCCATCTCGAAGAAACGACATCGACCGATTGTCCTTCTCGATGAATCGACATCGGCCGATTGTCCATCTCGATGAATCGGCATCAACCGATTGTTCTTCTCAAAGAATCGGCATCGACCGCTTGTCCATCTCGAAGAAACGACATCGACCGATTGTCCTTCTCGATGAATCTACATCGGCCGATTGTCCTTCTCGATGAATCGGCATCGACCGATTGTCCTTCTCGAAGAATCGGCATCGGCCGATTGTCCTTCTCGAAGAAACGACATCGACCGATTGTCCTTCTCGATGAATCGACATCGACCGATTGTCCTTCTCGAAGAAACGACATCGACCGATTGTCCATCTCGAAGAAACGACATCGACTGATTGTCCTTCTCGAAGAATCGACATCGACCGATTGTCCTTCTCGAAGAATCGACATCGACCGATTGTCCTTCTTGAACAATTGTGAAAATAATCGGCCTCGGCCGATTGTTTTTCCTCAAAACACTGGCATATCGACAATATTATAGTATCGATCGAATAGTCGAGCCGTATTAACCAAGAAATTGCTTTCAAGCTTTCAATTTCTTCCATTAGACTTATGGGGCCTCGTAAACAATGCTGGTGTCATGAGAGGACTTGTTATCGACTTCTGTACCGCGGAGGATTTCAGACAGACCCTGGAAGTGAATTTCTTCGGAGTCATCAATACGACCGACGTCTTCTTGCCGTTGATCAAAAAAGCTCGTGGTAGAATCGTCAACGTCATCAGTATAAACGGCCGTATATCATTAGGATCGGAACCTTACACGTGTTCAAAACACGCGGTCGAACCTTACACAGATGGACTCAGGTAAATGTTGTAACAAATTTAGCTGGTTTTAAAGTGGAAACGAAACTCGATAAGGAAAACTAGAAAGTGTTTTAGAAACTAGAAGAGTTACTCAATTAGGCGATTTTTATGTTGCTATCTTTCAAAATAAACTTTATATGCGAGTTTTTGTTAATTCTTGCCGAACAAAAAGTTTATTTTGAAAGATATGTGTATAGATATGTAAGAATATTATTAAGGTGGCTGAATAGATATTTATTTTGTTTTTGTCCCACCAGATGGCGTCACTGGAGTGGCTAATGCTATGCTCTATAGACGTTTTTATAAAATTTGGACGCAAAAACGTAAAGCGAACGTATTTTTTAGAAATATTATGAAAAAATTCAAATTGTTTTTTACAAACTAGAATGGTAAAACATTATGTTAAAAGTTTTTTCAATGGCAATATCTTAAATAATAAACTATTTTATAGTTCAGTTTGAAAAATAACCAGTTTTTTAGGTTTTTCTATTGAAATTTCATGAAAAACTATTTTCGCCTTTTTTTTCAACCTGTCATAAAAAGTTTATTTTGAAAGATATCATCATTGAAAAAACTTTTAGCATTACCACCAACTATTCTAGTTTTTAAAACACTTTTAATTTTTTTGTAATGTTTCTCCTGAAAAACGTTCACTTGAAAAATAGGAATTTTCTCAAACCCGCAGTTTAGGAGGGGAAAGACCTCACTATAGAACATCATAACCACTGCAGTGGCGCCATCTGGGAAGATGAAAACTAAACAAATATCTATTCAGCCACAAGTGAAAGTATTATTTCTGAAACTGCAGAATAAACAAGAGTTTCGAAAACCATTTCATGGTGTTTGTGTTATTCGTTTTCGTGTTAAACGATTTTCACAGTTCACTGAGAAACCGTTGAACATCGAAATGGAAGAAACCAGAATAATGTTTTCGTGTTAAACGATTTTCACAGTTCACTGAGAAACCGTTGAACATCGAAATGGAAGAAACCAGAATAATGTTTTCGTGTTAAACGAATGTTATTCGATTGTTTGTTATTCGTTTTCGTGTTAAACGATTTTTACAGTTCACTGAGAAACCGTTGAACATCGAAATGGAAGAAACCAGAATAATGTTTTCGTGTTAAACGAATGTTATTCGATTGTTTGTGTTATTCGTTTTCGTGTTAAACGATTTTCACAGTTCACTGAGAAACCGTTGAACACGAAATAGAAGAAACCTGAGGATAATGTTTTCGTGTTAAACGAATGTTATTCGATTGTTTGTGTTATTCGTTTTCGTGTTAAACGATTTTCACAGTTCAATGAGAAACCGTTGAACACGAAATAGAAGAAACCAGAATAATGTTTTCGTGTTAAACGAATGTTATTCGATTGTTTGTGTTATTCGTTTTCGTGTTAAACGATTTTCACAGTTCAATGAGAAACCGTTGAACACGAAATAGAAGAAACCAGAATAATGTTTTCGTGTTAAACGAATGTTATTCGATTGTTTGTGTTATTCGTTTTCGTGTTAAACGATTTTCATAGTTCAGTAAGAAACCGTTGAACGCGAAATAGAAGAAACCTGAGGATAATGTTTTCGTGTTAAACGAATGTTATTCGTTTTCGTGTTAAACGATTTTCACAGTTCAGTGAGAAACCGTTGAACATCGAAATAGAAGAAACCTGAGGATAATGTTTTCGTGTTAAACGAATATGCTATTCTATAGGACCGGGAGACCCGAAAATATAATTCAGATTCATCCGATTTTTCGTCTTATCTGTTTTAGGTGTTGATTAAAAAAAATTGTTTATTTATTCAACTGTTTTCTAAGACGATCAATGAAAACGTTTGGAGTTCACGTGGCCGCAATCGAACCCGGTTTTCATGGAACCGAAATTACACAAACGGCATTTTGGACGAACGAAATTGACAGAACCTGGGAAAGACTTCCGAACGACATCAAAAAGGAATACGGAGAAATATACGTCGAGAAACGTAAGAAAAACGCCTCTCGAACTCTCATTATTCAGTCTTTCAGGTGCAAAATTAAGAGAAAATTCAATGTGTTTTAGAAACTAGAAGGGTAGCTCAAATATTTAATAGTATTTTAATGTTTGATATCTTTCAAAATAAACTTTTTATGTCAATTTGAAAATGATCTAACTTTAAGCAGATTTATTTTTATTTTTGTGTTTATAAAAAGTTTATTTTGAAAGATATCAACATAAAAACAGCCTTAAGGTGGCTTTATAAATATTTGTTTTGTATTCGTCCTCCCAGATGGCGCCACTGCAGTGGCTCTGTACGTAGGAAGCCTCTTCCCTCCAACCTGCGGTTTTAAGAGAAAATTTCTATTTTTCAAGCGAACGTTTTTCAGGATAAACATTACGAAAAAATTCAAAGTGTTTTAGAAACTAGAATAGTCGGTGATAATGCTGAAAGTTTTTTCAATGATGATATCGTTCAAAATAAACTTTTTATGACAGTTTGAAAAAGACGAAAATAGTTTTTCATGAAATTTCAATGGAAAAACTACAAAAAACGGGGCCATTTTTCAAACTGAACTATAATATTGTTTATTTTGTAAGATATTGTCATGAAATAACTTTTAAGATAATCTTTTACCATTCTAGTTTTGAAAACAATTTCAATTTTTTTCGTAATGTTGTTTCTAAGAAAACGTTCGCATCCAAATTTTACAAAAAACGTCTATGGACGTTAGCCACTGCATTAGCGCCGTCTGGAGGGACAAAAACTAAATACCTATTCAGTCAACAGGCAATTAGAAATCGGGACATACAGAGGTTGGCTCCGCCCTTTTTATGACGAACGGCAACTTCTAATTGGTTGGTTATGTAGTCTGACGTCACATGCTCCGCCCTTTTCAACGTCGAACCACACACAACAAACCAATTAGAAGTTGCCGGTCGTCATAAAAAAGGGCGGAGCCAACTTCTGTTCGTCCCGATTTCTAATTGCCTTTGTTTTTTATGACAGACGTCTCTACAGACAATTAGAAAACGGGATAAACTGAAGTTGGCTCCGCCCTTTTTATGACGACTGGCAACTTCTCATTGATTGGTTATGTAGTCTGACGTCATACTGTATGCTCCGCCCTTTTCAAACGTCAAACCACACAACAAACCAATTAGAAGTTGCCGGTCGTCATAAAAAGGGCGGAGCCAACTTCTGTATGTCCCGATTTCTAATTGCCTGTATTCAGTCACCTTAAGTGATTTAGTTACCCTTCTAGTTACTAAAAAAACTTTCTAGTTTTTCTTTATTTTGCCATCTGAACTGCATTTCACTTTCCTAACTGGGTTTTTGTCGATTTTTTTTCTTTCAGTTAAGAAATCCATCGGAAAATACAACAAAGACCAATTGATAAATCGTTTCAACAAAGTAGAACACGTGACCGAATCGTTATGTCACGCGCTGTTTTCGACACGACCGAAGGCTCGTTACGTATGCGGAATGGACGCGCGTTTAATGTCAATAGCAGCAATACTTTATCCGGACTGGGTTCAGGATTTCATAATTAGAAATGTTTTACAATACAACTCAGTTAAAACCAGAATCTAAAAACTAGAGATGGCCGACATTCGAATCCGACGAATCTTGAAAAATATTCGAGATTCGTAAACTCGAATCTTCACTGTTTTTTTCGTCTTTTTCGAATCCTAACCTTAAAAAACTTTGGTAAAATTAGTTTTAACTCCATTGACGTCCAATAGAAGCGTTCACTAACCAAAAAAACCGGTGATTGTTGCAAATTCGGTGGTTATCCGGATCACCAATATCACCCTGTGGCGACCCTGAGTGGCCACACTTGTTTTTTATTATTAATAATTTAATATTATGTCATTTATTTGTATTTTCTTAATGAATAGTATAGGATTCTTATATGAAGGATTCGAGAGATTCGAAGGATTCGAGAACCTTTTAGGATTCGGATTCGAGAAAATTTAAAATTTGTCCCCACCTCTAATAAAAACCTTTTTTTTTACGAAAAATCGTGAAAATTAATTGGATTTCGAAAGCTTTTTATTTTGAATAACAAGTAAATTAAATAATACAAATCGAATAAACTTATAAATCTACAAATTCGGCTTAAATTTTATGAAAAAAATTTGCTCAAAAAATACGAGCACAAAGGAGCTCTATGGAGCCCTAACAGGGCTAGTGTAAATGCACGGTAGATGGCGCTATGCAACCTCCATAGGGGTGGCCAACTCCACACGTGCTAATTAGTTGAAATCGAATGCACCCTTTTAGCCTCTAAAAAGGCGTCCAAAACAACCTTAATTATCAGAGCACGTGGACAAACTTATACCCAGAACACAATATAAGTGAAGAAAGAGAGAGCACGTGTAGAGAAATAGCGATGACGCAATTAAATGTTTGCCACGTGACAAAAAAAAGGAAGAAGGTGAGTCAGAGTTGTACGAGTATCAATACATTTCTATGGGAGACGTGCTAGTGGCGACATCTAACGCCACACGGACAAAATAAATGATCTACTTCCATCCATAATTGAAAATTCTTTTAATAAAGGCGCCAAGACACTGTGGTGCCACCTATTGGTAACCATAGATAACTATAAAAGAAATATTGCTGAGGGCAAAATTAAGTTTTCTTTTTTCAAGAAAAAACGGCTAAAAATAAAAAAAATTATATTTAAAAAGCCCTAAAAAGCCTCAAAAGTTCCACAAAAATCTTTAAAAACGAAAAAAATTAATAAAAAATAAATACCGCAACGCCATCTATTGGTAACATACGTGAACTAACAGCAACTTAAACACTATAACGTTCGCAGCGCCAATTATTGGTAAACATATGCTACACAGCAACACATAATTGCTATAAAGTTCGTAGCGACATCTATTAGAAACACGGGCAAACTGACAACTTAAATGACACTTGGCCGTACGCAGCGCCATCTATTGCAATTCAATGGAAATAAAGCAGCATACACTGTGAACCCACGTGATCGCCGTCTGCACAAGCGTTCAATAATTATTTATCTGATACCTGATTCATTCCGGCGCTCGTGAATAACAGTGAGGAATCGCCATGTGGTAGAACCGAACTGGATTCCACATAAGTGTGACCTTTGCCCTCAATAAAATACTTCAGAAACGTCTTCCGAACTTCTGACGATGAGAAATGCGTTAAACCGCAACGAAATCTAACAAAACAAAGACATTGCTTGCACTTTACGCGTTGAAGCGTCGCGTAACGCATCATATATAAATGCATTATGCGTTAAATCTGACGAAATGTAAAATATTTCATCGAAAATTTCACAAAAACAACCAACAAAAACACAGATCGCGGCTTTGGCGCCAGTATAACCGGTTACTTAAAACATCAAACCGATTAATCACTTACCGTTTAATTTGCGCAGAAGACACTCTCGTTAGTTATACCTACCGACGTACAGGTGACGCTAGCAGTCATCTTCAATCTATAGATTCAATAAACATAAAAACTACACAAGCGCCACCTAAACGTCGGAACGCACAAATAATACTCCCACCTAATGTCCTTATTTGAACTGTATTACATCTTTCTTTTTGTAACAAAAAAGGACTGCTTAGAGGCTAGATTTTTCTACTATCTTATCTTTGTTATAAGCGTAAATTTAGCCTCTAACCAGTCTTTTCCCCACTGGTATAACAATTACGAGTGTTCAATTTATCAATTTTTTGTAATTTATGTATTTATAAATCGATTAAAATCATCGTAAATTTTCTAATAAATATGTAAAATAATAGAAATAAATAAAATCAAACCTTTTTATTAAGAATTTGTGTCCGTTTTTCTTCTTAAGTTGTTTTATGAAGAGCTGATTTTCAAAACTTTTGGTTATTCTGTAGTTCGTGTTAAAAACTAGAAGAGTAACTGAATCACTTCATAGTATTTTCATGTCGATAACTTTCAAAACAAACTTTTTATAGATAAAAAATTAAAAAATATCGTCTGCTAACGTCTGCATACGTTTTCAAAATGACATAAAAAGTTTATTTTGAAAGATATCAAGATGAAAATAGTTTTAAGTAATTGAGCTACCCTTCTAGTTTTTAAAACAGATTCAAGATTCTGTTCAATTTGGCTTCTGAAAGACAGAATAATCATGAGTTCAAGGTGCGTTTACACTTTAAAACCTAATTAACTTCTTTTATTTAAAAGATTGTGATTCCGATCCTTCGTAGAGTCCCAAAAGGACTCCTTCTACGACCATGTCCTTTAGTAAGCTGCCAGGAGGATAAGACTTCGAAGTTAGAAACGGATCGGAAACAAACGTCACGATCGGTCGGTGGGTCGTCGTTGCTGTCTCATAATTCAAAGATGCAAGTGAATACCTTTATAAATATAAAAAGTATAAAATACAGCTCGAGACTCATCAGAAAAGAATTCAATAAAACGATTTAGATTAATAACATACTCGACATTCTCGTTACGCGTCAAATTATGAATTCCCAGGAACGAAATAACGGATTTTGGAACAGGATTCAATTTCAAAACTGCCTAAAAGCAAATGAAAATTAAAAATTAACAATTTTCATTGCAAAATCAGCATTTTAAGACTTAAAATTGCCTACTTTAAGGCTCAAATAGAACTTTTTTAAACGTCAAATTTAACTTTTTCCATTTTTAAGCCTCAAATTTGATCTTTTTTATAGATCAAATCAGCTTTTTTAAGCTTTTAGACCTCAAATTTGACTTTAAAATCCTCATGATTAGTTTTTCGAGGCATAAAATCGACTACTTAACGGCTGAAATTAAACGGTTTCCATTTTTTATGTTTCGAATTTGATATTTGAACCTTTAATTCAACATTTTTTATATTTTTAAGGTACAAATTCGACACATATGTTTATAATATTCAAAATCAGCGTTTTAACTCATGAGATCGACTACTTTGATGCTCGGATTTGACTTCTTCAAGCCTCGAATTGAGGAACAACCTTCAAATAATGTTCCAATCCCTGTCTACGATGTTCGAGAACACGAGGATTCCAATTTCGGACCCTTTTAGGAGGAAATTCCGGAGTATTTATCACTTTCTTTAGCTGAAACAGAAAACAACAGTAAATAAATCAGTTGTGAATCTTACAACAAAGATGACAGATGTCAACAAAAAAACGCAATGACGTCACACACACAGGTGACCCTCTGTGACCTTTAACCTGCTTGTGTAAGGTGTGAAAGGCCGTGTATCGTTTCTCAGTCCTTTGTAAACGTCCCAAATGATAGATTTCGATGACAAACACCTTTAAAGATGATATTTTAGATAAATAAACCGAAATGTGGAGGGTTTTCTTACCGTGTAACATCTTCCTTGATTGTCCTCAACGGGATGATACGATGGAACCGTCGCTTTTATCATCTTATTTCATTGGAAATTATTTTAACTACTTTGTAAACATAGGTTTCTTTATCTTCTTTGTGTATCTAAAGAGGCAAAACGCCTAAAAACAACGAAAAATGTTGCGAAATCGTGACGAATCATCACCTGTAGCCAAGTTGGCCGACTCATACCTATGGACAGGCAGTTAGAAATAGGTGAAAACTTCAGTTGGCTCCGCCCTTGTTATGACGACTGGCAACTTCTAATTGGCTGATTATGTAGTCTGACGTTGACATCTGACGCATGTGACGTCAGACTTCATAACCAGCCAATTAAGCGGAGCTAACTGAAGTTTTTGCCTATTTCTAACGGCCTGTTACCTATGGCGATTGATCGATTATTAATCGAGTTTGTTGTTGTTGAGTAATCGATTTTTATTTCGATTCTGATACTGCCGATACATCGGTTGAATCGATTCTCATATTTATGGAAGCCCGTTTGGAACATTTCGCACAATAATTTTAGCTCAATATACGGAAGCAAACACAAGAACCGACCAAAAATTGCAACACATCTCAAAAGACATGAATGAGTTGCACAATGGCAACGAGCCCAAGTGGGTTTCGAACCCGTCACAACACTGGTTCAGAACTAGAGGCTTTAACCATCTAAGCTATCCTGTCAATTGCCCACAAAATAATTTTAATAATAAATATACTTATGTTTAATTTAATAATTTGTCTATATTAAAATAAAAACTTAAACACTAGTAGGATTCGAACTCGTGGACTCAGGTTTACAGAGCCGAGGTGTCACCAACTCAGCCACAATGGCAGATCACAAACACCAAAATTAATATATTCTACTTAAGATTTTGTTTAACAATATATATCAAACAAATCTATAGAAAAAAAATATAACAAAAATTAAAATTCAGCCTAAGTAGATGGAGCCACCGTCTCCATTAAAAAAATTTTGTCAAAAAGCAAAAACGTTTTTTTTTAGGTATAGGATTTTTAACATAGAACTTTTTTAATTAATGTTTCAAATGTTTGAAGACAGGGGCGCTATGATCAACTATTACATAGAGCCTATGTATAGTGTTGGGTTAGGTTAGGTTAGTGGGTTAGTGTTGGGTTAGGTTAAGGTTAGTGGGTTAGTGTACAGGCAAGTAAAGACAGAGAGATACAGTCGTTTGCTCTGCCCTTTTATGAGCGTCAGACCAAATATCAACCAATTGGAAATTGAAAAGGGCGGTGCATGTGCATGTCACTCTGTCCAATTACAGAAAGTGACATCATATAGTTTATATAAGACGTCACTTCTGATGATGACGTTGCACATGATATTTTTCCCGCCAAAAAGGTTGCAAATAACAAGGATGAAAGGAGCACCAATAGGATTTGAACCCTCAGCATATTGGTTCAGGGTTAGAAGCCTAAGCAACCCTGCCAATTACACGCTGCGCAATTTTAACAATAAATATATTTATTTTAATAATTTAAAATTATTAAAAATTAAGGGACACTACTGAGTTTTGAACCCAGGACCATCAGCTCACAATGCACAGATGCTAACCACACAGCTAAACAGACAACTGTATCAACAGAGTCAATAAATTATACTTTGTTTAATAATATATCAAACTAAATCTATAAAAAAAAATCAAAAAAATTCAGCCAATGTAGATGGAGCCACCGTCTCCATTAAAAAAAATTTTGCCAAAAAGCAAAAACTTTTTTTTGAGGTATAGGATTTTTAACATAGAACTTTTTTAATTAATGTTTCAAATGTTTGAAGACAGGGGCGCTATGATCAACTATTACATAGAGTCCATGTATGAAGTGTTAGGTTAGGTTAAGGTTATTGGGTTAGTGTTGGGTTAGGTTAGGTTAGTTCGTTAATCTTGGGTTAGGTTAGGTTGGTGGGTTAGTGATATGTTAGGTTTAAAAAATAACCAATAGATGGCGCCAGCATTTCCATAAAACGTTCCCTTGAAAAATATAAATTTTCTCAAACCATGGGGGGGGGGGGGGGGAACTTCCTACACTAATTATATAGAACGTATTATCCACAGTAGTAGCGCCACCTAGGGAGAACAAAACAAAATAAATTTATATAAAGCCACCTTAAATGCTTCTTATTAAAAGTTCATGTCGAATTTGTAAATATTTGTTTTAAATTATGCAAATTTACTGATGAATAAAATAAACGTCATAATAAATATTTTAAATAATAATAAATTAATGAGTTTCTAATTTTTCTAGGTTATAATTAATAAACAAAATCTAATTCTTTGAATTTAGGAATTAAAAATGAACATTTCTCAAGTAGGAAATTGCATTTTTTTCTTCTTCCTCATCCTGATTATGAAACATTTACAAATAAATATAACAAAATGTTGAAAGGAAAAAATACAATTATTTGCAATCTTAAAAGTTTGCAAAAATGTTTAAAAATAACTTAGTGCGATTTGCATTTGCAATATTTGTGATTTTATGTGTAAATTGTCAAGTAGAAATTAATGGTAAGATACTAAAATTCAAGTTATTCTACATTTTAAAAACAATTTTGAAGAAAAACTTTAAGAAACTAGAAGAGTAACTGACTCAATTTAGTCTATTTTCATGATTGATATCTTTTAAAATTCTTAGAAAATTGTTATTAGAATTTTTTGTTTGGCACAACTTGAAGTGAAAAGCGAAAATGACTAAAATTAATATCAATTAATATAATTAAAGTTTACTTTGAAAACACTTCATTGATTATTTCTGTCTTTCAGGTGTAAAAATAAAGAGAAACTTTGAAAGTGTTTTAGTAACTAGAAGGGTTGCTCAATCACATTAACATTATTTTCATGCTTGATGTCTTTTAAAATAAACTTTTATAGACAAAGATTTAAAAAAAATATTGCCTGTTTAAAGTTGGGTAATTTTCAAACTTTTAACATAAAAAGCTTATTTTGAACGATAATACTATGCAAATATCCTTAAGTGATTGATCTACCCTTCTAGTTTCTAAATACAATAACAAGTTTATCTCAATTATTCTGTCTTTCACAGGCAAAATTAAGAGAAACTTGAATGCACTTTAGAAACTAGAAAGGGCACCTCTATTACTTAAGATTATTTTCATGTTTCATATAAAGTATTAATTTTATAAAATAAGCAATCTTACAAATGAAAATAATAAATAACTAAGAAACTAGAATAGTATATCGCAATCACTTAAGGGTATTTTTTTGATGATATCTTTTAAAATAAACTTTTTATAGACAAAAATTTAAAAGAAAATATTGCCTGGGTTATTTTAAAAGATATCAACATAAAAATACCCTTAAGTGATTGCGATATACTATTCTAGTTTCTTAGTTATTTATTATTTGCATTTGTATTATTGCTTATTTTATAAAATTAATACTTTATAAACCTGTGTTAATTAAATTTATTTTGGTTTTGGTTTTAAATACAAAGACAAGCCAATAGTTTGCATCAAAACACCTCTGTCGCATTTCCGTCCAAAACCTCGAAGATATGACGTTAACGATCTCGGATACTTGGAAATGTTTCGCGGTTGGGTTGACGTACAAGGACAGGGAGCAGCTAATGACTATTGCAGGTAAATATTATTTATAGATAACCTGTCAATATTAAATTTGCATAAAATGTCTTTTAGGTTTGTCGGACATGGAGACGGTATTAACTTAGCTTGCGCTTTGGCCGGAACTCACGGCGAAAAGGAAAACAATTACATTTCCTCTACGAACAAATTTCCTCGTGGTTATACGAATACTTGGTACATGAGAGATGAAGACGGAGACGGAAGAGATGATTATTGCAGGTGGAAATGACGGAATTCTAGTTGAGAAAATGAATAAATAAGGTTAAAAAAATACAAAAAATTATATGAAATTTTCGTAGATGTCTCGGTGAGGTTGGAAACCAACAGGTCGTTTGTACCAAAGCAGGACCTAACGGGTTCTATGGATCAGTTGCACAAGGAGGAAATACTATGAGTTTTACTCCGACCGGACCTCTGGAGTGCGAGAAAAGACATGTTAGACCGGAGTTCGGAAGAGCTTACGGCTTTGTTTAATATTATATTAGACCTGTGATTAAATAAATATTTGATTTGTGATAAAATAAAAGCAAATTTTCATAATTTAACAAATTAAAGTTGTTTTTTTCTTTTCTTGTATTTTGTAAAACTGTGAATCATATTGTAAAATCGCTAAAAAATTACTCTGCAAAAGTAACTAAGCCCCGGGGGAGTAAATCGTTTTACCCGTTCTCAACCTTTTACGGCGACGGTCAGTTTTGGGCCGTATAAACCCAAAATTGACCACGGGCGGCCGTTTCTGGGCACGGCTTGCCGACTCCAACTCCAACCGATCAGGGATGATCAGTGCTTTTCGACAGCAAAAGATATAAAATTACTCTTTTAAAGTAACTGAGTTACAGTCACTTTAAAGTAGTTCACAAAGAAAAAAGTCCATTATAATAATTTTAATAAAGAAAACCTTTTCGAAACACCAATTTAGTTTCATTTTTAATACAATTTACAAGTCGAAATAATTCCTTAGAAATCTGTAATTTTTAAAAAAAGTTCATAAATCTTGTTTTGTTTTCTCGTCCGAATTTCAACTAAATTCTCGAAAAACGAAAGATTTACAAAAAAAAAAATAATAACCGCAAACAAAAATAAATTATATTTTGTACGAATTAAAAACACACAACACAATCAGTGAATATTAATTTAATTCACTGCATAGAACATACTTTTTTTTCATTTCAAGAAAATTCTTTTAACAACTTTCTACCAAAAGAGTAAACTTGGCAACACTGCCACCCAATAGTTTCTAACGGAAGAACACGTTCCTATTTGTAGCAATGCTTTAGAATAGGCAAACAGTGTTGCCAACTACTTAGAATTTCATATTTCTTCTAGTTTCTTAAGTTTCAAGTTTCTAATGATTTTCGAATTCTTGATTACTCTGTTTTTCAGAAGAGCTAAATTAAAAGAAACTAAAATGTGTTTTAGAAACTAGAAGAATAGTTGTGCCATTTTCAAACTGACATAAAAAGCTTATTTTGAAAGATATCAACATGAAAATAGCCTTTAGTTTTTGACCCTTCTAGTTTCTAAAACACTTTCTAGTTTCCCTTCATTCTACACCTGAAAGACAGAATAATCGAGAGATTGAGAGGCGTTTACACCTTTATGAACAACTGATTTCGGAACTCTGAATATTCTTCTTTCCAGAAGAGCAAAATTAAGCGACTAGAAAGTCTTTTAGAAACTAGAAGGGTAGTTCAATCTCTTAAGGGTATTTTCATGTTGATATCTTTCAAAATAAACTTCTTATAGACAAAATACCGTCTGCTTAAAGTTGAATCGCTTCCAAACTGACATAAAAAAAGCTTATTTTGAAAGATATATCAACATGAAAACACCCTTAAGAGATTGAGCTACCCTTCTAGTTTCTAAAAGACTTTCTAGTCGCTTAATTTTGCAACTGAAAGACAGAATAATCAATTGTTCGAGAGGTCAATTTACACTTTAAAACCAATACGATGACTGAACCATTTTGTTTGATCTCGTTGTTGGCAACACTGTGGTCCAAATAGTTGATAACTGAATTCATCGGATTTTTGGATTTTTCAGTTTTAAAATCCCGTTTTTTTCTCAGTTAAGAGAGTTTTTCGTTTTAATTTACTTTAAGAAATGAACTATATAAAGACTGTACAATACGGAAATTCGATAAAACATTTTGTTTGCTCTCGAACTTACCGCTTTTAATTAGAAAGAAAAAAAAATGACTTTGAATAAGAACCGTTAAATCCATCGTCAGTTTTTCCGTCCAGTTTGTTGTTTCTTAACTCCGTGCCGTTCGATAATCGATTTAATGTGAGAACTGCTCGAAGGGGCGTTCGTAAAGAGGCAGCCGACGAAAACGTACGGACCCCAAGCACGATGAGTCACGACTTTACAACAACCGAGATCTTCGATACGAAAACCTAAATGTCGATACCGTTCGTCAGTCTCGAACATCGTCGAACTCGTGTATGGTCCGAGATAAGGACGACCAGACGAAGGATCGATGAAATCGGCCCAGTAACCGAGGTCCTTTAATTCGGAACAGATCTCTTCGGCCGCTATAACAAACTGCAAAAAAAGAGAAACCGTTAAAAGTCAGATTTCGATCGAGATGTAAGAAAACAAAAAGATTCTAACATAAAGCATAAGTTCCTCTCTTTCGATCTCTACTTCGTAATTCCAAGCCGACATATCGTTATCGGTTTTCTGACTCAGAGTTACGACCGTGAAATGACCATTCGTTGTGTCCATTCCCGGAAAAAGATCGGCAAAATCTACAAAGAAAAAAAAAACTTCGTAAAGTTTGTAAAACTCGAACTAGAACTTGAAGTTTAACCTTTACGAATCAACTGAGGACATTCTTGAGCGATGCATTCGAGAATGTCGCCGGCTGTTGGCATTTCCACTTCTTGCGTTTCGTTTTCCTGCAGGTTTTTTTTAAAGTTATAAAAAATTTTTGTAACTTTTGACTTCAATAAAGTAAGAAAAACGCAGACATGAGCAGTTTCTGCATGTTTCCTTTAGATTATTCCAAGTTTGAAGCCAAATTTTACAGTATTTTCAATTTATACATTGAAACTTAGGCGTTTAAATGCAGTATTCAGCATGTTTTATACAAATTTTGTACAAATTTCAGCAATTTACTTACAAATTTTCAAGTTATAATGCAAAAAACTAACAATTCGAACCTGATTCGGACCGAGAACTTGCGAAAGAACCGCACCGTGTCGTTCCTGAGGCAGTTGAAACGAAAATAAATCATTTTCAGATGATTTCTGTTGCGTTCCAAACGAATCTTTCGTCTGTTGCTACAAACAGAACGAGAAATCAATAAAAACAGAAAACATTATGAATCTTTTCAATATGTTACGAGCTGAGTTCCGAGTCCGATGTTTCCCGGAAGTGGTAATCTTCGATCTCGAGGTCCTAAAAACCCTAAATTCGGATCTGGCCATACTGTTGTACTAGTATCTATCCAAGAAAACAAAAAAGACTAATTAGAAACAGATTTTCATCAAAAAACGGACAAAAATGGGATACAACCGTCTGTGGTTCCATCTTCGGTTCGTTCTCTGGGTCCTTGTCCCCACTTAGATTCTGATGAAAACGATTGAATACTTTGAGCTACAGCACGAAGACTACATTTATACGTCAATACTGTCCGAGATTTACACAGCAGCTGTGGGGAACAAAAAACAACGCGTTAGAAATGAATTTACAGATGTAAAAATGCAAATTTTTGATCTTATTCTCACCCTAACTGCCATATCACGTTCGAAAATGATTATAAATAGTTGAAATACGACTAAAAGACGTCTTTAAAGGGTTAAAACGATGTCAAAACTCTTTGAAACAGCCTCAAATGATCTTAGATGTGATAAAAACGACGTGAAAGTTGCGAAATCAAGGAAGAAAATCGTGTTCGACACCCTGAAATACGACTGATTTTTACGTTTTTTAACTGCAAATTATGATTTTTTTACGTTAAATACAATATTACGTTAATAAATATTCGTTTCAATGACGATTTCTTTCAAAAAAAAACGAAAAAACACAAGAAATTTGCGCCAGATCGCAAAAATTAAACGTCGATAAAAATAATACAAGCCGTTCCTAAAACTACTCACTAGATGGCAGTGCGACCTTCAAATCGATATACATCGATACGTTAACATAAATCGACACGAAAAAAAAACTTTGTATTGAAGAATAAATCGATATTATAAAGTATCGATTCCTTCATTATTTTATTAAAAAATTTATTATAGAAATTAAAATTTCGTTATAAAATAAATAAAATGTATTTTAAATTTGTTATAAAATAAATACAATGTTTTAAATTTATTATAAAATAATTAAAATGTATTTTAAATTTGTTATAAAATAATTAAAATGTATTTTAAATTTCGTTATAAAATAAATAAAATATATTTTAAATTTATTATAAAATAATTAAAATGTATTTTAAATTTGTTATAAAATAATTAAAATGTATTTTAAATTTGTTATAAAATAAATACAATGTTTTAAATTTCGTTATAAAATAAATAAAATGTATTTTAAATTTGTTATAAAATAATTAAAATGTATTTTAAATTTATTAAATATGATAAATTAAAAATTTTAATGAGTTCATGTAAACTTTGGAAAGCAACTTCAAAAGTTTGTTAAAAACTAGAATAGTAAATACATGCCTTAAAAGTACCGGTATTTTCATGATGAAATCTTTCAAATTAAATATTTTATTTCATTTTCCAAATTTATCAAACGTCAAGTATTTTTTAAAAATAAAATAAAATAAACTGACATAAATAAAGTTCATTTTTAATGAAAATAATTTTACAACCATTCATTTAGTCTTCTAGTTTATAACAAACTTTCAATTTTATTTTATTTGAATGGTTTTCAAATGGTTGTTAAATTTTTGTCTAAACTGTAAATATAAAATTTAGAAATGAGCCAAAATAATTTTTATTAAATAATTAAATCAATTACAGTAGAACGTCGATTATCCGTCACATATGGAACAGGGTTGTAACGCAATAAAGGTCGGATAATACGAATAATTATCAAATTGTACATATAATAATTTATTAAATTATACAAAAATACAATATCGTAAAATAAAATAAAGTGTATAACGCATATACATATTAAGGGTCGGATAATCGAGGTTCTACTGTATATATTTTTTAATTTAAACAATTTGCATTAATTATATTCGAAATATTAAAAGATTTTCTTTTTCGGTTGCAGTATAGTTTTTTGTAAATAAAATGACAACATTCTGACTTGTAATTTTGACACATTTTAAACAATGTTATTGAATTATAGCATTAATAGGGCTCGAATTTTTATGCAAAATATCAAGCAAATGTTTCTCAATATGTGGCCCAAGTGTTAATTGTAAACTTAATCATCATCATTACAGAAACAGCTACATTATGCTTTTTTCCAATCAAAAAGGCTGGTTAGAGGCTAGATGTCCGTGTTACTATCAGTTGTTTCTATCCTCTAACCAGTGTTTTTGATTAAAAAATCATAATTATTGGTTGATCAAGGATTGTAAATTCACAATTGGGCACTTGGGGCCACAAATTAAGAAACATTTGCTTAAAATATTGCATAAAAATCCGAGATCGAATCATTAGTTACAATAAAGTTCGCTAAAATTCTTTTGTTCGAACTTCTTGATCTTCAGTTTCAGTATCTGGTTCCCAAAATTTACAATAAACCATAAACCAATTTACTTGAGGACAATAAAGTTTGCGATTTCTTTTGTTTTCGATGCATTTTCCTAAAGAAAAGAAAAAAATATAAATTCATTTTTTTAAAAATTTTAAATTATATTTTAAAATGTAAAATTTATAATAAAAGTTGAAACTTCAATTTTAAATATAATTAAAAAATATATATATATATATATATATATATATATATATATATATATATATATATATATATATATATATAAAATTCAAAATTGAAATATCCAGTGCTGTGAAATAATGTAACAAAAGTAATGAATTATTCTAATTAAATTACTTTATGAAGTAATTAATAATTCAATATATTAATTTGTAAACTTAACTTCGTAACTATTAATTGGAATTAATTACACCTTTTATTGTAAAAAAATGGCAATAATTACCTTTCAAATTACTTCTGTTTTTGTATTTTTAACTATTTTTTGTTGTTAAACTACTCAGAACTATTCTTGATTAATTATTATCGATTAATTATTTAACGAGCCTTATATTTAATTTTGCAATTATTATTTCTTTTGTATAGTTGATGACGTCACACTCATTCTTAATCTCCACTGATTTATAATTGCAAAGTAATTGAAATACTTTAGAAAAAAATAAGTAAATGTAATTCATTTCTTTTTTTTAATTTTAGTAAGTGTAATTAGTTTATCAATGATATAAATAATAATTAGGGCTCAGATTTTTATGCAAAATCAAGCAAATGTTTCGCAATCTGTGGCCCACCAAGTGCCCAATTGTGAAATAACAATCATGTTTAAATCGACCAACAATAATGAATTTTTCAATAAAAAACACTGGCTAGAGGCTAGAACTCTAGTTGACAAGTTGATAGTAACCAGAAATCTAGCCTCTAACCAGCCTTTTTGATTAGAAAAAGTGTAAATGCAATTGCTCCATTGATGATGATTATGTCACAATTGGCACTTGGGCCACAAATTGAGAAACATATGCTTGATATTGCATAAAAATCCGAGCCCTAATAATAATTATAATTAATAACTTTGAAAAGCAGTTTTTGTCCCAACACTGAATATAAATCTAAACATTTAAATGTCATAGAAAAATGTTATAGATACAAGATATGAATTTTTTGGTGAATTTTCTAGTATTTTATTTGTTACAACATTGGAACTATCTAATGTTCTAACAAATAAAATACTAGAAAATTCATCAAGAAATGAATTTTTGTATCAATAACAATTTTAAGTATAAAGAATTAGAAAACAGTTGTTATTTACTTGTTGCAAAACTGACCAATAGACCAACAACAATACAAATAATTGTACCAATACTGGGATACCAAGTATAAGAAACATTGTATAATAATTCAATACCCTGCCTGAAAAACAAAAATGCAAAACAGAAACAGATATATATATATTTATAAAAAAAAATAAGAAAAACATTAATTAATTTCAATATGTTGTCACCAATTAGGTAAAGCTGTAGTATTTGTATAAAATACAACATTTGTGTCATCTTTAGAACAATTTCCAAATGGTAAAGATGGAATTGGTGGAGGAAATATAAGAACATCAACTGATATCCAAATTATAACACAATAACTAACTATCATTCCAGTCAATGCACCCTTAAAGAAAAATTATATAAAAAAAAATTAGTATCTAATTTGCATATTTCATTTTCCTCTTTTTGTTATATATTTACCACCCAATTGGCAAAAGGAAATACTAAAGCCATAATAAAAACTCCAAGAGAAGGACCACATGTAATACCACTGATTGAATTATTAATCTTTACAATTATTAAGAACAAAATTTTTTAGAAAAAAAGTAATTATAAATAAGGCTAGGATTTTTATGCAAAATATCAAGCAAAATGTTTCTGAATCTGTGGCACAAGAGCCAATTGTGAAGTAACAACAATCCCGTTTAGATCAATGTGACGATGCTGGCCCTTTGGCGCCACTGTTTCGACTCTTTTGAACCGGTGGTGCCACCGACTCGATTGGCGGACCAGCCCCTGCTCCTAGAGCAGCTTTTACCGGTCGAGACATTAGCTAGTCTGACCTGGTAACAACCCACAAAAAGACCGTTTTCTCAGGAACCTTCCTGTATAGTGCTTGACGATGCCGATGGCACTTTAGTCCTTTTTCGTTGAGTTATTGGAGGTTCCAGGCAGAGAGACTTAGGCGGTGTCTGAGTACCTTCTGCTGGATACTCCATTGTTTTCGGAGTCCTAGAACTCAATAAATTCTGTACACAACACACTTTTAAGTAAAAATAAAATAAACTCTTTTACTTCGATTATTAAATTTCTTTAAATCAAAAACCCTGGTAAAAGGCTAGAATTCTAGTTGACAACAGATAGTAACCAGACAACTAGCCTCTAACCAGCCATTTTGATTGCAGTTGCTCTAATGAGGATGATGATAACTTTATAAATTGGCTCTTGGGCCACAAATTGAGAAACAATTGCTTGATATTGTGTAGTAATATTTGCATAAAAATCCGAGCCTTAATAATCCATTATTTAAATGTTGTACCTGCAAAATCTCAGAAGATCTCTCAACCAAACAAACGACTAAAATGGACAATATTGCAATCACCAGAACTGAAATTAATTGAAATTTCACAAGTTTATTTCATATGATAAAATTGTAATATTTTATTAAAAGTGTAAAAGCACTTTGAACTCTTTAATTATTCTGTCTTTCAGAAAAGAAACTTGAAAATGTCTTCAAAATAAACGTTTTATAGCTAAAAATTTAAAAAAAATCATCTGATTAATGTTTGGTGATTTTAAAATAGACATTAAAAGCTTATTTTGAAAGATATCATTATGAAAATCAGCCATAAGTGATTGAGCTACCTTTCTAGTTTCTAAAATAATTTCAATCGTTTTTACTACCAAAAAACATAATAATGAAAATTCGATTTTCAAACTCTGGTTATTTTGTTTTTAAATAGCAAAATTAAGAAAAAAACTATGAAGTGTTTAGAAACTAGAAGGGTAATATAGTCATTTCATAGTATTTTCAAGGTGATATCTTTTAAAATAAACTTTTTACAGACCAATAATTAAAAAAAATATTCTCCACTTAAAGTTGGGTCATTTTCAAATTAACATAAAAAAGCTTATTTTGAACGATATCAACATGAAAATACTATGAAATGACTAAGTTACCCTTCTAGTTTCTAAACACTTTATTTTGTTGCACCCACAAAATGCACCACCCGTTTTTACCAGCAATTCTAGAAGCCAAAATGGTTTTTTCTTCGGACATTGATTTGAATGTTTTGATCTTTTTTATGTAATCTTCAACAACAATAACTGAAATTGCATTCAGATTAGCTGAAGTGACACTAAATACATAAATAATAATAATTGAATATAAGTTATTTTTAAATTCCGCAGAAAAAAAAAAAATGGATATTCTAGTCTGCATAGTAAAAATTAACCAGTTACCTAAGAGCTCCACTGAAAATACCAGCAATTAAAAGTCCGGCAAGTCCAGGATATTGACCAAGTTTATTTAAAATATAAAATGGTAAAATCTACAAATAAAATTCAATAAACATCAAAAAAGACTAAAAACTAGAATAGTAAGTACATTTTTATATTATCATGACGATCTCTTTAAAAAAATACACTTTTTAGGGTTTTTTTTATAAAAATCCTTTTGTAAAACTGAGCTAAAACTCAACGTTTATTAGAAACTATATTAAGTTTTAAAATATTAAGTTTTCAAAGTGCAATGTACACCTTAAATATATACTGATCTAGTGATAGAAAAACAAAAAATTGGTAAGTGCGGTTCTATTTTTTAAAAAATATTTAAAAATCGCGAATTTCTAACTTTTATGTTAAACTCCATTGAGTGCGCACGCTCGTAAGCAAAAAACATCCGTTAAAATGGTCGTAAAAATATGTAAAAATAATTTTAAAAAACCAGAAAAAAACTCAGCACGTGCTCCAATGTGTTGACTTCACTGTGGTTTAATTGTGTTTTTTTTAAAATTATTTTTACGTATTTTTACCAACATTTTTTTGCTTACATAAAGTTTTGTTTAACATAAGAGTTCGAAATTCGCGATTTTGAAATATTTTTTTTAAAAATAGAACCGCACTTTCCAAGTTTTTGTCATTCTATCACTCGATCAGCATATATTTAAGGCGCACATTGCACTTTGAACCATCAAAATTGGACAACTTTAAATATGAAAAATATAAACATATTACCGCCGCGACTGTGTAAATTTTAAAAATTAACAGTTTTTTCATTAACATCGGGTCTATGGGTTCAATAGAAAAAACGATGCTAGCGCTCTTTGCGGAGATTTTTCGAAGTAATTTTGCGATGTAGGATCTTAAAGGAAATCATTACGGCTCGAATTTTTATGCAATATCAAGCAAACGTTTCTCAATTTGTGGCCCAAGTGCCAATTGTGGAAGTAAGCATTATCCATTCGAGCAATTTTATATTTTTTTAAAATCAAAATGACTTTTCAGAGGCTAATACAGATGTCAACTAGAGTTCTAGCCTCTAACCAGTGTTTTTGATTTAAAAAAATTATAAAAATGTTGGTTGATCGGAAGATTGTCACTTCACAATTGGCTCTTGGGCCACAGATTGAGAAACATTTGCTTGATATTTGCATAAAAATCCGAGCCCTAGAAATCATCAATTACCTGATCCGATTTTGTGATGTCACCGGCTTTTAATGGATCACATTTGTAAAATGCTGCATAAACGACCAATCCATTAAAAAATGCAACAATGCTTATGAGTAAATCAAGACATGCACTGATTAAAATGCATCTTTACGAAGAAAAAAAACATTTTAAAATTTTATGAAAAATATATCTAATAAATGCAATAATTTATTATTAAATGATTGGTGTCACCTTTTAGCAGATTTCATTGAATCTACTCTTAAATATTTCTGAACCGTTGTTTGATTTCCAGAATAACTAAGTAACCAACAAGAGAATACGTAAATGGTGGTTCCCCATAAAGTGCTTCTTACGTCGAAGTTTGTACTTAAACTAATAACAAAATTCAAACAAAATTTTATATTATTCGCTATTATTAATATGATTGTTTTATAATACTTAAAATAGTCTATTCTTCCAGTCTGTAAGCTTCTTTGCCACACTGTGCTCACTCCTCCAGCATTGACAGTTCCATAAATGAAAACTACGAGAACCGAAGTTGCGAGAACGGTTGCTTGTAATGTGTCCGTCCATACGACAGCCTTTAAACCACCCTAAATAGTGAAAAATATACTATATTCAAAATGATTAGCAATTCACAACATTTAAGGTGGCTTTGTAGATATTTATTTTGATTTTGTACCACCAGATGGCGCTTCTGTGGGATTGACATTTGTATATTCATTTTGTTTTTATATATGTGCTTGACAATGCTTACTGCTGCATGTGGACTTTTTATGTCCCTCTGCCATAGGCCTATTTGGCTGCTAGCAGAGTACTAATTGTAATTGTAATTGTAAAATGCTATTCCTTCATAGACGTTTTTTTTCGTCAAATTTGGACGCAAAAACGTCAAGCGAACGCAGTTTAGAAACAACATTATGAAAAAATTCAAATTGTTTTAAAAACTAGAATGGTAAAAGGATATGTTAAAAGTTTCTTCATGCTAATATCTTACAAAATAAACAATTTAATAGTTCAGTTTGAAAAATGACCCATTTTTTATGTTTTTCCATTGAAATTTAATGAAATTTTCGCCTTTTTTCAAACTTGTCATAAAAGTTTATTTTGAAAGATATCATCATTGAAAAAAAAACTTTTAACATTATCACCAACTATTCTAGTTTTTAAAACACTTTGAATTTTTTTTTCGTAATATTTCTTCTAAAAAACGTTCGCTTGAAAACTAGAAATTATCTGAAAACTGCAGTTGAAGGGAGGGAAAGAGCCATTGCAGTGGCGCCATCTAGGAGTACAAAAACAAAATAAATATTTATAAAGCCACCTTAAAATCACTAAAAAATAAATATACCAATAATGTGTAAGTAGTACAAATGCTGACCATCAATAGAACAGAAGTCCAAATACTGGCTCCAGTTACTAAATGAAATCAATTCGAAATTTACATCATTAAAAACACTTTTATCTTTCAAAATAAACTTTTTAAAGCAATTTTAACCGCCATAAAAAATTTATTTTGAAAGATATATTGTCAAAAAAAGGCTACGACTCAATTGTTTTACTCTTCTAGTTTCATTTAAATTTAAGAAACCATGGGCGCAATTGGAAACTAAATACTTTCTGTGTGCATTCGAATGCACCCGATGTCAATTAGCATTTAATTTAATTGTTATTTAACTTTTGTTTTACATTGGTTTAGAGCTAAAGCTGGTGTGTAAACGGCACATCCCAAATAAAGGACCTTAATTAGAAAACAAAATATAAACATTAATCAATTTATTTTAAGTATGTTTAAACCAAATACAGTGAAAACCGTTTAACACGAAATTCTTCCTTTTAACACGAAAAAAACATATTCTGGTTCGTTCCATTTCGTGTTAAACGGTTTCCACTGTATCATTGATATCTTACGCTGTGAAAAATATTTGCTGCTGAATTAATGAGGCTTATTTTAGTGTTGAATCGCATTTCCAAATACTAATTAAATAATAAAAGACAATTAAATATTAATCACAATAAAATTTAAATAAAATGGATTAAATGACAAACTTAAATTAAGTGCTGCTGATTAGCATTCAAATTAAGAGTAATTTTCATCTAGTTTATGTTAAATAATGTGTTTTAAAATGTAATTAATGGCCCTTGAACAAAAAGAATGAAGAGAAAGTTGAAAGTATTTTAAAAACTAGAAGGGTAGCTCAACCAAGAAGTCTTTTCATTTTGTTATTTTTTTAAAATAAGCTTTTTATGTCAGTTTGAAAATGACTCAACTTTAAGCAGATGATATTTTTAAAGTTTTGTCTGTAAAAAGTTTATTTTGAAAGATATCAAACAAGAAAATACCCATAAGTGATCGTGCTACCCTTCTAGTTTCTAACACACTTTCACCTAACCATTCACCTAAATACAGTTCACCTAAAATATCTTCTAAACCATTTCACCTAAACAAATTTACCTAAATACAGTTCATCTAAAATTTTTTCTTCAAAACCATTTCACTTAAATAAATTTGCCTAAATACAGTTCATCTAAAATAATTTCATCTAAATTTTTTTCTTTTAAACCATTTCACCTAAACAAATTTACCTAAATACAGTTCATCTAAAATAATTTCATTTAAAATTTTTTCTTCTAAACAATTTCACCTAAACAAATTTACCCTAATACAGTCCACCTAAAATAATTTCATCTAAAAACATTTCTTATAAACCAGTTCACCTAAATAAATTTGCTTAAATACAGTTCACCTAAAATATTTTCATATAAAGATTTTTCTTTTAAACCATTTCACCAAAACAAATTTGCCTAAAACAGTTCACCTAAAATATTTTCATCTAAAAAATGTTCTTCATAACAGTTCACCTAAATAAATTTGCCTAAATACAGTTCACCTAAGATTTTTCTTCTAAAGAAACTCACCTTAAAAAGACATTTCACCTAAAACACCTTATACCTAAAAGATGTAAAAAAAAGTGCAAAAAAGTGGTGAATCAAATGTGCATTTAGTAAACCTGATAAACAGTTGTAATCTTTAAATTCCAATAGACTGGTAAAACGAATATAACGATACAGACAGCCACAAACAAAAATCCGACATAACCGATCTGCAATTGTGTCCCATTGTAAAAGGTCTCAGTACAATCAGTAACAACTGTAATGCCTGAAACGCCACCGGCCACCATAGACATAGTGATGGGAAAAACACCAATTTTATAACCTAACATAAATTCCTCAGAAGAAGAATTAGTTCTTCTTCTTGCTTTATATGAATGATAAAATCCAATCAAAGCAGAAAAACCTAACATAATAAATAAAACTACATAATCCCAGGCAGAAAACCGAACAGAACTACCGTAAAATGACATTTGACTTACGAATTTCGCGTTTCGAATGAAAGAAAAAACAATTTTGGTCTTACTTTCTTTCAATACTTTTTTTCTTTTAATTAAAACTAATTTAAAATAACTCACAGTGTTGAAGAAACACTTTAATGTCAATTAAAAAAATGTTTAAAATTCAGTTTAATATATACGACATATAAATATATGATGACAAATTTTAATTACATCAAAAATAGTGCCAAATAATAAGACATAATGATATTTAATAAAATGTAAAAGTTGGAAGCCATATAACATTTTTTTTTTGCCAAAAAAATGGTAGCCATTTTGGATCCTTCTAAAAAAATATCAACCATGAAAATACTCTTTTAATTTTAATGATTGACTCGCTCTTCTAGTATCTAAAACACTTTATAGTTTCTCTTTAATTTATTTTAAAACTTCTTTTCAAAAAAAAAAAACTTCAAAGGTTGTTAAAAACTAGAATAGGAAGTGAATATGCTTAAAAGTTAACTTAAGATAATTTAAAATAAACGTTTTTTAATCAAAATTTAAAATTATTTTTCCACTGAATGTTAATAATCAAAATTTATGACAAAACAAGTTAATTTATAAAAATATTTATCTTAAAAATTTAATTTAGAAAATATATTTACTATTCTAGCTACTTTCTAATAAGATTTGTTTTAAGATTTTTTTCTTCTTAAAATTGTGTTCAACAAATTTTACTTTTTGAATCATCTCCAGTTTCAAACTCATTTGGCACCTTTTAAAATATAATTAAACACATTTCATTCATTAGTTTTATCTTATTAAAAACTTATGCAACGTTAAAATTTAATTGACCAAAAATCGAAACAAATTTATAATAAACGTATAATTGAAGCATAACGGACACAAAATGGCCGCAAAATAGCATCATAAGCAGACGACGTAATATTAATTCGTAATACAGCCGTCAGACGGCAGTAATTATAAATACGACAGTAAAATTCAGCAGAAAAAAAAGAAGGTTACATGTCGTTATCTTTCTGAAGGCACGCTTATTGTACTAACATGACGGCTTTGTTATTGAATTACATATACATTAGACGCCATATTGGAATAACCTCAGTAATCCATCACATCATAATTCAACTGCACCACCGTATGCATCAAATTTTCACTGAGAAACGATCTGTTCATGTCTTTATAACCTCTGTTACAGTGTTCAAAACTAAAAATGTCATGATACAATGTTAATGTCGTTCAATATGAGTGAACTAATATGGACGCACTTAAATATTTTGCTAAGATATAGCGCCATATTGGATCAACACTATCATTCATTTTTAAAAATAATTTAACCAAAATCTATGCTTCAAAATACTAAATGATTAATTCACCCAATGTCCTCTCGCTCACTTCCTTTTTCTACACTAATGAGCATGATCCACGTTACCGATCAGTAAGATAAGATTTGTTCTACGTGTATACCTAATCTCGTCATAAGAAGCTTATGACGTCAGTGGGGTTGTCGTAAAAAATTTACAATTGTCATTGTACCTTAGACTATTACCTTACGTAAAGTAATAGTCTAAGATTGTACAATTGTCTTCTTTCGTTGTTACCCATTTTTATCATACAGTATTAGACAAAAATGGCATAAATTATTATACTTTTGGTCTGCCCTCTTTGACGTCACAAGATTCTTCTTACGATGAGGCAGGTAGGTGGCGACTTCCATACTATTGCATTACTTCGTAACCGCAAATGTCTGAATGACGGTTGACTCTAATGACGTCATGCGCCACCGAAACAACTACAAGGCAGTTAGAAATCGGGAAGAACTTCAGCTGGCTCCGCCCTTGTTATGACAAACGCAACTTCTAATTGGTTGATTATGTAGTCCGACGTCACATTCTCCGCCCCTTTTCAACGTCGAACCACACAACAAACCAATTAGAAGTTGCCGGTCATCATAACAAGGGCGGAGCCAACTGAAGTTCTCCCCGATTTCTAACTTCCTGTAAGTCAACTTAAGTCGTTTGCTCGACCTTATTATTTTCCATTGACTCAGTACGAGGAAACGTGTTTGATTTCATTTAATAGATCTCCGTATATTACATACACATATATTACATCAACATGTCTTTGGACGAGGTGAGAGAACCCTTCATATAATATAATATATATTATATAATAGCTTATAATAACATAGTATATTATTTAACATAGTTTATATTTTTTTAAAAAAATATACGGTTTTCTCTCTTTAGAAATATGCATTTTTCACCTCTGGTTATTGTTTATACTATATAAATAGGCTTCACTTAGCAGTGTACTTCTATAACAGTTTACAGGAGCCAGTTAGCCTCTATGAACGACCTCTTCTTATTGTGCGTAGCTTTGTCGGCAAATCTTTTAAAATCTCAGCAGCCTCAACTTGAAGGCTAGCAGCTCCTTTAATCGAAAAAGACTACTAGCGCGAGCCGCTTGATCTTAACCCGCTTTAAAGCGGCTTCACAATTAGCTATGAACTGCTATAATTATAGAAAGTCGCATTTGCACGTGCCGTGGTGTGTATTTTTGCACGTGCCTTCACCGTAGCATTGGATTGCTATAACAATAATTATACATAATGTATTTTAATAATGAATTGCCACGTGCGCTTTTATAAGGTGACGTGGAACTAATCCCCTTTTTAAGTAAATATTTAATTACGAAGAAAATAAATGCACAGAAGTCAATTAGCAACACGTATCGATAACAATAATTAATTATTCATACATTCAAAATTTTCAACTCTGCTGATTGGTTAAATAAATCTCCGAAAGATAACCAGAAAAAAAGCTAACCTCTAAACAGTGTCTGAGGTTTTTTTTTAAATAAATGCTATTGCTAAGCGTATTGTTATAGCAATCGACGTGTATTGCACGTGACAATTTGCTAAATGTGGCCGCGATGTCTTATCTATACGACATATTAACAATTTGACTGTTATAGCAATTGTATTTTTATGCAAACTTTAATCACAAAGTGGTCACGCCATGTATGGTTCGATGCTATTGTCATAGCAATCGACATGTGTCACACGTGACAATTTATATTGTTATCACATTACATTGTTTTATCAGTCTAGTCTTATAGCGAAATTCTTTCACTTAATAATAATGTGGATATAATAGATAACTTAACAATATTATCGCAATAAGTAAACAAAATTATGACGTCACTTCCCCCCCCATTGAATACACACATTATAATATGACGATAACCTCTATTCACCGATAAGAGGTGACTAGGTAAAAAAAAGTGGGCGTGGTTTGCATATAAAACAATGATACAATAAGAAAAAAAAAAGGTCACGTGGTGAGGCGCGAGACACCGCTGATCATTCTCTTGATTCATGAATCATGATAATGAAGACTGCATGATTACTGATTAGAGGCTAGTGATTCACTAGTAGACAGATGGTCGTTCTGATTATCGAATAGAAAATTCTAGCCTCTAACCAGGCACGGAAGCGATTTAAGTGACCCTTTTTGAGTATTTTGAAATTTCCTGGATTAAATTTCAAAGACTGGATAGAGGCTAGAGGATCACTAGTAGACAGATAGTAGTTTTGATTATTGACTAGAAAATTCTAGCCTCTAACCAGTCACGGAAGCGATTTAAGTGACCCTTTTTGAGTATTTTGAAATGTCTTGGATTAAATTTCAAAGACTGGATAGAGGCTAGAGGATCACTAGTAGACATAGTAAGTTTTGATTATTGACTAGAAAATCCTAGCCTCTAACCAGTCACGGAAACGATTTAAAGTGACCCTTATTGAGTATTTTTAAATTTCCTGGATTAAATTTCAAAGACTGGTTAGAGGCTAGAGGTTTACTAGTCGTTAGTTTGGCTTATTGACTAGGAAATTCTAGCCTCTAACCAGTCACAGAAGCGATTAAAGTGACCTTTTTTTAGTATTTTGAAATTTCCTGGATTAAATTTCATTTTAGGCGCCTTATATGTAATAAATAATAAAAGATAATAAAATGGTGTGATTTTTAACTTACCCGATGACGTCATAGTTCAATTTGTGGTACATTTCGTGAATTTTTTTTTAATTAAAAAAAAATAGGAACAGCCGATTTTCGTTAATATTTTTTATCGTTATTTTTGTTTCTGTCGAAAATAAAATGAATAAAATAATATAAATAATAAAATTAAAAAAATTGCTTATTTTTTAAAAAAAAAACCTAAAATTTAAGCAATAATTGTATAAAATTAAACTGTTTCTCAATCTGTGGCCCAAGAGCCAACTGTGAAGTTTACGATCCCCATTTAGCGATCAACCAACAATTGTTTTATCAATCAAAAACACTGGTTAGAGGCTAGAAATCTCTAGTCGACTAAGGATAGTAACCAGACATCTAGCCTCTAACTAACCTTGATTAGAAAAAAAAAGGATAATTGCAGTTCTACTAATGATGATTAGTTGATTAGTTCACAATTGGCACTTGAGGGCCATAGATTGAGAAACATTTCTTTGATTTTGCATGAAAATCCGAACCCTAGAATATAAAATGAATACGCTAAAAGTATTTACATGACAGTATCGTTCAAAATAAACGATTCATGGATGTTTGAAAGTGATAGTCTTATCTGCCAATATTATTTACACTTTTAAGAAACTAGAAAGGTTTTTTTTTAAAAAAAAACTAGAATAAAAGGTCTTAAAAGTTTTATGAGAATTTAATCAAAGTTTAAAGTTAATCATCATTTTAATCAGTGTTAAAATCCTCAGTTTTTCTAACGTTTTAATAGTTTAATCAAGAGTTTAAATAAAACGTATTTTTTCTTTCTAAAGTTTTAATCTTTAGTTTAAGTTAGTTCCGTTTAAAGTTTTAATCTAAGGTTAATTTAATCGTCATGTTTTCCTCAAAAGTTAATCTTATTTATCTTTAAAGTTGTAATCAAAGTTTAAAAGTTAACTCTTTAAGTTTCTCCTCTTTTTAATGTTGATTTTAAGAAAATAATAAATTTTTAAAAATTTCCGAGTTTAAAGTTAAACATCTGTTGGTTCCCATATTTGTTAAGGTGGCTTTATAGTTATTTATTTTGCTTTTGTCCCACCGGACGGCGCCACTGCAGTGGCAAAAACATCAAGTGAACATTTTTTTTATAGAAACATTATGAAAAAAATCATATTGTTTTCAAAACTAGAATGGTAAAAGATTATTTTAAAAGTTTTTGCACGGAAATATCTTACAAAATAAACAATTTTATAGTTCAGTTTGAAAAATAACCCGTTTTTTAGGTTTTTCTATTGAAGTTTCATGAAACTATTTTTCGCCGTTTTTTTCAAACTTGTCATAAAAAGTTTATTTTGAAAGATATCATCATTGAAAAAACTTTTAGCATTATCACCAACTATTCTAGTTTCTAAAACACTTTGAATTGTTTCGTAATGTTTCTTCTGAAAAACGTTCGCTTGAAAAATATAAATTTTTCTCAAAACCACTGGAAGAGACCTATAGCCACTACAGTGGCGCCATCTGTGGAGGACGAAAACAAAATAAATATCAATAGAGCCACATTAATATCAAAATGTGTTCTGATAATAATTCTATTTTTTTTAGCAATTCAACAAAGCAGCTGAAGATGTTAAGAATCTAAAAGTGACTCCTTCGGATTCGGATCTTTTGGAAATTTACGCACTTTTCAAACAGGCGACGGTCGGAGACGTAAATACAAGTAATAACTTATGTAAATTAGTCAAATGGAGGAGGGGAGGGGTTAAAATGCGACCGAAATTAACAGTTTTAAATCTTTTTTTTAATTAATTTTCTCTCATTTTTTGTTTTTTTTTTTTCGTACAAAAAAAAGGTCGGCCTGGTCTATTGGACTTGAAAGGAAAAGCAAAATGGGACGCTTGGAACGGAAAGAAAGGCACTTCTCAGGATGATGCGAAACAGGCTTACGTTGCTAAAGTGGCCGAACTTATCGAGAAACACGGAACGAAATAGAAGAAGAAGAAAAGAGGAGAGGAATCTTCTGAAGTTTTGCAGCATTTGGATTTTAAAAAGCCCGCCACACGAATAAATAGCTATAGAAATTAGAATAAAATGTTTTCTAGTCTTGTATTTTCTCTTTATATTTGGAAATATTTTTTCTTCTTTTGAAATAACAATTATAAAAATTTGATTTAAAAAAAAATGTGTGCAAAATAAAAGAATTTTCATTAATTAACACTTGTTTTACCTTTTTTTTTTTACGAAGTTCCGTTACAAATCGGAACTTCGCTCAGAGGCATGTTTACGATGGCAGTTACCAAAGGACCTAATTGGCCCAATTTAAACACCAAAACCTGTTTTCGTTTCGAATAAAAAAAAATCGAATAAATAATAAATTTATCTTTTGCTTAAGGTGGATTTATAGATATTTATTTTACTTTTGTCCCACTGGATGGCGCCACTGCAGTGGTTAATGCTATGCTCCATAGACGTTTTTTGTAAAATTTGGATACAAATACGTAAAGCGAACTTTTTTTTAAAAAAAACATGAACAAATTGAAATTGTTTTCAAAACTAGAATGGTAAAAGATTATGTTAAAAGTTATTTCAATTGCAATATCTTAAAAAATAAAACATTTTTTATAGTTCAGTTTGTAAAATGACCCGTTTTTTGGGGGTTTTCAATTGAAATTTCATGAAAAACTATTTATGCTATTTTTCAAACTGTCATAAAAAGTTTATTTTGAAAGATATCATCATGAAAAACTTAGCATTATTATTAACTATTCTAGTTTCTAAAACACTTTTTTTTTGTATTATTTCTCCTGAAAAACGTTTGCTTGAAAAATATAAATTTACTCATGCTACTGCAGGCGCGCCATCTAGGAGGACAAAAACAACATAAATGTTTATAAAGCCACCTTAAAATGGTTTCAAAGTGAAAATGACCTTTGAACTCTTAGTTATTCTGTCTCTTAAAGAGCCAAATTTAAACGAAACTTGAAATTGTTTTGGAAACTAAAAGGGTAGCTCAATCACATAATAGTATTTTCACGTTTAATATCTTTCAAAATAAACTTTTTATATAAAAAAAAAATCAGTTTGAACCGAACTATACGAAACGTATACGAAATTTTTTAAATTTTGCCTGCAAAAAGTTTATTACGAACGATATCAACATGAAAATACTATTAAGTGATTCATTTACTCTTCTAGTTTCTAACACACTTTCAAATTCTTCTTAATGTTCTTCTGAAATTGCAGAATAACCAAGAGTTCGTAAATAAGTCAGTTTAAAACACCATTATAAATTAATTAATTAATTAATTAATTAATTAACCATTAAACCACATTATAAACTTACTTTGATTGCATTCGAAGTATTTTGCTGTTCAGTTAAACAAGTTACCATAGTCTTAAATACGTATTGCGTACCGGGAACTAACATCGGAACCTGTAACGAGAATATTAATGCATTTTAAAAACAACTTTAAAGAAAAATTAAAGTGTTTTAGAAACTAGAATAGTCGTTGATAATGCTAAGAGTTTTTTTCATGAAATTTCAATTTCAAAATAGTTTTTCATGAAATTTCAATGGAAAAACCACCTAAAAACGATTCATTTTCATTTTCGGTCTTCTTCTCAAACATGTCATAAAAAGTTTATTTTGAAAGATAAGTTTGAGAAAAAAAGCCGAAAATAGTTTTTCCATGAAATTTCAATGGAAAAATAAAAAAAACGGGTCATTTTTCAAACTGAACTATAAAATTGTTTATTTTGTAAGATATTTCCGTGAAGAAAGTTTTAACATTAGCTTTTACCATTCTAGTTTTGAAAATAATTTGCATTTTTTCATAATGTTGTTTCTAAAAAAAAAACGTTCACTTGACGTTTTTGCGTCCACATTTCACAAAAACGTCTATGGAGCTTAGCATTAGCCACAGCTATGGCCATCCTCCTTCATTTACATATTATGCAAATAAATGCATAAAATTATTTCCGTCTGTTTATCTCATTTCAAAAGATTGATTTTAAGAAATCACTGACAAAACACAGACAAAAATTACCGGTATAAAAGTATTACTGATCGCATAAATCTTTGGATCGCAGATGAACGTAACGGCCAAATCGGACGACATCTTTTTATCGGATGTATTCTGCAGTTCGACTTTGAGACAAAAAACTGGACCGAGGCCCTGAACCTAAAGTGATTATCGAAGTAACCGTGAGCCACGATAATTTAACAAAAGATGATCTATTTTGTACAACCTTGACCGATAACTTGACTGGTTCCGATGGATCGGACGAAACCGGACTCAAACTAGATTCGAGAGCTTCAACGAAACGTCGAGCCGTGTTCAAACGTAATTTATAAAGATCTTGTTGATAGACTCTGTGCATAACTACGATAAGAGAAGAAAATAAACCACGATTTTGCTCTCGCTCTTCTCTCGAAAGTACGGACCAGCAGAATTCTCTCGCTCCCTCATTGTTTGATCGATGAAGAGTTTCGTCTTCTTCGGAATGTTCAGTTTTGTATTAGCCGATTTCAACGACAACGAAGAGACTGTTAGATCCTGAGAATCAAATCGAGCAGTTCGCTTCAAGATCCTTATCGAGAGACCGCCACCTAATCCACAAAACAACAAACATCATTTTGTCTTTCACGTTTTGAATAGGAACTAAAAAGACAAAGTGATCAAACCACTCGTAACCATGACGAGAGTGTTTTCTTCTCGGCCGTAACGTCCGAATCTCATGGCCATAACTACATCTTCCACCTCAAACTCGTCCACTTTCAGTTTGTCGTTAAAGAATAGGATCTTTCCGTCTCCCGTTGCAACTGCGAGCAAAGTAGTTCCCAACTGACGGAGATCGATCACGGTCGTAGCCGTTATGTTCGCCGGCATCTTCTGGCGCCAAATTAACTTTCCCTGATTGAAAAAAAAAAACGGTTACAACAAATAATTCAGGCAATCGATCTAAAAAGGTTTCGTACTTTTGACGCGTAACATTGTAACGTCATGTCGGAACAACCGACAACGATGTTCTTTCCGATTGTTTCGATGCAAACCGGTTGATACGATAGTTCGATCAGAGGTCTTACTTCTTTTGTTCCTCTGAAAGAAAACGAAATAATAATTTTAAAATATTAAAACCTTCTTTCGAAACCAAAATAAATTTCATATTAAAAACTTAAAAATCTCTCCTAAAAAAACTCAAGATTATATTTTATAATTCAGCTTTTTTCTTTGAAAAAGTAACATTTTTTTTAAAAAATTTGAATTCTATTCGATCAAAGCTTCGATTAAAGCTTTCAAACAATGTAACATGGTCGAAAAAGTCACAAATCGCCAGCTTAAAAACCTTTTCAAGACATAGATTCGTCCATCTCGACAAGAGACTATAATATGATATTCAACATCAAAGAGACCCTGAACCGACATAAAGACCGGAATCGACGGCAAAAAAACCTACAAAAACACACAAAAGAAACAAATAATCGTGATTCCGACTGTAAATATGGCCCTTTAATCGCGACTCACAGTTGCTAGTATAGTGAAGGCCTGAGGATCGAGGACGTAAACGTTTTGATTTTCTGTTCCAAGAACGAGACAACTGATCGCATCGTCGTCCGACATCGATTTCTTCAACGTTCCCAAACAAGTGATCACAGTCTTAAAATCGAAACACAACGTTAGACACACCTTTTAAGTCTCTAAGAAAATGCAATCGTTGACGAGATTAAAGCTCGAATTTGCCAAAGATTTGTTCTTGAAAGATTTTGACCATTTTGACCTTGAAAACCTTACTAAAATAATTTTGAAAACTTTATACATAACTATGAAGATTTTAACAAATGACCTTGAAAACATTGAAAGTGACTTTCAAAAGTTTAACAGTGACCTCGAGAACTGCATAATCTAAAAAATGTTTAAGGTGACCTTGAAAACGTTGTAACCACAAACACTTTTAAGGTGACCTTGAAAACTGAACATAACCATTGTTGAATAACCTGTTGAAAAAAGTCACACCAAGAAAACTAAAAGTGACCTTGAGAATTTTAATAGTGACCTTGAAAACTTTAATGTTCAGTGACTTAATAACTTTGAACATAACCTTGAAAACTTTGTAAACTCTGCATGTAACCTTGCAAAGTTTGAAAACTTTAATATAACCTTGAAGTTTTTGACCTTGAACAAATTTCTGGTCTTGTTCAAGGCACACTTCAGATGTCAAAGGTTCTTTAGCGAACTCGGAACCAATCAAGTTAACGTTTCGACTTACCTGTTTCTTAAGTGGAGCCGTTTTGTGAACGTTCGCAAAAGACAACATCTCGTCGGCATCCAACGTCAGAAACCTGATTTACATTTACATATTAATAGGTATGACAAACATTACGTTTGTTTTGCAAAAAGACTGGTTAGAGGCTAAACTTCTCCGAGAATTATGGGTTCATTTTAAGTTAACTTAAAAAAAACCTCTAGCCTTCTAAACACGTACTTTTTCGATCTTGTCGTCATGTTTATTTCTCCGATTTCGTTCCTAAATGAAAAAATAAAGCTCGTTAAAAGCTTCGGTTGTTTACGTAAAGGTTGTTACGTAAATTTTGGCTTATTCCGCATTTTAAAAGCAACTTTAAAGAAATTAAGTGTTTTAGAAACTAGAAGAGTAAATGAACGAGCAAAAAAAAAACCTTTTCACGGTGATATCTTTCAAAATAAACCTTTTCGTTGTGATATCTTTCAAAATAAACCTTTTACTGAAGTTTGAAACTGCAGTTTAACTTTTTTTTATTCAATGAAATTTGTCATAAAAAGCTTATTTTGAAAGATACCATCTTAACTATTCTAGTTTATATAACATATTCAATCTAAAGTTGCTTCTAAAATGCAAAATAGCCAAAAGTTGTGAACTCGAATGAAATCGTTCGAACCTTACACCTTCGAGAACATCTTTCAACGTTATGAAATCGATTCTGTCCTAGAAAAACCCGAAAAGTAGAAAATTAAAACAAGAAGAAAATTAAAAATAACGAAATCGAAGTCGCTTGCGACCCGGCGTACTTCTTTGACCTGACTCCAGATGTCGAGTTCTGTCTGATTGATGGGCAACGAAGGCAAAGTGAACTTGAAATAAGGCCTCAGGTTCTTGTAAATGTAAATGTGGGAACCGGAAGCGATTCCAATGGCTGAAAAATATTTTTTACAGATTAAAAGTGAGTTGTAACGATCTGAAACCGATTTTTATTTTTACTATTTTTAATATAAAAAAATATTATAATAATAATTATTATATTAACGAAACAAACCTGGAACTCTCGGTTCCAAGATATCCATGTGGAAAGTGACAACAGCAGTCGGAATGTCCACTAAAGTACTTTCGCTCGACATCGAAGTCCCTGAAGAAAAAAAAAGGCAAACACCAAAAAGGTTTTCTAGTTTCTTGCAAAATTTCATTCATTTCCAATGAGCTGTTTAGTTTTTAGACAATATTTTTCCATTTAAAAACTAGAAAGTGCACTGAAATTTCCTTTTTAAGGTCATGTTAGTGGATGTGTTTTCTAGTTTCTATTAAAATTTCATGCTTACCTTTGTAGACTTTTAGCTTCATATTCACCGTTCCCGATCCCAGATCTGCAATAACTAACTTATGATCACCGTCACCATGTATATCAGCCAATGAGAGACACTGTGTAAAAGTATAGAGTTCAGCTGAAGGGTCATCGTGAGCCTTTAGCCAAGGACTGGACACTGGTGAACTTAAGATTCAACGAAATTTATCATAAATATCATCAATTGAGTGCCTTTGAAGCGTTATTGTTATATTTCTAGTTACTTACGGATCGGTTGTTTGTGAATTAATACTTTTAAGACTCATTTTCTAATTAAAAATGTGACAAAACCTAAGAAAACACAACAAGAAGCACATGGATTACCAATAATGTTTGTTTACTTTCGGCACATGCGTTGCCATGACAACCAGTGACCCAGAAAAACAGGCATCTGTAGACAGCTTCAGAATTTCCTTGGCTCCGCTCTTTTATAAGCGTCACCCAAACATCAACCAATTAAAAAGAGAAAGGACGGGGCAAGCGACAATCAAACCCAGTAACAAACCAATTAGAAATTGATGACGCTCATAAAAGTGCGGAGTCAAAGAAATTCTGAAGCTGTCTACAGATGCCTGTCTCAGAAAATCACTTGCAGCCGCTGACAAATTCATTTTTAAATTTAGCCGCCGCTGTCACAATACTTACTTTAAGTTTTTTTTAATTCAACGACATATCTAACGGTTGGCGTACACGTGACGTCACATGCATAAATATACGCATTAATTTACGTCACGATTGATTTACCATATAAATAACCTGCTTAAACATATAAGTTGTAAACGTTAAGCCGCCGCTGTCAAAATTACACTTTTATTTTTTTACTCAACGATGTGTCTAACGGTTTGTTTAGTTATGATGTCACCTGCATAATATACCCGTGTATAAACGTCAAGATTGATTTAGTTTATGAATAACCTGGTAAAACGTATTGTTCCTTGGTTAGCTGAAGGAATTGTAAACATTAAGCCGCCGCCGTCGAGCACTAAGATCGAATCAGCGGCTTTAAATGGTGTTTTATCTCTTTGTATAGATTTATATTATTAATTTTATCCAAAAAACACAAAATAATTAAACTTTTTCGTTTGAAGTCAACTAAAAACTATGACGACATTCTTGTTATGTTGATTTTTGTGAGTATTTACGCTGAAAATGGGTTTAACATCTTGTTTTAGGCTGTTTTCAGTGTAGTGTGCTCTGTGGTACAGAGTGTGTCAGAATTGTTATATCTAATTTATTGCTATATGTTGCACTGTAATAGACACCTTGTATTTGTCATGTAGCTTTTGATGCACTCTGTATATACGTGTTATAACCTTATACATATACAGGGTGTTTAAAAACGATTTGCATTATATTTTGCACGTTAATATAAAAACGTTGTTTGCTATTTTAAAAGCAGCATTAGGAAGAAATTTAAAGTTGTGTTAGAAACTAGAATAGTAAATGAATGTTCTAAAAAATTCTTTAATGACGATATTTTTCAAAATTAACTTTTTATCGAAGTTTTAAATTGATAAAAGTTTTATGTTTTCAGTTTAGGATATTTTATCTTCCTATAAAAAGTTTATTTTGAAAGATGTCGTCATGAAAATTTCCTTCAACGATTTATTAACTCTTATGGTTTCTAAAACACATTCAAGTTTCTCGTCTTTTTGTTCGTAGAAGACAGAATAACCAGAGTTTAAGGGATGTTTACACTTTAAAATGATCTCAATGGTGTATTTTGTTCGTTTTTAGGTTATTTAAGAGAGGATACAGAGATGACTGAAGGGGCCACAGTGACAGTGAGGCTAATCCGTTCTTTCGAGCACCGTAACATCCGCCCGTTGGTCTTAAGGAACCTCGATTTGAACATGAGGACCGATGAGTTCATTGAATTGGTTCGATATGAAGTGAAGATTGGACCCGGACTTTTGCCTCCAGTTCGTAACTACGATTACGATACGATGAAAGTAACTCACAAAGCTCACGGAGCCAAAAGTAACAATCCCGTGATCAACGTCGAGTATGACGAAGAACTCATTCTGAAATTGGACAGAACCTTAAAAGAAAACGGAATCGAACACGAAACTGAGATCTCGTTCTTTAAAATGTCGGATTATCAATGTTATAAAGAAAGTTTAAGAATCTGAATTTGTTTTCTAAATAAACTTTTTTGTTTTAATAAAAATTGTTTTGTTTTTAAAAAGTTGTTCAAATAACTTTTGTATATTTTTTTCTCTTCTCTTTGAAATTTTTTTTTCTAAATTTTGTTGTGTTTTTGTTGTGAAATTTGATAATTGATTAAATTGTGAATAAAAAGTTATTTAAAATGTTTTTAGTCAATTTTATGGAAAACAAATTAAACTGTTTTATCTCAACTTTTGCAAAGTGATTCATTTACTCTTCTAGTTTCTAAAACACTTTTCAAGTTTTTCTTAACAGTTGTTTTTGAAGTTAAACGCCTTCTGTGACTATTTTGTCTTTCAGGAGAAAAAAAATTACAAGCAAACTTGAAAGTGTTTTAGAAACTAGAAGGGTAATGTAAAAAAAAAACAATTAATATAAAATTTTAATTTAAACAAAAAACGATTAATATAAAATTTTAATTTAAACAAAAAACAATTAATATAAAATTTTAATTTAAACAAAAAGCAATTAATATAAAATTTTAATTTAAACAAAAAACAATTAATGTAAAATTTTAATTTAAACAAAAAGCAATTAATATAAAATTTTAATTTAAACAAAAAACAATTAATATAAAATTTTAATTTAAACAAAAAACAATTAATATAAAATTTTAATTTAAACAAAAAGCAATTAATATAAAATTTTAATTTAAACAAAAAACAATTAATGTAAATTTTAATGTAAGCAAAAAAACAATATAAAGTTTTAATTTGAGTAAAAAAGCAATTAATATAAAATTTTAATTTAAGCAAAAAAGCAATTACTATATATATTTTTAAACAAATTTCGTTTTAAAACAAAACTTATTTAAATAATAATAATTCATGTATTATGTTGTAAAATTTGAAATATGAGCAATTTTAAAGTGAGAAAAGCATTGTTCCCACTAGATGGCACTATTTTATTATTTGCAATATTACAATGTACAACAATAACAAGTAAACGGTCTTTGACAGCAATTTTTAAAATATTTGCTTTATTTTACAGTTTGAAAAACTTTTATTGTTATTTTAATTTAATAAAAAAAATATGGATGGAAATCAATGGAGTCCAGAAGATTTTCATAAACTTTCATCATTTTACAAAGAAAATGAGAAAATTTTAAAGTCGGCCAATAAACGTACAGAAAAAGCAAAAATCAAGTTGATTTCAGAATTCTCATCTTCAGCATTGAATAAAAAATACACAGGTAATTAATTAATTAATGCAATATTTCTAATTATGCAATTATTGCAGAAAATTCATAAAATGAGCAAATAATGCAGAAAAATGCCTCTATATTGTATTGAGAATAATAATTTAAATGTATTTCTGAAAATTAGGCAAGAAATGCAAAACATGGGGACAGAGTAATCATAGGTCACTAGGTGACCTACACATTAGAACTGTAGGTCACTCAGTAACCTACACATTAGAACTATAGGTCACTTAGTAACTTACACTAGGACCAATCATAGGTTACTTATAGTCTCGACCTATACTGGGATTAATCACAGGTCACTCAGTGACCTACACTTTTAAATATATGAACTGTGGGTTACTGAGTGACCTACACTTTTTTACATTCTGGGAGCTCAGCCCCCCCCCCCCACCTAGACCTCCAGCAACAAGCTTAATTTAACATAACCCTCACCATTATAATCATCGATATTCACCAGAGTGACCTACAATTAGTTCTAGTGTAGGTCACAGAGTGACTTACAGTTCTGAATTGTAGGTCACCTAGTGACCTACGATTAGTCTGTTCTGTAAAAAATGTCTGCCAGAAATTTGCAAAAAAAAAATTTGTTGAATAATTGCAGATAAATGTTTATGAGAAACTACAGAAATATGCAGGGAAATTTTTCTTAATTATTACTGATTTTTTTTTAATATTTTGTAAATATTGCTGACTTTCTTGTGTAAATATATTAACTACATTTTATTGCATATTTATTGTATATTAGTAACTGTATAATATTACTTAACTAGTGGGGTAACCCGTCATAAATGACGGGAACAAAATTCACAGACAATTGTGCGCATGCGCGTTGTTTTTTCCTTTTTTTACTCCTTTCATTTCAATTTCAGTCACCCCTCCCATTTTTCTCTCTCTCTCTCTCCCCTTCTACACTTTCCAACCTTTTCTCCTCACCCCCTCCCACTTTTTTCTCTCTCCCCTTCTACACTTTCCAATCTTTTCTCCTGACCCCCACCCACTTTTCTCTCTCTCTCTCTCTCCCCCCCCCCCCTTCTACACTTTCCAAAGGAAGAGTTCAACATATAGTTGACCTTGAGAAAAAAAAAAACGGTTCATTTATTCAAATTTGTATAAATTCGGACGTGCTTCAATGGTTTTGTTACTCCACACACACACACACACAGACCTGGGATATTATATATATAATTTTTTATTATTTCTTGAATATTACTGCTTTTTTTTTGCATATTTCTTGAATATTACTGATTTTTTTTGTTGTTGTTGTATATTTATTGAATATTAATCCATTTTTTGAATATTTTTTTTTTTGCATTTTACTCAATCTGTTACAGATTTCTTGCATATTACTGATGTATTTTGTAAATATTGCTGACTTTGTTTTGCATATTACTTCATTTTATTGCATATTTTCTTGTATATTACTTAATTTTTTATTATTTCTTAAATATTACTGATTTTTTTTTATATATTTTTGTATATTATTGAATTTTTCTTTGTATATTTCTTGAATATTACTGATTTTTGTTGTATATTTATTGCATATTACTGCATTTTTTTCAATTTTTTTTTTTTTGCATTTTACTCAATTTGTTGCAGATTTCTTGGATATTACTGATGTTTTTTGTAAATATTGCTGACTTTGTTTTGCATATTTTTTGTATATTATTGAATTTTTCTTTGTATATTTCTTGAATATTACTGATTTTTGTTGTGTATTTATTGCATATTACTGCATTTTTAAAATATTTTGCTATAATACTCAATTTATTGCGTATTACTGATATATTTTTGTAAATATAGGTGACTTTGTTGCACATTACTTCATTTTATGGCATATTTCTTGTATATTACTTAATTTTTTATTTATTTCTTGCATATTATTGAATTTTGTTTGCATATTTCTGTGTTTTTTGTACTTTATTTAATTTTTCTAATCAAATTTCATGTTTTTTTGTTTTTTTTTTTAGTTGGAGAAATACAAAAGAAACTTGACAGCGAATTTCAAGCATGGATTCTAGAGGATGTAATGTCTTTGATTGAATTTTACCAATCACATCCGTTCCTTTGGGCTCCATCACATGCGGATTATCACAAGACCGAAGTTCGTGATGATGCCATCGAACAACTTCAAAGTCAACTCATCAAAAAACATTCCTGTAATTTACATAATATTTATGTTTTATATCAATAAAGCTCATCTTCGAACTCTGTGGTTCGGAAGAGTGCAACAAATAAAGAGAAACTGAAAGTGTTTTCAGAAACTAGAACTGGGTAAAGCGGAATCACTTAATAGTACTTTTACGTTGATGTTATCTTTCAAAATAAACTTTTTTACAGATGGATTATAGTTGGATCATTTTCGAATTTGGCTTGAAAACCTTATTTTGAAAGATATCAAAACATGAAAATGTTCTCTTAAGTGATTGAGTTACTCTTCTAGTTTCTAAAACACAAAGTTTCTCTTCATTTTTGCTCCAGAAAAGACAGAATAATCAGAGTTCGAAAGACTTTTACACCTTTAAAACCACCCTTAATCGTTCAATTTATTCTGCAATTGAATTTTTTAAAATATTCCCCCCAAAAAAAAAACATTTTTTCTGTTAGTTGCCGAAATCAAATCAAAATGGACGAATTTGGTTACAGTTTGGCATCGAAAACAAGCCACGGTACCAAAAAGAAAAACCTGCGAAGGATTCAAGCGAAAATCAATCGACACAATCTACGAAGCTCTCGACTTCTTACACGAGAAAGGAACTTCGTCAAAAGTCGCAACCTCTCCTCCGTCAAATGAGATATTTCAAGAGATAGAAGTAAATTTACGGCATTAACTATTTATAAATAAGAGAGCAGATTTATATGCAAATTACATCTTATGCTTGAAACACGATAAAACTCAAGTTTTAACAACATAAATCGTTAATTTGTATTGAACATATAATTGCATATTTGGTCTTTTTTTGGCATATAAGTGAATATTTATAATTAGAGCTCGGATTTTTATGCAAAATATCAAGCAAATGTTTCTCAATTTGTGGCTTAAGTGATAATTGTGAAGTAATCATCATCATCATTCGAGTAACTGCTAATTATGCTTTTTCTAATCAAAAAGCTGGTTAGAGGCTAGATGTCTGGTTACTTTCAGTTGTCAACTAGAAAGTTCTAGCCTCTTACCAGTGTATTTTATTAGGAAAACATATTATTGTTAGTTGATTTAAACATTATTGATTGTTACTTCACAATTGGCTCTTGGGCCACAGATTGAGAAAGAATTGTTTTATTTGCATAAAAATTCGAGCCCTGGTTATAATATTTAATATTTTTACTCATATTTACACAAAAGATGACTTAAAAGATAATTTTAAAAATACAACAATAATCTTAAAAAATTAAATGAAAATGTGAAAAATAAAAAAATTACATAGAATTTTTTCGAAAATGTAAGAAAATTCTGAAAAAATAATGAAAAATTTGAATTTAGAAAAAAATTCAGAAAAATGAAATAGAAAATTTGAGAAAAAAATTACAGAATATTAGAAAAATATTGCAAATTAAATAAAATTTTTGAAAAAAAAAACTAAATGGAAAATTTGAAAAAAATTACAGAAAATTAAAGCATTAAATATAAATTTTGATAAAATTGAAAGGAAAATTTAAAAAAATTTTCAGAAAATTAGAAAATTTAGAAAAATTAAAATAGAAATTCAAAAAAAAAAATTACAAAAAATTCGAAAATTTTTATAAAAATTTAGAAAATTTTAACATTTTTTTATAGAAAATTAGAAAATTTTTGCAAATTAAATAAAAATTTTAAAATTATTAAAATAAATCTGAACAAAAAAATTACCGGAGAAATTAACAATTCATAAAATTTTGCATAGTTGATGAATTATGACAATAAAAGACATTTTCCCATTTTTATGAGAAATACAAGCATATTTGCATATTTTAATACATATAAATCCGCTCTCTTATCTAAAACATTAACTTTTTTCCTTCTTAAAATAACAGATCATAGGATGTACTTCTGTTTACGACGAGAACAACTGTGATTCGGATGCCGTCAACGGAAGCAGTAGTAATTGCTTAAGTCCAACCATCGTCATCAATGACAGTAGTTGTGCAAGTTCCACTGTTAACGATCAACTTCGGTGCGACGACAACGTTTGGAAACCGATACCGAGAGGAAAGAAAAACAAAATGGATAATTCTGTAGACGAACAAGAAGAAAAGGCACGAATACGGTTACGAAAGACACTCGAAAATGCTTTGTCGGAGAAAAAACAGAGTGCGAACGATGTGTTCTGTATCAGTGTTGCAATGAGCCTCGATAAACTGAACGAAATCTCGCAAGAGTTTGCTAAAATCGAAATACAGAAAGTTCTTGCAGAATTTCTTAGACGACAAGTTTTAAACCTTCCTATGCCAACCTTCGATGTTCGTGACGAAAGGAGGTTTGAACTAAATTAGTCCCTAATTTAGTTCAAAATTAAAAGCACGACAAACATTGCGAAGGTTTTAGTCGTAACATCTAAAGTGTAAACGCCTTTCGAACGCTTAAGAGAAACTTGGATGTGTTTTAGAAACTAGAAGTGTAGCTCAATCACTTACGGATATTTTTACGTTGATATCTTTCAAAATAAACTTTTTTTTTACATCAGTTTTAAAATGACCTAACTGTGAGCCGACCATATCTTTTTTTTTTAATTTTTAGCTATAAAAAGTTTTATTTTGAAAGATATCAAACATAAAAATTACTATTAGGTGGTTCAGCTGCCCTTCTAGTTTGTAAAACATTTTCAACTTTACTGTATTGGCTTTTAGAATGGCATAAAAATTCTTTTAACATGAAAATAATATTCTGTTTCCTTTCATTTCGTGTTAAACGGTTTCCACTGTATGTTAAATTACATTGAAACCATTTAATACGAAAATTCGAGTCACGAAGAATATATTTTCAGTTCGGTCAATTAGCATGGCTTAACATTTTTTTTTCTTTTAACACGAAATTCGTTTAACACGAACAAAACTATTCTGTTCCCTTTTATTTCGTGTTAAAAGATTTTCAAATGTATTTTAAAATACTGTATAAGTTAAGGGAAGGTGCAAAACCTCTTTTTTTTTATTTGTTCATTTCGTAATTATATTTTAAGGTGTGACCCATTAGGTTTTTAGTTCTAAATCGTGCTCCTAGGGCGGCGTTACCATCGCTACATGGCCAAGTCCATTGAGTTGTACCATGAAAAATACAGTTCAAAGAGCGAATTGACCACGATTACAAGTATGTAGGTTTTTAAAAGCATTTATTAAACAAAACTCATTGTGTTTTCGAAACTTGATGAATAAACGAATTGAGTGAAACCTTTTTTGTGACGATCTCTTCGTGAAATAATCGTTTTATGACAGTTTTAAAAACGGAGATTTTTGGTTTTTGCTGTTGTCCTCGTTTTAAAACTGTCATAAAATGATTATTTCTGAAGAGAACGTCATAAAAAAGGGTTCACTCGCTTCATTTATTCATCTAGTTTCTAAAAAACAGTGAGTTTTGTTTAATAAACGCTTTTAAAAACCTACATACTTGAACTTAGCCATGCGTCCATAGAGATCTAAGGGCGTGGTCACGTGATTTCACGTAACTCCATCTAGTGACATTATTTCTAATTAATTCTAATAAAAACCTCATTGGTCACACCTCCTTAAAGAAATGAATAAGAAAATGTTTAAAATAAACTTTTCAGAAATATTATTTGTTTTAATTAATGACATTAACATATTTCAAAATAATCTTTCTTATTAATGACATGTTTATGTCACAAAATTGAAAACAAAAAAATGCCACCAACTTAAATCATCACCAAAAATTAAAAACAAAATTTACAATAAAACGAAAGCAAAAAAAATAAAAGTATTCACTTTTTTTGTTGTCAAAAAAGTTGTGATCGTAAATTTTGTGATTTTTTTTTAACAATTCCAACTTTTTTTTTTTTTTTTTTTTTTCTTTCATAAAAACAATTTCAATTTTTACGAAAGAAAAAACCTGAAAAAAAAACATTTAAGGTTGAAATACATGGACCACTTTTCGACTGCAAAACGAAGTTGAAGGCTTCTGAGCTACGGTTGCAAGGTTGGTCATTTTTGGCGACAACCCGGACTTCCTTTTGCAGTCAAAAAGTGGTCTGTGTGTGAAGGGCCTTAGGATTAGAATACACAGACCTGTTGTCGATTGCAAAATGAAGTCAAAGGTGGTTGGAACTATATTTGTAATGTATTTTCTATGGAAAGGGTTCAAAGGTAGTCACAATTCTGGCGACAACCCGACTACATTTTGCAGTCAAAAAGTGGCCTGTGTGCCACAAGAGCCTTAAAAACAAAGATCGAGAAAGAAAAATATTAACGATAGTGAAGTGAATTGTCAATTTTCTTTTCAATGGATTTAATCCATCGTATATATTAATTAAATAAGACACGAGTTAATTACGAGTAAATAAAGAGAGATATTAACAATGAAATACGAACAAAAACTCGTATTTTTTGTAAGAAAAATGCAATCGAGAGAAAAAAAAAAAGGTATAATTTTGCATTTTTCAACTCACAAAATGTGGATAGAGAGAAAAAACCAAAACAAAATTCGGTAAAATGAAAAAGTTCGCGAGTAAAAATTTGGTCGAGTTTACGAACTCTTTTTTTTTTTTTACGAGAGTTACGAAAACTCAAGGATCACTTTTGTAAATTCTTGATATAGAAATATCGGTTACGAGGATTTACTGTTATCGGCATTTTTACACGAACCACTTTTAGTGGTTAATTTCGACTGTATAATGTAGTCGCCAAAACCGACCACTCGAGTCGATTTTTTTTGCAGTTCACTTAGGGTTGAAACACACAAAAGACCACTTTTGGTGGTCGACCACTACGAATCTTTTCATAAAAATACATTTGCAACCACTTGCAACTTCATCCATCACCAAAAGTAGTCTGTGTTGCCTTAGTTGCAAATGCCGAAGTTGTTTTCAAATGGTGATTTTTGGCGACAAACCAACTATATTTTACAGTTGAATTCGACCACAGAAAGTGGTTCGTGTGAAAAAAAAAACCTCTTAACGAAGTTGACGTAGAATTTTTATTATTTAAGGAGCAAAACTTTAAAGAAAAAATATCCAAACTTTAAATTTCTGTCTTGAAATAACTTATCTTTCAAAATAAACTTTTTATGCTGAGTTTGAAAATAACGGAACTTTTAAACAGATTTTTCCTTAATTTTTTGTTCAATAAAACGTTTATTTTGAAAAATATCAACAAGAAGAGATTTAAGTATTTGAGGTTACTCTTCTAGTTTGTAAAGGTGGTCTAAAATGTAAACGCCGCTTGAAAACGTGTTTTAGAAACTAGAAGGGTAGCTCAGTCTTTCATTTTTAACATCTTTCAAAATAAACGTTTTATGGCAATTTGAAAAAACAATATTGCAAAAAAAAAAAATCTTATTTTTTAAACAAAAAAACTGGTTAGAAACTAGAATAGCAACTCACAAACTATTCTAGTTTCTAACGAACCGTAGTTAGTTAGAAACTAGTATAGTTTGCAAGTTTCTCGAAGTCGAATCTTAGAAATCTTTTCTTGATGTTGTTTATTGACAAGAAAATAAAACGTTTTGTAAGAAAAACGCCATAAAAAACGTTTTATTCTTAAGTCTGTTAAGAGACTAGAATAGTTAAAGAATGCATTAGAAACATTTTTCTATGGTAATTTTAGTATACGAAACTTAATTTCCATTTACGCTGTAAATGAAAAGTTTTATTCTTAAAATACTTTTAGTCACATTCGCCTACTATTCTAGTTTTTTTCAAATTTCTTTTCTACTTTCTTAAAAGTTCAGCTTACAATAAAAGTTCTCGTCCACTTTTACGACGACCAAAAAAAAAAACAGTGTCACCATTTATGAAACTCTAAGGACGTTCACAGACGAGCGACTTTTAGTGGACGAAAGATGGACTACAAAACGTGGTCGGCGTGTGGCCGAAAACCAACCACTCGAGACGACTGCAGGTGGTTGGAAAGTGATCCCAGTGTAATTTAATGAACTGCAAAGCAGTGATTGTATAGAGAGTCGACTCGAATATTCGGTTTCAAGCCACACGCTGACCACTTTTTGCAGTCCATCTCGACCACTACAAGTCGCTCGTCTGTGTACGTCCTAATAAAGAAGTTTTGAGCCTCATTGAACATCCCATTTCATTTATATTACAACTTGAATGCCCGAGAGATGGATCCGAAGTCTCCGATTAATTTCAACCCATCTCGGAGAGCTAAAAACTGGGACCCAAAGGTCCTTTCGTCGAATTATGCGAATACGAAATGCAACCGTTCGATCGGTTTTTTTTCTTTTCGATATTCATTCATTTGCCAAGTCCAACCAATGCTTCGTCCATGAGATCATCGTCGATGTCATACGGCGACGAATGAGCCACCGAACTCGGATTTGAATGTTCCGAAAGTGGAGTACTGGCAACAGCTGGTGATCTGACCGCAGGAGATGGATGCGATGGAGATTTCAGCGACTGTACCGAAGGTGATGGCGACATCCGTACTTCGGCCGGTGATTTAATGGGTTGATTCGTAGCCGTAACGACTTCGTTCGAAGTCATCGGTGCCACCGATAGAGGTTTAGGTAATTTACTGTTACGACTGTCGGGAGATTTCTGGACGGGAGTACTCGGACAGTCGATGACGAGACTGTCTTCTGGACTACTTGCATCCTTTGAAGCTGGACTCGCTCTTCCTTTTACGACCGCACTGTTGCATTTCGGTGTTGCGATACTTTTATTAGATAACGAAGACGATGATGACGAAGATGGAGAAACTGCCGGACTTTGCGAAGACGAAAGTTGGACATGATCTGGTTTGTTAGAGGTTAAGATGTCCAGTTTCGGAGTTGCTGGCCTTTTGTTTTCCATCACATTCATTTTAGTTGTGTTCGATACAACGGTAGACGAAGTACTGGAAGTTCCAGCTATACTAGGAGACATGGCACCAGGTCTCTCGTAAATAAAAGACTTCGGCGTGCTTCTTCCATCTGTGTTCGATTTCGGACTCTTATCCGAAAGGTCGGCAGATTTCGGTGTACGAGGACCTTCCGTTTTACTCAGCATACCCAGATCTCCGTTACTATTCGATTGCGGATTAACTTTCGTAAATGCTCCCAAGTTAGACTGAGCCTGTAATAACCTCTGAAACGCTCTTTCGGCTTCCGATTCTTCGAGAAGTGATTCTCGAGGAAGTTTCGGAAACTGTCGTATCGGAGTCGGATGAACTGGAGAATCGTCTCCTCTTTTAACCGGCTGTAAAGTGAATTCTTGTAACGTAGGAGGAGGCGGTGGTGGTGGTGGCGGCATGACCGACGATACGATCGGAGCTACCGGACTTTTTTCCCATTTCGGAGTGCTCGGACGTCCTTCGGCAGCACCACTACCACCACCACCACCGCCGCCTTTGACCGTTTTATCCGGAGGTTTACTTCCGTGTGCAAGAGTCGATTTTCCTCCGTTAGCAGAATGTTTCAGGTTAACTGCTTTGGAAACGGAATTGGAAGCGGTTGTCGTTGTAGTTGAGCTCGGAGATACTTTCGGTTGCGACATACTCGGCATCGAATGCGAAGGAGACGAAGACGGAGGCGTCGAAGCTGATGACTTTGGAGAAGACGACAAAAACGCAACGGGAGATTTCGATTGTCCTGATACGGGTGACATTCCAGGTGTCTTTGGTCCCATTGGTCCGAATTTTTTTGAAGCAGGTCCACTATTGACACCAGGTTTCAAACCAGTTGCACTTCCGATTTTGCTTAAACTACTCGGAGAAGTACAAAATTTCATCGATCCCAGATGACTTTTACTCGAACTACTTCCTCTGATGGAAGAAGATAACTTCGTTCCACCTTCGGTACTGTGAGTCTTCGTAACGGTTAGTTTGATTCCCTGCGAACTGGACTTTACGGTAAACTCTGGTTTCTTTAAGTCCGACGTCTTCATATCTTGCGTACTCTTTGCTGGTCTCGACTCTCCCGTCTTCTGTGGAACGTTTCCCTGCGACTCCTTCTTATCTCCTTTCGATTCTCTCTTCTCGATCGATAGATTATCCGGTCGAGGAATACCATCTACGCCCTTTCTTGATCCGCTTCCGCTTCCGCCGCCTCCTCCTCCTCCTCCTGATTCCACAGGAATTAATTCACCGCTGCCCGTGTGCTGTAACTGCATGCTCAGTTTATCAATAACTGAAGAAAGTGATGCTTTTCTCGATCTTGCTAATAATTTACTCACTTTCTGCGCAGCCGTAAGGCTCGATTGTAACAGCGAACTCTGTGATTTCGTACTCGGAGGTGTTACCGATGTCGGAGACGAGGCCACGGTTGGAGTGTTTGTACCAGAAACCGATGAAGACATCGATACAGGTGACGTACTTGCAGAACCTGAAGATACGATGTTCACAGGAGTTCCAACTGACATCGCTTTCGAGATCGTCGGACTGCTGACACTACGCGGTATGGTCGTGACCGTCGAAGCGCCGCCGCTGCCGGAGGTTGGAGTGGCGGCCGACGACACAGAAGAAAGATTCAGTTGCTTTAGTTTAACTGTAGCTGGTTTTGTCGGCACTTTTGCCGTAATTGTCTGTCCACCACCACCGCCGCCAACACCTTGGCTTCCGTTTTTTACGGATAATCCTTGTTTGTTTTTGTTCTGTACTTTGAGAGGCGATATGGTGACCTTCGTATTGGTGGAAGACATTGTATCGGACGGTTTCGTAGAATCCGAGGAAGAAGAGGTTGCAACAGTCGACGACGACGATGACGAAGAAGAGATCTTTGACGATAAATTTCCAGATAATAACTTCGTAAGTGGTAATTTCGGTTTTGTACTCGTTCCACTTTGAGTAGTTTTCAGGATCGAGACAGTTTTCGTAGGAGAAGTAGTCGAGAGCGTCGGTGAAACATTCGGAGACGAAGATGACGACGACGTGGTGACAGGTTTCTTGTTCGACGAAGTTGTAGGTGTTGGCGTTCCGACAGTTTTCGTTACGCTAACGGAAATGTTTGGACTTCCAGAACCAGGTGCCGGTTTCACGTTTAGAGTCAAAGGTCTCGAAACAGGTATATCGAGAGTTTTATGTGTCATCATTGAAATGGGGCCTTTATCGTTAGTCGAAGAGGCACCAACGTGAGAAGTAGGTATCGGAGTGATTACGTTGATGACCTTCGGTGGTTTGATTCCTCCTCCGCCTCCCCCGTCGAGAACCATTCCATCGAAAGAATCCAACCGTTTCCTTTTCCTTTCTTTCTTGCCATCAAATTTTGTTTTACGGTTAAGAATCTCGCTGTTTGACCGTCTTACGTCACGTTGCCTAGGCTTAACATCTTTTTTATTGTTCGTAACATCGTACGGTGGTTTCGTTATCTTTATGCTCGTCCCGAACACATTTAAAGGATTGTTCGTTGTGTGCATCGGTGGAGCAGTGGCTGGAGTCGAAGATCCCATCCCTAAAGGGATGATCTCGACACTCGGCCGACGATCTAAGTGTTCCGTAACACGAGGCGATACATCGACTGATTTCGATTCTCCGGACGACGTGATGTCTAGTAGAATCGGAATCTTTTCGATCTCTTTTCCGAGCGGAATCTCACGATCTTCCGATTTGTTATGAGTCATTTCCAGTTTAAGTTTCTTTAACTTTTTACCGTCTTTCGTTTTATCTAAACCACTAGACGCCAACTTTATTGTAGACCCCGTAGAACTACTTATGGTGAAAGTGTTATTCGTACAACCGTCTAGAGAAAAATCGTTATCGTCCGTGAGGCTACTCGCAAGACTCGCAACTTGAGCGTCAAGCATCTCAGCATCGAAATCGATCGGTTCCGCTTTAAATTGAAACTCTCCGGCTTTTAAAGACCCCAAAGAGGCAGAACTTTCGGCAACGGACGTCGACATCACGAGAGGCAAACTATTGGAACCACCGGTGGCCGAAGATAAAACACAGTCCGAACTGGAGCTAGTTGTAATATGTGGCGAAACCGAATCGTATTTCATCATAAATGCATCTAACGAAACCGTGGTCGAAGATTGTTTCACAGCGTGTCCGTCGCTGACACTAACACTAGACACCGGATTAATAGTGACCGAAGTGGACATATTAACATCGAAAGACAATCCGATACTATCTCCAGATTCAACATCGGGAGTCGGAAGATCTTTACTACATTCATCCTCGCTCGGTCTACTACTTTTCGGACTGCGACCGGTGATACTGCGAGGACTACTCGCGTCTGTTGCCACTTTGCGTTTCCGTTTACGCGACTTAACGACCTGAGAACTACCAGAACCACCGGAGCCTCCGGTCATCGGTTGTCCTTGCGGTACATCGTTTAATAGATTCATTAACATCGCGTTCGGTTTTCCCTGGGAAGTAGGAGTCAACGGTAAAGCCGTCGAGTGCGATTGGGCCTGTTGTGTGCGTTGTAGAGAAGGTGGAGGGACCGCCTGAGAAAGCACGTTCCCCAACAGGCTCGAGGGACCTGCTCGCTCAGGCGGTACAGAAAAAAGGTCACAGCTACTCGTGTTAGATTGAGAGGTTGTTACGGCGGCAACACCGAACCCTTGAGAATCGAGGGTCGAAGAGGGTCTCGTACCAATATCCGACGATACCGAATACGAACTCATGTTAGGACTCATCATTTCTACTTTTGGACCATTTCCATTTCCAGTTCCTCCTCCACCTCCCCCTCCACCTCCTCCGTGAGATTCCGACATCCGTGCGTCGGTTTCACGACCGTTCATCTTTACGTCGAAGTCCGTAACGAACTTAGAACCTCCTCCTCCAACTCCTCCATTTCCTCCAGATTCACTGAAAGGTGAGGAGTGACCCAAAAGTCCTCCGCTTCCGCTTCCACCTCCACCGTTTGATACAGAGTTAATGAAGAGTTCGCCGTTCGTTTGATTCATTCGTAACTGTTGTTGACCCTGAGCCTTTCGTATTAGAGCTCTCATCGTAATCGGTATCGAAAGGCAACGTTGGATAACTTTGCTTGCGTATTCGTCGGCACAAATGGGAAGGTCACTCGGCATCGTGTGAAGTTTACATTTCACGTTCGTTATGTCCGATAAATCTAATTCGGCTGTTACGAAAAAAAAAACACAACGAAGATGTGAATAATCGTCATCATACGACTTTCGGAAATGGAACTTTGGTTATTTTGGGGTAAAATCTTTCAAAGTAAACTTTTTATTGTACTTTTAAAGACAAAAAATTGGAACTTTTTTTCTTTTTAATCTTTTCAAACTTCATTAAAACGTTTATTATTTTAAAAGATATCGTTATAGAAAACACATCAACTTTTTATTTTACTCTTCGAGCTTCTAATAAACTTTGAATTTCTTACTTAAACTTGTTTCTAAAAAGTGTATTTTGAAAGATATCATTAAGAAAACAGTTTTGGTTTTTTCTTTTACTCTTCTAGTTTCTAATAAACTTTGAATTTCTTTCTTAAATTTGTTTCTAAAAAGTGTATTTTGAAAGATATTGTTATTGAAAACACTTTCTATTTCACTCTTCTAGTTTCTAACAAACTTTTAATTTCTTCTTAAACTTGCTCCTAAAAAGTTTATTTTGAAAGATATCAGTATGAACATACTTTTAGTTCCTGGATTTACCGTTCTAGTCTGTAAGAAACTTGTATAAAGCTGTTTTTCTAAATGCAAAATAACCAAAGTTTCGTGAGTTACAAAGTAAAAAAAGGCGGAGGACCTGTGGCCATCGACTCTTCGAGCGGATGTTCGAAAGAGACTGTTATGTGAAGCCACGACAAAGCCGAAACTTCGAACATTAAAGCCGTCTCAATATCTAAATACGAAAACAACGTAAAATTATTAAAAGAGACGACTTTTTAAAAAGTTTTTCGTTTGTTCGGTTTTTTCCCCTCTTTACCCTGTTTGCTACTCGGTCGAATGCAACTACTGACTAACACGTTAAAAAGGGCTTGTTGCCTCAGAAAGATGAGAATCTGCGGAACGTGAGTCGGATGAGTGAACGGAATCGAAGATACGAGGACACCCTGAAGATCGGAAACACCGTTCAGAAAGTAACAGTGATGCTGATCGGGAAGAGTCTGAAAAACACGAAGAAGTTAAGAAACAGCTTTCAGAAGAAAGTATGTTAGAAACTAGAAAGGTAAACTGAACCATTTAATAGTACTTTCATTTAGATATCTTTCAAAATAAACTGTTTATTACAGTTTAAAAATTACTTACTCAAGGTCAATTCTGTTCAACTTTCAGAAATTTCATTGTTAAAATGGTCACTAAAACGTTTATTTTGAACGATATTATTGTAATTATCATGTATGAAAATTATGTTATGAAAATTACTTCGAAAAAGTTTATTATGAAAGATATCATCATGGTTTTAGAAAATTAATTTACACTTCTAAGTTTGTAAGAAACTTTCAACTTCTTCTTGAAAAGTTGCTTCTGAAAGTTTATTTTGAAAGATATCCTCTTGAAAATGTTTTTAGCAAATTAATTTACTCTTCTAGTTTGTAAAGAACTTTGAAATTCGTCTTAAAAAGTTATTTCTGAAAGTTTATTTTGAAAAATTGTCCCAAAAAAAACTTTCTTTTAAAAATTACTTCGAAAAAGTTTATTTTGAAAGATATCCACATCACAAGAAAATATTTTTTCCTCATTTATTTACTATTCTAGTTTTTTAAAAAAAACTTCTGAACTTTTTTTAACGACGTTAAGTACAAACTCCTTACTCTTTTTAAGTCAAAAATGCTTAAATGTCAAAAAACCGTGAAACTTACGACAAAGAACCCGCTCGTGTGACTTTCGATTTCGCCTTTTGACGCTTGTCTCGTTATTAACGACAACAGCGGCTGACAAGTAGAGAAATCGGCACAGTCGATATCTAGAAGAAAGCCAACAAAAAGCAATTTTTACAGGAGTTCGGTCAACTACGACAGGTGATAATCCCGCGTACGTGTCACCGCTTGAATCTTTCGTATGAGAGCAATCGCAAGCGGCATCGGAGAATCGAGACGCAAGACGAAACTCGCAGGTAAAGTTGTACTGTTAAGATTACTCGGAGCGGCAAAAGACGGAAGACTGTAAAGAACAAGTAAAAAGAGCGCTCTAGATCGGAATTGAAGTAGATTTAAGAAGAAGTTTCAACCTTTTGCCATCGGCCGTCCGTGCTATCGACATCAGAGATTGAGTCTGAAGTTTATGAGTTGCAGAACTCTCGATACAGACCATCACCGAGTAGCCGAGTTGCTTCTCGATTACGGCTGAAAAACGATAGAAGTTACAAATATTTGTAGTTTAAATTCATCATCAGAAAGCCAAGAAAAAAAATAATTAAAATAAAACCATCAACAGTCAACGGAATCAAAGTCTTCGATTCCATGTCCAGAAGATCGTACGGCGAGATGAAATACGTCAATTTCATCGCGTGTCCACCTCTTCTAGTCTGTAAGATTCCAACCGGCGATTTGTGAACCAGATTACAAGGATCGTTGATTGAACTGAAAAAGTATAAAAGAACCGATTTCGAGGTTTCGCTCTTTTTTTAAATAAATTTTCTGTTCGTTAATAAGTTGCCTCTGAAGTTGAGATAACATCGTGAGATCCGTCTCGAGAGCTTGTAAAGCCATGTAGGCTTTACTTTTCTGCTTTCTAAGCGAATTCGTAAAGCAGAAGAAAAAAAAACAAGATGAAATTTCGTTTTAAAGCACAAAAGATAACGAGAACTTCACTTGTCGGCATTTAGTTGGTAGATCGACGAAAGACCTTCGAGATGTTTCGTAAATTCCACGAAATCTCCTTTGCTGCGAACGACACAAACAAAAATAAAAACCACAATGCAATTTCTTATGATTTTTATTGAAGAAATACAAGTGTGGCTAATAGGTTTCTAAAAGAACTAATTACAAATGATACCACCAGATGGAGTTATGGGAATACACGTTGCCACGCACCTAGATCTCTAAGGACGAGGCTAAGTTCAATGAGCGAATTTACCACGGTTACAAGTATGTGGGTTTTTAAAAGCATTGTTTAAACAAAACTTATTGTCTTTTCGAAACCTGATTAATAAATGAATCGAGTGAACCCTTTTTTGTGAAAATCTGTTCGGAAATAATCATTTTATGACAGTTTTAAAAAGCCGATTTTAGGTTTTTTGCTGTTATTGGAGTTTTAAAACTGTCATAAAACGATTATTTCACGAAGAGATCTTCACAAAAAAGGGTTCACTCGCTTCATTTATTCATCAAGTTTCTAAAAAAACAATGAGTTTTGTTTAATAAATGCTTTTAAAAACCTACATACTTGTAACCTGGAAAATTCGCACCTTGAACTAAGGGCGTGGTCACGTGACTCCATCTAGTGGTGTCATTTGTAATTAATTCCTATAAAAACCTAATGGTCACACCTTAAAACATTTTTCAAAAACTTGAATATAATAATTAAATAAATTTTAGGTTTTCACACCTTAAAACTTCGTACAGTTCCGGACAACTCTGTAAAAAAAATATAAGAAGACGTTAAACAAAAAAAAATCGTAAATTCTGTCATTACAACAAACGAAAAATGACCAATGGATCTCCGTGATGTGCTATTTTGACATCTTTCACCGATCCGGTCGTCTCGAGAAGAACTTCCACGTAAAACATGTCCGAACTGATGAAACAATCGGTTCCATTTGGTCCACCCGAAAACGTCAACCTTAAGAGAAAAAACACACAAAAAAATCAGTTCTTATTATTCTAACGAAAAACCACAAAAATAACTGAGCAGCTTTTTTTTATTTCAAAACTTTGTAAGTTCATAATTTGGCCAAATTTATTTTATTGCAATTTTATAATCAATTTTTAGAGTTACAGAAGTAAAAGCCACTCGAAAAAAGAATTCGAGTTTTTTTTTTTTTGCGTTTCTTGAACAATTTGAGTCACTGGACTTGTGAAGTTTCGAAATAAAAAAAAAGCTTCTCAATTACCGAGCTACGTATTCAATACCCTAATTGTCTCGAAATACTTTCCAGACGTTCGACCATCGACTGCAATGACGTCACTGTAAACCATAAAACCCACAATTCTTTAAAATCGACTTCGAAAAATGTTTAAAAATATTTAAAACATATATTTAAATGCCCTAAAGTGTAAATGCCTCTCGAACTCTTGATTATTTCGTCTTTCAGGTGCAAAGTGAAGAGAAACATGAATATGTTTTAGAAACTAGAAGGGTAACTCAATAACTTAAGGGTATTTTCATGTTGATATCGTTCAAAATAAACTTTTTATAGACAAAAAAAATTAAATAACATCTGCTTAAAGTTGTGGGTCATTTTCAAAATCACATAAAAAGTTCATTTTAAAAGACACCAACATAAAAAAATACTCTTAAGTTATTGAGCTACCCTTCTAGTTTTTAAAACATATTCAGATTTCTCTTAATTTTGCTCTTGAAAGCTAGAATCAAGATGACCGATTAGAGGATAGTTTTTTTTTTGAAAATACGCAAACAAACAAGCCATTACAAACTTTATAATAAATGTTTAAATAAAGTTATGCCCTTAATTAAAAGTTTAAAACATCAGAACAATTTAAAAAACAAAAAAAACTGCTTTCGATCTGGTTAAATCACACCACCTTTTATCGATTTCTGAAGTGAATCGAGACATTTTTGAAGTTGTGTTCTGTCGCCAGAATCTAAAACATATCTTTTATCCTAGAAAAAAAATAAAAGAAAGTTTATTTTAAAGACGATTAAAACAATACAAAATAAACACGATACTTACCATAAGTGCGACTCGTACAGCTTTAGCGTTCTCTGTCCACGACTTAAACTGTCCTGCTTTACTATGGAGCCTTTCCATGAGGCCCTCGAGGGCCCTTTCATTACTTGATGACCCATCGGAACCTGAAAAACAAAAAAAAACATCCAATCAGTTTTCACCAAACTTTTGACATCGACTGTACAAAATCGCCACATTTCATCGAAATAAAGCTTTAAAAACATGTTTTAACGTTCAAAAACATATGTTTTGTCAATAATAGTACGACAGAATATTAACTTCGCATAACTTCTGTTGTAATATTATAGAAATCGAAACAAATTCGCGTCGAAACCGTAAAAGTAGGCCAACTGTGGCTCCATCCATAGACTTACACGTATTCGTAATAACGTTACGAATAGGTAAGAACCACATTAGCTCTACCTTATGTTATTTACAACGGACTCAATAGACAACGATCGAATTTATCCGCTTTTTCGGCACTTTTAGAAGTAGAAACACCACTAAGACAAGTACAACACAATGTACAATCATAAAAAAATCATATCTACACGAAAAATACATTTAAAGTTGATTTTTACCTATTGAAACTTGTAATTTAGTTCCGATATCTAATGGCAAACGATCAACCGCCGCCATTTTCTGACATGTTTGCAAGGGAGCGTTCAATGAGCGCTAACAAAGCACATAGCTATCGATGAATTTCGTATGTTTGATATGACATCACACATTTGATGTGGAACCAGATGAACAAATAAGGCGGATTTATCAATGGTAAGCAAACTAGCGAAACGCCATATTTGATTACTCCCCTCATGTTTTAAATGGCTTCTTTGACTGCTCTCTTGTGCTTCAATAACATCACACGAGTAAATATGTTTATGTCCACTTTCTTGTTAATTGGTCAAAATGTTACGGCCCAAATTCAATAAAAAACGTTAAGGTTTGAATTTTAACCAGTAACCTCTAAACAGGGTCCCAACAAATACAAATCCTGTTAAAAGATAGTTAATAAAACAAAAATGTGCTACCCTGTTTAAAAACATAATTAAAGTTCAAAGGCCAAGTTTCCTTCTTGAATTTGGGCGTAAAACGTCAGTAAAGCGAATTGATATTTTCTTGAAGTGCTGCAATTAAAAATACCGCATGTAAAACCAATATGGCGTCTCGTAAACTTATATAGAAATATACACCATATTCCTACAATCTTTTTATCATATTTAGGCATCAAAAATGTGACGTAAAGGCATATAAAGAAGCGCCACCATGTGCGAACAACGTTAACTTGAATGCTTGTTTTCACATCATCTTTACCACAAAAGCGTCTTCCATTGAAATAATGTTAAAAATGCAGAATTTTTTAAGTTAAAATTTTTTGTTAAAAAATAGTTACTTAATAAGGAATGTAAAGAGTATTAAGGTGGTTTTAAACTGAATATTTTTAATATTGGTTGTAAAATAAAGATAAACTAGAAATTGTTTTAGAAACTAGAAAGGTCTAAAAAGATATTTTCATGTTGATATTTTTCAAAATAAGCTTTTTTTATAATTTTATTTATACACAAAAATTAAAATATATTGTCTGATTAAAGACAATATATTTTAATTTTTGTGTATAAAAAGTTTATTTTTTAAAAATTTCAACTTAAGTGATTGAGTTACCCCTTCTAGTTTCTTAAACAAGTTCTAGTCATTTAATTTGGCTCTTCTGAAAGACAGAATAATCAGCTGTTCATAAAACATCTTAAGGACAAATGTAATCTGTTTAAAATTCAATTAATTTCGGGTCAAATATTAATTTTTAAATCAGAAACATTTTTTTTGCAAATTTTTCTTTTCACATAAAAATCAATAAATAGAAAAATAAAACTTGTTGTTTTAAGAGAGAAATTCTTTAAAGTTTCTTTTATTGCATCGAAACGACGGAAGTTTGATAATTTTATTTGTTATATGATTCAATTTGAGATTTTTCTTCTTTAATTTTCGTTTTTTATCAAGATAAAAAGAGAAAAACAAAAATTTGAAATCCATAATAAAAGTTAAGATTGTTTCTTTTATTTTTCTTTCTTCTTCTCGAGTAATTTTGTGTTTATTTTTTGTTCCTGTATTTTTTTTCTTCTTTCAATTTCACTGTTGCGTCTGAGATGAAGAATGTCCGGCAACGGTAGAATTCAAACTCGCATCTTGAATTTCTTGGTCCTTTAAATGTTTCTCGATCTATTAAAATACAAAAAAAAAACAGAAGAAATGAAAATAATTTTCTATCGTTGTTGTTTTAACGTACAATTTTTCTTATTTGAGTTTCGGCAGCAGAATTATCGCTCGTAATTCCGTTACAGTTCTCTGGTCTATACGGAGGAGTCACCGTAACTCTGTCCATCACCACAATCGTCTCTCCTTTCCACTTTATGTCTTCGAAACTAGTTATCAAAATAGAAAACATCCCAAAATTTTATATTATTGCTGCTCATTTTTTATCGAAGATTTTCGCATTTAAAAGGCAAAACACAGATTTTTCAACAGTTGGGTCTAGAAAACCTAAGTATTGCGCGATTTTTAGCCCCAAGTGATAAAACTATTCGACAATTTTGTTTTGTTTTTTTGCATACTACTTTTAGAGGCCCCTAACATGCCACTGGAAATAAAAATGCTTGTGTCCTTTTTGAGACCTCCGGAGCCTTCTTGAAACAATTTAAGGGCCTTTCTGAGCATTTTTTCCGATTTTAGTTGTGTTTTTTTAAGAAAAAAAGCAAAGTTTCTCTCCATTATTTTATAATTAAAGATATTGTTGAATCTTTTGGACTTCTAGGGTCAGTTGAGTCTTCTTGCAGCCTCTCAAGGGCTTTTTTTTAATATTCCAATATTTTTTTTCAAATTTAGCAGTCAATTATGTTTTCATTTTTAGGAATTTTAAAGCGTTTTGTTATTTCTAGGGAAATATGAGTCTTCAAGAGCCATTTTAAGGCATTTTTATGAAAACCAAAGTTCATTTCTTTCTCTCCATTATTTTATAATTTAAGACATTGTTGAATTTTTTGGACTTTCAGGGCCAGTTGAGTCTTCTTGTGGCCTCTCTTAAGGGCTTTTTTAAATATTCCAATATTTTTTTCTCCAAATTTCGCAGTCGATTATGTTTTCCTTTTTTGGCCAGTTGAGTCCATGGCATTTTTGGCCATTGTTAGAAAAAGCCAAGTCCAATTTTTCACACTTTTTTTTTAACAAATTCTCAAATATTCGTAATTTCTAAAAACTTTTTGAGATTTCTTGAGAAAGTAAGAAGCATTTTTACAGTATTTAAACGTTTTTTAAAATTTTTTTATAAAAATTCTAGAATCTTCGTACTTTTTAACGCTTTTTTTGGAGTTCTACGGGCGAATTGAAAAAAAATTGATGCATTTTGAGAACGTTTAAATACTTTCGGTTGTTTAAAATACACCAAAGACAACATATTATAAAAATATGCGCTTTTTTGTTGGTTAACACCAAGAAAAATATAGATTTCTTACGATTTGCAGTTTTAAAAAACCACTTTAAACACAAACAAACGTTCGAAAACGAAATTTCTGTTTTTTTGTTCTTACGTCTTGCTTATAACTAGAAATAGTTTCTGTCCTTCTGGACTCACTCCAGCGGCCATCGCATTCGCAAGTCTCATCTTTTCGTCCGTGTTCGCTTTTGTTCGAGTTGTAAGCTTTTATTATTTTTTTGTTTTAGAAAAAAGAGAAGAAAAAAACAAACATCGGTAATTAGTACACAAAAAAGTGTTGCAAACCAAATTTTATACTCTCGATAGATTGAGGGACTGCATCGGAGGTGGGCTACTGGTTGCTTCCTTCTTCACTGTTACGTCTCGAACGTAATTCAGGTTCACTATGTGGACATCCGACTGTAAAGCTTTACCGTTCGACGAGGAACATTCTGAAATGGATCGCTAAGGAAAGGCTTTTATGGTGATTTATCATCGGTAATGTTTTGGAAACGGTCAAAATTCTTGCAATTTAAACAGGCAAAACGGTACATTTATCAAATAACCAAAAATCTAACCATTTCTTAAGAGAAATTGTTGAAAACTCGCTATTTCTGCGAGGAATATAGCTTAGCTTATAAATGTGACATTTACATTGCAAAATAAACGATTTTGCAGTGTTTGTTTTTAAATAAGAATGTACATTTTACGTTCATAAACCAAAAATTAAACCTTATGTAATTTATCACAAAAAATATCAATTTCAGTGTCAAAACTGAACCCGAACAACTTACAAACATGTGAAAAATTAACTATTTTCGCACGAAAAATCTCAAATTAGATGTTTTTACGGTGATTACTGGCGTAAAACGGCTGGAAAAACAACTAAAACATCAAGAAAAGTGCATTTTGACTGAAACCAGACAATAACAACCAGAATCACGTCGTTTACAAATAGTAATTATAATTAAAACATCAAATTAAGACGTTTTTAAAATGAATAATCTTATTAAACAGATGCGAAATGTCAAAAACGACAATAAGTGTACAATTTTTATGCATTATTGGTATTTTAGACCAAAAAACCAACAAAAATCATCAGAACAACGCAGTTTTCGAACCGTTTTTACATCAGAAAACATCAAATTAAACGTTTTTCGGATGAAAAATCGTAAGAAACAACTGTGAAACGTCAAAAGCGACGAAAACATGTGAATTTGACACGAATTTCGGTGTTTATTAGATGAAAACCCAACAATAATCATCATAACTACGCCGTTTTCGAATCGTTTTTACATCAGAAAACATCCAGTTAGAAGTTTTTCGAATGAAAAATCGTACAAAACAGCCGCGAAACGTCAAAAACGATGAAAAACATGCAATTTTGACGCATTTTCGGCGTTTTTTTAAGTGAAAACCGGTAAAAACCATCAAAACATCGGTCGTTTTCGACGTTTTTCGAAACCGTTTTCGCACCCGTTTTTACTAGAAAAGGATACTGAGTATGAGCATTTTTGTAATCGGATCAAAAGCGAGAACTTCTCCTTCCAATTTCTTGTTATGATAAATTTCACAAACAACGACACTTCCAATAGGAAAATATTCATTGCTTTCGGCTGCCATAACCATGAATCTCCTGCCCATTGATGACAACGACGATGATGATGATGATAATGGACGGCGATAGCAAAGATCGCTTCACCGTTGTTCACTGCCCTAATCGCCGGATTCTATTCTCAATAATCGGTCAGACAAAACAACGGTCACTCAACACGTATAATTAACAGTACAAAAACCAATAGGTGGCGAAGCAATCGTTCTGAACTATAGAAACAATACATTATTAAGAAAACACATAATGCGCCACCTATACATCAATACGTATAACTAAAATGGAGTGACCATCTGTCACTTATTCGTCGACTGGTTCAATACCAGCTAACGCAAAAGGGCATCAGCTATATAAAATATACTGACACATTGAACTGAAATGAAGCTCCAAAATGGCGTTGAATCCCGTATTATTAGTACGCAAGACCGCCTGGAATATCTAGCTACATAAATATGACGTAATGGCATGCACGAGCAAAAAAAGTATGAAAATCAGAAAAAAAGCATGAGAAATCTTCTGTAATTATTCTTTTGATGCACAAGGCGTAACTCACTAGACAATATAATAACGACAAGGAGTGACTTAATATGGCGTCACTAACACTTATTTAAAGAGAAAAGCGCCATATTCATTAGCCACTCTGGCTTCAAAACATTTACGTAAAGTGTTTTCATTGACTAATTTAAGGTGTCCATTGAAAGGCGCTAAAATTTAACTGTGTGACCAATCGCATATTAACTTATTAAGTAAAAATCCTCGTACATTAACAAAATATTCCCTAATGACCTTATAAAGTTCAATAAACTCTTAAAACAATGTTTTTATGGGATATAACAAGAAACACGAAACTTTTTAAAGAACATGAAGAAAATTAAACAATGAACAAGAAAAAATATTTTCGAGACTTCCTTATTGCGAGTCCTGATACTTCTCCTGTAGCGTTTTGGCCAATTGCTGAGCACGCGCGCAGAACACACTTTTCTGCTGCTTTACATCATCTTCCATCTCATTTGCATCTTTAATGAGTTTGTCAAGACGATCCAGACAAAACTGCTCGAACTCGATGCTTGAGCTTAATTTAAATTTATTTTACTTTATTTTGTTTTTAATAATATAAAATATTAACATTACCTTAAGTCAGTCTCAAACTGAAGAATAATGTCTTTTGTCTCTTCAGCAATTCCTTGAAAAATATACGTAAATTAATTTAATCGTTTTTGACACACTTTGTGTTAATTTTGGAAGTTAGATGACGTCACAAGTAGGGGAAACGCCAATTTATGACGCAACGTTGAAATCTTGAAGCTAATTGTATGTAATACGGTTGTACAAACATGGCTTTACTGCGATTAGCTTATAAACTATAAAACGCCATGTTGGGTTTTCCGATATACATCTTTTAATAGCCACTTGCTTCAAAGATTTAAACGTGACAGATTGCTCATGCCATCACAGTTGGCCCCGAGTGACGTCAAACCGTCTGCACTTAGCAAAAATTACATGGTTACATGAATTTTTTTAGTAATTTTACCTTCTAGTAGGCGTTGAATTGATTCATTTTCGGTCATACTTTTGTATTCTGAAGCTCCACTTTCATCATTAACTGATATTTTAAAAAGAAACTAAGTTAAAAATTTCCCTTTGAGGGTTTTTAAAACAGTAAAAAGATCAACCTGATGACATCAATGAGTTTGCGCCATTTGTAGTCGGCTTAACGTCAAAAAACGTTGCGTTTTGCATCTTTTGACCTAACTAAAGCGTTTTATACGCGATTTTGTATTTTGACAGCACGAATAAATACAATTTAACGAAGAATTACTTAGAAACTAACCAAAAAACAAAGTTGAAAAGGTGTTTAAGCTAAGAAAACTGTAAAAACAGAAAGAACCGAAACTCCCGGCTAAACTAAAACAAATACTCGGCAACACTGGAAAACCGATGAAAAAGATCACCATCCAATAATGGCAAATACTTGGAAGTAATACTCAATTATCATTGGTTAAATTTGATCACGTGTCTAGGCTGCGGCCATTTATGTTCCAATTCAGTATTCACAATAAATTGAATAATTGATTAAATAATTAATTAATAATAATTAATAACAACAATAATTAATAATTAATAAATAAATAATTAATTAATAATAATTAATTATTAATTAATAATAATTAAATAATAATTAATAATTAATTAATAATAATTATGAATATTTTTATTTTGACAATTTTCAGGATTTTTTTTATTACTTTTATAAATAAAAACTGATTCATCGTCGAAGACATAAAAATCTTCTAGAATAAAAGACACAATTAATTTGTTAAAAATGAAACAAATTACGGTATCGCTCGTAAGAAGTCAATGACTGTCCATAAACTGAACTTCGCTTAAGAGAAGAACCGTTTTAGGAAGCGGACGAGGTTGTGGTGAAAGAATCGTCATCATCTGTCGCTCCATATCGACTCCAGTTCTACGAAACAAAAAGAAAATCATCTTAGATTTTCATCGAAAAGACAACATCACGAAAACATTTCTTTAAAATAAGTTACACGCAGACGAAACCCGCGACATTTGTCTGAACGATGTCCTCGTCCGTCGTCGAAGCAAAACTAACGCTTAATAGATGATGTAGGAGAGCAAGACCTAAAGACAAAAAAAAAAAAAAAATTCTGTTCGATAAAGGTGGATTTACACCGAAAATAATGTTAATAAAAATGTTAATTAACAATTTTTGACTGTTTTTGCAAAATGTTAATAACAATGTTTTTGACAAAAATGTTGGTCCCCTTTAAATATGTTACTATCCTCCCTATTTCCCCATCTCTTCCTCTCCCTTTCGATCTCTCTCACTCGATTAATCGAAATGTGACAGCAATCAGTTAAACTCACTCGGAGTTACAGCTACGAGTTTCGTGTGCGTATCTTCCGCTTTCATTCCCATTGGCATACAAGAATCAGGTAACGCAGGAGCTGAAGAAGAAAAAAACAACAACAAAACGAGAAAGAAAAAGTTTCAATTTTCATTACGTCTCTTGTGTTTGTAAACATGAAAGTAAATCTGATTGCCTCCAATCTTGTAGATCTTAACGTCCGAAAATCGAACATCAAAAGACCGTGGATAAAGAGGAGAACCTAGGCCATAAAAATATTCTCGAACACGAGCGTCTCTCGCTTTCGTCCTGTACGTTTGACTCCTTTCGACAACCTATGAACCGAAAAAAACATCTCTTAATGCTCTTTTCTAAAAGACGTAACATTGAGGCTAATGAAACTAACTCCTCCTGATTTCGGTTGGAAGACGACTTTTACAAATGGCGGCATGTCGCGAACGAGTTCGTTAAAAAGCCGTTCCTGATCCATTACCAGAATTACGTCAACTGAAGAGAAGAATTTATTTCAAAGATATTATTGTGAAAATACGTTTATGATATTTATTTGCTATTCTAGTTTCTAAAAAGCCTTGAATTTTCATCATAAAAATGTTCTAAAAAGTTTAATATGAAAGATGCTCGTACATTCCATCATAGCCATTCGTTATTCTAGTTTCTAAAAATCTTTCAACTTCTTCTTAAATTGATTATAAAAAAAAGTTTACTTTGAAAAATATTATTATAGAAGTACTTTTATGACATTAATTTGTTATTCTAGTTTCTAAAAAGCTTTGAATTTCTTCATAAAGTTACTGCTAAAAGATGAAATTATCAAAATATACTTTAAAAAAATCAAAATCATAATTTTATAACAAACGGAAAGTTTATTTTGAAAGATATCGTAATAAAATTACTCTCAATAAATTCGTTTACTATTCTAGTTTTTAACTACCAAGTTTTTTTCTTACATTTGCATCTTAAAAGGTATCGAAACGAATATTTTAATCTCAATAAGTCCTTTTTCTATTTTTCTCAAGCCGTTTTTTGTTCGAAATCGTTGAAAACAGACGATTTACTTTCAAGATAAATTTTAAAAATCGCAAATAAAACCAAAATAAAAAAAAAAGACCTTCGAATGCTTGAGCCGCATGCATAATCGCCTGATATCCCTGCCCTTTGACCCAGCCGCAAGTATTTATTATTGTTCCACTGGAGTTCGCTGTAAGACAACGAAAAAGTCGTTAAGAAAAATCAATTAATTATTCTTCTGCTTCGACTGCAAATAACGAAAAAAAAAAACCTTTTCTGTTGGCGTCCATTCGAAGACCAACGACTTCGGAAAGACGAGAGACGAGTAAATTATATAAAGTTGTATTTCCAGCTATGGATTTGTGTCCGAAATGAAAAACTAAAGGCGCCTGTTGAGAAAAACCTTCTTCAACGTCGGCCGGACGTTCGACCAAAAGCGCACCTAAAAATCACACAGAAGTTAAATCTCGTAAAAAACATATTTAAGATGTTTTTAAAACAAGTTAAAGACCTATTGTTCCGGGAATTGCGATTTGTCCCTAAGAAAAACAAAGAACCAAACAAAGAAGTTTTAAACTTTTCTCGAACTCGGATTATTCTGTCTTTCAGAAATTCAGAAAAACAAAAAAGAGAAACTAGAAAGGTTTTTTAGAAACTAGAAGGGTAGCTCAATCACTTATGATCGTATTTTCATGTTGATATCTTTCAAAATGAGCTTTTTATGTCAGTTTGAAATTGATCTAACTTTAAGCAAACTTTATTTTTAAAATTTGTGTGTTTATAAAAAGTTTATTTTGAAAGATATCAACATGAAAATAGCCTTACGGTGGCTTTATAAATGTTTATTATAAAAAGAATGAAGTACTTGTCCGACGTCCAAATCTACGAATATCGGCCTCCGTCCAACTCGAACGGCATAATTTAGAAGTATTTTACAAACCGTACTCTTTCCGATGTCGGTCGGACCAACGATCATCACCTGAAACGAAATCAGAATTTAAAAAAGAAAGGTAGAAAGAGGGAGATGGAGAGAAAGACGTACGACCGGTCCTCTCGTTCCGGCTTCTTCCGCTTTTTGTCTCAGTTGATCCAAAGCGCCGTGAGTGTTGACGTAAACAACCATCGGAGTGTCTTTCGCTACATAAACCACTTCAGTCTTACCAGTCAAGTGAGATTATATTCAGTTAAAGATTAATATAAAACAGCATGAAGATAAGGCTATCAAGAAATTATCTCTCTATCTCAAAATAAATGCCAAATATAAACTGTACTAGGACTAGATTATTGTGGAAACAGCAATAAATAGCGACGAAACGTAGAAAATAGCAAGGGAATTGAAAAATTCTTCACAAACTGCTGAATACTAAAGAAAACTTGCAAAAACCCAATAAAATTCTGCAGAAAGCTTAGATAAAAATGCGAAATTCTGCAGAAAATTTACAAAAAACTGCAAAATTCTGCATAAAATATAGAAAAAACTGCAAAATTTTGCAGAAAATTTTGAAAAAAAAACTGCAAAATTCTGCAGAAAATTTTAGAAAAAAAAAACCTGCAAAATTCTGCAGAAAATTTTAGAAAAAAACTGAAAAATTCTGCAGACAATTTTAGAAAAAAAACCCGCAAAATTCTGCAGAAAATTTCCAAAAAAAAACTGCAAATTCTGCAGAAAATTTTGAAAAAAAAAACTGCAAAATTCTGCAGAAAATTTTAGAAAAAAAAAACTGCAAAATTCTGCAGAAAATTTTGAAAAAAAAAACTGCAAAATTCTGCAGAAAATTTTAGAAAAAAAAAACTGCAAAATTCTGCAGAAAATTTCGAAAAAAAACTGCAAAATTCTGCAGAAAATTTTAGAAAAAAAACTGCAAAATTCTGCAGAAAATTTTAGAAAAAAAACTGCAAAATTCTGCAGAAAATTTTGAAAAAAAAAACTGCAAAATTTCCAAAAATAAAACTGCAAATTCTGCAAAAAATTTAGAAAAAAACTGAAAGACCCCACAGAAATTTTAGAAAAAAAATGCAAAATTCTACAGAAAATTTTGAAAAAAAAACTGCAAAATTCTGCAGAAAATTTTAGAAAAAAACTGAAAAATTCTGCAGAAAATTTTAGAAAAAAAACACGCAAAATTCTGCAGAAAATTTCCAAAAAAAAACTGCAAATTCTGCAAAGAAACATTACAAAATGCTAAATCAAACTGCAAGAAATAGCATAAATAAACAGGACATATTGAAATTTGTAGAAAAATACAAGAAAATAGCCAAAAAAAAACTCTAAAATTTTACACAAAACTGAAAAAACTGCTAAATAATAAAAAAAAACTTAAAAAACCAGCAAAATTCTGCAAAGAAAATTTACAAAAAAGTGCAAGTAAAAAGTAAGAAATAGCATAAATATAAAGGAAATGTTAAAAATTGCAAAAAAAAAAACAAAAAAAATCACAGAAAATAGCAAAAGGAAAAAAAAAAACCTCTGCAATGTCATAGAAAATTGGTAAAATTGCAAAGTTCTGAAGAAAACTTACAATAACCAGTAATTAACAGCAAAAACTTGAAGAAAATTTTATAAAAATTACAAAAAAACACCGAAAATGTCAAAACTGCAAAAGACAACATAAAAATACATATTTTCCTGCGTAGAATGTGTTATTTAAAATATGTTTTAAGCATTAATTGATAAGATTTGAAAGGATATTTCCAAAGTACATCCTTGCCAAGTAAAAACAGCCATTTTCGAACCTGCTGGAAACGAATATTTACGATTACGAACGATTTCAGTTCCAAATATCTCTGCCATTCCACTCTTCAGCTAAGAAAGTCAAATATAAACAAAGAAAAAATATAAAAATACAGCTTAAAAGTGTAAAAAAATTATCACTTAATAAAAACCTCAACGAAAACTTTTGAGTTTCCCTCAACTTCAAAACGAAGTTCCGAGTCAGATTCCATCTTGAATTCAACCGGTTTAGGCTACATTTTAAGCGTTTATTAATCAATTATAAATTAAATTACATTGTAAACATATCATTTATTAATTACCTCATCTTTTGATGTGTCTTCAGTCGTCATTTCTTTAAAAATTTCGAAAAAAACCGTCAAAAAACGCGTCACAAACACATGAATGTAACAATATTTCTTAAAAACTGAATGTTTGATTATACTCTCACTAGATGGCGCAAACAGACACAAAAAACTATACAGGAACTCTACAAAAAACCGTGTCGCCGTCTAATGGCGGTTCAAAGGGTGGACTAATATGGCGTCGCAATCCTATAGAATTAAATGAGAAAACGCAGTCATGTTCGTACACACCAAATATTTTATTCAAAAAAATTACATGACGTCATGTCAACTGTGTTTCATTGACAAATCATAATTAAGAACCACCTCGCTGTATAAGATAATATATAAAAATTAGCCAATTATATAAAAGTGTTTCACTGTCACTTGCAGACTTATATTCATGCGTACAAAACAGTTTGCTTACTGTTACTTATAAACGTGGTCCATTTGTGAATTAGGTTAAATATCTCATATTTAAAACAAAATAAATAAATGATGAAAAGTAATTTCACTTAATTTACAATTTTTTATTATGTAAAATAGTAATTTTGAACAAAAAATTGAATAAAATAGTAAAAAAAAAACATTTATTTAAATGTAGCAGACAATCCCTGGAAAAAAATGGCGGCAGTCCCATTAAATACCCCGCTATATTCCTGATAAGACATGGAGGAACAGACTGTTTTTTATGACAAGCAGAATATAGGTTAATGTTTTAGCAATTCGTATTGTGCTGCTACCTGTTGTCAAAAATAAAAGTGACCCAATATGGCGTGGCATATACCTATTTAAATAAATAAAACAAACCGCCATGTTTGTACACCCGTATATTACTTTAAAAAAATAATATGACGTCAGAAAAACAAATATGACAACTAATAGTAATAAAGACGTTTCTCTACATTTTTATTTCAGCCAATCATATTAAAATCCTCATACTCTGTCTTTGGTTCTAGTGACTCTTAGTCACATTCCACGTTTTCAGTGGTTTTTCTATCGAAAATAATGGCGGCCGATAGGCACATTCAGGCTCGGTTCCTGACAAAACAACCTGAGTGAGTAAACTTATCAAAGAGTTACTTGCATGAAAATAAAAATAAACCCTAAATCTCAATAAAATTGACGTTTTTTATCTGAATAAACGAATATTCGCCTTGATAATCGTCCAGCACTTTTCATCGTTTGCGAATGGTTTCTCTCTTTTTGGCCCCCGGGCAATTTCGGGGCATGGAGAGGGGGTTGCCCTCGCGAGCCACGTGTTGACTGCTGGCCCATTTCGTTTCTCATCGTCAAGTCTCTCTTTCTCTCTGTTTTTATTTTAGATTTTCGGTTCCTGACGTTCCTTACAGTATTCCGATCAATGTTGGTTATCCTGAACTCAGCCAATTGATTAACAGCGTCCTCAAAGGTCAGCAGAGTGTCAAATTTCTAAGACATACAGATCAGTAACACATGAAATCTTTGCAGAAAACTAAATAATTTGCAATTAACAACTGAGATATTATAATAAATTTGCAGAAAATTGCAAAGAAATCTCAGAAACATTAAGAAATCGGTAAAATTTTGAAAACTCTTCAGTGAAACAGTTGAAATCTTATGAAAATCTTACAAGAATCAATAGAAAACTGCTAAAAATATGCAGAAATATCGCAAAAATTGCAAGAAAAATTTATTTTTCTTTCTTTAAGAAACAACCACAAATGGACACACTTCTGTTGGATTCGACTTTCTAATCGCAGGGGAATTCGTCAGAAGTTCACTTTTGGAGCATCTAGAATTGAAAGGAGTTTCGACCGTATTGAAAAATTCAGATTTGTGTTTACGATGAGAACGAGAATATTTCAGTTTTGTGGGTTTTTTTTTGTGATAGGAAACCGTGGTGGAAATTGAATATTTTGAAGAATATCCGCCACCAAATGCAAGAGATGGACTTCAACACGACGATTGGGTCAGCAGCATCGAAGGATCAAATGATTGGTTTCGTATTTTTGTGTTTTATTTACTAATTTTACTCAGTTTAAACTTTATGTTATGTTTCTATTTAGTTTTCTTTCTGGTTGTTACGATAACACGGTTCACATTTGGACGAAAGACGGAAGAAGCATGGTTAACTTTACTCCTCACACCGGACCGGTAAAGGCTGTACGGTGGTTAGCAACTGGTACGTTTACTGGATTCTCTGCTCCAAAGTTAGAAAGAAAATCATTTTTAAAAAATGCTTTTAAGTAAGCAATGTAAATCTTTTATTGAAAAACTACAAAAAAAACACTTTGGGGAAAATGCAGCAATGTTTAAAGAAATTGAAGAATTTTTTCAAGAAAATATAAATTGCAGAAAACTGAAAAAAAATCTGAACGAAACAAAGCAGAAAAACTGTAAGGAACAGATTTCTGAACTAAACTTACAAAAAAATTCGCAAGAAACGGTGGAAATGTTCAGAATTCTTTCAAATACGTGCAGACAACTTTAAAAAAACGTGCAAAAAATGACAAAGAAATAGCAGAATTCTGTAAGAAAACATAAAATATTGCAGAAAACTGAAACTAACATGAAAGATCTTTATGAAATTAAGAAGAAAATCTGCCAAAATGTGCATAATTTTTCCAAATACGTGCAGAAAAGTACAAACAAATAGCAGAATATAAAATAATTAAATAATTGAAGATAACTGAAAGAAAGAGCAAAAAATCTGTACAAAACTAAGAAGAAAATGTTAAAAAAAGTTGTAAGAAACAACGGAATTGTGCAGAAAACTTCCAAATATGTGCAGAAAATTACAAATGAATAGCAGAATTCAGCAATTGTTTGTAATTTTCTTCACATAATTAAAACAGAAAAAAAAATTATAAAGAAGTTTGATATTTCAATAAAAAAGAAATCAAATTTATCCTTATTGTTTTATTAAAGGTGAACAAGTGTGTTCGTTTATTACGGCATCTCACGATCAAACGATCATTATTTGGGAATGGAACACGATTACAAACGAAACGGAATGTGTCAGCGTTTGTCGCGGACACGAACGAAGTGTCGATTGTATCGCGATCGATCCAGATAAGAAATATGTAAAATAACAACACCCGTTTGTAGAATTTGGACCTCGTATCTTAAAAAAAAAGTTCTTTCATTATTTAGTTAGCAACTGGGTCGCACGATAACATGCTTAAAGTTTGGTCGCTCTTAAATAACGAGGAGAACTCGGAAGTTGTGGAAACGCAACGAAAAAGACTCAAGAGCGATGGACGTAGCGTCGTAAACAAAGCAAGAATCGATTTTAATCTTCGAAATTAGATTCGAATCTGAAAATTAATGTGGATTTTTTTTTGTGGATTCTTTTTTAATCCAGACTCCTATTGGAACTTTAGCTGGACATCACGAAGCAATTACTGCCGTTCAGTGGACGGGTCCTAACGAGGTTTGCACCGGATCTTCAGACCACACGATCCGCATTTGGGACATGGAATTAGGTGGAATGAAATCACAGTTGGTAAGGAACTGTTTTTTGACAGAAATTCCAGTCGAATAAGAAATCTGATTATTCTGTCTTTCAGGTACAAAATGAAGAGTAATCAGAAAGTGTTTTAGAAACTAGAAGGATGATAGCTCATAGCCGTAAATGATTGAGCTACTCTTCTAGTTTATAAAACACTTTAGTTTCTGGTAATTTGGCTCCTGAAACACAAATAAGGCGATCGTTTACACTTTAAAACGTTTATTTTGAAAGATATTGTATAAAAATCACGTGATTCTTTTAATCTTTCTAAAAAAAAGTTAAATTTTCGTTATTTTTAGGCCGGAACGAAAAACTTTCTGGACGTCGCTTATTCACCTCTGAACAATTTGCTCATATCCGGATCGACAGATCCACACATTCGGCTCTGGGATCCGAGATCATCGGGTGAGATGCCTAATTTCAATATCAAAATCAAAATGAATTATTTCATTTTGTACGTTTTTTTTTTTTCGTTCGAAAAACAGAAGGAAATTTGGTGAAAAGTGTTTTCACTTCTCACACCAATTGGGTTCCGTGCGTTCGTTGGTCGACAACATCCGAATATCACTTCATTTCCGGTTCTTACGACGAAATGGTTAAAGAATGGGACATTCGTAGTCCTAGAGTTCCGTATTTCAATCTGACTGGTCACAAGGACAAGGTTCTTTGTTGCGATTGGACAAATCCTCAATTTATTCTTAGTGGTGGAGCCGACAACAGGCTCGAAATTTACGATTATTCGTCTGTTTAATTATTTATGAAGAAAATTTTGAAAGAACTGCTTTAACTTTTAATTATTGTTCATTTAATTTGTGTAAAAAATAATAGCACATTTTAAAATCAAAGCTTCATTTGCTGGTTTTCTACGGATGTATTTTTGCATATGGCTTAAAATGAATAATAAACAATTTTTTTCTTAACAAATTCCGGTTTTTATGTTTGTCTTTCATAATTTCTCCGTCATTGCGGGAGTTGACGACAGGCAGGGCACAGCCGGTCGTAAAACACATTTCGCCAAATCCAACTCATATGTCGCTCGTTGCGGGACGTGCTCCAGGGAAAGAAACAGGTAAAAATTAATGATTTCGGTTATTCTTTTGATTGGGAACTACTTAACCTCTATGTAAATTGTACAGCTCTTTAGCCCCATTGCAAACCTTTATAAGAAATCGGCACCCTTAGCTTGGAGGCTAGTAATACCAGTAATTTCTTACGGTCACCGACGTATTCTACAACGTTTTTTAAGCCACAATGAAACTTAAAACAACGCTGAACTTACCATAGTTTTGTGTCACTGGTTTAAGTTTTACTTTATTTTAAGAATACTGGGGTTAATCTTTTTGTTAACCAATTTGTTCACCCTTTAGTTAGAACCCTCTAAATGCGGATCCACGTCAAGCAGACAAAACAAAAACAAAGCAGAAACTCGGTGTTTCGAGACAAATTCACAACAACTTTCAAACATTTCTGCGACTTTTGTGTTTTTGTTTTGTCTCTGCAATTTCACAAGCTATTCTATGTCTCGCCAAAAGTCGGTAAACATCAAAATGTTTTTGTTTTGTCTCTGTCGGTTGCGTAGTTTACGTATCGGACAACTATAGAAACAAAAAACAAAACTCAAATTTGTTTGTGTTGTGTCACAAATTTGTTGTGATTTTGTCTTTGAGCACTGCTGACAGTTGTTTCAGGTTTTTGTTTTGTTTTTAAAAATCTGCTTTTTCTGGCATTACTGTTGTGTTTTTGTCTCGAACTTAATGTTGCACTTTTGTCAGCTTAATGTGGACCCGGTCTAAGGCTCGATCCACACCAAGCTGACGAAACACAAACTCAAGTGTTTCGAGACAAATTGGCGACAATTCTAAAACATTTCTGCGACTTTTGTGTTTTGTTTTTGTTGCGTAGTTTACATAAACCAGCTATAGAAACAAAAACCCAAATTTGTTTGTGTTTTGTCACAAATTTGTTGTGGTTTTATCTTAAGGTCTGCTGTTTCAGTTTTGTTTTGTTTTCAAAATCGGATTTTTCTGGCATTTTTTTGTCTCAAAACACATGTGTTGCACTTCTGTCCGCTTGATTTGGATCAGCCTTAAAAGGGTTAGTTTCCACTGAGACTCTCATAAGTATTAAGTGGAAATAATATTTTTTTTAAAAAATATTATAAAATTCACTATTTTTTTCTGAACAATTCAAACATAAATTTGTCTTTTTATTCATTTTTGTTTCAGGCAATTTCAACAAAACATCCTCTCGGATGAGACAATCTCTTGGCCCTCTCACTTTTACACAAACATTTTTAAGTCTTGAAAAATCAAAAAAAAAAAACATAAAAATTTCGCTACAACATTTTTTTTGTGTGAATGGTTCATTTTAAACAATTTCTGTTTGAACCTCCATATTTTCTTTAAACCATGCAAAAATTGTAGCCAGAGTTTCTTTTTGTTTTCTAATGAATTATTTCAATGTAAAATTAAAAATTCAGAAAAAGAAACTTTCGAAAAAATGAAAAACTAACATCATTTAAGCAAATAATTTGATCAACAATATTTCTCGAGATATAAGAACATTAACCCCCTTTTTTCATATTAAAAAATACTGTTTCAAATTGAACTTTTTCTTTAAAAAAAAATGTCTACCTCTTTTATTTTATATTTTACACAATTTTGTTCTTTTTTTCCTCTAAAAAAAAACTGAAAAAAATATGGTTTTAAAGGTGTAAACGTATTCCGAACTCTTAAGTCTGTCTTTCAGGAAAGCAAAATGAAGAGAAACTTGAATGTGTTTTAGAAACTAGAAGGGTAACTCAAATACTTAAGAATATTTTCATCTTTTGATATCTTTCAAAATAAACTTTTTATAGACAAAAATTAAAAATATCGTCCGTTTAATATTGGATCGTTTACAAACTCACTTTATATAAAAAGTTTATTTTGAAAGATAACAATGATAACAAGTGATTGAGCTACCCTTCTAGTTTTTATAAAAAAAAACTTTCAATTTCTTAGTTCAGCGTTTTAGAAGAGCAACACTAAAAAAAAAGATAAATTGAAAAGTGTGTTAGCGACTAGAACGGGTAGTTGAATCAATTAAGGGTATTTTCGCGTGTTTTGGTATCTTTCAAAATAAACTTTTTAAAGAACAAAATTAAAAATATCCACTGCTTAATGTTGGATTATTTTTAAATTGACATAAAAAGTTTATTTTGAAAGATATCAACATGAAATTAGTCTTCAGTGATTGAGTTACCCGTTCTAGTTTTTAAAACACTTTCTAGTTTCTCTTCATTTTGCTAATCTTGAAAAACACAAATTAACAAGATTTCAAAAAATCAGTGGTTATGTCTTAAAACATCTTAAGGTGGTTTTAAAGGTGTAAAAACGTCTCGAAATCTGATTATTCTGTCTTTCAGGAGTAAAAAATGACGAGAAACTAGAAAGTAGTTTAGAGACTAGAAACGTACCTCAATCACATTATATTATTTTTTATGTTAATATGTTTCAAAATAAAACTTTTTATGGACAAATATTAAATTGTCTGCTTAAGATTAAGTCATTTTCAAACTCCCATAGAAAAAAGCTTATTTTGAAAGATATCAACATGAATTTACTCTTCAGCGATTAAGCTACCCTTCTAGTTTCTAAAACACTTGCTGTTCTGAATCACAGAATAATCAAAATTCGAAAATCAGCTGTTCATAAACCATTTTTAAAGATTGATGAAAAAAGAATGAGGAGAAAATTAATTCATTTTCTCAAAATTTGATTTTGTATAATTAAAAAAGTGCATATTATAACATAAAAAACCTGAAATGCACCTTTTTTTTTAAATTAACAATTTTAAAGTTAAAGCTGTTGTTTTTTGTAAACATTAAATTAATCACATTCAATAATAATTCTTAAGAAAAAAAGCCCAAAAATTATCAAAAAAAAAAAATGTAACTCAAATAAGTGAAACTTAACTCCCCTCTGACGTCACAAGCATTAAGTTACAGGTGCGGCGACTATACGAACAACTTAAGGTGGTTTTAAACGTGTAAACGCATCTCAAATTCTGAACACTTTTGTCTTTTTCAGGTGCAAAATGAAGAGAACTAGAAAGTTTTTTTTAGAAACTAGAAGGGTAGCTCAATCACATCAGGCTATTTTCATGTTGGTATCTTTCAAAATAAGCTTTTTATGTGACTTTTAAAATGATCCAATTTTAAGCAGACGATATTTTTTTAATTTTTTTTCTATAAAGTTTAATTTGAAAGATATCAACATGAAAATAGCCTGATGTGATTGAGCTACCCTTCTAGTTTCTAAAACACTTTCTAGTTTATCTTTTATTCGGAAAAAGACAAAATAATTAAAGAGTTTGAAAAGCTTATCTTAAGGTCGTTTTTGAAGTGTAAAAACGCCTCAAACTTTCATTATTCTGTCTTTCAGAAGCAAAATTAAGAAAAACTTGAATTTGTTTTTAGAAACTAGAAGGGTAACTCAATCATGTGCGAGTATTTTCATGTTATTTTTCAAAATAAACTTTTTATATGACTGAAAATAATTCAATTTTCAGCAGACGATTATTTTTTTTTTCTATAAAGTTTAAATTTGAAAGAATATCAACATGAAAATAATGTTAAATGATGGGGTTACCCTTCTAGTTTTCTAAAACAATTTCTGGTTTCTTTTAATTTTGCTCTTCTGAAAAGACAAAATTAATGAAGAGTTTGAAAATCAGCTGTTCATATAAACCATCTTAAATGGATTTGTAATAATCATGAAATAATGTAAAAATTGTGAAATATTAATTTCGAGAAAGAAAAAAAAAGCCAAAATTTTGTTTAAAAAATGTGGAAAATTGATCATTGTGAAAAATAATCAAAATTAAATATAAAAAACAATAGATGAAAATGACAAATAGAAAATGAGCATAAAAATTATAAATTTTGGCACTTTTGTATTTTTTTGTTGTTCAAAGAGGCAATTAAATTATTTCATATTTTGAAATTTTACACAAAGAGAATAAATTACAAAAAAAGATTAATTAAGATATTAATTAACTTTGCCAATTAAATTATTAAAGAGGAACAATTTTCATTTTTTTTCTTCTAATTATTTTAACAAGTAAAAACTTTTTCAATCTCTTTTACAAAATAGGACCCTAATTAATTAATTTGTAATACAAAGTGTATAATTAACAATATGTTGTTCAGCCATTTTTGAAAAAACTCGAACTTCCAAAAAAAATTTAACACTTAATACTTGAACTCTCTGAACCGGGTTCCAACATAAAAAAACCATCTTAAAAGAATCCACAAAAACGAGGGTTTTTCGATATCAAAACTCTGTTGAGAGGGTACAAGTTGAAGTTCAAGTGCCAAATTTTTACTTGAATTTAAAAATTAGCACTTCTAACTTGAACTCTCTTAACAGGGTTCCAAAACAAAATTATAGAATTTTACTGAATAAAATAGCCTTTTTTACATTGAAATTTCTTTTAGAAAGTTGAAGTGCCAAGTTTTCTTATTATATTTAGGGTCTTAGCACTTCAACTCTCTAAACAGGGTTCCAACATAAAAAAACATCTTAAAGAATACACAAAAACGAGGGTTTTTCGATATCAAAACTCTGTTGAGAGGGTACAAGTTGAAGTTCAAGTGCCAAATTTCTACTCGAATTTAAAAATTAGCACTTCTACCTTGAACTCTCTTAACAGGGTTCCAAAAAAAATTATACTCACTCAATAAAATAGCCTTTTTTACATTGAAATTCCTTTTAGAAAGTTGAAGTGCCAATTTTTCTTATTATATTTAGGGTCTTAGCACTTCAACTCTCTAAACAGGGTTCCAACATAAAAAAACATCTTAAAAATACACAAAAACAAGGCCCTTTCCATATCAAAACTGTTGAGAGGTTGTAAGTTGAAGGTCAAGTGTCAAATTTTTCCTCGAATTTAGAAATTAGCACTTCAAACTTGAACTCTCTCAACAGGAACCCTGTTCAGAGAGTTCAAGTCTAAAGTGCCTATATAGAAAAGCCTGTCTTAAAAAATACACATAAAACAGGACCTTTCCATATTGAAACTCTGTTCAGAGGGTTCAAAATTCAAGTTCTGAATTTCTTGTTTGAATTTAAAAAATTAGCTCTCTAGCTTGAACCCTCACAACAAGGTTCCAACATAGAAAAGCCACCTTAAATAATACAAAAAAAAACAATTACTTTGTATGGATTGAAACTCTGCTCAGAGGATTCAAGTGGAAGTTCAAGTGCCAAATTTTCTTTCTGAATTTGGACCTCACTTTTCAACTCTCGCAACAGGTTTTTTTTTCTATGTTGAAAATATGTTCAGAGGGTTCATTATAAAAGTTAAATTTGAAATGCCAAGTTTTTCAATTTAATTTACTTATTCTTGACACTTCAACTCTCTTAACAGGGTTCCAACATAATTAAAACCTTCTTGAAACAGGTTCTATTCAGAGAGTTAAAAAGTTCATTTTGAACTTTTCTCAAAAGTTCTGAACCAAACAACAAAGTTGAGAGACAACATTAAAACAAAAATGAAAAACTATTGTCAAATTAATATTTCATGAACTAAAACAAAACTTTCGTTTTGTGTTTCGTTTGTGTATTAAAAATATATCTCTTATATTTTGTAAGTTTAGATCTAATTTACAATAGCTACTATAAGAATTTCACTGAATTTGCTAATTAAAAAAATGTTTCAATTTAAACCTTTTCATTTAACTTCTTTTTAAAACACGATTTTGTTTTGTTTTTGATGTTCAAAATTTTTTTTTCTCTCCACAATTTTATGAAAAAAACCCAAAAGAAAAAGTTACGAAAAGTTTACGGAAAACTACACTCTTGATGGTAAAATTATTTATTTTGAACCATTTTTGCAGGTTCATGATTTACTTTAAAACATGATTTTTAACATCATAACTAGCAATTTACAACTTTAACGGAAGCTCGATAACGAAATTTCAGATATATTTTACAAAGTGGACTTTTTTTTTTCTTCCGGAAGCAACTTTTCAGAAAAAATTCAAAGTTTCTTTCAAGTGTTGTTGATATCTTTTAAAATAAACTTTTACAGTAAGTTTGAAATACAATAACTAGAAACCATATTTTAAAAAAACCACGCAAATTATTTTAAAACTGATATAAAAAGTTTATTTTGAATAATATTCTTCACGTATTGAAGATATTTTAATAAAATTTTTAAAATATTAGAAACTGGAATATGCAAAAAGTATGTTAAAGTATTTAAGAAGAAGTCATTCAGCTAGATAATTATCTTTCAAAATCAACTTTTTTGTCAAATTGTTATAAAAAAATTTATTTTGAAATTCTATCAATTTATTTACTCTTCTAGTTTCAAATACATATTGAGTTTCTTTCCTATAAAACATTTTAAAAGATATATCTTCATAAAAAATGCTAAAAATCAATTCCTTGACTCTTCTAGTTTCAAAACGATTTTGAATATTTTTATATAAAAAGTTTATTTTGTAAGATATCTTCATAAAACAAAGCTATTCCTTGACTCTCCTCTAATTCCAAATCCACTTTTGAGTTTCTTTCTACAAAAAGTTCATTTTAAAAGATAATTTCATAAGAAGGCTACCTCTAATTTCCCTGATTTTTCTAGTTTAAAATCAATTTTAATATTCTTTGCATAAAACGTTTATTTTGAAAGTTATCTTCATTTTTTAAAAAAAGCTTGATTCCTTTTTAGTCTTCTAGTTTCAAAAATCTTTTTTTAAAAAAGCTTCTAAAAAACCTTAAAATTCCATATTCAAATAGCTTATTCCAGTTTTTAGCCAATTTTAATTTTGTTTTTTTCTTAAAAAGTTGCTTCTAAAAAAATATAACCGTTTTCATGTCCAAACTTCGTACAAAACTAGAAATAACCGTTCCGAGATCAAATTTAACGGTGGGAATTGATGGCATTTTGTTAAAAATTATATATTCTGAGAAACTTTGCTACCATTATTTTAAAACCAAGAAAAAATGTTGTACAATTTAAGAGTTTCGAAATTTGCATTTTTTTTTTACGAAACAGAAAAACAAAACAAAACATTTAAAATATAAATCACTTTCATGCAAAAAAAAAATATATTGACAAAAATCTTGAAATTTCTCCTTTTTTTTCACTTTTAAATACCATCTCTGGGTCTTTAAGGGTCCCAAAATTGTTAACTTCAATTGGGTCTCAAAAATTAGTTAATCCCAGATTTCAAACCTAAAAAAAAAGTGCATGGACGACAAAAGTTCTCGAGAAAAAAAACAAAAAATCGCGGATCACATCCAAGAAAGAAAAAAAAAAGGTCCCCAAAAAAAGGTCCCTTTTTTTGGAACAAGTGGGGGGCCAAACACTAAAGATCCACTACCAAATATAAACTACTTTTAGTTGAAATTTTTTTTTGATTCAACTACTAAAATCTAAAACACTAAAATCTAAACACTACCAAGATTTTTTTCTACTTTTCAATGACGTCACATTAGAGGGACATTGGACACACAAAACTTTAAACTTAAAATTGATTTAATTTTGAAGATTGTTTTTGTTAAAAAAAAAACAATCCTTCAAAATAAAAGATTCATTTGTCCCAAACAATGTGGGAATAATAAATATTCCTTTCCATCATCATCATCATCATTAAAGGAGAGAAATGTTTTTTTCTCATCAGAAAAACATAAAATGGAAGAGAAATTAAAACTAAAAAATGAAAATCCGACAAAATGGACAAAAAAAACCACAAAAAAAAATTGAAAACCAATTTTCTCTTTTTTAAAAAAAAATGTCATAAAAGTCGGGACGGACACACGGCAAAAACACACACAAAACACACATAAAGCACGAACAGAAAACCACAGTTGTTGTTTTTTTTTTCTTGATAAAAATTCTAAGGGACCGTTTTTTTTTGTAAGTTGCTCGGAACAAACACACAAAAAACACACGAAGATAAAAAAAAGTTACCATTCTTCGACTAAGGAACCGTTCCCAGATAACCAATTTTTTTTAAAAAAAAATTAAAATATACATTATTTAATAATAAAAAGGAAAACTTCCGAGAACAGATTTCTTCGTAACGAGAACTAGTGATTGCAAGTGTTCTTTTTTCGTTGCAGTTTTACTTTACAACTCGTTAACATATTTCGTGTTTCTTTTTATCAGTGCTGAAACAACAGGGTTCCAACATTTGTTACAATACTCAGTAGCAAGCACCAACGAACATCCCGAACCTTGAGTGCTGAGCTCCACCGACGATGGCCATCGGAAGGCTCAGTACTGAGCTCCACCGACGATGACCGTCGGAAGGCTCAGTACTGAGCTCCACCGACGATGACCGTCGGAAGGCTCAGTGCTGAGCTCCACCGACGATGACCGTCGGAAGGCTCAGTGCTGAGCTCCACCGACGATGACCGTCGGAAGGCTCAGTGCTGAGCTCCACCGACGATGACCGTCGGAAGGCTCAGTGCTGAGCTCCACCGACGATGATCTTCGGAAGGCTCAGTACTGAGCTCCACCGACGATGGCCGTCGGAAGGCTCAGTGCTGAGCTCCACCGACGATTATCTTCGGAAGGCTCAGTGCTGAGCTCCACCGACGATGACCATCGGAAGGCTCAGTACTGAGCTCCACCGACGATGACCGTCGGAAGGCTCAGTACTGAGCTCCACCGACGATGACCGTCGGAAGGCTCAGTGCTGAGCTCCACCGACGATGACCGTCGGAAGGCTCAGTGCTGAGCTTGACCATTGATCACCGAAAGTTTCAGTACTCAGCTCCACAGATGACCATCAAAAGCTTTAGTGCCGAGCTAAACCGATGAAGGAAGGCTCAAGTGTTGAGTTTCACAATGATGTCAGAAGCCAAAACGCAAAGTTCCACCGTTGGTTACTGGAAGACTCAGCACAGATTCACAGGTGCCAATTTTAATCTGACCAAAAGTCTTGCTTAAGAAATGAGCACTGTAACAAAAATTGTGAACTGTTAATCAGCAGTTATCTTCGACACTGATAAAAGGGAGAAAAAAAAACCAGGAGAAATTGCCACAAATTTTCGACTGTCTCGAAGTCATCATCTGAATAACATACTTGGAGAACATTTTTTTGGAAGTACGAGAAAACGTTCCTTAATCGAAGAAAAAGAAACCATTTTGCGAGACAACCAACAGTCACACTAAATATTTAAACACAAAAACAATTTTTTCTTCTGTTGTTTCAGGCCCCAATCTCCACCAAAACAAAAAAAACCTTGAGGAGATAATTTTTAAAAGGATGGGGAAATACATTATTACAAGGGAGACAAGAGGCTTCATTTGTGCCGAGGAAGAGAAAGGAGGAGAGGCGGGAAGAAAAGGAGGTTTCCATCTTTGTGAAATAAGTGTTTTTTCTTAATAAAAAAACCCCACGATCATCGCAAAGTTATTTCAAACCAATATAAAAAAGAACGGAGTTTGTTACAAGTTCAACAATTCGGGAGGAGCATCTCAATATATAGAAGAAAAAACATCCATCTCGATTCATAATTATACATTAAAAAAAACCTCTTGCATTTTTTAAGATTAAATAATATTTGGGTTTTTGTCATCTGGACATCATTTTTATATCAATCTTACAAAATAGTATTTTTTTTATCATTATCATCGGAATCAATAGCAAAATAAAAGAAATTCTTTCAAAAAATGTGTAAAACCTACAAGTAATTTTCTGACTTTGTTTTTTTTTTATGTTAAATCTACTTTTTGGAAATAGAGAAAGATTATAGAAGAATAAGAAATAGTTTAAAATTAACAATACTACAAACTAACTCACTTCTCTCGATTAAAAGCAGGGTTTAAGTTTGGTTTTTTTTCTTCTGTTTCTTTTCTCGAAACATAAAAATATGTTTATCGAAAAAGTTCGAACATACTTAATTGAGACTTCTAAGGACACCCCCCCCCCCTTCTAACCTCTCTCTACCCCCACTTCCAATCCAAATTCTTCCATCATTTCTCTTTTTTTTCTTCTCAAGTTTTCTTCCTATAAATCTCCTCTTTTTAAGCCAGTTAATAACTTCCGATCAATTTTTAGACAACACTTCGACTTCTGTTTAGTTGCAGAATTCGAAAAACTACTTCCTTTCGTCGTTCTTTCAAAAGGCAACAAATCCATTCTAGTATCAGACTCAATTTTTTTAAAGAATTCGAACAGGCCAATGACTAAAAAAAAAACTGGAGTTACGTAACTTAAACGACGGTATAACGTTGCACAACCTGCAGTGCACAACGTTGCACAACCTGCAGTGCACAACGTTGCACAACCTGCACTGTAGAACGTTCCACAACCTGCGCTGTAGAACGTTGCACCTTAGACTATTACTTTACTGGACTGACAACTCTCGGAATTTTGTGTTTGACAGTTATGAATCGTCGTTTTCCAAGTGGCGCCTCTAGCGGGACTATGGTATATGAACTTGAATAGTAAAAGTCAAGTTTTGGACGAGTTCATTTTGTAGCTATGTAGGGTGTATTTTTATATATTAGTATAAAAAGTATGGCCGATGAAGAACTACACAGGCATAGCCTCCTATAGATACTATCTATTGGAGGCTATGACACAGGCAATTAGAAATCGGGAGAGACGAACAGAAGTTGGCTCCGCCCTTTTTATGACGACCGCAACTTCTAATTGGTTGGTTATGTACACTGACGTCACATCAATCACCGTCGAACCACACAAAAAAAAGACTTTCACTCCCGATTTTCTGTAAAAATAATGCCACCAGACGGAGCTGGCGTCACTTTTGCCTATGAACATGCATTTAACGCTTTAACATGTAGAAGACAGGGAGTTGCCAGTCCAGTAAAGTAATATTCTAATGTAGAACGTTCCACAACCCTGCACTGTAAAACGTTCCACAATCTGCACTGTAGAACGTTCCACAATCTGCACAGTAGAACGTTCCACAATCTGCACAGTAGAACGTTGCACAATCTGCACTGTAGAACGTTGCACAATCTGCACAGTAGAACGTTCCACAATCTGCACAGTAGAACGTTCCACAATCTGCACTGTAGAACGTTGCACAATCTGCACTGTAGAACGTTGCACAATCTGCACTGTAGAACGTTGCACAATCTGCACTGTAGAACGTTGCACAATCTGCACTGTAGAACGTTGCACAATCTGCACTGTAGAACGTTGCACAATCTGCACTGTAGAACGTTCCACAATCTGCACTGTAGAACGTTCCACAATCTGCACAGTAGAACGTTGCACAATCTGCATTTTACAATGTTCCACAAATTGAATCGTACAACGTTGCATAAACTGTATTGTACAACATTGCACGAACTGTTTGTAACAATGATGCAGTCTGTATTATGGAACCTGAACGTTTACAAACAAAAAAATGTGATGTGTGGCATCAGACAAATTGATAACCTTGTTTTGAGTAACAGATGATCACTAATAAATTTTGCAATAGCCACAATCCAAACCTTTGCACAACAACTCTTTTCTAAGCCATGGTTAACACGATACAGTTAATGTAGAGACGAACTTTAGTGCGCATGTGCTTACTACAGTAAGTGATGTATCATCTGCTTTAGTTGGTGCAATTAAACATTGCACAGGTGCAGAACAGAGAGAGCGCGACTTTACCGTAACCACATGGTGTTAACCATGCGTATAACATTTCTCGTTAACTGGTCTGTTCGAAAGCTCTCTTTAGAAAAAAAGTGTCGAGAAGTTTTTCATATTAAAAACTTCACAATATGTTAAAAACTACCAAGATCAATCTTCCAATTGGAATCAAGATATGCAAATATTGGCTGCGTACTATCTTCGTACTCGAGACTCAATCCCAATGAAGCATTTTACAAATTTAAAAAAGGACTAAGAAAAGTTGCCGCGAACAAATGAAGTTTGTAAACGAATTCTGCATCTAGACCTCAGAGACGAAAAAAGAGTTATCAAATGTTAAACATGATCGAAATTCGAACGAAAATTTTTCTTCTAGCAAAAAAGAGCATAAAAACAAAGCTTGTGGAGTGGATTTAAAAGTGTGGCAGAAATTCAGTGCCCTCTAACAGGTCCCTGCATTAATCATAATCATTGAAGAGAGAAAGGCACATTTTTCTAAAAATAAAAGAATTGCTCGAGCAAAAAAGGAAATCATAAAACTGGGATTTACTTCGTGATCAATTGTGGTATTATATATTTAAAAAAAAATTCTAGGATTCCGAACGGATCGAAATTCGCACCCAGAGGCTGTTTTTAAGTCGACGACCGTTCTCTCTCGTAAAAATTTACTTTCAATTAAAACGAGGAAGCGTAACTTCTAATCGATTCTCTCATCCAAGATAAAAAAAAGAGTACAAAGATATGATTTTTGATCGAGAACATTTTTTTTGTGCAAAAAATCTGATTCTTGATTATCAGATTGGAAGCCCCACAATCTCAAACATCTGTTTGTAAGAAAGAAAAAAAAAACAACAAAAAAACCACATCTGTCCAGAACTTGAAACGTAATCCGCGACTTCTCGATCCGTTCTAAATCTTAGTTTGGTCGCAAAAAAGGGGTTTTCAAACATTAACATTGCAAAGCTAACAAATGAGAATTTTTCTTCAAATGATTTCGCCGGTCTTTTTTTTAAACGTGCTGCAATCACGGTATTTCGACAGCCAAGTAAAACTTTCCGACATTTGATAAGTGAAAAACCGATTTTTTTCTTAAGTGTAAAAAGGGGGGATTCCGAAGAACCCACATTCAAAAACCCTAGACCACTTTCACATCGTTGTTCATGCGGGGGAAAAAAAAACTTTCGTTCGTGCACAACATTCACACAAAACTCAAAAGTGGCTCATATTTTTATCTGAATTTTTTCGAAGAAAAAAATTAATAAATCAATTTACTTTATTTAAATCTGATTTTTTTCTTGATATTAATTAAAATGTTTTCATTCGTTAATTTTAGATTTTTTTTTTGCATGAATTTCAGTAAAAAAAATATCGTAATAATGCAATGGTATAAACAGTTAAACTTAAAATAAAATCAAGTAAAATTTTTGTAAGAAATTTTAAAATTTTAACTGAAATTTTGGTAAAATAAACTTTGATTTTTCTTGATATTAATAAAAACTTTTCATTTTTTTTGCATGAATTTCAGCAAAAAAAATATCGTAATTATGCCATGAACTACTTCAAACTATAAAAGTTTATATGCAAAAATTGTTAAGAAATTTCGATGAAAAATGATTGAAAAATCACCGTGATTTAAACCGAAAATATAATTTAACTTTCGGTTTAAGTCACATTTTTCATTCATTTATTTTTTTGCACAAAACGAAAGATGTAAAAATCGTTTTTCACGGCTGCCGTAAAAACACGATGAAAGATAATTCTCGAAACTTAATACACTTGTAGATTTTCTGTTTATGATGTGAGTTTGGAGGGGAAAAAAGAACAATCGAAAGGAAATAAGATGCGTATTGGTGAATGTGAACTGAGAAAAAAAAAAAGATGGGGATTTCGAGGGATTCTAGTAAAAAAAAAAACCCCCAACAATAATCAAAGATTAGAAAAAGAAAAAGGGAGAAACTGAAACTTCCGTGGCTTGATGGATCCATCACCTCCGATTCAACAACAATTAAACTTGCTTTCGGTTTTTTTTCTTCCATAAAAAATCAAAAATGCTTTCAAGATCGAGAGACGATCGGAACCGTAGCCAAAAAAGACAAGTACATCTTCGAAGAGCACACGAAAAAAAAATCTTCGTACAAATCAAAGGCAGGCTTTTTTTTGTTCACAAAAACATAAAAGTTGTCCAGATCCTTTCGTCAAGTGGAGATGAGAAAAACTTCTTTCGGTAACACCGCGAGTGCGCGCGCCGAAAACAGAAAAAAATGACAACTTCCGACCTCTTGAGATTGGACGAAATTGTCTTGAAGCGCGAATAACTAAAAAAAAAAAGATGAACCACTTCATCCTCCTATACGAAAACATGATTTTCGTAGTTTCGGGATCCACAATCGCGCAAAAAAGCAAAACGAAAACACAAGAACATGATGTTGGCAGAAAAAGAAAAACAAGAGGAACGGGGCTCGAGAGAGAGAAAGAGAACAAGAAGGAAGATAGCCAAAAAAAAGCGGAAACAACATTTTTCCGACTTTTGGCATAAAAAAAGAGTGAAGAAGTGTCCACGAGTCGTTTGCGCGGAAACACGAGAAAAGAGAGAGGGGGAGAAAAAAAACCAATGTCCGACCGAACAACAAACGTAAAATGGAGGTGATGACGGAGATGCAAACACCGTTTACATGCAAACCACAACGTCACACACCCACCATTCATTCATCATTCATCCTCGTCATCAATCGATGCACGATCTATGGTTGTAAGGACCATCCTGACTTATTCCAGGGTAAGTGGGACGATGCCAACCAATTCTAGAACAATAGAAGATAACATTGTTCAGAAACACAAAAGTTTCGCAAAACTTTCACTTCGTGGAGACGCTGCTACCCAATCGGAAACCAGGACCCAGTTAATTCCAAGGAAGATTCGCTACTAATTTAAAGTTACGAGGTGACAGAACAAGACATTCCCTATCACTAGTTACATCCCAGCTGCTATTTCCAACAAATACCTGTTGAAGGCATTAGAAATAAAGGCTGCCACCTAGCGTCAATACAAGAAATTAGAAATCGGGATGAACAGAAGTTGGCTCCGCCCTTTTTACGACAACCAGCAACATCTAATTGGCTGGTCATGTAGTCTGACGACACATGCTCCGCCATTTCCAACGTCGAACTACACAACAAACCAATTAGAAGCTGCCAGTCGTCATAAAAAGGGCGGAGTCAACTTCTGTTCGTCCCGATTTCTAATTGCCTGTAGCGTCAATTGTGCAAATTAACTTATACAGCACAAAATACCCCCATTTTTACGATAAACACTGATCGAACTCTCGTTAAAACATTTACGGCAAAGATTCAAAAAGCTACTGTTATTCCGTGCGCACCAGCGTCTTCGCCCCAATCGAACGAACAAAAAAGCTAGACGGGAACCAGTAATTTTCTATCTCGTGTTAAAAGAAAACACTTAAGAATTGTTTCCAATTATGGTGAAAAGGTGGGGGAGGGGTTTCTTGCTCATTACACCCCCCTACCTTACTTTGACTGTGTTTGGTATGTCTGATACTGGTGCTGTTGGTCCTCTGGAGTTCCTCCACCTGCTGCATTCGGATCCTACGTAAAAACGACAAAGAAAAGCTTACGATTTAAGAAACTGACATTCATGATCGAGACTTTGAATAGGGATTACCTCTGGAATAGAAATAGGCATAATAGGGGTTCCAGGTTGAGAATATATCGTTGGTGGATACCCAGGGTGTGAGCTTGTCATGTACTATTAGAAAAAAATAAAACCAAAAACATTCTTAAGGTGGTTTTTTAAAAGTGCAAACGGGGCCTCTCGAACTTTTTATTATTCTGTCTTTTGGAAGCAAAATTTTAAACTAAATTCTAAACTAGAAAGGTAGCTCAATCACTTACGAGTATTTTCATGTTGATATCTTTTAAAATATACTTTTTTTATATAGTAATTACAAATTAAACATTTTCGGTTTTCATTCCATGTTGGGCCTAAATAAAAACAATTATCCGGGTGGGAAAAATGGTTCTAAACCTACAATTTGATCAATAATTACCACATTTTCTTTTAGGTTTAACAACATTTTTCATAAATAAGGACATTAAACTACTCTGTAATTTTAATATTTACTCTTCTAGTTTCTAAACAATTAAAAATTCTAAAAGATGCTTTTTCAAATTGTAGAATAATAACCAGAGTTCAAGTGGCCTTTTGATAGGAAATTATTCTCAGCCGAAACTAATTTCATTTAAGAGACATTCGAGATTCATTTTAAACTAGAAGAGTAAACTTAAGTTGCATAAATAATTTTTACAACCATCTTTTAAAATTAACTTTTTACTAGTCGAACCTATTTTTCTTGAAGGTTAAAGATATCATAAAAATTATTTATGCAGTTTAGTTTTACTCTTCTAGTTTCAAGATTTTCACATTTCTTGCAAGTCTTAGAAACTATTAGGAAACTTCAAAGCGGAAATTGTGCTTACGAAACACTAAAAAAAACCTCCACAACCAGTGAAAAACACAAATTCATAACTTAATTAAGACCAGGGAACTGATTCTTAAAAATACAGGCCTTGTAATTAGGCTTACAACCCGTCCTCCATTGTGGAGGACGGGTGGCAAGCCTACTTGTAATGCATGAGAATTCTACGGAGCCCTCTAAAGGACAGGTCACAAATTCACAATTTGTCATTCCGACTTGTTAATTCGTAGTAACAAATTGCCAATTTTCGATGCATGTCCAGACCAGGGCTTCGTAGAATTCACTTGCATTACAAGACCTGCATTTTTGAGAAACAGCTCCCAGTTATCAATAAAAATAGCCGAAAGCCAGAATTAAGACAAAATTTTCCCGTCGGAATGAAACAGTCACATCTTAAGAAAAAAGTGCAATGTATCAAAGTTCCGATAAATAAAATAATTCCAAACTTATTAACTCTGGCTTCAATCTATTAATTGATCTAGTCCCCAAAAAAAAACCTGTTTTTATGTGGAGCTAACAAACAACCCACAAACAAGAAATGTACGAGAGACGGCGCCAGTGCTCAAAATGGAACGCTTCGAAGTTACAGGATGACATAATACACTCGTATTTAGTAGGTATTTGTCACTACTAGTGTAATTGTCACAATTAGAAATAGGGATGAACAGAAGTTGGCTCCATCCTTTTTATGACGAACGCAACTTCTAGTTTGGTTGGTTATGTAATCTGACGTCACATGCTCCGCTCTTTTCAACGTCGAACCACACAACAAACCAATAAGAAGTTGCCGGTCGTCATAAAAAGGGCGGAGCAAACTTCTGTATGTCTTGATTTCTAATTGCCTGTTTTACGATTCCGTACGTTGTCTTAAGTACAAAACAAACATATCCAAATCAATGAAAAGTGGTTACACAGCATGCGACAGCGCCGTGCAGTCCCGTACTGTCAAACAAAATATTTCAACATTTTTGGTGTCGTAAAACTGTGTTCACACAGAATGCAACAAGTGGAACCATTTGTTTCATTATGTCTCCTGTTGTTTCCAAAAACATAGCAACAAGTGGTACCATTGTGTTCCTGTAGGCGAAACTTGTTTTCACAGTTTTTATTAACCAGTTGCATCTTTGTTTTGCAAACATACTGTCAACAAACGTTTGTACATCCGTCCAAATGAAACAAGTCACCAAGATGCGACTAGTGGGAAAAATTCCACACTAGAGAAACATCCTGAGACAAGTTCCGCTTTTCAGCAAAATTCTCTGCTCTGTAAACATTTCAAATATTGACAGGTTTCGGCAACAAATGTCGCCAATTACTGTTGACTCGTGTTACTAATAATGTCTCCTCGTGTTGCATGTTTTCCATTTTGGAAAACACGAGAAGACATTAGTAACACGAGTCAACAGTAATTGGCGACATTTGTTGCCGAAACCTGTCAACATTGAGATGTCTACACTTGTTTGCTCTGTGTAGACAGGTTTTACAACGAACTACATAACCAGAGCTTTTAAAGCTCCATATTAGTTCTCTCGCATCCATTTCGAGCACAACAACGCTTTTTTTTTTTAGAAGAAAACAACAGCAAGAGAGTAAAATAGTAGATAAATATAAAAAAATAACTAAGAATCCAGTTCCAACACACACAAAAACACACCACCAACATATAACCCATATGCCATTTGTAACAATGCCCAACAGCCAAGTGACAGGAGCCAAAAAAGGGCGGGGGGAAGGGGGGAGTGTGTATATACAACAGCCGAACACCAAAAACTTAGGACACCTGACCAAAAATAAAAAGCCGTACTGATAAAATGCAATCAGGAATAACCGAAAGCAACTTGCAATTAAAAAAAAACAAGAAAAATGGCCACAAAAATACAAAAATTTGCAAAAGAAAAATAAACTAAGTTTTTTTTTTACGATTTAATACTAATCCGTACCTTAGGATTTCGACACACAAAACTAGAAAACGTCCACAAGACCAAAAACGTTCCGACGTATGAAGTCTATATACGGGAATTGTTTACTTTTTTGTTGTTGTTAAAAGTCATTATTACACCTCGTAAAAATCAAGAGATTTTAATTAAATTTGTTTAGATAACTCGTTTTTAATTAAAACTTCAAAAGTTTAAAATAAAACAAATAAAAAAAACCAAATTTCTACCACCACAAATTTTTAACAGAAGAAAAAACACAATTCAAACAATTAATTACTTTTGTTTTAAAAAAAAGAATCAAAAGTTATTACATTTAATTTTATTTGTAATATTAAAATTAATGAAATTAATGATAAATATATAAAAAATAGAAATTGCTTTTAACCCAAAAAAAGGAGAAAAAAATTTGAAGAAAAAAAATAAAACACCCCCAAAAAAAATATATAATAAAAATTGCTTTCGATTCAAACGATCCGTAAACGGAATCGAGTTTTTTTTTAATAAAAAAAACTTGAAATTTCATCTAAACTTTCGTGTGTCGAGCTCGATATTTTAAGTTTAAAGAATACAATTTGTACTTCATTAGTCGATAAATCCGTTTTAAACAACAAAACGGAACAAATTCCTTTTATCTTAAGCTTTACAAACTTAAGATTTAATATATTCGACAAAATTAATCAATGATTTTCTCTCTCGGATACAAAAAACAAAACTAAAAGCAACTTATTCCGATTAAATTTCTTTATGAAGTTACCAGTATAAAAAAAACAGCTCGAGATATTTACAAAAGATTCAAGTAAGAACTAACTCGAGAGCTCGAAAACATTTTTCTCAAAATGAAATAAAACACTCGGGGAAAACTTCTCGAGTTCTCGTTTTCGATAATTTTTGGAGAAAAACAAGGTAAAAAATTTTTTACACGTCGGCGTGTGGGCAGTGTCAAAAATGGAAAAGAAAAACTTAAAATTTGCAATCTAGACGATTTTCTTAAAAAAAAAAGGTGGTGTGTGTATGGTGGTCAACGTGTGTGCAGAAAGAAAAATGGAATCCCGAAACAAAATAACCGAAGATAACCGTCGAGAGAGGAAAAATAATGGCAGCGTATGAAAAGGCGACGAATCTAAGGTCTGCTTAAGACTATTAGGGTTAAAGTGAGGGGATATCTACTGCGCATGTGCAGAGCATTAGTTGGTACAGTTGAACAGTGCACATGCGCAGTATAGAGCAACATAAATTAACCTCACTGGTTTGAACCAACACTAAAATTTACGACAAAACGTTACTACAAATCTTAAGTATTCTTGCAATTTACAGTAACAAATATAAGAAACTAGAAAAATTAAGCTCGTAGCACACTAGCTTAGCTTGGATCGGATCGAAAACGCACCGTCGGATTGGAAACCGCAAACTTCAGTGAAAATATTCTGATTGGTTCCGATGACTATAGTGTGCTACAAGATTAACTCAGTAACATACGAAGTAAACTTACATTAGTTTGAAAACCAAGTAAAATAAAACGTTTTTCTACTTCTTGTAGTTAAGTTAGAAATCCGCAAGCAATTTTTGTTAGAAAATAAAACCAGTAAATGAATTTACTAAGTGTTTTAAAGACAATATAATTTAAAATAAACTTTTTTCTGGCAGTTTTAATTGTATGGAGATTGAAATTTGTGTACTTTGAGTTTGTAATTTGTTCAAACTTTTGACAAAAACTTATTACTCTTTCCAGTTTTTTAAAAATCTTTCAACTTCAACGCAGTTTCAAATCTACGATTGTATTTTTAATTTTAAAAGAAATCAAAATAGTTTAATTTATCCACACGAGTCCAATTGCTCTTCCAGTTTATAAAAAACTTGATGTTTTCTTAAATGATGTTTTTTTAAAAGCAAAAAAAAAACTTAAAAGTTCTAGTAACGTTCAGACATAATTCTTAAATCAGTTTGGAAATCTCTCGATTCCAAAAATCTATTATTCTTCTCGAATTCAACCTTGCTACGTCACGACTGTGGCCCAATCGCAACAAGTTGTCACGCTCGCTTACGACTTCGTCTTCAAGAATTGTATTCGAAGCTCCGATAATAATTAAAAAACCGGAAAACTGCACACTAACTACAGTTAAATTTGCCATATTTCTTTTAAAGAATTTGATTCCATATTCATGATAAAAGTAAACTGAATATAAAAGAGCGAAACGGAACATTTTTGCGGACCTTTTCCCCATTCCCTCCCCCCCCCCCCCCAGCAAATTCTACCTCCCCCCAACAAAAACCATCGTTCCCACCAAAACACGAAGCTACAAAAAGATGTCTAATTAGAGAGTACTAGTTGGATCGTCGCCTACCGAGCCGCTGCCCAACTGTAACTGGCTCATTTGAGCAGCCAGTTGAGGTATGACACTACTGTAATGCAAAGTGCTCGGATCCAACGAAGGCGGAAGCATCTTTAAAGAGAAAAAAAAACCGCAAACAGAAAAAACCAAAACATTAGAAAACAAATGACAAAAAAACTAAGGACCATTAGGTTTTTTTGATTAGCATCGATTACAAAATTGTGCTCATGGATGGAATTTGAATTTGAATTACTCTGCAAGCGGCTCAGAGGGCTTGTGGCAGAGGAACCATTTAGTCGAAAAGCAGCATTGCCCAAAATTGACTTCAGTCGTCAAAACTCCCTGTGGATATACACCAATCATCCATCATCTCCATTTCAATATAATAAGTTCAATTGGAGCATCATTATTAGGGCTCGGATTTTTATGCAGTATCAAGCAATCTGTGCTTCAAGGGCCAATTGTGAAGTAACAATGCCCAGTTTAGACAAACCAACAGCTGTTTTTTTTTTAAATCAAAAACACAGGCTAGAGGCTACATCTCTAGATAACAATCGATAACCAGACATCTAGCCTCTAACCAACCTTTTTGATTGGAAAAAAAAAGCATAATCGGCCACAGATTGAGAAACATTTGCTCGATAGTGCATAAAAATCCGAGCCATAATCATTTTAAATGCTTTGTTTAATTAGTATCCTTAAGAATTCCTCAAATGATAATATTTCCCACGATGCACAGCATCCTCTGGAAGCAAATTCCATTGTCGAATGACCTCCCGAGGTACAAATGAACCGAAATACGAACCTGTTCGCGCAAAAATATCTCCGAATTTCTTAAAGAGTCAGTCGTCACTCCTAACCAATGTATACAGCTTTACAGTGTACTAGCAGCCAGCCTAACACAACGGCAACGTTCGTAGTTTTTCTTAGAAGTGCCTCCTCTTTTTATAAAACCAGCACAAGCTTAAGAAATTTCTCATTAAAATCACGACAAGACTTCGCTGACCTAAGAGCACAATTTATAACTAAAAAAAAACCTTCGGTCCAACCTTAAAGAGCAGAACTTTAGCTCTTAATTATAATAAATCAGCACCTGTGTCATGTGAGGCTGGACAATGTACTGCGCAGGTGGCACCCATGTGGTTCCAGGCTGCATTTGGGCATAGCTCGACACTGGGGTTGTGTACCTCTGATAGCCACCAACAGAAGGCATAATTTGCGTAGCAACTCTAACAAGTGTCACAAAATAAAAAGAAGTTACGAACTCACGTCACATAGAATTGTATTTGCGAACCACTTAACAAGAAACTTATTGCATTTGACCCGCCTTTTTGATCGAACTGGAGAAAAAGTTCGATAAGGGCAACGGGGGCTCAACTTACCCATTCTGAGGTAACGTCTGGTCGTAGGGAAACACAATACCCTAAGAAAAAGAAATAAAAAGCAGATGAGAATCGCAAAAAAAGTCGAAACGACATAAACTCACTTCTCCCTCTCTCCAGATCCGATGTTCCTGATTCCTGTACTGAGTCCTCTTCTTGTTTCCTCCATCCGCAAACTTCACCAAAAGCGGTTCTTTGGCTCCAGCCAGCAGTTTCCCATTGAACATGCTGATGATGTGTTCGCATTTCTCCTTAGATTCCATCCTAAAACAATTAACGACGATGACGAATTGAAAAACTCGCAAAATGATGACGACGGTCAAGAGGTTTCATGTTTTACCTCGCGAATCCAACCCCTCTGCTCTGTACGTTAGCATCTCGTAAAATACGTGTCGATATAACGGTGCCGCACGGAGCCAACATTGCTTCGAGGTCACTCTCCGACATGTACGGCGGCAGATTCGCAATGTACAGGTTCGTCGGGTCCTGTTCTTGTTGCTGGACAGTTAAGGATCGGTCGTTATCCGTTAAGGAGGAGCAGCTGTGGTATGGGGAAGCGAGCAAAGACGGCAAGATAAAGGCCGAATGCGTGGGACGACCTACCTTGGCCATCTGAGCTTGAATTCCCTGCGCCTGGAGGGCCTTCACCGCTGCTTCAGCCGCAGCCGGAGATTCAAAGTCAACAAAGCCATAGCCTAACAACGTAACACCGAAAAAAGAAAAAAACAAACGAAAGACTAAAAATCCAACGAAACAACTTTGAAATTACAAGAGGTCTCATTCCAATACATCTACTTAAACCTCATTAGTAAGGCTCGGATTGTTATGCAAACTTTTGACCTTACTCATTACTTAATCAGATGTAACACCACTGCCAAAAGGCATTTAATGAAATTCCAGACAAAATTCTAATTAAATTAAAAAAAATTCTTTTCCTTTTCCTAACTTTTTGACAAAAACGACCATTTTCCCCGACGTTTTGACAAAAACGACCATTTTCCCCCGACGTTTTTGACAAAAACGACCATTTTCCCCCGACGTTTTTGACAAAAACGACCATTTTCCCCGACGTTTTTGACAAAAACGACCATTTTCCCCGACGTTTTTGACAAAAACGACCATTTTCCCCCGACGTTTTTGACAAAAACGACCATTTTCCCCCCAGTTTTTGACAAAAACGACCATTTTCCCCCCAGGTTTTTGACAAAAACGACCATTTTCCCCCCGAGTTTTTGACAAAAACGACCATTTTCCCCCCTAGTTTTTGACAAAAACGACCATTTTCCCCGAGTTTTTGACAAAAACGACCATTTTCTTTGACTTTTCCTGAATCATTTTCATTTACCAGACTATCCCTGACTTTCCAGTTCCGTATAAAACACTGCCTAGAGACATTGTTCGAATTTTAACAGCTCTCTAGCAAAACCTGCTCCTTGGTAGACAATAAACGTTCCTTAAAATTCATTTAGTTCGATAAATCGAAGAACAACAAAATATTATTCAGTTTTTTTGCACCTGAACTCAACCAATAAGAAGATCATCAAGCAAAACTCATCAGAATTCATAATACACTCAACAGCTTATTGTAGTTTGTTCCTAAACTCAACAAAGTAGTTACTAAATTTAACAGCTGAATAAACACTAATTCATCGAAAGTTCATTTACTTCAAGAAACTGCTGAATATTCAATCAGACAATTCTACTTTTTAAGCTAAGAACGAGCTTAAAAGCTTAAAAAAATGCAAAGAGTATAAAAATATTCAGCAAAAACGCGAAAGAAGTTTTGTCGCAGTCCGATTTCTTCCTACCTTTGCATTTGTTGGTGTTTTTGTCCAATATCGCTTTGGTCGAAATGATCGTTCCGAACCTTAAGAACAAAAAGAAAACAAGAAAAGTTCGAAAGAAAGAAAAATCAGTAAAAAAAAAACCCCCGATCCGATCATCGATCGTACCGTGAACATAGCGAGACTAAGTCCTTGTCCGTCGTGTTCTCAGGAAGGGCTCTGATGTAAAGGTTCGTCTTGCTCAGTTGTTCTCCACCGCTAGAGCCAGAATGTGACCCTGTGTTGCTATTGTTGCTACTCGATGTCGAAGGACTCGCTGCTGGGGCCCTCGTATTAGAGAACGCCTTTAAAGTTTATCATTTAAAAGAGAAAAAAATACAAATAAAGGTCATTTTAGTATCTTATTGTTGTGGTTTAGTAGTGGTCTCTCTAGCAAAGAAATATTGAATGCGCTTTATAAACTAGAAGGGTAACTCACAAAATGAACTTTTTATTCAAAAAACCTCAACTCTTCCAGGTTTTTTTTAAAAAAACTTTCCATTTCTTCTAGAAATCACTTCTGATTGAGTGAGCCCTTCTAGTTTCTAAAACACATTCAAGTTTTTCTTAATTTTACACCTGAAAAGATAAGAAATAACCAGATCTTAAAGGGCGCACCATTTAGACTTTAAACTACCTTAAAATATGGCTTATTTTTCACTGACATTAAAAGTTTATTTTAAAAGATATCAAAACATGAAAATATTCTTAGTAATTGAATTACCCCTTCTAGTTTATAAATCACTTTCAAGTTTCTCTTTATTTTAATTTTGAAAGTCAGAAAATAAATCAGATTTCAAAAAGAGCCGCCATATTCATACTTTCAAAAAAAAAAAATATAAACTCTTCTAGTTTTTAAAACGTTTTTAACTCCCTTCTGATTGAGTAACTCTTCCAGTTTTTAAAACGTTTTTAACTCCCTTCTGATTGAGTAACTCTTCCAGTTTTTAAAACACTTTCAAATTTCTTCTAAAAATTACTTCTGATTGAGTTACTCTTCTAGTTTTTAAAACAGTTTCAATTTCTTCTTTAAAAAAATCACTTCTGATTGAGTCACTTCTAGTTTTTAAAACACTCAATTCCTTCTCAAAAAACACTTCTGATTGTGTTTACCCGTTCTAGTTTCTAAAAGACAAAATTAACCAGAGGCTGAGAGAGGGGAGCAACTCACTTAAATTTGGGCTATTTTCAAACCCGCATAAAAAGTTTATTTTGAAAGATATCAACGTGAGAATACTCTAAGTGATTGAGCTACTCTTCTAGTTTCTAAGACACATTTAAAAGACATTTTCCCCCGTGTTTTAACGTTTGATGTCACACAATTGCAGCAAGAAATTGCTAAGAAACACACGGAACGAAAGGACAGACAGACAGACAGACAGACGAGACACAATGACTAGTAAACAGGAGGAGGGGTTTCTGTCTGTCAGTCAGTCAGTCACTATGTTTGTTTGTTCCACACTATGGCGAGTGTGAGTGAATGAACGAACGAAAAACACACACAAAAAGGGTGTATTCAACTCTTCAGAATGAAATGAACTTTGCTCTCTTTGGTGTAAAAATGGAAAGAGAACGAATGGAATGAGAGAGCAAAACCCCCAATGGAAACGGTATTTGCCTCGAAGCGACTGCAACGACACCACCCGGCAAACAGGCAAGTAAGCGCGGTAAAATACAGTCGTTTGACCCACTCCCTTTTATGAGCAAATATTAACCAATTACACATTGAAAAGGGCGGGGCATGTGACGTCAGACCAAATAAACCAATTAGAAGTCACTGTTCCTCATAAAAGGGCGGGGCAAACGACTGCATTTTACTGTCCTTACTTGCCTGTGCTCGGCACACGTGCAGCTAGGATCTCTGTTAGTCAATCTGTGTAATCAGTCAATCTGTAAAACCACTAACCTGCTAGTGAATCTGCAAAATTCAAACACCTAAAAAATGTACAGAATTTTGCAGATTCACTAGCAAGGGTAGTGGTTTTGCAGATTGACTGATTACGCAAATTAACAGTAACATGTCCACCATCATGATCATCACTAGGGTTCGGATTTTCATGCGAAATCATCACAAGCAAACTATTTCTCAATCTGTGGCCCAATTGAGACGTAACAATCTCCCATTTAGAGAGATCAACCAACAATTAGGGTTTCTTCAAACAAAAACACCTGCTTAGAGGCTAGAACTTTCTAGTCAACAACTGATAGTAACCAGACATCTAGCCTCTAACCAACCTTGATTAGAAAAAAAAAGCAGAATTACAGTTCTACTGATTAGTTAGATTAGTTCACAATTGGCACTTGGGGCCACAGATTGAGAAACATTTTGCATAAAAATCCGAACCCTAATTATCACCATTAATTAAAGCTGTAAACGCCTCTCAATCTGTCATAATTCTGTCTTTTAGTTTGAAACTAGTGTTTTAGAAACTAGAAGGGCAGTGCACTTAAGAGGTATTTTCATGTTTAAGATCTTTCAAAATAAGCTTTTTATGTCAGTTTTAAAAATAACAACTTTAAGAAGACGTAGTTTTTTCATTTTTGTCTGTAAAAAGTTTATTTTGAAAGATATCAAAACATGTTCTAACAATTACTGAAAACGCAGAACTAAAGAAATTGAAACTGTTTTAGAAACTAGAAGGGTATTTTTCATGTTAGATATCATTCAAAATAAGCTTTTATAAGCGACTTTTTTTAAATGTATGTCTAAAAAGTTTATTTTGAAAGATATATACACCCCCCTTTAAGTGATTGAGGGTATTCTAGCTTCTATTCATTTTCCTCTTGAAAGACAATACTCACAATGACAATGTTTGTCATAATAATACTTTGTTACTTTACTGTTGTGCTTATTACATGGTTATGAGCTAGATATGACAAATTACTGTCATATGACAGTCTTCTTGTCATAACCATAGCTGGGTTTTTATATATAAAAATGCAACTCTTTTCTGACAGGTCAAATGCCAAATCTTGGTAACGAAACAACCACACAAAAGCTCTTCAAGCCGCTTTAAAAGTGCGCTTAGAAACTGAACGCAACCCAAAGCAGCTTTAAAAAAATGGGCTTAGAAACTGAACGCAATCCAAAGCAGCTTTAAAAAAATGGGCTTAGAAACTGAACGCAACCTTATCGTAATTTTCCATCATGTGTTCCTCAACTCAAGCGCTTATATTCTATTTTTGAAGTCAGCGATTACTCAACGGTTGTGCCGACTGTTGAGTTTAGAAACCTGCCTCATATAATTAAACGAGGCAAGAAAAAAAAAGAACTTACAGCCGGAGAGGAATAATTTCCATAGGGTGCTCCTCCTTGAGTGGACATCGGTGGACCATATCTTGGTATATAGGACGCCCAACCGCCTCGATAAGGACCGGAAACAGTTGCAGGAGCCGGAGCTACACCACCTGAACTCGGTGAAAGGGTGTTGCGAGGTTTAATGCTGTAACCTGATCGTGTTTGTTGTTGTTGTTGCTGCTGCTGCGTTGGAGCCTGTTGCTATAAAAACGTTGCAAGAAGAAAAAAACAATAGACATTTTTGAAACACGGGGTCAACAGCGACAACAAAGACACATAAACAACAAGAGAGCGAGAGAGAGTGAAATTGACAAGAGGCGACAATCTCTCTCTCCCCTTTCTCCCTCCATTTTTATCTTTTTCATTACATAATTCGAGTAATCACGCCAGGTTCCAACCAGAGATAACATTTTTTTTTTCACGTAATGATTGACTGTTGAAAAACAGAAAAAGACGCGCGCGTGCGCCACCCTTTTATGCACGTGACTCGCGACTAGATGATTACAATTATAAATGATGAAAATTCCCCTTTTGATTATTGTATGTTTCTTTCCTCTGAATCGAATACAAGAGTGACAGGAGTGATGAAGTGATCATAAATCCAAACATCCAACGACAGAAGAACGAAGAAGCGACTCCATAGCCAACAAAAGCAATGAATGGCACAAAAGGAGTTCGTCGCGAGTTGAGAGAGAGAGAGAGAGAGGCTAGTATAACAAATAAGATAAAAAAACCGTTCAACCAATCAGCGTCAATGTTCTCTCTCTTTCGTCGCACGTGGATGCGGAACGTCAGAATCTCTATGGCAATTTTTATATGAAAGAAAAAAAATTACCATAAGAGGAAGAGGGGGGAGGATTTGCCTTTGTATAAAGAGGGCGTAAAAAAGAACAGCCAAAGAGGAAACACTTAGGGAATAATCACACACACGCGTTTAAAAATCGCCCTGAATTTCACTTTGTAACGCATTTAGCTGAAACGTCATTACCTTTTTATTTATAATTCTAAATTCAATCTGTTTTAAAGACAGGCAATTAGAAAACGGGATGAACAGAAGTTGGCGCCGCCCTTTTTATGACGAACACAACTTCTAATTGGTTTGTAAATGTAGTCTGACGTCACATGCTCTCCGCCCTTTTCAACGTCGAACCACACAACAAACCAATTAGAAGTTGCCGGTCGTCATAAAAAGGGCGGAGCCAACTTCTGTTTATCCCGATTTCTAATTCCCTCTTCTGTTGAACGCAACGGAATGCAGAAATCTAGATTAAACTTTTGATTTTTATTTTTGCTTGTTTTGATGCATGTGGGAACCCAGCTCGTAGAAAATATGCAAAACCACTAATTTGATAATTAATATGAAGAAATTATTAACATTTTAGCATAGTCATTGTGCAAAATGACTGATTTTTTTTATTACTTCTATTGAACAATTTTTTTTCATGTTTGTAAAAAACAAATTGCTCAAAACTTACACCCAAAAAAACCCCTTTTATCTAAATTGTTTTTAAGCTTGACTTTAATTTAAGCAACGTTTTAAATACAATAAATTAAATTCACAGCCATTATTTTTTTAAAAAAAATCTCATTTAAATATTTAAGCTTTTTTTTTAAAAAAAACTTTTTTGATTTAATTTTGATTAACTTCATTCCGATTTTAAATGAGTTTTAAAAAAAGGTAATATTGTATTTATTAGTAAATAAGCGCCTCTTAAGCTTAAAAAAAACATGACCTTGAAATATCTCAAGCTTAGCTTTCCGATGCGCTTCAGAAAGAGAGAAAGAGATTCCGAGCGCCTCCCTCCCACGTGCCCGAAGAGCAGACAAGAGAGCGCGAAGGATCCATATCCAGACGAAAGCAATCGACAAGAAGAGAGAAAAAAAGCCGCATCGTCACGATGGTGACAACGGCTCCTCTCCCCCCTCTTTCCCCACCACCCCTCTTCTTCTCCTAAAGGTAAACGGACCCGACAAATGGTCGTTGAACCAATGCAAACAACACACAGACACACACAAAAAGAGCAAAACCGAAGCCGATGAAGAAGAGCAACCAGCGCGCGCGAGTGAGCGCGTGCAGACACGCAAGACACCGCGCATGAATAAGCGCCACCAGAACAATACGATCGATCAGTAAACCTTCTTTGGTCGACTTTAATTTAGAATAAACCCCTTTTTTCATTACTGAACTCTCGTAACCGGAACAGATTTTTAAGTTTAAAAAAAAGCTTGAAGAATATTTGGTTTCGCGATTCTTTTGTTTTGACGTCATTCTTTAAATATTTATTACGTCATAAGAAATCCTCAGCCTTGACCTTGAACCGACATTTTTTCTTCTAGCGATTAATTGCGCCAGGAGATAATTTTTTAATTAGAAAATTGTTTTGTTGACTTTTTTTGGGAGAAAGCGGGCCATAAAAAAGTGAAATCGAAAATAAATGAGGGGATTCCTTTTGTGGGTCAATATGTTGATGGGTACGCGACCCTAAACGGCCCATTTCATAAGGACAAAACCTTTATAGGAAAAAAAAAACGTTCGAATTTGGGGTCACAACCTTTACAAACTCATTTCAAATTAAAAATGGCCATATTTTAAGTTTTTATTAAAAAAAATTAAAATTGTACCATTTTAAAGGGGTTAGCCCAGTGCGACCCATAAAAATACCTATGATTATATATGGGTCATGAACCTTTACAGGGCGTAGTTAAGTTAAGTTTTCAAATAAAAATGGCCATATTTCAGTTTGAAAAGCTTAAAATTGAACCATTTTAGAATGTTGGCTCAGTGCGGCCCAGGTCACAACCTTTAGACTCAATTTTCAAATAAAAATGGCCGTATTTCAGTTTTAAAACATAAATTGAACCATTTTAGAATGTTGGCTCAGTGTGGCCCAGGTCACAACCTTTAACGACTCAAATTTCAATTAAAAATGGCCGTATTTCAATTTTAAAAATTTAAAATTGACCCATTTTAGAATGGTGGCTCAGTGCGGCCCAGGTCACAACCTTTAACGACTCAAATTTCAATTAAAAATGGCCATATTTCAGTTTTAAAAAACTTAAAATTGTACCATTTCAAAATGTTGGCCCACTAAGAAAAAAACCTTGATCATATTTGGGGGTTATGAACCCTTACAACATAAATTAGTTGTGTAAATATGAAATACCAACCCATACCTTTACATTAACTAGCCTCAAACAGGGTCACAAAAATGATCATCATATCTGATATAATATGGAAAATATTATCTAAAAAAAATATTTTAGAAAATTTAGCTCAAAACGGCTTTAAAATTAATAAATAACTACGATTAATGACGATGATTTTCGAAAAAGTGTTTTAAAAAAACGATGGCAGTGAACCACAGAAAAAAATCTAAAAAAAAATCCACATTTTAAAAACGGGTTGAGAACGCAAACAACATTCATCCACCCACCACCCCTCTAAAAGGGTAAATGACATCTTCTTTAAGGTTATGACCTTGAAACAAAAAGGAAAACCTGGTTGAAAGCGAAATTGGGTTTTGAAGAAAACAAGGAGGAATTAACCGATCATTTTTTAAAGCGCTCTCACACCATCAAGCGAGAGAGAGAGAGAAAGGAAAAAGATAATTTTCCCATCATTCACTTTTCCCACCACCCACTTTTATAGGCACTTCTATCTCTTTAACCTCAAAAACCACCCATCCAATCTGACATAATGACACACACCACAATTTTAACCAATCAAAAAAAAACACAAGACGTCATTCACCGACAATTTGCACGTGTTTTGTCAATCGGCGGAGCACGTGCAAAAAAATACGCAAAATACGTGATTTTATATTTTTCATTCAGAAAAAAATAAGATTGCTTTTCCTCCTTCCCCCCCCCCCGGGGCAGCCAAAAAAAAAATAAAGCTCACCCAACGCAAAATGCTTGGCATTTGAACTTAACCTTGAACCCTCAAAACAGGGTAACATTTATTTAGGAAGAAAACCCATTAGAGTTCAAAGTTTACTTAATTTCGAGTCTGCACTTGATCAGTTTTAACTTCAACCCTCTAAACAGGGTTCTCCTACAGAACATTTTTCCGTCACATGTTACACAATAAAACAAGTTTTCTCAGTTGGAATCCTGTTCAGAAAGTAACACGAAACTCTTAAATAAACGAAAAAATAACCTACTTATAGCCTCTCTGTCGCAAGCCATGCTAAATACTCCTTAGCTTGTAGGCTAGCAAGCTTCAAATAATTCCTAAAACTTTCCTTGAAAGCAGAATAAGAGCAACAGGGAAACTGTTATGCGGCACCTTTGATGTTGATGTCACAAAAATTCATGACCTTGGACTTAAGTTACTCAAAAGCTACTACGAGAAAGCCGCCATTTTGAAAAGGATTAAAATAATTTTATTATAGCCGTCTACAGAAACTTGTGCACATGCGCAGAACAAATCTGTCGCAAGTTAATGGGCCCAGTTTCCCTTCTTATTCTGTGATTTGGGTCAGGTTTTGGTATTTCAACATCATTTGAACCCTCCTCAGTCAAAGGCTACCTAAAAACATTAAAAGTTTTCAGGTATTTCAGGCCGCTAGCCTCAAAGCTAAGGCCGTGTTGGATTACGCGGATCACAATCGAAAGAATCATCCAAGTTTTTCAATGTTTCTTTAGATTATAAGCTGATTTAGCCTCTCTGCGTGACGCTAGTACACCGTTTTCGCCTTATTTCGTAATTTACGTAACCCATATGCCCCGTAAGCCACCGCTTAGAGGCTAAAAATCCGAAATAATCCAAACACGAAAAAATTATACGTCACGAGGATCTTAACCCAACCAACTCATTTAAAACATCTTCCAACATCGCCAACTCCTCCCGCCCCTTTTTATTGATAATTGACAAGTCCTAAAAATACAAACATTCAAACTTGGCCATAGACCTAATGCTTTTTTTTTTCACAAATATAGATACATATGTGCGTAACGTTCAACCGGCGGCACGAGACAGAAACGACCAATGAGAAGAAGCCGGCGATGCACGTGCGCACCGCAATGTGGAACATAAGAGTGAGAGAAACGTACCAGTGATTTGTAGTTCACTTTTCTATTGGTCGTGTTCTCCATTCTCACAGCCATTTTAGGCACTCTAATAAAACTCCTTGTGACAAACGAGAGTGAGGATCACAGGCTGATGATGATGATGATGGCAGCCGCCGGTTAACCGATCTTTCAAAGCTTTTATCCACGATAAACACCATAACACACGTACACACAGATGCGCGAAAATACAGTACACACAAACACACGCACAATATTATTACAAAAAATAAGACAGGGGAGGGGGAAAACAAAAAGCAAAAATTCTAAGGTGTAAAAATAAAAATATATAAAATATCTAGACGAACATATTAATAATAACGCGCACAAACCATTAAACCTACAGACACCATTTCTTTACCGCCTCATCATCATCACGATCCACCGCCACACACCAACATTCCCCGTATCTAATGTAGAAATGCGCACAAAATGTGACGTAACAATAAAGAACTGACCAATCACAGACAAGTTTTAAGGGTTGACGACAGAAAATAGTTCCTAAACAGAAACAATCTCTTATCCCCCCTTTTATGATAATGAATGGCACGTTCCTTTCTGCCATGTGATCAAAACAACGCCTCTCACACAGGCTTCGTAGGCTCATATAAACTCAAGCGGAGATAAACTCCAAGGGGCACGACATAGAAGAAAACGCAGATAAAAATGAAAAACGGCTCACCATATCGTACGAGATTCAGCCTATAGTGTCGTCCCCCTTCTTACCATACATTTTTTTTATAAGCGATACAGATTATGGCCTTGAATATTGGCACTTGAACCCTCTTCACAGGGTTCCAAAATGGAAAACCCATGTTTTATTTTGCAAAATGAGTACCGTTTTTTTCTTTCTACATTGGAACCCTAATTACCGAGTTCATTTAATGTTCAATAATCAAGTATCTTTCTTAAATGTGGGCCATAACCACTCCCAAATTAAGGAGGGAAGAGTGGTGATGCGTCATAATTATGAAGCACCACAGATTTACTTAAGTATCGCATTGCCTATTCAATTTTATACAATCAAACTGCCATATTAAGTCACCCCGTGCTTCCATACAAGTGCAATAAATGCATCACAACCCTAATATAGGTTTATCCTATCATGTCATCTTTTGTTTTTGCCGCAAACGGTCTACAAATATGGCTTGAATTTCATTGAATCACATTAACATGTACACCGGCTGCTATTTTGGATCAACCCTACGATATTTCCATTACATAGCACATTGACTCAAAATTTTCACTGTACAATGATTGCTCGACATCTTTTTGAGTGCCGAAACGCAAAGCAAAATGGCGTGAACGTCAATGAACTTTTGCGAATTCAAGCGGCCATTTTAGGTCAACCCTCTCGTTCATTTCTATGGATTTCTATTTTAAAAGTTCGGAGCTTTACGAATTCACACTTTGGCCAGAAATTCGAGGCCACGCCCATTTTTGGCAGTACAGTTGAGAAAAACCGACCGGAAATCAATAATGAAATCATTCCAACATTTACAATATAACTTATAGGTCAACATGGGAGGGGGCGCTACCCCTGAAAGAGGCTATTTGAAAATCTCCCTCCCTCCCTCCCCTAAGCTCTTACTTATATTATTTAATGTTTTAATAAACAAAAAATTATCATAAACCCTGTGATGAATAGGATTAATATTTGTCATTTTGTGTTATTTAATTAACTTAAAAGTTAAAATGAGAAAGGAAGCAAATTTAACAACAACAAAAACTTTACAATCCTCCAAGGAGATGGCGCCATCTAGCGGCAGAAATATAAAACATTGTAATAATAATTATTCTACGTAAATAAAAAGAAATTTAATTTTTGTTAAAAACTAGAATACATAAATCACTTAAAAGTATTAACATGTCGTTATCTTTTAAAATTCACTTTTTTTTTATTAAAGTTTAAAAAAAACTGACGTTTTTGACTTGAAAGGTAGAGAAAATGGCGAATTTTAAAATGGCCATAAAAAGTTTATTTTTTAAAAGATATTTATATTGATGTGCTTTTCAGTAAATCAGTTTACTCTTCTAGTTTCTAATATAATTAAATGTTTTTTTTCTTCTGTGGTGCAAAATAAATCTGCATATTTTTTTTTGCAAATGGCGACTTATAAAAACTGTTCTAAGGACCAAATTCAAGAAGAAAACTTAACACTTGAACCCTCAGAGAACAGAGCTCTCAATGAAACAGGAGTTTCCTACGTTGAGTACCACTGACCACAGGCAGTTAGAAATAGGAGAGAACTTCAGTTGGTTCCGCCCTTTTTATGACGACTGACAACTTCTAATTGATTGTTGTGTGGTTCGACGTTGAAAAGGGCTGTGCATGTGACGTCAGACTACATAACCAGCCAATTAAAAGTTGCCGGTCGTCATAAAAATGGCGGAGCCAATTGAAGTTCTCTCCTATTTCTAACTGCCTGTCCACTGACCTGGTTTTTCCCAATTGAAACCCTGCTCAAAGGGTTCAAAAGTTGTAAATATTCACGAAAGGAACTTCAACTTGTACCCTCTGAACAAGGTTCGAATATAAAAAAACCTTCTGTTCAAGGGCTAATGTTGGAACCCTGCTCAGAGGGTAAATTATTATGGGCCTAATTTACTAAAACGCATTTATAATTTATTTTTAAAAAAAAGTTTAAAAAGATAAACGTTTGTGTCAAAATACATATTTGCATTTTTTTTTCTCTCCCCATTTTGTTCACAAATGCAAATTTGGACCAAATAAATTGATTTCACAACTGTTGCATTTGTATGAATCGAGAGGTAGCTCAACTTCATGTTAAGAGGGGGAAAAAACATCATGAGTGAGCGTTAATTACTTCTTGCCTCTCCTCATCTTTTTATGTAGTATTTCACTTTGCATGCATCTGTAGACAGCTTCAGAATATATTTGGCTCCGCCCCTTTTATGAGCGTCATCAATGTCTAATTGGTTTGTTACAGGGTCTGAAGTCACACATGCTCCGACCTTTTTTATTTCTAATTGGTTGATATTTGGTCAGACGCTCATAAAAGGCCGGAGCCAAAGAAATTCTGAAGCTGTCTACAGATGCCTGTTTCACTTTGACATCAACTCAAACCACTGGGCGGCGCTGCAAATCATTGTCGTAACTCAAGTAATGCTCTTTTAAATTGAATCTATTTTATAAGAGACATCTACTGGTTTTGTATGCTGCCATCTTTGTTGAACACACAAAAGTTTTAGTAAAAGCATTCCTTTTTATTCAGAAACAACTTAGCAGTTGCTTTTGCTTTATAGTAAATGCTTTGAAGCAAATACTTTTTTTATTTTACTATTATGCTTAAATTTATGCATATGATCCCATTGAATGGTGGCATTACCGAGAAAGAATTTCATCGCTGAGCAGAGGTGGCGCCATCTATTGACCTCATACGAGCGTATGTTCGATTGAGAGAGAGAAAGCTCTTAGTTGAGTTACCTCTATGTATTTATAGTGATTTTAAACTTGGGGGGGGGGGGGGGGGGGGGGGGGGGGGTATAGAGGGGGTATTCAAAATGGAATGTCTGTTAAAATTGAAGAGCAAAAAGGTCATTCCACTCTTTTCTTGGTCATAATAAGACATTTTTGCCTCTGTTTTTTCTTACTGAGAATTTTTCTTCAAACTTTTTCTTTCTCAAGATTCAACAAAAATTTATTGCAAGTTCAAATAACAATTTTACGTTGTTTTTTTTAACAAAAAATAACTCATTCAAAGATATATTTTTCTATTGTTATATTTTTAGTTGGGTTTTTTTTCTCTCTTCTTTTCAATCAATTGAGAAGAAGAGAGTATTGTTTAGTGAGAATGACACTTTGGACTTGATTTGTCAGCTTAAAAAACACAATGAGACATTCCCTTTACCTCGTCACCCCCCCCCCCTTTTTTATTTTTAATCCATTCTCTTTTTTACCAGCAAAAATGACTCAAAATGAACAAATAAACAGCTCATTTTTAAACTAAGTAAATTCAGCATGAAAGGGAGGGGGCCAAAAAAAAAATGGACAATTTTCATCAATTATGAAATAAAACTGAATTTTGTTTTTGAAAATTGTATTTATAAATTAACAAAATACCGTCAGATTTTCGTTTATTTTTAATCATTTATTTGTATGAATTTTATTTTATTTTTATCATTTATTGTGAAGTTTTATTTTATTTTTGTTTTATTTTGAGATTTTGTCTTATTTTTATGTTTTAATTTGAGATCTTTTATTGTGAGAGAAAAATAAAATTGTTATATTTTATTTTGAAATTTTCTTATTTATTATGTTTTAAATTTTGAAATTGTCTTATTTATTATGTTTTATTTTAAAATTTTCTTACTTACTATGTTTTATTTTGAAATTGTCTTATTTATTATGTTTTATTTTGAAATTTTCTTATTTACTATGTTTTATTTTGAAATTGTCTCATTTACTATGTTTTATTTTGAAATTGTCTCATTTACTATGTTTTATTTTGAAATTGTCTTATTTATTATGTTTTATTTTGAAATTTTCTTATTTACTATGTTTTATTTTGAAATTGTCTCATTTACTATGTTTTATTTTGAAATTGTCTCATTTACTATGTTTTATTTTGAAATTGTCTTATTTATTATGTTTTATTTTGAAATTGTCTTATTTATTATGTTTTATTTTGAAATTTTCTTATTTACTATGTTTTAAATTTTGAAATTGTCTTATTTACTATGTTTTATGTTGAAATTGTCTTATTTATTATGTTTTATTTTGAAATTGTCTTATTTATTATGTTTTATTTTGAAATTGTCTTATTTATTATGTTTTAAATTTTCTTATTTATTATGTTTTAAATTTTGAAATTTTCTTATTTACTATGTTTTATTTTGAAATTGTCTTATTTATTATGTTTTATTTTGAAATTTTCTTATTTACTATGTTTTATTTTGAAATGTTCTTATTTTTATGTTGTATTTTGAAATTTTGTTTTATCTAATTTTGTTTTCCTTTATTGTGAAATTTTCTTTTATATTTTGCCATTTATATTAAATTGTATATTACAGTCAATCAAAAACCGGAAATAAATTGTCTAAATTTTGACAATTTCATATATATTTTTTTTAATTTATTGATGTTTTTATATGTAATATTTTGCATTTTGTATAAAAAAGGGGGTTTTTGTAACTTTTTTCTCTCCATATTTTAAAATCTTTCTTGTAAAATTTGCCAACATTGTTTAAAAATAATAATACTGTGAAATTGAAGCTATTTTTTTTAAAAAAAAGTGCTAACTAATTGTTTTTAATCCAATTTTATCCGGCCATTTTTTTCAATTGGTTTAATTTCATAAAAAATGTTAAAATTTAAGTCAAATTCCATCAAATTTCATAAAATTTACGTCCAATTTTATAAATTTAAATGCAATTTTATAAATAATTTAAATCAAATTTTATAATTTTTAAATTTTATAAATAATTTAAATCAAATTTTAATAATTTTTAAATTTTATAAATAATTTAAATCAAATTTTATAATTTTTAAATCAAATTTTATAAATAATTTAAATCAAATTTTATAATTTTTAAATTTTAGAAATAATTTAAATCAAATTTTAATAATTTTTCATAATTTAATATTTATCAAACATTACAAATTTATATCAAAATTTTATTTCAAAAAATCCATTTTTAGCAGACATTTAATAATCTAATTGATAATCTTAATTGGATTAATAATCTTAATTAAAATTAATTAGATTATTAAATGTCTGGAGAGAAAAAAATGTTTATTTAAAAAAATATCCAAAATAATATTAACTACAATTTTAATTACAATTCAGCTCAAAACTAATATAAAATTAAACTTCAAAAACAAAGTTCAAAGTTCGAACTGATTTTACATAAAAATAATATAAAAAAAACTTTTTTTGTTCATTATCAGAAAATATAGCCTCAAACAGACATTCTAAAATTATGCTTTTTGCAATCAAAGCGGCTGGTTAGAGGCTAGAGTTAAGATACAATTAAATTCTAGCAGAACTATACCCTCTAACCAGTCTCTTTGATTGCAAAAAGCATAATTCCTTTTACCTTAAACATGTGATGAAAATTGAATAGACTTAACAACATTCTGTCTATGGATGCTTGTGACCTGGATTTGAGGCTATTTTCTACTAAAAAACAATCATCGTTTTTACAAATAAAGCTCAAATAGAAACATTAGCAGACATTTTTGTCATTAAACTGAAATAAAACATATGGCCATTTTCAGTATTTTGAGACAACACAAAAAAAACCGCCCCCAATCCCTCTTAAATGCCCCTTAGGTATAGATCCAAGAAAGGTTAAATTTCACTTAAAAACTTCCAACTTGAACTCTCTATTGCAGGGTTCCAACATAAGAAAACACTCTGTTCAAATGTATTCAAAAACACAGCTTATTTATGTTAAAAAACACTTAAGGAGAGTTCGAGTGCCCAGTTTGTTTCTTCTTGAATTTGAACCTTGTCTGTCTCCCACCCCATCATTACAAAGATAAATATCGTTCAAACTTCAAAACAAAATGGAGGAAGGAGGGAGGGTTGTGGTTTAAAATGGAAGATGAAACAACACACCTGCATAGAAATGACCCCTAGCCACCCAACCCTTATTTATAACCTCCACCCCCACCCATCACAAACAATAAACTTAAAATTTGTGAAAATTGTGAAAATGGAAACAGAAGAAGAAAAAAAAAGTAGGTAAATTTTACCTGAATCTGTGGAGAAGACGAAGAAGAAGCGGAAGAAGATGAATTGTTGTTAATGTTATTGTTGTTATTGTTATTTAGAATGGTTTTGCGTCCACTTCCGGATTTTCCCTGTTGTTGTTGTTGTTGCTGACCATTCTGTTATTGTATAACAAAAGCAACCCATTAACCTTAAAATTTACAGAAATCCACCAAGTTTAAGAAAGAAACTTAGCACTTGAACCTTATAACCCTGTATTAGAGGATTCAAGTTAGAAGTTCAAGTCATAAGGTCCAAACCCAAGAAACTTTACATTTGAAACTTTCAACTTGTTACCCTGTTTAGAGGTTTCAAGTTGAAAATTCAAGTCATAAGGCCCAAACCCAAGAAACTTTGCACTTGAAACTTCTAACTTTTTACCCTGTTTAGAGGATTCAAGTTAAAAGTTCAAGTCATAAGGCCCAAATCCAAGAAATCCAAGAAACTTTGCACTTGAAACTTCCAACTTGTTACCCTGTTTAGAGGTTTCAAGTTAAAAGTTCAAGTCATAAGGCCCAAATCCAAGAAATCCAAGAAACTTTGCACTTGAAACTTCCAACTTGTTACCCTGTTTAGAGGTTTCAATTTGAAAATTCAAGTCATTAGGTCCAAACCCAAGAAACTTTGCACTTGAAACTTCTAACTTGTTACCCTGTTTAGAGGATTCAAGTTAAAAGTTCAAGTCATAAGGCTGAAATGAAATTTTTAGATAAAAATACTCCGGGGGAAAAAAAAAAGCCAGAAAGGCTGTTATAGAAAAGGAAAGAAGAATTAAAACCAACCTCACAACTTCTCCCCCCCCCCCAATCTCCCCCCTCCAAAGATTAACCCCTCTCAGTTCCAGTCCCCCCAACGCTCACTTTCCCCTTCCCAACTCCCTCTCAGTCTTCCCACCCAAAAAAAACAACAAAAATGTGTCCATTGGTATTGAATTTCTTTCTCACCCATTTTGACTCTTTGCAAAAATGCATCATCAAATTCATTCAATTTTCAATCTCATTTCATCAGCTTTTCTTTTGGCGCCACTAGCCCCTCCTCCCATAGAAATGTACTGACTTCCTTTTTTTTTGGTCACGTGGACAAACGTTTAATTGCGTCATCGCTATTTTTCTACACGTGCTCTTTCTCTTTTCACTTATATTGTGTTCTCAGGGGTAAGTTTGTCCACGTGCTCTGATAATTAAGGTTGTTTTGGACGCTTTTAGAGGCTAAAAGGGTGCATTCGGTTTCAACTAATTGGCACGTGTGGCGTTTGGTCACCTATGGAGGTTTGCAAGCGCCATCTACCGTGCATTTACACAAGTATTTTTCTATGGAGCCCCTTTTAAGTGGGATCTTGGCCTAATATTTGTCCGAATTTTGATGCTGAATAGTTGAAAAGTAAAATGGAATTCGTTCATTTTTACTTCCATCTGTTTTCATCGACGTGAAGACCAAAAAAACGTTCATTTTTAAATACAGGCATCTGTAGAACAGCTTCAGAATTTGTTTGGCTCCGCCCCTTTTATGAGCGTCATCAATTCCTAATTGGTTTTGTTATTTGGTCTGATGTTACATGCTCCGCCCCTTTGTTATTTCTAATTGGTTGATATTTGGTCTGACGCTTATAAAAGGGCGGAGCCAAAGAAATTCTGAAACTGTCTACAGAAGCCTGTTTTTTAATTTTTAAATTCCCTTTTCTTGTGAAACGAAGATTAAAAATGGAGGCCAATAACCCGTTCTTCATTGGTTTCCATCTTATGTAAAAAAGAAAAGCGGAAAAAAGGGGGGAAAGGGAATTAAAAAGATGTCTGAAGTTGTGAATTGAGCTGCTGCTAAAGCAATTATTCTATTAAGTCCTGCCCCCCCCCCCTTTCTTATTATTAAATTCGCCTAAAGTTCGAAAATGACTCATAAAACACCAAAATAAGGGATGGTTCACACATAAAAATGAAAATGTACAAAATAGACCAAACTAACTGTGACACATTCTGAGACAAAACAACTGTTGAAAATCCATCAACAGTTTCAGTTTTCCTCTCCCTCCCTCCTCCCCTTATCCTTCCCCCCTCCCACTTATCCAAAATAAAAACATTAAAAGCACGTGATGACGTCACATCACCCAGTCTCATACAAGTTCACTTCCGGTTTCAACAAATGATATAACAAATAATAATAACAATTAATATATTGGGCAAAAGTTGGTTTTCTAAATGATGAGAAGTAATGGATCTTCCAGTGACTGAAAACCTAGGGTCAAAACCCCCACCTGCGCCATTAAAATAGGCAGATTAGAGTGAATATAAGGGTATATAAGGAAGAAAGGGCAGATGCTTTTTCAGTAAGGAGTGGAAAAAAGAGGGGAGGTGTCACCGTGTCACGTGCGGATGGAGGGAAGAAATAAGAGAAAGGGCAATTATTAGGAGGGGGGGAAGGGTCTTAGTTTAAAAAGTAGGGGAGAAAAGAGAGGAGGGGGTGGGTGAAAGAACGTGACAGATGATCCCTGGTGTCCACCCTCTCAACTTGACCGCACTAATATTATAATTGTCACTCACCCCCATCTCCCTCCCTCTCTTTCTATTGTAATTTAGGCAATTGGCTGAAGATTACTAATAGGAACAGTGTTGCCAAATTCAGCATTTTCTTTATACACATTAACAGTGTTGCCAGACTGTAGTATGAAATACATGTCAGGCTGCATACAACACAGGCGATTAGAAATCGAGATAAACAGAAGTTGGCTCCGCCCTTTTTATGACGACCGGCAACTTCTAATTGGTTATTTGTGTGGTTCGACGTTGAAAAGGGCGGAGCATGTGACGTTAGAGTACATAACCAACCAATTAGAAGTTGCGTTCGTCATAAAAAGGGCGGAGCCAACTTCTGTCTGTGCATACAACACAGGCAACTGTGCCCAGCATAAAATTTTTTTTTTGCTCCGCCCATTTATGACGTAAGGACCAAGTAACAAACCAATTAGAAATTGATGATGACGTTCATAAAAAGGCGAAGCAAAAGAAATTCTAATGCTGGGCACAATTGCCTGCGCATACAACATCAGAAATGAAGAAATTAGTGTCTTGCAAAGTTTACTGCACACGTATTGGACAGAAAAACCGTCTTTGTCGCTCTTCCGGTTTGCGTGCAATAATTTTTTTTGAAGTTAAAATGTTATAAACACCTAAATACGTCCAAATTGGATTAATGTAGCTTTCGAATCGTCCACTGCTAACGGGAAATGAAGACAATGTTGTCTTGCATAATTTACTGGGACCGTATTGTACATAAAACATCCACTTTATCGCTTTTCCGGTTTGCAAAATAATTGGATTAGTATTACTTTAGAATTGGGAATTAATACCTGGAAATGAAGACAATGTTGCCTTGTAAAATTTACTGGAAAATGTGTTACATTCCGTTTTTTGAGTTGTGCAATGCTAACTAGAAATATTAACTATGGCCGCATTTCCGGAAATTTCTGACTAACATTCAAATCATGCTTTGCAAACCGGAAATGAAGACAATGTTGTCTTGCAAAATTTACTGAGAACATATTATACTCTTTGTATCGCTTTTCCGGTTTATTTAAACTTCTGTTTATTGTAACCTTTTTTTTTTTAAATCGTCCAACGCAAACCGGAAATGAAGATAATATTGTCTAAATAAATTTACTGGGAACGCATGGAAATTCATTATCACTTTTCTAATTTGCGGATCACCATGTGACGCGTTTGTCAAGTGACGTCATCAGTTCTCTTCCTGTCCACTAATGATGACGTCATCGATATATGGTATCTAAGATTTTAACATTCAATCCCCACAAAACAGACAAATCACTTGCTCCCTTGTGGACAACAATGACGTCATAAGCTAACTCCCTCCCACCCGAATTCCCACCCCTTTTTTTCTTTCTAAACTTCTGATGACGTAATCGATTCTTGTTTTTACCTTTTTGTCATCCAGAGAACACGTGTCGTTGTTTGTTCCGGACGCCGGTTCGGATGAAGAAGAAGTTGAACTGAGTTCGCCATTCAACTGTTGCTGCTGCTGAGAAGAAGGAGGAGGAGCGTTCGGCTCGGATTTCATTCCGTTCATTCTAATGGACGAAGATGAGGAAGAGGAGCAGGACGAAGAAGATCCAAGAGGATTAGGAGGAGGAATTGATCGTCCTGTGTTCATCCTGGAAAACACAAACGATAATAATCACAAAAAGTTAATTTAATTTAATCAAGAAAAGTGTCAACCCATCGTGACGTCACTCTTGACATTCAGACCTACTTCCATTTTCATCCATAATTATTAGAGCAACCATAATTAAGTTTTTTTTTATAATAAGAACTGGTTAGAGGCTACATTTCTCTTGTTAAACGATACTTAGTTTGCTTGGAATTTTTTAAACCAATTTAATAATTTAAGTTTTCTTTTGATTACTGACCGCTAGCCTCTATTTAACAACTTAGTTAAATACGTTTGCGTCAAAGGAGCGCAAACTTTATGCTTTACTATCTCTTGAAGAAAAGAAAAAAAATCCTTAAAACCAACACTGAAAAAATCCCTAAAAATAATACTGAAAAAATCCCTAAAAATAAATGATCAAAATCCCTAAAATAATACTGAAAAAACCCTTCCAGAGTAGAAAAATTCCTTTTGAAAACACTAAAAAAAACGGTATTCTAGACTAGAAAAGCCCTTTACAAACCACAAAAAAATATTCCTAAAAGCAACACTGAAAAAATCCCTAAAAATAATAGTCAACAAATCCCAAAAATAATGATCAAAAATCCCTAAAAATAATGATCAAAAATCCCTAAAAATAATGATCAAAAATCCCTAAAAATAATGATCAAAAATCCCTAAAAATAATGATAAAAAAACCCTACAAATAATACTGAAAAAATCCCTAAAATAATAACTGAAAAATCCCTAAAAATAAATGATCAAAAATCCCTAAAATAATACTGAAAAAACCCTTCCAGACTAGAAAAATTCCTTTTGAAACACTAAAAAACGGCATTCTAGACTAGAAAATTCCTTTACAAACCACAAAAAATATTCCTAAAAGCAACACTGAAAAAAATCCTTCAGGATTAAAAAATCATGAAAAAAATCCTTCAATAGTCAAAAATACTAAAAAAAATCCCTAAATTTTACTGAAGTATTCCTAAAAGTAATACCAAAAAAAAACTTCTAAAAATAAGTTTTAAAAAAACCTAAAAAGAATAATAAAAATCCCTAAAAATCTTTCCAGACTAGAAACACCTTTAAAAATTATACTGAAAAAAAATCCTGAAAATACTGAACAAAAATCCCTAAAAAATTCCTAAAAAGCAACACTCGACAAATTCTTCAGGATTACTGACAATATTCCTAAAAATTATACTGAAGTTTATTTAAAAATTCAAAAATCCTCAACAAATAATACTTAAAAAAATCCCTAAAAATTATACTGAATTTTTTTTTTCAAAAATCAAAAATCCCTAGAAAAAAACTAAAAAAAATCTTTCAAGTTAATAAAAAGCCGACTAATTAACATAATAAACACTCAATTCTTTTGTAGATAAAACTGTCACATAAGACAACATAACTCGATCCATCTTATAGAAGGATTAACGCCACCTGGAGGCTGAACATACACACAGATAAAAAAGATGGGCGGAACTAACCAGAAAAAATGTTCAGTTGAAACACAAAAGCGAGCAGAAACTTATCTGCACATGCGCAGTTAGTTTGGTCACTTTCTATTACTTAATTAAGCCCATGCATTAGGGGGGTTCGCGGGTTTAGGATTTCCAGATGCTATGCGCATGTGCAGAATAAAGGATTAGTGAAAGTCTTCTCGTGAAAGAATTCGATACAAAAATGTGGTTTGTTTTTTTTTTACCTGAAGGAAACAGGTTAATGACACTGGGTCGTTGGAACAACACCTGCTTTTGTGTTTTCCTCCTGCCTTAAAAAGAGAAAACACAATTTCTCTCCTCTCTGTAGGTCATTTTTATAAGAATCGAAATGTAATTCTGAATCAAAATACGATTGCTCCGCCCCCTATTTCAGTTTGCTCCGCCCCAACTTTTTTTAAAAAATTCTCCATCCTGGATTTACTTTCTATTGACCACGCCCTCTTCGTGATCATATAATTCAAAATTGGCTCAATATTCTTACGCTGTAGACACGCCTCCTTTCTCTACTCACTTTGATTCACAGGTGGTTAGAAATAGGTGAAAACTTCAGTTGGCTCCGCCCTTTACATGACGACTGGCAACTTCTAATTGGTTGGTTATGTAGTCTGCCGTCATATGCTCCGCCCTTTTCAACGTCAGACTACATAACCAGCCAATTAGAAGTTACCAGTCGTCATAACAAGGGCGGAGCCAACTGAAGTTTTCACCTACTTCTAACTGCCTGTCTTTGATTCTGGCAGCGTGTCATCATTAAACTTTTTTATTTTAAGTATTTTTCAATTAAAGAAGACTGTTTAGAGGCTAGAATTTTAATAAAAAGCGAGCGCAAGTGTGCAACATTGCAATTTTTGAATTTTTAGCCTCTAAACGGACTTACTGATCGAAAAATACATAATTCTTTTACTACCATTAGAGGGCTTCCCCCCCCCCCCCTGATCTTCATACAATGCGCATGTGCGAAATAATGCTACCCACTCATTACAAGCAATTAGAAAACGGGATGAACAGAAGTTGGCTCCGCCCTTTTTATGACGACCGGCAACTTCTAATTTGGTTCGTTATGTAGTCTGACGTCACATGATCCGCCCTTTTCAACGTCGAATCACACAACAAACCAATTAGAAGTTGCCGGTCGTCATAAAAAGGGCGGAGCCAACTTATGTTCTCTCCGATTTCTAATTGCCTGTCCCCACACATTTGGCTTTAGTAATCATTTTATGTTAGGCTCCACCCCCTTTCGCTCTCAAGTTTTATTTCAAATGGCAACGTCGTCTATTGTTCTGACACGTGCTCCCGCTTTTAATTGGCTGCTCTCGAATTTACCACGTGGTCTTTTTTTTTCCTGATCGAATCGAATAACAGGATTTAAGGTCGAATGTACTTCAATCAGATTACAAAAAGAAAAAATTCTTTTCGGTTTTATTACTAAATGGGTGCAATGACGTCATCAAAGACATATTTGCGACAACCACGCCCCCTATAAATAAGAGTTTCTCTATTCTATTGTTGTTTTTTATATATATTATTATGCAAATAAAAGCATAAATAATAAAGAGTTCTCGCAATTTTTTTTTTTTTGAAAAAAAAAGTGACCTTTTGTTTTGTGTTTTACAAATGCGGAAGTTTTATAATAAATGATAAAAAGAAAAAGACAAAAGAAACACGAATTTCAATGAATTTGGACTCCATTTTCTTTCATCATTATTTATTATTATTGTAGCCTCCAATGATAAAAATCATAAGGAGCAGCTGCGGCGGCATCTTCTTTCTTTAAGCAAGTCTGTTTTTATGTCTCTACAGGCAATTAGAAAACGGGATAAGCAGACGTTGGCTCCGCCCTTTTTATGACGACCGACAACTTCTAATTGGATGGTTATGTAGTGGCTGACGTCACATGCTCCGCCCTTTTCAAACGTCGAACTACACAACAAACCAATTAGAAGTTGCCGGTCGTCATAAAAAGGTCGGAGCCAACTTTTGTTTGTCCCGATTTCGAAATGCCTGTCCAAAAAACAGTTAATTAGAAAACGAGATGAACAGAAGTAGGCTCCGCCCTTTTTATGACGCCCGACAACTTCTAATTGGATGGTTATGTAGTGGCTGACGTCACATAGTCCGCCCTTTTCAAACGTCAAACCACACAACAAACCAATTAGAAGTTGCCGGTCGTCATAAAAAGGGCGGAGCCAACTTCTTCGCGTCCCGATTTCTAATTGCCTGTCATGCGCATGTGCAAATGTTAGTCGAAGTCCTCCACAATGCTTAGTGTTATGACAGTCAATTCACACCTCAGCTTTTATAGCAATCCATTGCTATATGAAATCTTAACAGATAATCAGATAAATCTGAGTCTTTAGCGTTTCTAGAGATTCTAAACTTCCGCTTCCTTTTAAATTCCTCCTCCAACAATAAAAAAAAACCATTTCTCTTTTAAAACAAAAACCTTGGACCCATTTTTTCTTTAATAAAAAAAAAACATGTAACGTACACTCCGTCCACCCGTCCCCCACCCCATTTTTATTACAATTACGCTTAACTAAATATGTCCAGAAGAAACAAATCGATCAACTCAACGTCGCGTGCAGAATTAATTCATTCATTTTTAAAATCAAACCAATCAAGACGCACACGTTTTAAAAAAAAAAACGAGAAACACTTCTGAAATCTAAGACGAGCACGTGACGAAAGAACCGAACTTGACTTCTTACTAAGAAGTCCGAGTTCAGCTTCTTTTCTAACCAGCTTTTAAAGCACTAGCATTAGCCCATTAGTATTAGCAGAGCGCATGCGTATTGCCATCTTATCGTTTTATATAGGTTTCCTATAGTGAACGTCTCATCAGCAGTTTCCATTGGTGATCAATAGATGGCGCTGCTAACGCAAATCTGCACTCACTTTCCTATATAAAACTAGACCTGTGGTAATTATCGATATAAATTGAAATCGATAAATATCGAATATGGTATCATTTCATTCCTATGGCAGTTTTTGAAACAAAACCAACCAAAACAAATTTGAATTCGGCGGCCGCCAGTCATACACCGGCGGCAAGTGGCGGCGGGTTTTTAAAAAAAAGTACAAGCGGCGAGCGGCGGCGTTTTTAGCTTCAAAAACACCGGCGGCGGCGGTTTCGCCCGGCGGCGCACAGGTCTATATAAAACTATCGTTTTAGATGGCAATACGCATGCGCTCTGCTAATACTAAAGAGTGGTCGTCATATATGAGTTACCATTTATGTCAAAACTTCATTAAAATGGTTTGTAAATTGTAAATAGCGCCCTCTCGAACTCTTGATTGATATTTCTCAAAATAAGCTTTTCAAAAATGATTTAAATTTTAATGTGGCTTTATAAATATTTATTTTGTTTTCGTCCTACCAGATGGCGCCACTGAAGTGGCTTTGTATGTTCTATAGGAGTGACGTCACCCTTAAACGCGGTTTTGAAAAAATTTTCATTTTTCAAGCGAACCTTTTTTTTTTTTTTCAGCATAAACAATTACGAAAAAATTCAAAGTGTTTTAGAAACTAGAATAGTTGGTGATAATGCTAAAAGGTTTTTTTTTTCTATGATGATATCTTTCAAAATAAACTTTTTATGACAGGTTTGAAAAAAGACGAAAATAGTTTTTTGTGAAATTTCAGTGAAAAAACCCACAAAAACGGGTCATTTTTTCAAACTGAACTATAAAATTGTTTATTTTGTAAGATATTGCCATGAAACAATTTTTAACATAATCTTTTACCATTCTAGTTTTGAAAACAATATTAATTTTTTCGTAATTGTTTTGTAAAAAAAAAAACGTTCGCTTGACGTTTTTGCGTCCAAATTTTTACAAAAAAAACCGCATATGGAACAACTGCAGTGGCGCCATCCAGTGGAACAAAAGCCAATTAATTATATACAAAGCCACCCTAAGCAAAAGTATATATTTTAATTTGTTTTTCTATAACCCTTTCTAGTTTCTAAAACACTTTTTTCTCTTGATTTTTTTTTCACATCTGAAAGACAAAATAATCAGATTTCGAAAAGCAGCTGTTGAATAAAAACAATCTGAAAAAAATAATTTTTATTCTAGAAGGGGAAAAATAATAAAACAAAAATGAAAAAGTGTCCAAAATCCATCAATCGAATTTTCAGAACTTTGTTCTTTTGATAATTTACATTGAACTTTATTTAGTGAGGGAGAAAAAAAATAATTAAAAACAACAATTGCTTCGAAAAACGCATTTTCAGCTCAGTTTTCTTCGCTTTTCTTAGGTTTGAAAAACGGAAGAAATTCTAATAACAAGCAACCTAGTAATTTTCCCGCCAAAAACGTAAGCTTCAAGCCCTTCAATCCACAAAACACAGTCCTTTTTTTGTAATTTTCTGGTTTTTCTTGCAATTTTCTGGGGTTTCTTGCAATTTTGTGGTTTTTCTTGCAATTTTCTGGTTTTTCTTGCAATTTTCTGGTTTTTCTTGCAATTTTGTGGTTTTTCTTGCAATTTTGTGGTTTTTCTTGCAATTTTCTGGTTTTTCTTGCAATTTTGTGGTTTTTCTTGCAATTTTGTGGTTTTTCTTGCAGTTTCTTGCTTTTTCTTGTAATTTTTTGCTTTTTCTTGCAGTTTCTTGCTTTTTCTTGTAATTTTTTGCTTTTTCTTGTTGTTCTCTGAAAATGTACTGCAAATTTTATGTTTTCTGTGCAGTTTTCTGTAGTTTTTCTTTAACAATTCTGCCACTTCTAGACATTTTACTTCAAATATCTGCTTTTTATTACACTTTTATACTTGTTTTGTTTTTTTTCTAGTCCAAGAGATCCCCTACATGTTTTCTCAACAAGTTTATACAATTTTTCTGCAAATTAAAACTTTTCTTTGTAGTTTTCTGTGAATTCATTGAAAATTTCTGCTTTTTGTGCAGTTTTCTGTGAATTCATTGAAAATTTCTGCTTTTTCTTGCTTTTTGTGCAGTTCTCTGAGAATTCATTGAAAAATTCTGCTTTTCCTTGCTTTTTGTGCAGTTTTCTGTGAATTGATTGAAAATTTCTGCTTTTAATTGCTTTTTGTGCAGTTTTCTGTGACTTCATTGAAAATTTCTGCTTTTTCTTGCTTTTTTGTGCAGTTTTCTGTAAATTCATTGAAAATTTCTGGTTTTCCTTACTTTTTGTGCAGTTTTCTGTGAATTCATTGAAAATTTCTGCTTTTCCTTGCTTTTTGTGCAGTTTTCCGAAGATTCAAATACATGCTTTTTTTATTACAATTTTTATACTTGTTTCTTTCTAGTCCTGGAGATTCGATTACATGTTTCTCAACAAATTTCAATATGTTTTCTGCAAATTAAAACTTTTTTTACCAGTTTTACATAAATTTCAAAACGTTTTCTGTATTTTCAGTTAAGTTTCCTCAAGATTAAATTTTTACTTTTCTAGTTTTTTTTTACAAGATTTTCTTCTTGTTTCCACTATCAAAAAAAAAAAAGTTTTTCTGAATCTCAATTCATTCATTGATGATCTCAACAACAAAAAAACTTTTTCTTTCATGAAATTCCGCCATTTCATCAAGTTTTATCCAGACATTAAAATCGATAACCTCTCTTACGACAAGATCCGAGTTCAATGAAAAAGCATTAACCTTCTTAGCTCCGCCCCCTTTGTTTTTTCTTTCTCTTTCTATCCATCTATCTGCACGCGCCTCGTTCTCTCTCTCTCTCACTCTCTCTTTCTCTTTCTACCCCTCTTTCGGTCTCTTCCGCTCCACCCCCTATATTTTTTTCTTTACTCCCCCTCTCCCTCCATTTCTCTCATTGAACTCAAAAAGAGTAAAAGACGAGTCCATTGTTAAAGATGTGAAAAGGGCGGGGGGTGGAAGGGAAGAGCCACTTGATCGAGAACTGTCAAAAATATCCACTTATTCGCATTTAGAACCCTTAAAAAGCCATTATACGCCACCTTATTCATCGTTTTAAACATAAATAGAGATTCTAGCATAAAATAAACATCTTTTTTAGTCATTAACTCACCGTTTTAAGTTGATAGACACATCCAAAAGACGACAAACATCCGCACAAACACATACGAAGATTATGAAAGATGCAAATGGCCGATGATATGGCGCCAATCCCTGTATAGGATGCTAATATAGGAGATTGCTCAATACTGAGTTAAGCATCAATTCGCCATTTTGGGTCTGTGATTTATATTGAAATACAGGCAACAGAACAGCTGCAGCGCCCTCGCGCGTGATGACATCATAAGCGTTAGAGGGAATACATAAAAACTCAACATGGCCGCTATACATGAGGCCAACGTGAGACCAATAGCAAAGAAGAATCTATTAATATCCATCCGCGCGCGCGCACTGATTAATATCTTTCCCTTCGCATTCGAATCAATGGGCGGATCGGACATCGCACCCAATTAATGACTCAGTGAAGAGGCTCTGTTTCGTTCAAAACAAAATTATTTTTTTACGTTATTAGATTATGAATGTATGATATCAATGTTTTAATAATTACTTATCCGAATTTTACGTTTCAAACGTGCGATTTATTAAACAAAACAAAAAATAAATTGAATTTTAAAACAAACTACTTTTGATGAGCGAATGTATACATGAGAAATATGTGTAAAACGTCGTTCATTGCTTTTAAGCCTTTTTCAATGAACGGCACTACTATCTCCACCTAGTGAACAATAACATAAAGCACTATTATGTCATGGACATAAATAGAACCCAGCGGGAAGCGAAAAAGATGTCGCAATATGGCGGCATTTTCATTGTTTCGAAATTAGCAAAAACGCCATATTGGATCACCACAAATTGAGATTTACAAAATTTAGTCTTTTCCCCACCCGAAGTTTTAAGAAAATTTATATTTTTCAAGCGAACGTTTTTTTTCTGGAGAAACATTACAAATAAATTCAAAGTGTTTTAAAAACTAGAATAGTTGGTGATTATGCTAAAAGTTTTTTTATGATGAAAATCTTTCAAAATAAACTTTTTATGACAGTTTGAAAAAAGGGCGAAAATAGTTTTTCATGAAATTTCAATTAAAAAATCATAAAAACGGGTCATTTTTCAAACTTAACTATAAAATTATTTATTTTTTAAGATATTACCATGAAACATTTTTTTGCCATTCTAGTTTTGAAAACAATTTCAATTTTGTCATAATGTTGTTTCTAAAAAAAACGTTCGCTTGAAGTTTTCGCATTGAAATATATTAGAGCATAGCATTAGCCGCTGCAGTGGCGCCGTCTTTGGAAATAAAAGCAATTTAAATATCAATACAGCACCTTAATTCAATAAACAAAATAGATTTTCAGTCGTTTTCTGCACATTAATAAAACTTTTATTCTAGACAAAATTACAATAAATTAAAAATGAAAACTGATTTTTCATTTTGTTGCGAAAATCAAAAATATAAACAAAATCTACAAAAGATGAGAACGAAAAAAAAAATGATGCTAATTTTCTGATCGATCTCTTAATTTAAAAAAGATCCTCCAAAAAAAATCCACTTTTAATTACAATCCCAACATAAATGCAGGAAAAGCTGCATCAAAGGGATTAAGCATCGAAACAAGAAAATAAATCGTTCCGGCCAATCCTTAAAAACAATAAACAATCTAAACTATAATTTATATTTGTATAAAAAATAAAACTCTTAAAAAATTACCTTCGAATAACGAAAGCGGACTGTCTGGAATACGACATCCGTGAGTACCATAATCGAAACAAAATTCGGCAAACTGAAATAACACAATCAAAAGATAAAAATTACATTTAAGTTAGTTCCAAAGTGTAAACGTAACTCGAACTCTTGATTATTCAGAAAAACCTGAATGTGTTTTAAAAACTAGAAGGGTAACTCAATCATTTAAGAGTAAGTTCATGTTGATATCTTTCAAAATAAACTTTTTATGTCAGTTCAAAAATGGCCCATTGATAGTTTTTAATTTTCTGTCTATAAAAAGTTTATTTTGAAAGATAACAACATGGAAATACCCTTAAGTGGTTCGACGACCATTCTAGTTTTCAACACACTTTCAATTTCTCCTTAGTGTTAATCCCGAAACGCAGAATAAACGAGAGTTCAAAGAACAGCTATTTTAATTCGGACCTTAGCGGCTCGATGAAGATGTTTCGCATCTTGAGTGATTTTATACAAAGACAGGAAACCGTAAGCGTTCCCGGCTACACCGTGACATATTCCGTAACCTTTTTTGAGAAGTCCACGACTCCAGATCGCATCTCCGCATCCTAGAGCTTCTCGAAGATAAATATCATCACCAAAAATCTACAACAATCGAAAATCAGCTGTTCATAAACCATATTAAGTTACTTTTACGATATTATTTCTATTTTTTAATACCGAATGAGCCAAAGCAAACATATGAACAAATCCCGGTGCTCCATGACACCAATGAATCAAAAGGTCTGTCTTACTACCGACTGACGAAGGATAATTTCCGGAATGATAACGAAGAGAGATCAAGAAATCCAAAGTCGGTTTAACATATTTATCGAGATCCTCTTTCGAAAGCGAATCCGACACCATAAGAATGTAAAGAATGCCCGAAATGCCGTGTGCCGCTCCGAGATAATGCTTATCGTGCCATTTGTACATCAGAGGTGTATTTTTCCACTTCTCAGATTTCGCCAATTGAATTCCGCTACGAATGATCGTGTCCACAACCTACGGTTACGAACACAAAATGAAACATGAGAAACTTTGCTAAAAGTTTCAAATTCTAAAAATATCTTATTCTAAAATCATCAGAACTGACTTCGAAACATGCTTAAGAGTGACTTATGAGTCTTCAGACTTAAAAGTCGCACTTTGAAACTCTCAATACAAACTTTAGAGCATTCTGTATTATTGTGTAGCTAATAAGATCATCTTAAGAGTGTTCAGAGTGACTCTGTAGTTCTCAAGAGCTTTAAAGTAGCTCTGAAACATTTATTTACAGATTTGATAGTTGCCGATTCGACGGATCCCTCTCCAATATGTCTCCTAACGAAAAGAAGAGCGTAAATGTATCCAGATCGGCCATATAGAAGTTCATCGGGAACATCTTCACCAATTCCGACATTTTTACTCATCCTTTGCAACCTAAATGATCAGAAAACTTTAATAAAACACCGTAGAAAATCTTTCAATAAATATACGAGAAGAACCCTGTACTTCTTGAGTAGTTCTCTGCTCTTGTCGATCATCCTCAGTTTCTGATAGATGACGGCTGCGAGAGCCAAAGGACCCGGATCACCGCATAAGAATGAAACTCTACGACACTTGAGTGTCGGCAACGACGGTTCAACGTACATCAAAGCTTTGTTAAGAAACTCCACTTCACGGCTCTTATCAATCAAAGCCAAGTGAAAATACAGAAGAGCAATGCCTGAAACAACGTAACAGACAAAAAAATAATTCCTCTTTAATCTTTACAGAGTGATTAAATTACACTATAGTTGCTCTGAGCATTTCAGAGTGATTCTAGATCAGAAAAGCCACTCTGGAGGTCTCAGAAAGATAACCAAGAGTTGTTCCAGAATAATCAAGAGTGAAAAATTTCAGTCCAGTGTCTTTTTCTAAGCACCTTAGAAGCGATTAAGAAAGAGCGTGAACACTCTGGAGTGATCAGGAAAGCTTTTGAACACTCTAGAGTGATTAAGAGTTACTCTAAATACTCTAGAATCGTTCCAGAGTACTCAGAGTGACATATTTCCATACAGTGTGCTTCTGAGCATATTTAGAGTGATTAGGAAAGCTTCTGAACACTCTAGAGTGATTAAGAGTTACTCTAAATACTCTAGAATCGTTCCAGAGTACTCAGAGTGACATATTTCCATACAGTGTGCTTCTGAGCATAATTAGAGTGATCAGGAAAGCTTCTGAACACTCTAGAGTGATTAAGAGTTACTCTAAATACTCTAGAATCGTTCCAGAGTACTCAGAGTGACATATTTCCATACAGTGTGCTTCTGAGCATATTTAGAGTGATCAGGAAAGCTTCTGAACACTCTAGAGTGATTAAGAGTTACTCTAAATACTCTAGAATCGTTCCAGAGTACTCAGAGTGAAATATTTCCATACAGTGTGCTTCTGAGCATATTTAGAGTGATCAGGAAAGCTTCTGAACACTCTAGAGTGATTAAGAGTTACTCTAAATACTCTAGAAACGATCCAGAGTACTCAAGAGTGACAGATTACAGTTCAGACTGTTTCTGAACATGTTTGGAATGATTACTCAAGTATCATTCTTAAATAAAAGTGAGTATTTAACCAGAAGTTCCTGTGTAAACAGTGTAATCCTTCCAATCTATTCCCTTTTGTAGTTTCATCTCTAGTGTTTTGAGAAGTGAATCGATGTTTTCTCTTAGACATTTTTCCCAACCTCTTTCAATCTATTACAAATCAAATAAAAACGAAATTAATTAAAATTCGGCCTTAAAATCGACGTTTCGTGAACCAACCTCATTCGTAGAACAATTGTACGCTTCCAAAGTTGTATTTTTCTCGTCGTAATCGACGAATTTGTTCTCAAAATGTCTTATTTCAGAAGAATCCATTAGAAAAACAACAACAACAATGAAAAACAGACTAGTGTTTGTCCATTAGAATTAGCAGAGCGCATGCGCATTACCATCTTATCGTTTTATATAGGAAAACTAACCTAACCTAACCAAACCCATAGTAAACGTCGCATCGGCAGTTTCCATTGAAAATCAATAGAGGGCGCTGCTAACGCAAATCTGCAATCACTTTCCAATATAAAACGAAAAGATGGTAATGCGCATGCGCTCTGCTAATACTAACGGGCAAACGATAGTGAAAAACAGTGACACAAACGCAATAAAAGACAGCAAGGTGGCGCTAATGTAAAACACAAAGCGAGGAACGACATAGATGAAAATCATGTAAGAGATTCACTAAGATTCACCCCCGTGCTATGTACTTGATATGCAGTATTACTTTTTATGCGAGTTTTAGTGGGCACTCTTGATATTATACGTATGTAATTTGTGTATGTAATACAGTAATAATTAATTATAGCGCTACCTGTATCTGAAAATTAATTAAAAATTAGACTAAATTGTTTTCTTCATCCAAACGGTTTTAATGAGGATGCTGGCGCCATCTATTGGTTATTTTTTATAAAGGTCAGCAGGTAATTAGAAAACGAGATGAACAGACGTTGCATCCGCCCTTTTTATGACGAACGCAACTTCTAAATGGTTGGTTATGTAGTTTGACGTCACATGCTCCGCCCTATTCAACGTCGAACCACACAACCAACCAATTAGAAGTTGCCGGTCGTCATAAAAAGCGCGGAGCCAACTACTGTTTGTCCCGATTTCTAATTGCCTGTAACAGGTCATAGGCTCATAGCACAGAATAAGGAGAAGAAGTTCTCCTTATTCTGTGGTCATAGCTAGACAAGCAAGTAAAGACAGTAAGATACAGTCGTTTGCCACGCCCCTTTTATGAGGACTGGCAACTTCTAATTGGTTTCTTGTGTGGTCTGACGTCACATCCCCCCCTACACTTTTCAATTTCTCATTGATTGATCTTTGGTCTGACGCTTTTAAAAGGGCGGAGCAAACGACTGTATCCCCCTGTCTTTAACCCTTTATATGCCTGTCACAGCTACAGCTGTGCACCGCCAAGAAAAACGCTGCCACGGGTATTTTTAAAGCTCAAAATGACGCCTTGCTTTTTTTAAAAAAAAACCGCCGCCGTAATGGGACTGGCGGCCGCCAAATTCAATTATTTTTTGGTTGCTTTTCTTAAAAAAATACTACTATACAAATGAAACGATAACAATTGTTATCGTTTAAAAATGGCACTCTTAAACCCTTATCAAAACGTTTCAAGTCTTAGTTATGACAAGGTTGGCAAAGAGAAGAATCTAACCAACCCAACACTAACCCACTAACCTTAACCTAACCCAACACTGACCCACTAACCTTAACCTAACCCAACACTAACCCATTAACCTTAACCTAACCCACCACTAACCCACTAACCTAACCTAACACTATACATGGACTCTATGTAATAGTTGATTGTAGCGCCCCTGTCTTCAAACATTTGAAACATTAATTAAAAAAGTTCTATGTTAAAAATCCTATACCTCAAAAAAAAGTTTTTGCTTTTTGGCAAACATTTTTTAATGGAGACGGTGGCTCCATCTACATTGGCTGAATTTTTTTCATTTTTTTTATAGATTTATTTGATATATTCTTAAACAAAGTATAATTAATTAGAACTGTTTATACAGTTGTCAGTTTAGCTGTGTGGTTAGTGTCACTGTGTTGTGGGCTTATGGTCCTGGGTTCAAACCTCAGTAGTGTCCCTTCAATTTTAATGATTTTAAATTGTTAAAATAAATGTATCTATTGTTAAAACAATGCAATGAGTAGTTGGCAGGATTGCCTAGATGGTTAAAAGCCTCTAACCCTGAACCAATGTGTTGAGGGTTCAAATCCTATTGGTGCTCCTTTCATCCTTGTTATTTGCAACCTTTTTGGCGGGAAAAATATCATGTGCAACGTCATCATCAGAAGTGATGTCTTATATAAATTATATGATGTCACTTTCTGTAATTAAACAGAGTGACATGCACATGCACCGCCCTTTCAATTTTTGATTGGTTGATATTTGGTCTGATGCTCATAAAAGGGCAGAGCAAACGACTGTATCTCTCTGTCTTTACTTGCCTGTACACTAACCCACTAACCTAACCCAACACTAACCCACTAACCTAACCTAACCCAACACCTTATACATGGACTCTATGTAATAGTTGATCATAGCGCCCCTATCTTCAAACATTTGAAACATTAATTAAAAAAGTTCTATGTTAAAAATCCTATACCTGAAAAAAAAGTTTTTGCTTTTTGGCAAAATTTTTTAATGGAGACAGTGGCTCCATCTACTTTGGCTGATTTTTTAATTTTACAATAGATTTGTTTGATATCATTGTTAAACAATTCCTAAGTAAAGTTATTATTTGTGTTGTTACAGTTGTCAGTTTAGCTGTGTGGTTAGCATCACTGCCTTCTGAGCTGGTGTTCCTGAGTTCAAACTTGAGTGATGTCCGTTAGTTTTAATAATTTTACAATGTTAAAATAATTATATTTTTTTAAAAAATTCTTTCATGTGCAAGTTGGTAGGGTAGCCTAGATAGATGACTGAACACTGACGTTTAGTTGAACGTCTTAAAACAGAGGTGGCGTAGCAATCGATCAACATACAAGCATAACAAAATAATTAAAGCGCCATCTAGATGTCGATATGTATAACTAACATTAGTACCTGAGTGTCCAATCTTAGGTTATACTATATAGACAGACAAAATAACTTCGTTAACTTACCACTAGGCGGTGTCAATGTTTTTTGACGTCATTTTTTTGTACGAGAAAAGAAACACTAAATGAAATCTGAGTGAAAAATGAAGAGAATAACACATAATTTCAATGAGAAACGGACGTTTTCGAAAGGTAGACCATTCGAAAGGTCTTCAGAAGTTGAACCGTGGCGTCGAAGACCTGATGTTACCGTAAGTTATGGGGTTTTTTTTGGCGCCAAACACGTCTGAAGCCACGTGCCTCGTGATGTGTGGCCATGTGTTTTTTTTTTTTGGTCATCATGTTTTACCTTAGACTATTACCTTTCCTAGGAAGGTAATAAGTCTACGGTGTTATATTCTAAAGACGAAAACGTGTGTTTGTTTCGCTCATTTGTAGGCGGTATTCCGAAGACAGCTTCCGATCATCGAAAACCAACGTCTCGATAAGAACTTAGAGTTTTCTAAAGAACAGTCAACGATCGCATCAGATTTTCTTTTACATGAAAAGTCCGGATTTCTGGAGGCTGACGCTGATGACGTCGTCGAGACGTTCAAAGTGACACAGGAGGAAATACGAGGAGCTGTTGACATTAGCAGCGCTGCGAAGGTACTGTATCGATCTATTGTACGATCGAAATTACCGTTTTGTGACATTTTTTTGCTCATTTTTGCAGAGTTTCGACCTCTCTCTGTCTGAATACGGACCTTATCGAAGTGCTTATACTCGTAACGGACGCCACTTGCTCCTGGGAGGTCGCAAGGGACACGTGGCGTGCCTTAACTGGGCCACGAAGAGTCTCAACTGCGAGATCAACGTTATGGAGGATGTTTACGACGTGTCTTTTCTTCATCAAGAGACGATGTTTGCGGTTGCTCAGAAGGACTGGGTTCATATTTACGATAATCAAGGGATCGAACTTCATTGCATCAAGAAACTCGATCGTGTACTCAGATTGGAGTTTCTTCCGTATCACTTTCTGCTGGTCACTACGGTCAGTAAATATTGATGAATCGTGATGAATCTGATGATCAACGTCTAGTTACAAAAACTGAAAAACAGAACGGTGTAAAAATTAATTTATTACAAGATTACATTATTTTAATTATTATGCGGATTTTTGAAATGCAGAAATTTCTAGAGAAATACTTTAAAATTACATGAAATTTGTAGGAAATTCAAAATTTTGCAAAAAACGTTGAAAAATTGCAAAAAATCTGTAGAAAAGCTCGAAATGTGGTAATAAATTTGCAACAAAAATTATTCAGAAAGTTTTTGAAATTATTAAGAATTTGCATAAAAACTACTGTATGGAGAAGTTTCAGATTGTCAAAAAATGCTTGAAAATGCAGATAATTTGCGCAAAAAATCTAAAATTATTAAAAATTACTTGAAATTATTGCAGATTTACAAAAGAAAACTTAAGAATCAACAGAAATCTGCAATAAACTTGCATTAATTAACAGAAAAATGTTTAAAACGACAGATACTTTCTGAAAAAAACTGCAGTAAATTTGTAAAAATTTTAATTTATATTAAGAATTAAAATTCCTGTAGCCAAAATAAATGAAATCCGTTTTCTTTTAATTAATTTTTATAGAACGAGCGAAGTTTCATCAGTTGGTTGGACGTTTCCATTGGTCAGATGGTCGCTCAGACGCATTCCAAATTGGGACGTTTGAACGTAATGTGTACGAATCCATACAATGGTGTTGTACTGCTCGGAACCGCGAAAGGAACAGTGTCGATGTGGTCGCCTACAGTCAAAACGCCTTTGGCGAGCATTCTTTGTCATCGCCGGCCCGTTACAGCGGTCGCCGTCGACGACACAGGCAACTACATGGCTACGGCTGCAACAGATGGAGCGATTAAGATATGGGACGTACGGAAGTTTGATTTCCTCAAAGCGTATCATTTGGAAGGTGGAATCACTAACATGTCCTTCAGTCAGAGGGGTTTACTCGGAGTTTCGATTGGACACGTAGTTCAGGTTACGATCAGCAGCAAGAAAATTTTCGTTGCAAAAAAAATTCACTGCGATTGAAGTGAAATGATTAAATGAAACAATTCTGATTTAGGTTTTTAAAGATTGTACTAAAGGATTCGAAACTCCATATATACGTCAACGTGTCGGTAGAACGGTAACGGATGTTGCGTTTTGTCCTTATGAGGACGTTTTGGGTATCGGACACGATGGTGGTTTCACTAGTATTTTGGTTCCGGGAGCTGGTGAGCCGAACTTCGACGCCCTAGAAAGCAATCCGTACGAAACAAAAACCCAAAGACAAGAGGGAGAAGTCAAATCGCTACTCGAAAAAGTATGACGTGAAATTTTCGTATGAATTTTTATAAATTGGGTCTCGAATGTTGTTTGTCTTTTATTGCAGATAAATCACGAACTGATATGTTTGGATCCAACAATTGTAAATAAAGTGCCTAAAATTCCTGATCCAATTGATTTGGGCATCGAAAGTGAAAAGGTAATATTTTTATGCTACATTTTAAAAGGTGATGAAGAGTAATTGTTGAAAGTTTATCAGTAAAGGTGGGAAAAAAGAGAAAAACTATGAAATTTTAGTGTTCGTTTCTAAAAATTGAGGTTCTCCAAGTCCAATAAAAGGGTTGTTTGCTTAGAAACTTAAAAAGGTTTTTAGTACGAGATGACAATAGTTTGAAAAATATTAAAATCGGGTCGATTTTTAAAGTTAGGTTTGAACGAATTTAAAAATATCGATAATATCTAAAAAAAATATTAAAAATATCATCATAATGAAAAATTTAAAATATAGTGAAAAATCTAAATAAAAATTTAAAATATCGGAAAGAAATCGATATCGTCATCAAAACAACAAATCGAAAATATTGGGGAAAAAATTTGAATGTTAAGATCAAGAAAAATTTAAAATATGGAAAATATTCGAAATAATGTAAATAAATTGACTTTATAATATCTTTAAAGTATCTAGAAAAATTAGAGAGAAAAAATTGTAAAAAGTTTATTTTGAAAGTCCTTTATTGTAAAAAAAATTATTATTAATGATTATTAAACAACAAACTTTTTGCGTTTTTCAAACTTATCAAAAAAATTTCATTGTGAAATAGATAATTCTGAAAATACTTTTAACCTATCTCTTTACCAGTCTAGTTTCTAACAGACTTTCAATTTCTTTAATTTTATTCTAAAAGCTAGAATTTGATTATTCTAGCTTTTAGAATAAAATTAAATGCTACGAGATGTTTCTTTTAACAAGATTTATGGCCATAAAATATTAAATAAAGCCAAAGCAAAGCTTAAACAAAGTAAGACTAAAACTTCTCTCATAGATTCACTATGAAAAGTTTTGCTTAAGTTTAGCTTTAATTTTAGGCAACGTTTTAGAATATGAGTCTTATACCAGTTACACAAATTAAAAATTGACTTTATTATTAATATTTTAAATTGAAATACTAAATCAATATTTTAATGTTAATAGTTTATATATTTAAGTATTAACTGAAGATTTTCAGATTATTAACTGAATAAATTGAATTCGACATATTGTTTGTTTGTCCTCCACAGGGCTCTGTAGAACACGTTTATTGCATTTAAATGCATTTAAATTATCAGCTGTGTGTACTAGGTATTAGACTCACAATTAAGTGGACAAAATGATTAATAACACGTTTAATATTTTATTTAAAACTTTTGTTTTATTTTTCATAAATTTAGGTGCCGAAAGTTACTTATGTGCAACACAAAAAAGTTAAAAACGCTGGAGTAAAAGGTGCACAACGGAAACAATCAATCAGAAACAAACTAACGAGGGTAATTTTAAGTTATTTTATTTCTTTTGTAATTTTTTATTCATTTTTATTATTTATTATTATAGGAAGTTGTTCGTAACGTAATCGATAAGAAAACGGTTGGGAACAAATCCGATAAGAAACCGAAGCATTTGGAGAAATCTAATGAACAGAAAAAAACTCGGAAAGTGGAACGTTACGACGTTTTCAAAAGATTTAAGAACAATAACTGAAATATCAGTTTTATTAAACAAACAAAAAATTAATATAAAAGTATCATTTTATTTCATTAATTAAGTTTATGAAGCTCACAAGTTAGTATATGAAAACGAGAGTGGGGAACCAAGATGGCGACATTTTGCTGTTGTATTTAATTGGAAGACGCCATATTAATACATTTAAGTCTGGTAACAGCTTGCTTCAATAATGTTTTTATGGATTTCCCGCGTAAGCTGTGGTTCAGCTGTTTGAATATCAGTGGCTGCTAGTTGTTTACAACGTCTCGGCGGCTTATAAATCGATATAGTTTATTTTTTTTATCGATATTCGCAGTTCTGATTTTTCAGATAACTAATCTTTTCCTATTTAAATATATTACAGAAGCGTATAGTTTTAGATCGGAGCTAGATCCTAGATTTCACAATTATTGCGAAAGGAATGAAAGAAGAAATACAGAAGAGTTAACATGACGTCAATGTTTTTTTTTTAAATCAGCACCTCAGGTAGGTTGATCTAACATGGCGTCGTATTGTTTATGATGAGCATAACTATGTTACGCCATTTTCATTCACCCATTGTACTTCAAAGCATCGTTATGCGTGGAATAGTGAGTGCCTTATTGATGTTTTTGTGTAGTATTTTATGGTGCGATTTCGTCAGTCACATGATGTAGTTACGTCATTCGCAGGTTTTTTTTGTGTGTGTGTGTGTTGTTGATGTTTCTGTGTTCTATTTGTGTATGTTTTTTATTCAATGCTGACAGTTAATAAGGTAATGTGATGGCGTCTCTATTGAGAAAGTTGTTCAATCGTCTCGTTTCGGACGATGCAAGCGAAACTTCGTCAGAAAATGAACAGAACAAACATCAGATGAAATCGGACGAAAAAACGTTGACCACGTTGTTGGGTCCGTTCGAGGCTTATGTAGTGACAGCTCAAAGTATTCTTATATGGGAGAAACCATTAGCTAGTTCGCTTGTTCTTCTCTTTGTCAATGTCATCTTTTGGTAAGTGGGAGGAGCTTTATAAATTGCCCGGGGGGAGGAGGGTGATCAGCTGTTTGCGAAATGATTGACAGTTCGCTCAGGTGTGAAATGTTTTGATTGGTTGAAAATGAAGAGTGGGTGGGATTGGAATAAGGTGTCGATTACATCAGTTGATATCAACCTGATTTACAGCATATTCTGTTATTCATCGATTTATTTAGCTCTGTGACGTCATTTTGATGTATTTCTCTGAAAATGACACGACACAGCTGGATAAATCGACGAATAACAGAATGAGAAGTTAGTTTTTTTTTGTTTCGCTTTTTGACGTCATGATTGACATTATGTGAAAATTGAAAAGGGGCGGAGCGATCTGTATAATTAATTAATTGAAGAAGCGAAAACAAAAGAAAGTTGCGTTGTTTCATCACGTGCTTATATGGATGAAAGTTTCTGATTGGTTGAAAAAGAGGGACAGGATTGGGAGTGATGTATTTACGTCACATGACGTCGACATGGTTTTGATTTTATTCTACGAAGGTTTTGGCGTCATGATTGACGCGCCCCTTTTATCAAAATAGAAAGGGGGCGGAGCGATGAACGTGATTTAAAATTTATGATTGTGAGAGGAGCGTAAATAATTAAAAAATACTTTTTGATCAGCTGATCAAATGACGTAGTTTTTTCTTAACTCCTCCTCCTTTAAATCATAATAACAAAAAGTGGGCGGAGCAAAAATTTCAAATTTATGTAAAATATCAAAAGCAAATGTTTCTCAATCTGTGGCCCAAGTGCCAATTGTGAAGAGCCAACTGTAATTATTTGTTTTTCTAATAAAAAAAAAACTGGTTAGAGGCTATATGTTTGGTTATTATCGCTTGTCAACTAGAGGGCTAGCCTCTAACCAGGTGGTTTTTTATTGCAAAAAACTATAATTGTTGGTTAATCTCTAAACCGGGATTGTTACTTCACAATTTGCTCGTGAGCCACAGATTGAGAAACATTTACCTAACTCTGTAAACCAATGACGTCATATATTACATCTTTTAATATTTATTTTCTAATAATGTAGGTTGGCTGTCAGCTGTAATTATCGATTTTATTTTGTTTTGGCCGCGTCTTTGTCTTTTATTCACATTTATCGTACTTGGACGAATCAGATTTGGCCTGAAATCAGAAGTAAAAATCGTTCAAAATACAACATAACGTTTAAAATTTAATCTTTGTTTTTATTATATTTTTAGTTGCGAGACCGGATGGAGAAGATACTGAAGAGTAAGACAAAAAAAAGCGCAAATTGAACTTTTTAACAATTTTTTTTATTGAAATCGTGATTTTAATAATTTTTTTTTAGAATTTTAAGCAATTTTTTATGGAAATCGTATTGAACTTTTTTTTTAGTTTATTACGGAATCCTGTTTTTTTTTATGTCGTCTGGACGACGTAAAAAATATTTAATGTCCACAACAGGGTTCCGTAGTTCATTATTAAAGTTTATTTTGAATAATTAAATTTGAATCTAATTTAGTAAAACTTGAATCTTAATTTTGCAAAAATTTGAATGTTAAATTAGTAAAATTTGAATCTTAATTTTGTAAAATTTGAATCTTAATTTAGTAAAAATTTGAATCTTAATTTTTTAAAATTTGAATCTTAATTTTGTAAAAATTTGAATCTTAATTTAGTAAAAATTTGAATCTTAATTTTGTAAAATTTGAATCTTAATTTTGTAAAATTTGAATCTTAATTTTGCAAAAATTTGAATCTTAATTTAGTAAAAATTTGAATCTTAATTTTTTAAAATTTGAATCTTAAATTAGTAAAATTTGAATCTTAATTTTGTAAAATTTGAATCTTAATTTTGTAAAATTTGAATCTTAATTTTGTAAAATTTGAATCTTAATTTAGTAAAAATTTGAATCTTAATTTTTTAAAATTTGAATCTTAATTTTGTAAAATTTGAATCTTAATTTCGTAAAATTTGCTATTTGAATTGAATTTGTAGAATTTTATCTAATTATCGTAATTTAAATTTTAAGTAGTTAACTATATTTTTTTAGCAATTTTAAAATAGTTAATTTTGAAATATTTTATTGAAATTTGTGATTTGAAAAAATAATGAAATATGTACTTTTTTTTAAAAAGAAATATAAAATTCATGAAGAAACTCAAAATATAATTATTTCTTAGTTTTTTTAAAACATTTTTAAAACTTTTAAAATTGTTAATTAAAAATTCACAAATCAAAATTTAAATCGTTTATTATATATTATTATTTTTAAGATGGCATTTATGAATAGCTGATTTTGACACTCTTGATTAGATCTGTCTTTCAGAAGATCAAAACTAGAAAGTGTTTTAGAAACTAGAAGGGTAGCTCAATCACTTATGGATATTTTTATCATATCTTTCAAAATAAGCTTTTTTGTAGAAGAAAATTAAAAAAATATTCTCTGCTTAACGTTGTGTTATTTACAAACTCACATAAAAAGCTTAGTTTGAAAGATAATAAGTAATAACCTAAAAATACTCGTTAAGTGATTGAGCTACCCTTCTAGTTTTTAAAACAACTTTCTATTTTTCAGTTCTGCGTTTCAGAAGAGCAACACTAAAAAAGAAATATTGAAAGTTTGTTAGCGACTAGAACGGATATTTGAATCACTGAAATTGATATTTTTTTATATCTTTCAAAATAAACTTTTTATAGAAGAAAATTAAAAAAATATCCTCGGCTTAATATGTTGGGTTATTTTTAAATTGACATAAAAAGTTTATTTTGAAAGATATCAACATGAAAATAACCCTTAAATAATAAGCTACCTTTCTAGTTTTTTTATTAAAAAAAAACTTTCCATCTCTTAGTTCTGTATTTCAGATAAATTGAAAGTGTGTTAGCGACTAGAACGCGAATTTTCGGTGGTATTTTTGTGTGTTTTGATATCTTTCAAAATAAACTTTTTATAGAAGAAAATTAAAAAAATATCCTCGGCTTAATATGTTGGTTTATTTATAAATTGATATAAAAAGTTTAGTTTGAAAGATACCTACATGGAAATATCCTAGAGCTACCGTTCTAGTTTCTAATACACTTTCTAGTTTCTTTAAAAATAAAATCTGAATTTTTGTTCTTCAAACTCTTTGAAATTTTAAAATGTTTTAATTATTTGTTTTAAGATGGACACCAGTGAATCCTCAAGTTTTGTCGGTTCCCGAAATAAGTCGCCATCTTGGAAATCTAACCGAAAGTTGTAAACAATGTTACCATTGGTTGATAAGTACGAGAGAAAAACAACCGGGAATGGTATAAAAACAGACGAGTAACTGTCAATGATACGAATCCCGACTTAAAAATTCTTTCTTTTCAGTTCTGCGTTTTGGTGACGAGTTCGCTTACGGTTTTGGGTCTCGTTGGATGTTACATTTCGGGAGTTTTCATTGCTTATTTAACTAGTAAAATATTTCAGAATTGTTCATTTTCTAATCTCGTTCCGTGATTTTTTATTATAAAATTTTGTTTTTCAGTTATGACAGTGATGATAGGACCCGGATGTTTAGTCCACATTTATCCGCATTTGTCGCAGTTTCTGAACGTTGTTTCGAACGAAAGCGAAGATCGTCGTGATGTCGACGAAGGCATTTTACTATCTTATTTCATAAAACGAAGTTAAAACTTAAAACGTGAAGCAGGACAAAGCTTAACTTATACAAAGCTAAACTTACGTTATGTTTTAAGTTTAGCTTTAATTTTAAGCAACGTTTTCAGTTTTTGGTCAAAATTTCTTGTTACACCTTTTTAACACCTTGAAGAGGAAAATTTTATTATTTGTTAGAAACTGGAATAGTAAATTAATGATATAAAAGTAGTTTCATGACGATATCTTTCAAAATTAACGTTTTATTGAAGTTTGAAATGCATCAAATTTGACCTTAAGTAAAACGTTTATTTTGAAAGATATCATTTTACAGAAGGAATTTTAAGAAGAAATTGAAAGTTTATTAAAAACTAGAAAAGGAAATAAACGGCGTTAAAAGTGAAAATACATTTTTCAAAATAATAATAAAAAAATCATAATATTGTTACGTTTCAAATTGCGATAAAGTGTTTATTTTGAAAGATAGCGTCATAAGAATAGTTTCATTTGAATTTTTGAATCGTCTAGTTTCTAACACTTTCGATTTCTTCTTAAAGTTGCTTCTAGATGTGTAGATAATCGAACCTTAAATTATAATTCTGCTTTAAATCTGGAATCTGCATCAAAATGAAACCGACTCTCTTAAGTTGTTAACGAGGTTACAATTTGGTTTTTGTGGGTCGTAGGTCGCTTGGGTGATGATGATGAGGAGGAGGATTTGGATCTGGAGGAATTTCTCCCTGAGAATAATCAAGAGACTTTAGAAGTCCTTTCGAAGGCCGGAGACGCTCTTCATACGGACGACGAAAGCGTCGAATCGTCGCAAGAACTCATCTTCGGATTGGTTGCGAACGCCAATCAGAATGGTCAGATCAAATTACTCGGAACGATTACATTTTCTTATAATTAATAAGATAATCCTATAAAAATATTTTAAAATAATTAAATTTAAAATTGTTAAATAATTACTTGAAAAGTTTAATATTTTTAAAAAGTCAAAATTCCTAATTAAAATTATTTTAAATTTATTATTTTATATTATATTAAATTATATTAGAAATAAATAAATTTATAAAAAAAATATTTAATAAATGAAAATTAAATTTTACTTTATTTTTAAAATTATTTTTAAAAAAATTAATTTAAAAAAATCATAATTTTTTATCAAAATTCTTTTTTTAAAAAAAATTAAAATTTTGCGTTTAATTTGATTCTTTTAAGAATTAAAAATTTAAGAAATCTTAAAATTAATTATATTTTCTAAAAAAAATCATCGAAAATCCTTTTTTAAAACCAAAATTAAACATTTTCTCATAATAAATTTCAGACAGTGAAGATGGTTCGTTACAAAATGGACTGAGTGAAGTTCCATCTTATGATAATCTCGACAGTGATGACGAGAAAGACGGAACCGTTTCAATTCATGCCACTTCACCTCCGAAACCACCTCACACGGGAACAGAAATCAATTTCGTTCCTTGTTATTTCGACGACGATAGTGAAGACGATGATGACGAAACGACGGCAAAGACAAACTCCGAAGAGGACAGTCGTAAGTTGGTTGAATTTGAATCGCGGTCGATTGAAGGTCGAATTGAACTTTGCGACGATGAAGAAGAGGCCGATGATCGTGACGAGAGAGATGTCACCACGATTGCTAAATCCTCTTCCGTCGTTCCGACCGTTGTTAAGAGACAGATCTCGTCTCCTAGCGACGGAGATTCGAGCGATTACGAAATCGTTTCCGAATCTGAACTATCGTGAGAATAATTTTTGTCGTTTTCCTGCAAAAGTTTTATATTTTGTGGCTTCCACTTTTGCGAGTGAGTTTTAAAACGGCAAATGGATTTCTAAAAACTTTCTCAAAATGTTGATATAAAAAAAGTGCAGCTCGCTCTCTGTTAAGTTAAAATTTTGCGATACTTCGAAGTAGTTAAGATGTTGTTTGAAAAAGTCAATGTTTTATTTAAAATCTCGACACAACCGGATTGTTAACTATTTGTTGTTTTTGTGTGTTTGCGTGAATTTTTGATTTTTTTGTTTTGGTTTTAATTAAATATCTTTGGAAGTTTATATTTTTGTGAATTTTGCATAATGCAAAAGTTGAGAAATTTAAGTAAAAGACATTCAAAAAATGTATTTTAAGTATTTGCTTTACTATCTTTCAAACATGAATTTAGTATGAAAGAAATCTAGAAAGTGTTAGGCTGGCCAGTCTACTGTTCTATGCTGCGCCGTTCATGTCATAAATATCCTGAATTAGTCATCAAAGACTCATCATCTTTATTTCCTGTACCTTATCCTGCAAGCAGCAGGGTCGGCCTTGCTGGTTCTAACTCTCCACTCGTTCCGATTTTGCACCAAGCCCCCACATGCCACCATATCCCGTTTTACTACCACGTCCCAGGTTTGCTTGGGTCTTCCTCTACCCCGTTTTATTCCCAGGTCTAAGTTCATTGCTTGCCTCAGCAGCCCATCTTCCCCGCTCCTGAGGGCATCCCCAAAGCACCGCAGCCTATTTTCCTGCATCTTTTCTACTATATATATCCTGAATTAGTGACACCATAAATAGAATTAGGCCAGTCATGGACGTAGCGTTTAACTGCGCAATATTAACTGCACACATCTACCGCTCAGGTCCACGTCGTGTGCAAGTCATCCCCTAGTCGATACAAGCTATGATTGTCACTAATTCAGTGTATTTATAACATGAATTGTGCGGCATAGAAAGGTAGACTTGTGCAGTTAGATTCGGGCAGTTAAATGTTAAGTCTAGAGTTGGCCTTGGAAACTAAGTGTTGTTGAATAACTAGCCTCCAAGCTAAGGTTGTCCAGTTGTTATAAAGCACGAAATGAGACGAAAAAGCTGTACAAACCTCTGCATGGAGGCTAAGCGACTCGTTTGCAAGCTTTTTTGTTCTCTTTATTGAAATTCTTTTGATTAGAATCTACATAGCCTCCATGCACGAGCTTCATCCCTTTTGGCGTATTTTACAACTGATATAACTTTGTAGCCTTTAGTTGGAGGCTGACAAACTTCTAATTTTAAAAATACCCACATTTTTGTTCCTTCTTTACAGAAATTAACCGTTTTAAAGACTAAAACATAACGAGACCACAAAAAATAGTCAAATTGAACATTTTCAATTATTATTTATTGACGAAAAGCATTTCTAATGGTCTTTTAAGTCACGAAGACGTCGTACTGCACTCCTCGTAGTCGCAGCAGCCGTCGTACTACAAAAACAACATAAAACAAGATCAGTAAAGAAGGGATTCTCAGAAAATCTCTATTTCGTTACCAGAAGACCCAAGCTCCTCCTGCAACCGTCTTTCTGCATGATTTGCAGTGCCAGATACCAACTGCTTTACGTTTCATCGTTTCCTGCAAATAAAAAAAACCCGGTTCGAAAACGGCTTAGAGAACGTAAATACAATTAAAATCTCTTTTTCTAACTTTTCCACAAAAGGTACAGGTGTATTTGCTGTGTTGTGTTATTTCGATCTTCTTAATCATCTTACGTAAAGAAGCTCCATAACGAGTTCCGTATTTTCCGACAATTCCGACCTTCTTTGTACGTTTTGCCTTGAAAAGAACATAATTAAAAACAGATTTCTCACTAATGAACTCATCAAAGTAATTTCAAAACATAATTATGATCGCGACGGCGCATCGTAGCCCATAGAAAATGTATTCGTGACGTCACAATTAACGTAGAACTTACGAGGCGCCGTCACGAACATGATTCACTTTACAATACGAGGTTCAAATCTCGACGTCAAAATGACGATTTTACGTAAAAATACGACAAAATACACAGTTGATAAGCGCAAAAACGTATCGAAATATATGATACGTCCACTTACGATGTGTATTTCATCGTGATTTCAACAGATTTTAAGAGATTTTTGTTAAATTACCATTGTTGATGTACGTAACAACACCGGATAAAGTATGGCGACACAAGTTATTATCGATAATTTGATATGAATAATGAATCGATTATAAAAGCGAGATTTTAGTTTTAGCCGTCGCCGCCGTTAAAAAATGTCAATTCAGCGGCCGTTACTTTTCGTAATTTATTTTTTATTTTTTCGTTGTATTAAAACTTTATTTTTCACGTTTTTTTTACATTAAACAAGTATGAATTTATTACTCTGTTTAGATTTAAGCAAAGTATATGCATTTTTAGCAATTAAATTTAAAATAAAGTTGAAAACCAGCTATGCAATTCGTAACCGTCGCCGTTAATAATGTTAGTTTAGCGGCGTGATATTTTTTCGCGCGATTATTTGTCGTCTTGTCAATTTATATGTTGTATTTTACGGTCGTTTTTGTTGTATTTTCGCGTTATTTTCACAGTTTCCGCTTTAAATAAGTAAGAAATTATTGATCTGTATTAGTTTTAGGGTAGTTATAGTAATTTTAATCAGAAAATTTGACTTGAAAGTGAAGAAAAACGTCGTTAAACCGATGATGGGTAAGTAGCCATACACTCTTTGCTTTTCGCGCCACGGCGCGATTGCCACGTGACTGGCCATGTGTTTTATGTCCATCCTTTTTTTCTTTCCTATTGGATAATAGCAAAAGGCATAGAGATGATATTTCTGTCCATAGGCCATTGTTATAACATAGAAAGATCTTTCCATTGAATGAATAAACATAGGCGTCTATTATTATTGTTATTATTATAATATATATACTCTCTCACTCTTTTCTCTCTATGTAATTTTTAATGTTGTGAGGGTTTTTTGGGGGGGATATATTTGTCAAACTGCATTTGGATGAAATGCATCATCATATCATGAGAGGCTGCAAAATTTGCACCTAAAAAGATAACAGTTACATAAATATAAATTTGCATTTAAGAAAAATTTACATATAAAAATATTATAGTTTTTTTTTTAAAAAAAAGTTTTTAAAATAAAACATTCTTCCTGTCATCATTCTAAACAAAGTAAGTCAAATATTAATATTTTTTTTCTTCATATTTATGTTTTTTTAATGTATTTTATTTGTATTTTTTATATTATTACTTATCATATTTTGTTTTGTTTTTCCTTTGATAAAATGACTGAATCAGAAGTTTCAATTAAGAATTAATGTAATAAATAATAAATTTAATGAACATAAAATTTGTAAAAGAAAAGATCTGAATAAAATCTGAAAGAAAAAAAGTCAAATAATTTTATATTTATAATAATTTTAATATAATGATTATAACTTAATTAATATTTTATTTTAGATTTTAATTTAAAGTACTTTTTCATGTTTTAATTATTATACAGTATATATATTTATATTTTATATATATATATATATATTATTATTTTATTACTTTTTATTATTTATTATTTTATTATATATATATTTTTTTATATTAGTTATTTTCATAAAAATAAATTAAAATAAATTAATTTTTATAAAAGTAACTAATATAAAAATATATAATAATTAAAAACGTTTAAGAACTTAATATTTTATTAGTAATTTTTATAGTTAATATATAAAATTATTTTTCTAGAATATTTTATGAAATATTTTAATATAAATTGTAAGCGAAATATAAATAATATAAATTTTAAAAATAATAAATTAATAAAATTAAATAATAAATAAAATTTTAATTTTAATTTTAAAAAGTTTTGAGAGAAAAAAATCTTTAAACTGATATTTTTTTTAGAAAAAAGTTAAATTAGTTGAGGTTTTTTTTATATATATTAATGAATTTAGTAATAATTAATTTTTAATAAAAATATTTATTTTATTATTTTTAGTTAACGTTATTTTACTTGTAATTATTTGAACATTTTTTTTATACATAAAATAACTGGATCAAAATTTGGTTTTTTTTTGTTGGCGAAAATGTAAGAAGAAGCAAAATAGAATATTGATTAAATGTCTTTATGACTCTCTGAAAGTTTTGACTCTCACGCAAAAACCGATCAATTTAGAATAGATAGAGAGAATGAGAGATAGATTGATAATAAGAGAGAGAGAGAGAGCGAGACTGTGAGAGAGAGAGAGAGAGAGAAGGACAGGGAGAGAGGGTCCAGTGAGAGAGAGAGAGAGAAGGACAGACAGAGAGGGTCCAGTGAATTCTTATTTAATTTATTATTAAAGTAGAAACAAAACAAAAAACTCATGAATACAAATTTGCATAATAAATTTATTCATAAATTACTTATTTTTAACTAAAGGTTTTTTTTCCTGATATAAGTTATCTCTCTCAACTTCTCAAGATAGCAGAGAGTTAAACCAGAAAAAAGGTGTTTTAACTATTAAGACTCATATGACTATCTTATGCTGATAGTAAACTCGCAACAGGAAACTCTCAAGATAAACTAAAACACTTGTAGTATAATTTACAGCCACTCTCAAGTATTATGTTAATTGTTTTTGGAGAATTAGTAAACGTTCAAGAAAAAATTGTTTTTGGCGAATTTAACCCTCAGCAACAGTAATCACTCTCAAGAAAGATGATAAAACATATTTAACAATTTATTAAAAGGTGAACACCGACACTAACTCTCAACAACAATAATTAACTCTCAGCAACAATAATCACTCTCAAGAAAGATGATTAAACATATTTAACAATTTATTAAAAGGTGAACACCGACACTAACTCTCAACAACAATAATTAACTCTCAGCAACAATAATCACTCTCAAGAAAGATGATTAAACATATTTCACAATTTATTAAAAGGTGAACACCGACACTAACTCTCAACAGCAATAATTAACTCTCAACAACAATAATCACTCTCAAGAAAGATGATTAAACATATTTCACAATTTTTTAAAAGGTGAACACCGACACTAACTCTCAACAACAATAATATAATCAGTCTTCAAGAAATATAATTAGCATATTAACAGCTGAAAATAACTTTTCTTTGAGAGTTTAATCTTAACGAAGAATTTGTAAATAAGGTTCGGATTTTCATGCAATTTCACAAGCAAAATGTTTCTCAATCTGTGGCCCAAGAGCCAATTGTGACGTAACAATTCCCGTTTAGAGATCATCCAACAATTATGCTTTTTTTTTCTAATCAAGGTTGGTTAGAGGCTAAAAATTTGTAGTCGACAACTGATAGTAACCAGACATCTAGCCTCTAACCAACCTTGATTAGAAAAAAGAGCATAATTGTTGGCTGATCTTTAAACGGGAACTGTTACGTCACAATTGGCTCTTGGGCCACAGATTGAGAAACATTTTGTTTGTGAAATTGCATGAAAATCCGAACCTTATTTATAACTTTTAAGATTAATAATAAGATACTTTAAATATGTATTAATTATTTATTTTTTCAGACAGTTTAATTGTGTTATTAAACAATTAATGTTAAAAGTGTTTATCATTCATAAAAATAAATGTTTGTTTTATTTTTTCCGCTTATGACAAATGACTTATTATACATTTTTCTGTCTCTCATTATTAATATTATTTATTATATAATATGAGATCATATTTAAAAATGAAATATTTTCAAAGGTCAGTTGATTTCCTATGTGATTTTTTTTTCTTCTCCATTCTTCCGTAAATAAAACACACAAGAAACCCCCTAAAAAAAGGTGTGGCTAAAATAAAACTCACACAAAAATAACAATAGGAGAAAAATGTGCATTATTTCCATAATATTGATTTCGTCTTCTCTGTTTTTTATGACTATCATAATATTATTATTATATTTATGATATAAATATGTATACACGTAAGTAAGAAGTATATATATAGCGAATGGCGCAAGTAAAACGCGGCTCTCTTTTAACGGCCAGGATTTCACGTGTGTAAGAAAAATAGACATCGCAAAATTACTTTGAAAAATCTCCACCAAGAGCGCTAGTATCGTTTTTATATTGAGCCCCATAGACCCCAATGTTAAAGAAAAAATGTTAATTTTTAAAATACACAAGAGTCGCGGCGGCAATATGTTTATTTTTCATATTTAAAGTAGTCCAATTTTGATGGTTCAAAGTGCAATGTGCACCTTAAATATATACTGATCGAGTGATAGAATGACAAATAATTGGAAAGTGTGCTTCTATTTTTTAAAAAATATTTCAAAATCACGAATTTCTAACTCTTATGTTAAAACTCCATTGAGTACGTGCTCGTAAGCAAAAAAACATCCATTAAAATGCTCGTAAAAATACCTAAAAATAATTTTTAAAAAACCACAATTAAACCACAGTGAAGCCAACACATTGGCGCACGTGCTGATTTTTTTTCTGGTTTTTTAAAATTATATTTAGTTATTTTTAGGTATTTTGCTTACGATCCGCGTATAATAAATGGAGTTTAACATAAGAGTTGTTAACAAGTTAACATTCGCGATTTTTTTAATATTTTTTAAAAAATAGAACCGCACTTACCAATTTTTTGTCATTCTATCCCACGATCAGCATATATTTAAGGTGCACATTGCACTTCGAACCATCGAAATTGGACAACTTTAAATATGAAAAATAAACATATTGCCGCTGCGACTGTGTTTATTTTAAAAAAATTAACGGTTTTTTTTTAACATTGGGTCTATGGGCTTAATAGAAAAACGATGCTAGCGCTCTTTGTGGAGAACTAGACACGTTTTACATGTGCTACCTTCGAATATATAAAATGCCGGTCAACAGCAAAGTGTCGGCTTTTTTTTTGTTGGATTTATATTCTAAGATGACGTCAGAAAATATATTTTTTGATCTCATTTGCACATTTTTTTTGGGGGGGGGAGCCATTTGCATTTTGAACAACAATAGAAATATCTTTTTTTTTTTGAAAAAATGAAAAAAAAACAGTTAAAAGGACCTTTAATTAAGCTGAATTTTTAATTTGAAATTAATAATTAAGTAAGACATTTCCTTGAATTTCAATTGTTAGTTTTGTAAAAAATAAAGAAGTTCTTGATTTTTTTTTAAAATTTTGCAACAACTAAAATGAATAAGATAATAATCTTCTTTATATCTCTCTGAATGAATAGTTTATTTTGTAATATTTTGAGGACAAACTTTTTTTTTTTAAATTCGCAATAATGGAATATTGGAGACATTAGAAAATAAATTACAAAGAAAATCTATTATTATTATTATTATTATTATTATTATTATTATTATTATTATTGTTGTTAGAAAAGTTTGATTATTGTTAAGCTTAAGAGATTTAGGGTCCAAATTCAAGCAGGACACTTAATACTTGAATGTCAACTTGAACTCTCTGTGCAGAGGTTTCAACATAGAAAAAAAAATTAGGCTGTATTCAATAAAACAGGAGTTTTGCTTATTGGAGGAGATCCTGTTTAGAGGGTGGCGCTGATCAAGCGCCAAATTGAACAAACGCCAATTTGAACTAACGCCAAACTGAATAAACGCCAAATGGAACAAACGCCAAACTGAATAAGCGCCAAATGGAACAAACGCCAAACTGAATAACCGCCAAAATGTGATAAACACATTGTTAGGTTAGGTTCAGGTTAGGTTAGGTTAGGTTCGGTTAGGTTAGGTTTGGTTAGGATTGGTTAGGTTAGGTTTGGTTAGGTTAGGTTAGCATGTTCTGTTTGTAAATCTGCACAGTCTGACGTCTATAAAAGCTCACAATATTTGGACCATCAGAATTTACAAAAAACCTGAATAACCGCCAAACTGAATAAGGGCCAAATGGAACAAACGCCAAACTGAATAAGCGCCAAATGGAAGAAACGCCAAACTGAATAAGTGCCAAATGGAAGAAACGCCAAACTGAATAAAAGCCAAAAATTTGGCGGTTATTCAGTTTGGCGTTTGTTCCATTTGGCGCTTATTCAGTTTGGCGTTTGTTCAATTTGGTGCTTATTCAGTCGCCCCGTTTAGAGGGTTAAAATTGTAATTTAGGTTGTAAATTTAACTTATTGAATTTGGACCTAAGGATTATTCGTGACTTGAGACATTTAGTTGATAGTTTGTCACATTGTTATCAGGATAAATCACGCAAATTGCGTGACATCTATTCTTTACTATATACCTTTTATAGTTTATAATAGAAAATTATACAGGTAAAATTTTGAAATGACAGTTGTTTTCAAAGGGATCATTTTACATTGTCACAATAAATAGAAATGGCTCTTCCTGAGAGTCAACTCTCAGGACTTTTGATAGTAAAGTTTACTAAACACAATTCAGACATGAATTGAAACAAAAAAAATATTTTATAACAATTAAACAGTTATGTAAAAACAAATGGTATATTAAAAGAAACTAGAAAAAAACATCTACAAAAATAACCCTATAAGAAAATCTAAGTGTACTTTCTAGTTTTTAAGTAGAAAATTGAAAAATAAGCATCCCAACCTCCTTAATACAGGTGATCGAAACAAATTAATTTCTAAAAACTAAACAGCTTTGTGGAAATTAATGAAATTTTGATAAAAAAGACTAGAAAACACACTGTGGAAAGGTCGAAATGCAAAATATTTTCTAAAAACTAAACAACTTAGTGGAAATGAATGAAATTTAAAAAAAGAAACTAGAAAACACATCTACAAACAAAACACTAAAAGGAAATTTCCGTGTACCTTCTAGTTTTTAAATAGAAAATTAAAAACCGAGCACCTGAACTTCTCTCCATACACTTAACATGAGAATATTGAAACAAAATATTTTATAAAAACTAAACAAATGTGTAGAAATGAGTGAACTTTTGAAAGAAATTAGAAAACACATCCATAAACATAACACTAAAAGGAAATCTCCGTGTACCTTCTAGTTTTTTTAATAAAAAAATTAAAAACCGAGCACCTGAACCACAAATACACAATGTGGAAAGATTGAAATGCAAAATATTTTCTAAAAACTAACCAACTTGGTGGAAATGAGTGAAATTTTAAAAGAAACTAGAAAAGACATCCATAAACATAACACTAAAAGGAAATCTCCGTGTACCTTCTAGTTTTTAAACCGAAAATTAAAAACCTAACATATCTCAACCTTCCCAATACATATGTAAAGATTCTACCGAATTTAAAGTTGAGAGTGGGGAGGGGGGTCCGATAGCTACTCCCATCTCCTTAAATAAAAATCTCTACCAAAAATACATTCAAAAGCACTGAGAGTTTTTTTCTGTTTCTTTCTGAGAGTTGTGTCAGTGCATTTTTCTTAGAAATAAGAAATACAAATCCTGACAATTTGATTGTTTAAAATGAATGATAAATCTGCATTCAAGTTTGTTTTTTTTTCTAAAAAGGACATTCATTCATACATTTTGAGTTTTAGCGGTCAATAACTGACCACTAACCGTTTGACTCATTCAACGCTTAAAAGGATTTTGTTTTAAAAAAAATATACAATGGTTGTTAGTGCTCAAGGGGTTAAGGCCTTGGTCGACCGTACCATGCCGTACCTACACATTATTACATTGGACTCAGAGCAGAGTCAGGACATGGCCCTCTTCTACTTTTTTTTTTTTGGGTGTCTGTTTGGTCCATCCTACTTAAACTTAATTAATATTCATAACATGTAGTCTCTCTTTCATATATATATTTTTATGAATATAAATAAGCCTTTACAACACTTCAATTTATTAAGAACATAATATTCATCATTAGTTAACTGTCAAATAAATAATTACATTCTTTTGATGATTTAACAAATTCGCTCTCTCTCAGGATGACCGTTAAAGAAGACCAGTGGTCAGTGGCCATTAAGGTTTTAAGGTGTAAATGCCCCTATTCGAACACATGCAATTAGAAATCGGGACAAACTGAAGTTGGCTCCGCCCTTTTTATGACGAACGCAACTTCTAATTGGTTGGTTATGTAGTGGCTGACGTCACATGCTCCGCCCTTTTCAACGTCGAACCAAACAACAAACCAATTAGAAGTTGCCAGTCGTCGTAACAAGGCCGGAGCAAACTTGTGTTTGTCTCGATTTCTAATTGTCTGTAACTTTTACAGCTTTTCAGTGGTCTTTAAGCTGTCTGCTACCCGTCAGGCTTTGCGTCCGATTTACAGAGCGAGGACAAAGTTCCACATACGGCATTCTAAAAAAAAAAACGCGCCAGGATCGCTTCTGCGCCGATCGTTTCAATATATTAGGTTTATTATGAAATTTTCCACAAGCATTTAGAAAACGGGATGAACATAAGTTGGCTCCTCCCTTTTTATGACGAACGCAACTTCTAATTGGTTGGTTATGTAGTGGCTGACGTCACATGCTCCGCCCTTTTCCACGTCGAACCACACAACAAACCAGTTAGAAGTTGCCAGTCGTCGTAATAAGGTCGGAGCCAACTGAAGTTCTAACTGCCTGTTCTTCGAACCTACTGATTAATCTTACAAAGAAGCAAAATGATGAGAAATTTGAAAGTGTTTTAAAAACTAGAATAATAGATTAATCACTTAAGTATGGAGCCCTGTAAAGGACATGTGAGATTTTTTTTTAAATCTTGACATGTCGACTTTTTCCAGAATCGCGACATTTCGTCTTTAATCACTTTTATTCGGGAATGTTAATTATGTCATGTTGCACGCACCATACTCTAATAGCGCCCTCTTGTAGCAGCAATAATTTAATTATTAAGAGTATGGTGCGCACAACATGGCATAATTAACATTCCCCGAATAAAAGAGATTAAAGACGAAATGTCGAGATTTAAAAAAAAAATCTCGCGTGTTCTTTACAGGGCTCCGTACTTAAGTGTATTTTCATGTTGGTGTCTTTCAAAATTAACGCAAAATTAAAATGTCTGCTTAAAGTAGGATTATTTACCAACTGACATTTTAAAAAAAGCTTATTTTGAAAGATATCAACATGAAAAAATATCATCTATTCTTCTAGTTTCTAAAATACTTCAAATACATTTACACTTTTTAAAGTGTAAACGGCTTTAGAACTCTGGTTATTCTGTCTTTCAAGTAACGAAGATAAATTTGAAAGTGTTTTAGAAACTAGAAGAGTAGCTTAATCACCCAGTAGTATTTTAATGTTAATATCTTTCAAAATAAGCTTTTTTATGTGAGTTTGAAATTAACTCAACTTTAAATAAACACGATATTTTTTTTAGTTTTTCTCTATAAATAGTTCATTTTTAAAAATATCAACATGAAGATACCCTTAAGCAATACAACCTACCCGTTCTAGTCGCTAACACACTTTCAATTTTTCTCTTTTAGTGTTGTTCTTCTGAAATGCAGAACTAAGAAATTGAAAGTGTTTTAGAAACTAGAAGTGTAGAGTAATTTCCATGTTGATATTTTTCAAAATAAGCTTTTTATGTATTTTTCTGTATAAAACGTTTATTTTAAAAGATATCGACATGAAAAAAATACCTTCTTAATTGATTGAGCTACCTTTCTAGTTTCTAAAACACTTTCAATACACAGAATAAACAAAGTTCGAGGAGCATTTTCACCTTTCTTTCAAAATAAGCTTTTTATCGACAAAAAATTTTTTAAAAAATACCATCAGCATTAAAGTTGCGTTATTTTCAAACTGAAATAGTAAAAAAAAAGTTTATTTTGAAATATATCAAACATGAAAAATATCGTTATTTGATTAAGCTACCTTTCTAGTTTCTACAAACACTTTTCAAGTTTCAGAATAAACAAAAGAGTCCGAGGGGCGTTTACAATTTTAAAACTAAGTTCATAATGGACAAAGTCAATAAGAAACAAACAAAAGTCAATAATGGACAATGTTTTTTAAGTTGTTGTTAATTTTATTCATAGTAAAAACCAAAACAAAAGGACTTTCCAAAAAAAGCATTGGTAATTTCTTAGAAAAATATCTCAGTTGTTGACTTGTTGAAAAAAATTCATGTTTTTCTTGTTCTTTTTTCAATTCCAATGTAAACTTCATATCATAAATACTAGACGTTGTCCTCTTTTGAGTCTTTCTTTTAAAATAAGCTTTTTATTGATGATAGAATTTAAATTCTTGTCTAACTTAGAAGCGGAAAAATCTCTCACACAAAAATGATCTTTTGACATTTTTTTTCAAAGATTAACTAAGTTTAAAACGTGATTAAAATTAGATTTTCAATAAAGTTTATTGTTTACAATACACTTATAGTGTCAAAAGGTTTTCTTTTTAATATTATAATAGGCCTACCTAATATATTGTTTAAAATAAACAATAAAAATCGAGAGCATAAACTTCTTTTGTTTGATTTTATTACAAATTATTTATAAACTTTGGTCAATGTTGGAAAATTGCCTAATAAATATTAATACATGTAATCTGTTGTGTATCAATTTACAGGTGACAAATTTCTTTTGTTTGGCCACCCCCTCCCCCCCTCCCAACACACATTTTGGGACCCTGTTTCTTATTAATTTTCGTGTATGGGTTTTAATTTTAAGGACAAACTTTCCAATTGTTTTTGTAAACATTACAAAGTCCTTATTAATTAATTATTTATGTTGACATATTATTATGTTTGTTCTGGTTAATTCGATTGTTAAATACATAGTACACACATGAGAGTTAAACGAATTCAAATTAAATGTGTTTAGGTGAATTGTTACGGAATCCAGTTAAGGACATGAACACCAAATAAAAATTGACTTTATTATTAATATTTTAAAAAATTTACAAATTAAAAAAAGTAACTTTACAATTACAATTACAATTACAATTAGTACTCTGCTAGCAGCCAAATAGGCCTATGGCAGAGGGACATAAAAGTCCATATGCAGCATTAAGCATCGCCGCCCCTCTGAAAGGGTCTCAAAATAGACAACAAAATACCTTTTTGGAAAAATCGAAATTGGTCCGATATTTTTAAAAAATTGATTTTTAATGATAAATCAAGAAACCGAAAAAATTAAAGAAAAATTGCTAAAAATCAAAAAATCGAAACTCGTCCGAAATTTATTAAAAATCGATTTTTAACGATAACTCGAAAAATCGAAGATTACACTGAAATAGGCCTATAATATTTATTTTTCTTTTTATCAGCAGTGTTATACCGTGTACACACATGAGTTAAATGAATTCAAATTAAATGTGTTTTATTTGAATTATACGGAATCCAGTGAAGGACATGAACACCAAATAAAAATGAACTTTATTAGGGACTTAGCGAAATTTCGTACGAAATTAAGTTTCACGAAATTTATATATTTAAATTAAGTGATTTCGTTTTCGTTTCAATTTCGTAATTGTAGTTAGCGAAGCAACCTGAAAACGAAATCATTCACTTTTTACGGCGATTTGTGTGGTCGTTTTTGACTAATTAATCGCTGCTAAAAGTAAATTTTTTTAATTTTTATTGTTCTTTTCACTTAATATTCTTGCTTTAATCGGAAATCTTTCATGTAGGGTTGGTTATTCTTTTTAAAACGACGTCGTTTTCCATCGAAGCGGTGGAAAAATGGCGTCGTTTTCAACTTTCTCAAACGGCGTTAAACGCTTCTGCGCATGCGCGTTTATTTCGTTTCAACGAAATCCAACTACGAAATAATTTTATAATTTCGTAAAGAAATGCCTCATTTCATACGAAATCTTTGTGTTGTAACGAAATCAGCCGGAAATGACGTCATTTCGTAAATAAATTTATTTCGTACGAAATTTCGCTAAGTCCCTATTATTAATATTTTAAATTGAAATGCTAAATCAATATTTTAATGTCAATATTTAATATATTTAAGTATTAACTCAATATTTTCAAACTAATTAACTGAATAAATTGAATTCGATATGTATTGTTTGTTTGTCCTTCACAGGGCTCTGTAGAACACGTTTATTATTTAAATGCATTTAAATTATCAGCTGTGTGTAGTAGGTATTAGAGAAGCAATTCAACACTTGAAAACTTTAAATAGTAATTACCAATCTTATTAATTATAAGAAAATGACGTAATACCTAGTACACAGCTCATAATTTAAATGCATTTAAATAATAAATGTGTTCTACAGAGCCCTGTGAAGGGCAAACAAACAATATGTCGAATTCAATTTATTCAGTTAATAATCTGAAAATAATTGAGTTAATACTTAAATATACTATAGAAACTATTGACATTAAAATATTTATTTAGTATTTCAATTTTAAAATATTAATAATAAAGTCAATTTTTAATTTGGTGTTCATGTGTCTTTAACTGGATTCCGTATAATTCACCTAAACACATTTAATTTGAATTCATTTAACTCATGTGTGAGTACAAGGTATTACATACTACCAATTTTCATACTGAATAAATAAAACTATTGGAGATTTAAACATTTTTTTTGATATTTTTCAATTTTTTTCGATATAGGCAAATGGCCTATAATAGACGCATATTGGCAAATAGACGATGAAATGTATTATTTTATCATATTTTTTATTTTATATTATTATTCCAATACATGTAAAAGTCAATTTATTATTATTAATATTTTGATTTTTTAATTTTTTGATTTTTTTCTGTGTTTTTTTTTTCGATTTCTTTCGATATATATCGCACGATATTTCATAGAAATATATCGAAATATCGATATATCGAAAATGTTACCAGCCCTACCGAAGACCAAATAAAATGTTTAAAGGGGGTCTATTAAGGGCTACATTATTTTTTTTTAGTTGAACAACACAAAAAGTGTTTTTTTTGACAAATATTTTAAATAGGCCTAAAAAAAGGTCAGTAACCTATAAGGTCATTTCAATAAATAATAATATTAATAATAAAAAAGGACATTCTCAAGTGTCCAATTTATAAGGTGTTCCACACAAAAACATACACTTAGAATTCATATTCATACATTTTACACAATAAACACAGACTTTGTCAGAGAAACTCAAAATGTTGAGAGAAAAAAAATGTTAGAATGACGTCATTTTTCAAAATAACATTTGCAATATTAAATGAAAAAAAATATAATATTAAGGCCCTACTAAAATAAAAAACAGGTTAGGCTGGGTTAAGGTGGCTTTAGAGATATTAATTGTGTTTTTGTGCCATCAGATGGCGCCACTGCAGTGGCTAATGCTAACAGGCAGTTAGAAATCGGAGAGAACTTCAGTTGGCTCCGCCCTTGTTATGACGACTGGCAACTTCTAATTGGTTTGTTGTGTGGTTCGACGTTGAAAAGGGCGGAGCATGTGACGTCAGACTACATAACCAACCAATTAGAAGTTGTGTTCGTCATAACAAGGGCGGAGCCAACTGAAGTTCTCTCCTATTTCTAACTAACTGTCTAATGCTATGCTGACATTTTTGGATGCAAAAAAACGTCAAGTGAACGTATTTTTAGAAACAGAAATAAGAAAAAATTCAAATTGCTTTCAAAACTAGAATGGTAAAAGATTATGTTAAAAATAATTTCAATGGCAATATCTTAAAAAATAAACAATTTTATAGTTCAGTTTGATAATGAAACGGTTTTTGAGGTTTTTTCATTGAAATTTCATGAAAAACTATTTCCGGCCTTTTTTTTCAAACTGTCATAAAAAGTTTATTTTGAAAGATATCATCATTGAAAAAACTTTTAGCATTATCACGAACTATTCTAGTTTCTAAAACACTTTGATTTTTTTCGTAATGCTTCTCCTGAAAAATGTTCACTTGAAAAATATAAATTTTCTCAAAACCACAGGGTGCAGGGGGGAAGAGACCTCCCATAGAAAATAATAGCCACTGCAGTGGCGCCATCTATGGGAACGAAAACGAAATAAATATTTATAAAGCCACCTTAAGATGGGTTTTAAAGTCATATAAATGGCATCTCTCGAACAATGGTTATTTTTTTATTTTTTCATGAGCAAAATTAAAATAAAAACTTGGAATTGTTTTAGAAACTAGAATGGTAGCTCAATCACTTATGGGTATTTTCATATTTTATATCTTTTAAATTAAGCATTTTATGTCAGTTTGAAAATGACACAACTTTAAGCAGACGATGTTTTTCAATTTTTGTCTATAAAAACGATTATTTTCAGTTACCCTTCTAGTTTCTAAATTGTAGCTAGTGTGAACAATACTTTACATCTGTAATATGCATTATTATTATGTGCATTTTAAATTAATACTATTTGTAAATTCTTTCACATTTCCTGTTTTTGTTTGACAATATAGAACAAAAAAATTATTAGGTCTAAAAATTATTTATCATAATTTATAAGGGATTCAAATACAAGAAGGAAACTTGGCACTTGAACTTCAACTTGAACCCTCACAGTCAGAGTTTCTACTCTGGTTAATTTGTGTATACTTCAACAATGATTTTATAATTTAAAATCATTATTTAAAAAAAGGAACCCTGTTTTGAGAGTTCAAGATAAAGTTCAAGTACCTAGTTTCCAAGTTCAATAAGCAATCTTGGCACTTGAACTTCAACTTGAACCCTCAGAGACAGAGATTCTACACAGAAACTGGTTAATTTGTGTAAACTTCGACAATGATTTTATAATTTAAAATCATTATTTAAAAAAGGAACCCTGTTTTGAGAGTTCAAGATAAAGTTCAAGTACCTAGTTTCCATGTTCAATAAGCAATCTTGGCACTTGAACTTCAACTTCAACCCCCACACTCAAGAGTTTCTATAGAGAAACGCTCGCTGCACAATGGTTTTAAAGTGTGGAACCTTGTTTTGAGAGTACAGGTAAAGTTTAAGTATTAAGTTTCCAAATACAAAAAGGAAACTTGGCACTTGAACTTAAAATTGAAACCTCATAACAGAGTTTCTACATGAAAACTTGGGTTTATTTGAGTAAACGTAAATCATAGTTTTAAAATTTAGAATTATTAATAATCGAACCCTGTTTTGAGAGTTCATGATAAAGTTCAAGTACCAAGTTTCCATTTATAAGAAGGAAACTTGACACTTGAACTTCAAGTTGAACCCTCAGAGACAGATATTCTAAATAGAAACTGTGGTTAATTTGAGTAAACTTTAACAATGTTTTTATAATTTAAAATCACTATTTAATAATGGAACCCTGTTTTGAGAGTACAGGTAAAGTTCAAGTACCAGGTTTTTAAATACAAGAAGGACACTTGGCATTTGAACTCTCACAGTCAGTGTTTCTACGCAGAAACTCTGGTTAATTTGAGTCAACTTCAATAATGATTTTATAATTTAAAATCATTATTTAAAAAAGGAACCCTGTTTTGAGAGTTCATGATAAAGTTCAAGTACCATGGTTCCATTTATAAGAAGGAAACTTGACACTTGAACTTCAACTTGAACCCTCAGAGATAGAGATTCTGAATAGAAACTGTGGTTAATTTGAGTCAACTTCAACAATGATTTTATCATTTAAAATCATTATTTAATAATGGAACCCTGTTTTGAGAGTACAGGTAAAGTTCAAGTACCAAGTTTTTAAATATAAGAAGGACACAAGGCACTTGAACTCTCACAGTCAGTGTTTATACACAGAAACTCCGGTTGAACTCTCAAAACAGGGTTCCTATATAATGATTTTAAATTATAAAATCATTATTTAAAAAAGGAACCCTGTTTTGAGAGTTCATGATAAAGTTCAGGTACCAAGTTTCCATCTTGAATTTAGGTCTTATTTCATTAAGTATTTTTCGGTGGTTTATTATGTAAATTGTGTTCTTTTGGAATTTAGAACATATTTTAGAAAATTTCTTACATAGAGATTTTTAAAAAAGATGAAAAATGGACAAATGCCTCCTATGAGGTTTGAACTCATGACCCCTGGTTTACGAGACCAGTGCTCTACCACTGAGCTAAAGAGGCGGATGGGACTTCAGCGCTCACATTAACGGATTTGGCGGAATTTTCAAATTGAAGCTAAAACTTTCTTCATATATAATTAAAATAAAAAAACATTTAGTCATTTTAACATAAAAAAATTACACACGTAATTTAATAATGACTTAATTTACTAACAAATAATTTTAATTATAACTTGTTGGTCTTATTGAAAGTTTGTTACTAAGAAGCAGATTTTTGATTGTATTGAGTTAGTGATATGAAATGGTTGAAATAATCAGAGCAAAAATCTTGTTCTTTGATAAAAAACAGCATGACGTGTGTATTTTTTCATAAATAAAATAAACAACAATCAGATAAAATAAACAACGATCTGATAAAATAAACAATGATCTGATAAAATAAACAATGATCTGATAAAATAAACAACAATCAGATAAAATACAAATTACAATAATTGTTTATCGATGTTTTTTTTTTCAAGAAATAGAATTTTTTTCTAATAAAAACTATTTAGATTGTTTTGTTTTGTCACTAGAATTCTTCTTTTTCTACATTTTAAGAAGAAATTGAATGTGGTTTGAAAACTAGAAGAGTAATTGAATCAAATAATTTGGCATAATAAAATTTTTATGGCAGTTTGAAAAATCGACCAAATTTTAATATTTTAAAAGTTTACTTTTGGCTCAACTTGAAGCGAAAAACGATAACTTCTGAGAACAACAACTTTAAGAATAAATTGATAGTGGTTTTATAAACTAGAAGAGTAACCGAATGGAATAATAAAAATTTTATGTAGATATATTTTAAAATAAACTTTTTATGGCAGATTGAAAATCGGCCACATTTTAATATTTTAAAAGTTTACTTTTGGCCCAACTTGAAGCGAAAAACGATAACTTCTGAGAACAACAACTTTAAGAATAAATTGAAAGTGGTTTTATAAACTAGAAGAGTAACCGAATCGAATAATTAAAATTGTATGTAGATATATTTTAAAATAAACTTTTTATGGCAGTTCGAAAAATCGACCAAATTTTAATATTTTAAAAGTTTACTTTTGGCCCAACTTGAAGCGAAAAACGATAACTTCTGAGAACAACAACTTTAAGAATAAATTGATAGTGGTTTTATAAACTAGACGAGTAATTGAAGTACTTAATGTAAATTTCGTGGTTAATATCTTTCAAAATAAACTTTTTATGGCAGTTAAAGGTATTTTCATGTTGATAGCTTTTAAGATAAGCTTTTTATTTGTCTTTAAAAAAGTTTATTTTGAAATATATTAACATAAAAATAGCATTGATTCTAGTTTCTAAAAACAATTGCAATTTCTTTCATTTGCATGTTTTAATTGTTTTGTTTTATTTTACAGAATGAACAAAAATTGGATGAGAATTTTTCTTTTTGCAACTTTTACTCAAACTTTTTCTCAGATGTTTAACAACGAAAATGAAATTCTACAACTTTCAAAAGATCCGTAAGTATTCAATATTTTTTTTATAAAAAACTGAAAGTTGTTAGATACTAGAATAGTAAATCAATGTGATTACTACTAATAAAACTACTATAAAATCTCTAGTCTTAAAAGTTACTTATAATCATTTTTATTTAATATTTCTAAAAAACAGTAGAATAGTCAATGAGAAAGTTATGTTTAAAATGAAAAATTGCTTATTTTCCTGATGACATCTTTCAAATTAAACGTTTTGTAAACCATGTTAAAATTAAAATTGTAATAACTTTCAAACAAGTTTGTATAAATTTGTTATTTTTAAAGATGAAAAGAAGATTTTAAAAAACGCTATTACTATTCTAGTTTTTAATAAAATTAAACTGTTTTTTTAAAGTTGTTTATAAAAAGTTTTGTAAACAATTTAATACTTCATTTTATTTTTTTTAAAATAATTTTTAAAATTAAAAAAAAGCTTATTTTTCTGATAATATCTTTTAAAATAAACAAGATGTTGAAGAATGTAATCAAAAATGGCCAAATTAAACGTTTTTTTTTAATCATTTTAAAAACTATAATTGTAATATTTTTCAAACATATATAAATTGTTCATTTTTAAAGATATCGTTCGTCATTTAAGAAGAAAAAAAATAATCACGTTTAGCACAGTCATTTACTATTCTAGTTTCTAAGAAACTCTCTCAATTTCTTTTTTTTTTTTAAAAAAAAAAGTTGCTTTTGTTTATTTTGTTGATTGAATTTACTTTGAAAACAGTTCTTAAAATAAGGAAAAAACGATTTTAAGTGATTTTAAAGTGTGTTCCATACTTGATATGGCCTCAATTATATTAATAAACAATAAAATCGTCAAAATTCAATTGAAAACTAATGAATCATTATTATTATGATTATTATTGTTATTATTGTGATCTTTCTAACCTTTAATAAGTGGAGTCTATTGTATATGAAACAAATATTTCTTCAATAAATAAACAATAATAATGACTAATACATATTACACACTTGATAATTGAAATGCATTTAAATAATAAACGTGTTCTACAGAGCCCTGTGAAGGACAAACAAACAATACATATCGAATTGAATTTATTCAGTTAATTAATCTGAAAATATTGAGTTAATACTTAAATTTACAGTTTTTCAATTAGGTTTATTTGCATAAAAAGCATAATTTGTAAAACAAACTCATTTGCATATTTGCAAATTATTATTTTAATTCACACTAAGTAAACTTTAAATTTTTGTTTAAATAACAATATGAATGACAAACAATGTAAAAGTGTAGGCGGGCTACGACCCCCCCCCCTTTATTGTTATCTCTAAATCGTCCAAATTAACAAAATAGGAAATTACAAAATTTAATATTTTTGCTTTATTCTATTCTGAGGATGTGTGTAACTCAATGGAGCGAAAATGATGCAAATTACTATTTAGGAAAAATGTCATGAAACCAACATTATTATATTTAGATACATTTAAAATTGCTTAAAATGAATCATGGTTTTGTGCAAAATTGCTCAAATTTCAATGTTTAAATAACCCCATTTTTTAAAAAATAAAAGACAAAAGTTGCTAACTCATTCTTGCAACAAATTTCAATGAAAGTTATTTATTCGTTACAGTAATTTAAATATTTTATATTTTAAATTAACTTAAAAACTAGAATAGCAAATCACAGGAATTTAGAAACTAGAATAAGATATGAATGAATTAAAAGAATTTGTTCATGGTATCTTTTCACAGTTTTTTTTATAAAAAAAACTAGAATAACAAATGAGTGGACTAAATAGAATTTAGAAACTAGAATGGCAAATGATTTTTCGTAATATCTTTTTAAAAAAAAACTAGAATAACAAATGAGAGGATTAAATGAATTTAGAAACTAGAATGGCAAATGATTTTTCGTAATATCTTTTTAAAAAAAACTAGAATAACAAATGAGAGGATTAAATGAATTTAGAAACTAGAATGGCAAATGATTTTTCGTAATATCTTTTTTTAAAAAAACTAGAATAACAAATGAGAGGATTAAATTGAATTTAGAAACTAGAATTGCAAATGATGTTTCGTAATATATTTTTATAAAAAAACTAGAATAACAAATTGTGTGGATAAGGGAGTTTTGGGTTATATTTTTTTTCCAGTTTCTTTTAGAAACTAGAATAACAAATGAGTGGACTAAATGAACTTAGAAACTAGAATAGCCTTAGCGGCTATTCTAGTGAGCGAGCAAAATAATTTTCATGACAACTTTTCAAAAATTTTTTTTAGAAAGTAGACTAGCAAATGATTTTTCGTAATATATTTTTAAAGTTTTTTAGAAACTAGAATGACAAGAAATGAATGATCTGAAGGAATTTAGAAACTAGAATTGCAAATGAAATTTTCATAATATTTTTCAAAATAAACTTTTTAAACCTTCTATAAAATATTTGTTTTTGATTTAATTATGAAATTCAATTTATTCATTATTTTTGTTAATAATAAACTTAATTTCTTCATAAAGTTATTTAAATAAGAAAGGTAATGATTCAAATTGAACTTTGTAAAAAACAAATATCTAATTTTGTAAAATGTTGTTAAACTTAAAATGTAATCAATGTTAGTTTTTCAACAACATTTTTTTTGTCACAATTATTTATGATTGTGAATTTTGTAAGCGTTTCAATGAAGACAAAATTCACAGTTTTGCACAAAAGGGGTTAAAATAATAGAAAATCAACGATTTTTTTTTTTGCAAAAGGAAAAAGGAAATGCTATTATTAGAGAAAAAATAACATGATTTCTATTCATGTATGCAAATTATTTGTTTATTTATTTATAAGAATTTTTGTAATTTACCAACCCCCACCCCCACCCCTAAAAAAATCAAATGTTAAAATTCTCAAAATCCATTTTAAGCCTAAAATAAAAAAGGAAGTAGTATTATTGCATAAAACGCCTATTTCCGGACAAAATTTTAGGCTAAATTTCAACCTGTCAATGAAAACAAAAATTGTATGTTTTTTTTTATAAAAAGAAAAATACATCAAAAATGGACGTTTAAATGATGATTTTAACAAAAGGAAAACAACAAACTTAATTTTAATTCTACATCAAATGTCAATCATTCTATTTAAATTTATATAAAAAAAGCCTATTTTTTATTCCATTTTTGTTCTAATTTTATATTTTATTCTGAATTGAACAAACAGGAAGTTAAAATTTGGGGATTTTGTTCTTTTCTTTCTCTCTCTGCAGGTGTTTTATTATTAAGTTTGTATAAGTTTTAGGCCCTTTATACCTTATACACACATACACAGTTAAATGCATTTAAATATTAAACACGTTCTACAGAGCCCTGTGAAGGACAATATGTCGAATTCAATTTATTCAGTTAATAATCTGAAAATATTGAGTTAATTACTTAAATATAATTTATATAAACTATTGATATTAAAATATTGATTTAGTATTTCAATTTAAAATATTAATAATAAAGTCAATTTTTAATTTGGATTCATGTCCTTAACTGGATTCCGTATAATTCACCTGAACACATGTGTGTACACACATCAGTTAAATGAATTTAAATTAAATGTGTTTAGGTGAATTATACGGAGTCCAGTTAAGGACATGAACCCAAATAAAAATTGACTTTTATTATTAATATTTTAAAATTGAAATACTAAATCAATATTTTAATGTCAATAGTTTATATTTTTAAGTATTAACTCAATATTTTCAGATTAATTAAATAAATTGAATTCGATATGTATTGTTTGTTTGTCCTTCACAGGGCTCTGCAGAACACGTTTATTTTTTAAATGCATTTAAATTATCAGCTGTGTACGTACTAAGTATTAGAATCGTATTTTTCAAAGCATAAAAATTAAATAATTTTGCATATTTAATATTATATTTAAAAAACAACGAAAACAAATCTTTTCAAATTGGACTTAAAAACTTCCATTTTTAAAATAATAATAATATTATAAAATAATATTATTTTCTAGTTTAAAACCCCCACCACCAGGTGGCCATATTTAAAAACAACTCTTTATTTTGACACAGGTCCTATATAATAGTTGCTTCTCGCATTTTGCGTCCGGGAAGTGTTTATTCTCTAGCAGTTTCCTTACTAGAAACGGCTCCAATTGCAAGCATTCGAGCTTCGATTTCTCGAGATGGAACCGAAGTCAGTTCAAGTGAAAACGTCTTCGGACCGGGTGATTCGGAACGGATTCTCCTCAAGGTGTCGCCTCTTCAACAATTGATTTTAATCTTAATTTTTATAGATTTTTTTCATGAATTTTTTTCTGTTTGCAAGATTCCTACAACACGTGTTCCTGGGTCTTATAAATTGAGGGTCGTTGGGGTCGCCAATGACGTTTTAGGAGCTACTTTTAACCAATCAGCTGATTTGCAGATGACGTCACGCTTTTTGACCATCATTATTCATACAAATCGGCCAGTTTACAACGCTTTACAGAAAGGTGCAGATTTTACAGGCAGTTAGAAATAGGGGAGAACTTCAGTTGGCTCCTTCTAATTGCTTTGCCGGTCGTCATAACAAGGGCGGAGCCAACTGAAGTTCTGACCGATTTCTAACTGCCTGTCATATTTTTTGAATCATATTGTTCAAATAATATCATGATATCCTGAAAATGCCTCACGATGGCTCTCAACTGGCACCCGAATTACCAAAAAGCTTCAATAAAAGTTCAAAAATTAAAAAATTTTTACATTTATAAAAAATGAAAAAAATAATCAAGTTTTGAAATTACTTTTTTCTTCAAAAAACGGCCAAAATTAATAAAGTATTGAAAAAAGCTAAAAAAAACTTCCGAGAAAAGCTCAACTGGTTCTAGAAGTCCCAAAAAAAAAAGCTTCAAAAATTCAAGAATTTTTAAAATTATAATTCGGGAAAAATTTCGTTTATAAAAACGGGCAAAGTTCACAAAATTCTTTTAAGCTTTGAAAGCCCTTAAAAGGCCTCAGGCTCAACTGACCTTAAAAGTCACAAAAAGCACAAAATTGAAAGAATTTTTTAAAAATCCTAAAAATGTAGAAAATTCCAGTTCGATTTCGGTCTTTTTTTTCAAGAAACGGCCAAAAGGCAACAAAATTTTCAATGGCTCAGCTGATTATAAAGGTTACAAAAATCTTCAAAAAACACAAATTTGAAAGAATTTTTAAAACTCCTAAAAATTAAGAAAATTTAAGTTTGACTTTGGTCTTTTTTTAAAAAAAAAACGGCCAATCCTCTAAAAAACTTCAAAAAGACTTAGATTTCCCAAAAATCTTCAAAAAGAACAAATTTGAAAGAATTTTTAAAATTCCTAAAAATTAAGAAAATTTAAGTTTGACTTTGGTCTTTAAAAAAAACGGCTAAAAGTCAACAAAACGTCAATCGTCTAAAAAAAACTTCAAAAAGACTAAGATTTCCCAAAAGTCTTCAAAAAGAACAAATTTGAAAGAATTTTTTAAAATTCCTAAAAATTAAAAAAATTCAAGTTTGACTTATGTCTTTTTTTTAAAAAAATGGCTAAAAGTTAACAAAACGTCAAAGCTTCAAGAAGGCTCAGCTGATTTCCAAATGTCTGGAAGACTTTTAAAGTATAAATATTTTTAAAATACGAAAAATATGGATAAGTCAAAAATCATTTAAAAAAAACGGCTAAAGAACGAAAAATGTTTAAATTGGTCTAAAAAGGCCTCAGGATATTATTTCTAAACAGTCATTTAGAAATCGAGACGAACACAAGTTGGCTCCGCCCTTTTTATGACGACCAGCAACTTCTAATTGGTTGGTTATGTGGTTATATTCTATGGGAGGAGGGCTAGTGGCGCCATCTAACGCTACACGCACAAATGATCTTAATGCAAGAAAATGCATGGAAGTAAAGGGAAGGAAGAATACAAGGGAAATGTATTCAGATATGTTTCATCGCATATGGAACACAGACAATTAGAAATCGGGACAAACAGAAGTTGGCTCCGCCCTTTTTATGACGACAGGCAACTTCTAATTGGTTGGTTATGTGGTGTGACGTCACATGCTCCGCCCTTTTCAACGTCGAACCACACAACAAACCAATTAGAAGTTGCCGGTCGTCATAAAAAAAAGGCGGAACCAACTTGTGTTTGTCCCGATTTCTAATTGCCTGTTATTTCTAATTGTATTCATTTTGTTGTTTTATAGTTCGTATTCGAGTAATGATATTCACATTGGACATGAAGCCTTATGGAGGTTCAGTAAATATAAACATTTTGGTAAAATAATAAGAAAAATAAACGAAATTTAAAATATTAATTAAAATAATATGTTAATTATTTTGTTTAAGGATCCAAAAGGATACGTTATGACTGGATTTCCTTCTGTACAGTTAAACATTGGTGAGACTTTTTTAAAAACTAGAAATACAAAAAAAGAACTTAATTTAAAATGGAAATTTAAAGTTAGTTAATTTACTAAATGAGTTCGAGGCATAAAATTATAGCTAATTAAGTATATCGGATGTTGAGGTATTCCATTTTTAATTTTCTATTTAAAAACTAGAAAAGGTAAACGTGGGAATTTCCTTTTAGTGTTATGTTTGTGGATGTCTTTTCTAGTTTCTTGTAAAATTTCATTTATTTCTACAGAATTGTTTTAATTTCGAGAAAATTATTCATATTTCGATCTTCTAAACGTATAGCGAGTTGAGGTTCCCGGTTTTTGATTTTTCATTTAAAAACTAGAAGGTGCACGGAGATTTCCTTGTAGTGTTATGTTTATGGATGTGTTTTCTAGTTTTTTATTAAAATTTCATTCTTTTTCAATCAGCTGTTTAGTTTTTAGAAAATATTTCGCGTTTCGATCTTTTTACATTGTGTTTTTGTGGTTCAGGTGGTAGGTTTTTAACTTTCTGTTTAAAAACTAGAAGGTGCACGGAGATTTTCTTGTAGTGTTATGTTTGTGGATGTCTTTTCTAGTTTCTTGTGAAATTTCATTCATTTACATAGAATTGTTTTAATTTCGAGAAAATTATTCATATTTAGATCTTCTAATATGAAAGTGTATAGGTATAGTTGAGGTTCCCGGTTTTTTATTTTCCATTTAAAAACTAGAAGATGCACGGGAATTTCCTTTTAGTATGATGTTTGTGGGTGTGTTTTCTAGTTTCAGGACAAATTTCTACAGAGTTTAACTTTTAGAAAATATTCATATTTCGATCTTCTCATGCATATGGGAAGTTGAGGTGCTCTGATTTTATTTTCTGTTTAAAAACTAGAAGGCACACGGGACTATGCTTTTAGGTTTAGGTTTGTAAATGTGTTTTCTAGTTTCTTTTAAAATTTCATTCATTTCAACTTAGCTGTTTAGTTTTTAGAAAATATATTTCGTGTTTTAGTATTATCATGTTAAGTGAATTGGTATATTGAGGTTAAAAACTAGAAAGGACATAAGAATTTCATTTGATGATAACCATCAAGTTCGTAGATGTTTTTTCTAGTTTTTTTTTTTTAATTTCATTTATTTGTTAAATAAAATAAAATAATCAAAATATCTAACATGAAAATCCTCTTAAGTGATTTATTTGACTCTTCTAGTTTCTTAAAACACTTTCAAGTTGTTTTCAAAACACTGAATTGTAAATAATTTTCTTTTTAATTTTTCTTTTGTTCTAAAATGAAGGAATCGCTTCAGTTTCTTATGAAATGGCCGAATATTCGGCTGTCGGCTGGTGGAATGTCCAAGTGGACGCTTTTGGTCAAGTCGAATATCAGAAATTTCTAGTCGAAAAGTTTGATCCTCCGAAGACCGAAGTATTCGTCTTCAATTCGGAATTCGTTTTAAGCAACGAACCCGTTTTAAGTGGGACTCTAATGGCCCTTTACTGGACAAATAGTTTTGTGGGCGGAAATGCGACCATCAGATTATATTCGGATGACCTTGGGTCACCGAGCGAATCGGACAATTCCCTTTTTCTTTACGAAGAAGTCGTGGAACCCGTAAGTACGTGTATAGGAGTAGAATAGCAAGGACCCACCCCAGTTTTTTATTTGTTGGTAGCCATTTTTTCGCAGACAAAAGATGGCGGCCATTTTTTTTAAAAAATTCGGCGCCATCTTTGTTTTTTTAAAATAAAACTTGACGGATTGACGGAGCCTTGTTAAGGACAAAACTAGCAAATTTACTATTCGAAATTACTAATTACAAATTTTGCAGTTCGTAATTAGAAACTTTACCATTTGTAATTTCAAAATTCACAATCTTTTATTATAAACTTCACATCTATTATTGCAAACTTCACAATCTTTTTGTACAAATTTAGCAATATTTTTCTTATAAACTTCACAATCTTTTCTTAAAAACTTTATAATCTTTAATCGCAAACTGCACAGTTTTTTATTACAAACTTCACAATTTTTAGTTACAAACTTCATAATTACAAAATGTACAATTCGTAATTACAAATTTAAATTCATGAATGCAAATTGTACATCTTGTAATTGTGAATTTAAATTTGTAATAAAAGATTGAGAAGTTTGTAATAAAAAGATTGTGAAGTTTGTAACAAAAGATAGTGAAGTTTGTAACAAAAGATAGTGAAGTTTGTAACAAAAGATTGTGAAATTTATAGCAAAAGATTGTGAAGTTTGTAACAAAAGATTGTGAAGTTTGTAACTAAAAATTGTGAAGTTTGTAATAAAAGATTGTGAAGTTTGTAATTACCAATTAAAGTTCGCAATAACAAATCGGAAATTGCGAATTATAAATTCTTAATAATTTAGTAAAATTTGCGATTCTTGTCCTTTACAGAGCTCCGTAAATTTTAATTTTGTAAAAAAAATATATAATTTATTTCAATTATTTTCTAAATAGTTTGAAGGACTTTATGATTTCGAATACGATTTGAGAAAAATTCATTGGAATTATCACATTCTGATCGGAAAAGTGATTCGTTTGGAAGTGCTCGTCCACGATCAGATTTTAAATTTACGGACAACGGGATACGGATCTTTTTACGTCATGAAGGACAACATAAGGATCAAGTTTCTAGGAACAAGATCCAGAACTTTTAAACCGGGAATGCCATTTTTTACTTATGTAAATTACGAGATTTTTATGTTTTAAAGTTTTACCCTCGAACTTTTATTATTCTCTCTTTTCAGGAGCAAAACTTTAAAAGTGTTTTAGAAACTAGAAGGGTAACTCAATCACTTAGGGTATTTTCATTTTGGTATCTTTTAAAATGAACTTTTTATGTCATTTTGTCTAAAAAAAAAAAAAGCTTATTTTGAAAGATTTCAAAATGGAAATGCTATAAAGAGATCGTGTTACCCTTCTAGTTTTTAAAACACTAGGTTTTTATAAAATAAATTTGAACGTCTGTTATAAACTAGAATTGTGTATTGAGATTAAAAGTTTATTTTGAAATATCTCAACAGTGATTCAGCTACACGTTCTAGTTTCTAACACACTTTCAATTTCTCATTAAGGTAGTTTTAAAATGTAAATGCCAATTAAATTCTAGTTATTCTGTTTTTCAAGATTTTACCCTTCTAGTTTCTTGAAAGTGTTATAGAAACTAGAAGGGTAACTCAATCACTTAAGGGTATTTTCACGGTGGTATCTTTGAAAATAAACTTTATATTTCAGTTTGAAAATGATCCATCTTGAAGCGCTGACGATATTTTTTAATGTTTGTCTATAAAAAGTTTATTTTGAAAGATATCAACATGAAAACATTATTAAGTGATTGTGCTAACTCTTCTAGTTTTTAAAACACATTCCAGTTTATCTTATTTTTTTTCTTCTAAAATGATTTAACAGCAATTATTAGATTTTTTAAAAAGAAAATTGAATGTCTGTTATAAACTAGAATTGTGAATGAAGATAAAAAGTTTATTTTGAAATATATCAACAGTGATTCAGGTACCCGTTCTAGTTTCTAACAAATTTTCAATTTCTCCTTTATAGTTTTGCTTCTGAAACAGAGAATAACATCTTAAGAAGAAATGGGAAAGTGTTTTTAGAAACTAGAAGGTTAGTTTCAGGTTGATATCGTTCAAAATAAACTTTTTTATCTGTTTGAAAATGATCCAACTTTAAGCTGACAATATTATTTATTTTTTTGTGTCTATAAAAAGTTTATTTTGAAAGATATGAACAGAATACCCGTTCTAGTTTTTAACACATTTTCAATTCGTTCAATAAAACGTCTTTAAAAAATAAATTAAAATAAAATTATTTTAAATATTTTAAAAGTTGGTTGTTTCTCATGGAATGGCGGCACATTTAACGGAAGACGAATTAGAACGAGCTTCGATTACGGTTACACCGAGTGTCGTATTATTTAACGGACAATTAAGGCAATTGGAACCGATCGTTGGTCAGTTTGGAACCGATGGAGCTTTTAAAGTGGTGGTCGACACTTTGCCGGACACCAAACTACTTATATTAAATGTAAGTTTTCTCATTTTTTTAATATTTATATTTTTGAAAATTTATTAGTATTAGAAACTAGAAAACACATCTAAAAACTTAATTCTAAGGGGAAATTCGTGTGTCCTTTCTAGTCTTTAAATAGAAAATTAAAAACAGAACACCTCAATGTCTCCATACACTTAACATGCGATGTAATACAAAATATTTTCTAAAAACTAAACAGCTCAGTGGGAATGAATGAAATTTTGCAAGAAACTAGAAACACATCCACAAACATAACCCTAATAGGAAATTTCTGTGCACCTTCTAGTTTTTAAATGGAAAGTCAAAAACCAGGAACCTCAACCTCCAAATAGGCCTACACTTAACACGGGAAAATCGAAACAGGAAGTATTTTTTAAAAACTAAATAGATCAGTGGAAATGAATGAAATTTTAAAAGAAACTAGAAAACACATCCACAAACATAACTCTAAAAGGAAATTTCCATGCACCTTCTAGTTTTTAAATAGAATTTTTTTTAAAACAGAACACTACAAATTCATCTAAAGACTTAACATGCGATGAAATACGAAATATTTTCTAAAAACTAAATAGATCAGTGGAAATGAATGAAATTTTTCAAAAAACTAGAAAACACATCCACAAACATAACGCTAAAAGGAAATTTTCGTGCACTTTCTAGTTTTTAAATGGAAAATCAAAAACGATCACCTCAATCTCACCATACACTTATTAGGGAAGATCGAAACAAGAAATATTTTAAAAAAACTAATTGGATCAGTGGAAATGAATGGAATTTTAAAAGAAACTAGAAAACACATCCACAAACATATTTCTAAAAGGAAATTTCCATGCACCTTCTAGTTTTTAAATAGAATTTTTTTTAAAACAGAACACTACAAATTTATCAAAAGACTTAACATGCGATGAAATACGAAATATTTTTTAAAAACTAAACAGCTCAGTGGGAATGAATGAAATTTTGCAAGAAACTAGAAAACACATCTACAAACATAACGCTAAAAGGAAATTTCCGTGCACTTTCTAGTTTTTAAATGGAAAATCAAGAACCGGCAATCCCAACTCCCTTTACACTTAACATGAGAAGATCGAAACACCAAATATTTCAATATTTTCTATAAACCGAACAACTTTGAGTAAATAATTGAAATTTTAATAGAAACTAGAAAACATATTCACAAACATAACGTTAAAACGAAATGTATGTGTCCTTTCTAGTTTTTAAATAGAAAATTGAAATCGTAAGACCTGAACTTCTCCATTCAAAGATTTCATGCGATGAAATATTTCAATATTTTCTAAAAAACTATAAACAGCTACGTGGAAATGAATGAAATTTTATAAGAGACTAGAAAACACATCTACAAACATAACCCTAAAAGGGAAATTTCCGTGCACCTTCTAGTTTTTAAATGAAAAATCAAAAAACCCAGAACTTGAAGATGAGATGATCGAAATATTTCAATATTTTCCAAAAAACTATAAACAGCTACGTGGAAATGAATGAAATTTTATAAGAGACTAGAAAACACAACTACAAAACAAAACCCTAAAAAGTAAAAAAAAAAGTTTAATTTGAACGATTTTTATTTTAATTTTCATTTAGGCCACTTACTACGATGGCGACTCGATAGCAAATGCGAATTTGATTGCGAAAAGTTACTACACATCTAAAAATCGTAGCATTTATGTGAAAAGTAGCAATTCTCCGGCCGAAATAGGACATTATTGCATTTTTCACATTACGGCCGATTTTTATTTGAAATCTTTTTACTATACCGTAAGTTTTAGAAATTTCCGGGGTTTTTTTTCTTTCTTCTGCTTCAAATATTTAAGTAATTTTTTTATTTAAAGGTGATATCGAAAGGAATTATAATTGCGTCCGGAATTGAACAGATGGAACTTTTGTTCCGTCCGATTAAGACAATTAGTATTCCAGTTTCGACTGAAATGATTCCTAGTTTTCGACTTCTTGTTTATCATGTGGCTTCAGACGGTGACGTCATTGCGGACAGTGTTGAAATTCCCGTCAAATCGATTAACAATGGGAATGTGAGTTACAGAAATTTGATAAAAAAAAGGATCTCTTAGAAACTAGAAAAGCTACACATTTGAAACTTAAGGTGGCTTTTTATATATTTTATTAATTTTGGAATTCGTGATTATTCTGCGGTTTCCTAAGAGCCAACACATCCAGTCACTAAGAAGAAATTGAAAGTGTGTTAGAAACTAGAATGTGTTAGCTGAATCATATAATAGTATTATCATGATGATATATTTCAAAATAAACTTTTTATAGTCAATTAATCGAAAATATCATCTGTTTAAGCTTTAAACTTTAAAGTTATGTCATTTTCAAAATGATATAAAAGGTTTATTTTAAAAAATTTCAACATGAAACTATTCAGAAGTGATTGATTTACCCTTCTAGTTTGTAAAACACTTTCAACTTTCTCTTAGTTTTGCTTCTGTTTATGCTACAGATTACTTATAAGAGGAAATTGAAAGTGTGTTAGAAACTAGAATAGTATGTGAATCATTTAATAGTATTTTTCATGATGATATCTTTCAAAATAAACTTTTTATAGTCAATTATTCGAAAATATCATCTGTTAAAAATATTAGAAAATTCATTTACTATTCTAGTTTCTAACAAATTATTGAAATGTTTCTTAAATAGTTGCTTTTAAAATAAGTTGATTTCCACTTTTACAGTTTAATAAAAGTGATGGAAATTGCCATATTTTATTTTACAAAGTTGGATTTTCGTGCGGTGGACACGAAAGACAAAACCGGAAATCAAGTTGAATTGGGTGTACTTGGAAAACCCGGAGGATATGTTGGATTTGCCGTCCAAGATGCGGATACTTTTTGCCATAAATGTGGAGCTGATTTAACTCCAGCAACGGTGAAGTTGTTTTTGACGTTTTTTTGACTAAAAATTATAAATATTATTTGATAAGGAAACAAAATTAAATGTTAGAATAGTAAATGAATAAACTTTTAAAAGGTTTTTATCTGCACATTAATATCTTTCAAAATAAACGTTTTACGGAAATTTAAAAAAAACCGCATGAAACAAAATTTATTATTTTGAATTTTGCATATCAAAAAAAGGTTTAAACGTTTGTTACATACTAGAATGGTAAATAAATAGGATAAAAAAATATTTTCACATTAATATCTTTCAAAATAAACTTTTTGAGGAATTTTGAACAGAAAAAATTCCGTATTTTAACATCAAAAAGTTTATTTTATAAGATATTGTCGGCAATGAGCGTTTTTTTAAAAATATTAAATGTTTGTTACATACTAGAATGGTAAATGAATAGAACACAAATATTTTCACATTCATATCTTTCAAAATTAACTTTTTAAAGAATTCCGAAGAAGAAAAAATTCTCGATTTTAACATCAAAAAGTTAATTTTCTAAGATTTTGTCGGAAATAAGCAATTTTTAAAAGATATTGAATGTTTGTAAGATACTAGAATGGTAAATGAATAGAGTAAAAATAATCCCATTTTTTTCTAGTTTTTAGAACAATTTGAATGTTTTTTTTTTATTAAAAATATTAAAAGTATTTAAGTTAAAAGTTTTAGGTTTTTGTTTTCTAAAACTTAAAACTAAAACATTACAAAGCTCAAAGCTACTTTAGCTTAACTTAAAGCTAAAAAAAAACTAGAACGTTTAATTGTCATGCATCTTGAATTAAGCTTAGCTTTATTTTAAGCATTGTTTTAACGTATTGTTGTAGGTTTTGACAAATCTTTACGACTTTGAAGAAGACGAAAACAAGAAATTAAACAGAATGAAATGGATTTATTCGGATTTAACTCCGGATTCTGTCGTTTATTACGAAATGGACAGTTTGGCTACCGATGATTTTTCTACCTTCGAAATCGCACAGATGATTGTCTTTACGGATGGACACTTAACGAAAGATCCGGGTTTGTTTCAAATTCTCCTCTACTAATCATTGTTTGCATTTTAAATTATTAATTAATGTGGTTTTAAAGCTGTTAAGTCAGTCTTTCAGGTGCAAAAAAAAATATGGGAAACTTGAAAGTGTTTTAGAAACCTCCTTAATGGAGATTTTTTAAAAATTTCAGACGGATGTGACTTGAATTCCGGTTACATTCCCTGCATGAACGGTCAATGTTATCACAGGAATTTCACTTGCGACGGATTTCGTCATTGCGCCAACGGATACGACGAAATGGATTGTTTTGCCGAAATGAACTGGACAGCCCTGGCTGAATATCGTCTCTTTCGAAAGAACAGAGTTGCTCAATTTTACGATTCGAGCGACGGAGATTGGGGATGGGTTGGGTTCAATACGGACATCAAGGACTTTGTGAAACTTTCTGTTCCGAACCGTCCTTCGAACTGGATTATCTTTGCTTTTCGTACAGATTCCAATTTAGGGCTTTCACTTCTGGACATTCCCATGTTTGTATGGATTTTCTTAACTCTTTATTAATCTGTTTTTTTAGAAATATTTTGTATTTTGTTTTTGCGAAATTCAATTTGTTTTAAATGTGAATTTTGTAAATTGAGAAGAATGTGTTTTTTGGGTTATTTCAGTACGAAGGCATCAAACCGTTCTTTATCAATGCGGAAATGCCGACCTATTGCAAAAGAGGCGAACAGATCGGAGTTCGTGTGGATGCCTTTAATAACCAACCGATCGGAGTTTTCGTAACGATTCATCTTTTAGATTCCGAAGATTACCGTTTCGTACATGTCGAAGAGGATGGTTTCGTAGAGTCGTATGGACCGAAGACGTCTTCCGGAGAACATCAACACATTATATGGGTTCAAATACATTAAATATATTTTTAGATATAATGAAAACCGTTTAACACGAAAAATCGGATAACACGAAATATACCATCCTAAAAGGGATTCACTTAGAGTCTAGGGGAATCCCCTTTAGGTTTGAATTCTATTTCTGGAGGCAAAAGGCCCACAGCCGACTGGTGAGCCTGTTGACATTGGGAACCTCCAGTGACCCTCAGCATTGAAGCAAAACACCCCATAGACTCCAGTTTAAAGGTGAGAGTGTGATTCCCAAGGATGAGGCCAACCTGACCACTCTGATTTCAGAGGACTCAATGGAGCACTTTGAAGAGCACAACCAACAGCGGCTCAATCCTGGATTCCTAGAGCCTGGGACTCTGAAAATTGAATCGTAACAAACTAAAAACATGCTTCTGACGTCACTATGGCGGCTGTGAGCACGTCACAAAATATATTCTTGGTTCACAGTTTTTTAGAAGTTAGATTATCATGATAACATTTTCTTTTAACACAAAAAATTATTAAAATTTCTTCCATTTCGTGTTATTTTTATGTTTATTATTTTTGTATATTTTTACATTTATCCATTTTGTATTTAAAGATTGAGAGAAATTCGGTGATGACAGTTTACATGCCGATGGTGGCCACCAAAGTCGGAGAAGTTGAGGTGACCGTCGAGGCTAGAACGGCCATCCACAAAGACACGGCCACATTTACTCTACAAGTTGACGTAAAATTCTTCGAGCCGCGCTTCTTTCGATCGTGACTGTGTTTATATGTAATTTTTTTTTAAATATTGTAGCCGGACGGAGTTTCGCAGTTTCTCCACACTTCTTTGCTTCTCGATCTTAAGAATCAACCTCAAGTTTTGAAGTTTCTTAACATAAACGTCACCGAATCGCCGATCGTGCCTTACAGCGATCGAAGGCTTTACTTATACGATTCACCGAAAGCTCATATTTCTCTCGTCGGTAAAGAACCTTTTTCGAGAGACATGATGCGTAAACCGTTAATCGGTGTCTCTTTTTCAGGTGACGTGTTTGGACCACCTTTTCCCAGCATGCCAGCAACGCTGAACGACCTGCTGCGTAAGCCAGAACAGACCGCCGAACCGGTAGTTTTTATGTTCGGTACCAACCTCTGGATGTTACATTATTTGCGTCTCACGAACCAACTTACGAAAAGTGTCCTCGGACAATCTTTGGTCGTGTTGAATTATTATTACGCTTACATCATGCAGTTTCAGAACGAAGATGGATCGTTCTCCATGTGGAAGGGTTTTGAACCTAGCGTATGGTGAGATCCGCTTAAGAGAGTATATACAATTATGTTTCGGAACGGTTCTGACGGAACCCAACGACATCTACTATATTACTAGGCGTAGGGGGATTTCAATTGCGTTTATATAAAAAACAAATTTCGATACAACATGCATATAAAATTAAAGGTTTTTAACTGATCTATCTGAAAACAGTAGAGAAAAGTCCCTGAAAAATCGCAAAAGTTATAAAAAAACGTAAAAAAAAAAACGAGCCTCCATTTGTTTTCATTAAATAAATAATGAAGCACATGCTGGGGTTTTCTTTGCACTATATAGGTGACCTATCATGGCGTCTAAACACTGTGTATGTTATAGTGTTAGTCGCCATGTATGTACACTTATATGCTTCAAAATTCTACATAATTTGTCTTAAGTTGTAGTCTTTTTCGTGCAACTTGCACGACGAGTTTACTAGTAATATATTTATTGTTTTACAATTTATTATTTAATAATAATAAATTGATCTTTATAAAATTATTTTTTATAAATAATTTAAAATCCAATTTTGTTTTTCTTTGAAAATAAAACAGGTTAACGGCCGCAGTTGTTCGTGTTTTTGAACAAAGTCGGTTTTCGGACTGGGAAAACGATTTGGCGGTCGATGTGAACATTCTTGTCGAGGCTCTCGATTGGCTCCTCGAGTATCAGACGGCCGAAGGAGCTTTTGTCGAACTCTACGACATTCCGTTTAACTTCCGAATGCAAGCAAGAGTAAGTGACACTGTCAGCCGAAAGTAAAATTTCGATGTTAAATTTTGATGTTATATTTTTCAATTTCTCGTGAATAATGATGATTATGGTGAAAAAGAGCGAGCCTTTCATCAGCCACCCGAGATACAACAATATTCCTCTGACCGCATTCGTTCTCATCACTCTCTGTGAAGTGAATAATATTCCTGGAGGAATTCGTGTGAAATTGGCAACTGCCAGATCGAGAGCAACTCGGTTCCTCGAGAAGAGGATCGTGGCTCTGAACGATCCCTACGAAGTGGCCATCGTATCGTACGCTTTGACCCTGGCTGGTAGCGTAGAGGGAGAAGTCGCCTTTCAGAAGTTGGATTCCATGAAGAGAGAACAAGGTCCTTACATTGAATTACTTTTAACCTGAGTCCAGACTCAGTTCTGAGAGCAAACTCAGTTGTATTTTATCCAATCAAATGGACTGGTTAGAGGCTAGAGTCTTCTATTTACTAGCAATTAATATCTTGATCTGGTTCTTTATTATTATTAATATTTCAATATAGAGGGTTGTGTTTTCTGGTCCACCGTAATGTCTCCACCGACGGATGTCTACATGGACAATCAAAGGCCGTATTTACAAGCTCATCGTCCGTTTCGAGACGACGCACTCAGCGTCGAAGCAACTTCTTACGCACTTCTCGTTTACGTCGCACGAGAAGGTCTCTTGCAAGAGAACATCGTACGATGGTTGAACACGATGAGGACCACCGACGGTGGTTTCGTGTCCACTCAGGTATCCACAACGTCGATTTTTTTATTTGTTTAAATTTCTTATAATTTTGCTTCTTTTTTAGGACTCTTTGGTTGCATTTGAGGCTTTGACGGAGTTTTCGTTTCGTGCTCGAATGAGAGATATAACGGACATGAAGATCCGTATAACGATATCATCTATGGGTGAATTCGACGAATCGGTTTCGATCAACGAAGATAATTTGGCCACTTTGCAGACTGTTGATATTTCTAAAGTGTGGGGTCATGTGGATGTGGCCGCCAGAGGTTCGGGAATGGCCGTTTTACAGTTGGACGTCAGTTACAGCATCGATTACGAACATTTACTCATTCCGCCTGCTGACAGAGCTTTCGATCTGTTTCTTACGGCGAAATATACGGGAAGAAACAATTCGCATATTCACATAAATGCATGTCAGCGGTAAGAATTTAGCAAAAATGGGTCATAGGTCACTATGTTGTGACCTTTTAGCTTAAGTTACTTTTAAAATAAAGTTTCGTAAACTTATTTTCATAAAAAATGCTTTTAATGATTTTATTTAAATATTTTTTGTTGACTCGGGGTGTTTTTTTTTTTAAGGTGGGTTCATTCGAGGCTAGCTCCAACAAGTGGAGTTGCGGTTTTCGAAATGGATTTACCGACCGGATATTATCAACATCAACCGGTTTGGGATGCATTTGTTGAGTCGAGGTTCATTTCCAACTTAAGAAACCTTTACGTCACTCAGACGAAAGTCTACGCCATTTTTCGATACGTAAATTACTTTTAGCTGCAAAATTAATTATTAAATTATATTATAATTATTAATATATTAATAGTATTAATATTTTCCAGTTGGATGAGAAATACACTTGTGTTAATTTCACTCTGGAACGTTGGTGGCCCGTGGCCAATTTATCGCATTACAACAAGGCTAAAGTATACGATTATTATTCACCAGGTATTTATTAATTATTATTTTACTTAGTGATGGGACATTCGAATCCTCGAATCTCGCGAATCTTGAAAAATATTCGAGATTCGAAAACTCAAATCTTCGCTCTTTGTTTTGTCTTTCGAATCTTACGAATTCTAACCTAAAAAAACTGTTAAAAACTTTAGCAAAATTAGTTTTAAATCCATTTACGTCCAATAGAAGCCGTTCACTAGCAAAAAACCCGGCGATTGTAGCAAATTCGGTGGTTATCCGGATCACCAATGGATCATCAACTTGTGGCCTGACCCTGAGTGAAACACACTGTGTTTTTTTATTAATTAATAATTTAATATTTAATATTATTTCGTTTATTTGTATCTTTTTAATGAATAATATACGGTTCTTATATGAAGTATTAGAGAGAAGTTCGATCGAGATTCGGAGGATTCGAGAATCTTTTAGGATTCGGATTCGAATTTGAGAAAATTTAGGATTCTTCTCACATCTAATTTTACTTATTAATTTAATTTGTTTGTTCTGTTAATTAATTCAGCCAAATATTAATTTAATATTCAATTCATTCGTTTATATTTAAGGTTGTTCATTTATTTATCTTCTAATTAATTAATTAATTAATTTTTCTTTATAGAATTATACAATGAGACGATATTTGAAACATACAACTTGTATGCAATGGACATTTGTCAAGTTTGTGGGTCCTATCAGTGCCCTTACTGTTATTATTACAGTAAAGCTCCTATTCTAAACTGTAAAAGGACCTTAATGTACATGATGCCAATGGTCCTTTTCATCTTTTTTGGACACTCAATTAATTATTCATGGACATTTATTGAGGCCCTTTTCTTATTTTCCTGTATTTTTATATTTTAGTAATTTTTTTAATCGTTTTTTTGTTTGTTTCTTATTTAATTATTATTAGGGCTCGGATTTTTATGCAATATCAAGCAACTGTTTCTCAATCTGTGGCCCAAGTGCCAATTGTGAAGTAACAATCCCCCATTTACATCAACCAACAATTATCTTTTTTTTTTCAATCAAAAACACTGGTTAGAGGCTAGAACTGTAGTTGACAACTGATATTAAGCAGACATTTTAGCCTTTTTGATTAAAATGCATAATTGCATTTGTTCTAATGATGATGATTACTTCACTATAATTGGCACTTGGGCCACAAATTGGGAAACACTTGCTGGATATTGCATAAAAATCCGAGCCCTAATTATTATATTCAAGTTTTTTTTTTTCTAGTTCAAAATAGAAAATCTGCAAATTTTTTAAATGTTTTTTTTATTATTATTTACAATTATTGTCAATAATTAAGGATATTATGTAAATAGACATTAAGTTTTAGATGCCTTTAGATTTTTTTTATTATTATAATTATTTTTTATATAAAAATGTGATACTCATGTTTCAGATTTTAAAAAAAATGTTTTTTCAAGTTAAATATTTTGCAAATTTTGTAATTAATGAATTTTTTTTAGCAATTTGAATAAAAAAAAGTTGAAATTTATAAATTTTTCAAATGTTTTAGTCATTTTTTTGTTGAAAAAAAAGTTAATAATACGGTTTTTTTTTGTTATAAACTAAGGGATTCAAGGACCGTTAAAGCACTAAAAAGATCCGAAAGAGTCTAGGGAGTCACTGTGCCCAATGGGCTCCTCAGGTCTCAAAAACTCAAATAGGGTTTAAGTTTAAGTGGCCTTAATACACCTCCATCTTGTTTTTAGCAGACGACAATGAGACATATGAGTGTTAATATAAGACAGTGTCATTGTAAGTAGTGTCACAATCGCCCAATGAAGTGTTGTGTAGTGTTGAGACAGGCGTTTGGAACCAGCACAAGAAGTTCGTTTGCCCCCTCCTTCCACCCTCCCCCCCCCCCCCGCTTTTTTTATGAGAAACAGCAATTTCTAATTGGTTGATATTTGGTCTGACGCTCATAAAAAGGCGGGGCAAACGAATTTCTTGTGCTGGTTCCAAACGCCTGTCCCAACACTATACATAAACTAACTCTTAGTTATACAGGTATTTTATGTAATACAGCTAATTGGTTGGTTGTGTAGTCTGACGTCACATGCTCCGCTCTTTTCAACGTCAAACCACACAACAAACCAATTAGAAGTTACCGGTCGTCATAAAAAGGGCGGAGCCAACTTCTTCGCGTCCCGATTTATAATTGCCTGTCTACTGTAGAGGGAAGACTCAAACCAAACACTAACCACAGGCAAGTAAAGACAGTAAAATACAGTCGTTTGCTCCGCCCCTTTTATGAGGACTGGCAACTTCTAATTGGTTTGTTATGTGGTCTGACATCACATGCACTGCCCTTTTTAATTTTCGATTGGTTGATATTTGGTCTGACGCTCTTAAAAGGGCGGAGCAAACGACTGTATCTCCCTGTCTTTACTCCTTTACATGCCTGTCACAGCTACAGCTGTGCGCCGCCGAGCAAAAACGCTGACATCGGTGTTTTTGAAGCTCAAAACGACGCCTTGCTTTTTAAAAAAAAAACCGCCACCGTAATGTGACTGGCGGCCGCCAAATTCAATTATTTTTTGGTTGCTTTTCTTAAAAAAATATTACCATACAAATGAAACGATAACAATTGTTAAAATAAATATATCTATTGTTAAAATTGCGCAATGTGTTGTTAACAGGGTTGCCTTGTCTTGTGGGTTAAAGCGTCTTGCCCTGAATCAATGTGTTGACTCTGCTGAGAGTTCAAGTCCCATTGGTGTTGCTTTTATCCACGCAGTTATTTGGAACCTTTTGGCGGGAAAAACATCATCGTGTGACGTCATCATCAGAAGTGACGTCTTATATAAACTATATGATGTCACTTCCTGTAATTGGACAGAGTGAAACAGGAAGCAATTTTGGCTCCTTTTTAACTAAGATGTTGGTTTTTTTCTAGTTTTAACTCAAATTAAAGGTAAGTTTCGTAATTTTTGAACATTTAAAGGACAGTTAATGATTTTTAGTGTTAAATTTCATCAATTTAAAACGAAAATTTGCTGATTTTAGTTATTTTTACGATGTTTTTTGACGAGTTTTGTTTCGTTTCGTAATCAGCTGTTAAGAAATTTCGTCATATTTCAAAGGGGTTTATAACCCTTTCAGTTCAGATATCTGTTTATAAATATCAGATAATTATATTTCTATTAATTGTTTATTGATTTAGGATCCGGTTTTCTTAAGATATGGCAACAAATGCATCGATTAGAAAGAGTAAAAAGGCCACAGCTGCCATCTTTCACGAAGAATTTCGTTCTTTCAATTCTTCTGGAACGGTTCCATCGAATTCTGGACCTTCAGAGAGCCTCAATGAACTTCTGGATTCACTTCTGGATCCAAGAAAACCAATTAGTGACCTCGATACTATCGATTGGATCAAATGGTTGATGGCAGGAGGTCAAACTCCGGACGAATTTTTCACTACAGGTCTTTTTTTTTTTGCTTTTGTATCATTGATTCCTTTGGATTTTTATGTTTACAGAGTGAAAGGATCCAATAATAGGCAGGGTTTGCAAGATTTCTACACAATTTATGTGGATTTAGGCGTTTTAACGAGATTTGTATGATTATTTTGATGTGAAACGCTAGAAAAATGTCAAAATGCTAATATTTTGACATTATTTTGTCTATTTTTTTATGTGTTTTATGTAATTTTTTGTTCAGTTTATAAGTCTACAAGATTTCTATGCAAACTGTCTAGATTTGTTTGCAGATTTTGACGTTTTAATGAAGTTTCTTCGAATGGTTTTTTAAATGGTAGAAGAAAAAAGTGATAAAAACAAAGATTTCGGCATTATTTCGTTGATTTCTAATCAAATTTTAGCGGAAACAATGCATTTACATGCTTAGAAATTGAAACATTTACGAGATTTTTATGGTTTTAACGTCAAAAAGGTTACTAGTATTCTTGTTATTGTGCATTTTGAAGGGTACTTTTAAGAAGAAATTGGAAGTATTTTAGGAATTAGAAGAGGAAATGAATCATATTTTGTGATTATCTTTTAAATATGACCTTTTAATGTAAAGTTTTTAACTTTTTGGACATTATCAGATGATTTTCTCTGTTTTTTAGTGATTCATCTATTCTAAGTTTTTTTTATAAACTGGGGATGGATCACGTAAGAGGATTTTTTTGTTATTATCTTTAAAAATGAACTTTTTATGGCAAGTTTTTATTATTTCGGACATTGTCAGGTGATTTTCTTTGCCATAGAAATTTTAAATTAACCTTGAGTGATTCAGTTACTCTTCTAGTTTCTAAAAGACATACTAAAACACAGAATGTCCTGAATTTGATGAAACTCAACCTAAAAGACAGGAAATCTGTGTTCAAATCAGTTCATTTATGATTTCAAAGCTTAAAATTATTTCTAATTTGAATGATTCTTAAAATGTAAACACTTTCGATGGAATTCGTATAGTGTTTCTTAGCAGAGAAGTAACTTCTGTATCGTTTTTTTGTAATTTCAGTGAGACTTTACGACAATGCGACGACTTGCGGTTTAGTTTGGACAGCAGATTTTGTAGCGTATCGATGCCGTACTTGTGGCATCTCGCCTTGTATGTCTCTCTGTGCGAATTGCTTTCAACAAGGGAACCACGAAGGACATGATTTCAACATGTTTCGTAGTCAGGCCGGTGGAGCCTGCGACTGCGGAGACACGAGTGTCATGAAGGAGTCGGGGTGAAACAACATTTTCATTTTTATCTGATTTTACCTTTCAGATGCGAAATTAAGAGAAATTTGAAAGTGTTTTAGAAACTAGAAGGATCACTTGAGGCTGTTAGATATCTTTCAAAATAAACTTTTTATGTGAGTTTGAAAAGGATTGACTTAAAAGAAGACGATATTTTGCTAATTTTTGTTTATAAAGAATTTATTTTGAAAGATATATAATCAAGAGTTCCAAATTCAGTTGTTCGTAAACCATTTTAAAAAATTGGGCTAAATGTTCGTGATTTTTTGTTAAGTTTTTGCCATAATCACGGTCCGAAAGCTCAATTGGACAAACCTTCGCCACCGGAAGATCTTCTTTGCATCACGGAATCGATATTGCCACGTCTTTTGCTTCGTCTCGTACGACATTTACGAGAAAGAAGCCTTCCTCGTGAGTGTTCGAGTCTCGCTTTAAACAAGATTTCAGCTTTCTCGAGTTGTTGATTGAAAAATCTTTTAATTTTTTTTAAAGTTGACGATATGGATTCTCAGAAGTGTTTTCAAAAGGCCATTTCCGATGCGGATCCTTTTCTTACGATGCTTCATAATCTGAGTCAACTCGGTGCCGCTATGAGATCCGTCATGACTCGTGTTCTCACAGATCCTCAAGTCTACATAAATATGACAGAAGGTTAACTATACGTTTGTTTGGAGACTAGAAGGGTTTAAATCTTCGTTTTTTTGTTGTTGTAATTTCAGAATCGTCTGACGATCCGGACGTAAATATCCATTTGATCGAAAGTAACGAAAAGTATAAGAAGTCTCTGAGTTTCCTTCGAACTCCGGCTTCTTTCGAGGAACACGGTTCTCTCTTTTTGTAACTGGTGTCGGGTCTTAAGTTTCGATTTTGAACTTAATTATGTCTTCGTCTCTCGTTTAGATTATCCAGCGTTACGAAATTCGCTTTATCATCGGACTTTTCTCGACGAGTTCGTTTTTTGGACGGTGATGTTTAAGTTTCCGCAGAAGTTGGTGTGTTTCCTTTTGAACATGTTGCCGGACAACAGTTACAAGGTCTTTCTTTTTCGTCATCTCTTATGTTTTAACTTTTTCTTGATAAGAAACGAGAAAAAAGTGATTACAAATGTATCGACTTTACTTGATTTTCGCACAGGAAGCTTTCACGAGAGCTTTCGTCCAGCATTACTCTCGTATTTCGGTGATGCTCGTCAATTCGGTCGATTCCGACCTCCTTTCGAACAGAGTCGTTCACGTGAGCGTTCAGTTGTTCAGCAATGAAGCGCTTGCTTTACAGATGGCCAAAGAGATGCATTTACTCCACCTTATGATACTTAGTTTGACTGCAATGATCAATCAGATTCTAATTCCGAGTACTCTCCATGGTGAATACCTTGTTTAGCCTCTTTCCTTTCGCTTTCTCTTCATCGATTAATCTCTTAAGACGAATTGTTTTGCCGTTTTTTTTGTTTATTCAGACGTTTCGAAAAATTTCGACATGGTCGTCGATTGTAGTAAACCGGTGATGAACCATCATTGTTATTGGTCGCTCGTCAGCGATCTGAACAACGTTCTATCGCATAAACCGCTCGTGATGATGTTCGTCGCCGACAGCACTTTACTCAGCATGTGGTTTAATTTCTTGAATATGCTTCAAGGTGAATTCCGATTCGGTCAACTTTTTTAAGTCGAAAAATTCAATTTAGGCTCATTCTTGCGACTTATTTTAACAAATTATTTTTATAGAATCAGTTTTCATAAACGGTTTTATCGAAATTTAGGCCTGGACAGAAGATTTTTAGTTATATGCGATACCGGCGCTGAGTGTCGGCGCGACTTAAACGTTTTCAGGGCCAAATGAATGAATTTTCATTTGATTAATTACTCTGAAAGCAGCTCAGATGTGGTTTGTTGCAAAGAAACTTTTTTTTTAGTTCAAAAGCAGCATAAAAATGCATTGTTGGAATGACTACATTACTGTGTATGAAGGTGTAGGTGAGCCTCGGTTGATCTTCAACTTAAAAGTTGATAGAATCACCTGTTAGAAACTGATATCGAGCCATTATGGATTTGTTGTCGAATGTTCGATCTTTTGTAACTCAGGTATGAACGTGAATCAACGAGAACTTACGCAACATGTAAAGTTCGAGCCAAACACTTATTACGCTGCCTTTTCTGCCGAACTCGAGGCTTCGGCTTCGATCTTGTGGGCCATTGTCTCGCACCTCAGAGATTGGGTTCGTTTTGATTTACATATGGAAGACGGAAGTTTTGTTTCTGCGACTTTTTGGCTTTTGGTTTTTTCAGAGTACTCTTCATTTGACGAAGAACGTCTTGAAACATTGTCTCGACGAACTCATGGATTGGTTCGATTCGATGGGATTTCCAAATACGGATTTGGTTTGTTTTTTTTTAAATATTTTTTGGGGCATTTTTAACATTTTTTTATATTTATGTTTTTTTAAAAACGACCAACGTTACGAGATTAACGAAATATAATTTTTATCTTCATTTGCATATTATGCAAATTGGATGCTTTTTTTCTTTTCCAGTTCGATCCTTACCAAGTGTCGTTCCATCTTCCGTTGCATCGATGTTTTGCGGCGTTCTTAGGTCAGGCCGTTAAGTACCAAGGAGCGAACCTTTCCGAGATCTTGCCTTCGGTCGAGGACCTTCAGCATCTTTTGATCCATCCGTTAAAGGCTCAAGTTGCCTTTTACGAGATTCTTTGCGGAATGTGGGTTCGAAACGGACTTCAGATGAAGGGCCAAGCGATAACTTATATTCAGTGCCACTTTTGCAATTCGATGGTTGATGCCGATCTCTTTTTGCTTCAAGTTATTTCCACTCAAGTGGATCCCGATTGGTTCATTATGTCTGTCTTAGAACGGTAATTTATGCAAAACGATCAAACAAATCTTCAAAAAACAACTAAAGAAAAATCCAATGCTTTTTTTTACAAACTAGAAGAGTAAATGAATTGGCTAACGGTATTTTCATTACGATTTCTTTCAAAATAAACTTTTTATCGCAGCTTTCAAAAGTTTGTTTCAATTTAAAATTCCGACTGGAAAAGATTTTGTTTGATAGGAAGCACTTTAAGAAGAAATTCAAATGATTGCTATAAACTAGAAGGGTGAAAGTGTTTTTATGACGATATTTTTTTTTAAAAATAAACATTTTACTGTAGTTTTATTTTTGTTTACTTCGAAATTCGTTGTAAAAACTTCAAAATTTTGCCTTTAAGAACTTTTGATAATCGTTTATTTTGAAAAATTTTGTTTTACAGAAGCACATTAAAAATAAATTCGAAAGTATATTAGAAAATTGTAGAAATTGTTCAAAATAAACGTTTTATACAAATTCAAAACATTATAAATGAATAATCAGAGTTCGAGAGGCGTTTACATCTTATAAACCACATTGAGTTCCATTCATTACACTTCTAGTTTCTAAAAAAACAAAAGGATCTTCCAATAGACTGTTTGATCATATTTTTGTTTCTATTGAAGTTCTTTTCCTTATTCGAATCAACTTCCACTTTTCTCGTTACAGATTTCACGTTCTCGAATGGATGTCTTTCGATCGTAACCATTCGAACACTTTTCTCGAACCGGAACATGAAATGCCGATGTTGGAAGGAGCTCTTACGTTCTTGGCGATGCTTTTCTCGCTCCGAACCAACATCGGTTTCTTTTTTTTTTGGGCATTTCTATATTTTTTTGATACAAACTTTTTCTCGTTTCTTTTTTCAGGACTTAATGACGAAGAATTAACTAAAATGGAAATGGTGTCACTTTTATGTATGGCCGATCGAACTCACAGCCAACTTACGGATCTGATGCCCGAGAAATGTGGTTCCGTTCTACAGAGCAATGATTTTGAGGCCAATTTAGCTCGTGTTAGGATCTCAATTGATATCTCATCACATTTTTATATAACGGCTTTAAATTCAATTCGATCTTTTGTGGGTTTTTTTTAACTCTAGGTTGCAGATTACAAAGGTCCGAACTTCGAAGCCGGTGGAAATATGTTGCAAGGAACTTATATGCCGAAAGGTTTATTGCTTCATTTTTTATTATCAGAAGTGATTTTTAGAAGAGATTGGAAGTGTTTTAAAAACTAGAAGAGTAAATGAATAATTTAAGGTTTTTTTGGAAGCATTAATGGCTTTCTTTGAACTACTAAACGTTTATTTTGAAAGATATCATTATCAAATTACATTGTCGTGATTCTTTTCCTCTTCAAGTTTCTAAAATACTTTCAATTCTTTTTTAAAATAGCTTTCGAATGAACCGTAGGTTTAAAATGGAACCTAATCTTTTTCTTCTTGTGTTTGTAGCGGAGATTTGGGAACACGATTACGATCCGATTTACGTTCTTTTAAGGGCGATAAACAGACGAGACTTTCAGGCTTCTATCGATCGTTTTGCTGAATTGTATGTTTCTCTTCATTTCGACTTGTTAAAACATTTGTTTGAGTTTTTAATTTTGAAATTAGTGCGAGACAGACGGGGAAACTTAAAGATGCTAAAGTTCCGTGGGCTCCTTTTCGAATTCCGGGACCGGTTCATCCGGGATTCAGCGATCCCCGGAAATTGTTGCATTGCAAGACGATGCATTCGGTTCTATTCACCATTTTGTACAAAGTACGAAACTGCATTGTTTCTTTTAATTAATGAACAAGTTGATAAACACTTTTTGCTTGAATTTTAACTTGAAGCCTCTGAACGGGTTTCAAGTTAAATTTAATTTGTTATGGAAGGAGTTTCAAGAACAAAACTTTGCACTTGAAGCTTGCTCAGAGGCTTCAAGTTGATTTTAGACTCTTAAGACATAAATTTGTGAAATTGTAGCCTCTCAGGAGGTTCGATTTGTGTTTTTCTTGAAATGATAAATTGTTTTTGTTTTGTAGGCAGTTGACGATCCGACCGTTTCCGAAATGGCTATGTCTCTTTGCATCTATCTTTTAGACATGGCCGTCCGTTATCCGGTTTCGGAGACATTATCCGGAAAAGAACTGTTGCCGATAAGCGGCAATTATATCGACAACGAAGTTCACGATTTAGAACTCAAAAATTGGTTCAATAGTAGTTTTATTTTTAACAATTTGCAACATACGATAGCTAAAGTGAGAAATCATAATTGAGAGTTTTTTAAGCTTAAAAAACGAAACAATCGTTTTCTTGCGTGTTTATTTGTAATTTTAATAGGTGATTTTGCCGTCCGATGGATGTGATTCCGAAGGAATGGAAGTCGATAACTACACGGATCTCAACTTAGTGGAGATGACCTCAATGGACAGTCCGACTTACGCTTTGGCTGTCACTGAAGAAACGGGTAATTTTGCATTTTTATAAGAGTTTTTAATTTCGTTTTTATTCATATTTTGTTGTCTTAGTTTTTGATTTTTTGCCTTAATGAAACTTTAAAATCAGATTTAACTCGTTTACGAGGCAAAACGTTTTTTAAAATTAAATTTATTCGCACGAATCAAAACAGAAAACGTGTCCGGACCACGAGCATTACCTGGAATGCGAGTACCGTTATCCTTACCCGAGTTACCGGCCGCGGAAACATCGCAGGCTCTTGTACCCGTGTTGTCCAGTCAGTTTCTTGTGTTTACTTTTGTGTTTTGTACAAAGTTTCGACATCGATCGAGTGTTTTGGCTTTTATTTCTTTCTGAATTACAACAGGTTCTCAAATGATTGTGGCTCAGTCGGATTCTTTGGAATCTCCAACACCTTCGACCGAGATGATGGCCATCACGGATTCGATGTCTTTCTTGCCGTCACCGCCATTGAATCCATTACCGCAAATGGCTATCTCTTTGCCAGAATCTTCTGATCGATTGCCGACATCCGATTACAATAAATCAGCTCTGATTTTACATCGAAAACCGAATCAGTTGAAATTGGTCGGTGTCGTGCGTCCCTTTCAAGGCGATTCTTGCTCTTCGTCGTCGGAATCGGAATCTAATCCTTCTGATCTAAAGGCTTTGCCTCCGAGTTCGTCGTCTCATAACGAATATGTAGTCGTTAACGAGAGCATGATGTCACTTTTACTGAAATTACATTCGAAACTTTCGTGTAAACCGAACAGTTATGTTCCTTTGCAAGAAAGAGCCGGATCGAACTCTGAGTCCGGTTCCGAAATGAGGATCGGAAATGGTCCACATTTTATTGGTTTAGTTCTAGACAAGTTAGAATTTTTTATTAATTGTTTTAAAAATAATAAATATTCTATTAAAATTGGTCGTCGAAATAATTTCAGAAGTGAAAACTTCGCTAAAACTATTATTTTAAATTTCTGAAAACAACTTTAAGAAGAAAATGGAAATGTTTTAGAAACTAGAATTTTATTTCAGTATTTTAAAAGCTTTTCATTGAGATATTTTTTAAAATAAACTTTTTATTGTTGTTTCTTCTAGAATTTAGCACATTTTCGACACTAATGATAGTAATGATCAATTTTAATAGAACGTTTTATCTTTCAATAGGAGAAGCTAATATAATTTTGTAATAAAATGATTTAAATTTCAGAATCTGTAAGATGAGCGTTCGTAACAATCGTCTCGTACAAGACATTAGTAACACTTTGTGGCCTATGCAGTCATCTTCGAGTACGAGCCAAGCAAACGCAGCGAAAGACGCTACAGACAAAGAAGAAAGGTTTTTTTAAAACTTCTTTTTCGTTGTTTTCTCGTCGTTTGATCTTTTCAAATTTTAAGCCGTTTTCATTTCAAAGGCGTCGAAGAGCTAGAGAAAGACAAGAGAAACTTATGGCCGAGTTCGCATCTCGGCAAAAAGCTTTCATGGAAACGTCCGAAGGTTTTTTGTTATTTCTCGTCACTGACGAACGAGATCTTTTTTATTGATTATTTTTTGTTCGTTTGTGTCGTAGATACAGCGTTAAACGAGGATGATATCTTCGAAAACGATTCAGCGGCTTCACCGTCGACCGACGAAAGCGTTTACAGTTATAGTAAAAAATATAATTGTGCCATTTGCGGACAAACTTCGCCTTCAAGCGAAAACAAACCAGTTGGACTCGTTTGTCTTCTTCAGGCATCCAGTGGTTTGTTTCTCTCGTGTTTTTAACGTCAAATTTTTTTTAAACATATCTGGTTTTTGTGAATTGTTCAAACAGTTTTGGGTCATTCGATGCGAAATGCGGACGGTTACGTTCTTCCGTGTTCTGAAGAAGAGCGGAACAATTTGCGTTCCGTCGAGAAACGAGCTGCCTTCATGGATCGACGGATCGATGAACTTGGAAGGAACTTTTCCGATGTACGATTCGAACTTGAAGTCAGAGTTCGTCGAATTCCCCTTCTGAACGGTTTTTTTTTCTTCCTCGTTTTCAGATCTCTCGTCTGATGGCCGTCAACATCGGTTACGAAGGTGGAATTCACATCTGGACTTGTGGCCACCATTTGCATTTAGATTGTCACAAATCTTATATTCAGTCTCTGAAAGTAAGAGATCGTGTTTTGTCTTCGAGAGTAATTTTTTTACGATACAATATTTGGTTTATTTTTTCTTTCGTTTCGTAGAATCAACAATCGCAACATACTCAAAGACAGCAGAGTTTAGCTGTCGATAAAGGCGAATACTCTTGTCCTCTGTGTCGTCAGTTGGCGAATACGGTTCTTCCGATAACTTCGGACGTTGGAGAGATTGCTGCTGTGGTCAAGAGTCATCCGAGTAGTCAGATGACTTTGGCGTCTGATTTGCTGAACCTCATCAATTCCGATCCTCCGACTCCGGTTGGAACTTTTTTGTTTGTTTCTTTTTACTTTCTTGCGATTCTTCTTCGGCTTTTGCAATTTAAACTGTTATTTTACATCAAGAATATCGTGGTAAAAATCGGATATGAATGTAGAAAATTTTGATTTGAATTTAAAAATTCCGGTTTAAATAAAATGTTCACACTTAAATAATAAAAATTTCGGCTTTAATTAATAAAAATACGATTTAAATAAAGAAAATAATTATATAATAAGAATTCTGATTAAAATTAATTAGAATTCTGATTTAAATTAATTAAAAATTCTGATTAAAATTAATTAGAATTCTGATTTAAATTAATTAAAAATTGTGATTAAAATTAATTAAAAATTGTGATTTAAATTAATTAGAATTCTGATTTAAATTAATTAAATATTGTGATTAAAATTTAAATTAAATAATAAAAATTTAAATTAAATAATAAAAATTTAAATTAAATAATAAAAATTTAAAATTAAATAATAAAAATTTAAATTAAATAATTAAAATTGAAATTAAATAATAAATATTCTAATTTAAATTTAACAATTTTGATATAAATAAAAAAAATTGATTATAAATAATTTTTTTCGCAAAAGTTCGTATCGTTTTTGTTGCCGAAACGTTACATTTGATTGTTCTTTTCGTTTACAGCAAAAGACATCAAACTTGATGAAGGCGATGGGAAGCATAATGGAGGATATGGCGAATGCGACGTATCCGAAATACAAGTTCTGCACTTCGTCTCAATGTGCCGAGAGTCTGTTTCTGTTCATCTCTTCGGTCGCAAGGTAATGAAATCGATCTTTAAATCTTTTAATCTTAAAAACCACTAATTAAATTTCTTTTCTCGCTATTCATAAGAACTAATCTTGAACTCGAGATTGTTCAGAAAGGAGGAATGTTGGGAACGGAAGCCAGCGATCCGACGTCAAGACCTTGTTTCAGTTAGATTTCGTTGCTCGATTACGATACTTTTTTTATTATCTTGTTTCTTCTTTTAATTGGGGTTTTCTTTTTCTTTGAAGTGCCGTTACTACACGTGCTCGGAATGCATTCGAAGATGTTGAACGTACGACCTCACAGTCAACTTTGGCCTCAGATTACAGGGTTGAATATGGACAGTGGGCTGTCTAGGTGCGGATTCTATTGAAATGCGACTAAAATTACTTTTAAAAATTAACTATTTGGATTGTAACTTTTGTAATAGTTATTTATAGACGTTCTGATTGGCGTTTGGAAGTCTATTGAAGGCTTCAGTTTCTTTCGTAACTGGAGATTTCAGTTTCATTTGTAACTGGAGTTTTCAGTTTCTTTCGTAAAGTAAAGTAACTTGAAGCTTCAGTTCCTTTAGCAAAGTAACTTAAAGCTTCAGTTCATTTAGTAACGTAACTTTGAGCTTCAATTCCTTTTGTAAAGCAATTAACCCAAAAGCTAACTGTAGTTCAGAAATAGAATTCCATAGTTTGTTTTTGTCCCGATCTTAATTTCAGTGTGAGTCTTTGCGAGAAGGAAGTTCCGTTGCTTCTTCGCGATATGACGGCTCTTCTTCTTCAATTGGTTCTCACTTTACCGATGCACATCGACAGAGGTATATTTTTCCTCTCTTTTTTCGAGTCTTTTGAAAGAGAGACGCAAGATTGTTGCTAAAGTCACTCTCATGACGGATGAATCTTCTTTTTTTGTTTCTGTGAAGCTTATTTCTCTTGCATCGCTCGTATGTTATACAATGTTGTCTACACACAAGCCGTAGCCACTCTTACTTGCCAGATGTCCGAAGAACATCGTCTGTTTTGGAAAGCTCAAGGAAAACATTCGGAGGCCGGAGAATCGCAGCCATCTTTGACCTCATTGGTCAGTGTGGTTGGAGAAGTGGTTGACACTTTGGAACATTGCGTTCTTTACCTTCAAGATGACGATATGGACAAAGACACGGTTGGATTTGATTTCATCCGATCGAGAAGTAGATTTTTAATCCGTTTCTCTTTTACGATTGTAGCGATCGAAAAGGTGGACGTTGGCCGAAATAGAGTCCGAGCTACGGCGGATGTGTTTGCCGTTTCTCAGAATCACAACACTCTTACGGCAACACATCTACAAAGAAGAACTTCCGACGTTCGATGTAAGGAAAGTTGGTGTTTGAAAACGACGACTGTATTACTAAAATGACGCTTAAAATCAAACCTTTTCAGTGTATCGACATTCAAAGTTTGTTAAAAACTGGAATAGTCAATTAATTTGTTTTTTAAGTTATTTTTCTCGTAATATCTTTCAAAATAAACGTTTTATTTACCATAAAACGTTTATTTTGAAAGATATCAATACGAAAATTACTCTGAAGTGACTGAGTTATCTTTCTGGTTTCTAAAACACTTTATAGTTTCTACTGAAGTTCAAAGAGTCTTACTTTAAAGCGTAAATTTATTGTTTTCTTTTAGAATCGTACTCAAGAGTTCGATCGTCTGGTCGAATTCATCGGCTTGAAAGACGACGTATCGAAATCAAACTCTTCCAGCGCATCGTGTCTTACATGGATAACTACGGAACCTGCCACAGTAATTCGTGGCTGGTGTAACGATTTCATTGCTTTCGTTAACACGGCTCAGATAGCCGCGAGGGTTAGTTAGCCTCGAAACAGGATCGATTTTTCTGTTTCTTGATGGATCGTTGTGAATTTTCGTTTTTTTTTTCTCTCAAGAGTCTTCTCGATCAGCATTTGACGTGGCTTCAACCTCGGCTTCTTCGCCTTCCGCATAACTACGACCGGATCTTTCAGCATTACCACCAGAGGCCGTGTTTGTGTTGTAATCGTATTCCCAAAGATCCTTCCATCTGTTTGTTGTGCGGACGGATGGTTTGCTTCAAGGAGAAATGTTGTTGGCAACAACATTCTATTGGAGAAGCAATCACAGTACTTTTATTTTACATTATTTAACATTTTTGATAATTTTACAAAGTTTAAGGTGGTTTTAAATTGTAAATGTCCTTTCGAACTCTTGATTATTCTGTCTTTTAGTTGTAAAATGAAGAGAAACTTGAATGTATTTTAGAAACTAGAAGGGTAGCTTAATCATTTAAGGATATTTTCATGTTTGATATCTTTTTGTCAGTTTGAAAATAACCCAATTTTAAATATAAATGATGTTTTTTTTTAATATTTTTCTATAAAAAAGTGTATTTTAAAAAATATCATAAATAAAAATTATGCTCAAGTGACTCAGCTACCCTTACCCTTACCCCCTCTAGTTTCTAAAACACATTCATGTTTCTTTTATTCATTCATATATTATTAATTTATGCAAACTTAAGTTAAAACAATTTACATACGACGAAAATCCTAATTGAAATTGTTTTAAAATGATAATTATTTCAGCACTCGATTGACTGCGGTGCGGGAACAGCGATGTTTCTTGCTGTTAATTCGTCGATAATCATTGTTATAAGGGGTAAAAGGGCTTGTCTTTGGGGTTCTGTTTATCTCGATGGATACGGAGAAGAAGACAGAGATTTGAAGTAACTATTTGACCGAGAGTTTCTTCGACATTCCGATCTTATTCTTTCGATTCTTTTTATTTTCTCTCTTTTAGGCGTGGTAAGCCGCTCTTTTTGAGCGAAGAGCGCTACCGACTTTTGGAACGTCAGTGGCTCACTCACAGCTTCGATCACACAAACAAACGGTGGATTTGGCATAAAGACAGTTTGTGATGACGACGACGATGATGTTTTGAAATAATTACCTTTATTTTAAGGTACTGTGAATTATTTTTTTTTAATAATTAAAAGTTACTAATCATATTTTTTTAAAAAATGAACTGAAAAGTAATTTATTATAAGTTACAGTTACTTATCCGAATATTGATCTGTTCGGAGAAGTAACTTAAACAGTTACAGTTACTTATCCGAATATTGATCTGTTCGGAGAAGTAACTTAAACAGTTACAGTTACTTATCCGAATATTGATCTGTTCGGTGAAGTAACTTAAACAGTTACAGTTACTTATCCGAATATTGATCTGTTCGGTGAAGTAACTTAAACAGTTACAGTTACTTATCCGAATATTGATCTGTTCGGAGAAGTAACTTAAACAGTTACAGTTACTTATCCGAATATTGATCTGTTCGGAGAAGTAACTTAAACAGTTACAGTTACTTATCCGAATATTGATCTGTTCGGTGAAGTAACTTAAACAGTTACAGTTACTTATCCGAATATTGATCTGTTCGGAGAAGTAACTTAAACAGTTACAGTTACTTATCCGAATATTGATCTGTTCGGAGAAGTAACTTAAACAGTTACAGTTACTTATCCGAATATTGATCTGTTCGGTGAAGTAACTTAAACAGTTACAGTTACTTATCCGAATATTGATCTGTTCGGAGAAGTAACTTAAACAGTTACAGTTACTTATCCGAATATTGATATGTTCGGAGAAGTAACTTAAACAGTTACAGTTACTTATCCGAATATTGATCTGTTCGGGGAAGTAACTTAAACAGTTACTATTAAAACTTTGTACTGTTTTCATAAGTAACTTCAACAATAACAGTTACTTTTTAAATTTTGTCAAGCCTTTGAGCTGTTTAAAAAAATGAAACTAGCATTTATAGTTATTTATGTAACTGAACTGTTAGAAAAAGTAATTTATGAAGTTACAGTTACTTATAAAAACATTTCTACTGTTTAGAATGTAACTTAAGTTACAGTTACTTATGCGAATATGGATCTGTTTGAAAAGTAACTTAAATAGTTAGTTATTATCTAAAATATTAATAAAATAACTTTTAGTAGTTACAGTTACTTTTTTTAAACAAAAAAAATAAGTGAAAATATTTTTAATGAATTTTGAATTTCTTTTAGATTTTTGTAAAATAAAATCTGAGGTTGTTTCTTCGGATTGAAATGGTTACTTCAACTTAGAAAAAAAGACTTTTTTTTGTTTGTTGTTGTTATTGTTTTGATTTTTTTTTTTGAAAAAGTATATTTTTCACTTTTTTATTCTTCAGCTTCTTATTCGTATATTCTCAAAAAAAAATTGCTGAAAGAAATATTTGATATTTATGTTTTCTTCGAAATATCGGATTGATTTGTGATTTTTTTTTCTTCGTGAAGACGAATTGTACAGCTATATAGCTATTTATTGTAGCCTCGACCCAACCCCCACCTCCCCTTTAATTAAATCGAATAATTCTTATATAAAGACACACATTTCTTAATCTACCAAAAAAAAAGAGGGATTTTTAAAAGTTAGACTGTTTTCATTCATTTTTATTCGAGAACTGGAGGTTATTTTAGTGAATTTTGCTTAGAAATCAAGGTAGGAATTTAAGTACTTAATTTCTTAAAAGAAATTCAAAGTGTAATTGAAACTATGAGAGTAAAGAAGAAGAAAAAAGTATTTTCATGACGGTATCTTTCAAAATAAACTTTTTATGGGAAGAAACTCAAAAGGTATTGGAAAGTAGATTAGTAAAGGGACTGAGTGGAAGGATATGGAAGGATATCTAAGAAGGTGTCCCAGGGAGGTAAAATGTATAGCATATCAATCATTAGTACGTTCCCATCTAGAATACTGCAGCTCCGTGTGGAATCCCCACACTGCAGACTTAGCTCACTCCATAGAAATGGTCCAACACAGGGCTGCTAGGTTTGTTTGTGGTAAATATGGATATGCTGACAGTGTAACTAAAATGCTTTCAGAGCTTGGTTGGGATAGTTTACTTGCAAGACGTTCAGATTTTAGTCTTAATATCTTTAATCGAATGATAGAAGGCTCTTGCCCTAAACCTACTTCAAGTAAACTTTGCAGCTTTGCATATTTGGGTAGGGGTGGCCACTCTAGCAAAGTTGGAGAGATTTTTGCACGAACAGATTCTTATTACTGGTCATTTGTCCCTAGGGCGATTCGACAATGGAACTCGCTTGCTGGAGATTTTGTGCAGGAAAAACATTTTATGGGAGTCATAATTTTTGTTTTGTTTTGACAATGCATATATTTGCAGCATTAAAAAAATATTGAAATTGTTGTTGGGTTTATTTCAATAGGGTTTTATATTTTCTGGTTTTGACAATGCATTTTCTATGCTGCACTTGGACTCTTGTCCCTCTGCCATAGGCCTTTGTGGCTGCTTGCAGAGTAATTTATCAAATCAAATATCTTACAAAATAAACTTTTAATGGCAGTTTGAAAACAACAACAAAAACTTAAAACTGACAATTGCCTTTTTCAAAATACCATAAAATGTTTTATTTTGAACGAGATCGTCATAAAAATGCTAAAACTTGATTAGTTTACTATTCTAGTTTAAAATCTTTTTGTTTCCACGAAAAAGTTAATTTTTAAAAGATATTTCTTTAAAAAAAATTAGTAAAATTTAATTTTTTTGAATTTTCTAGTTTAAAATCCACTCTTTGTATTTTTTATATAGTTTATTTTGAAAGATATCGTTATAGAAATGCTGCCACTCGATTCTTTTTACCCTTCTAGTTTAAAAAATCCACTTTGAATTTTTTTTAATATGGATGCTTCTTAAAAACTAGATTCTTGAATGTCTATGCAAAATTTACTAAAAAAATAACTTAAAATTCTTTCCGTTAAAATAATGAAACATTTTTCTCAATATTTAGATAATTAATTGAAGTTTAAAAAAAAAACATTGATATATAATTTATATTTTTTCTATATTTAATTGATTGTTAAGTATTTTAATGGACAGTTAAATTTTCAGATAATAATTCTTATTGTTTAAACTTTTAATTTATTTTAAAATATTTAGAATTTTTTTTTTACAATAGTAAAAAAAAATCTGATTATGAGCAGGTTTCATTTTTTTGATTAATTTAATTTTTTCTCATTTTAATTGAATTTGTACGATATATATATTATCTAATTTGATTAGCGATATTTTTCTGGTGATTCTTTATTTTTAATAATTGATATTTTCTCAATTATATAATTATAACCAAATATACGTTTTTAATTGTATTTTAAAATTCCTTTAAAAAATTATTATAAAGTTTCTATAAATATATAATATCAAAAAAAAATTGTTTATAATTTATCATTTTCTGCATTGAATTTTGATTTTCTTGTTTATTTTTTTGATAAACTTTGACAGGATAACAAATTGAAGCAAATGTTTTGATTTTGTTTAATCTTTTAAAATTAATCAATTGTTGTGTAGGTGGACATTTTAAATTGCCAGAATTACAAATAGGAACAAATTAATACATAGAGGTAGCTCAACTTCATATTATGTTGGGTCAAAACTAAAGGTGGGACGAATCCTAAATTTTCTCGAATCTGAATTCTAAAAGGTCCTCGAATCCTTCATATACGAATCGTATATTATTCATTAAGAAGATACAAATAAATGAAATAATATTAAATATTAAATTATTATTATTATTATATATATAATTATATATATAATATCCCAGGTATGTGTGGAGTAACACTGTACAAAACACTCGAAGCACGTCGGAATTTATATAAATTTGAATAAATGAACCGGTTTTTTTCTCAAGGTCAACTATATGTTGCACACTCCCCATCCAAGAACCCTATGATATTAAATTGGAGAGGGGAAAAGGTTGGAAAGTGTAGTGGGGGGAGTGACTGAAATTGAAATGAAAGGAGTAAAAAAGGAACAAACGACGCGCATGCGCACACCAGAGAAAATGATAAACTCATTTTCTCTTTCAAATATAAAAAGGGGAGGGGATAAGAGTAGCAAAATTAAACTACAGTTTATCACAGGCAATTGTGCCCAGCATTAGAATTTCTTTTGCTCCGCCCTTTTATGAACGTCATTAATTTCTAATTGGTTTGTTACTTGGTCTGACGTCATAAAAGGGCGGAGGAAAAGAAATTCTAATGCTGGGCACAATTGCCTGTGAATTTCGCTCCCGTCATTTATGACGGGTTACCCCACTAGTTAATAATAAAAAACATAGTGTGGCACTCAGGGTCGCCACAAGGTGATAAAATTCATTGATCCATTGGTGATCCGGATAACCACCGAAGTTGCAACAATCGCCGGTTTTTTTGTTAGTGAACGGCTGCTATTGGACGTCAATTTAGTTAAAACTAATTTTATCAAAGTTTTTAACAGTTTTTTTTTAGGTTTAGGATTCGAACCATTCGACAAATGAAAAAAGCGCGAAGATTCTAGTTTTCGAATCTCGAATATTTTTCAAGATTCGCCGGATTCGAGGATTCGAATGTCCCATTCCTAGTCAAGACTAAAAGAAAACGACGAACCGATGTTTGCAACATGTTCCCAGTTGGTAACCTCATAATGGATGTTCGGTGGAAATGTTCGCCGAGACGTTCAAAATCAACTTTATTAAGAAGAAATGAAAAGTGTTAGAAACTAGAAGGATAACTAAAAAGTAAACAAACATAAGTAAAATACGGTTTGAGCAAATATCTAGAACTAAAATATCTAGAAACTAAAATAGTATTTTTTTTATGTTAATATGTTTCAAAATAAACTTTTATAGAGCAAAAATTAAAAAAATAACTTCTGCTTAAAGTTGGGTCATTGACATAAAGTTTATTTTGAAAAATATCAAACATGAAAATACACTTAAGTGATCGAGCTACCCTTCTAGTTTCTAAAACACATTCAAGTTTCTTTTAATTTTGTTTCTGAAAGACAAAAAAACGAAGAGTTTTTTAGGCTCTTTTGCTTATGAAAGTGTGTTATAAACTAGAAAGGGTAACTAGGGTAACTTAAGTTGATATATCTTTCAAAATAAACTTTTTATAGAAGAAAAATGAAAAGAACATCATGGGCCAATTTCATTCAGACATAAAAAGTTTATTTTGAAAGATATCAACATGAAAATAGGTCTTAATTGATCGAGCTACCGTTCTAGTTTCTAAAACATTTTCAAATTTCTCTTAATTTTGACAGAATAACCAGATTGTGAGGGGCGTTTTACACTTTAAAATAGATAAAAATTCCTTTAAGTCAAAATAAAGTTTACTATTGTAGTAAAAAAAAAGGGTGTGAATTTTTCATCCAAATACAATAAGAAAACTTGATATTGGAACTTCAACTCTCAAAACAGGGTTCCAAAAATAGACAAACAGTAATTTAATTGAGAGAGACGCCTTTAAAAAAGCAGGGTTTTTTCTATGTTTTGGAATTCTATTTGAGAGGGTTCAAAGTTCAAGATTTCAGGTTTTCATTCTTGAATTTGTACCTTTTTAAATATTACATTCATTGATTTGAATGAAAAAAGGGTGATCTAATGATATTTTTTTTTGGGAGGAGTTTTTAAACAAATGATGACGCATTTGTACAAAATGAACGAATCAAAATTCACTTTAAAACAAGTTTTGTATTTTTACTTAAACAATTGTTGTCATTTTAATTTTAATTTTTAGTCGTGAAATGATTTTTAAAAGTTGTATTATCATAAATTATTAACATATCTATTTTTCAGTTAAATTATTGAGAAGTTATTTACAAAACGGTTAATTTAATTGGCAATTCTTCAAAATCTTTTATCATTTCAAGGTAAGATTGTTTATTTTTCATTATTTATTTATTTTATATTATATCTAGGGTTCGGATTTTTATGCAGTATTAAAACAACTGTTTCTCAATCTGTGGCCCAAGTGCCGATTATGAAGTAATCATAATCATCATTAGAGTAACTGCAATTATGTTTTTTTTTTAATTAAAAGAGCTGGTTAGAGGCTAGATGTGTCTGGTTAACTTACTATCAGTTGTCAATTACGAGTGACCTCTAACCAGGTTTTTTGATTGAAACAAAAATCCATAATTGTTGGTTGATCTACACGAGAGGTTGATACTTCACAATTTGGCCCTTGGGCCACAGATTGACAAACAGTTTGTTTGATATTGCATAAAAGTCCGGGCTCTAATTATGTCCAATTTTTTTAAATATTAATTATAGTCTCTGAATCGCATTATTTCGTAATGAGATCAAAATATGAACAAAAATTGGACTTCTTATTTAAATGTGGGGGTGATTGAGCTACCCTTCTAGTTTCTAAAATACTTTCTAGTTTCTTTTAATTTCTGCTTCTTGAGATGGTTTATGATCAGTTGATTTTCAAACAGATTCAGAAGAGCGAAATTAATAGAAACTTGAAAGTGTTTTAGAAACTAGAAGGGTAGCTCAATTACCTAAAGAGTATTTTAATGTTTGGGTTATCTTTCAAAAATTAAAAAAAAATATCGTCTTTGCTTGAAGGTGAGTTATTTTCAAACTTGACATAAAAAAGCTTATTTTGAATGATATCAACATGAAACTAAGTGATTGAGTTACCCTTCTAGTTTCTAAAACACTTACAAAGTTTCTCTTCATTTTGTTCTTCTGAAAGACAAGAATAAACCAAGAGTTTGAGGGCCGTTTACATTTTAAAACGATTTTTAAGCAGAAGCTTTGTGTTTTAGAAACTAGAAGGGTTATCTGAATAGAAATGATTGTATTTTCAGGTTTTTAATATCTTTCAAAATAAACTTTTTATTGACATTAACAAAAATTAAAAAATATCGTCTTTGCTTGAAGTTGAGTTATTTTCAAACTTGACATAAAAAGCTTATTTTGAAAGATATCAATTCATGAAGTGATTGAATTACCCTTCTAGTTTCTGAAAAACAGAATAATCAAGAGTTCGAAGACCGTTAACATTTTTTTTTTAAATTGTCAGTTAATTTATTAAAAATTCTTTTGTGTTTTTTTATAACTTTTCTTTTTGAAACTCATGTCAATGGCTTTTTATAGTCTGGAAAATTTCTCTTGTTTTAAGATTGTGTATTTTTTAAGCCTTTTTATGTCAAACTTTTAATGGGTTCTGTCCATCTTAAAACAATGACAGGTCTTAAAAAAACACCTACGATTTTTTGTCTCAGAATTATACAAAATAAACTTCTATGAATTAGCTTGTAATATAGCGGAATAATGGTACTAATCAGGGCGGTGCCCCAGGACATTATAACGTCATTTGGGGCCCCTAAATAAGGGAATCTTTAATAACAATATACACTTCATATTCACATATATTAAGAAAAAAAAGTTCTCAGTAATTAACTTATTTTTTTTTACAAATGGTCTTTTTTTAATTAAAAAAATTAAAAAAAAATCATTTTTAATGTTAAGTATTTTCATTTTGTGTAAATTTTAATTTAAAATAATGAAAAAGTTTATAAAAGTTTTTGTTTTTTGCAAACAGGTGTTGAAATTAAATGAAATTTCGTAAAAAAAAAAGTTGCAATTGTGGAGGCGTTTATATTTTAGCCAATCAGATCTCTGTATTTTTTAAGGAAACGCCTCTTTTTTTTCTGACTTAATTTATTAATTTTAATGTTTAAACTAATGGGTTTTATTGGATTTTTTACTTCTTCTTCTTCTGCTATTAAAATGGATATTTAATTAGTATAATAGTTAATAATGAATGGAAACTATTCTTAGGGTGGTTTTAAAGTGTAATATTTTGTCTTTCAAGTGCAAAATTAAGAGAAACTTGAATGTATTTTAGAAACTAGAAGGGTTGCTCAATCACGTAAGGATATTTTCAAGTTGGATATCTTTCAAAATAAACTTTTTTCGTGATATTGTGAGTCTCAAAAAATGATACATGCTAACAATTTTTTAATTAGTCTATAAAAAAGATTTTAACATGAAATTACCTTTAAGTGATTAAGTTACCCTTCTAGTTTCTACTTTTTATTTAAATATATTAGAAATAAAAAATACGAAATTTATTTAATTATTTGCGGGTGTTTTTCACAATTATTTGTATGATATTACATATTTAATCGTAGAAAATCTAAGAAACAAAATCAGAAAATTATTATTGGTTTACTGCCACTTTATTAACAATAATCTATGTCAACCTTCCAATTACTGACTGGACTCGTCGGTGCTTAACTTTGTTGAACAAGCAATGTGTTCTATGATAAATAATTTTCATCGGCGTGGCGCTGCTTTTCAATGTAAATTTACACACAATGAAAATTTACATAAAATATTATTAAAAAGTATTTTCTTATTTTTTTTAACAATTCACCGCACTTGCATTTAACTTGTTTTAAATAATATAATTTAATCAAAGATAGAAAACCACACAATTAAAGATTTTGTTTCACTGTTTTATACATATACGGCGGCTTGCCGCCGCCGTGTATAATAAAATTGAAAGAAATCTGTCATCTTGTTTTTTTCTGTTGCGATTTCAAACAAGTTGCTATTTATTTACAACTCAGTAGTAAATAGTATTGAAGAATTTGTTACTTTACTACAATTTTTAATTGCATTTATAGCGATTTAGTATTTTGAAGCTGTGAAAATAGTTATCAGCGCGCCGCCGCCGCTATGATATTAATTTATCGACACATATATAGATGGCGTTCACGTCGTTTTCACTTTTTTCCTCGCAATTAACAAACGCGGCGCCACATTCGGGTTTGCATCGTCGTTAGTGTCGGTTGGTCTGATGTTTGCTCCGTTGTTCCGAGGTAAGATGAACAGTTTTGCTTAATTGAGACCTAAATAATTATTGTATTATACGGATTTAAATCATATTTATGCATTATGTTAACGCTATCAATGTTTTCTTTGCTTTAAAACGGTGTTTAATTGGATTTTTGATTATAAATATGCTTCGGAAGCCACAAAGGGGGGGAAAGCGTTTCCTTATGTTCTGTACGATCTGTAGAGCACATGGATTAGAAAATCAATCATTGAAACAGAAGTAACAATACACACTCCTTCTGATCTGAGAGTCTTAGTGACGTCATAAGAAGAAACGGGTCTCGTGCTCGATAGAGAAAGGAGCTAGTTTTTTGCGCGCGTTTTCTTCTTCGTAGCGATCGTTTTCTTGAACAAAACGCACAAATGGCTTCCAGGGGGTGGTTTAGTTACCATGGCTACCATTTGTCCCATGGGGGGGCTATGAGAGGTTGTAAACATACCATGAAACATCCTAATGACTTACAATATGACCTATAGCCCCCTCTTTTTTCCTTAATCCCCTAAGGTGGTGGTTGGTTTCTTATCACCCTTCTTTTGTTCTCAATGACCTTTAAAAGTTCCCCCTTCCAAACGTCCGGTTTTTATTTTTTTCTTCTTTCGTTTTCTGTTTTCTTCGTATTTATTCTTATCAGAGGTCACGTAGAGGTCATTAGAAAGGGACACCAGACAGTAGAAAGAGAAAAACCTAACAAAAAAAAACGGTTTTTCATCTGTTGTGACGTTAAATTTATTTTATTGAAAAGAATCTAATGGACGTGACGTCACAATCGATGCAACCGGTGTGTTTAAAAACAAGCTCTTAAAAAGTATGACCATGACGTCACGGTTGATGCAACTGGATCTCTTGATCGCTGTTGTTTGAACCAACAATGTGACGTCATCGATTACAATTGCGGTTTACGTTTGCGGAAATGAACAGATTGCGAGAAAGAAAATCGATTGTAGGTTAGCAGTTACGTCATAAAAACACCTGCTTTTCTAGCCTCTATGTAAAGCTACCAGGCGTATCTAACCGATTACTGGAGCTCTTATCTCTATATTTTCATGTTTGTTTTGCGGGAAGAGGCTAGATAAGAGAGGAGGGGGGGAGGATTGGTGGGTGATTTTGTCACGTGACATGTTGAAAGGAGAACGGCACGTGCATATCTGGATGTGATGTCAATCGAAAAAGGGAAATTCTAAGGAGATGTGGGGGGGAAAATACATAAAGGGATATTCGGCGAAAAAGCTTTTTTTATGATTTCCGCTCTTTTTTTTTCTTCCTTTTCCTTTTTTTTTTGTTTCCTTATTTTTTTTCTGGAGTCCTTTGACTGATTCTTTAGTAATTGAAGGTGTAATAAACCCGTAAAACAGGGTTTTCGACGAGACTTTGGTTTTAAACCTGAAGACTTATGAGAAGAACCTGTCCATAAGAATGGATCGCTTAACTGACAGCATTGAGGCTATTGATCGTTATGCGTGACTGCCCCTCCCCTCCCTCTTTCTCCCTTCGTTTCGATGCGGTTATATGGGTGGCGGCCCCCGTGAATTTTTTTTTGTTCCTATTTGGCACACAGGTGAATGGATTTTCAATTCACTATTGTATTCGAAACTAATCCTTCGAGCTTATAATAAAAGATCAGCTTTCAATATAAACGAATAAATACCCGTATTTAGCCCCCCCCCCCTGTTAATTAGCTTAAAAAGCTGTTTTATTCAGTTTTTTTTTCATCACGAAAGCTACGAGACGCCGTTCATATCAAAATTTGGCGAATTTGTATACTGTAAATTGCTTTTTTTGCCTTTATAGTAATGTTGCAAACCGCGCTTCATATTAGGACGTCATTTTTTTTTCTTTTTTGAAAATGGACCGTTGTGGGGCTATGAGACGCCGTTCATGTCAAATACATGTGCGTTATAAATTGCTTTCTTGTAGTTGTGTTGCGAACCGCGCTTCATATTACACCGCCATTTTTATTTTTGTCTTGAAAATGGATGTGAAAATTAACACCTGTAGGGCTATGAGGCGCCGTTCATGTCCAAATACGTTGAGTTTGATAATTTAAAAATATAAATTGCTTTCTTTCATTTCAATGCAGTTTTGTTGCGAACCGCGCATCATAGTAGGCCGCCATTTTTTTAATTGTGAAAGTTAACGCGGGGAAGTGCTATGAGGTGCCATTTAGAACAAAAATTGGGATACAGATAAAAAGTTCGTTACTTAACATTATATCAAGGGATTATAGATGTATTCTAGCCTCTAAATAGCCTCTAGAAATAAAAATGTTAAATGTATTAACTCTAGCCTCTGAACAGTCCATTTGATGTTTAAAAAGGTCTAGATTCTAAAAAAAAGTTAGCCATAGAAGAATTCTAGCCTCCAATACAGTCTTAGATTTAACAAAAGTGACTTAATTAAATTCTATAATTCAGTCATGTTAATTCTAGCCTCTACACGGTCTGTTTTGATAAAGTAGATTCTAGACGAAACCTTATTAATTGTATGATAATTCAAAAAGAATGTTCTAGCCTCTAAACACAGGCATTTAGAAAACGGGATGAACAGAAGTTGGCTCCGCCCATTTTTATGACGAACGGCAACTTCTAATTGGTTTGTTATGTCGTTCGGCGTTGAAAAGGGCAGAGCATGTGACGTTAGACTACATAACCAACCAATTAGAAGTTGCCGGTCGGCATAAAAAGGGGCGGAGCCAACTTCTGTTCATCCCGTTTTCTAATTGCCTGTCCTCTAAACATCCTTCTGGGAGTGAAAAGTGGTTTAGTTCTAGAACTTCCATTGTTTGTTAACTCTAGCCTCTAAGCAGTCTTTCTGATTAGAAAAATGCATGACTTTTGTCTTTTAGCAAAAAAAACCACGTGGTAACTATTTACTTTTTAAAGGCGTTGACCATTCGATTTTTTTTATTAGGTGTGCTCGTAAGATGAGGGGGAGGGAGGGAGGGGACAGTAGTGGGTGGGTCAAGTGGGCGTTCACTAATAAGGAATCCGAAATATTTCTTCTGGTGTTTATTTAGTTGACAGACAATCCGATTAGTATAATTAATGCAACAAAAAAAAATGTATTTTTCAGTCAAGGAACCTGGTTAGAGGCTAAAATTCTAAAATCTAAAAAACTATTCGTGCTCAGACCAAGAACTCTTAAGCAATCTCGAAGCAGGTTTTTGAAGTGATAAACGCATTCTAGTCTGATCAAGAATATTTTTAGATATTAGTTCGACTTTTAGCCTCTAACCAGGTTCGTTGTTAGAAAAAAGGGCATTTTTTTCTGGTTGCTTTACCAATTAGTAACTAGAAAACTATCCTCAAACCGACTTTATTCGGGGGGAAAAAATAAATTATGGTTTCACTAATTAAGACGAAAATTGTGAGTCAGTTAGAGGCTAATTTTTAATTAAAGGCTAATAGAGGACAGCAAGTGTGCAGCCTCGCAATTTAGAGATTTCTCTTTGAATTCTAGCCTCTAAACAAGTCTCATTGAATGAAAAACGCAGTTTTATTGTCTGTTCAAGAATAGTTTTATATTAGTTTTGACTTTTAGCCTCTAACCAGGTTCGTTGTTAGAAAAAACGCATTTTTTCTGTTTGCTTTACCAATAATTAGTGACTAGAAAACTATCCTCAAACCGACTTTATTCGGGGGAAAAAATAAATTATGGTTTCACTAATTAAGACGAAAATAATTATTTGTGAGTCAGTTAGAGGCTAGTTTTTAATTAAAGGTTGAGAGGGAGCAAGTGTGCAACCTTGCAGTTAATCTTAAGAATTATCTTCTTGAATTCTAGCCTCTAAATAAGTCTCATTAAATGAAAAACACCTAAATCTTTTTGGCTTTTACTAATTAATGTGTAAAAATAAATGAGGGTCCGCCCCCACGAGCAGATAGAAAGAGAGAGAGAGAAGGCCCCCTTTAAATCCCACTTGAAATCTTGGTTTTAAGGTGTCAAGTTATTATTTTATTAAAAAAAAAGAGGGCGTTTGTGGACAAATTGGACCAACACCTTTTTTTTTTGGTTGGTCTTTTATTTTGGTGACTTTTGTTAAAAATAGATGATTTCATGTGGGTGGCTATAGGGGGGGGGGTGTGTTATCATAACCCCCTCTCTTATTAGCCTCTTTGTCACTCCATCCTCCCCCCCCCCTTTTAGTTTGTCTCATTTTGATGATTCAGTCTTATTGGAATCACCTGATAAAAAAAGGTGATCACCTGACTGATGATGAAGAGTTTTGCCTGAAAATTCTAAATAGTGCATTGGCCTTAATTTATTTTAATACATATAATCATTTTTTTAAAAAATATATATAATAACGAGACTGGATCGGTCATGTTATGAGTGGGCCCGGAAGGAGATGACCCACACCCATTAGTCATATTTTTTTTCCAGGGGTTTTTGCCCCTTTTGTGTTAAGGGGTACGCTATGAGTGGTATGCACTCGCCACATACCTTAAGACTTAGTGGGTGAGGCGGTGAAGAAGGCTTTTTTGCGTGTTCTGTGTGTTAATGACCTTTAAATGAACTCATTCAACTAAAATGGCCATTTTTTTGTGTGTCCCCCTTAATGAAGAATGATGAGAGAGTAGGTGGTGTAAGGTATTTGGTGTGGAGGCGCCACTGAGTGGTGTCACAAAGTGGTTCATGTGAGGAGGGAAAAGCCATTTAAAAATGTAGCCTGCTGTATATGTGGTCCAATTGGTATGACCTTGATCACCACCAATAAAGATAGCCTGGGGTGGTCGCTACCTGTGGCTGGGCTCAACCACTCTGAAGCCACTGTTGGTTGAGACAACTACTGCCAAATAGCGCGCGTGGTCGTTTTAAAACATAAAGACAGGACCACATACCCCACAATATGTCTTAAAGCAACATGAGGCATTTTTGTTTCACCACATGGAGCTGCTTTTTACTACATAAATACGACCACCAGGTGGCTACGTGAACTACTGTAATGACTCGAGATAAATATGTCATGAACAGGTGTCATTCAGGTTAGCTCTGTTGAACTCCTGACCAAAGAAAAAAGGGGCCAATTTAGGGTTGCATTTTTACATCTGCCACTGACTACATGGTGGGTGATGCATCCAAATGCAGTCACCTCATTGGCTCTCTGACCCGTTTTGTTCTGAGTACGCTATTGAAAGCCATTAAAGCCGTTTTGTTATTGGCTATTGAGTATCAAAGCGCGACTTTTTTGTATCAGTGGCGAGAGAAAGTTGGAATTTTCTAAAAGTTTCCGAACTTTACCCATCTCTTTCACTGTGTATATGGTGAACCCTCAATCGTGTTCTATCTTCTGATTGGGTGCGTTCTAGCGCCGCCCTTTTTGATTATTGGTACGAACGGACTCGCGAACCATAAAGACGTTTTGTTATTGGTTATTAACACAATTTTGTGCGTGTCTTTACTGTTGTGTGTCCGTTTCGCGCGTGTTTTTCGAGGTTAGGTTGGGTTGGGATTTTTTTTTTTCATTTCGGGGTTTTTTTTGTGACTATTTCTGTATTACGTGTGGGCCATTTTTAGTATTTCTTGTCAAACCAATGATCCTAAAAGAAGCAATCGGCCAAGGTCGGTTACTATTTTTGATTTCTTGCGTTTATAATAAAGGAGGCGTCTTTTAAGTTTGTTTCGACGACGTTTTCTGTGGTCGTTTGTTGGCTTTATTCCCACACTCAATCATAATACACAGCACGCAGCACACACAAACCTTTATTTTTTACAAGGTAAAAGTGGAAAATATATTTTCTGTGTTTGTGTTGTAGATGTTTAAAAAAAAAAAAGGCAAATTGCCAAGCAAAACTTTTTTTCTTTTTAAAAACAAAAAAAAGTTCAAATTATATGTTTCCGATGTTTTGAGTTTTCTCTCTTGCTCTCAAAAGAAGTTGTGGCCGTTTTTTTGTTGTATTTGTGGTTAAATTTCGTCAATTTATTCGTTTCTGACGATTTTTTTTTTGTGGTTTTGGTTATATTTTTTTCAGTGTCTTGTTCCTTCTGCGTGTCGTCATCGTTTCTGACGACGAAGGAACAGTAAAATTCCGCTTTTTCTGTTAACTTTTCCGGAAATGGATTAATTGTGGAGAGGACATTTTTTTTCCCGCCTGCAAGAAACATCACTACGTTCCCATACATAGTAAGTATTGTGGACTACTTGTTTATTTATTGTTAGAAAACGTGAATTTTAAAAAGTAGAAGGGTCAAACTAAAGATATTGTTCAAATTTTAATGTTGTTTTTGGAGGTAAATATGTTTTAAAGCAAACGATTTGGTTGAGATTTACAGAAAAGGGATTTTTTAGTTAAAAGAAACTGAAAATAAGTACTGCAATTAAATACTTAATTTGTAATTAAATATGATTAAAGTGCTTACATGACACGATTATCTTTCAAAATAAACATTTTACGTTTATCTTTTTTTCCCCGAAGTGACGAGTTTTCGGAAAAAAATTGCTATAAGTTCATTTTTGAAAGTTATTGAATGAATAAAAAGGGGGGAGAAGTCGAAATGGTTTAAAAACTGGAAGAGTAAAGGAATAATGCTTTAGTGTTTTTTATATCTTTCAAATTAAACTTTTATATTTCCAACTTGGCCACTTCCAACTGAGTTTTTAAAAGTATTTTCATGACGATATATTTCAAAATAAACTATTTTTTGAAAGTTTGAACAAAGAGGGAATATTTTACTCTTTATAAAACGTTTATTTTGGAATATTTATAAGATTTTTTAAGAAAAAATTTCTTGTTAGAAACTAGAATAGTAAATGAATGTGTTAAAAGCATTTTCTTGACTTTGATATCTTTCAAAATAAACTTTTTTTTGATGATTTCTTACAAAAATGATCTTTTTGTCTGTCAATTTTGAAAAGTTATTTTTTTAGAATTTGTAATGAAAATTTTATTCTAGTTTTTAGCGAAAACGTTGAATGTTTTGTTGCAACCGTTGAGTTTAGAAATGTAGTCAATTGTTAGAAAAGAATGTAAGAAGGATTTTTGGGGGCGTGGTTTTTGGTTTTAACCTTCGCGCGTGCGTGGGCTCAGTGACGTCATTAGTAGGATGAAGGTTTTTTTTTTTCCTTCTCTTGATACACACCCGTGACGTCACGCAGCCCATGCGCATACTCCTTTTTTCTTAAATCTCACCCTTGTTTATGATTGTTGGTTTTGTTATTTGTGGTCAAATTTTAACTTGTTGGGGTTTTTTTTTCTTCTATACACTTACTGGTTACTAGTCAAAGTGGAAAATCAGCCATTTTGCATTGTTGCTAAGTTTCATAAATCTGAATATTATCTCAAGTGGCTTGTTTTTCTAGGCTTTCTGCATAATGACTCTAGTAAATGTGTAGATTTGCAATGAAATTGGACTTGTTCCGCACATTACCTGGTGATTGTGCAATCCTGTTTTGTATATTGACTGAAATGCTAGTAAATGTAGATTTGCAACGAAATTGGAGTTGTTCCGCACATTGCCTAGTGCTAGTGTAGATTTGCAATGAAATTGGACTTGTTCCGCACATTGCCTAATGATTTGTGCACAGCGTTTTTGCATATTGACTGAAATACTAGTAAATGTAATTAGCAGCGAAATAGGGTTTTTCCGCACATTGCCTAGTGATTGTGCAGTGTTTTTGCATATTGACTTAAATACTAGTAATTGTAGATTTGCAACGGATTTGGAGTTGTTCCGCACACTGCCTAGTGCTTGTGAAAACTGGCTGTTTTTGCATTTGGGCGGTAACATTATACAGCGTGTCTCACCAGTTCAATGTGTTCCGTCTGCTAAAGTAATATTTATGTGACAGTATATTGTTTAAATTTAAATATCTCAGAAATTATAAAAGCTACACATTTGTAATTTTCAGCTGTTGTTAACAACACGTCAAAATATATATTTTTATAAAATATGAAATTATTGGAGTAGAAAATTAAAGATATTGAATTTTTTAAAATCCAATTTTGTAAAATGATTTTCCTTCAGAAAAAAACAAACGAATTCAATTTAAACCTCAATTTTTTAAAATTCAATAACTTATTAAATACGTTTCTCTTAAATTTAAAGTTTAATGTTTAGCATTTATATTTTCTGAGATATTTAATTTTAAACTTGTGGGCCACACATATGTATGGTAAAAAAATGTGACTTTTGCATACAAAGAGGGACTGTTTAGAGGCTAAACCAAGGAGAAACTCATCAGGTTTTTCGGTTTTTTTTAACTTTTTTTTCTTCTGTGTTGGGTTTTCGTTCAGTTCAATTAATCAGGTTATTATTTTAATGTTATTCGTGGTTTAGATTCGCCAAATTGCTTTTTTGTGTCATTTGTTCTTTTTATCTTGTCTTTGTTTATTGCGTGGGAGGCTAGAGACAGGCACTGCTTGGGTCTGTTCTATTGGGACACTTTTTTCTAGTCTGAAAAACCTGTTCCAAATTTCACCATTTCATTAATAGAAGTTGGATTTTGCTATAACTTAAAAAAGGGGCAATTTTATGGTTTTATGAACAGGTGATTTTTATGGAATTATTTGGATTTTTTTTCTGCCTTTTTAGAGGGAGAAATTGAGACTAGCGTTAGTCCATTAGTATTAGCAGAGCGCATGCGTATTGCCATCTTATCGTTTTATATAGGATTTTAAATAGGTTTCCTTGGTGATCAATAGATGGCGCTGCTAACGCAAATATGCAATCACTTTTCTATATAAAACGATAAGATGGCAATACGCATGCGCTCTGCTAATACTAATGGGCTAACGCTAGTGAAATTGAGTGTTAGAAACTAGAATGGGAAACTGAAACACTTAAGATGGCTTCAGAAAATTTATATTTTTCAAGGGAACGTTTTTCAGGAGAAACATTACAATTAAATTCAGTGTTGTAGAAATTCAAATAGTTGGTGATAATCAGGGCTCGGATTTGTATGCAAAATCAAGCAGATGGTTTTCAATCTGTGGCCCACGAGCCAATTATGAAGTAACAATCATAAAATTTAGATCAACCTACAATTATGGTCGTTTCAATCAAAACACTGGTTAGAGGCTAAAACTTTCTAATTGACAATAGGTAGTAACCAAGTATCTAGCCTCTAACCAGACAATTTTTTTTATAAGAAAAAAACATAATTGCAATGATAATTAACAATTGGCACTTTTGCCACAGATTGGGAAAGATTCGCTTGAAATTACATAAAAATCCGAGCCCTAGTGATAAGTTTTTTTCATGATGATATCGTTCAAAATAAACTTTTTATGACAGTTTGAAAAAAGCCGATAATTGCTTTTCATGAAATTTCAATGGAAAAAACCTAAAAAAAATAGGTCATTTTTTCAAACTGAACTATAAAATTGTTTATTTTTTAAGATATTGCCATTGAAAACACTTTTAGCATAATCTGTTACCATTCTAGTTTGTGAAACAATTTGAATTTTTTCGTTTTCTGTTTTGCATCCAAATTTTACATAAAAATATCTATGTAGCTTAGCATTAGTCACTGCAGTGGCGTCATCTGGAGGGGAAAAAAGCAAATTAAATATAAAGCCACCGTAAGTGATTGAGAGCTGTCCATTCTAGTTTATAAAACATTCACGTTCTTCTTAATTTTGCTCTTTTTTTAGAAACTAGAAAATCAACTTTTTATGCAACTTCAAAACTCAACGAACTTCCGGTTTTATTAGAGACTAGAAAAGTAAATGAATAAACTGGAAGAGTATTTCTTTACAAAATGTTTTTATGGCAGTTTGCACTTTGAAAATGATTCATTATTCACGATTTGTCTATTTGATCATTTTCGGTCTATAAAATAGCTTATTTTAGAAAAAAATAAGTCAGTTTGAATGGATTTCTTCTGTCTTTATGTTGAAATTTGAACTTTTGTCGAAGCAAACTTTAAAGTGAAAAATAACATTGACCCGGTATTGTAGTTTCCATAAGGACTTTTAAAAGAAGGTCGAAATGTAAATCAAATGAGGGGGGAGAGGGGGGAAACCCCAAGGATTTGAACCCCCATTGAATTTTTGAGTTCTTGACCCTCTTTTTAACCCCCACCTCTTGACCAGAACGAGTTTATTCACATTAGCCTCGAATTTTCTCTCAAGAAGAAGGCTAAAAAATGTGACTCAAAAGCTCTAGTCATGGTTTGTAAAATTGTCTTTGAAACAAAATGTTTCAAGTATTTTTTCTAAGGGCGAATCCACGTCAAGCTGACGAAAACGCGACGCGCGCTCGAGACCAAAATGCCCGAAAAAGCAAAATTTGTGCTGCAAAACACAAACAAATTTGGGTTTCGTTTCTGTTTCTATAGCTATTCTTACGTAAAATAGGCAAGATGCTGTTTTAATACTAACTGTCCCAAAACTGCAGACAAGAGTTGACAAAATGTTGCGTAAAACAGAGACAAAACACAAACATTTTGATTATTTTACCGACTTTAGGCTGGACATGGCATTTGTTTGTGAAATTGCAAACAAAAACAAAACAGAAAAGTCGCAGAAATGTTTTAGAATTGTCGCCAATTATTTGTCTCGACTTCGCCTTGAGTAATTGAGCTACCCTTCTAGTTTCTAATACACTTCCAATTCCTTCTTATTGTTGCTCCTAAAAAACTAGAAGGGACATTTTCATGTCGCCGATATCTTTCAAAATGAGCTATTTATGTCATTTTTAAAAAGGTTTATTTTGAAAGATAATTTATCAAGATTAAAAATTTTATTAATTACAAATGATACAAACTGAAAGATAATTGATAAGTTTTTTTTTTAATTTTGACTGACAAATGAGTTGCATTTTAAGTGAGTTTAAAGAGACAGGAAGGTAATGTGTTAAATTTTGAGATAACTAGTTTATTAAAAAAGATCTTTCAAAATGAAAGTTTCATCATTTTCGGTTGGTGTGTTGTGACCTCCGAGAAAAAAAAAATGACAACGGTTTTTATTGCTAATTTGTTTCGCTGTTCAGTGGTTTTTTTTTTTCGAAATCAAGGTGATAATTTTATTCATATATAATGGTTTCTTGTTTTATCTTTTATAATAAAATATCTTGTTTTTATTAGAAAGTTGAAAACATTTCTGATTTTTTGATAAAAAGTTAGAGAATATTGTAAATTTTGACAATTTACTGGTTTAACTTTTTCCAAAATAGCCAACTTTTAAGAACTTGAATAAACAACTTAAAAGAATAAATTAACGTGAAAAATAGTATCATGATTTAAGAAGAAAGGCTTCATAGAAAAATACTTGTGTAAATTGCACGGTAGATGGCGCCTGCAACCTCCATAGGTGTGGCCAACTCCACGCTTTGCTAATTAGTTGAAATCGAATGCACCCTTTTAGCCTCTAAAAGCGCGTCCAAAACAACCTTAATTATCAGAGCACGTGGACAAACTTACACACAGAACACAATACAAGTGAAGAGAGAGCACGTGTAGAGAAATAGTGATGACGCAATTCAAAGTTTGCCACGTGGCAAAAAAAAAAAGGAAGTCAGTTGGTACATTACTATGGGAGGAGGGCTAGTGGCGCCATCTAACGCTACACGCACAAAATAAAATGATCTACTTGCATTCTTAAGACAAGAATTATACTTTTTGTAATCGAAAGTGGCTTGTTAGAGGCTAGAGTTATTCTAGAATTAAAATACAGCTGAATTACATTTGTAGGTTAATGCTAGCCTCTAATGGGGGAGCTTTTGAGTATAAAAAGTATAATTTTTTTGCCTTAATCATGATATATTTCAAAATAAACTTTCTAAAAATTGCTAGAATTTCGAAAAGCAAAAGATAACAACAAACAAAATGGCTGCCGTTTTTTTTTTTTAAAGTTTTTGGATTTCGATCTTTCAAGAAACTTGAAAAAATAAACATTGAACTTTGATAATTGTGATAATTAATATTTCAAAATAAAACCGTTTTGTCTTAAAGTTTAAAAACGGTTTTTTAATTATTTTTTTTATTAATTTTTGTTTTAGCCTCGACACCAGTTTGATTAACATCTGAACGGAGAGAGAAAAGTCTCGTAAGAGGTGTTTTCTCGAAGTCGTTTTTTCTGAAGTCGTCTCTTGATAAACAGTCAGATATATAAAAATGGTCGATTATTACAACGTCCTCGAAGTTCCGAGGGCCGCATCCATCGCAGACATCAAGAAAGCGTAAGTCTCTTCGAGGTTTTTTAAGATTTCTTGCTCCTTTTCTGAACTTTTCATGTGTTTATTCAAGAGTTAACGTAAAAATGAGTCATTTAGAAACTAGAAAAGTAAATTAATAAGTTAAAAGGAACTTTCTTGTTCAACTTGACGTGAAATACGAAGATGTAGGAATTTCAGTTTGCCATAAAAAGTTTATTTTGAAAAAGATAACATTAAAATCTTCATAAGTTATTCATTTACGCTTCTAGTTTCTAAAACATTCGCTTGATTGTATGCTTTTAAAACGCTGAGTAATCAGAACTTTTCCATTTGTTCTTACTTAATTTACATATTATGCAAATTAGTTGGTTTATGAAATTTCTAGGAGGAAACTTTGCTCCTGAATTTCAACTTCGAAGCCTCTAAGCCGGGGTTTCGACATAGAAAAACCTATGTTTTATAGGACAAAAAAGGTTTTTATATTTAAAACGCTGTTTCCAAGGGTTCAAAAGTTGGAAGTCCAAGTTTTCTGTTGGAATTTGGGGGTTTTTAAAGTTTTATTTTCTGGTTGTGTTTGTTTTTCTTTTGATTTTGTGTAAGTCCAAAGATATTTGGGTGCTCCACTTCTGGAGAGATACAGAGATAGCTCGCAACTGAAACCGAGAGGGAGAGAAAGAAAGCTTGCAAGAGTGAGAGCTAGCGAGAGATAGCTAGCGTGAGCAAGAAAGTGTTAGCGAAAGGGGGAGAGAGAGAAAGAAAGCTCACAAGAGTGAGAGCTAGTGTGAGCGAGAAAGTGCTAGCGAGAGAAAAGGAGCTAGCGAAAGGGAGAGAGAAAGCTTGCAAGACTGAGAGCTAGCGTGAGAGAAAGGGAGCTAGAGAAAAAGCTAGCAAAAGGGACAGAAAGAAAGCTCGCAAGAGTGAGAGCTAGTGAGCGAGAGAAAGGGAGCTAGCGAAAGGGAGAGAGAAAGCTCGCAGGAGTGAGAGGGAAAGGGAGCTAGAGAGAAAGCTAGCAAAAGGAACAGAAAGAAAGCTTGCAAGAGTGAGAGCTAGTGTGAGCGAGAAAGTGCTAGCGAGAGAGAAAGCTAGCTAGCGAAAGGGATATAGAGAAAGGGAGCTAGAAAGACAGCTAGCGAGAGCTAGCGTGAGCGAGAGAGCTAGTGAGAGGGATCAAGAGCTAGCTTGAGATGGAGAGAGAGAGAGGGAGAAAATTAATTAGCCACTTAAATGTGGTTTCAAAAACACTCAGATTATTAAAAACAAAAAACAAAAAACGCCCCGTCGAAACTCCTTAATTGATATGTTCAACTCTTGTTTGCGTTCTACTAAAGTGAAAATTATGCAAAACGAACTCAATTTACAAATGAGGTGAAATTAATTAATGGTTAAACATGAAGAATTTGAAAAACCGACTGAAGGTGTTTAGACAACTTGAGAGAATAAGGTAATTGGGGTAGGGGTCTCTCAAAAAGTTATGTTTTCCATCACGATTGTTTGACATATCGCTCCTGAGATTGAGTGCATTTCTAGTAAAGATGGTGGGTTGAAGATGTAACCAAACTTCATGCCGATTGCAGCGTCATCTATACCCATCATGGATGAGAGAGCGAGCGAGCTCGGATATCACGAAAAAGGGCTTTTAGTAGGGACTTTCAGAGTGACCCTCGTAATGTTTTTGCTTCAAAATTCCGGATTTCGACTTAACTATAAAAACAAAGAAGCTGAAAAGCCACTCATAAGTTAAGCTGGTAAGTTTGGAGCCAAAACTAGAAGACAATTTTCGAGGTTTTTCTTCCCTCGTCTTGTTCCGGTTTGATGCAAAAGTGCGTGTTTTTCTCCTGCGGTGTTTCGCTTTGCTGCCCACGTTTTTTTTTTTTATTTTAATGCCATTGTCATTTAGAGGTTTTATTTACGAGGAAACATAAAAATATAAATCCTCGAAGTTACTTTTTTAAAATTTAATATCTTATATTTAAGCCGTTTTGTGGCAAGCTTGTGAAAAACAACAACAGGTGGCGTTTAAATAGCTCCCTGTAAGTCTATCACAAAATGAAACTTTATTTTAAATATGGAAATTGGCCATTTTTTTTTCAATAATTTAATTTAACAGATTAGAATTTGGAAGTTTTTTTGTTTACAAATAATAGGTTTTGACAAAGATGTATTTAATGGATTTTGTTGACAGCGCCATCTATCTTGCCAAATCTCTGAAAGCTTCTACGAGAAATCAAGAAAATGCATTTATGGTAATTTCCTTGGTGGTTTTTCGACTCTCTCTCTCTCTCCCTCCCCCCCTCTCTCTCTCTCTCTCTCTCTCTCTCTCTCTCGATCATTGTTTTTTTACGAAACGGAAAAAAGTGACATTTCATAGTTGAGAGAATGGAGACCCATTTGGCTCGGTGCCTCGGACTTTTCGTTGGTTCCAATGATGAATGAGCGTCTTACTTGGACTGAGATCAACTTTTTTTTCTCTCTCTCTCGCAATTATTCGAGTCTTATGTTTCTGAAGAGATTTTTATAAGGAGAGAATAGACTCGCATAAGAATTGAGATAGACATTAAAAATGGCTGCAAATGTGAGATAAGAGTACCTAAAGGGGGTGACAGATAAGGGGAAAGTTGTCCAGAGGCAACATAAATGGGATAGTAGGGAGAGATGGGTGCGATGTTTGAGATGGGAAAGAGAAGGATAAGATGTGGAGAGAAGGATGAGATGGTGAAGGGAGAGGGAGATGGGAGAGAGGGAGATGGGGGAGAGGGAGATGGGGGAGATAGACAATAAATGGCTTGCACAACGTTGCAAAAGGAAGGATAGAATGAGATGGAAGCGATACATAATAGCGAGAGATAGTCACAGAAAAGTGAGATATGCCAATAGTGTGACAGACATAAGACTTGAGATAGGAGAAAATAGAGGAGATAAATGTGATAGTAATAAGATAATGGCGGAAGATTGAGATAAGGAAGGCAGAAGTGAGGTAAATGTTACAAGATTCAGATTGACTGAGAAATATGAGATAGACAGCTGAAAAAAGTTGAGATAGACAACAGTTGAGACATAAATTGATCGAAATAAGATTACGAAAACATAAATGTGGTAACATTTTACTGAATAATTCTGTATTTTAGAAGAGGTTGACTTTACGTACGAAGACTTTTTCGATGAAATTAGTCTTTTGTTCGTTCGAAGTTCGAAATGTTATTTTCAGTTGCATTCTGGGGTGTTGGTTTTTGTTGGTGTGTGGGTGTGTTTTTGTCCTTAAAATTATTGTTACTTCGAAGAAGAAAAGTTCAAAGAAAGAAGTTTGGAAGAAATATAAAAAAGGGTCTGGTTGCGATGTCAAAACACCTGTGGTGACCATCATCCATTGTGTTTTCGTTTCATGTTTTGACCGAGACACCGATGTGGCATTTTTCTTATGTTTCGGTCATGGCTATTTTTTTTTAATGTATTTTAACTTGTTCTTTTTTTATATCTCGACAGTTTGTGGCCCACCCGTAGTGGTTTTTATATTTCGGAACGTCTTTTCGAGACAGTATGGGTAATAGTTGAACTTCTTTAGAACACAATAGGTTAAAGGCACACGAGAACTCGTTCTTGTCACCAGTAATACTTTGCTGATACGACATTGCTGGGTTTGAAAGGGCATCGCACAGGTAATTAGAAATCGGGACAAACAGAAGTTGGCTCCGCCCTTTCTATGGCGACCAGCAAATTCTAATTGGTTGGTTGTGTAGTCTGACGTCACATGCTCCGCCCTTTTCCACGTCGAAACTACACAACAAACCAATTAGAAGTTGCCGGTCGTCATAAAAAAGGGCGGAGCCAACTTCTGTTTGTCCCGATTTCTAATTACCTGTGGGAATAAGATATACTGGCAGTTAGAAATCGGAGAGAACGTCAGTTGGCTCCGCCCTTTTTATGACGACCGGTAACTTCTAATTGGTTGGTTATGTAGTCTGACGTCACATGCTCTCCGCCCTTTTCAACGTCGAACCACACAACAAACCAATTAGAAGTTGCCGGTCGTCATAAAAAAGGGCGGAGCCAACTTCTGTTTGTCCCGATTTCTAATTGCCTGTGGGCATTGCTGGGTTCGAAAAACGTTGAATGGAAAAAAATGGAATTTGTTTGCAAAACTAGAATGGTAAGTTTTTTTCAATGGCCATTAATTATCTTACAAAATAAACAATTTTATTGTTCAGTTTGGAAAATGACCCGTTTTTGTGGTTTTTCCCATTGAAATTTCATGAAAAACTATTTACGCCCTTTTTTTCAAACTGTCATAAAAAATTTATTTTGAAAGATATCTTCATTGAAAACACTTAACATTATCACCAACTATTATAGTTTTTAAAACACTTTGAATTTTTTTTTTTTCGTAATGTGTTTCCCCTTAAAAAACGTTCGCTTGAAAAATAGAAATGTTCTCTCAAAACTGTGGGTAGATGGAACAAAGAGACTTCCAATAGAAAATGATGGCCACTACAGTGGCGCCATCTTGGAGGACAACAACAAAATAAATATCTATAAAGCCACCTTAATTGATTGAGCTACCCTTCTTGTCTCTTTATAGAGTTCGATTTGGCCCCGTTTACACTTTAAACCACCTTAAGACTAATTTCGTTTGGCGATTTGAACACAAAATGTGTTTTTCTATCTTCATTGTAATTCGTGGTTTTTTTTTGTTTTTTTTTTTGGAATTTGGGGTCACAATTTTGCACGGGTTATTTTTTTTGGGTGTTTTTCGCCCACGCTCACTTTTGAGTTCCACTTAATTTTGAGGTTTTTTTTAAAAAAACTTCAATTTGTATTTTATAAAATATCATTGGACCTTATCACACAAACACAAAATTGTACAAATTTCTCTAATTTTTTGACCTCCTTTTTTTTCTGGTTCCTTTTTATTTGAAGCAAAAATTTCTTTTTAAGTAATTTTTCGGTCACAGGTTTTTCATTTCAACGGGTTCATCTCATTGTCGGTTTTGGTGTTTGCAAATTTTTCTCTTTATTTGGTTTTGAGATTATTTTTTTTTCGGGATTTTTTTTGTTAGCAATTTTTTTAAGACTTACAAACTGGCAGTAAATTACTGTTAGTAATTTTAATTTTGTAAAAATAATTAGTTTTAAGTTTAATTAGTTTTAGAATTTTGATGAAAAAGTACGACATTTGGTTAGAATTTTGATGAAAAAGTACGACATTTGGTTAGAATTTTGATGAAAAAGTACGACATTTGGTTAGAATTTTGATGAAAAAGTACGAAATTTGGTTAGAATTTTGATGAAAAAGTACGAAATTTGGTTAGAAGTTTGATGAAAAAGTAAGAAATTTGGTTAGAAGTTTGATGAAAAAGTACGAAATTTGGTTAGAAGTTTGATGAAAAAGTACGAAATTTGGTTAGAAGTTTGATGAAAAAGTACGAAATTTGGTTAAAAGTTTGATGAAAAAGTACGAAATTTGGTTAAAAGTTTGATGAAAAAGTACGAAATTTGGTTAAAAGTTTGATGAAAAAGTACGAAATTTGGTTAAGTTTGATGAAAAAGTACGAAATTTGGTTAAAAGTTTGATGAAAAAGTACGAAATTTGGTTAAAAGTTTGATGAAAAAGTACGAAATTTGGTTAAAAGTTTGATGAAAAAGTACGAAATTTGGTTAAAAGTTTGATGAAAAAGTACGAAATTTGGTTAAAAGTTTGATGAAAAAGTACGAAATTTGGTTAAAAGTTTGATGAAAAAGTACGAAATTTGGTTAAAAGTTTGATGAAAAAGTACGAAATTTGGTTAAAAGTTTGATTTAAAAGTTTGATGAAAAAGTACGAAATTTGGTTAAAAGTTTGATGAAAAAGTACGAAATTTGGTTAAAAGTTTGATGAAAAAGTACGAAATTTGGTTAAAAGTTTGATGAAAAAGTACGAAATTTGGTTAAAAGTTTGATGAAAAAGTAAGAAATTTGGTTAAAAGTTTGATGAAAAAGTACGAAATTTGGTTAAAAGTTTGATGAAAAAGTACGAAATTTGGTTAAAAGTTTGATTTAAAAGTTTGATGAAAAAGTACGAAATTTGGTTAAAAGTTTGATGAAAAAGTACGAAATTTGGTTAAAAGTTTGATGAAAAAGTACGAAATTTGGTTAAAAGTTTGATGAAAAAGTACGAAATTTGGTTAAAAGTTTGATGAAAAAGTACGAAATTTGGTTAAAAGTTTGATGAAAAAGTACGAAATTTGGTTAAAAGTTTGATGAAAAAGTAAGAAATTTGGTTAAAAGTTTGATGAAAAAGTACGAAATTTGGTTAGAAGTTTGATGAAAAAATACAAAATTTGATGAACAATAACAAATGTTTTGTTTTTCATAAAATTTCTAAAATTGTCGTTCACTAAATTTTAAGAAATTTGGTGAAAAGTACATAATTTTTAGAAATTAGAACAAAAAATTGAAAATATTTAAAGGTTTTAAGTAAAACAAGAGTAATTTTTTTTGAAAATTTGTACAAAAGCTTAAACATAGACAATAATATATAAAAAATTTAATAAATTTGAACAAAGAAAATTAAAATATTGAGAAATTTGCGGAAAATGATGTCACACCTAAAGGTCGGATCCAGACTTGAACAGAACAACGTTCCTAACCAGTGGTTCCAGTCCCCCACTCGTTCTTCTGTTCGGAACCGATCCACCAGTTGTCGGTTTTGCTCGTCACATCAAAGGATGTGCATGTTTGGGCTAGGAGGGCCAAGGTTACCAAATGTGGGAACACGAACAGAACATAGTTTGCAAACATGTTTTTTGTTCTGTTCAAGTTTGGACATTCAGGCCACAGCAAACAGAACAACGAACATGTTCTTTAGGAATGTTCGCGAACATTTTCTGTTCTCGTTTGGTCACGACTAAGAGTATTTCAAATTCAATAAGGAAACTTGGCACCAAAACTTTGAATCCTCTAAACAGGGTTTCAACATCGAGACTACGAATATTAAAACCTGGTATATCAATATTGGAACTCTGCTTTGAGGGTTCAAATTGAAGTTCAAGGTGCCAAGTTTCCTTTCAATTTTGCGTTTCTTACACAAACGACTTCGAGTTCGATTGTCTCGAAGAAACAAACTCGGAGTTTCGATGGAGGACAACAAAAGACACAAGGATGGAGAGAAAGAGAACACCCATGAGAGACATTGGGTTCAATTGATTAATAATTTTTCACCCAAAAGGAGTCGTTGGAAGACGAAGAAGAAACAATTCCAAATGTGAAGGGTGTGGATCCGAAGACCTCCCTTATGACACTTTTTATCGAGGCCTCCGATCTTCTCCTCCTCCTCCTCCTCCTTCGAGGGCCAGTTCACTTTCTTTTTTTGGTTTTTATTGATGTCCTTCAACTGATTTTTTGACAATATGATCATTTTTTTGGCTTGAAATCTTTTTTTTTTCTGTGGAGGCGACGATGGTTATTGAAATATCGCCCTCATTTTACTTAACTCCCTTCTTCGTAAGACAGAATAGACGATCGGAATGATGGTTATCGTCACTTTACGGGACACTTTAATTATTCAGAAGCTTTAGAATCTAAAAATGGGCGGTGAATTTTGTGACAGTTACTTAATAAAAAAATCTATTGGGGGAATTTTTAATACCGTTTTTTTGATGAATCTTGAGGCTCTGGGTTTGTTTCTCGAAGGTGCTGGAATTTCCAGATTGTTACTTAAAAGGAAACCAGAATATCCAGTTCCATTCTGGAAATGTTTTTATGAAGTTCCAGATCCTATTTGAAAGGGAATAAAAGTTTAGTTATTCTGGAAGTATAAATTGTTATGTCGGTGGCTCTCGGGACGTCTCGGTGGCTCTCGGGTAGTATTGGTCTCTGGAAGGTGCAATGGCTTCCTGGACAGAAACAGAAGTTCCGGTTTTTTGCTCGTGAAGAGTGAATCCTCCTCGGCATTCCGCCATGCTGTACTTCGATGATTCTTTTCGATTGACAGTGCCATGCCGAAGGAGACATTAAATCTTTTGTAAATAGGAAGCAGGAAACAGTCCTTTTATCTGACTTTTCCTGTGCCGTAAACAAAAGATACATATTTATTTACGATACTTAGTTAAAAACGTCACTGAAAATCCCATTATTTTACGTTTCATTCTGTTTTTTCTTTGATTTGCGTTTCTTAAAGATATCGAAGGTTGGCTTTGAAGTGGCATCCGGACAAGAACCCGACAAACAAAGAAGAAGCCGACAAAAAATTCAAGGAGATTTCTGAAGCTTATGAAGTTTTATCCGATGGTTCGTAACCGTCATTTGAGAACCGTAAATCCTCAAGGTTACGTTGTACTTACGGTGGGTTTATTTGTTTCGTCGTAGAACGTAAGCGAAGAACTTATGATCAATACGGCAAAGAAGGACTCGTCGGACGCGGTGGCCGAAGAGATTACGATTATCCAAGAGATTTTCCATTCACGTTCTCCTTCAAAGATCCGAACGACGTTTTCCGAGAATTTTTCGGTTGCGATCCGTTCGCCAATTTCTTTGGCCGTAAGTTTTTTTTTGGGGGGGGGGTTTACGAACGAACGAAGAAAAAACCATATTTTTTATATATAAAATTACAGATGCGATGAGGACGCCGAACGATCGAATCGAAAGCGCTTTTTTCGCTCCGAATCTTCACTTTGATACTTTCGCATTCGGATCTTTTCCCGGATTTTTTCCTTCCAATTCCGGGTGCGGAAACAGGTTTTGTTATTGTTTTTTATTGAAATTTTAGTAATTGTTAATTTTTGTCACTTTTTTTTAGTTTTTAATTTTGAACTTTTTTTGTTGCTGCGTTTTTATGTTTTTTTTTTGTCATTTTTGGCTCTGATTTTTTTTGTTGTTGTTCGAAGAACTTCTGGTCTCGAAGCAACTTTAAAAAAGAAATTCGAAATTTGTTAGAAGCTAGAATAGTAATTTTTTTCAGAATATCTTTCAAAATACACTATAGAAAAGCAACTTTATGATGAAATTGAAAGTTCATTAGAAACTAGAAATATAATTTTAAAAAAATGAAGTGAAAGTATTTTTGTTAAATCGTTCAAAATACACTTTTTTGAAAGCAACTTGAAGGAGAGAGAGAGGGGGGGGGAGCGTGTTAGAAACTAGAATAGTAAAAGGCTGATTTTTTCAAAAAAATGAACCAAGAATATTTTCAAAAAATTAGCAAAAAAATGAGTCTTCTAGTCTTAGATGCTTTTCAGCACTGAAATGAACTCGGGTGGGCCCAACAGACGTCTGAGGACCAGAAAAAACCCCAAAAAAGGAAAATATTCATCGAACCAATGGAACCAACTTGAAGAAATCGATAGAAACTAGAATAGTAAAATAAAAGGCTAATAGTATTTTCATGATATTTTGTAAAATACTTTTTAGGAAACCAACTTTGAAAGAAATTGAAAGATTATTAGAAACTAGAATAGTAAAGGACTGAGCTAAAAGTATTTTCTTGATTTTTCTTGATGAAGAAATTCAAAGTTTTAGTAGATGAAACGTTTATTTTGCGAAGTGTTGTGATATAAATTACTTTCACTTCATTTATTTGCTATTCTAGTATCTAAAAAAAAGCGTTTAAAATCTTAAAAGTTGTTTATAAGAAGCTGAAACGAGTTAGAAGTTCCGAGAGAGAGTGAGAGCCGTTTCAAAAACATTTAACCGATTGTGGTTCGTATTTTGTTTTTGCACCACAGTTATCATCAGCCGCAGTTTCCTCTTTGGTGCGCTCAAGATGCTTGCAACTCAAGGTTAAAATACACTTGATGACTCGTGGCTGCGTTCAGTTAATAAGCGGCTTTTGCGAAAGCTTGTTCAAAGAGCTCTTTGTATGAGGCGCCTTTCGTATCATACACGGACCAAGTGTTTTAGGTCAGTTTTTTTTTTGAAGAGTGGCGCCTCATATGTGGTAAACATTTTCGAGCCGCTTCGAACGCACTTAGAAGCTGAACGCGCTCCGTGTTTTTCTTTTGTTCTCCTTTTCCGCTTTTGTTTTGCTTATGTTTTTGTTGCACGTTTTCTGGCCTTGATGGGTAGATGTTTGTGATCAAATTTGCGCGAGTGACAATTTTGCTGTTTCAAAGTATCGAATGCGTTTCTCGGTTTGCTCCGAATATAAACAATTTCCGTACTTTTTTCCCTCATTATCCCCTTCACTCTCATTCAAACATTTGAGAGGTGGAGTTTAATTTATTGAGGAATAATAATAGTTCTCTTATGGAATCAGTTGTGGCCAAATTCAATGCCCAGCTCGAGCCGAAAAAGAGATACAGATCATAATTCAGGGGCGGCCTGGTTCTCTATTTTTTACTTTTCTTGCTTTTTTTGTAACCTTTTTTTGTGATGCCAATCGGTGTAAACTTGCATGCTTTGTTTGCTTTTCTAACTGTTGTCTTCTGTTTTACGAAAAAAAGTTATGTTTTGGTAGTTTTCGACTTTTTAGGCCCAATTTTAAGGAAGAAAACTTGGCACTTTTGAACTCTGATCAGAAGCTTCAAGTGTTATGGTCCAAATACAAGGAGGAAGCTTAGCACTTTGAACTTCAATTTTAACCTAAATTGAAGTGTTCCAACTTCAGTTAGGGAAACTTAGCCCACTTCAACTGAGTACCCTTGAGACGGGTGGAACTCTGCTCTGAGGGTTCAAGTGTTCGGCTGGGTGCACATCAAGCTAATAAAAGTGCAACATGAGTGAGACAAAAACGCAACAAAAATGGCAGATTTTGAATAGAAAACAAAACCGAAACAACTGTCAGCAGTACTCGATACAAAACCACGACAAATTTGAGACACAGCACGAAACAGATTTCGTGTTTGTTTTTGTAGCTGTCCTATGAAAGTACGCAACTGTTCTGTTTTAATACGAACTGTCCGCAACGGCACAGACAGAGTTGACAAAATGTTACATAATACAGAGACAAAACACAAACATTTTTGTTTACCGACTTCCAGCAGGACATGGAATTGTTTGTGAAATTGCAGACAAATCAAAAACAAAATACAGAAGTCGCAGTGTTGTCGCCAATTTGTCTCAACACCAAGTTTCTGTTTTGTTTGTTTTGTCAGCTTGATGTGGACCCGTCCTTAAGTTTCTTTTTTCAAAAACAAACTATTTAGCTCATTTCGGCAACAGTTTCAGCTTTTGTCAGTGCTTTCGATTATGCTTATCGTATTTTTACGATCGCCTTCGTAATATTAGAGCAGTTAAAATGTGCTTTTTTTTTAGTTCAGAGTGAATTTTATGTTAATTTTTCGTTTCTTTCGTTGTTTGCAATCCTCAATCCAACTTAGTTGTAGCATTCTTTTTTTTTGTTAAATCTCTCCTTATTTGTGATCAAAAATGAAATCTTCCATGTTTTTATGCTAAGATTGTGTTCGATTTTTCTAGTTTCACCGCATTCTCTAGTTCCGGTTTCGGAGATTTCGGAACACCTTCTGGACCTGGAGTTAGAAAAACGTCCACTTCGACCCGTTTTGTAAACGGAAAAAAGATTGTGACGAAAAAGTATGAAAATTTTACCTTTAGTTTTTTTTATATACGAACATATTGATTTCAATATCTTTTGTCAAAGAAACTGGAATTTCAGATTCTTCGACCGAAAAATAAGTTGTTGATTTTTTTGTCCGTGAAATTGCGGGTTCCGGTTTCTTAACGAAGAAAGTGGAGCCTTTGGGTTCTTTGATTGAAGGAATTGGGGTTTTCGATTCTTTTCTCGGAGAAATTGGAAGCTCTGTTTTTGTGGGATGAAAATGTAGTCTCCAAGTTTCTTCTGTGGTGAATTGGAGGCTCCAGTTTCTTCTTGGGAGGAATTTGAGGCTTCAGTTTCTTCTTGAAGGGGTTTTGGAGGCTCCGGTTCTTTTCCTAGTAATTAAGAGTGAATCCTCCTCGGCATTCCGCCACGCTGTACTTCGATGATCCTTTTCGATTGAGACAGTGCCATGCCGAAGGAGACATTAAGTCTTTTGCAAATAGGAAGCAGGAAACAGTCCTTTTATCTGACTTTTCCTGTGCCGTATTCGAAAGATACAGAATTATTTACGATACTTCGTTGAAAACGTGACTAAAACTTCGTTATTTTTGCGTTTCGGATACAACATTAAGAAACTTGAAAATAATTGTGCATTTTTCAATCAACCTGGACTGTTTGGAGGCTATAATTTTTACAATTTAGGTTTTTTTTAAGAGAGGTTTTAATGATTTATAAACTCGAATTGAAATCGTATCGAATCGGGGTACATTTTTGGATTTTTATTAGTAAACCGTAAATTCTCTTAATTTTTTAAAAAATCACAAACGGTTAATTAATTTTCTTATTTTTAACCGTAAAATTTACGATTTTTAATTGTAAACCGTAAATTTATGGTTAAAATTTTTCTGATTTTTAATCGTAAACCGTGGATTTTCCGATTTTTATTCACAAATCAATCTTCCGATTCGATCGATCCATTGGAAGATTTTTCGGTCATTGTCGTACCTTTCTAGCCTCTAAAACAATTTTGTTCTCAATGGTTGGTTCCGAAAAAGAGTAATCGGAGTCCGATGATAAAAACTGAACTTAACCGACGATTTTTTTTGTCGTTTCTCACTTTTATTTCAGAGTTGTCGAAGGTGATGTCGAGACGGTGACGATCCTCGAGAATGGAATAATGAAATCTAAAACTGTCAACGGTGAACCTCAAGCGATAAGTTATTAATTCGTTTAAAGAGAAAAAAAATTTCATTTTTTGTTACGAAAACATTCTTCAAGAAAAGGAAAAAAGAAAAAGTTGAAATAACTGGATTTTGACTTTCGAACAACAAAAAAAGACAGAAAAAAGTATTTCGGTTGTTATTTTTCGGTCAAATACGAATCGATCAATTCAACCGAAATAACTTCCAAATTCCGTTCGTTCTCGGTGTTTTTTTCTTTTCGGTTCGCGTTTAGGTCGCGATAGAAAGAGGATTTATTTTTTAAACAATTTTGCTAACTTTTTGGCAAAAGAACTTTTTTTTGGTGGAACATTTGTGATCCGTGATCTCTCGGTTGTTGTTTTTTTCTTCTCGAGAATTTTTTTCCTTCTCATTCGTTAAGCTCAGCTTAAATTTTTCTCGACTCTCGTGAGCTTATTTTTTTTCCCTCTTTACTACAAACTGCCGCTTTATAAAACGAGCTTTAAAAAATCTCGCCTGAAAGGAAAAAACTTTTTTGCAGTTTTGAAAAATTAAAACGGAGATGTGAAGCAATTTTAATCGTTAACGATTAATTATTATAAAACGGAAGTAGATTGCTGGATAAAAAACATTCCTTATAGTTCGTTCTCTCTTTTCTCGTCATTTCTTTGCTAGAAAAATATGTTCGCTCGATGTTTTTTTTTTGTGGTGTTTTTTTCCTTAATATTTTTAATCAAAGTGGAACTTTGATAAAGAAAAAACTTCTAAAAAATTATCTTTTGTTAGATAAATTAACAAAGCAAATTTTGAAATTATGCTTTTTTTCATTTTTTGTTTGAAATTTATTGAAAGGGGGGGGGGGAGGAAGCTGTATTCTTAAACGTTGCTTAAAAGGAAAGTGAAGCTTACAAACAAGGCTGAACTTTAAAGAAGGTTTTGTAGACATGTTTCCGCTTTAAGATGAATTTATACCGAAGAAATAGCAAAAACATTGTTAGTAGCAAAATGTTAATAAGAAATATGTTAATTAATACAACAAAAATGCTAATAACAATGTCTTTTCGCAAAAAAATGTTGGTAGCATGTCGGCAGAAAAACTGATTCATGAGTAGAATGTTATTAACAGTGGTGATAACAGAAATAACTTGCTAGTAACATTTTGTTAACATTCTTTGATCAAGGTGGATTTACACCGAAGAAATAGCAAAAACATCGTTAGTAGCAAAATGTTAATAACAAATATGTTAATTAAAAATTGCTTTTGACTGTTTTGGCAAATGTCGATGACAAAAATGCTAATAACAATGTTTTTTCACAAAAAAATGTTGGTAGCATGTCGACAGAAAAACTGATTCACGGGTAGAATGTTATTAACAGTGTTGACAATAGAAATAACTTGTTGGTAACTTTTCTATTAACATTCTTTGATCAAGGTGGATTTTCACTGAAGAAATAACAAAAATATTGTTAGTAGCAAAATGTTAATTAACAATATTTTTGACTAATTTGGTAAATTTCAATAACAAAATGCTAATAACAATGTTTTTGACAAAAATGTTGGTAGCATGTCGGGCAGGAAACTGATCTACAATTAGAATGTTATTAAGTGGAACAGAAATAACTTGCTAGTAACAATTCGTTATCAAAACTTCTGCTATTAACAATATTATTGACATGTTAACGAAAAAATAAATGCTGAAAGCAAATGTTATTTACAAAAGTGAAATGACAAAATGTTATTAACATTTCTAGAGACTTAACTGTTAAATGTTAATAGCAAATGTTAATAATAAGTTAATAACAATTTATACGCTGATTTTTAATGTTTGTTAAAAAAAAATTGCTAATGTGTTTGTGGCAATGTTACCTTCTGTGTAAGCTTAGCTTAGCTTTGTTTTAGTCCGTATATGGGTTATATTTGATAGCATAGCTCATTTTAAAGCAAAACTTAATTAAAGCTGAACTTCAATTCACATTTGTTTTGTTTTTGTTGCTTTATTTAAGCTATTAATTAGCTTTACATGTATTTCAAATGGCGTTTTATAGCAGGTTTCAAAAAAATTTGTCAAGATAAAACTAAAAAGAACTCTCGTTAAAACCGTGTCTTTAAGCTTAGCTTTATTTTAAGCAACGTTTTAGAAATATTCAATTGGAAATAATTGAACACTTGAGGGTTGTGCACTTTAGTTTTTACGACCTTCGAGATTTGTCGCCGGGTTTTAGTTTTGATTTTTCGAAACAAAAAACCAAATTATTTATTAATTCATGAAGAACATCGAAAAATTGCAGCACAAAAATATTTTCACGTCACGAAGAACAAAAACAAAATCGCGCACTTCACGAAAAAATAAATTATCGAACACATTTCACATTTCTTCAAACGTTAAACGGTTCTTAGTCATTTTTCCCCCTCGTGTTTTTTGGTCGCTTTTTTATTGTTTCAGCATTTTAAGAGCAAACTTATGTTTCAATTTTTACGTTTTTTTAAAATAAACTTTTTACTTTAGTCGAAGAAGGGACTTCTGGGATTTCAGAATTTTACTCGTGTTGAATCTTTTTGTGAAAAGTTTATTTTAAAAGATATTAAAACAGCAGGAATTTTAAAGTTCTAATAAAAACTAGAATTGTAAAATTGTTCCATGTCTTTTCAAGAATATTTCATGAATTTTGTCGAATTTAGGTAAAACGTTTTACTTTAAGATTAAGTTCGATTCAACTCAGTCCAATTGGTGGATTGCTCTCGGTCACAAATGATTGTCATTCAGGTAAAACAAGACATCATTGTTAAATTATAATCATCGTCCTAACAAAGAACTATCAACTGGAAAGGAATTTCGTAGTCGTAATAACATTTCGGGGGGAAAAAAGACCAAAAATATGCATCAATTCTAGCCATTAATTCTTTTAGTCTTTGAGAGCCCGTATCTTCTCTTAAGAAGATTTATATTTAATAAGTCATTAAGTAGGGCAATAAGTAAACGTCCGAAAATGCCAAGGTTTTGGTTATTTCTTCGGCCTAGAACCCTATCGAGAGGATTCAAGTTGAAGTTCGAATGCGAAACTTCAGTCTTCAAACATTTATTTTTGAAAAAAATATGGTGAAAATGCTTTTGACACTTCTAGTTTTTAATAAACTGCTGCTTTCTTTAGTTTCTTCTAAAAAAAAATACTGGAATATAAAAGTTCTTCGACCAAACAACACGAAGTTTGTGTTTTTTTCTCTTTTGTGTTTTTATTGTTTCAAGATAATGTTTTATAAGAAGTAAGATCACGAATTATTTATTTTTTAATGGTGAAAGCGATTTTTTTTAAAAAGAATCTTTTGATTTTGACTAATTATTATTGTCTTTTGTAACTTAATTTGAGCTTTTTTTTTGTGCGTATTTTTTTTTTTTTTTGGTCTCGAAAGTAAGAGAAAAGTTTTATTTATAACATGTTTCGTCTTTAAAGTTGTTTTATTTTCTCCAATTTGGCCGCACACAGACAAAAGCAACAAAAAAAATATGTAATGATGTACAGTTAAATGTTCTTGAATAAATTATTCGTATAGGTCAATTCTTAATCTAATTATGAGGTCTCTCTTTTCAGTTAAGTTCTTCGTAAACAACTGAAAATGCCTCGGAAATGCTTAACTAACCATAGATAGTTTACTTGCAAGATGTTCAGATTTTAGTCTTAATATCTTTAATCGAATGCTAGAAGGCTCTTGCCATAAACCTACTTCAAGTAAACTTTGCAGGGCGTTATATTTGGGTAGGGGTGACCACTCTAACAAGTTTGGAGAGATTTTTGCACGAACAGATTCTTATTACTGGTCATTTGTTCCCAGGGCGATTCGACAATGGAACTCGCTTGCTGGGGATCTTGTGCAGGAAAAACGTATTTTATGGGAGTCATAATTTTGTTTTGTTTTGACAATGCATATTCTATGCTGCACTTGGACTCTTGTCCCTCTGCTATAGGCCTTTATGGCTATATAAACAATTTTTGAACCAAGATAATATAACTTTTATTTTTGATCACAAAATTATAGATTAAAAAAAATTCGCCATAAATTAACATATTTCAACGACAAGCAGACATTTTTTTTTTCTTATTAAACGTTATAATTTGGTGATTTCTCTTTCAGTCTTCTCGTTAATATGCAGAAAGTGATCGCGATTCCGGTTGTCGTATAAAGCAGACTGTGCCAAAGATCTCGTACGTTCCAAACCATAAAATCGCAAAAACAGACGACGACTAATAAGAAACAAGTCCAAATAAACCGTCTTCGAACGTCGTTCAGAAGAAGAAACAGCTGAGAACATTGAATCGAAGCTTCGAAAAGAAACACAAGGCCGTAAAACGGACTCGTGCCGTTGTAATCCTAGATGAAAAAAAGGTTCTTAAGTAATATTCGGTTTCGGTTGGAGGAAAATAAAAGAAAACCTCAAAACCAGATTCGCTTAAAGCCAAAATCCCACGAATACAGTTGAAAAGGCCACAGAATCCGGTGACGAACATTACGATAATATCTAACGTATTCAGTGGTTTCCGTTTCGGCTTTGGTCCGACTGAAAAAGAACATGAAAAATGAAGGTTTTTGTGAATTTTTCATGAGGAATTCAAATGCATCGGATTTTCATGCAATATCAAGTAAATGTTTCTCAATCTGTGGCCCAAGAGCCACTTGTGAAGTAATAGTTCCCGTTTAGATCAGCCAACTATGATTTTTTTTTCAATCAAAAACGCTGGTTAGAGGCTAGAGGCTAGTCGACAACTGACAGTAACCCGACAGCTAGCCTCTAACCAAGCCTTTTATTGATTAGAAAAAGCATAATTGCAGTTGCTCTAATGATAATTACTTGACACTTGGGCCACAGATTGAGAAACATTTCGCGTGATTTTCCATGAAAATCCGAACTCTATTTATAACGAATAATTCGATCAAATTTAAAACAGAAATAAATTAGGCGTTTTTCAATCAGTGAGACCTTGTTTAGAGGCTATAAATTGGTTAGCTCTCCCTTGACCTTGAATTCACTTAAGTTTATCCTCTAAGCAGTCATTTTTGATTGAAAAACAATTATTTTTATCTTAGAAATTATATTTAAAGTCGCCTCACTGTAACTTGAAGCTTGTGACGTCAGAGGGGTTGACCAAAACGTTTCTTATGTATCATTTAGAAAAGGGCTGATCAAGCTGAAGTTCTGAACAAGCTTACAAACAAAAAGGTTTCTTGAGAACTTTCATGATCACCCTTTTTTTTTTCTAGCTTAGAAAGTTAACTTTTCAGTCAACCCCTCTGACGTCACAAGCTTCAAGTTACAATGCAACGACTGTATGTATTTAAAATTATGTATTGTTATGAAACCGCTGTTAGGAAAGGAGACGCTGTAAGCGTTCGTTTGGCCGTTGGATGTCGAAATGAAATCGGTCAAGAATAATTGATTTGGTGGCCGTAAACGAATCTCGAGACTCAGATCCGAGAGATTCACTTTCGTTACAAGGGAATTCGGATTGTTGTAACGTTGTTTCGTCTTCTGGACGATTGAATCTGTTAAAATTAATAATTTATTTTGAAAAAGAAAAAAAATTACTTTCAGAATTTTTAAAATTGAACTTAAATTAAATATTAAATTTTAAATTAGATAAATGTTAAATTTTAAATTAAGTAATTATTAAATTTTAAATTAAAATTATTAAATTTTAAATTAAAATTAAAATTAAATTAAAATTAAATTAAAATTAAATTAAAATTAAATTAAAATTAAAATTAAAATTAAAATTAAAATTAAATTAAAATTAAATTAAAATTAAATTAAATTAAAATTAAAATTAAATTAAAATTAAATTAAAATTAAAATTAAATTAAAATTAAATTAAAATTAAATTAAAATTAAATTAAAATTAAATTAAAATTAAATTAAAATTAAATTAAAATTAAATTAAAATTAAATTAAAATTAAATTAAAATTAAATTAAAATTAAATTAAAATTAAATTAAAATTAAATTAAAATTAAATTAAATTAAAATTAAATTAAAATTAAATTAAATTAAAATTAAATTAAAATTAAATTAAAATTAAAATTAAATTAAAATTAAATTAAAATTAAATTAAAATTAAATTAAAATTAAAATGAAATTAAAATGAAATTAAAATGAAATTAAAATTAAATTAAAATGAAATGAAATTAAAATTAAATTAAAATGAAATGAAATTAAAATTAAATTAAAATTAAATTAAAATTAAATTAAAATTAAATTAAAATTAAAATATTTATCGAAGTTAAATAAATATTTATAAATATTTTAAAAATATAAAAAAATTCAGAACTACGTTTTTGAAAGTTGTTTTAAAAAGTAATCGCAATTAAAATTAAAGTTTTGTCTTTTTCTTACAAAATATAATTAAAATTTTAAAGTAAAAAAATGTAAATTAATAAATTAATAAAATTAAATTTATTTAAAAGTTTGTGAGATAAAAAATCCATTTTTATATAAAATAATTAATAAACTAATTAAATAACTAATTAAACATTTTATAAATTTTATCTGAGAAAATTTTAATTTTTTTTTAAATTTTTTAAGAAATATCAATTACTTTTCTGAAAAACTTTTTAAAATTTTAACAAATTTACTTTAAAAGGAATTTTTATTTATTAATAATCGATATTTACGATATTCACTATCGATATCTTTTACCAAACTGAATGAAAGCATACGGTCGCATTGCAGCATGGACATCTCGAACCGTATACGTTGTGATGAACTCTTTGACTAATTCATCCAGAAAACTGAAGGCAAGGACCACAGGATATACAGATTTGCAAAGGGCCATATATGAAACGCCAAGGGCCTTCGTTATACTGCAAACAAAAACATTAGTAATAGCGCCGTTGTGTACTTTCCATACAGAAACCATTCAACGCACGCAGTCTATGCGATTAACAGAAATATTTTGAGTTACTTTAAATAACATGGTGGTGAACCAACATGGCGTAAATATAAAAAAAAAAAAATGAAATAATCGCCATGTTCGTACACCAAAAAGAGACTCCATCTTTCTGAGTAATGTCGCCAATAAAATTTATGCTGGACATATGAGGCACCGTTTATATCAAAATACAACAGTTATTCTAATTAACAGCAATTTAAATTACCATTATCATAAATTACTTAATATAATAAAATATTATATTGAAAATGATTTTAAATATTAATATATGAAGTCTTTAACATAAAATTGAAGTTTTACATTATTAATATTATGAATTTTGCTCTTTGACATAAACGGCGCCTCATACTGACTATGATCACTATAGTAAAAACACTTTCTACCATCTTTAGTTTCTACCATATTGTGTTCTAATAGAAACATTTACGAAAATAGGCAAAAGGACACAAGATGGCACCGCGCCTCTGCTTACTGAATGACGTGGGTTTCAGTTATGGACATTGAGCAGCGATCTTCGATGTTTTTGACTTGTTTCGCAATGGCTTTCATGTATTTCTTCGTCTGTTGAACGACTTGTAGGTCATCGGAATCGATAGAAGCCGAAAGCGGCATTCCATCGGCGTCTCTCACCATCATAGCGTACACAAGCATCGTACAAATTCAAGGTAAACTAAACTTTATTATTGAATTTTATATCAATGCCAATAGATGGCGTTAATTACAGTTTTGCTAAGTCTACCTAATTCTTCACGAGAATCTTGTGACGTCATAAGGGTTGACGTAAAATTTAGAACTACGTCATTTAATTTGACAATAAAAGAGGTGATATAAATAGTTCTCAATAGTTTAAATAAAATATATTTTACATTTTTTTTTGTTGTTGTTGTTTGTACATTTTTATCAGACAAAATCATACAATATCAACCCTTCTGACGTCATCATGTGAATTTCTTGGGTTTTTTTTTTAAGTTGTTTTACATCAACGGCGGCGGCTATTAAAATATATATTAGTCACTAGCATGAATGTCAAGCGTAGGCGGCGTTTACGAAGTTCTTCTGTGTAGCAAGTGTGTGGCACGTGCTTTGGGCGATGGGACTTGTTAACCTGGTCAACCACGTGTTGTTTGCCGATAAGAAAAATGATGCGATTTTTTTTTCTATTGTTTTTTTTTTCTTTGTTCTAAGAAACCTGTTTTTAGAAACTAGAAGGGTATCTTTCAAAATAAAACTTTTTACAGACAAAATTTGTATAAATATCGTCTGCTTTAAAGTTGGATCATTTTCAAACTTGAATAAAAAGCTTATTTTGAAAGATATCAACATGATAATCAGCCTGAAGTGATTGAGCTACTTTTCTAGTTTCTAAAACACTAAATTTTTCTTAAATTTGCGCGTGAATGACAAAATAGGCAGAGTTTGTTAGAAACTAGAATGGTATCTTAATCACTTAAAAGGGTATTGTCCTGCTGATATTTTTCAAAATAAACTTTTTATAGATAAAAATTAAAAAGAAATTGTCTTGCTTAAAATTGCGTCATTTTCAAACTTGAATGAAAAGTTTATTTTGAAAGATATGTAAATGATTGAGTTACCCTTCTAGTTTCTAAAACACTATCTATGAAAAACGCTGATGGAAGAAATTGAAAGCGTTTTAGAAACTAGAAGGGTAGCTCAGTCACTTAAGGGTAATTTTCACGTTGATATCTTTCAAAATAAGCTTTAGATAAAAATTAAAATAAATAAAAAGCTTATTTTGAAAGATATCAACATGAAAGTGATTAAGTTACCCATCTAGTTTCTAAAACACATTTTGCACCTGAAAGACAGGATAATCAGAAGTTCAAAGTTTTAAAACCACCTTTTTAATTAAGTGAAGAATTGAAAGAAAAAATGTTAAGACCATATTTTTCTATAATTTGAAACAGAGAATTTAATTTACATAAGACGACAAAATACACTGAATATTATTAATCTATATATTATTATTATTATATATAATATTATTATAGTAATAAGAAGATCAATTGAAAATTCTTTTTTTTTATGAATAATTAATACAAAAACAAATGAAGAAGAAGACAAAAACGATAAATAGAGAAGAAGAAGAAAGAAGAAAATGTTTTAAAAATTGTTATATTTTTTTTGTAGAAATTTCTTCATTTTTATCTCCTCAAAAATATCACAGAAAAAACATACCATTTATAATAATAACGAAATTGAGGGGGGGGAGGGGTCGGGAGGAGGCTATGTTGGTGATAAGATAGGTAAGTGGTACCCAATTTTTACAGGCAATTAGAAATCGGGACAAACAGAAGTTGGTTCCGCCCCTTTTTTATGACGACCGGCAACTTCTAATTGGTTTGTTTTGTGGTTTGACGTTGAAAAAAGGGCGGAGCATGTGACGTCAGCCACTACATAACTAACAAATTAGAAGTTGCCGCTCGTCATAAAAAAGGGGCGGAGCCAACTTCTGTTTGTCCCGATTTCTAATTGCCTGTTAATTGATTGGGCTGGCGATATTTTGAAAAAATGGAAATCGATCCGATATTTTAAAAAAAAAATCGATTCTTAACGATATATAAAAAAATCGAAATATCGAAAAAAAAATTAAAATATCGAAAAAAATCGAACTATCACAAAACTGAAAAAAATGGAAATATCGAAAAAAAAAAAATCGAAATACGAAGAAATTGAAAAAAAAATTAGTGAAAACCTAGTCAAGTATATTTCGTGAACAATATTTTTTAAAAAAATATCGATATATCGAAAATGTTGCCAGCCCTACATTATAATTGGTTCCCACACTTATCTTACGTACATTAATTAAAAAAAAACACAAACTAATTAACAAAATACACAAATTCTTTGTAAAGGTGAAAAAAAATTATGCTTTTCAGCAATTTAAAAAAAGGCTGTTTAGAGGCTAGAATTTTCTCAGATTTAAACCACCTTAAGATGGTTTTATTCTATCTTTTGAGTAGCAACATTACTAGAAACTAGAAAGTGTTTTAGAAACTAGAATGGATAGCTCAGTCACTTAAAGATGTACAAAATTCGTTTGCCTTAATTTTGGATCATTTTTTAAAATGATATAAAAAGTTTATTTTGAAAGATAATTCAACTTGAAAATTATCCGTAACCTTCTAGTTTCTAAATCACTTTCTAGTTTCCCCTCTTCAGGGAGGTTTTAACTCGTAGATTATTTTGTATTTCAAATGCAAAAATGAAGAGAAATTTCTGTGTTTTTAAAAACTAGAAAGGTAACTCAATCACTTAAACGGTATTTTCATGTTTTTGATATCTTTCAAAATGAACTTTTTATATCATTTTGAAAAATAATCCAAAATTTAAACAGACGAATTTTGTAATTTTTGCTTTTATAAAAAAAAAAGTTTATTTTAAAAGATATCATCATCAAACATGAAAAAAACCTTAAATTATTGAGTTACCCTTCTAGTTTCTAAGACAGAATAAATCAATAAGCGTTTGGATTCAGCACACACAAAATTCCTTTGCCCCGCCCTTTTATAAATGACAGACCAAATATGAACCAATTAAAAATTGAAAAGGGCGGAGCATGTGACGTCAGACCAAATAACATACCAATTAGAAATTGCCGGTCCTCATAAAAGGGGCGGGGCAAATACTATCTTGCTGCGCACACTGTTGGATCCTGCACGCACAAAAAAATCCGTTTGCCCCGCCCCTTTTGAGGACCGACAATTTCTAATTGGTATGTTATTTGGTCTGACGTCACATGCTCCGCCATTTTCAATTTTTAATTGGTTCATATTTGGTCTGACGTTCATAAAAGGGCGGGGCAAAGACTATCTTGCTGCACACAAAAAAAATCGTGTTTGCCCCGCCCCTTTTATGAGGACCGGCAATTTCTAAATTGGTTTGTTACTTGGTCTGATGCCACATGCCCCGCCCTTTTAAATTTTTAATTGGTTCATAGAAGGGCGGTGCAAACGAATTTCTGTGTGCTGAATCCAAACGCCTGTGGATCCAACTGCCTATGAATAAACAATTAGCCTCTAAACAGTCTCTTTTTCACTGAAATTTGCATAATTTTATGTCGCCTTATTAATTAAATTAGAATAATACACAAATTGGATTTTAATACATTTATATATTTGTTTTTTTTTTGAGGGGATACTTGAGGGAGAGAGATTAATTAAAAGGGGGCGGGGTTAATTAAAAGGGGGCGGGGTTTATGAAAAATGAACCAAAATATATTTGCTATAATAATAATATCGATCTATTTTGGAATGTGGTATTTCATTCTAATTGATTATTTTGTGGATAAATATTTCTTGATTTTTTTATTGATAATTTTTAGTTTTATGGGTGTGTTAGAGGCTAGTTAGAGGTTATTTAAGGAATGAAGGAGGAGGAGGAGGAGGATCCCCCTTAAGGGAAATAGCGGAATACAACAAGCAACTTGCATTCAGATACATTAATTAATTAATTAATTGTGGAATTTGTTGCAATTTTTCTTTTTTCAAAACAAAAAATTTCATTTTTGCTCACAAATCTTTTTTTTTTGACTTAATTTCGTCAAAAAACAGTTTTTCGTTAGAAACTAGAAGAGTAAAAGTATCTTTCATGACGATATCTTTAAAAATAAAACTATTGAAATTTTAGAGACATATTTACAATATTTTTCATCCATATTTATGTTTTTTTTTAAACTTTAAGATGAAAAACGTTTATTTTTTAAGATATTATAAGATTGTTAGAAACTAGAAAAGTTAAAAGTATATTTTTTTTTTAAAAAAAAGTGAAATTTGAAACAATTTTTAATTTAAACTTTAAGAAAAGTTTCATTTTATCTTTTTAAACTTTATTAGAAACAAAAAAAAAACGTTTATTTTAAAATATTTAATTAGTTAAGTGTATTAGAGACTAGAATAGTAATCGAATGTATACTTTATGTCATTCATTTACTAGTCTAGTTTCAAACAAACTTTGAACAACTCCGATTTGATATGAATATCTTTCAAAATAAACTTTTTTTTGAAAAAAATTATATAAAAAAGTTTATTTTGAGCGATATATCGTCATGAAAATTATTTTCCCCTTATTCTAGTTTCTAACAAACGTTTGAGTTTTAAGTTTGCTTAAGTTCAAAGTTTGTTAGAAACTAGAATAGTTACAACGTCTTCTGAAAACTAACTTCACATTCAATGTATTCATCGATTCATTCATTATCAGTGTGACGTCACCTCCATTGAAATATATGGACGTGACGTCACATCACCTGAACAAATCGATGAATAATGGAATATGCAGTACGTTTGTGTAAACTTTTCAAAGAGTTTTTATACCAAAAAAAAAAAATTACAGTTCATCTAACAAAAAAGTTGTTGAGAGTTGAGAGTTTAACTATCAGCAGCAAAAACAACTGTCTGACAGTTGAGAAGACCAATCACGAACTTTCAAAATTAGTTTTAAATCAAGAAAATTTACAGTTCACTAAAATAGTTCTTTGAAATTATGAATATCCACTTGCGAGTTTAACTATCAGCAGTCAAAACAACTCTCAGATAGTCAATGGAGACCATCACGAACTTCTTTTAATACAAAAATGCTCGTAAATTTTATGAAAAACAGAACCAAAAAAAAAAAAAAAACCGTTTCTATGAAAAAAGTGAGCATTTATTATTTTATTTTTCAAAATAAACGAATTCCGAGAGGAAAAACCAAAAGCAGAAGAAGATTTTTTTTTAATGTTTTGTTTGGGACTCGATTTTTGTGACTAGGGAGTTTTTCTTTCGTCCTTTTATTTCGACGACACACGAAGATTCTCGATAAACTCTTTTTCGAAGTTTTCCTTTTTTATATGTTTTTCATTTAAAATCACTCCATCGCTTTACTGAGGAATTCGAGGAACCTTTTACCGTATTGTTCGGGATGAACGGTCGATATTTCGGCTCCGGCTCCGTGTTTCACCGTCTTTGCAGCCTGAGCAGTTCGCTTTTTGATGCCGTAATTTGTGAGGATGTCGATCAGAGCCATGAAGTAGATCTCTTTACGTTGTGCACCTTTTAAAATATTTACGGATAAAAGAACACAAAAAAAAAAATGGTTGTACAGAAAATAAAAACATAAGAAACGAACCTACGGGACAAAAAACAAGTACGGAGCTTCCGAAAAGCGTATTTTAAACGAAATTAAAACTGTTTTAGAAACTGGATGAATGAATTAATGGAGTGATTACTTTTTCATGACGATCTCTGTTTGGAAATAAACATTTTTTGATAGTTTCGAATCAACTTTCGATTGTTATTAACGTTTTAAAACTACCATTAAAATAATTATTTCCAAACAAGATCGTCACGAAAAAGTAATCACTCCATTAATTTATTCATCCAGTTTCTAAAACAGTTTTAATTTCGTTTAAAAGATGTTTCTGAGAAGCTCTGTACTTGATTTTCCGTAGATTCGCTTCTTGAAATGTTTGTTTTTTCACCCTCCGAACATTTTTACGGAAGCACGGTCACGAGTACGATTTATAAAGACAAAGTTTACGATCGAGAATCACCTTCATAACTTGGAATTGCGTAAATGTCGACCCTCGGATTGATTTCTCCGTTCCGTTGGTAACGCATCGCTTGAGGACTATCGGGTGGAGTCTGATTCCCACCGGCTCCACTTCCCTATAATAAGAACGAGAGCCTTTTATTTCCCACAATCCCATTCTTCTTTTCACGGTGGCGAAAGAGAAGAGAAAAGAAAAATCACCACGGAATCGTCGTCATCTTCGACTCCATTCTCTTCGTCCACTTCGGATTCTTTCTCTTTCTCTCTCAGTTCTCGTTCTTCGAGTTCGGCCTTTTCGCAATCGTGAACTCCGAGCAACAAACTGTAATCCATCAGATTGAGTTTACTGAGGAATTCGACGTCGGCCGTCAAAGTCTCCAGAAGTTTGTCTTTCGCTTCGCCTCCGATGAAGATACGGACTCCCTCTTTTACGAAATCATTATCTTTAAACGTCGGAAGGTCTTTTTCCTGTTTAATTTTTTGTTTAAAAGACGACGAAATCGTTAATTTCAAGAAGGACTCTTTTAAGTACGATGATAGTTAAAACTTGCCCTTTCTTTGTCGCTGGCCTCTCGATCGACGGTCGAACCCTTTTTCGAGAAAGACACAGAAAAACGAAAAACGATTAGTCAAGTTCTCGCAAAAAAGGACGAAAGATTTGTTTAAGAAGCAAATTTCCACATTAAGAGAAGAGATCAAAGTTCACCTTTAAGTCGTACTTCCGATGGACCGTAAAATGACTGCTGAAAACGTTCCTCATGACGACCAGATAAGTTTCGGCTCCTTCGACCGTCAACCTGTACATTCCGAGATACTGAGGCAGAAGACTCTTTCCGTGTCTCTCGACGATGTACTAAGAAAAGGAAAACGGATCCACAGAGAGATCGTTTAGAAGGGGATCGAAAGAAGCATCGAGAGTCCTCGATTTCGCTCTCTTACGGGATGATACTGCTTCAGTAAGTGATGCATCCGTTCCACTTCTTCGCTCGTCAGCGTCTTAATAAAGAACATTCCGTCGAAAGAGATGAAGAATCGAGCTCCACTTCGACCGGGTGAGTCCGTGCTCAATGGCTGAGACTTTGAAAGGGAATACTAAGGAGAGAAAACGGAGGTTTAAGCTCGAATTTCACAGAAGTTGGCAACTCGGCTCTCGAACTTTAAATCGAAACCTCGAAACAGAATTCCACTTTTCAAGTGTAACACCTTCTTCAGAAGGTTCAAGTTGAAGTTCAAGGGTCAAGTTGTGGATTTTTGAGCCTTTTAGTTACCATGTAATCGAGATCGTCGATTCCGAACCTTTCTCGAAGGGTTCTGAAAACCACGGGACAATACTCTTTCACTTTGAAGTGGCTTGGCATATTTTCCCTGTTAATTTCAACAAAAACACGGGTTTTTTTTTAATTTGAGTGATTTACTCTGTAAGCAGCTCAAGAGGGCTTGTGGCAGAGGGACTACTTAGTCCTAAAAACGGGTTATTTTTCAAACTGAACTATAAAATTGTTTATTTTGTAAGATATATTATTGCAGAATGAAAAAAAAAAACTTCACATAATTTTTTACCATTCTAGTCTTGAAAACAATTTGAATTTTTTTTATAATGTTGTTTCTAAAAAAAAAAAACGTTCACTTGACGTTTTTGCGTTCAAATTTTACCAAAAAAAAAACGTCTATGGAGCTTAGCATTAAATGCAGTTAGAAATCGGGACAAACAGAAGTTGGCTCCGCCCCTTTTTATGACGACCGGCAACTTCTAATTGGTTTGTTTTGTGGTGTGACGTTGAAAAAAGGGCGGATCATGTGACGTCAGCCACTACATAACCAACCAATTAGAAGTTGCCAGTCGTCATAAAAAGGGCGGAGCCAACTTCTGTTTGTCCCGTTTTCTTATTGTCTGTAGAGACGACTGTCATAAAAAAAGGCAATTAGAAATCGGGACGAGCAGAAGTTGGCTCCGCCCTTTTTTATGACGACCGGCAACTTCTGTTTGTGTGGTTCGACGTTGAAAAGGGCGGAGCATGTGACGTCAGACTACATAACCAACCAATTAGACTAGGCCAGACGTTATAAAAAGGGCGGAGCCAACTTCTGTTTGTCCCGTTTTCTTATTGTCTGTCTGATTTTGGTATATTTTTCTAGCTTTTAGCGTAGTTTTTTTTAGTAAGTATTTTTCAAACAACACATTCTGTTATTCATCGATTTATTCAGCGGTTTGCTTATGTAACCAACCAATTAGAAGTTGCCGGTCGTCATAAGAAGGGCGGAGCCAACTGAGGTTTTTACCTATTTCTAACTACCTGTCTTAGCATTAGCCACTGCAGTGACGCCCTCTGGTGGAATAAAATCAAAATAAATAACTATTCAGTTGAGTTTTAAAGATGCGAATATTTAAATATGAAATTCTAAAAGACAAAAGCAAAATTCTGAAAACAAATGAATTTCTTCCTCTTTTGTGTTTAATTTTTTGTTTGTTGTTTTCAATTTAATAAACAATAGATTTTTATTTTCGTAAAAAAAAAGAGGAAGATCCGGAAAATTTGTTGTTTTTTTTTTCTTCAGAAAAAAAAGTTCAAATAGAAAAAATAACTGAGATTCTTCGAACTGTGACAATAATTTTATTTTTTTACAAAATTAAGAGATTCCTAATTTTAAATGTTGCTTTTAATTTTTTTTTTTTTAATTTTACCAATTTTGTATTTTTCCACAGATTTTATACTTAAGATTTTTTTTTTCCGATTTTAAATTTGACATTTTTTCCGATGATTTTACTAATATTTTATATTTTTTCCGATTTTAAATTTTAAATATTTTTCTAATTTTAAATTTTAAATTTTATTCCGATTTTAAATTTAAGACATTTTTCTAATTTTAAATTTTAGACATTTTACTAATTTTAAATTTTAGACATTTTTCTAATTTTAATTTTTCGATTTTTTTCGATTTGTTTTTCTTCTAATTTTAAATTTTTTTCCGACTTTAAATTTAAGAAATTTTTCTAATTTTAAATTTTAGACATTTTTCTAATTTTAAATTTTAGACATTTTTCCGATTTTAAATTTTAGACATTTTTCTAATTTTAAATTTTAGACATTTTTCTAATTTTAAATTTTAGACATTTTTCTAATTTTAAATTTTAGACATTTTACTAATTTTAAATTTTAGACATTTTTCTAATTTTAATTTTTCGATTTTTTTCGATTTGTTTTTCTTCTAATTTTAAATTTTTTTCCGACTTTAAATTTAAGAAATTTTTCTAATTTTAAATTTTAGATATTTTTTCAACAAATATTTTCAAAATTATGTCTTAAATTTCCATATTTTTTTTATTATTATTCAAAATTCAAAATTTAAAGCTTAAAATTAAATATTTTTTTTCAAATAGAAGAAAAAAAGCGAAAATGTTACTTCCGGTTGAATTAACAACAATGGAGAAATTATTTTAATAAAATAATATTATAAAGGGGGGGGGGGGGGGGGGGGGGAGGGAGGGGGGTCGACGCCCAAAACACAAAATAAGTGATTAACATTTTTATAAATATTAAATTTTAAGCAATTTTCTTGGGCGTCGTCGTCAACGTCGTCAAAATTAGTTCATTATAAAAATAAAACAGAAATTAAGTTTTAATATTTAATGAATTAATTTAATTGACATTAAGTGCGATGACGTCATATTTCGTTTTGCATAATTAATAATTCAAAACATGTTTTTCGACAGTTTGTCTTCAGAGTCTCAGATTTAAATATCTGCTAGTTTCTTTTCTACTCTCAGACAAATCGAGGTTTCCAGAAATATCTCATCTTGACAGTCTACTCTCCGACAGTTTTTCTTTCTTTCTAGATTTAACTTGAGAGTTAACTAATTGAGACTTAGTTAACTAGCAGAGGTTTTCTCTCAGATAGTTAACTATGAAGAAAAATAACTTAATCAAGGTTTAACTCTCGAGAAATATCTTTTCTTGATAGTCAACTCTCTGAGAGAAGATTTTTATATTTAACTTGACAGTTAAATAGAAGTTTTCTCTCAGATAGTTAACTATGAAGAAAAATAACTTAATCAAGGTTTTACTGTCCAGAAATATCTTTTAATGACAGTCAACTCTCCGACAGTTTTTCTTTCTTTCTAGATTTAACTTGAGAGTTAACTAATTGAGACTTAGTTAACTAGCAGAGGTTTTCTCTCAGATAGTTAACTATGAAGAAAAATAACTTAATCAAGGTTTTACTGTCCAGAAATATCTTTTCTTGATAGTCAACTCTCTGAGAGAAGATTATTTTTATATTTAACTTTGAGAGTTAACTAATTGATAGTCTGGATTATTCAGGAAAAATCTTGATAGTCACCTATCTGAGATTTATAACTCTTTATGTCCCGTTCTCTCGAGAATTAACTAATTGAGACTCTTAACTGACTGACGGTTTCTCTCAAGACAGTTTACTATTAAGGAACTAATCAAGGCTTTCAACTGTCGAGAAACACACTTTTTTTTAATAGTTAACTCTCTAAGAGAGTCAATTTCTTGAGAGTTAACTAAATGAGACTTTGTTAACCAAGACTGAAGTGTTTTCTTTGACAGTTTACTATTAAGGAACTAATCAAGGCTTTCAACTGTCGAGAAACACTTTTTTTTTAATAGTTAACTCTCTGAGAGAGTAAATTTCTTGAGAGTTAACTAAATGAGACTTTGTTCACCAAGACTGAAGGTTTCTCTCAGACAGTTTACTATTAAGGAACTAATCAAGGCTTTCAACTGTCGAGAAACATTTTTTTTAATAGTTAACTCTCTGAGAGAGTCAATTTCTTGAGAGTTAACTAAATGAGACTTTGTTAACCAAGACTGAAGTGTTTTCTTTGACAGTTGACTATCAAGGAACTAATCAAGGCTTTCAACTGTCGAGAAACACACTTTTTTTTAATAGTTAACTCTCTAAGAGAGTCAATTTCTTGAGAGTTAACTAAATGAGACATTATTAACCAAGACTGAAGTGTTCTCTCAGACAGTTTACTATTAAGGAACTAATCAAGGCTTTCAACTGTCGAGAAACACTTTTTTTTAATAGTTAACTCTCTGAGAGAGTCAATTTCTTGAGAGTTAACTAAATGAGACTTTGTTCACCAAGACTGAAGGTTTCTCTCAGACAGTTTACTATTAAGGAACTAATCAAGGCTTTCAACTGTCCAGAAATACTTTTTCTTGATAGTCAACTGTCTTGAAAGAATTTTTTTAACGAGATTTAGCTTAAGAGTTAACTAATTGAAGCTTTCTTTACTGACTCTCGACAGTTAACTATCAAGAAAATATATTTCTCTACAGTTGATAACCTCAATTAATTAACTTTTAAGATGAACCTCATTAGAAAAAAAACTGTAGTTAGTTTTACGATTTGAGTTTATTAATCCGAGACTTTTAATTAAATTGTGATTAAATTTCTGTTGATTTTATTGGTTCTAATAAAACCCCAAACTAATTGTTTTTTCTAGGATGAAAACAGAATCTTTCTAGTTTTTATTCTATTTGTTGGTCTCTCTCTCTCTTTCTCGATCAGCCAATCGAAAACGTGATTTTTTTTCGATTTCATTAGGAAAAAAAAAAGCGAGAAAAATATTAAGTTTGTAAAGAAAAATCAATAATTTCCGTTTCTTTGGAGTCCGGAAGATGATTTTTCTATTATTTAATTTTTATGGTCTGCGGTTTTCAAAATCGCATTCATAACTTTGGTTCCGGAACGTTTCATTCTTTAACATTTTCACCAAGTTTTTGCTTTTTTTTTTTTTACAGTTATTCGAGGTTTTATTGCCTGCTTTCACACATTTTTGGTTCATTTTTTTGTGGATTTTTAGCTATTTTTCTCTGATTTTGTTCCAAATTTTAGTTATTTTCTTCTATTTTCGAGCCAACTTCTCTCAGAAATTAGCTATTATCAACCATTTTGTACCTGATTTAGCTATTTTTATGCTTTTCTTTCATATTTTAGTTATTTTAGGCCATTTTGTTTCTATTTTCGTTATTTTAGGCCATTTTGTTTCTATTTTTTTTTTTTAGTTATTTTGTTTGTTTTTAGCTGTTTTCTAGCATTTCGTGTTTGTTTTACTGTTATTTCGTTTCTGTTTTCAGCAAGCAAATGACAGAAAATAAGAGAAAATTCCAAATAGAAAATGGCAGAAAGTTTAAAGAACATTTTCTTTAAACTTTCTGCCATTTTGTTCCGGAAATTTCTTTTAGATTTTGCAATTTTGCTTCTACTTTTTGGAATTTTCTCTTATTTTCTGTCATTTCTGGCCAACTTCTCTCAGAATTCAACTATTTTGAACCTCGTTTTCGCTATTTTTTGTGCTTTTATTTCATATTTTAGTTATTTTAGGTCATTTTGTTTCTAGTTTTTAGTTATTTTGTTTGTTTTTTAGCTGTTTTCTAGCATTTCGTGTTTGTTTTACTCTTATTTCGGTTCTGTTTTCTGCCATTTTGTTTCTACGTTTTGGAATTTTCTCTTATTTTCTGTTATTTTGTTTCCATTTTTGGCCAACTTCTCTCAGAATTTAGCTATTTTCAACCATTTTATACCTCGTTTTCGCTATTTTTTGTGCTTTTATTTCATATTTTAGGAAATTTTGTTTCTAGTTTTTAGTTATTTTGTTTGTTTTTTAGGTGTTTTCTAGCATTTCGTGTTTATTTTTCTGTTATTTTGTGTCTTGTTTCCGGACATCTTCTTTTACTTTCCACCATTTTGTTTCTATTTTCTGTAAATTTCTTTTAGATTCTACGATTTTGTTTCTAATTTTTTTTGGAATTTTCTCTTTATTTTCTGTCATTTTGTTTCTATTTTCGGGCATTTTCCATTATGGTTTACCCTTTTTTTTGGAAGTTTTAATAGAGATTTATATGAAACTCACTTATTAAAAAGATGATTGTCCACTTTAATTTTGCTAAATGCTTTGAAATCGTCCGGCATCAACATTACCGGAATATTTATGTGACCAAGTTCATTTATCTAAAAATAAAAACAAGAGAAAAATTACAAAAAAAAAAATCATTCAGACAGTTTTAATGCAAAATTCAACGAAAACACGCCGTTTTTAAGGTGGTTTATCACAAAGTAAAGCTGATGACGAAGTGTTTTAACTGCTTTAATGCGCCAGAACGCTGAAAACAATGCGTTTTAGCTGCTTTAACGCATTGTAAAGCTGAAAAGAAAGCTGTTTTCATACATTGACGCATGTCAAATGCAAGTTAAGATGCATTTTTGATCGAAATAACGCTTCCTAATCGTTTTAAAGCATGTTCCTCTTGGAAACGATGTGGTTTTCATGTTACAATGCACGCCAAAAGCAAATTAATGCGTTTTCTTGTAATTAACGCATATCAAGATCAAATTAATGCGCTCATCGATCAAAACAACATTTCTTAATCGTTTTAAAGCATCTTGCAACTGAAAACGATGTAGTTTTCATGTTGTAATGCACGTTAAAAAGCAAATTAATGCGTCTTGCAACTGAAATTGATGCGTTTTCATGTAATTAACGCATATCAATACCAAATTAATGCGCTTATCGATCGAAACAACGGTTTTTTTTTAATGGCTTTAAAGCGTCTTTCAAAAGAAAATGATGCGGTTTTCGCTCGTATTAACGAATTCACAGGTTGAATATTGATGGAAATTGTTGTAATTTAACGATTTTTACGCTTTTTTTCGTCGTTTAAATCGATGAAACTTACAGAATGATTAATTCCCCACATGAAAACGGATAAAAGTGGTTCATTCGCTCTGAATAATTTCACTTTCTGATGTTTAACTCTGAATTTCTTCTTGATTCTATAAGAAGGAGTGGATGAAATTGCGGCCGACATTTTCTCCTGTCGTTATTTAACGATTTCTAAAGAGAAAAAACCGAAAAAAAAGTCAAAATCGTTGATTTTTCTCTCTTATTTCACGTTCATTACGAGCAGAAAAAAATCACCGAAAACGATCAAAAACACCGATTTTCACCGAAAATTCGACGTTTTTTATCGTCCAAAACGTCGTTAATCGTTAAATGCACTCCTTTATAACGATATTATTGTTTAAAGATGAGAAAAAATCTTCGTTTTCGACGCACAAATTCCACAAGAAACATCACAGAAATCCGATAAAATTTCGTATAAAAATGACAACAACAAACGGATAGATGGAAAAAAAAAAGTTGCTTCTTTACGGATACGTTCACGGTAAACACCGGCATGACGTCACACTGACTGCATTTTTACAATTAATAGCGGTGGTGTGACGTCATACAGATCCTTCGTAAAGATTTCAACCGCAGATATTAATGTGGTCTAGAAGGTCGGCTTTAAGATGCGTTTACAAACAAGCTAAAACAACCTCCGCTTCTTTTCAATTCAACTATATTGGAAAACTCAGCGTCACTCCGCCCTTTTTATTTTTATTAAGCTTGACGACAAATGTACCTATGTTATTTATGTGCTCGCTGTTGTAATACAGTTCATTACATAGCGTTAGAGGACGCTGTAGTAGTATCTTTATGGTTTTATAGTCTAAATACAGTAACTACCGCTTGGTGCGCTGCGTTCAAGTGTTACGTTTTTATTTATAGGGACTGGTGTCATGTTAATTTCTTAAAGCTCTAATAAGCAGTTATCAGGCATACGGTGTAGATATTAACACCAAATTATCCTCAAAAATTGATGTACAATTCAGGTGATCTAATATGGCGTTTATGATTTAATCATAAACCGTATACCAAAGAAGCACAGCAGCCATATTAGGTCACCTATTTTGCAAATCAATTTTGAATCATTTTTGCTACCTTTTTACAATATTTCTTTATACACGTATACACACTGGTCTTTTTAATTTAACATCAAAATATACACGACGTGACAATCCTGAAACAAGAAATGTGAAAAAAAAAAAAGTACATAGTACACCATTGAAGCAAAAACGCCATATTAGAACACTATTTTTATTCATTATTCTACAGCTGAGTTGAGACTTTTTATTACAATTTTCTATCAAAAACATCGATTATTTATTTAACTTTATTTAAAATGTACATTTTAAATGTTTTTATACCTAATAGAAATTTAAAAAAAACTCAAAGATATTTCGTTTTTTCCTGAACTTTCTCATCACGATGACTTCCATCACAAAGTGGTCTGTGGTTTGTCTGTTTGCAATTACAGAACCAATACTCTTTATCTTCCGGTGCAATGAATTTTACAGGCCTCAATACACTCCTCAGAAGTGGTCCATTATGACTTCCGTCACAGAATGGCTATTAAAACGCGCAAATAAATAAACGATCAAGATATCAGACGATCCGATAATCGAAACGTACTTATTCGGGTACACATTTTTATGCAAAATATCAAGCAAATGTTTCTCAATCTGTGAGCCAAGAGCCAAGAGCCAAGTGCCAATTGTGAAGTAATCATCATCATCATCCTGCTTTTTCTAATCAAGATTGGTTAGAGGCTAGATGTCTGGTTACTATCAGTTGTCAACTAGAGTTCTAGCCAGGTGTTTTTGATTGAAAAACCATAATTACTGCTTGATCTAAACGGGATTGTTACTTCGCAATTGGCTCTTGGGCCTCAAATTGAGAAACGTTTGCTTGATAGTGCATACAAATCCGTGCCCTAGCGAGCTTACCTGCGATCTACTTAATCCACATGCGCACCAATTGTAAACTTGACCCTTTTTGCACGCAAACTTAAATGGTTTCTTGTCGTAAATCTTTCCTTTCACTTTAATCTGCCATTCGTAAGTGCATTCCTTTCCCGGATAGTTGTCCAATTCGGCCGGTTTCTCCACTTTCTTCTTCGTACTGTTGTTGTCCATATCAACACAACACATGTGGATCTAAATTAGAAACAAACAAACATAAACAAGAAAAGCACATGGTCCATGGAGCACGTGCAACATGCACGGGAGCGACCTCCTGACCTTTGACCTCATCATTGGCGAAGTTGATAATTTGGTACTGCTGTGTCTGAAAAGCATCGTGTTTCTTACTAAATGTTGAACTGCCATCGTTAAATATAATATTTTCGTTGAAAGTTTCTTTATAACTTAATTATTAAGTTAAGAAAAAAACATTTAAAAAAAAACACAATGCGGAAACTTTTCTGTTATAAACAGACAGCAGCCATTTTAGTCGCCGCCGCTGACACTTTCACAAATAATATAGCAGCCGCCGCTTGCACATTGCGCGGCTGTTCGCCACGTTGCGCTATAAAAAATAATATTACTTTCACTTGTGTCCTTATGTAGCTCATTTTTGACATTATATTCTGGAGACAAAAACGACGGAGTTAAACTAAAAATATGCTGTAACGCATCGCTCAAATGTATTAAGTAAGTTGCAAAATTGGTTTACAGTATTTGTTGTACAAATATGAAGTTTTATTAAACAGCAACCAGAATCATTCAGTAAATTGATACAGCACTATAAGACACAAAATGGATGTCTATTGTTAATACGTGACATACAGCTATAATGACAAGCATGAGAGTAATATTGTATAATGAAGCTATTTAATAGCAAACAATGCCGATCAATAATTATATCTAAGGCACTGCAAATTGAAGCTGGTGACGTCAGACGGGTTGATAAAAAATTTAGTCTTGTTTCACTTTTTTCTGATTAAAAAGGGGTAATAACAAAATAATACAAACAACTTTTGTTTAAACTTTTAAAACCGGTTTGCTATCCTTTTTCAATCAAACTAAATGACACAAATTCTGGAAATTTTGTTAACCACCTGATGACGTCATGTACTTCATTTTAAGGCGAGGTTACCGTAGACTTGTCATTAATCTTCAGCATGTCACATTTTTCATTGTGCCTATAGCGAATGTGTTTTATGTCATACGTGGCACTTCATAATTGAGTGGTTGACGTCAGCACCATCTGTTGGATGTTTTATGTAACTCGCACAGCTGGTTTTCTTTTTTTTTCTTCTGACATTCAGAGATCTGATAAGCAGCCGGTAAGTTGTAATCTTATGGTTTTTAATTAAAAATCTGATAATTACGATAGAAATTATACGATTTTCAGATGTGATACGATATAATTATGATCTTTCTAGTGATATTTAACGAAGAAAATTGTTTTTATCGGATGATATTTGCGATTTTAGCCGTAAAACGCGTTAAAATGACGTGTTTTGCTTACGTGGATTTAGTGATTTCCACGTCTCATTTGCATATTTTTCGATATTTTTTTAGGTTCCAGGTTAAGATGAAAGGCCCTTTGACGTTTATTTTGAATGTAGCAATCATTGGATATGTTCTACATTCTACTTGGTCCGTATTTTCGTTGTTTATGCCGTTAGAATGCGATGATACGGACAAATGCATCACTCCTTTTTTACTTTACGGACATAAATACAGAGTATTACGTCAGATTTGAATACTTCTATTGGAATCAGTTTTAATAAAAGAAACCTTATTTCTTGTTTTCAGCTTTCGTTGTTCACTTCTACGAAGAAAAAAGTTGTTTCTGCGAGTCGTTTGAATTCGCTTTGGAACAAGGATAACTTTGATGTCACGAAACCGTTCGAAGTGTTGGTTAAATTATTAACTTTTCTAAGTTGCAATTAGTTATCAAACGCAAGAAATTAATTTAAAACGGATAAATATTTTGGATATTGTTAAGAATTTCTTGAAAAGTATTGGAAATTTGGGTTATAAATTAGAAAATATAAAGAAATCTGCATGAAAATTGTCATAAACGTTTGAGAAAACTGCCAGAAATTATCAAGAATTCATAAATTTTAAAAAGGCTACCAATTGTAGTAAGACGATATCTTTAAGAAATTGAAAGAAATTATTATAAAACTTTAAAAACAGAAGTCTGCCAACACATATCATGAAATATGATGTAAATTTAATGAAATCTGCATTGAACTGTGTAGAAATTACAGAAAATGTGAAAGAAACTTAAATAATTACAAAAAAAAGCTGATTCGAACTGTAAGTAAAATTGCAAGAAATTTTGAGGAAACTAAATTGGTGTGAAATTCCATTAAAAATTAATAGAAATCGATTAAAATTTGCTTAAAACTGCAGAAATTCGAAGAAATATGCAGAATATTTTAAGAATTTTCTATAAAACTCTTAAATATTTGAAGAAATGTGTGGAAAATTGTGAAAAATTCGCTTTAAATTACAAAAATTGAACAGAATCTGCAGGAGATTGCAGGAAGTTTTCATTAAATAATAATGAAATTCTAGTAATTCCAGGTTATTTTTTAACTTTTGCAATTTCAGGTTTTAATCGTTTTCTTGTTAAATCTGTTTTTAGGACACTGAACGTGTCGATTCCTCAACAGACTCGTAAGAACGGTACTTTATTCATCCACGCTTTTCTGATGCCTAAGTTTCGTCAATCTGAGTCAGCAGATCATCTTCTGAGCAGTCCGTTCTCGTATCACTTAACGTCTCCGCTCACTACTTATCGAGTTCCAAACAACGAAAAGTTCAATTTACTCGGAGACGAAACGAAACGAGAAGAAGTACGGACGGTCTTAATTTCGTTGAAAGTTCATTTTTTTCTTCTTCATAATTTAATTTTAATTTATAAAGAGCGGAACGAAAAAAGTCGTAACTCATTGGAGACAAAAACTGACGTTGAGTATCGTTGACGAAGTTATTCCGATACCTATTCAAGGAGTTCCGTACGAAGTTTACGACCTTTTGAGGTGACAAAATCGAGTTCGAAATTGAGATTTTTTTTTCGAAGCTGTTATTTGTTTAACAATATTTTTTTGAAAATTTATTTTAGGTTAACTCCCGATGGAGAATATCTTCCGATTTTTTACGTCGATACGTTGAGTAGTCTTATGAGAGACTACAAAGTAAGGGTTTTTTTAAATATCGACCTTGTTTTTATGAAGTTTTACGCGGAGAAACGCCTTGGAAAACAAACAAACAAGGGAAAATCTAATAAAAATACAGAAATGTGTTGACAAATATGGGGAAGGGTGTAAAAAGCAGAAACGTTCGAAAACATCTACTGTAATTATAGAAACTGTGAGAAAATATGTTGGGGAAAATTGCGGAATAGCAGAGAAATACATGGGGGAAAAATCATGGAAAGGTTAATGAAAAGCTGAAAGATGTGCAAAAACGTGTAAAAAGTTTAGAAGAGGCGAGGAAATTCGTTGGTAATAATGAAAAACCTTCGAATATTGAAGAATAAGTGTTTAAAGATGCTGAGAAACGAGGAAATATGCAAGGTAAATGCTGAAATACAGGAAAAACATGGAAAAGCTAATAAAAAACGGAAAGGTTCTTGTAAAATCCGGAGAAAAGGCAACGATAACGTCAGAAATCGTGGAAAACTATTGGAGAAACAACAGAAAGACGAAGCTAAGAAAAAAAAAGTATGCAGAAAAACACAGAAATGTGTGTGTGTTGAAATGCAGAAATGAAGGGAAACTAAAAAAAACTCAAGGAAGTTAATAAAACGCGGAGAGAAAAGCAAAACGCAACAGAAAACCACAAATGAGCACTGAAAAACGCGGTAAAGAATTGTTTTTATTTGGAAAAAAATGGGAAAGCTAATAAATGGTATAGAGATATGGAAAAACCTGGAAAAACTAAGTATGTTTTGAAAGTAATAGTAAATGAAGGGATTTTCACGATGTTATTTTTCAAAATAAGCTTTTGACGCGAATTTGAAACAGGTCAAATTTCACTTTGAAGTTTAAAAATGAGTGTTTACTTCGGAAGAGCTACAAAACCAACTTAATATTGTCGTATTTGTAGCAAACTATTAAAAATATACTAAACATTGATAAAAGAAGACTCAAGAGTCGAGTTTGAACTTGACTTTTCTAATGGATCGATTCGGTTTCGTGCAGGTTTTGGACCAAAACAGCAGCAAAGCCGAGTTGATCTTAAGCTACAATCCGACATCTCTTGGTAAACTGCGATTCATGACTCATGTCGAGTCGTCCATGGAGCAAATGGAAGATTACGGTGAGGTTTTTTTCTTAAATAAAAGTGTCGGAGTTCGAAAAAGAGAAAAACTTCTGTTGTTTTTATTTCTTTAAGGATTCTCGAGAAAGGATCTCGACGACATGAAAATGATGTTCACCGATACGAATCTCGTCGTTTTGTTGTTTACTTTTATCGCAGCTGCTTTTCACGTAAAAGAAAATTTAATAATTTTGTTAAATATAATTATTATTAATTGTTTTATTTTTATTTTTCAGTTGTTGTTTGACTTTCTAGCATTTAAGAACGATATTTCTTTCTGGCATCGTCGTCGTAACATGGCCGGACTTTCGACTCGAACCCTCGTTTGGAGGTGTGCAAGTCATTTGATTGTTTTCTTGTATTTACTCGACGAAAAGACGAGCATGTTGGTCTTGGTTCCGGCTGGAATCGGAAGCGTCATCGAGGTCAAAATCAAATATCTCGAAAAGAACAATTTTATTATCCGTTGACTTCTCTCTTTTTTTTTTTTTGACTTTTTTTTAATTTCGAATCGATCGTAACTTTGTTTTTAATACGAACTTTCTTCTTTTTTGATTTGTTTATAGATTTGGAAGTTGAAGAAAGCGATGAAGGTGACTCTCGTTTGGCAAAAGTCTTTGCCGAATCTCAAAGTTAGTGTCTATTTTTTGTCTTTCTTGATTTTTGTTGTCTGTTTTTCTTAAGTAACTTTATGAAGAAAAGAACTTTTATGAAGAAATTCGTAAATATTTGATTTTGAAATGTTTTCTGAACAGATGAGCAACACTCGAGTAGAAATTGAAAGCGTTTTAGAAACTGGAACGGGTATCTTAATCACTTAAGGGTATTTTTTTCATGTTGATATCTTTCAAAATAAACTTTTTATAGACAAAAATTAAAGAAAAATATCGTTTGTTTCAAACTGAAATAAAAAGTTTATTTTAAAAGATATCAATCTGAAAATATCCTTAAGTAATTGAGCTACCCCTTCTAGTTTCTAAAACACTTTCAACTTTGTACTTCTAAAAGACAAAATAACCAGATTTCAGAAAGGAGTTTACGCTTTTAAAAGCAGCTTTAAAGTTGCTTCAAAATTGTAGAAAGTGGAAACTTTGTGTTTTCTGTTTTCGTTGATTCTTGCGAGTTTCGATAAAAACAATTTGGAGCCCAAAAGTCTTTTTTTTATTTCGTAAAACAGTTTGGAGTTTTATCTGCTGAAGAAGAGAAAACTGGTGAATACGATGCAGAGGTAAACATCGATCTTAAAATCGTCGTTAAAAATCTGATCTCCAAGCTTAAATTAATTCATTTTTTATATTAAAAGATCATGAAGTACTTGTCGTATCTTCTTTATCCGTTGTGTCTCGCAGGAGCCGTTTACTCTTTGCTTTACACACCTCAGAAAGGGTGAGCGACGCAACTTATGACGTAAATTAAGTCACTTCTTAACTAAGTTTATCGTTGTTTTATGTTTCTTTTAGGTGGTACTCTTGGTGTATCCGTTCTCTAGTCAACGGTAACGAGAAAGACAATTGTTATGGAATCGTAAACCGAAAAGAAAAGTTTTAAGAATCTGTTTTAATCTTTTTTTTCCCCAGGTGTTTATGGATTTGGGTTTCTTTTTATGTTGCCACAGTTGTTCGTAAATTACAAACTTAAGTCAGTGGCTCATCTTCCTTGGAGGTCTTTCATGTACAAAGTACGAAGTTTTTACGTTAACAACTTGAAATTGACAATTTTTTCTCCTTTCTTTCATTTTAATTTGTGAAAAAAATGATAAAAAAATGGTTCATTATGAAAGATATCGTCATGATGATACTAATTATTTACTATTCTAGTTTCGAAGTAAACTTTGAATTTTCTTTAAAGTTTTGTTTTTCGAAACTTAATTTTTTTCTAATTTCGTCTAAAAATCTTTTAGTTTTGTAAATTTAGAATTTTAAACTGCGATAAAAAGTTTATTTTAAAAGATATTAATTTGAAACTGTGATAAAAAAGTTTATTTTAAACTATATTAATTTGAAACTAACATAAAAAAGTTTATTTTAAAAGATAATAATTTGAAACTGCCATAAAAAGTTTATTTTAAAAGATATTAAGTTGAAAAATATACAAAAAAAGTTTATTTTAAACTATATTAATTTGAAACTGTGATAAAAAGTTTATTTTAAAAGATATTAATTTAAAACTGCCATAAAAAGTTTATTTTAAAAGATATTAATTTAAAACTGCCATAAAAAAGTTTATTTTAAAAGATATTAATTTAAAAAAATATACAAAAAAAGTTTATTTTCAAAGATAATAATTTGAAACTGTGTTTAAGTGATTTATTTACTCTTCTAGTTTCTAAATCACTTATCATTGTTAATTCTGAAATAGAGAATTTTTTTCCAAATAAATTTCTAATTCCACTTCATTTGCATATTATGCTAATTAAATTATGTTTTTTTTTCAGGCTTTCAACACTTTCATCGATGACGTGTTTGCATTTGTGATCACGATGCCGACTGCGCATCGTTTCGCTTGTTTTCGAGACGACATAATCTTTCTCATCTATTTATCTCAGAGATGGTTCGATCTCGATTATATTTCGATTATCGATCGGAAAATATCTTGAATTTTAAAGTATTTTCTCTTTTAAAAAAAAAACAAAACAAAACATAGGATTTATCGTGTAGATAAGACGAGGGTCAATGAATTCGGAGCTTCATTCGAAGACGAAAAAAATAAAGAAGAAAAAGAAGAAATAAAAAAAAGTGACGAAATCACGAAGGAAGACAACGAAATCAATAAGGAAGACGACTTAATCAATAAGGAAGAAGACGAAATCACGAAGGAAGACAACGAAATCATGAAAAAAGACGACTTAATCAATAAGGAAGACGACGAAATTGAGAACGAAGTAGAAGCCAAGAAAGAGAAATGAAAATGTGTTTTAGTTTTGGATTTTCTTCGTAGTTTTAAGGTGGTTTTTTTAAAGTGTGAACGGGGCCTCTCGAACTCTTCGATTATTCTGTCTGAAGAACAAAATGAAGAGAAAACTAGAAAATGTTTTAGAAACTAGGAAGGCAACTCAATCATTCTTAACTGTATTTTCATGTTGATATTTTTCAAAATGAGCTTTTTTTTGTTTATAAAAAGGGTTTATTTTGAAAGATATTAACATATAAGTCTCCTCCTTAAGTGATTGAGTTACTACCCTTCTAGTTTCTAAAACACGTTCTAGTTTTTCTTAATATTGCTCTTTTGTAAAACAATAATCAAAGAGTTTGAAAATCAGCTGTTTATAATTTTAAACCTTAAAGTTAATGAAGAATTAATTTAATTTAAAAAGGTCAAATCAAAATGGGTTTTTTAATTCATCGAATTTTTTTTAAGACAAATTTTGTTTTCTTCTGTAAATAATTTTTATTTTCCTTTAAAAGTTTTAAAACATAATTTAAAAAAAAAGAAACAGTTAAACAGTAAAATGATTAATCAAAACTTTAGGCGTAATAATTTAGGTCTAAAGTTTTGATTAATCCTTTCACTTTGTTAAAATTCGAGACTAATTTTTTGTTGCATAATTTTTTTATGATGAAGAATATTTAAATTATGTTGAATTTTTTGTTGTTGTTGCAAAGTTTATTTATTGACTTGTGTTTCAAATTTCAGAAGCAGGCATTAAGAATAAATTGAATGTCTTTTTAGAAGCTAGAAGTGTAAATAATTCACCTAAGGTTGTTTAATTTGGAAAACAGACTAATCGTAGGTCACTAAAGGTGACCTACACTTCAGAACTGTAGGTTAAATTGAGCTTGTTGCATGGGGACTGGTGGGTTGCACATGTAGGTCACCATGTTACCCACAGTTCTTCTCTAAATAGCTATCTGGAAGTCTAGGTTACTTAGTGATCTACGATTACTCTGTATCATTTAATTTGCATAAATTTACATAATTCTGATAATTTTTTTTAAATGAATTGCTGTAAAATTATATAAGTTCTAAGGTGGTGGTAAATGCTCGTAGATTTTCTGATTATTTTGTTAATGTGTTTTATAAAACTAGTTCAGCTCAGTCACTGAAGAGTATTTCCATATTGATATCTTTTAAAATAAACTTTTTATGGCAGTTATAAAATTGCACAACAGATGAAGTTTTTTTTAAATTTCATTTATAAAAAGTTTCTTTAAAGTTTCAGAAAAAATAAGCTAAAATTTTGAAAGAAATCTTGAGTTATAGGGGGGGGGGGGAGGTTGTATGGGGAAGGTCGGTAGACTCTGATTGAAACAGAAGGTAAAAGTTTTTTTGTGGAGCGCTTTTGTTCAAGTTCAATTTTCTCACATTTATGCATTTTATTGTAATAGCGCTTTAGTTAAACAAATTTAGGCCCATTGACCTAAATTTAAAAATTTGAGTTAGGTTTGTTTGTAGCGACATTAGTGGCGTAGATGTGCAACAATAGAAGTGAATAATTTCAATATGGCCAGGCTTTGTAATCAATAACTTACCTCATCCTGAGAGGAAGCGTGTGACGTCAATGGGGTTGATAGAAATGTATTTTTATCTTAAATGAAAAAGGTAATAACAAAAGATTATATAAACCCTTTTGTTTAAGCTTTTTATAAAGTTTATTATGATCATTTACTATTTGATTAAATTACATAATCGTAAATTTTACATCAACTCCTCTTACGTCGCAAGTTTATTCTTACTGATGCAGGTATAAATATTGTCTTTATATGTCTTTAAGTAAAAGCGCTTTATTTGATGGAGATGTGTTTTAGAATTTAGACACTTGAGGGCGCGCAGTGACAATTTGTTGTTTTTTTAGTGTCGGCTGTATTTTGTTTCCGTTCGTCGTTTTAAGATCAGTTTTCATTCAAAAATCGTTTTTGTAACGTTGTTTATGGCACTAAATGACAGTTTATTATGATATTTTTGTGCGAAAGAGCTAAATTTTTGGTTTAACGTACGCGTTATGGTAAAATTTCACGTAAATTTGCGTTGCAGTGTGTAGTAAAATGTGATAAATGGCGGGTAATTTTTGGCGGTTTCCGATGTCAGCTCATTAAGGTAATGAAAATTTGATATTTCTTCCTGGTTTTGTCAAACGAAAAACATGACACGAAAACAGAGTTATCTATTTAATTATTTGTTATTTTATTTCAAAAAATATCGCAAAATAAGTATAAATATGTGGTAATTGTCGTGAGACATTAACAGAATATATTTGAAGCCCATCAATGGGCAGTAATATGGCGATTCTAATATTTCATGTATGTGTTTTTGTCGCCATCTTGGTACGTTTTTAATGTTGTTTTCAATGATTTGTTTAGTATTCTGTTATGCTTCAATATGTCATTGGCAGTTGTATTGTTTGTCTTCATGTAAATTATTCTATAGCGTTTTTAATCGGTTATTTGTTTGAAGTGGCTTCGTAACCGGTTATTAGTTATGACGTCATTGTATTTTCGTCAGCTGGACTCAGCTGTCAGTTGTTTCTGTTCGTCGTTTTCTAAGAAGTTTCCGCTGAAAAATCGCGTTTTTAACGTTCATTTTAGGCTAATTGATACCGTAGTAAGGAGTTTTATTCGCAGTAAAACGAAATGTTCGTTTTAAAGTTCGCGAAATGATGAAATTTTATGTTAATTTGTGTTGAGGCGCGTAAAGTTAGAAAAAAAAAACCCGGCAAAATTTTGGCGGTTTCGGGTGTCATCTCAAGGTAAAAAAAATCATATTTTTTTGTCTGTTTTAAGCATTGTTCTGTCTTGTTCGAAGTCCCAAATCAAAGCTATGACCCCGAAATAATATTTATCATAAATATATTTATCATTTTATTAATAAAAAGTACGCAAAAAGCGAAAAATGAAAAACGGACCTTTGGGGCATTTATAACAAATATTTGAAGCCAATTAGGTGTATTAATATGGCGTTTTTATATATATTATGGTATGCGGCTGTACCGCCATTTTGGTACATTTTTTTATCTTATTTAATATAGGGTCTGCTAGTGAATTGCGTTATGCTTCGATTCGTATAATGTAATACTATATCTCACGTTCTTATATTGGTTTCTGATTTTTGTTAGATAACCGGTAGTATTTAAAAGATATTAGTAACCGGTTAGATAAGTGACGTCATTACACTTAATTTTTTTTGTTGGTAGTGGCGCCACCTCTCGTCTGATAGCCGTTTTAAAATGATTTATTTTTTAAAGCGAATGAATTTTACCTGAAATGGGATTAATTAATGACATTTTTTTACTTTAATTTGACCTTTTTTTTCTTCTAATTAAACTTATGATTTAATTAAGATTGTTTTCAGCTGCTGGCTCATGTACCATTGGAACAACTTTCATTTGGCCCGCGAGCCGTTAATTTTATTTAGCCCACAATACTTATTTGGCCCAAAATACTTATTTAGTCCGCGAGAGAACGAAAATATTTATTTGGCCCACAAGCTACTGAAAGTGTTTATTTTGTTCGCATGTTGCCAAATGTTTATTTGGCCTGCGAGCCGCCAGAAATATTTATTTGGCCCAAAAGCCATTGAAGTGTTTATTTGGCTCACGAGCTGCAAAAAGTGTTTTAGTCCGCGAGCCAGTAAAAGTGTTTTTTAATGGGCCACCAAAATAGTTTATTTGGCCCGCGAGCCACTGAAGTTGTTAATGTTACCCGGGAGCCAGTAAGTGTTTTAATGGACCGCGAGCCACCAGAAATATTTATTTGGCCCAAAAGGCGTTGAACTGTTTATTTAGCTCGCGTGCCCCAAACAAGTGTTTATTTGGCCCGCGAGCCACAAAAAGTGTTTATTTAGTCCGTGAGCCACTGAAATTATTAATTTTACCCGCGAGCAGGAAAGTGTTTTAATGGGCCGCGAGCCACCAGAAATATTTATTTGGCCCAAAAGGCAATGAAGTGTTTATTTGGCTCGCGTGCTCCAAACAAGTGTTAATTTGGCCCGCGAGCCACAAGAAGTGTTTATTTAGTCCGTGAGCCACTGAAATTATTAATTTTACCCGCGAGCAGGAAAGTGTTTTAATGGGCCGCGAGCCACCAGAAATATTTATTTGGCCCAAAAGGCAATGAAGTGTTTATTTGGCTCGCGTGCTCCAAACAAGTGTTAATTTGGCCCGCGAGCCACAAGAAGTGTTTATTTAGTCCGCGATCCACTGAAGTTGTTAATTTTACCCGCGAGCAGGTAGGTGTTTTTAATGGCCCGCGAGTCACCAAAATTGTGTTTATTTGGCCCGTGAGCCACTGATAATTCAAATCAATTGATCTGAACCAATAATTCTTGTTGTATTCTCGTGTATTTTGTACTTTGTCGTTGTTTTTTCGCCAAATGAAAATGAAATCGTTGAACATTTTCATTCTAATCCTTTTTCTATTGTTTTTTATGAAATCGATATCTTGGGGGGGGGGGGGGAGATCTTTCTTTTATCATTAGTTAGGATGATGGTCGCTACGTGGCGCTGTAATCTCTATTATAAAAAGAGCAGATTTCTTTCTGAATTCGCTCAGTTTGTCGCTTCATCTTTTTCGCGTTCGTTCGTTCGTTCTTCTTCTCTTAAAATCAGGTTTTTTTCGCGCCGTGAATCACAGTGGACGGTGGTTTTTTTTTCGCAGATCTTTTCGTATTTAAATCGAGCCAAAAGAAGAGATTCTTATCGGCTTTTTCAGTTTCGTTTACGGGTTTTTATTTGATTTTCGCATCTTCGTACTTTTTTCATGCAAAAAGCGGTATTGCAGTTTTTACTAGTTGAAAGTGTTTCATCGCGATGCAACTAAAATTGAGCAACTTTGTTGGCAAGTTGCCTTCTTCTTGGTTATTAGTTGCCTGAAATAGTTGCTGGGTTTTTTATTTTTCGCTTTCTTTCTCCGCTGTTTGTTGTTTTTTAATCAAAAAACAAAACACCAATAAGATGAGTTTCGTCGGACTGTTGCGTACGTTTTTAGGAACTTTTCTCGTTATTCTTCTTAGCGTCGATTGCGTCACTTCCGGTGAGTTGTACTCGTTTAGCGCGTTGTCTTTTTTTTTAAATTAATAATAAACAAGCTTTTAAGTTGGCGCGTGAGACTAGAGCGCCCTCTAGCTGGTAAGATCGTTTATAAACAGCTGATTTTCGATTTCAGAAGAGTAAAATTGAAGAGAAACTAGAAAGTGTTTTAGAAACTAGAAGGGTAAGAAGAAGGATTTCATGTGCGGGGGATATCTTTCAAAATAAACTTTTTCAAGACAAAAATTAAAAAAATATATTGTCTGCTTAAGAGGAGAGCTCCATAGAAAAAATACGTGTGTAAATGCACGGTAGATGGCGCCATGCAACCTCCATAGGTGGCCAAACTCCACACGTGCCAATTAAGTTGAAATCGAATGCACCCTTTTAGCCTCTAAAAGTGCGTCCAAAACAACCTTGATTATCAGAGCACGTGGACAAACTTATACCCAGAACAATAATATAAGTGAAAAGAGAGAGAGCACGTGTAGAATAATAGTGATGACGCAATTAAAAGTTTGGCCACGTGCAAAAAAAAAGGAAGTCGGTACATTTCTATGGGAGGGAGGGGCTAGTGGCGCCATCTAATGCTACGCGCAAAAAATAAATGATCTACTTTTGCATTCTTAAAGTTGGATCATTTTTTCAAACTGACATAAAAAGCTTATTTTGAAAGATATTGTCATGAAAATGTCCTTAAATGATTTGATTTACTCTTCTAGTTTCTACAACATTTTCCAATTTCTTTTTTTAATTTCTCTGCTTCGAAAAATTGTAGGTTAAACCAGAATTCTAAGTGACATTGAAAGCAATGACTTATACCTAGTACTCACACACAGCTGATAATTTAAATGCATTTAAATAATAAACGTGTTCTACGGAGCCCTGTGAAGGACAAACAAACAATATGTCGAATTCAATTTATTCAGTTAATAATCTGAAAATATTGAGTTAATACTTAAATATAATTAAATAAACTATTGACATTAAAATATTGATTTAGTATTTCAATTTAAAATATTAATAATTAAAGTCAATTTTTATTTGGTTCATGTCCTTAACGGGATTCCGTATAATTCACCTAAACACATTTAAATTGAATTCATTTAACTCATATGTGTGTGTGTACGAGGTATTAGAGGGCGCTCCAATCTGATGGGTGTCTTTGGTTGACTAGGAATGAAAGAAAATATAGTGATAAAACCGGAAGTGAAGTTGACTTCCGTTTCATTTGATACACGATTTAAAGAGTTGTTGTTGTTTTTGGTTGCGTTTTTATCTTTCTTTTCGATCAATGGTGGGATCTAAACAAAGAAAAAGGTGTTTCTATTGTCTTCTTAGAAAAAAGTCTGCTTCTTTTTTGAAACAATTGTTGTTTTTTCTTAGTAAAAAAAAAGATAAAAAAATGGGAAACAAAAAGATGTAAAAAAAGGCTCCTCCTCCTCCCCCTCCCCCCCCAAAAATGGGCCACAAATGAAAAATGAGCTTCTTAGAAAAAACAAACAGCGAAAACGAAAATCAATTCCTTTTTTTCATAAAAAAAATGAGCAACAGGCTTCATTTTTATCTTTTTTCTATGTTTTGATATTAAAATTATAGAAAAACCAAGATGGCCGTTACATAACATTGGACGCCATCTTGGTTTTCAGTTGATCTTATTGTAATTTGCTAAAAAAATATGCAATTGATGGAATTTTAGAACTTTTTTACAATTACAATTATAAAACAATACTCATCAGGCAGTTGGTTGGCCTATGGCAGAGGGATCTTAAGAACCAAGTGCTGCAAGGCGCCCACATTCAGTCTTCGTACTTTTCCATATATTAGAAATGATTAAAGACTAGAAGACTAATTGAATGGAAAAACTATTTTCGGCTTTTTTCTCAAACTTATCTTTCAAAATAAACTTTTTATTACAAGTTTGAGAAAACGGCCGAAAGTAGTTTTTCCTTGAAATTTCAATGGAAAATCCACGAAAAACGGGTCATTTTTCAAACTGAACTATAAAATTGTTTATTTTGTAAGATATTGCAATTGAAAAAAACGAAATCAATAAAAAGTTTTTTTTTCTATACAATTTTCAAAAGTAAATTAAATTTTTAGAAAGATTTCCATTTTTCTCTCTTTTTGTCGAAACTTCAAAAAGAAGAAAAAAAAATGGCCGCCATTTCATCAACAACATAATATATATTCCATAGAAGTAGATCAACTCCTATTTTAAAGTCAGTTTAGACTAAACGAGAAGAAATTCAAAGTGGTTTAGAAACTAGAATAGTTAGTGATAATGTTAAAAGTATTTTCAATGATGATATCTTTCAAAATAAACTTTTTATGACATTATCATTGAAAATACTTTCAACATTATCACTAACTATTCTAGTTTCTAAAACGGTTTGAATTTCTCGTTTAGTCTAAACTGACTCTTTAAAATAGGAGTTGATCTACCTCTATGGTATATATATATTATGTTGTTGATGAAATGGCGGCCATTTTTTTTTTCTTCTTCTTTCTGAAGTTTCGACAAAAAGAGAGAAAAATGGAAATCTTTCTAAAATTTAATTTACTTTTGAAAATCGTATAGAAAAAGTTTTTATTGATTTCGTTGAATAGTCCAGTCAGACTGAGTCTATGAAAAGGGACATTTATTAGGATTCAAAACTAAAAAATGATGAAAATTGAATTGGCCACTTTATATATTCAAAGGAATTTTGATGTGAAATTGAAAGTGGTTGGATTGAGAGTAGAGATGAAGGAGGGAGGAAGGGGAAGGAAGGATCCCTAATCCCATAGGAACCAGTTGAAAGGTGGGGGGAGGTTGTTATAGAAGTTTGGTGGTGGTGGAAGTTATATTGGTACACATGATGATAAGTTAGTTTTCAATGTTGAAGAGAATGGTAAATAGGGGGGAGGGGGGGGCTGGGTAGGTACAGCATAGGATGTGGGGTTTCATCTGTCATACATAATTAGCTTTTCGTCAGATTCTCTCTTGATTTGAATAAAAGAGGAAGAGATCAAAAGAGAGAGAGAGAGATGGATGATGGGTGAGATAGATGGAACATGAGAGAGGTGGATAGATAGAGAAATTGAACGCAAAATGTAAGAGATGGAACGCGAGAGAGAGAGAGAGATGGAACGCGAGAGAGATGGAACGCAAGATGTGAGAGACGGAACGCAAGATGTGAGAGACGGAACGCAAGATGTGAGAGACGGAACGCAAGATGTGAGAGACGGAACGCAAGATGTGAGAGACGGAACGCAAGATGTGAGAGACGGAACGCAAGATGTGAGAGACGGAACGCAAGATGTGAGAGACGGAACGCAAGATGTGAGAGACGGAACGCAAGATGTGAGAGACGGAACGCAAGATGTGAGAGACGGAACGCAAGATGTGAGAGACGGAACGCAAGATGTGAGAGACGGAACGCAAGATGTGAGAGACGGAACGAGAGAGAGAGAGAGAGAGATGGAACGCGAGAGAGAGAGAGAGAGAGAGAGAGAGATGTAACGCAAGAGAAAGATGGAACGCAAGGCGCAAAAGAGATGGAATACGAGAGAGATGCGGAGAGAAAGATGGGAAAGAGAGAGCGAGTGAATTTCTGCAAAAAAGGGGCGGAAGGGGGCGCTTTTCTCTCGTCCCCCCCCCCGCTATTTATTCATTGTGTGTATGTATATTGAGGTTTCTATAACACAGGAACACAAAGATAGATAATAGAAAGAGTGAATGAAAGATGAGAGAGAGAAAAAAAAGCAGGTTATCAGTTTAGAAGAGAAGTAGAAGAAGAAGTAGGTTGTAAATTGATATTACACCCAATATATTTGAAAGGTTTTCACTTTTTCTTTTCTTCCGCCTTCTTCTTCTGCATTTTCTATTGGAAATTATACACTTGACAAGCGTTTTTGATCCATGGAAAATGATGGAAAGAGAGAGAGAGAATGAAAGAATTAAACTTTCAATATATGGGAGAGAGAGCTACCCTTCTAGTTTCTAAAACACTTTCTAGTTTGTTCTTCTGAAAGACAGAATAATCAGCTTATCGTTCATAAACCCCAATCTTAAGAGAAATATGACAATGTTTTAAGAGACTAAAAGGGTAATTCAATCACTTAAGGTGCATTTTCATGTTTGATATCTTTCAAAATAAGCTTTTTATGTCCGTTTGAAAAGGATTCAACTTTCGAGTAGATACATTTTTTTGAAAAAGTTTATTTTGAAAGATATATCAAACATGAAAATACTCCTTAAACGAGTGAGCTACCTTTCTAGTTTCTAATTCACTTTTAATTTTTTATGAAACTGTTCATAAAACAGCTTCAAAAGAAATTGAAAGCGTTTTAGAAACTAGAAGGTTTTAGATGAAGAAGACACATTTAAAATAGTGATTTAGTTACCCTTCTAGTTTCTAAAACACATTGAAGTTTTTCTTAATTTTGAGGAACTTGAAAGTGTTTTAGAAACTAGAAGGTTTTAGATGAAGAAGACACATTTAAAATAGTGATTTAGTTACCCTTCTAGTTTCTAAAAACACATTGAAGTTTTTCTTAATTTTGTTCTTCTGAGAAATTTGAAAATGTTTTAGAAACTAGAAGGGTAACTCAATTATTTTTTTTTTCTTTCTGAAAACTACAGAAATATAATCAAGTTTGAATTATCACCTGTTGACAACAAAAAAAAACCCAAGTTAACTAATTTAGTATTTTGTACAATTTGTAACAATGTGAATTATGTGTTGGTCACTTAAACTGACCAATAAAAACACAGACAGACTGAAGGATTTAGAGAGAGAAAAAAACTAGAAAGAAAAATATGAAGAAAAAAGACTTTTTTTTTTTTTATCTTTTTTCGATTTTCTTCTTCTTTCTAAACTTGGATCCCACATGTCAATCAAAAGAAGAGAAGTTCTCTTCTCCCTCTGGACTTCCTTCCATCTTCTTAAATTCTGATGGACTTCAGCCTTATCCCCTCCCCCCCCCTTTTCACCTCCAAAACAAAATATTCGGATTGATGGAAAAAAGGAGGAGAAAAAAATTGTATTCTTCAAGTCAGAATGGAAAGCAAAAAAAAAGCCTTTTCCGAACAGTTAATCGATTTGGTTCAATAGAAATCGTTGAACATGATGTCGTTGGAAACTGAATTTGGAAGGGAACATGTGTTCCGCCTCCTTCTAGTATTCTACTTTTCTAGTTTTCTACTCCTCCTCCTCCTCCTCCTCCTCCTCCTATTTGCCTTTATCTAAAGGTTCATTCGTAACTTGTGTTTGGTCTCGTGATGGTTCTTCCGGTTAGATCTCGATATTTCGGATTTTAAACTTATTCGGAATCGGATTTTTTCAACTTGATGAAATTTTTACAATTCCTTTTCATATTTTTCAAAAATAAAACGTGGACACAAAATCAACGGACAAACCGATACAAAAATAGAGAAAATGATAAGATATTTTTGTTAGAAACGGAAAATAGAAACACTTTTCTTGAATAAATTCAGAAAAAATATTCATAGAAATACAGAAAGAAAAAAAAAATGGCCTCGGAGAAAGTCAACAAATGGGTGCATTTGAAAAAAAGGAAAAGATTATTTATCTGCAAAAGGAAACAGTAAAGTCTGAAAACGACATGTGAATGGAAACAATCCTAGCTCGACTTAACTCTCTCTTTCTCAAGAAAACAATCCATTGTTTGCTTGGCTTTCTTGAGAAGATTAAATTTGATCAAAAGTGTGAAGTTCAGAATGTAAAGAATGGTTAGAATATATAGACATGTTTTCAAAATGGTCGCCTTCTTCGTAGAAAGCCTCGTATTTGATAAGAAAATGGCAGAATTGTTGAGAAGGTGGAACAATCAAAGAAATTAAAGAAACAACCTTTGGTTTCGGATTGCACCCTTGGTTTAGATTTCCTTGCAAACTGTTGCATCAGAATGTTTATATATAGACATGTTTTCAAAATGGCCGCCTCCTTCGCATGAAGCTTTCTTGCGGGCCTCGTTTTGATGAGAAAATGACACAATCAAGCAAATTCGGAAATTCATTTCTTTCTAAAGAATTGTTAAAAAAAGGTGCGAAACAATCAGCACAGTGCTAGATTCTTTACAGCTTAAAGAAATAGCCGTTGGTTTCGAATTGCACCCTTGGTTGAGATTTCCATTGCAAACTGTTGCGTCAGAATGTAAAGAATGTTTATATATCGACATGTTTTCAAAATGGCCGCCTTCTTCGTATGACGCTTTCTTTTTCACGACCATTTTCAAAGAATATGTTCGTTGTGCTGGTCGGAGTGTTCGTACATGAACAGAACATGTTCGCAACGTGTTCTCAGTTGGTAACCTCATAATGGATGTTCGTCGAGACGTCCAAACTACTCCTGGACCACGAACACGAACATCCTTTGATGTGACGAGCAAAAACCGACAAGAGTTCTAGTCTGAGCCAGGCTTTTTTTTTTTCCAATAACGGGAAACACAATTTGGAAACCACTGGCATAAAGAAATAGCCTTTAGTTTCCGATTGCACCCTTTTGAGATATTGTGGCCATTTTTGTTTGTTTCAAACAGGTTGTGCAATAAGTTTGATGGGTGAATCTCAAACTGTTGCGCCACAAAAGCATCTTAAGAAACGGGCTTTTGTGTGTTTCTATGTTTTTGCTTCCTCTTTTCTTCTTTAGATGAAACAATCAATCAATCAATGATGGTGATATGTATCAGATCGATTTTCTCTTCTTCCTTCCTTGTTGTTTCACCCCATATACTGATAATAATAAGTGTAATGAGATCGTTGAATGAGCCTCCTCCATCCTCCTCCTCCTCCTCCTCCTCTTGGAGGCAATTATTGACTGGAAAAAGGCAGGCAATTTCCCTTTTCTTTTGATCTTACTTCAACCAAACTCTTAGAGAGAAAGTAAAACGAATCCAGTTTCTATTTCGGAGCTTACTTTGTTAAGAATGAGAGGAGAAAATTTATTTTGTGAGTGTAGCATTAGATGGCGCCACTTGCCCTCCTCCCATAGAAATGTACTGACACTCTTCAACTCTTGACTCACCTTCTCTTTTTTCACGACAGGCAGTTAGAAATAGGTGAAAACTTCAGTTGGCTCCGCCCTTGTTATGACGACCGGCAACTTCTAATTGGTTTGTTGTGTGGTTTGACGTTGAAAAGGGCGGAGCATGTGACGTCGGACTACATAACCAACCAATTAGAAGTTGCTGGTAGTCATAAAAAAGGGCGGAGCAAACGTCTGTTTATCCCGTTTTCTAATTGCCTGTAGGAGAACATGCTCCTGTCAGCTCCCACCTGTACAGGCAATTAGAAATCGGGACGAGCAGAAGTTGGCTCCGCCCTTTTTTTTGACGACCGGCAACTTCTGTTTGTGTGGTTCGACGTTGAAAAGGGCGGAGCATGTGACGTCGGACGTTAGAAGTTGCCGGTCGTCATAAAAAGGGGCGGAGCCAACTTCTGTTCGTCCCGTTTTCTAATTGCCTGTTTTTTTGGACAGGCAATTAGAAAACGGGCCAAACAGAAGTTGGCTCCGCCCTTTTTTATGACGAACGGCAACTTCTAATTGGTTTGTTGTGTTGTTCGACGTTGAAAATGGCGGAGCATGTGACGTCAGACTACATAACCAACCATTTAAAAGTTGCTGGTAGTCATAAAAAAGGGCGGAGCCAACTTCTGTTCGTCCCGTTTTCTAATTGCCTGTGACAATTATGGAGGTTTCAGGCGCCATCTGCCGTGCATTTACACAAGTATTTTACTATGGAAAGCTCTGTTAAGGGTGTTTTCAGAAGTAATGAAAATGCGAACACCAATTCAAAGACGAGAAGACAAGAAGAGTGTGTTTGTGTTGAACACATGTTCTTTTTGTGATTTGCATATTGACAGGTTGCTTTACAACCGAAAAAGGTATTGAGTAACATATCTCGGAGTACAAATTCAATGAAATGGAATAATGGATTTTCTCTTTCTTTCTTTCTCTCTGCAAAATGTGTGAAGAGAGAAATTAATTCTGACAGCTTTTATTGCTTCTTGTTAGGTCAATTTTTTCTTCTTTTCGTCTCTTTTCTTTCATTCTCTCTGGTAATAATGAGTTGTTGCTTTTCACTTCTCTCTCTCTTCTTTCTTGCTATTTTTTTCTCCGTTCTCAGTTTGGAGGTGAAATTTTTTTCCGTTCAGTGTGAAACGAGATCAACGATTGATCAAAAATCGAACTTGTCATATTCATTCGACCAGAAATTGGTTACGAATTAAAGAGGAAAAAAAAAACCTTTTTCGAATTCGAAAAGGCGAAAAATGATTTCACTTCATTACTCTTAAATATCTTCTTATAGAAAGAAAAAGGAACCTTCTTCTTTTTTTGACAGTTTTCTTGATAAAAAGTTAGGGTATTTTTGGCCCCTGAGGCTTAGGTGGGGCGGGTTACCCCACCTAAGCCTCAGGGGACCTTCTAAAATGAAGTAGAGGACAGGCAATTAGAAAACGGGACATACAGAAGTTAGCTCCGCCCTTTTTATGACTGGCAACTTCTAATTGGTTGGTTATGTAGTCTGTCGTCACATGCTCCGCCCTTTTTCAACGTCGAACCACGCAACAAACCAATTAGAAGTTGCCGTTCATCATAAAAAGGGCGGAGCTAACTTCTGCTCCCGATTTCTAATTGCCTGTACAGGTGGGAGCTGACAGGAGCATGTTCTTCTACAGGCAATTAGTAAGCGGGATAAACAGACGTTTGCTCTGCCCTTTTTTATGACGAACAGCAACTTCTAATTGGTTGGTTTGGTTGAAAAGGGCGGAGCATGTGTCGTCAGACTACATAACCAACCAATTAGAAGTTGCCGGTCGTCATAAAAAAGGGCGGAGCAAACGTCTGTTTATCCTGTTTTCTAATTGCCTGTTGTTCTCCTACTTCTACCTTTTTTGTAATTGCGAAGCAGTTGGGCGCAGCCACAAAGATTCGTTCTGATTGGTTATTTACTTTTCTTATTGGTCTGATGCTCATAAAAGGGCGGGCTAACAGAATTTGTTTGGCTCCGCCCGACTGACTTTTAATTGTAAATGTTACTGTCAATCTGCGGAATCAATCTACAGATTGCCTAGGTAATTTGCAAAACAACCAGCCTGCTAGTGGAATCTGCAAAATTTCAACACCTAAAATGTATTGAATTTTTGCAGATTCACTAGCAGGTTGGTTATTACGCATATTGCCTAGGCAATCTACAGATTGACAATAACATATATATATATATACTTATATATATAATATAATTTATTTTATGTATGTAGTGTTAGATGGCGCCACTAGCCCTCTTTCTATAGAAATGTATTGACTGACTTCCTTTTTTTTTGCACGTGGCAAACTTTTAGTTGCGTCATCGCTATTTTTCCACGTGCTCTCTTCACATATTGTGTTCTGGGTGTAAGTTTGTCCACGTCCTCTGATAATTAAGGTTGTTTTGAACGCTTTTTAGAGCTAAAAGGGTGCATTCGATTTCAACTAATTGGCACATGTGGCGTTTTCCACCTGTGGAGGTTGCAGGCGCCATCTACCTTGCATTTACACAAGTATTTTTGTATGGAAGCCCCTGTTCTTAAGTAGAAAAGTAAAGATTGAAATGAAGTTGTAAACGATTTGTTTTGAAAGACGAAAATATATATGGAATTTTAGAAAATAAGCTTCTGAAAAAGTAGGCTTTAAATTTAAGCTTCTTCATTTTATATTAAAAAAAAAAAGATTTGAGAAGAAAAACAAAAGGAAAATTGATTTCACATTTTTTTTCGACTTTTTTAATTTAATTTGTGAGATTTTCTTGACTTTTTTTATTGCCCTTTTTTGTTTGCATCAATTATTTAATGGGATTTAAATATTTAGGCTGAAAATAGCTTCTTTTTTTCTGATAAAATTCAAATTGAAGACTTTTTTGATCTTTTCTAGTCTTTTTTTTAAATATATTTTCGTATCTCCTCCGCTCGCCAACAGGGGGCGTTACTTTTCTTTTTATATAAACAGTTTTAGTTTTCAAAAAAATATCGACAGAAAAAATCGTCACCGACGACGACGACCAGTCGAAATTACAAAAATAGCTGAGAATTTCATTTCCACAAACAGACGCTTGGTGCGCTGCATAATGAATGCACTAGTGGTGCCCTCCTCTTATGTTGCAAACCCGTTTCTTTAAAAAGGGAAGAAAGGAAAACATAGGAAATTGACAGGCAGTTAGAAATAGGAGAGAACTTCAATTGGCTCCGCCCTTTTTATGACGACCGCCAACTTCTAATTGGTTTTTTATGTAGTCTGACATCACATGCGCCGCCCTTTTCAACGTCGAACCTTAGACCTTAGGCCACTACTTAACTGGACTGGCAACTCCCGAAATTTTGTGTTTGACAGTTATGAATCGTCGTTTTCCAAGTGGCGCCTCTAGCGGGACTATGGTATATGAACTTGAATAGTTTGGACGAGTTCATTTTGTAGCTATGTAGGGTGTATTTTTATATATTAGTATAAAAAGTATGGCCGATGAAGAACTACACAGGCATAGCCTCCTAGAGATACTATTTATTGGAGGCTATGACACAGGCAATTAGAAATCGGGAGAAACGAACAGAAGTTGGCTCCGCCCTTTTTATGACGAACACAACTTCTAATTGGTTGGTTATGTACCTGACGTCACAGCAATCAACGTCGAACCACACAAAAAAAACAGACTTTTTCACTCGCGATTTTCTTTAAAAATAATGCCACCAGACAGAGCTGGCGTCACTTTTGCCTAAGAACATGCAGTCAACGCCTTAACATGGAGAAGATGGAGAAGATGGAGAAGAAGGGAGTTGCCAGTCCAGTAAAGTAATAGTCTAACTTAGGCCGGGCGCAAATTAGGGAACCGAGCGAGCAACCAGCAACCGAATTATGATCACGTGACAAGAAAGTAGTTGCTGGCACACAATGGTTGCTTGTTCCCTCTGCTCACTATACATGAGCAGAGGAAACATCCACCTGCTACTGTTGCAAGCTACCATTTTGGTGCCTGCAACTGCAGTGGTGGCGCTAGTGTAGCATCACCAGCAACAGTCTCTGGGGGCTGTTGCTGATTACAAGCTCATTTTGTTTCCTAATTTACTACGGGCCTAAGTCGAACCACACAAGAAACCAATTAGAAGTTGCCGGTCGTCATAACAAGGGCGGAGCCAATTGAAGTTTTCTCCTATTTCTAACTGAGTGTGGAAATAAAGGTGTGTTTTATATCTCGATAGCGGTTTTCTTCCACTCTTGTGTGTTACGTCATCGTTTTGTGGACTCAAATAAGTTAGGTCCATACATTATTCATAAGTTTGCTACAAAGTATTTATAATTCCGAATAAAAGTAAGGTAGGTTGGCGCAAATAGAAGAAGAAAAGGCGTCTTTTTTTTCCGGAGTGTTGTTTCCTATTGGGACATTTTCTTCAGAAAAAGGAAATTTCATTTTTCCAACTCCTTTTTTTTTTTTTGAGATTATCTTTTGTTGTCCATGAAGAAATATTATTATTTTTTTTTGGTTGTAACTTCAAATATAAAACACGGATCGAAAAAAAAAATATTTTTATTTATTTTTATTTCGAAAAAAAGAAGTTTTTCATTTTATTTATTTTTTTTACGCATTTTTTCTTCAAAATTTTTTAAAAAAAAATTTCAGACAACAATATTTGTTTAAAGTGATTTTAAAAGTATAAACGCCTCTCTACAACTCTTTATAGCTTAGATTGCTCTATAGAAAAAAATACTTGTATAAATGCACGGTAGATGGCACGTGCAACCCCTCTATAGGTGAGCAAACTCCATAGAATTGAAATCGAATGCACCCTTTTAGCCTCTAAAAGCGTCCAAAACAACCTTAATTATCAGAGCACGTGGACAAACATACCCCCAGAACATAATATAAGTGAAGAAAGAGAGCACGTGTAGAGAAATAGCGATGACGCAATTAAAAGTTTGGCCACGTGACCAAAAAAAAGGAAGTCAGTCAGTACATTTCTAATGGGAGGAGGGCTAGTGGCGCCATCTAACGCTACACGCACAAAATAAATAATATATTTTCATTCTTAACAGAAGCAAAATTAAGGGAAACTTAAATGTATTTTAAAAAATAGAAGAGTACATGTAACTCATTCACTTAAGGTGGCTCTAGATATTCATTTTTCTTTTGTCTCGCCAGATGGCGCCATCGCAGTTTTTTATACTATGCTCTGCCATAAACGTTTTTTGTTGTTGTAAAATTTGGATGCAACAATGTCAAGCGAACGTTTTTTTTTAAAGAAACATTATGAAAGAAATTTCAAATGTTTTCAAGACTAGAATAGTAAATGATGATGATAAATTTTTTTTCATGACAATATCTTACAAAATAAACAATTTTATTGTTCAGTTTGAAAAATAACCCGTTTTTTAGGTTTTTCTAAAAAGTCATAAAAAGTTTATTTTGAAAGATATCATCATTGGAAAAACTTTTAGCATTATCACTAACTATTCTAGTTTTTAAAACACTTTGAATTTTTTCGTAATGTTTCTTCTGAAAAACGTTTGCTTGAAAAATTTTCTCCACAAAACCGCAGGTTGGAGGGGAAAAGAGACCTTTCCTATAAACTAGAATGGTAAAAGATTATGTTAAACGTTTTTTATGACACAATTATCTTACAAAATAAACAATTTTATAGTTCAGTTTGAAAAATGACCCATTTTTTATTTTGGTTTTTCCATTGAAATTTCATGAAAAAGTCAACTTTAAAGTTAACAAAATTAAAAATTAATGTTTTTTTTTTCAAACTGTCATAAATATTTTATTTTGAAAGATTTCATCATGAAAATACTTTTAACACATTCATTTACTATTCTAGTTTTCTAATAAAAGTTTCAATTTCTTTTTAATGTTTTTTTTTTTTTCTAAAATGCTAGAAAAGTAGGAAAAAACCTTTTTTCTCTTGAGACTTATAAACACTGAAATTTAAAGCCATAAATAGTGTAAAAGCCTCAGGGAACCAAGGGAACTTTGAATCCAGACTTCAATTTTCTCTCCCCAAAAAATAAGAGGAAAAAACTGCGAAAAATCAATGGATTTTTAATGAAGAAGATGTTAAAAATTGATTTCACAAAATCTTTGCTTTACTTTTTTGTCTTCGGAAACTTCAATTTTGAACAAAATTGACTTTCTTTTTATTATTTCGGGGTTTTTTCTTCTATTTTTCATTGTTATATTTCAGGGGGTACTTTTTTTTCGGAGGATTTTTTAATTTTCTTTTAAAAAACAAATCTAATTTTGTTTCTAAATTGGGACCAGTTTTAGGGTCATTGTTTCGACTTGAAATGAAAATTCCCAAAATGATTACATGATGACTTTTTTGGAGTTGCTGCTGCCATTTGAAATACAGGCAGTTGGGCGCAGCAATAAAATTTTTGTTGGCCCCGCCCCTTTTATGAGAGTCATCAAATTCTAATTGGTTTGTTACACAGACAATTAGAAATCGGGACATACAGAAGTTGGCTCCGCCCTTTTTATGACGAACGCAACTTCTAATTGGTTGGTTATGTAGTCTGACGTCAAATGCTCCGCCCTTTTTTAACGTCGAACCACACAACAAACCAATTAGAAGTTGCCGGTCGTCATAAAAAGGGGCGGCACCAACTTCTGTTCGTCCCGTTTTCTAATTGCATGTGTCCAAAAACAGGCAATTAGAAATCGGGACGAACAGAAGTTGGCTCCGCCCTTTTTTATGACGACCGGCAACTTCTAATTGGTTGGTTATATAGTCTCATGTCACATGTGCCGCCCTTTTTCTAAGTAGAACCACACAACAAACCAATTAGAAGTTGCCGGTCGTCATAAAAAGGGGCGGAGCCAACTTCTGTTCGTCCCGTTTTCTAATTGCCTGTCTTGAGCCTGGACATGGAAATTGTTTGTGAAACTGCAAACAAAACACAAAAGTTGCAAAATTGTTTTAGAATTGTCGCAAATTTGTTTTTCGAGAAACACTTCACGTTTTATTTGTTGTCAGACTGACGTGGATCCGGCTTTATAAAATGCCGTTAATCTTGTAAATTTGTGTGAAACCCATTTAAAGTATAGACAATTAGAAATCGGAACAAACACAAGTTAGCTTCGCCCTTTTTATGACGACCGGCAACTTCTAATTGGTTTGTTGTGTGGGTTCAACGTTGAAAAAGGGCGGAGTATGTGACGTCAGACTACATAACCAACATATTAGAAGTTGCCGGTCGTCATAAAAAGGGGCTGAGCCAACTTCTGTTCGTCCCGTTTTCTAATTGCCTGTTTTAAAGTTCAAGTTCACAAGGTTCCTCTCTTGTCTCTTTTGGAAGTGAATTTGTTGAACTTGGTACTTTTTCTGAAAATGGGACCCAGGTGTTTGGCAGTTTATTTAGTAATCAGAGAAAGGGTTGAAAATTGTTTTCGGCGGCGGCGGATTGGCAATTATGAAAGAATAGAAAAGAAGGACCATTTTGAGCTGAAAGAGGAACCACACAAAAAAAAATGTTTTGATGAGTTTTCTTTTTTTCAGGTAAGAAATTCTTCTTCCAACTAAGTTAGGCTTCATTTTTATAGTCAAGTGTGTCTTAACAATAAAGAAATACCAACAGCAGCCATAATAACAATAGTAATAATAATAATAACAGGAGCAGCAACAGTAGTGAAGGAGGAGGATTATAGTTACACCTATTTTCATTGTCGGATTAGACGATGGTAGGACTTTTCAAACACCTTTTGTCCTTTTAGGTCTTCTGAGAGGGGATGTTTCTCTATCTGTCTCTCTTTTATTTCTCATCTTCTTCTTCCAAATATTATATTATTTCTCATATAATACTTCTACTGTAAATGGGATGTAAAAGTAGCCTCCTCGTAATAGAAACAACACATGAAATGTTACAAAACTAAATACAATCATTTTATGGGTAAGTTTACACTGCACTCTGTGCAAACAATTGGTCCATGTACTGTTGGAAAAGGGAACAGACTAATCGTAGGTCACTAGGTGACCTACACTTCAGAACTGTTGGTCACTCAGTGACCACTAATTAGGTTGGGTAACATTAAATTAAGCTTGTTGCATAAGGTCTGGGGGCGCAGCCCACCCCCTAATATAAAAGTGTAGGTCACTGAGTGACCCACAGTTCCCGAAATAGCTATCTGAAAGTGTAGGTCACCTAGTGACCTACGATTAGTCTGTTCCTTTGGAAAAGAACATTATAGGCTTAAAATTATATAAACAATTCAAAATATGATTAATGATTTAAAGATGATTAAGAGGCTATTCATCGCAAAATTACTTCGAAAAATCTCCGCAAAGAGCGCTAGCATCGTTTTTTCTATTGAGCCAATAGACCTCGATGTTAAAGAAAAAACGTTAATTTTTTAAAAGACGAGCACAGTCGCGACGGCGGCAATAGGTTTATTTTTCATATTCGTGGGATGATCGTCACGACCTACGATTCAGTGGACGTTTGTGGCGTAATCGTCGGACACAACTTGTAGCGAGCATTACATGAAATGTTAAGCTGATGCTCTACACGTAGCAACAGTCAAGCAACAATACTAGTTGTAGCAACAGTAGTTTCCTATTTGTTGCAAGCAACACCTATGATACATGTTGCAACGCTCATGAAACTTAGATGAAAGCAACAACCAATGAAACAAAGAGGTTGTGAGCCAAAGACTGTAGAACATTGGCTTCGTCTTCCTCTTCTTCATCAGTTGAAATAGTCATGTGATTATTTAAGCCGTTTTTATTGGCTGTTGGCTGAAATGGTTGCTCGAAAATAGAACCAAGTTCTATTTGAAAATTCTGTTGCTTTTCAATCTGTGAGCAACAATTCGGGTTTGTTGCTCTTATGACAGATGTTTCAACTTTCATGAAACAATAGAGCAACACAGCTATGTTGCTCTAAAGTTGCTGAATTGTTGCTATGTGTAGCATCGGCTTTACATTACGGGCTCGTTTACGTCTAGTGTATACGTGCCTTAAAAGGTACAACATATAGGACACAGGCATGGTTTGCTGGGTAGTTCGATGTTGAAAAGGACGAAGCATGTGACGTCAGTCTACATAACCAACCAATTAGAAGTTGCCGTTCGTCATAAAAAGAGCTGAGCTAACTGTAGTTCTCCCCGATTTCTAACTGCTTTTACATATAAAGGCTGCAAGATTTTTGAATTTATAACTGAAGCTAAATGAACTTCAGTGGGAATCACTGTCAAACCAATAGAGCTTAGCTAAGCCCCCCTTGCCCTTCTGGAATGCTTACAAACTGTAGAGAACAACAGCTTTGTTAGATTGACATTCTTATTAGAAACCACCGTATATGACATGGACATCCAAAGCTTATCAGAGAACTGATGATGCATATTTGTGGTCTTCCTTTCCAAATGTATTTAGAATATGGAATTCTGGGTTTCCGGAGAAATTCGATTTGATGACGATTTTGTCTAAATGACAATCATTTATGATAGAGAATTATCCTCCTCCCTGTCAAATGGCTCTCGTGCTGATTTGCACGTGTACCGAAATTCCGAATTGAATAAACGTGTATTGTGGACCACAACAATAAGAGTTGACGACCATTATTGAGTTTGGAAAATGACCACCAATCATGGTGTTGGCCACCTAGGAAAAAAGATTCTCTCTTAAGGTGGGGCCACACTAACGTTAACGTCTAACGTCCATATTATCGCAATAATTAAGCTACGTGGTAATTCGCTTTGATCAGCCACTGCCACCCGAGCTATCGCCTAACGTCTAACACCATTAATAATGACGATAATAAATTAGCACATTAAGTCATGGCTACACCTGTGTTTAATGTCAAATAACGTGACAATTAACGGCATTAGACGTTAATGTGGCCCCAGCATTAGATGAGGCTTGCCTATTGATGGCAAATGGATAATGCATAATTAAATGGCCACTGAAGGCACTGCATAATGAAACAGCCACTAGTTTCATTGCATAATGAAACGGCCACTAGGGGCGTTGCATACTGAAACGGCCACGAGAGGCACTTCATAATCAAATAGCAACTAGAGGTGTTGCATACTGAAAGGGCCACTAGAGGCGTTGCATAGTGAAAGGGCCACTAGAGGCGTTGCATAGTGAAACGGCCACTAGAGGCGTTGCATAGTGAAACGGCCACTAGAGGCGTTGCATAGTGAAACGGCCACTAGAGGCGTTGCATAGTGAAACGGCCACTAGAGGCGTTGCATAGTGAAACGGCCACTAGAGGCGTTGCATAGTGAAACGGCCACTAGAGGCGTTGCATAGTGAAACGGCCACTAGAGGCGTTGCATAGTGAAACGGCCACTAGAGGCGTTGCATAGTGAAACGGCCACTAGAGGCGTTGCATAGTGAAACGGCCACTAGAGGCGTTGCATAGTGAAACGGCCACTAGAGGCGTTGCATAGTGAAACGGCCACTAGAGGCGTTGCATAGTGAAACGGCCACTAGAGGCGTTGCATAGTGAAACGGCCACTAGAGGCGTTGCGTACTCAAACGGCCACTAGAGGCGTTGCGTACTCAAACGGCCACTAGAGGCGTTGCGTACTCAAACGGCCACTAGGGGCGTTGCGTACTCAAACGGCCACTAGGGGCGTTGCGTACTGAAATGTCAACTAGCGCCGCTGTTGTGCATGGTTTTGAAAGTGTTGACAAAACAATTTGTTGCCCAATGTAAACTTACTTTTGCACGCACATCACAAGTTCATACATTTGTGACAACTGTTTTTGTTTTATTTAAAGAATGAAAGAAAAGATAGAAAAGATATGAGAGAAAGAGAGAAGAAAAACCTCATTTTCTTTTTTCTCTTAAAAGATATGACTGTAATAACTAGTTTTAAGTTTATATTCTTTTCTCTGTGGTTGGTTGTTGTTGTGTAGTGGGTTTGGTTGGTGATGGGGGTGGGGGAATGGCGAGGACAAAATAATTTCCTTGACTGTGAACGACGACGACATTTTTGGTCGTTTCTTTCTCATTTATTTATGTTTTCTCAACAAAACACAAACACAGAAAATGAACTTCATATATAAATGATATATATTATTATTATATATTATAGTGGTTATGAACTTATGCATGATATGGTAGGCATGGTAACAGTGACTCTTGTTGTTGTTGTTATGGTGGTGGTGGTCGCCCATCCCCCTTCTTCTTGAAATAGAAAATTTTCAAGAAAAGAAGATTAGGAGGTCCAACTTGCACTTAACTATAATTTGCAATCATACAATTGCTCTCCAACTATGATTACAACTTAACTAACTTCGTAAAAACTCATGTATTAACTTTTAAGTGACTTTAAGAAGGAACTTTTTTTTATATCAAGTAATTGAAAGTTTTGTCAGAAACTTATAATATACCTTTGACACAATTACACAGTTAAATATTAAACACGTTCTACAGAGCCCTGTGAAGGACAAACAAATAATGTCGAATTCAATTTATTCAGTTAATCTGAAAATAATTGAGTTAATACTTAAATATAATTTGTAAATTTATATTGATTTAGTATTTCAATTTAAAATATTAATAATAAAGTCAATTTTTAATTTGGTTTATGTGTCCTTAACTGGATTCCGTATAATTCACCTAAACACATTTAATTTGAATTCATTTAACTCATGTGTGTTACAATGTATTATATCTAATACACACACACCTGATAATTTAAATAATAAACATGTTCTACAGAGCCCTGTGAAGGACAAACAAACAATATGTCGAATTCAGTTAATCTGAAAGTATTAAATTAAATATAATTTATATAAACTATTGATTTAGTATTTCAATTTAAAATATTAATAATAAAGTCAATTTTTAATTTGGTGTTCATGTGTCCTTAACTGGATTCCGTATAATTCGCCTAAACACATTTAATTTGAATTCATTTAACTCATGTGAGCGTACAAGGTATTAAATGAATTCAAATTAAATGTGTTTAGGTGAATTATACGGAATCCAGTTAAGGACACATGAATCCAAATTAAAAATTGACTTTATTATTAATATTTTTAAATTGAAATACTAAATCAATATAAATTTACAAATTATATTTAAGTATTAACTCAATATTTTCAGATTAATTAACTGAATAAATTGAATTCGACGACATATTGTTTGTTTGTCCTTCACGGGGCTCTGTAGAACACGTTTATTATTTAAATGCGTTTAAATTATTAGGTGTGTGTACTAGGTATTAACTCTTCTACCCTTTCTAACGTCAGAGGACTTTCAGTTATTCTGCACATGCGCAGTTCGATTGGTCACTTAATATGTTATTAAGTCTATGTATTGTTAAGTTCGTTTAGGATTTTCAGATGTTTTGCGCATGTGCAGAATAAAGGATTAGTGAAAGTTTCTCTAATATTAGTTTTAGAGATATTTATCTTGTTTTTCGCTTTTCCCCGCCAGACGGCGCCACTGTAGTGGCTAATGCTATGCTCCATAGAATTTTTTTTTGTTAAATGTGGATACAAAAACGTCAAGCGAACGTTTTTTTTAGAAACAACATTACGAAAAAATTAAAAACTTGAATGATATCTTAAAAAATAAACAATTTTATAGTTTAGTTTGAAAAATGACCTGTTTTTTTAGGTTTTTTTATTGAAATTTCATGAAAAACTGTTTTCGGCCTTTTTTCAAACTTGTCATAAAAAGTTTATTTTGAACGATATCATCATTGAAGAAACTTTTTAACATTATCACCAACTATTCTAGTTTCTAAAACACTTTGAATTTCTTCTGTAAAATAACCACCTGAGTTCCAAAATGACCTGCTCATAAAACATCTTTTTATGACGTCATTTTACAAAATCGTCTAAAAAAATAGTTTGAAGATTTCCAATTTTGAGTTTGTTTTTGTTTGAAAACAGACAAATATTTTTTTCTCTTTAGTCATAAAATGTTTTATTTTGAAAAATAACAACAATGAAAATACTTTTTTTTTTAGCACATTCTAGTTTATAGCCATATTTTGAATTTTTTCTTCTACAAAGAGTTAGCTTTTCAAATTGCGGAAGTTGTGCAGTCATAACGCGGGATTCCTTTGGCTATTTTTGTGGATTCTGGTGAAAGAGAATATCACCGCCACCTACTTGAATTTTATTTTTTGGTGATTTTGAATTTCTATTGTTGTTTTTTTTTGTGGTGAAAAACACAAAACAAACACGAAAAACGTGGAAATGGAAGTAGGAAGTCGATAGAATAAGATATATCCTTAGATATATAGGGATTTTTCAGGAGGTTTTTTTTTCTTTCTCTCCTTTTCTTCCTTTGCCTTTTGAATGTCAACTTCTTGAGGAAAAAGGATGGACACGTAGCATCCATTAATTACGGCCCATTACCGTTTTTTCTTCTTCTTTTCGGCATTCGGCGGCATTACATAGGGACATTGTTGGAAAACCACCCCCATCTTCATACCTCAAGCTGGTTGTAGAGAGAAAAATCAGAAACACACTGAAGAAAAGAACTTAAGTGGGCTCCATAGTAAAAAACTTCAAGGTAGGTGGCGCACCTACATAGGGGTGGCCAAACTCCACACGTGCCAATTAAGATGAAATCGAATGCACCCTTTTAGCCTCTAAAAGCGCGTTCAAACCCAGAACACAATATAAGTGAAGAAGAGAGCACGTGTAGAAAAATAGTGATGACGCAATCTTTAAAAGTTTGCCACGTGACAAAAAAAAGGAAGTCAGTCAGTACATTTCTATGGGAGGATGGTTAGTGGCGCCGTCTAACGCTACATGCACAAATGATCTTAATGCAAGAAAATGCATGGAAGTAAAGGGAAGGAAGAATACAAGGGAAATGTATTCAGATATGTTTCATCGCATATGGAACACAGACAATTAGAAATCGGGACAGGCAGCTTCTAATTGGTTGGTTATGAAGTCTGACGTCACATGCTCCGCCCTTTTCAACGTCAGACTACATAACGAGCCAATTAGAAGTGGCCTGTCGTCATTAAAAGGGCGGAGCCAACTGCAGTACTTTCCGATTTCTAACTGTCTGTTTTAACGTTGCTTATTCGTCTGCCGTAAGCCGCGTTCCGTAAGCCGCCTTTACTTAACCTTGATAAAGGCTGTGTGGCCCTTGAAGGCCATAATATTGGTTATTTTACCAGCTCTTTGGTGGCCATTAGCTGGTTTTTGCAATCATCCTGTATCTAGAAATGTGAATGGCTGTTAAGTTTTTATTCACTCTCGTAAAATCGTGTTAGAAATGTCCTTCAATAGAGGGGTGAGAAGGGAAGAGAGAGTAGGTGGTTTGGGGGAAGAAAAGGTTTTGTCACTGAGTTTGGTCATGCGAAAGAAAAATGAAAAATGTCCGACTTTTTACGGCGCCATTTTGTAACACTTGAATAACTTGCTTGAGCATCAGAAACACTTGAACCATTTTCTAGACTGTTGTTTCTTTTTTTCCTGTCTGCTGTGTGTCACAATTTCCACATTCTTTCTTTAGTTTTGAAGGGAGTTTTTTTTTTCTCGGTGAGGATGTGGGGGAGATTGGGAGTTGGATTTGAAAGCGGATCTTTCTGGTTCCCTGTTTCTTAAGGTGCACATTACAGAACTCCAGTTAGTCATTCATTCATGAGTTCTTCTGTCACTTTGTGTCAGAACCAGAAAAAAAAAATACATTTTCAGTAGTTTTAAGTGTTTTTTTGGCCGAATTTTCAGAGTCTAGACTTTCTTTAAGAACCTGGGGACTCTTAACTCGATAGAAAAGTTACTACTGTTATACCTCGCTTAACGTTACCTCTGAGAACGATAACTCGCTATAATGTAGTTGACGAAACTATAGCTTTGTAGAGAAGGGCCACAAGAGTTAATATTGACCTCTGTTAACGACAGTCATTTAGAAATCGGGATAAACACAAGTGAACTCCGCCCCTTTTTATGACGACCGGGAACTTCTAATTGGTTTATTGTGTGGTTTGACGTTGAAAAGGGCGGAGCATGTGACGTCTGACTACATAACCAACCAATTAAAAGTTGCCAGTCGTCATAAAAAGGGCGGAGCCAACTTCTGCTCGTCCCGATTTCTAATTGCCTGTGGGAAAACATTGTATGTGGACTTGCTTTTAGACGCCATTTTGAAAACATGTATACAGCACTTTAATGAAAGATAGGAACGCAGAGTTTGACTTAAAAAGAAATTTAAAAGTATAATAGAAAGTAGAAGAGTAAAAGTATAATAGAAAGTAGAAGAGTAAAAGTATAATAGAAAGTAGAAGAGTAAAAGTATAATAGAAAGTAGAAGAGTAAAAGTATAATAGAAAGTAGAAGAGTAAAACAAGATTTTAAGTGTTTTCATGTTGATTGCGCCATCTGGTGGCCATACTCAGTTTTAGCACGAAATGCTCCTCCATAGGAAGAAAGCAGTTAGGTGATTTATTTTGCTGTACAGGATCAGATTATGACTGAAATACTCAGTAGGTGGCGCTGTAAGTATAGAAAAAAAATCACATCATATAAAAAGTTGATTAACCTTTTTTTGAGGTTTTTTTGGGGTAAATTTCTAAATAAAGTCTTGAGATTTTGAGGTTTTTGAAGTTATTTATTTTTTCTTCTTCTTGTTTTGGTGTTATGAGAATTTTCAGAATGTGACAGATTTATATATATTTTTTTTTCTCTTCATTTTTCTGTGTCTGAAGAAGGATCATTTCTGCTTATAATATAGAAGATAGAATGGTCTTTTTTTTTCGGTTTCATTCATAGAAAAAAAAATTCCATCAGAGAGGAGAGAGAGAGAGAGAGAGAGAAAGAGAGAATCTTCCCTTATTTAAGCTGAAGAAGCTTATATTATTTGAAGAAAAGAAATAAAATGAAATATATAAGAAAAAACCCACGAAATGTGCATAAAAAAAAGGAATTTTTTTCTCTCACTTTTATATTATGTTACTTTATATTGTAATAACATAATATAAAAACTAGAATGGGAAAGGGAAAAACACACAGGCAGTTAGAAATCGGAGAGAACTTCAGTTGGCTCCGCCCCTTTTTTATGACGACCGGCAACTTCTAATTGGTTTGTTGTGTGGTTCGACGTTGAAAAGGGCGGAGCATGTGACATCAGACTACATAACCAACCAATGAGAAGTTGCCAGTCGTCATAAAAAAGGGCGGAGCCAACTGAAGTTCTCTCCGATTTCTAACTGCCTGTAAAAAAATACCCCTCAGTCATTTTGCATAATGCCAACACACCAATGTTTTCTAATTCAAGAGATGGCTTCATAGAAAAAATCCTTGTGTAAATGCAAGGTAGATGGCGCCTACAACCTCCATAGGTGGCCAAACTCCACAATTAGTTGAAATCGAATGCACCCTTTTAGCCTCTAAAAGCGCGTCCAAAACAACCCTAATTAGCAGCACGTGGACAAACTTACGCCTGAGAACACAATATTAAGTGAAGAGAGAGAGAGAGCACGTGTAGAAGAAATAGCGATGACGCAATTAAGTTTGCCACGTGCAAAAAAAAGGAAGTTAGTACATTTTTATGGGAGGAGGGCTAGTGGCGCCATCTAATGCTAAACGCACAAATGATCCAGCTTTTTTTAACAGGCAGTTAGAAATCGGTTAGAACTTCAGTTGACTCCGCCCTTCTTATGACGACTGGCAACTTCTAATTGGTTGGTTATGTGGTTCGACGTTGAAAAGGGCGGAGCATGTGACGTCTGACTACATAACCAGCCAATTATAAGTTACTGGTCGTCATAACAAGGGCGGAGCCAACTTCTGTTTGTCCCGATTTCTAACTGCCTGTGCTTTTTTAAAACTGTCTAGTTTCTCTTAATTTTTGCTCTTCTGAAAAACAATACAAACTTAAGTAGAGATTGAAAGTGTTAGAAACTAGAAGGGTAGCGCTGAATCCTAGAAATGCTTTCAGAAACCAACTGTTGGCGTTTTTTTTGTTGAAACATTTGTCACTTTAAATAGAAAGGGATCTGAACCTCATTCTTTTGAGTGACTGATTGATTGATTGGTGGATGAAAATAGTAGAAAAAAACCCATAAAATGGCGGCCATATTACTTTTTGAAATGTCTTCAAGTTTGATGAGAAGAAAAGTTATGGCGGCGGCGTCGTCTCCTCATATTTTGATGGACCACTAAAATTTGAACGCGTGAACAAACATTACGAATAGAAAAGGGAGAGAACATTAAAGGAAAGAATTTCTAATAAAAACTAGAAAAAACTATTTTCAACGTTTTGAATTGTCGGAACTTTTTTTTTTAAAAAAATGGCCGACATTTTTTTTTATCAAAATCGAATAAAATGATGAAAAAATGTGTCCAAAAAAAGAGAGAGAAAAAAAAAATGAAATGACCAATTGAAAATTGGACGTTTTTTATGGATAGAAAGAAAGAGTGTCCACTTGCCAATTTTATTTTGAGCTAGTTTTTCTCTTTTCAGTTTGAACTATGAAAATAGCCGCTTGACCATTCACATTTTATAAGCTTATTTATTCTTTTGGGCTTTGGTCCAAAAAAAACGAAAGATTCTACCAATTTTCAAGCGGCGGTCAGTGGTGTGGTCAAGTTTCCCCCCCCCCCCCCCCAAAAAAAAAGTACGGAAAAACAGACACTGGGTGCATTTGAAAACATCACGGATTTGTTGTATCCGTAGGAGTTTCTTGTCTAGCTTCTATTAATTAGCAACGCTTATGGCGGCTTTACACTGAAGAAATAAACAAAAACATTGTTATAGTAGCAAAATGGGTGTCTTCAAATGCACCTACAGAAAAAAGGGCCATTTTGGAAAATGAGTGTCTTCAAATGCACCTAGAGAAAAAAGGGCCATTTTGGAAAATGGGTGTCTTCAGTGGTTTTGACTTTTTTTTTAATTTCTATTCCACATTTTATAACTTTTTTCATTAAGTGACCATTGTAGGAATTTGACCTTTTGCATTTGACCTTTTCTTCTCCTTCTTCGCAAGAATGTTTGCCAACAAATTAAATATCAGATTTTTCATTTTGAAAGTTCATTTCTTTAATGAATACCAATCTTACAAAATGAAACTAATATGGTTTAAAAATAAATTACAAAATTTCAAAGTTTATTAGAAACTAGAATAGCAAATCATTTAGCTAAACATTTTTCAAAATGACCTTTTTTTCAAAACTTTGATTTTATGAAGAAATAAGAAAAGCCCCTCGAAGAAGGCAATCACTGATAACAGTAATGCTAAGTTTCAAATTCAAGATGGAGGAGAATTCAAGGTTAAGGTCAAAATTAAATTTAACACTTGAACTTCAACTTTGAACCCTGTTCAGAAGATTCAGATTAAAATTAAACTAGAAAAGAAAGTTACTGATCTGACTAGAAGAGTAAAGTGTCTGATTAGACTAGAAGAGTAAAAGTGTCTGATTAGACTAGAAGAGTAAAAGTGTCTGATTAGACTAGAAGAGTAAAAGTGTCTGATTAGACTAGAAGAGTAAAAGTGTCTGATTAGACTAGAAGAGTAAAAGTGTCTGATTAGACTAGAAGAGTAAAAGTGTCTGATTAGACTAGAAGAGTAAAAGTGTCTGATGAGACTAGAAGAGGAAAGAAAGTGGCTGATGAGACTAGAAGAGGAAAGAAAGTGGCTGATGAGACTAGAAGAGTAAAGTGTTTGATGAGACTAGAAGAGTGAAAGTTACTGATGAGACTAGAAGAGGAAAGAAAGTGGCTGATGAGACTAGAAGAGGAAAGAAAGTGACTGATCAAACTAGAAGAGTAATAGTTCGTTTCGTGCAAGTTGCACGACGGGTTTACTTAAGCAGGTTATGATTTATGATTGTCACAATTTTATGTAAAATGAGGCCTCAGGTTTTTTTTTCTTTCTTGAATTTGAGCCTGAATGGAAGCAAAACACTTGAGGTGTGAATATATATAGAGAGAGGGAGCGAGGGTAGCAGTTGTTTTTTAAGGGGTTTAATATGAAAATGGGTGAAAAATTCGCCTGTTAAATAATGGATGTTTTATTATTAAAAATGTTAGAAAATGAAAGTTTTTTTTAAAGTTTGAGAGTAAAATAGAGAAACAGCTGACACAAAATAATAATAATACATTTCTTTAATAGCTAAAATATGTATTAAAAAATAAGAAATGATTATTTTTTTACTAAGAGATTTTGAGGGGGTTGGTTTGAGGGGGATTTGGGGGTTGGTTTGAGGGGATTTGGAGGTTAAATTGACTACATTTTTTTGGAGAGAGAGAGAGAAATGAAAAATTGGACCCCATTATCATTATTATTCTAAGTTTTACCCTCCTAGTTATTTACATATAGAAAAAAAACGTTATTATGAATAATTCAAGATGTTGTTGATTTTTCTCTTTTTAGATAAAAAAAGGGGTTTCTTCTTCTATTGAACCCCCTTATTTTGTAGAAGAGAAAAAAAAAACGAGACAAGACTAGAAAAAACAAATGGGTTTGCCCTTCCTACAACATTAGATTAATTGTTTGACATACAAAAACGGGTTTAAGGGGGTCGCTTCTCTTCACTCGTCGTTTTTTCTTATGAAAAACCAACTTCGGTACAGGCAGTTCGAAATAGGAGAGAACTTCAGTTGGCTCCGCCCTTTTTATGACGACTGGTAACTTCTAATTGGCTGGTTATGTAGTCTGACGTTGAAAAGGGCGGAGCATGTGACATCGGACTCACATAACCAACCAATTAGAAGTTGCCAGTCGTCATAACAAGGGCGGAGCCAACTGAAGTTCTGACCTATTTCTAACTGCCTGTACTTCAGTGAAGAAAATTCAAAAGGTTGTTGGAAACTAGAAGAGGTTGGTATTACAGGGAATGTTTATTTTGACAATGCATTTCTATGTGCTGCTTTTGGACTAAATGGTCCCACTGCGACAGGCCCTCAATCTGAGCTGCTTGCAGATTAATTTACAAAAAAATTCAAACACCAGTACTACAAGGATGCGTATTTTCAAACGCACCCGAAACGTTTACGAGAATCCGTTGTATATATGCAAATCATTTTTCAGGTGGTGCCATCTGGTGGCCAACATTACTCTTTAAGACACTTAAGACCGAATCATTAAGACTTAAATTCAATTTATCTGTCTTATCTTTTGCATGATTCAACTTCCGATCTGATCTGACTTTTTGTAAATCTTTTAAGATCTCAAAAGACCTGGTTTTCATTTTCATTTCCTAAAGAAGAAGAGAATCGATTCCTGAAGGTTTTTTCTACTCGTTTTACTGAAACGGTTTAAATTACGATCAGTAAAAAGCGCTTTTTTATATTTCTTATTCATTGTAGGTCTCATGAGAGAATAAAGAAATTATTTATAATATCTTCTTCTTCTTCCATCTAAAAAGAAGAAGAAAATATCTTAATATAATTTCAGTAATAGTGAAATATAGATCGTAAGCATCAAAGTACACATCATAAGGACGCCATTAGAATGTTTTATCTCACATGTCTGTCACATCCATAACGACACTTACAAATAAACAGTCTGTAAATAAGGTTATTTTTCACACAGGCAGTTAAAAATAGGTCAAAACTTCGGGTGGCTTCTGTTCGTCCCGATTTCTAATTGCCTGTCTTGTGGGCAGAGAATGCCTGTGAAAAAACAGTTAGAAATAGGCCAAAACTTCAGTTGGCTCCGTCCTTTTTATGACGACCGGCAACTTCTAATTGGTTCGACATTGAAAATGGCGGAGCATGTGACGTCTGACTTCATAATCAGCCAATTAAAAGTTGTCAGTCGTCATAAAAAGGGCGGAGCCAACTGAAGTTTTGGCCTAATTCTAACTGTCTGTTTTTTCACAGGCATTCTCTGCCCACAAGACAGGCAATTAGAAGTCGGGACGAACAGAAGTTGGCTCCGCCCTTTTTATGACGACCGGCAACTTTTAATTGGTTGGTTATGAAGTCTGACGTCACATGCTCTTCCCTTTTCAACGTCAGACTTCATAACCAGCCAATTAAAAGTTGCCAGTCGTCATAAAAAGGGCGGAGCCAACTGAAGTTTTGGCCTATTTCTAACTGTTTTTTCGCAGGCATTCTCTGCCCACAAGACAGGCAATTAGAAAATCGGGACGAACAGAAGTTGGCTCCGTCCTTTTTATGACGACCGGCAATTTCTAATTGGTTGGTTATGTAGTCTGACGTCACATACTCCGCCCTTTTCAACGTCGAACCACACAATAAACCAATTAGAAGTTGCCATTCGTTATAAAAAGGGTGGAGCCAACTTCTGTTTGTCCCGATTTCTAATTTGACTGTTAAATGCTCGTCGGATCCGCACACGAGTGCTCTCTCAATCCTCGGTTGACAGGAGCAGGAGCTCCGTACCTCTTTTAAGTCAACAAGGGCCAAAGCCCGAGTATGAAACTATATGGAAGAAAACTACTGGACTATTTGGAATGAAAAAGTATGATTGAATGGAATAATCGGAAGGGCATTAAGGACCTTGAAGTAACTAAGCTTCAGTAACGAACCACCTGAAAAAAGGGGTTTTTGTGTAGATAACAATAACAACAACAACAACTACGAAGAGAATAATAAGAAGAATAAGATATGAGAGAGAAAATCAAGCAAAAAGAAGAAAAGGAAGAAAATACACCTAAATGCATTAGTTCGGAAATTAGTCCCAACAGATTTTCTCTTCAAGATCCTCAGCCCCTCCTCCTCCTCCTCCTCCTCCTTCTATACACACTTTTTGTGTTTCATGTCTACTTGTCTCATTTTTTCAATCCATTCTTTTTATTTTGGTGGTTCCTTTTCTTAAAGAAAAGAAAGAGAAAATATCTTATGTCCAAAAGGGGGACATTTAGATAGGGCTTTTTTTTGTGTCTCTTTTTTTCTTCTTCTTCACAAACTCCTATTCTTTCTCTGATAATTAGTTGGGTTACATTTGATGAGATGAGCAAGTAAGACATATAAATACAATACACACACCAACCTCCCCCCCCCTCTCTGAATGATGTCCATCCTACTGGACATTGGTCATCTCTTCTCCACCCCTTTCATTCCCAACCTCTTTCTCTCTCTCTCTTCTTGATCTCTTCAATTCGCTTAATTAAGATCAAGATGAAAGAAAAAGAAAAAAGACCCTTCTACCCTTTAAGGATCTTGTGTCTTTGAGAAAATCGGCGTCTTTTTTTCTATTGTTTGTTCAAGTTTTTAGGGAGCTTCAGGGAGAGAGGTTAGAGGGCGCTGTTTCTGCCCTACCTCCCCCCAAAAAATAAATCTTTTCTTTGGTTTGAAAGGAAAATGATAAGAGAGTAGGAGGGTTGTTTTTGCAAACAAAAGATAGTCACAAATTGATCTATTTGTAATTTTAGGTAAACTTGAACGTCTAAATGTCTTTCACAGATTTCGATTGTCGATTTTTCTTATTATGATGAAAGTAAAAAAGTCAAAAGAAGTTTTATAACTAATTAAGTTATAAAACTTTTTAGAAACTAGAAGTGTATTAAGTGAATGGATTAGATGAATTTTCGCAATTGAATGAATCTTTTAAAATAAAATTTAGTTTTTTTATTTTTGAAAGTGGTCGGAAAACGTCAAGTTGGACGTTTTTTTCTTCTGAAAGTGGTCGGGAAAACGTCAAATTGGACGTTTTTTCTTCTGAAAGTGGTCGGGAAAACGTCAAATTGGACGTTTTTTTCTTCTGAAAGTGGTCGGGAAAACGTCAAATTGGACGTTTTTTTCTTCTGAAAGTGGTCGGGAAAACGTCAAATTGGACGGTTTTTTCTTCTGAAAGTGGTCGGGAAAACGTCAAATTGGACGGTTTTTTCTTCTGAAAGTGGTCGGGAAAACGTCAAATTGGACGGTTTTTTCTTCTGAAAGTGGTCGGGAAAACGTCAAATTGGACGGTTTTTTCTTCTGAAAGTGGTCGGGAAAACGTCAAATTGGACGGTTTTTTCTTCTGAAAGTGGTCGGGAAAACGTCAAATTGGACGGTTTTTTCTTCTGAAAGTGGTCGGAAAACACCAAGTTGGACTTTTTTTTTTTCTTTTCTCGAAGATATTTCACAGAAAGGAATTTTAAGAAGAATTTGAATTTTTCTTAAAAACTAGAGTAGTAAAATGAATGAATAGATATTATTTGATAAAATACATTTTATAATTTAAAACGTCGAACCCACACAACAAACCAATTAGAAGATGCCGTTCGTTATAAAAAGGGCGGAGCCAACTTATGTTCATCCCGATTTCTAATTGCCTGTACACATTACGTGTTGCCAGTCTCGGAAAGTAAATGGTCCTAAGGTTCAACCAAATTATTATATTAGGTAACTGGTTTGAAAACGTGAAAACGGATTCGCACAAAATATATTTTCAGTCCGGTTATCCGGTCTTCTTCCATTTCGTGTTAAACGGTTTCCACTGCACTTTTGAAAGATTACTTCAAAAAAAAAAAGGAAAAAGAATGAAAGTTATGTATGAAATGACACATGTAGTTAGAAATCGGGACAAACACAAGTTGACTCCGCCCCTTTTTATGACGACTGGCAACTTCTAATTGGTTTGTTGTGTGGTTCGACATTGAAAAGGGCGGAGCATGTGACGTCAGACTACATAACCAACCAATTAGAAGTTGCGTTCGTCATAAAAAGGGCGGAGCCAAAGAAATTCTAAAGCTGTCTACAGAACAGGCAATTAGAAAACGGGATGAACAGAAGTTGGCTCCGCCCTTTTTATGACGAACGACAACTTCTAATTGGTTTGTTGTGTGGTTCGACATTGAAAAGGGCAGAGCATGTGACGTCAGACTACATAACCAACCAATTAGAAGTTGCGTTCGTCATAACAAGGGCGGAGCCAACTGAAGTTCTCTCCGATTTTTAACTGCCTGTTGAAATGACAGTTGAGATAGAGAAGGAAAGAAAGAGAGAGTGTGTGGTTATGGGTGGTTGTTATAATCAGTGACTGCGATCAGGTTGTTTGGACTCGGTGAGGGCTCCCCAGTGTGTCGTAGTTCGGACTCTTGAATGACTGAAAAAGGCTTCACAAAAGAAGATCCTAACTTCACAGTCCTTATTTAGTGAGAAAGAGAGAAGAAAAAAAAAAGCCTTTAACTAACACATCGTAATTGGCTGTTTCCTTTCCCTTCTTTTTTTATGTGACGCCAAATGGCCCTTTTTTTAAGGAAGGAGGGGAGGTGGGGGGGACCACCTTCACCATAAAACTTCCTTTCACTTTTCACCACCAGGTCGAAATTCTATTTGTTGAGAGAAAAACGTCACATTTATTACATCCAATAAAGATGGAGTTAACTCTTGTGACGTCACAGCTTGTTTAGAAGTTTTTAATTAAATTTCTTTATATATCATTGGGTATTTTTTTATACATGAGTTTTAAGTGAAAAGTTATTCTAGTATATAATAAAAAGGATGTTTTTTTCTTCTCTCTCTGAAGTGTTTAGTAGAAATGGGAGCTAATTGTCACTTATTGGTGAGAATATTTCGATTTGGAAGTTCCAATTAAATAAGGAAGGAAAAGAGGAACCAAATCGAAATAACGAACACTTTTCGGTCGTTTTTATGAGTTTTTTTCTGCGACCAACAATTAGAAGAAAAAACGACTTTTTCTTTGGTTGAAATTAAATCTATCAATCATTTGGAATCTGTCGAAATTTTCCGGGAATGTCATTTCCTTTTTCTACCCTTTTTTATGATTATTTCTATTTGGTGTTGGTGTAAAAAAAAGGGGGGATTGGAAGGGACAACTGGAGACAATAAGGAAAATAGGGAATTGGATTTTGGAGTTAAGTTAAATTGAAAAAAAAAGGCTCCACCCATTGGATCATATGTGGAAGGGATTGCTGATGATAAGCCTGAGGATGTAGGAAAGTTGTGGCCCATCAAATTCTAAAATGGGCAATGTGGTTTGCAGCACATGATGACACAATGTGGTGTAGCAGCTTGCACTAGTGGCCAAGTTTTCCGCCTCCGTACTTTGGCGGAAAACTGGCCATGGAAGTAACTCGAGTCATAGGCAGAGTAGGCACTGACTTATTGACCCCACGACAACGGTTTGAGAAGGCCCCTTTTGGCCCCCCTTGTGGGTTCAAATTTTCATCATTGCATTTATATTTTTTTTATATTTGCAATGTAGGTTATTTTCTTTGTAACAATGCATCTTGCAGCACTTGGAACTTAAGGTCCCTCTGCCATAGGCCGACCAGCTGCTTGCAGAGTATTTTTTTGTAATTATGATTGGCAATGGCGCCATTTTGTTCTAAAGGCTGGTTTTTTAACCTGTTTTTGTTCCAATGGACTCTTTTGAGAGTCTGAACCCTCAACGTGTTCGTGGTGCTCAGATTAAGAAACCCTGTCCTAGAGGCTATTGCCTCCTGTTTGATCCGTGTTAATTGGGTGCATTTCGTTGACCTCTTAGTTTTTGCTTTGCCCTTTTTTAAAAATGATTTATGGAGTTCGACTTGTTTTCTCCTCTCGGTCTTCGCGATTCGGTGGTTAAATCTCCTTCCCAGGGTAATGTAATTTCAGTGAAAGAAGAAGACAGTCAAGTAGAAATCGGGACGAACATAAGTTGGCTCCGCCCTTTTTATGACGACTGACAACTTCTAATTGGTTGGTTATGTGGTCTGACGTCGCATGCTCCGCCTCTTTTCAACTTCGAACCACACAATAAACCAATTAGAAGTTGCCATTCGTCATAAAAAGGGCGGAGCCAACTTCTGTTCGTCCCGATTTCTAATTGCCTGTAAGAAGAAGTATTCAAAGAGGGGTACTTTGTCCTGCTGTTTGTCATAACCCGTTATCAACTTAATATGCATGAAAATGAACCCTTCAGATTAGTTTAAATCAAAAGAGACCAGCCATGATGGATCCAATTCCAAAACAGGCAATTAGTAAACGGGATGAACAGAAGTTGGCTCAGCCCTTTTTATGACGACAGGCAACTTCTAATTGGTTGGTTATGTAGTGGTTGACGTCACATGCTCCGCCCTTTTCAACGTCGAACCACACAACAAACCAATTAGAAGTTGCCATTCGTCTTAAAAAGGGTGGAGCCAACTTCTGTTCATCCCGTTTTCTAATTGACTGTATTCCAAATGCATACACTGGTGTAAATAAAGGAATGCACCCTGTAACTTGAATAGAGAAGAGGCTGGTAATGAGGCAAGTTAACTGGGGGCTTCTTTCTATATATCTATATTGGGGTTCTGTCTCTGATTGTATTAACAGTCTCGCTTGTCTCTCTCTTAAATGAAGACTGAGGCTATAAATTTCGATCCATTGAACAATCCAAACTTGGCGTTTTTCTTCAGCTTCTTTTTTTCTTAGGGGGAGGGGGTTTTTCTCTGAAATTTTAGACCTTTAACTATAACTGCAAACACTTGAAACATATGAAGAGATTAGGTATTTGAGGAACTTATTCTAGTCTGTAGCACCACCACCACCATATATATATATTGTAAGGAGGGAGGAGGGTGCTTTTTCAAGTGTTTTATGGGTCCATATGGCGGCAACTAACTTAACTGTAGAAGGAAAATGGAGTAACATTTTCAGGGATTACAGATTCATTAAACTTACCCTTCTTTTTAGCTTTTCAAAGCTTTTCAAAGCTCTTTTTGCTTTTGTTAAATGATTCATTTCACTTCATTGGTCAATTTTTTTTTTTTGGAGGTTTTCTAGTTTTATTTTTATTCTTCAATTTTGAGGTATTTAATTTTACTAGCAGGTAGAAGAATCACTCAGTGCGCCATCTAGTGGATTATTTTGCGACTGTGATTTACAGGCAATTAGAAATGGGGACAAACAGAAGTTGGCTCCGCCCTTTTTATGACGAATGGCAACTTCTAATTGGTTAGTTCTGTAGTCTGACGTCACATGCGCTGTCCTTTTCAACGTCGACAACAATTAAATGGTTTCTACAATGTGGACACAAAAGAAGTTTTGAAAACTATGTTGTAAAACTAGCAGCTTCAGTGTGTGATTTAGAAGTTTATTACAAAGTTCTAAGTTGCAAAGTCACATCACAGGTTGCATTGCAAGTTGAATTGCATTGAAGGTTGCTAGTGTAATACCAGCTTTAAACTATTTTCATGTGTGATTTAGAAGTTTATTACGAAGTTCTAAGTTGCAAAGTCACGTCACAAGTTGCGTAGTCACGTCACAAGTTGCGTAGTCACGTCACAAGTTGCGTAGTCACGTCACAAGTTGCGTAGTCACGTCACAAGTTGCGTAGTCGCGTCACAAGTTGCGTAGTCGCGTCACAAGTTGCGTAGTCGCGTCACAAGTTGCGTAGTCACGTCACAAGTTGCGTAGTCACGTCACAAGTTGCGTAGTCACGTCACAAGTTGCGTAGTCACGTCACAAGTTGCGTAGTCACGTCACAAGTTGCATTGGAGGTTGCTATTGTGATTAAAGGCTTAAGTTATCTTCTTGAATTTGAGCCTTTTTTATACTAGAAAAAGGGGAATGTCACAAATAACACAGATTTGAAATAATATAAAAAATATCTAAAAATGAGAGAAAGAAAGAGATAGATTTTGCATTTGTTGACATTTTTTTGTCATTTTTCTCTCATGTTTTACGATGCTATTACACTAAAGAGTGAAGTTAGAATAAAATGATGACGTTGATGGTTTTTTTTGCTTCCCTCCCCCCTTCCTCCTTCCTCCATTTCGAATGCAATTCAGTTGTAACTTTTTTTCTTACAGAGTGGGTGGGCCATCATGGTATATTTGTCATAAACAGTAGAAACATATAAGTTGCTTTGTGTGATTGTGTTCTTATAAGGGGTAGAGAGATAGACAGAAATAAGAGAGTTGCTGAGTTTATAGAAATAAATAGGGGTTTTTCTTCTTTCTGTGTTCATGGGTTTCGTTTTTTAACTGTGTAAACGTCAAAACTTAATGTGAAGTTATTTTTTCGCATCTGAAACCAACTGCATTATTATTATATGATAAACTTTTTTTTTTGTTACAACTTTAAATGTTGAGAAATGGATGAAAAAAAAGGGGCGGGGAAGAAAGAAATTACTTTAGGTTACAAGTCTCTAGTAGATTTGTCAAAGGAAATGGAATAAATGTATTTAAATATAAGGTTTGAGGTGCCCTCTGGTGGTTTTTTAAAAAAAAACATTAATGTATCCAGGCTCTTAAGGCTGGTACACATTAAGATTCTTTGTTACCTAGGTAAGTGACAGGCATTTAGAAATCGGGATTAACAGAAGTTGGCTCCGCCCTTTTTATGACGAACGGCAACTTCTAATTGGTTGGTTATATGTTGTCTGACGTCAAATGCTCCGCCCTTTTCAACGTCGAACTACACAACAAACCAATTAGAAGTTGCGTTCGTCGTAAAAAAGGCGGAGCCAAATTCTGTTTGTCCCGATTTCTAATTGCCTGTTTACAATGCCTGTCCAAAAACAGGCAATTAGAAAACGAGATGAACCAGAAGTTGGCTCCGCCCTTTTTATGACGAACGGCAACTTCTAATTGGTTGGTTATATAGTCTGACGTCACATGCGCCGCCCTTTTCAACGTCAGACTACACAACGAACCAATTAGAAGTTGCGTTCGTCGTAAAAAAGGCGGAGCCAACTTCTGTTCGTCCCGATTTCTAATTGCCTGTTGTTTTTACATTTGAATCGCCCTCTGTTGCTTTTAGCTATTTTTTTAGAGAGGTGGTTGGTCAATTTTATGGTTTAATTTTCGTTTTGTGTCCATCTGTGTTTCTGTCTCTTCTCTAAATATGAACTTCGTTGTGATTTCTCGGTGGACTTCAAAAGCTTGACCATTGGAGATCCACAAATAAAGCCATTTTTTTTCACGCTTGACCACAAATTTATTTGAAGTCCAGCAAAAAAGTTAAGAGTATTATAATCCCATTGGTCAGTCGTTTTTGGTTCAAAAGAAAATCAAGAAATGACAACACTTAAAATTGTGAAACACAATTTGTGTTCTTGATAAATCATTGGTCACATTTCTTCTTTCTGTTTATCCCTTTTTATAATTGCTTATTTTTTATACTTGGGGTCAGTTTTTGTTTGGTCAGTTTTAATACAAAAATAGATTCGGTTTACAACTTTCTTTACTGACCTTTTTTTTTTTGGAAAACAACTTTAAAGGTAGATTTACACCGAAGAAATAGCAAAAACGTTGTTAGTAGCAAAATGTTAATAACAAATATGTTAATTAACATAACAAAAATGCTAATAACAATGTTTTTTCACAAAAAAAATGTTGGTAGCATGTCGGCAGGAAAACTGATTCACGAGTAGAATGTTATTAACAGTGTTGATAACAGAAATAACCTGCTAGTAACATTTTGTTGTCAACATCCTTTGATCAAGGTGGATTTACACCGAAGAAATAGCAATAACATTGTTAGTAGCAAAATGTTATTTACAAATATGTTAATTAACAATTTCTTTGACTGTTTTGGTAAATGGTCGATGACAAAATTGCTAATAACAATGTTTTTTCACAAAAAATGTTGGTAGCATAGCTTCAGGAAAAGTGATTCACGAGTAGAATGTTATTAACGTTGTTGACAAAAAAAATAACTTGCTAGTAACAATTCGTTATCAACATCCTTTGATCAAGGTAGATTTACATATGAGCAATTAGCAAAAACATTGTTAGTAGCAAAATGTTAATAACAAAATGTTAATTAGAATGTTATTAACAGTGTTGACATCAGAAATAACTTGCGCATCTGCGCAAATCTGCTAATGCGTATTGAGAACCGGTTTGTTAAGATCGACGAACTGATTAGAACACAGGCCATCTGTAGACAGCTTCAGAATTTCTTTGACTCCGCCCATTTATGAGCGTCAGACCAAATATCAACCAATTAGAAATATAAAGGGCGGAGCATGTGTGACATCAGACCCAGTAACAAACCAATTAGAAATTGACGACTGTCTACAGATGCCTGTGATTTGAACCGGTTTCCGAAAAATCGCGAACCGATTAAACTGGTTCGGTTCTACTCGTTGCCACCTCTATTGACAAGACTATAAGTCGTGTGTACTGACCTTAGTACAATCTAGTCTTGTCACCGCACGGCTGTCGTCTGTGCTCGCCTTAAATCTTATCATTTCAGACAATTGAAAATTTCTTTTATTTTTTCGTTATTTTGATGTTATTTTTATTTTACATCGGTTTATTTTAAATTCATTCCATAAAACGGTTTTCCAATAAGGGAATTTACTAAAAAAAACCAAGGTTTTCAAAAAAAGAACGTTTGAAGAAGAAGAAAATGAAGAGAAAAAAAAATAAGTACATGTTCGTTGAGATTAAATTTTAAGCTCGGTGTTTTATTTTTCGTTTACGAATTGGATTAGAAAACTAATTCCCAAGGATTAAACATGAAAAAGACATTATAATCTCAACTTGTAATAGAATTTTACGTTCTTGTCAGTCAGTTTTCACAATAGAAAACCCCATCTCTTAAGATTTTGTTTTTATTATTTCACTAAATTATTACTTGTCAATAAAAAAAAACCTACAAAACCACTCACTAGGGGGTGCAATCAAGAGAAATTTCTATGATTTTGTCTCTTGAGAGCGCCTCTGGTGGATTTTTTGTGCATTTCTGAGTATAATTTCATTACAACGAGAATGTTAATTTGAAAGATTGGATCTTGAATTATTATTGACTTGGTGGAGTAATTCGTAGTCTTTAAAATGTTACAAACACTCACTAGGATCGCTTTCAGGATGAAAATAATTGTAGATGACCCCTATTGGATGTTTTGTGCATTTCAGAGTACAAATGGATTATTAATTGGACAATTTCAATTGGATTGTTACTTGAATAGGATTTTCAGTAGGTGGTGGTGTTACTTTTAACTCGTAAAATTCGAAAAACACCTCACAAGGGGTTGCTTTCATAATGCAAATCTTTGCGCTCTGCAAAGATTTGCATTGGATGCATTGGATGTTTTTTTTTTTTGCATTTTAAAGTATAATTAAATTAATAGAACAGCACAACTCGATTGTCTATAAATGAACTGCACTTGACTTGGAGCTAATTGAACTCTTGAAATTCGGTAAACACTCACTAGGGTCGCTTTAAGTATGCAAATTCTTTCAGAGCGCCCCTAGTGGATGTTTTTTTGTTGCGGTTTAGAGTGCAATTAAATTAATAGAACAGCAATTTCGATGTGATTGTCTTATGAACTGCATTTGATAGCTGTTGGTTGTTACATAAATTCTTAAAATTTGAAGAAAACACTCGCTTGGGGGGGGGGGTTGCTTCTAGAACGTGTATTCTTGAAGAGCGCCCCCTAGTGAGTGTTTCTGCATGTTAGTATACAATTGAATTAATAGAACAGCACAACTCGATTGTCTTATGAACTGCACTTGACTTGGAGCTAATTGAACTCTTGAAATTCGATAAACACTCACTAGGGTCGCTTTGAGTATGCAAATTATTGTAGAGCGCCCCTAGCGGATGTTTTTTTTTTTGCATTTAGAGTGCAATTAGGATAGAAGGAGGAGAATAATTTTGTAAAATATGATGTTGCTACTTCAGAGGCTTTGTCATTTGGAGCCATTTCTAGGAGAAAAAAAGCTTTGATCTGATGTTATTTGCAAAATTAGTTTGTAATTTAGTTTGGACTAGTGTGTCTGTCTGTCTGTCTGTTTGTCTGTACAAGTGTACGGAGAGGAGGATGAGGAGGAATTATTTGGGCCATCAACTTGAAATTATGGCTATAATTTGTGTCCTAACTTTAAATTTATGTTGAATGAAACTTCTTCCCTCCCTTATCCACTCTTATGAATCTACTAAATGAATAATAATAAATACTAGAATGCTTAAGCGACCTTTTTTTCTTCTCTCACTCTTCGGAATCGGTTGGTCGGTCGGTTGGTTTGGTTGTCACAGGGAGGGGGGAACTTTTTTTTATTATACTTTTTTCTGCTGCATGAATTATGTTTTTTTCTCATTACGCAGAAAAAAAATGTCGTTCTCTATGAGAGAGAGAGAGAGAGAGAGAGAGAGAGAGAGAGAAAGAGAGAGAGAGAGAAAAAATACACCCACCGCGAGAAGGAGTTTTTCAGTATAATATTTTTCATCGTTTTATTATATTACTCTTATTACAACTCTATTAAAAAAGAACTCCTGATGTGCTACTCACAATGAGCAAGAAAAAAGGGAAATAAAGAACATATAATAGAGAGTATAGTTGGGAAGAGGGGTGTGTTGTGGGTAAAATGTCCCCTGGTTAAAGATTAATATCTCAGAAAAATATAAAAATATTTACTGCATTCGAAACCCTCAAGATTTGTTTTTAAGAGATTTCCTCCAAAAAGTTCAACACAAAATAGTCTGAAACCTTGTCACTAGGAGCCGCAAAATGCCTAGGGAAATTGAGAACAGAGGTACAAACATGCCACTGACAAATCTTTTTCAGGGACTTGAATGGTTCGAAAAGCTAAAAAAAAATACAAAATTTCGGACAGACTAATTGTAGGTCACTAGGTGACCTATACTTCGTAACTGTAGGTCACTCAGTGACCTTAGACTTTAGATAGTTATTCAGACAAGAACTGTGGGCCACTAAGTGATTCTAGTGTAGGGGTTTGAGTGACCTACAGTTCTGAAGTGTAGGTCATCTAGGGATCTACGATTAGTCTATCACGTAAAAGGGACAGACTTATCATGGGTCACTCGGAGTTGTACACTTTCAGGTAGCTATTTGAAGAAGAGCTGTGAGTCACTCTTTGACCTACACTTTTAGATATGAACTGTAGGTCACTCGGTGACCTAAACTTTTACAATTTGGGAGCTGCACCCTCCATTCCCCCTGCAATAAGCTTAATTTAACATAACTAAACCTAATCACCGACATAAAAAAAGTTCAAAATTGTAGGTCACTGAATGACCAACAGTTCTGAAGTGTAGGTCACTTAGTGACCTACGATCAGTCTGTTCTCAGAAATATCTAAATAAGGGTATTTTAGAGGAGACTTTTTTATGATTTATTTTTGATGCGCCACAGTGTAAAATTGCTAACTGTAAGCTCTTTGTTCTCAAAATGGCGGGGGGGGGGGGGATTCTCCCTCTATCCCTCCTCCTCCCTTATGAAATTTCGTAAAACTTCCAGAAAAAAAAGCCCTGAATTCCATTATTAATGTTATTTAAACTGAAGGTGTTTTTTTTTGGTTGTATTTTTCTCTCTGCTTGTTGTTTGGTCTCCATTTTTATTGCATTTTCAAAATCACTTTCTATAAGGTTGCAAATGAAGTGTAACTTCCACCAATGGTGACTAGAAGTTTTTTTTCTATCTTTTTCACCATTTCTCTCTTTATATCTATCTTTCTTTCTATCTTTTCTCTCTAAAGGCATCTAAAGTGAAGACAGAAATGAAGCCAGTTATATAGAATGTAAGAATTGGACATACACACAGCAGACTAGAAGGGGGAAGGTGGTTTGACTTTATGGTTGAAAATGGAGATGGGGGGGGGGATGTAGGAGAGTAGTTGTATTGAATATTTGAACAGTGTGTTTTGTGTTATATTTTCTAGCAAGGTAGTAAAATAAGTGTTTCAACCAATTCCTCCTCCTCCTTCCTTTTTATATTGTTTTTTCTTATATATATATACCATTCAGGTTTTCTCTCTTGTATTTTTACTGACTAGAAAAGTCTCATACGAATGTTCCAATAATTTTTGGCTAGATAAATTGTTCCTCCTCAATGTTTCCAACAAACTACAGGAGAGAAAGAGAGAAATGTGGGTGAATTTTCTAGAAAATGTTACTATTTTTATGGAACTCTTGGGAAGAAGTAAAAAAAAAAAGTAGAGAAAGGAAAAATTAAAGCAGCAAGTTGTTTTGAGTAAAAATACCCCTTTAGAGAGTACAAATAAAGTAACTGAAAATATAGAAAGTGTGGTCTGAGGGTCAAAACTTGTTGGTTCCAACAGTGGCCTATTTTAGAGGCTATTAACCTGTTGACAACCAAAAATTAAGGTGACCAATAGGTTTTTTTTATTATTAGGATTTAGGAAGAATGTAAGTAGATCATTTTGTGACTGTATAGTGTTAGATGGCGCCACTAGCCCTCCTCTCATAGCAATGTATTGACACTTCAATTCCTTGTCACGTGTCAAAGGGCCACACCAACATTGGAATGTGTTCACTCCACCATTCCGTGACTTGGCCACACATTGTCTTGACTGGTTCATCAATTGCAAATGTACAAGTGTCCAACTGTGAAATGCTGGAAGCAAATGGTGTAAACAAATGGCGGAGGAAAATGACTTAGGAAAATGGCGGAGGCAAATGTTGTAAACAAATGGCGGAGGCAAATGTTGTAAACAAATGGCGGAGGCAAATGTTGTAAACAAATGGCGGAGGCAAATGTTGTAAACAAATGGCGGAGGCAAATGTTGTAAACAAATGGCGGAGGCAAATGTTGTAAACAAATGGCGGAGGCAAATGTTGTAAACAAATGGCGGAGGCAAATGTTGTAAACAAATGGCGGAGGCAAATGTTGTAAACAAATGGCGGAGGCAAATGTTGTAAACAAATGGTGGAGACAAATGGCGGAGGCAAATGGTGGAGACAAATGGTGGAGGAAAATGACGGAGGCAAATATGGATACAACGTTGGATCCAACATTGGACACAGATGTCCGATTCCTGGTGTGAATCGGCCCCCTTTTTTAATGTATGAATCCAGGTTTTCTCTACGTGTTTCCGATTGTTTTTGATTGATTTTTCTCAGTCGTTGAACAATTTCGGCCATTTCTCGAGGCGATGTAAATATCGATTACAATCTTAGAATTTTCTAGAGATCAATTTTCAATGAATTGATTGTTAATTTAAGTGTGAGAAGAAGAGAAGGTGGTTTTTTTTTTTAATTTGCTTCTTATTATTCTTCCTGAAAGAATTTTTAATTAATTCCTTTTTTGTTTGGCTTTTGTTCAATGAGGAGGAGAAGGAGGAGGCTAAAAGAATAAAAGTAAAAGTGATTAAGTTGTTTACAATTCACGATTTCCAGCCTCCAACATGTTTTTTCTTTTGTCAATATGACACATATGAAAAGGAGTTTAAAAGGAGATTATCATTACAGCTAATGTAATTTAACTTTGATTCTCTTTAATTGCGTTCTCACTCATAAAAGAGAAAAAAGATTTAAAGACAAAAAAAAGAAGTCAAAATAACGTCTTTTTAAAAGTCAGCTTTTGTTGAAATAATCTCAGAAAATAAATTAAATTCTTATTTGTTAAATGTGTGTCGGTTATAAAATTGATTAAGAATTAATTATTGGAAAAGACAAGTTTAAAGTCGATTTTAAAGTCTCCTAAAAGCTCTTCAAACTCAGTTTATTCCTGTTTTTAAGGGAAAATTGAATGTGTTTTAGAAACTAGAAGGGTAGCTTATTCACTTAATAGTAATTTTCATGTTGCTAACTTTCAAAATAAGCTTTTTTTTTTTCATAAAAAGTTTATTTTGAAAAATATCAAAATATGAAAAAAAATACCCTTAAGTGATCGAGCTACCCTTCTAGTTTCTAAACCACTTTGAAATTCTTCTTAATGTGGGTTTTAAAGTGTAATTTCCCTTGGAAATCTCAATTTTCTGTTTTTCAGAAACAACAAAATAAAAATAAAACAAATGTTTTAGAAACTAGAAGGGTAGCTCAACCACTTAAGAGGGGTATTTTCATCTTTTGATATCTTTCAAAATAAACTTTTTGCAAACTTTAAGCAAAATAATTTTTCTTTTTATTTATAAAAAGTTTATTTTGAAAGATGTCAATGTAAAAAACGCCCTTCTAGTAATTAAGCTACCTCTTCTAGTTTGTAAAATACTTTCTAGTTTTTTTTTCTAATTTTGCACCTGAAAGAGAAAATAACCAGAGCTCGACATTTAAAACTATCTAAAGCTTGTAACACACTATATCGGATCGGATCAGAACGAATCGGAACAGAATTAAAGGATTCGGATCGGAACGAATCGGAACAGAATTGAATGAATTGGATCGGAACGAATCGGAACAGAATTGAATGAATCGGATCGGAACCAATCGGAACGGAACGGAACGAATCGGAATATTCTGATAACAAGCATTTTTCAATGGAGCCGCAGCTCCACTAGCTTGGATCGGATCGGAAACGCCATATAAACGCGGGGCTCTGTTGAATTGGTTTCTTATCAAAATATTCCGATTCGTTCCGATCTGATCCGATGTAGTTTGCTACAATTAAAGCTTTTAAAAGTTGTTGAAACAAAGTTTTATGAAAAGGAATAAAAAAGAAATTTAATTTTCTGAAATTAACTTCTGTTACAAATTGTAAATCTTAAACGTTTGAAAATTGCTATTTGAAACGACTTTTTGAGTTTAGATTTTTCGAAAAACGGCAACTTTTACCCATAATTCTGACTTAATGACTCCCGTAATGAAAAAAATGGAGAATTAAATGGCGTTAATTAGAGCAATGAAACGTAAAAGTAGTTAATAATGAAGGAGAGAGAGGGGGGGGGGCTCCTTGTATATAAATAGTTATTGCTTTTAAAAACCAGATGACGCTGTTGGTGGTTTTTTTTTCTCCCGTCTACAACACAATTTCCGGGTCATTCATTGGCCATCTGGTGCTCATAACAAAAGTTTCCTTTTGCTTTTAATCCATTTTCTCTCCGAAACTGATTACTGAGGGGGTTAGGCGTGGGGAGGAAGGGGTACCTAGTTTTCAACGACTAATCAGATTAATGCATTTGGAATGGTTAATTTCTAGAATGGGTTTAATGACTAACTCCATAGTTTTAACACATTTTGACGCAAAAAAAGAGTGAGAGAGAAAACACCACATTGGTCTCTACTAAAGATGCGTTTGAAAATTACGTCTATTTTGGCTGACAATGTAATTTTGCGAGGTAGAACAGAAAAATGGCAACCTTTTCTGCTTGCTTTTTGTCAAATTAAACAATTGGATTTATTCTAATCTGATAAATTCTGCTTTTAGTCCTATTTTTAGTCTGATTTTGTTCTATTTGAATAAATTCAGTTCTGTTTAATTTGACAAAAAAGTAAGCAGAAAAGGGTGAAATTGTTTTCTGTTCTACCACGCGGAATTACATTTAGTCAGCCAATGACAAAATGTAATTTTTTGTCAAATTAAACAATTGGATTTATTCAAATTAGATAAAATTCTGTTTTCAGTCGAATGTTCAGTCTCATTTTTTTCCAGCTTGGCTGTCAAAATGTAATTCCGCGTGGTAGAACAGAAAACAATTTCACCCTTTTCCGCTTACTTTTTTGTCAAATTAAACAACTGAATTTATTCAAATTTGACGTTCTCTTTTCAGTCTGATTTTTTTTTCCAGCTTAGCTGACAAATTGTAATTCCGCGTGAGAGAACAGAAAAAAGTTTCACCCTTTTCTGCTTACTTTTTTGTCAAATTAAAACAGAACTGAATTGATTCAAATTAGATAAATTCTGTTTTCAGTTGCATTTTTATTTTATTAAGATGTTTTTTTAAAAAGAAAATCTGCGAAAATTTTTACACTTAACAGAAAGAGAAGCAGAAAACACGCATTGACAGAACAGAAATGATGAAAGAGAGAGAAGAAAAAAAAAATCACTTGTTCACATAATTAAAGGAAAATTATGACAATCTATGTTGATGTATTGGATGGTAATCGAGAATTTTATCGATTTTCTCTCTCTCTCTCTCTTTCTGTAGAACCTTGTATTTGAACCGGAAGTGGGCGTGTTTATGTATGAAGGAAGAGTTTCTAGAAACTAAAGAATTATGAGCTCATAAAAGATGGAAACAAATTGTAGGGTCCATTTTTTTTGGTGACTTTTTTCGGCCTTTTTTTTCTACATTCTGAGGAACCCCAGTTATAAATTATCTCTTTTTTTCTATATGAAAAAAAGAGGGAGAGACTTATAGCCTTTAACACAGGGGTTTGAAAATTGGAAGACCTTTTTTTTTTCTTCATTTGATTCCTTCAGGAATGTGACCACATTGATTGCATTTCGACACGAATAGTCCTTCTAGTCTTGTTGTGGTCCATCGTGACTCTCCCTATATGGAATTTTCTATACAGAATGGATTTTTTTCTCTCTTCTTTTCGTTGTTGCAACAAACAGCCAATGAAATTTTTTCATTCTTTCTCTCTTTGAAATGTTTCATAGAGGGTATATTTATGTGATATACAAAGTGGAAACTCGGTAATTCTGCAGAATGGCTAGGCAATTTGTGTTGAATAATCAATTTATATAGTAAAAATCTGCAACAATTAAGTAGGCAAAAAGGGGTTGTAGACACTAACGACACTTGTCCTAAAGCCAATTGCACTAAAGCCAATTGCCCTAATGCCATTTGCCCTAAATCCACTAATCCCTAAATCTACTAAAATGCACTCGCTCAAAAAACGCCAAATGACTTATATTTAGACTACTGATTAGGGCAAGTGGTTTTAGGTCAAGTGGTTTTAGGGCCAAATGTCACACATCCGGCAAAAAGAATGTTTTTTAATAAAGGCGACTGTTTAGAGGCTAGAATTCAATGGTTGCACTGTTTTCCTTTCTCCTACCACCTTTGAATTGTAGGAATGTTAGCCTCTAAAACAGTCTCGTTATACATGTATGAAAAGCCATAATTACTCTAAGAAGGTTTAAAAGGCTTTATACTTTTTTTAATTAAAAAGTCTCGTTAAAGGCTAGAATAAATCTATAAGCTTATGGCAGTTATAGTTAGACTCTAGAAGAGTTCTAGCCTCTAACCAGTCTTTTTGATTGCAAAAAATGATGTTTTTTGACTTTTTAAAGTGAAAACTTTACTAGAACTTTTTAAAAGTTATTCTGCATTTCAGATGCAACATTAATAGTTCCTTATAGACTAGAAGAGTAACTGAATCATTTAGACGCATTTTCACGTTGAAATCTTTTAAAATAAACTTTTTGTATCAGTTTGAAAATGGTTGAAGTTAACGAGATGTTAAATAAAAAAATGAAAAGTGAAAAATTATAAAATAACATAAAAAAGTTTATTTTGAAAAATATCGAATAGACAAAATATCCTTAAGTGATTGAGTTACTCCTTCTAGTTTCTAAAACATTTTCAAGTTTCTTTTAAGATGTTTGATGAACACAGGAGAAGAGAAAAATTAAAAGAAACTTGAAAATGATTTAGAAACTAGAAGGGTAATGCAATAACTCAAGCGTAGTTTTCATGTTGATATCTTTCAAAATAAACTATGTGAGTTTGAAAAAAATAATCTAAAATTTAAAGCAGATCGATTATTGTTTTAATTTTTTTTTTAAAAAAAAAGTTTATTTTGAAAAATACAGCAACATGAAAATACTATTAAGTGATTTAGCTACCATTCTAGTTTCTAACACGAAGTCTACACCAGCGCCATCACGGATTATTATTGTCCTTCATATTTCTTTCCTCCATATTTTTAAAACATACAAAGGCCTACTTTGTAACGCTAAATTCGCTTCTTGAACTGTTTTTTTTCTCACTGTACAACTCAAATGGGGGCGTGGCCACGTGAAGGCACGTAGCGATGGTAACGCCGCCCTAGGAGTACGATATATAAGTTAAAAAAACTTATTTGGTCGACAGGCAATTAGAAAACAGGATGAACAGAAGTTGACTCCGCCCTTTTTATGACGAACGCAACTTCTAATTGGTTGATTATGTAGTCTGATGACGTCACATGCTCCGCCCTTTTCAACGTCGAACACCACACAACAAATTAATTAGAAGTTGCCGGTTGTCATAAAAAAGGGCGGAGCCAGCGTCTGTTTATCCCGTTTTCTAATTGCCTGTATTTGTTCGTACTTTAGTCATTGTGTGTAATGCTACCTTATACCTTGTACACACATACACAGTTAAATGCATTTAAATAATAAACGTGTTCTACAGAGCCCCGTGAAGGACAAACAAACAATATGTCGATTCAATTTACTAAGTTAATTAATCTGAAAATATTGAGTTAATACTTAAATAATAATATATAAACTATTGACATTAAATTATTGATTTAGTATTTCAATTTAAAACATTAATAATAAAAGTCAATTTTTAATTTGGTTTTCATGTCCTTAACTGGATTCCGTATAATTCACCTTAACACATTTAACTTGAATTCATTTAACTCATGACTGTGTACATGGTATAAAAATGCTTATTAATTGAGCATAATTTCTTTTAATAAAACTAGTTGGGTTTTTTTTTTGCATATTGGCTAGTTAATGTGTAGAAATGACGGATTTTTTACTCTGTCTTTGGAATGTGTGTGTGTGTATTCATCGATCTGTTTCTAGTATATAAGACACGAAAGAGAGGACTGTCTGTAACATATTATTAGTTTCACGTGTGTGTGTATGTATACAGTGTATATATATATATATATATATATATATATATATATATATATATATATATATATATATATATATATATATATATATATATATATATATATATATAGACTAGATTGCAAGTTTCTTATATTATAATATATATATGTGTATACATATATATATAGGAGGGAGTATGGTAAACATTGAGAGAACGGACGGAAATGTCAGGAAAGGCAACAAAAAATAGGATTTAGTGTCAATAGACAGAAAGAAGAAGAAAAAAAAGTAGAAAGTCTTTTTTTCTTTTTTTCTTAAAGACACAATCTTTCTCTTAACAAGAAGAAAAGAAACACAGAATTTCAACACATAATTCTTGTTTTTTTCTTCTTCTTTTCTAACAACTTATGAGGAAAAGTAAAAAAAAAAAACAAGCTTCCATTTTGTGTTTGTTGTGTTGAGTGGAATTTTATACAGAACTTTTTTTTCTTCCAGTAAATCAGTTATTGCAACTTGTGTCTTACAGTGCCACCTATTGGTGGCTTAGATCTAGATTTGACTTATTTAATGGAAAGATACCTGTTTTTTGGTTGAAATGGATGCAATCACTGCTAGTACTAATGCTAGCAGTGATTGCCTAACTTAAGGAAAAATAAAGACGATACATGATCCCCTTAAAGTATGCAGTCACTGCATACTACAATGCTAACAGTGATTGCCTAAATTCAAGAAAAAATAAAGGTGAGACATAACCCCTTAAAGGATGCAATCATTGCTAACAACAATGCTAGCAGTGATTGCCTAACTTCAAGAAAATAAATAAAAGATAATATGGGCGACCCCTTAAAGGCGGCAATTACTGCATATTTAAATGCTAGCAGGGATTGCCTAACTTCAATCAAATTATACTGTAGAACCATAGACTTTATTTTAGGCAATCACTGATAACACCAATGTTAGTAGGAATAAAATTCCATCAGGGGTCAATTTTGTCATTTTCTTGTAATTTGAAATTGAATAATTACTTGGCAAGCAGCTGAGAGGGATTGTGGCAGAGGGACAAGTTATTCTAAAAACAGCATAGAAATAAATGCATTGTCAAAATCATTTATTCTCTGCAAAAACATTTATAGTAAATAAATGAATGTTTATTTTACTATTTTTTAACTTTTTTTTAAAAAAACTCTTTTGAAATTCAAAATGAAAATACTCATCATCAAAACAAAAATAAATGTGATTTAAATAAGAAAATCATGTTTTGTTTTAGGACTAAAAAAAAGCCTTAAGAAGTTTTTTTTTTCTGCTTGAAAAAACTTCAAAAAATGGCAAATCAGAAAAAAGAGGGCAGAAATAAAAAGAGGGGGGCAAAGAGCCAAATATATTAGCTTAACATATCAAGAATGATATCGTTGATGCCGTACACTTTTAGAGGCACAAGATCATTCTTGTTTGCCATTTGTGTTCGCTCTTTTTTTTCTATATATATTTTTAGCCGAAACTAGATATAGATTGTAAAGTCGATATGACAACGTTTTTTCTTGTTGTTGTTGTTGTTGCTACTTTTGTTGTACAAAAATAAAAAAACCCTCCTAAAAAGAGAGAAACAAGAGATAGAAAGGCTTCAATTGCCTTTTGTTTAGAATGGAATTCGATCGATTTGACACCTTGAATTTTGTTCACTTTCACTCCTCTCTCTCTCTCTTCCCTTGTTACGAATAAATATTGTTGTATTTTCTGTCATGTATATTTCCAGTTTATTTGCATCTTAGATTCAATTCTCTTGAGATTTGGAGAGATCTTTAAATTTGGGGAGGGTTTGTGTGTGTGTGACGTCACTTTTGTATATTGGAACATAGACACGCATGCACGCAACAATGCACACGCTGATAACACAAACTGATAGAAAAAGTGCAGCAGATGGCTGCATCGTGGCGCTTTAGTCAGCTGAGGTTTCTCCTACATAAAACAATGTCTGCAAACATGTTTTCTGGTTGCCAGACGTGTTTTCTGGTTGCCAGACGTGTTTTCTGGTTGCCAGACGTGTTTTCTGGGGTTGCCAGACGTGTTTTCTGGGGTTGCCAGACGTGTTTTCTGGGGTTGCCAGACGTGTTTTCTGGGGTTGCCGGACGTGGTTTCTGGTTGCCGGACGTGTCTGGCATGTTCATGTGTATAACATGTTCTTTAACTGGGTCCAGACTAGAACAGAAAAACGAACCGAACAACGGTTCGCAAACATTTCTGAAAAACATGTTCGTTGTTCTGTTCGCTGTGGTTCGGAGTGTCTAAACTTGAACAGAACATGTTTGTAACGTGTGGTTTGGCTGCTGTCAGGACCGTCAATGACTGGATGTTTAGAGGAATGTTCTCTGCGATGTCCAAAGTACTCCTGGCCCAAACACGAACATCCTTTGATGTGGCGAGCAAAAACAGACAACTGGGTGGATCGAAGCCGAAGAGAACAACGTACAAAATTTGTTAGAAAAGTGTTAGGAAAACCGTCCACAGTATTGAGTTCGTTGTTCTGTTCATGTCTGGACCAGGCTTTATACGAACATGTTCTTTTATACAAACACGGACATCGTTAAAAACAGAACTTGTTTAGACAAAGTTAGGTCAAGTAAAAGTAATTTCACCAGAATTGCTTTCAATGTTTTGATCACCATTTCGGTTAAATAAAAATAACTGTAAAATTTAGAGATGTAGGTGGCGCTTTAGTAAGCAATAATAAGTTTTATAAAAAAAAAAAAGTATTTTTATTTAATCTCGATTAGTGAAACAGAGCGGAATGTGTTAAAGTAAAAAGGACCCCCCCCCCCCCCCCCAAACCCCCATAACTCATTTTCACCTTTTTTTCTCAATCTTTTCAACTGAAACTCGAATATATAATTTATTCGCCAAAAAGAGAAAATCAGTTCGGGAAAAAAGTCGGTTTTGAAAATATGAAATATGCGTGAAACGACGACGGACCAAAAAGATGTAATAATTCTTTTGGAAAAGTTCGTTTATTGATGGTATTTTGACGTCGTCTTCCCTTTCGATTAACATCAAAGTATCAACATATAGTGTGTGATGTATTAGGTTTTTCTGGTTTGATTTTTTTTTACACAAAATTCATGTTTTTGATTTCTTATTTTTCTCTTTTTGACATTATTAATAAAATCAAAATTACAAAATACACCAACATTTTTTTGTGGGGTTTTCTCTCTTATTTTGTTCTTTAAAAGAGAAATTGAAAACATTTTCTTGTTAAATCAAGTGAAAAACTGCAACATATTTTTCAACAACATTTTTGTTTTCATCAATAATATTAGCTTCCCTAATAGGAAGGCTAAAAAAAAAATTCTAATCATCTAATTTTATGTAATAACTTCTTTGAATATTTTGTGATGTTAAAGTGCCCTGATTCATATCAAGCTGACAAGCTGATGTAACCTTCGAAAAATCTCTACAAAGAGCGCTAGCATCGTTTTTTCTATTGAGGCCCCATAGACCCAATGTTAATTTTTAAAATTTACACAAGAGTCGCGGCGGCAAAATGTTTATTTTTCATATTTAAACTTGTCCAATTTTGATGGTTCAAAGTGCAATGTGCATCTTAAATATATGCTGATCGAGTGATAGAATGACAAAAAATTGGTAAGTGCGGTTCTATTTTTTAAAAAATATTTCAAAATCACGAATTTCTAACTCTTATGTTAAACTCCATTGAGTAGGCGCTCGTAAGCAAAAAAAAACATCCATTAAAAATTGCTCGTAAAAATACGTAAAAATAATTTTTAAAAAACCACAATTAAACCACAGTGAAGCCAACACATTGGCGCACGTGCTGATTTTTTTTTCTGGTTTTTTTAAATTATATTTAGTTATTTTTAGGTATTTTGCGTACGATCCGCGTACTCAATGTTAGAAAATAAGAGTTAGAAATTCGCGATTTTTTAATATTTTTTAAAAAAATAGAAGGACACTTTCCAATTTTGTCATTATAGCCCACGATCAGCATATATTTAAGATGCACATTGTACTTTGAACCATCAAAATTAGACAACTTTAAATATGAAAAATAAACATATTGTCGCCGCGAATGTGTAAATTTTAAAAATTAACGTTTTTTCTTTAACATTGGGTCTATGGGGCCTCAATAGAAAAAACGATGCTATTAGCGCTCTTTGTGGAGATTTTTCGAAGCAATTTTGCGATGTAGCCTCTTAATGTTTGTTGCAGCTTTAGCAAACGTTTGAGAATGACAAAGCTTTGCTCAGCTCTATGGTTTGCTAGTGATTCCCATTGAAGAAAACCTTTAACAAATGTTGCAGCCCCTATCTATGCGCTGTCCCTTTTCTATTCGTTGTATTAAATTAACTAAAAAGATTCCAAATTGGTGAACAATATTCTAATAGAGGTCTTGAGTTGAATAAAATAATGTTAACACCTTTGTATTTTCTATCTGCTTTGTCTGAATCTCGCAGCATTTGATTGGCTTTGCTGTCTACTTTAGTTATTCCTTTCAAAGTAAATATTTGAAGAGAGTTAAACAAAAGGTATTTAAAGGTATCACCATATAGGATGATGATACCACAATACACGTATTCTGCATCATTTGGAGTACGCTTATGGGGGAAGCCATTCATAGCCTCGCGTCAAATATTGTTTAGTTTTAGATTCCACCGAGAGAACACCACCAATTCTATGACTATTTTTAGATTTACGGATATTTGAAGAATCACAACACGACTATTTCTTTTGGAGTTGATTTTCAAAACGTTGTAAATGCCACATAAGGAGTGAAATACGTTTTTAATCGAAAATGGGTTGTAAACGACAGGCTTTTAGCACTGGAGTTTACTTGTCACAAAAGTGTTGTTCCTAGTGGTGAAAAAAAACCTGAGATTTGCAAGTCATAACGTTGTAACAGCCAATAGCACTGGCCAGTCACTATAGACATGTTGTAAATGCCAACAATGTCACTATAGTGACAACTTGTCAGCATATGTTTCATGTTGGCATTTACAACGTTTTTGAAAATGCATGCTTCATATAATAGCAGCATCATCAGCATGCAGATTGAGGACAGGCATTTAGAAATCGGGGAGAACTTCAGTTGGCTCCGCCCTTTTTATGACGAACGTAACTTCTAAGTGGTTGGTTATGTAGTCTGACGTCACATGTCCACCCTTTTCAACGTCGAACAACACAACAAAACCAATTAGAAGTTGCCGGTCGTCATAAAAAGGGCGGAACCAACTAAAGTTCTTCCCGATTTCTAAATGCCTGTGATTCAGGTGCTGATTTCCATTATTAGGTAAGTTGTTTATGAATAAATAAACGGAATCTCCGAGTGAACAACAGATGTTACGTTAGTCCAATCTGAGACAACAACAACGTTCATCAATTTTCAACAATGTGCTCTTGTTGTCTTACAAGTTAGGGAAGGAATGTGATACATGATTATTAATAATAAATGGTATTGACGAACGCGCTGAAGCAGAAATGGTGCTTGTTAATTGTGAGGCTTGGTTTATACTCCCTCCTAGCTAAGTGGCAAATCAGCATGCGCGCGCGAAGCTTAAAAAAAAATGACGTCACAGAGCTTCATATTTTTTTTGCCTTTGATAGAGCAATGAAGCTAGCTTTGAAATTGTTCAATTTTTCAAAGCTTTAGCAATTCAAAGCACCAATCAGCAAAATACAGTCGTTTGCCCCGCTTTTTTATGAGCGTCATATCAAACATCAACCAATTAAAAATTGAAAAAGGCGAGGAATGTGATGTCAAACCTAATAACAAACCATTGAGAAGTCACCGTTCCTCATAAAAGGGCGGGGCAAACGACTGCATCTTGCTGAGCACACTTGCCTGTCTTTTATTGGGGAGAAAATACTGCGTTCCTAGTGGCCAAAATCAAATTGACCAAAGCTATCGCCAACAATCTTGCATCAAAAAAAATATTGCCAATGGAAAGTAGCATCAGGAGACCCCAAGCATCCGACTTGGAGTCATCTTTATGCACAGGCAGTTAGAAATAGGAGAGAACTTCAGTTGGCTCCGCCCTTTTTATGATCACTGGAAACTTCTAATTGGTTTGTTGTGTGGTTCGACGTTGAAAAGGGCGGAGCATGTGACGTCAGACTACATAACCAACTAATTATAAGTTGCGCCAGTCGTCATAAAAAGGGCGGAGCCAACTGAAGTTCGTCCCGATTTCTAAATGCCTGTTACACAGGCATCTGTAGACAGCTTCAGAATTTCTTTGGCTCTGCCTTTTTATGAACGTCAGACCAAATATCAACCAATTAGAAATAAAAAGGGCTTGGTATGTGGTGTCAGACCCAGTAACAAACCAATTAGAAATTGATGACGCTCATAAAAGGGGCGGAGCCAACGAAATTCTGAAGCCTGTATAGTCTTTAGGTTAGGTTGTTAGGTTTACACTATAGAAGGCGCTGCAAAATGTATGAAGCGGCCAAATGCTAGTCAATGGGATCGGCGCTTTTGCATTTTTTTGTTTCGTGCAAATTGCATGACTGGTTTACTAGTGTAGTAATGTCTGAAATCCACTCATAAACAATGAGAGAGAGAGAGAGAAACACACACATATAACTGTGAAGACAGACAGCAATAACATAAAAAATGAACAAATAAATACACACAGATAACATACAAATCACATAGACATATAAAAAGGCAGAAACACACGCACAGATAAACAAGATAATAAAGAAACAGACAAATAAATGGAGGAAAACCACACACACAAAAGACTAGAACAAACATATTCACAAAACAATGTGACAGACAGACAAATGAACCAACCAAGATAATAGAAAATAACAGACTAGAAAGAAGTAAAAATTTCTCTGCAGAAAAAAAAAAAAGTTCCTCTTTTGTGGTTTTCGTATTGGTTTTTCGTTGAGGGGCATTTTGAGGTTATTTTGATGAATGTAATAATAATTTTTCTGGCCGCCAGCTGCCAAAAATATCTTCTTGACCAAAAATACAACAACAATACAATTTTTTTATTTGATTTTTCTTCTCTTTTTTTGTGGACGTTTTTTCTTCCCTTATTTTTCTGCTGGCTTTTCACTCAGAATAAACGTTAAGAAGGTGATCTAAAATATGTTTTCTGAAGGCATTTTCTAGTCTCTTATCTTCTTTTTTGTTGTTCTTTTTCAAAGGAATTCTTGACAGATTTTTACTGAATTAAAAAAAAATAACTAAATAACTTCACATTTTTCTTTAGAATTTATTGAAATTGTATTTTTTGGGGGGTTTTTACGTTGAGATTTTTATGAACAGTCGATTTTTGGAACTCTGGTTATTCTCTTTTCAAAAGAAGAACGAAATTAAGATAAACTTGAATGTGTTTTACAAACTAGAAAGGTAACTCAATCAATTAACGGTATTTTCATGTTTGATATCTTTCAAAATAAACTTTTTTATAGACAAAAATATGAATAATATCATAAAGCTATGTTACTTTGAAATTATTGTCATAAAAAGTTTATTTTGAAAAATATAAAACATGAAAATAACCTTAAATGATTGAGCTACACTTCTAGTTTTTAAAACACATTCAAGTTTTTTTTTTACCATTTTCCACGTTCACGGTTAAAAAATACTCTACTTTCTAGTTGAATATTTATTAGAAACTAGAAGAGCAATTAATTGAATAGAGTAAAATTATTTTAAAATTTAAATTTTTAGAAGCAATTTTAAGAATAAGTTGAATATTTGTTAGAAACTAGAAAAGTAATTGAATTGGATAAAAGATATTTTCATGATAATACTTTTCTAGTTTGTAGCAAATTTTGAACTTCTTCCTAAAATTGCTTCTGTCCCATGATATCATAGACCAAATCGGCCTTCATGTACCCCAGTGGGGTTTTCTACCCTCCTTTCAGTGCAGAGTTGGGAACTGATGAGGGTATCTTGACCCCCTTTACTTGATGCATTTGTAGGCTCTACCCTCCCTTCATCCATCTCAGTTAACTCCAAAGATAGTTGATAGTAGGGTGAAAAGTGGGGTTTTCTACCCTCCTCTCAGTACAGAGAGTGGAATTTACTAGGGTATATCAACCTCATTACTTGATGCATTTGTAGCCTCTACCCTATCTTCATTCATTTCATTTAACTCCGAAAATAGTTTACTAGTAGGGTGAGAAGTGGGGTTTTCTACCCTCCTCTCAGTACAGTGAGGACAACTTGATGAGGCATTGGTAGCTTTGGTGTAGCCTCTTTCTCCAACCCTCGTCGTTAGTCGAAATGAAATTTATATAAATGGAATCAGATGAAATGAGGGGAACACATATGAAAGAGAACCTCTTTAACTCGAATCGTGTTCGCCTCTAGCGACACTTTTAGTAATTACTCTAATTAAATTCCTTCTTTTCAAAGTTGATCTTTGCTAAGTAGTTACTTTCAGGCGCACTTATGTCACTCACTCAATTTCTTAACAAAAAAAAAACTAAGACAAAAAAAGGGAATTTCTTGAAGGCTTTTTCGTCTTTTTTTTAGACGATTCTCTCTCTCATCTCAAAATAAAAGACAATTTTTCATTTTGTATCATATCTTTTATATAAAGACGTTTGTCTCTTTATGACAATTTGTGTGTCGACAAAAATAAGTCAAGTTTTCATCACATTTTAGAACAAAATTTCACTGAAATGGAAAGTTTTTCAGTCAAAATTAACTTAAAGGAAAAAAAAAGGATTAAAAATCTAGGGTCGTTTTTTCTCGAACTCTTTATTTCCGGTCTTTTCAGGTGCAAAATTAAGAGAGGGATTGAATTTTATTTTAAAAACTAGAAGGGTGGTAGTTCAATCGCTTCAGTGTATTTTAATGTTTGATATCTTTCAAAATAAACTTTTTATGTCAGTTATGTCTATAAAAAAAGTTTATTTTTAAAGATATCAACATGACAATAGCCTTAGGGTGGCTGAATAGATATTTATTTTGCTTTTGTGTCCTTCCGGATGTGGCGTCAAGCAAACTTTTTTTGAAAACAATCTTATGAAAAAATTTAAATTGTTTTAAAACTAGAATTGTCAAAGTTTTTTCAAAGGCAATATCTTAATTAATAAACAATTTTATAGTTCAGTTTGAAAAATAACCCGTTTTCTTGTTTTTTTTTTCTATTGAAATTTCACAAAGAACTATTTTCGCTTTTTTCAAACTTCTCATAAAAAGTTTATTTTAAAAGATATCATGATTGTAAAAACTTTTTAACATTATCACCAACTATTCTAGTTTCTAAAACAATTTGAATTTTTTCGTAATGTTTCTCCTGAAAAACGTTCGCTTAAAAAATATAACTTAAGTGTTTTCACTAAACTGGTACAATTTGTTTTAATAATTTTAAATTATTTTCTAGGTGAAAATGTGGCACTGGAACAAGAATATGATTCGAAAACGTCACTTCCGGTGTCAGTTGAACGCGTTTCGAGCCAAATACAACGTCTCGAACGCAGTCCAGTCGCCTTTTCACCAACTTCCGGTAAGAAACTGTTATTTTCTAAATTAAGTTTCCGCATGAAAGTTCTATGTTTTGAAATCTCTTTAGAAATAAAGAGAAATTGGGGACAATGGGGGGGGGGGGACCTTTGAAGGTTTTCTCGATGCTCCACCTGGCGACAAAATATTTTTTTTTTGGAATATATGGTTAGCTATTATATAACAGAAGATGTATTACCCACCATCTAGCACAGGCAAGTAAAGACAGTAAGATACAGTCGTTTGCCCCGCCCCGTTTATGAGAACTGGCAACTTTTAATTGGTTTGTTATTTGGTCTGACGTCACATGCCCCGCAATTTCAATTTCTCTCTTCTCTGTCTCTCTTTCTCTGTCTCTCTCCTCTCTCTCTTTCTCTCTCTCTCTCCTGAATGAAATGAATCTTTTTTCATTTTTGAATTGATCTTTTTTCGAGAAGAAAGTCAAATTGTCTAATGTCTAGAGTGAATGAAAAGACTGGAGTGAGCGAGAGAGAGAGAGAGAGAGAGAGAGATAGACAGGTGACATGAGAGAGAGAGAGAGAGAGAGATTGGGAGAGATATGAAGAGATATTCTAGTATAACACTAGATATTATCCCATGAAAAAGTGATTTTCTACAAAGTGTCTATATGTATTTGACTTTTTGCCAGAATGATAGAAAGTGGGAGAGATACATACAGTACATAGAGAGAGAGAGAGAGAGAGAGAGAGATGGTATGGGAGAGAGAGAGAGAGAGAGAAAAGTAGTTTGAATATTTGGTTGATGGTCGTAAAAATGGGGACTTTTTCTCATTTCACCCCGTGCTTTTAGTTAGCCCCTTTTTTAGATGGTTTTTTAAGGTTATAAATGTAGGAAGAGAGGAGGAGGAGGAGGAGGAGGAGAGGGTCCTCTTTTTAAGCTCTAAATTTAAGGTTGAACTATTCAAGAAGTCATTCGGCTATTTACGGCTAAGAGGTGGAAGAAGAAGAAGATGAAATGGCGGAGTTTTTATTTTCACAAAAAATACATAAAAAAAATTTGGGTTTTCTTTTCTTCAGGGGTTAGTTGTGGAGGGGGAGGGGTTTATGGCCTTTTGTATGGGTTTTTATTTTCAAAACAAGTGTTGTACAAATAGTGGATTATAGAGACCTAAATCAAGCAAATGGGCCAATGGGCCAGTTTATAGGCTAATCTATATGTTGGCAATTTTACTAAAAAAAAAACAAGATTTGGACATTGGAAGGGCCTCATGGAATTGGTGGGCATTATGGTGGACCTCGAGAACTGGACTGGTTTAACAATTTTGCATAAGTTTTTGGGCTTTGTGAGCCTTACGAACCTGGTGGGCTTTGTGAGCCTTACGAACCTGGTGAGCTTTGTGAGCCTTACGAACCTGGTGAGCTTTGTGAGCCTTACGAACCTGGTGAGCTTTGTGAGCCTTACGAACCTGGTGGGCTTTGTGAGCCTTACGAACCTGGTGAGCTTTGTGAGCCTTACGAACCTGGTGAGCTTTGTGAGCCTTACGAACCTGGTGAGCTTTGTGAGCCTTACGAACCTGGTGGGCTTTGTGAGCCTTACGAACCTGGTGAGCTTTGTGAGCCTTACGAACCTGGTGAGCTTTGTGAGCCTTACGAACCTGGTGAGCTTTGTGAGCTTCAGGAAACTGGTGAGCTTTGTGAGCTTCAGGAAACTGGTGAGCTTTGTGAGCTTCAGGAAACTGGTGAGCTTTGTGAGCTTCAGGAAACTGGTGAGCTTTGTGAGCTTCAGGAAACTGGTGAGCTTTGTGTGCCTCATGGACACCTGATAAGCATTGTGAGTCACGGGAGCCTTTGTGGGCTTTGTGAACCCTATAAAAGCTATGTCAGTTTGCCACTTTTATAAAGCCAGCTTTTGAGCTTTTTGTGGGCTTGATGAACTTGGTAAACTTTGTGGACCTTTGGGTTGAATTGGTTTTGGCAGTGTCATAAAGCAGTGTGGGCCTTTTGGGCTAGACTGACTTGTTTGTCAATTTTACAAAGTAAGCTTTTTTCAGCTTTGTGGATGTTGTGGGCCACATGGAAGTGCTTTAACATGATTCATACAAGACTTAAATGATGGAGCCAATCAGGGCCCTGTTTCTCAAAAAATACAAGTCTTTGTAATACTAGTGAATTTTACAGAGCCCGGATCAGAACATGCATCGCAAATTCGCAATTATTACCGGATTAACAATTCATAATGACAAATTTGTGAATTTGCGATGTGTGTTCTTTACAGGGCTCCGTAGAATTCACTTGTTTTTACAAAACTTGTACTTTTTTTAGAAGCTGGGCCCAGATCAGATACAGGCAATTAGAAAACGTGATGAACAGAAGTTGGCTCCGTCCTTTTTATGACGAACGCAACTTCTAATTGGTTGGTTATGTAGTGGCTGACGTCACATGCTCCGCCCTTTTCAACGTCGAACCACACAACAAACCAATTAGAAGTTGCCGTTCGTCATAAAAAGGGAGGAGCCAACTTCTGTTAATCCCGTTTTCTAATTGCATTTGATCAGATTGTTTCTAGAAATTGGGAAACTTGTGTTTTAAAAAAAATACTACTACAAATCTTGAGAATTAACAATCATAAAGTTTAACTCTTGAAGATGATTTTCTAAGTGGACTTTGCAAACTCTTGAGACAACAAAATACGCTTTAAAAATGTTGTTCTCTGAGTAAAGTAAACCACTTTAAATGACAGAAGAAGAAGAAGAAAAACCAACGGAAACAACATACTTGAACTTCATGAAATTTAATAAGAGGAGGAGGAGGAGACGAAAAATAACGGGAGACAGTCGTCGGATGAGCAAACAAGACATTACTGAACACAAAAAGACATCATCATTTCCAGCAGAATTTTCAAAACATGGAACCACACACAAGGTGGTGCATGTGACCATTGAAAAATAAAGGGAATTCTACGTGAAAATCACACCCACAGGCAAAAGTGTGCCCAGCAGTAAAATGTTGTTGGCCCCCCCCTCAGCCCTTTTATGAGTGTCGGACCAAATATTAACCAATTAGAAATTGAAAAGGGCGGAGTATATGCCATATCAAACCAAGTAACAAACCAATTAGAAATTGATGACGCTCATTAAAAGGGGCGGGGCCAACAAAATTTTACTGCTGGGCACACTTGCCTGTAAGTCACACCGGAGAAGCTCTGGGTACGCTTTGCAGCGTACAACATCCGGTTTGGTGTTTAGGTCTACTTAGCCATACTCCGCACTTAAAGGTGGCTTTATAGATATTAGTTGAAATCGAATGCACCCTTTTTAGCCTCTAAAAGTGCGTCCAAAACAACCTTAATTATCAGAGCACGTGGACAAACTTATACCCAGAACACAATATAAGAGAAGAGAGAGAGAGAGAGAGAGAGAGAGAGAGAGAGAGCACGTGTGTGGTGTCCAAAAAGATGGTCACTGACCCTTACACTAATCTATTTTCTGGCGGTCCCCTATTGAACAAACATGTTCAATTTGTAGGACCACCAGCTACAATAAAGATTTCATACACGTTAATTTTAATTCTTTTATTTTACCAGCATTTATTATACTCTTTCTTTTTCATTGCAGTTTTTTGTTTAACTTTTGGTTTAGGTATACTTTTTTCTTTTCAAAAAATTGTGTTAATTCACAAACCATCTAGAGGCCGACTTTTACTTTAAATATTCAATTTCCTGTGGTTAATCCTTGCTTGGGTCACTGCCCTAGAAAAAATGCAGTGACCATTGTATCTTTTTGACAAATGCATTTATTCCTGTCTTTAACTAATTACCAATGACTGCCAGCCCATTGTTTGAGCTGGCTATAAGAAGAGACAATTTTTTGTATTTTGAGTTAGTAACAAATTTATTCTAAAAAACGAAATACTGTATCCGAAAATAAGTGAAACAATAAAAAAGTATCTCTGCAGAAAACATCACTTCAACTCGTTCTTGTTTTTTCTTTACCATCAAAGAACAAGGAGAATAACTACAAAAGTTGCGATTTTTATAAAAAGAAAGAAAACGCTTCTAAAAGAAAAAATCTCCACACGTGTAGAGAAATAGCGATGATGCAATTAAAAGTTTGGCCACGTGACCAAAAAAAAGGAAGTCAGTACATTTCTATGGGAGGAGGGGCTAGTGGCGCCATCTAACGCTACGCGCACAAAATAAATGATCTACTTTTGCATTCTTAAAGTTGCTTCTCCGTCTTTAAAAGTTGTCCAATTATTTTAAAGTAAAAAAAAAGGCAAAATTCTGCTTCATTTGCTTCAAGTACAAACCCCAAACACAAAATTTGCAAATTTTTCAATGTATTTTTCTCTCTTTCTCTCCGTAGTCATCCATCATTTTGGTTCCTCCTCATCCCACCCAACGCCACCTTGTGGCCCTTTTCCTCCTCCTCCTCTGTATATTGTCTTTTTTCACTTTGTAAACGCAATTTCCCATCATTCACCAAAATGATCAAAAAATAATGATAACATTTCACTTAAATTACGTTTTTTTTCTCTTCACATTCTTAAATTTTTCTATTTCACTATTTTGAAAAATTAACAAATTTGTTTTAAATTGTGATTCTCTGTTTTCTATCAAACTCAAACAGATCTCTGCTTAAAAAAACGGCTAAAACAAAATGCTAATTAAGCATGAATAGAAAAAGAGCTTTTTTTGTGTGTTTTTTGTCAAAAAAAAAAAAAGGCAGAGAAAATATTTCAAACATTTTCCGCATTTTAATCTCATGTTTCAAATTTTAACCATTTTGTGAACACATTGTATACAAAGTTAAGTGTGAAAAATACCAGAAATAACTTTAGGCTAATTTAACACAACACACATAGGGAAGGAATACAAACAACCAAAAAGAAGAAGATAAAAAAAAAATGGAAATTCGACGATTTGACGAATTCCATTTGTAGAATTTTTTTTTTTTTTACAAAACAAAGGAATTTAATTCCTTTTAACCCGGGCCAAATTAAAAATATTCGAAAAGTTTTTTTAATGATCGGTCTGTATTTTAAATGTATTATGTGTTTTCTAATTTTGTCTCCAAAAAACGGCCAAAAATTGAAAAAAGTATTTTTTTTTTTCATTTTAAAAGTTTTTGGAGTTCTCGGACCAGTTGAGCCTTTCTGAGGCTTTTTAGGGCTTTTTAGGGCTTTTTAAGAGCATCTGTAACATTGCAGAGCTCTTGTTACGGGGCTCAGGTTGTGAACTTTCTCGACTAGAGCGGCTACCGCTGTTTGTTAAGAGAGTTTGTACTATACTACCTGAGTCCAATGGTGCCGGGGTCGTTCTCCTAGATATTTTGTAGTATCGTAGCTGCGTTGGAAAGAATAGTTAATAACAGGCGAGACGGATGCAGATTGACGGTTTACTTGTTTTATTATGCCCAATCATCAAACCATAATAAGACAGAGAAGAGTAGTTGCTGTGGCGTGCTTTCGCCACTGGACCATAATATGAGTTTACTTCATAGTTTCGATATCAGAGAATGGACCCAGAATCTGTCGAAACATGGTCTTTTATACCCAGAGCCTGTGTACACCTCCTCAGGGGTACCCATGCTCTGTGGACCATGCTTCGATGGGTATCCATCCGCTGATACCGGAACCAGGATGTGCATTGGAGCTTTTGGGGTCTTCAAGAGGGAGGGAAGGGACGGAAGTACGTCTCTTACGTCCCCAGGGACCCCCAGGCTAGGGGAGGGACGGGAAGACGAAATACAGGGTGTTACACATCTGCATATTTTTCGTTTTTTTGGCCATTTTTTTTTTTTGAAAAGTTCAAGAAAGCTTTAAAATTCCGTTTATAAAAATTCAGAAATTGTTGAAATTTTGAAAAATGGAAAAAATAATCATTTTTGCGGATATTACAATTTTCTAAAAAAAAAAACGCCCAACAACTAAAAATGTGCTTTTGAAAGCGGCCCTACAAGTGCCAAAAAATTACGATTCAAACATTTTTAAAAAATCAGAAAAAATAAAAATAAAATCAAGTTAAAACACCTCAAAAAATTGTTGAAATTTCGAAAAATGGAAAAAAATCAATTTTATGGATGTTAAAAAAGACCAACAAATTTTCTAAAACTGCGAAAACATTTGCAAACCGGCCGAAAATTCCCTAAAATAGCCACACAAAAAACTTTGAAACGGTCAGAAATTCTCTAAAACGGCCAAAAAAAATTCCCTAAAACGGCCAAAAAAATTCTCTAAAACAGCCTAAAAAATTCCCTAAAACGGCCCAAAAAATCTTCCTAAAACGGCCAAAAAATTCGCTAAAACGGCAAGAAATTCTCTAAAACGGCCCAAAAAATTTCCTAAAACGACCAGAAATTCCCTAAAATGGCAAAAAATTCCTTAAAACGTCCAAAAAAATTCTCTAAAATGGCCAAAAAAATTTTCTAAAACGACCAGAAATTTCCTAAACTGATCAAAAATTCCCGAAAATGGCCAAAAATTCCCTAAAATGACAAAAAATCCTTAAAACATCCAAAAAACTCTCTAAAATGACCAGAAATTTTCTTAACTGGTCAAAAATTCCCCAAAATGGCCAAAAATTCTCTGAAACGACCAGAAATTTCCTAAACTGGCCAAAAATTCCCGAAAATGGTCAAAAAATTTCTAAAACGGCCAAAAAATTCCCTAAAATGGCCAAAAATGTTCTAAAATGTATTAAAATCCTCTAAAACTGCTATAAATGCTAAAAAAATCATTCAGTTCGACATTTATCAAATTTTTAAAACAGATAATAAGTGAAACACACACACACACGGTCTGTATACGAATTAGAAGGTGGATTGTGTAATGTCTATCTTGACCCTCCTCTTCCTCCCTCTCAATAAATCCCGTTTCGTTGTATTTTTTTTCTCTCTCGTGAAAACAACAACATTGAAAAGAATGTTTTTTCGCTCAGTTGATCGCAAAACGAAAAAAAAAAGTAAAGATTTACGCTTTTGTGTCCCAATGCAGAAAGACATTGGTGTTTTTTTTCCGGCCCCTTCTCCTCCTCCTCCTCCTCCCTCACCCACTCCCGAAAATTCACCTTTTTTTTTGGTGCCTCTGATATCAGTGTCCACCAGTCTTTAAACTTCTTTAATGGTGTTGTGGTGGACACTTGACCAAACATGAGGCTTGTTTTGTATCTTATACAAAACCATCAAGAAAATGAAAGGACTACTTTGAGGAGAATGGGGGTGGGTGGTTTGTAGGCCTATTCAAGCGGTCAAGATTTGTCAATGCTACCGGAAGTTAATGTCCAAGATGTGTGTTTTTTTTCTTTCTGGGGTTGCTTTCTTTTGACTGGACTTTCATAGACAATTGTCACTGGTCAAATCTTCTTTTTTCTTTTAGGTTTTTGCCGACTTCGATTTGTGTGTTTTGTGTCCACTTCGGTAAAATGGGACACATATATACATGCTGTACATAAGAAAGAGAGAAAAATTGCCTTTTTCCCCCCAATTTAAGTCTTATTTTTACGGATCTTTTAAGATGGATTCCAATTGGAATTCTCTTGAGTTCACTTTGATTTTGCTGGTTGTGTGCATTTTTTTTTCAAAAGATCCTCGAGACTTTTTAAAGCTTAACTTTGAGAAAAGCCAGTGGTGCGAGTCAAGTTTTTAAATAAGATCATGGCGCCACTGCAGCCGCCATTTTTAGCCACTTGTAATTCATCTTGTGGGACAGGCATCTGTAGACAGCTTCAGAATTTCTTTTTCGCCACCCCTTTTATAACCGTCATCACATGATGTCACATGCCCCGCCCATTTTATTTCTAATTGGTTGATGTTTGGTCTGCCGCTCATGAAAGGGCGGAGCCAAAGAAATTCTGAAGCTGTCTACAGATGCCTGTATCGTGTGTGGTCAAGGTCATTTTATAAAATTTAAAGTGCGTGTAAACGGGGGCCTTCTAGTATTCTCTTGATTATTACTGTCTTTTCAGGAGAGCAACATTAAAAGAAACTTGAAAATGTTTTAGAAACTAGAAGGTTTAGCTCATCAGTTGTATTTTCAAATTGATATCTTTCAAAATAAACTTTTTATGTCAGTTTGACAAAAGACCCAACTTTTAAACAGATGTTATTTTTTAATTTTTTGACTAAAAAAGTTTATTTTTAAAGATTATCAACATGAAAATACTCAGCTACTCTTCTAGTTTCTTAACCATTTTCAAGTTTTTCTTTTTAAATTTTGCTCTTCTGAAAGACAGACATAATCAGCTGTTCATTTAGCTCCTCCTTTTTAGTACAACATTTTTACACCGTGATGGCGCAGCGATCGACTTTTAATTTTGCTTACTAAAAAGCTCAACTTTTTAGTAAGCAAAGCAGGCGTTTGGATCCAGCACATACTTATTCATTTGCCCCGCCTTTTTATGAGCGTCTGACCAAATAACCAATTAGAAATTGCTGTTCCTCTATCATCATGCCAATAGATGGCGCTGATGCTCATAAAAGGGCGGGGCCGACGAATAGTATGTGCTGAATCTAACAGAAGCAGTTCGTTCTGATTGGTTATTTAGGTTTATTATATGTTTGATTCTGTTTTTTATTGGGTCTGATGCTCATAAAATGGGCGGGGCTAACAGAATTTTTTCTGGCTGCGCCCAACCGCCTGTGAATCCAACTATAACTGCCTTTGGTTATCATTTCTTCTGAATGACATTAGAAGCAAATGTTGCAGCAAAACCATTGTGTATTTTGCATCATTTTGATTTTAGACATTTTTTTTTTGCTGTTGGCTGTTTTTTTTTCTCTTTCTTGAAAGGAGAATCTTCTATTAAAAAAGTGGTCGTTTTTTTTTTTGCTTCTTCTTGCGAAAAATCATTTGCTTTTTCTATTGAATCCCAGTTCCCATTATCCAAAATGGAGCTCTTTAAACATTGTTAGTTTTTTTTTTCAAGTATGGAATAGAAAGAAAAAAAATCTATAAGTAAAAAGGTTCCTGATTGGGTGGAGTTAAATAAAATGGGTGGGAAACGGGAAGAAAAAATAGGAAAAAAAAATAGTTTCCTGATAAACTTTGATCGATTACTGGGTGATGAACAATTGTTTACGAGACATTTCAACTGGAAAGAAGAAAATGTTTGTTCAATTTGCGGGGTATTTTTGTTATTTGGGGCTTTTTTTTTAAAGCAAAATAGTGAAAAATTGATAAAAAAATTTCTGATTTTATAGTAAATACATAATTGATTCATTAGGAAACTTTTATTTGTGGTTGGGAAGACAAAAAAAACCTTCCTGAAAGGAAGTAAGAAACAGGCAAGTGTACTAAGCACAATACAGTCGTTTGCCCCGCACCCCTTTATGAGGAACGGCGACTTCTAATTGGATTGTTATTTGGTCTGATGTCACATGCCCACGCCCTTTTAAAAATGGGGAACCGGAAAAAAATTGCCAACAGCAAAATCAAAATGATGCAAAATACACAATGGTTTTGCTGCAAACAGACAATTAGAAAACGGGCCAAACAGAAGTTGGCTCCGCCCTTTTTATGACGACCGGCAACTTTTAATTGGTTTGTTGTGTGGTTCGACGTTGAAATGGGCGGAGCCTGTGACGTCAGATTACATAACCAACCAGTTAGAAGTTGTCGGTCGTCATAAAAAGGGGCGGAGCCAACTTCTGTTTGGCCCGTTTTCTAATTGCCTGTTTTTTTTGGACAGGCATTGTAAACAGGCAATTAGAAAACGGGCCAAACAGAAGTTGGCTCCGCCCCTTTTTATGACGACCGACAACTTCTAACTGGTTTGTTGTGTGGTTCGACGTTGAAAAGGGCGGAGCATGTGACGTCAGATTACATAGTGAACCAATTAGAAGTTGCCAGTCGTCATAAAAAAGGGCGGAGCCAACTTCTGTTCGTCCCTTTTTCTAATTGCCTGTTTGCTGCAACATTTGCTTCTAATGTCATTCGGAAGAGTTGATAACCAAAGACAGTTGGAATCAGCACATACTATTCGTTTGCCCCGCCCTTTTACAGCCCTTTTATGAGCATCAGCGCCATCTGTTGGCATGATGATAGAGGAACGGCGATTTCTAATTTTAGTTGATATTTGGTCTGACGTTCACGTTGACTTCACGTTTAAAAGGATGAGGCAAACGACTGTATTATGCTGAGAGCACACAGGCAGTTGGGTGCTGCCAGAAAAAGTCTGTTAGCCCCGCCTTTTTATGAGCATCAGACCAATAACAAAACCCATAACAAACAATGAAACTGATGAGCACAGTTGCCTGTAGTTTGGTAACTACAGTAACTATTTATACTACAATACAGTACCAGTTACTAGGCAGTTTTTAGCGCCACCCCCCAAAGTTCGTCACAACTCATTTTTTGGCCGTTTTTGAATGTTGACTTCAGTTTTTCTGTTCTTTTTTTCCCCAACTTTTTTCAGATTTATTGACTTTTTAAATCTATTTAGTTTTTAAAAAGGTTTTAAAAATAAATCCGGAAAAAGTTGGAAAAATAAAACGGCCGGAAATTCCAAAAGTATGTCTAAAAGACTAAAGAACTTTTAAAAGTTAATAAATCGGGGAAAACAAGTTGAAACAAACGTCCAAAAATTCAGAAATATGTAATTGGCCGAAAATCCTCAGAAGAGGCTCAACTAATCCAACAAGTCTTTAAATAAAAAAAGTTCTGCAAGTATTTAAAGACTTCTTGGATCAATTGAACCCTCATCAGGTTCTTTTAGGGCAATTAGTACTAATTACATATTTTTTGGCCGTTTTTTTTTGCTAACTAAATAAAGTCAGCAAAAAAGGGAGTTGAGTTTTTCAATGTTGGTGAATTTACGAGTTTTTAAAGTGCTTCAATACTTCTATCATCACATGAAGAATCTCTACTGAGTCCTTTGCATACTTTTTCTGTTTTTGGCCGTTTTTCTTTTTTAAAAATGCAAATTTTGACTTTTATTTTTGCATTTTTGTTTCAAGTTTGCAACTTTGCTGAATTTGTCAATTTTTTTAAAAAGCTTTTTAATAATTTTGGGACGATTTGGAAAACCATTATGTTGGTTTTTAGGCTAATTGCTTAATAATTTTTGGCCGTTTAAAAAAAAAACGCCAACTTGATTTTTTTGGGGCATTTTTCAAGTTTTAGACTTTTGTTTAATTTATGAAATTTTCCGAATTTCCGAGATCAATTTCGCGTTTTCATTGCGTTTCAGAGCGTTTAAACGTTTTATTTTTTAAAAAAGATTTGGCCGTTTTTTTAAAAAAAAGGCAAAAATCAAACTTCGAGTTTTGAACTCTGGAGCTTCAACAATAGACAGATATTAGTTGAGATTTGTGTTAAAACTTTAAGTGTGACTTCACACTTACAGATTAGGTATTTTCGGTTTTTGTCATTAAAGAAGAAAACGGTGAAAGATTGCGAATTAATCACAACTTGTGATCGTCTTATTTCTTGTTATCGATGTTTGACACACATTTATGAAAGAAGAAGAAAAAAAAGGAAGAAATTTGTTCTCATTTTGTGTCTCTTGAGAATTTCACTTCGATTTGTGTCTTATTATTATTGAAGTAAATGAGAATAAAACCTCACAAATTACACCGGGGGACAAATCGTTTATTCCACGTCATCATCATCATCATCATTATTATTGGGGATTCTTTATTTTGATTGGGTGGGAATCAACCTTAATCCCAAATCACCTCTTGTGTTGTGGTTTCCTTTGAAAATAACCAAGAAATGTCAATTTAGGCAACAAATAAACGAATTACAACACATCCTGGTTTGCAATTAATATGGGCAATGGTCATTTTTTGGATGAGAGAAGGGGGTCAAAGGTTAACATCTGAAAGGCACCATGGACAAAAAGTGGTCAATTTGGTTGTCAGAACCACTTTTTAGGCCAGTTTCGCACGAAATCGCTTTGTGACGCGACACACGAATCAGTTTGTGACGCCCGACACACGAACCATTTTGTGACGCCCGACGCACGACTCACTTTGTGACGCGATGCACGACTCACTTTGTGACGCAATGCACGACTCACTTTGTGACGCAATGCACGACTCACTTTGTGACGCGACACGCGACTCACTTTGTGACGCCCGACACACGACTCACTTTGTGACGCCCGACACACGACTCACTTTGTGACGCCCGACGCACGACTCACTTTGTGACGCCCGACGCAGTTTGTGACGCCCGACACAGTTTGTGACGCCCGACACACGACTCAGTTTGTGACGCCCGACACACAACTCAGTTTGTGACGCCCGACGCACGACTCACTTGCAATACATTGCTTGCTTGTCAGTGTGGGTCACTGGTATGATCTTGATTTTCACTGACCCCGCTCACCTCCAAAAAAAAGGCGGTAGTCGCCACTTGTGGTCAGGACTCAACCACTTATTGTTACTGTTGTGCAAAATAAAAACAAAATGGTGGTGGTGTTGCGGCTCGTGTGAACGCCCCACTTGAAAGCTTCAATGCTAGCAGTGATTGCCTAACTTCAAGGAGAATTATACTTATTACATTCACAGTATTTACATACAGAAAGTAAGCAGAAAACAAAGCTGAATTTCTCTGTGCCATTTTTTTTTCAGTATTTGGTGGGGGGGGGGGGGCTTGACTTTATTAAGAAATATATTTTAATATAAAAAAAGATGCCAATTATTTTTTTTAGAAAAAATAATTAATAATTAAGGTTATCATGAAAATCATCCGTTTCTAAAGGAAAATCTTTGGTTTTCTTAATTTGAATTGTCATCGTTGTCTTCTTTTTTCTGCTACTTAAGCAATTTTTAATGTTTTTTTGAGGTTTTCGGGGCATTATTAAGATTCTTCTTAATGAGAGAGACATTGAGAGAGAGAGAGAGAGAGAGAGAGAGAGAAGGAGCAAAAAGATATGATAAAAATGAATTAAAGGCAAAAAAAACCAATGATACAAACAAAAACAATTAAATCGGTTTCTTTTGTGATTTATTTTAATCTAAATATTATAATAATTGGAGTTTTTTTTCTTCTTTCTTCTTCAAGTCTTTGACATTGAGGGGTGCATTCGGATACTGAAGAAAATATCTTATTTTATTATCTGTAAAGAAAACAGAAAAGTATCATCCGGAAACAACGTCTAAGTGTCCTTATGGCTCTATTCCTAGCCTCGTTTTCCGCATCCTAATCCCACATATTTGGTTTTCTGGAGACCATTTTAAGCCCCTTACCACACTTAACAACTTTTGATGAAACTTGAAAGTGTCTTACAAACTAGAAGAGTAACTCAATCATTTTAGGTGATTTTTTTTTCTCTCTCCATATTGTTGCATTTTAAAATTAGCTTTTTATGAGAAGTTTCGTTGAGTTAGTAACTTCCTGTGAGTTATTTATGGTCTCTTTAAGTAATTGAGATTATACCCTTCTAGTTTCTAAAACACATTTCAAGTTTCTCTTCATTTTGCTTTCTTGAAAGATAGATTAAACCAACTTCAAGAAGCATTTTAAGCCCCTAACACAAGCAACTTTTGATGAAACTTTGATGCAATGCAACTTGCAATGTGACATTGCAACTGCTTTGTTTATAGTGTGATTATGACATGCAACTTTTGATAAAACTTTCTTTTCAACTAAGTTTGAGACTCAGTCTCTCATAGAGTTGCACGTATTCAACTTCTGAAAAGACTTTTTATGAAACTTCCTGACAAAACCAATCAGGATTTATACCGGAAATGACATCAAAACTTTGAATGAATTTCCTGTTTCATAGACTTCCGGTTTATGAACTTCCTAATGGGAAGCTGATCATAATGGTGTCCACAATGTGGACAAACAAAAGAAGTTTTGAAAACTTGATTGTAACTGAGGTTGTACAACTAATTGCAAAGTCACATCACAAGTTGAATTGCATTAAAAGTTGCAAGTGTGATACTGGCTTTAAATTGGGTGTATGGTATGGTGCCTTTAGTGTGAAAGATTAGAATTTAAAGAATGTGAATATATATTAGACATGTTTCCAAAATGGCCTCCATCTATAGCCGGATTGATTAATTGAACAGGAAATGGCAAATTCAAGCACATCTAGAAATGTCTAGGATTTCTTTCAAACTTCTTCAAAAAGTTGATTTTTTAAGATATTATCATGAAAACAAATTTTGGCCTTTCTAGTTTCTAAACAGACGAAAAAGTTGAAAAGAAAAACACTCTGAATATAACAAAAAAAAAATAAATATAAAAATCTAAAAAAAAAAAACTAGAATAAAATGGCGATATTAAAGCACATACGGAATTTCTTTTCTTTCTAGATTTTTTTTTTTACAAAAATAGGCTTTATGTTTCCGAATGCACCCTTTTATCTAAATTTTATTTTTCTGAAAATAAAATAATTAGAATCGCAAAAGAATGGAAAGGGTTTTTTTTTGTTTGATTTTAAGAAATGTTTTTAATGAACATTTTCAATTGGTTCGTTTTCGAGTTTTTTTTTTTCTTCTTAACTTTGCAACAATTTAAAGAAGAAAAAAGGCGGAAAAACACTTAAAAAGACTTAAGAAGAAGACGAAAAAAAAGACAGATTTGTCAAGTGTTTCGTCGTCGTTTTCTTCTTTTTTTCTGTTCCGATTCTGACTTTGTGAGATTAAAGATCTTTAAATAGAAAACACTTAAAGAAAAAGGAGTAAGTTAAAAGGAAAAGTGCCACTTAAAACCCTCTTAACACAAAAAAAGAGATTTAAGATAGCAATTAATTCTTTCTCAGGTAATCCTAATCGCAAAATCAGCGATTAATTGGGGGCCGCCGCCTTCAACTTTTTTTTATTTCAATTTGATGGAAACACCGAAATCGTTCATTATTATTCCATTTAATCTACTCTCACACAAGAAAAGTTTCTCAAGAGAAATAAAAAAGCCTCTCTTTTTTGGGAATAGTTTTCACTGATGAGTACGGAGCCCTGTAAAGGACATGTGAGATTTTTTTTAAAAATCTCGACATTTCCACTTTTTCCAGAATCTCGAAATTTCGACTTTAATCTCGACATTTCGACTTTTAATCTCGAAGTTTCGACTTTTAATCTCGAAGTTTCGACTTTTAATCTCGAAGTTTCGACTTTTAATCTCGAAGTTTCGACTTTAATCTCGACGTTTCGACTTTTAATCTCGACGTTTCGACTTTTAATCTCGACATTTCGACTTTTAATCTCGACATTTCGACTTTTAATCTCGACATTTCGACTTTTAATCTCTTATTCGGCCATGTTAGTTATGCCATGTTGTGCGCACCATACTCTAATAATGAAATTATTGCAAGCGCCCTCTTGTAGCAGCAACAATTTAATTATTAAGAGTATGGCGCGCACAACATGGCATAATTAACATGTCCGAATAAAAGAGATTATATGTCGAGTTTAAAGTCGAAATGTCAAGACTTTTTTTTAAAAAAATCTCCCGGCCTTTACAGGGCTCTGTAGATGAGAGAAAGAGAAAATAATTAGGGGGACCAGAAAGACACGTCCCCCAAATTCAAGATACTTGAACTTGTATTGTCTGAGGCAGGGTTCCATCATAGAGAAAATGTTTTTTTAAGGGGTTTTTCTATTTTGGAACCTTGTGTCCTATGGATGCCTCATGAATATGCAATTGTTGGGTGTCATACATTCCCAGTGAAGTCTCTGCAAGACAAGCATGTCTTCATTTCCTGTGTGCAATAATGCACGCCTCAAACGATAGGTCAATTTAGAGTGGATGTGGTTAAGGTGCTTCTTTAGATGTTCACGTGAATGCATCTTCGGAAATTGTTTGCATTGTGAACCGGAAAAGCGACAAGGGAGATGTTGGATGCCATACATTTCTAGTGTAGTCTCTGCAAGACAAGCATGTCTTCAAAAATGGCGGCCATTGTTATTGTTGCTTCTAATTTAGTAAATGATTTCGTATTTTTTTTTTCTCTCTACTATTTTTTTGAGATTTTTGACGGCCTTCTTTGAAATCCCTTTCTGCCATAAAATGTTTGTTTATAGCAGATTTGTGGTGACGACACAATGGGCACTTTTAACAAAAACAAAAATGGTGGCCATTGTTGGCATTGTTGCTCCTATTTAAGTAAAAGATCTCGGTTTTTTTTTCTTCTAACTTTTTGGACATTCTTGACGGCCATCTTTGTAATCCCTTTATGCCAAGCATGTCAAACTCAAGGGCTAACACGGGCCAAATAAACAAGGTCTAAATTTATGTGGGCCGCAAACGTAGGTTTATAGACACGTAGGTTTATTTCGAAAATTACAGTCTAAAAAAAGAACAAGGACAACGGTAAAATTAATGTTTTCTTCTTGTGACACTTGGCATCTCTTCTCTGCGACAATCTTTCCTACTTTGGTGGGGAAACCTTGTTCGCAGTGATTACTTTCAAAACTGACCCAATTTAAATGTCAGTAATTCTGGATCTGACAGGGGCTGGACCGGCGGGCCGCAAGGATATTCGTTGTGGTGCTTTACGCCATATAAAGTTTATTTTGAAAGAAATCACATTTATAACGGATTTGTGGTGACGACACAATGGACACTTAACAAAAATGGCTTCCATTGTTGTTATTGTTGTTCCTAATTATGTAGATTTCGAGGTTTTTTTACTCAACTTTTTTTTGAGATTCTACAGACGGCCATCTTTGTAATCCCCTTACGCCATATAAAGTTTATTTTGAAGGAAATCACATTTATAGCGGATTTGTGGTGACTACAATGGACACTTAACAAAAATGGCTTAAATTGTTGTTATTGTTGTTCCTAATTATGTAAAAGATTGAGTTTTTTTTTAGATTCTATAGACGGCCATCTTTGAAATCCCTTTTTCTTCCTTATTTGTTCTCTAATTAGTAAAAGCATTTTTGCACATTTTTTTAACTCTTGAATTTTTCTTTTTCTTCCACTTGACTGTGTCTTAATTATATATAGGACCTTTTTTAATTTTTTCTACTATTTATTTCTCTCTCTCTCTCTCTCTTTGTGTACTTTTTTAAAAAAAAATGGAAGATTTTATTTTTGTATCTCAAGTATTTCAAGATGTTTCACTTTTTTATTTTTGAAGATGTTTGAAGTTCGCAGTAAAAAAAAATATGCGAATGTAATATTGTGGTATTTATGTTTATATTAGCTTATTATAAGAAGGTTCAAAAATAAAGAGATTTTTTTTGGCACTTTTTTTACTTAAATGAGGGCGAGAAAAAGCGAATTATTTTCTTCTTTTTTTTTTGGAAGCTTGTGGAGATAATTGAACAGAAAAAAAAATGATGAAAAAAAAAAACTAGATAAGGCACAAATGTGATAGATAATGCGATTAAGTTTAGTCTTAAAAATTATACTTGAGGAATGGGGAATAGGAGAGAGAGGGATAGATAGAGAGAGAGAGAAAGAAAGAGAGAAACTTCATTTATAAAATATATATATGAAGTTAATAATATTAATTTTTAAAAGCAATGGTTAACCAAAATGATGGTGTGTTTCTTTTTGGTCCTTATTATTAGTGGGTGAGAAATATTTGTAAAAGAATTCTATTTCTCTTAAATATTTTTTGCTCTGAAAATTATGAGGAGAAAATAAGGGAAAATGATGTGAAAAATAGGTAAAAAAAAAAAGGGCCAACATTGCCTGCATCAACCAGGGTGGTCGTTAGCCGATAGCTGGTGGCCGAATTTTTTTTATATAGGTCCATAGACAAATTCTTTTTTGTGTGTAGCCTATTTAATTTGCCAACAGAAACCAATGGGAAAAAAAATTGGTGGGTCGACCAGCTTTTCTATTGGGCGACTGGGCCGTTTGGGTCGAATTGGCTATTTGGTTTGAATTTGTTTTTTGTGAACATACATTTTTTGTCCCACATTAGCCTTCTCTATAATAAACCTATAGGAAGCTTCACACTGTCCGTCTTGAGTTACTCCTCTACTACTCTTTATGCTTAAGAATTCTCTTCAGAGAAAAAATGGATGAAGGTGGGGCTGAAAATTCTGAAGTGGATGTTTTACAGCCAACAGAAATGTTTGAATTTTGATATAATTTATAATAGCTTTATTCAGCCCGGCCGCTTCATTCGACCGGGCTGATTACTGGTCGACCATGACCGACCCCCACCTTGTATGTTGAACCAGCTTGGCCGACCCTCAAAAAAATAAAAATGCAGGACTCTAGAACTAATACCTTGTACACACGTGTTATACGTAGTACACACCGCTGATAATTTAAATGCATTTAAATAATAAACGTGTTCTACAGAGCCCCGTGAAGGACAAACAAACAATATGTCGTCGAATTCAATTTATTCAGTTAATTAATCTGAAAATATTGAGATTAATACTTAAATATAAACTATTGATTTAGTATTTCAATTTTAAAATATTTTAATGATAAAAGTCAAATTTTTATTTGGTTCGTGTCTTTAACTGGATTCCGTATAATTCACCTAAACACATTTAATTTCAATTCATTTAACTCGTGTGTGTGTTCAAGGTATTAGATTAGATTCAGCACACGAAGGTTGTTTGCCCCGCCCTTCTATGAGAAACGGCCATTTCTAATTAGTTTGTTACTTGGTCTGATGTCATACATGCCCCGCCCTTTTTATTTTTAATTGGTTGATATTTGGTGTGAGGCTCGTAAAAAGGGCGGAGCCAAAGAAATTCTGAAGCTGTCTACAGATGCCTGTGGTTATATACGAGAAATCCATCGCCCATTCAACACATTACAAGTTGCCAGTTCCGGAGACAGTAATGTTCTAAGATTAGATTCAGCACAAGAAGGTTGGTTGTTTGCCCCGCCCTTTTTATGAGGAACGACCATTTCTAATTGGTTTGTTACTTTGTCTGATGTCACACTATCCGGTCAACTTTTGGAACTAAATTCGTCTTTCTGTCCACAAATAGGTCGTCTAAGCTGCTTGTTAAGAGTAATTTCTGAAATTCAAATAAAGAAAAATATAAATCTGAGAGGAAATGTCATCAAATGCCCGACTATAAACGTGGTCCATGAGGCTTATTATTCGTTGTATGTTTTTTTCTTCCCTCAGAAGTAAAATAGAATTGATCCTTTTTTTTTATAAAAGGCAAAGTGAAAACTATTTTCTTTTCGTATTAAGACATCTCTCTCTCTCTCTCTCTCTTTTTTATGTATGAAGTTTTTAAGTAAAACTTGAATTTTTGGCTCACAAAGTTAAGTGTGATAAGAACTGTTTTTTTTTCGGGGTTTTTCTCAAAAGTAAAATACGGAAAAATATATTTTTTTTTTGGTTTCAATGCGTTTTTATTTCAAAATCTCGACAATTTTCGATGTTATTTTTTTTTGGAAAGAAAAATCTTTGTTACGTTCAATCTATTTTGATATTTTTTGAATGTATTATAAGCAGAGATTTTGTTATTGAGGGTAGAAAAGCAAAAAAAAAGGTCGTTCCGATGCATTAACGTTTTCTGTTTTTCCACCAATCATTCAAAAATCTTCTCAAGTGAATGTTGTGTTTGTGTGAGGGGGGAAAAGGAGGGAAGGGATTGGGGGAGAGGCTAAAAAAAAGCTCAAACAAAAATGTCTATTGAGATTTTTGTACTTTTCTCCATTCAAGTGACGAATATGCCAACAAAAGATTGAATAATTTCACAAATAAGATGAAAGAAGAAAAAAATCATAGGCAATTAGAAATCGGGGCGAACAGAAGTTGGCTCCGCCCTTTTTATGACGAACGGCAACTTCTAATTGGTTTGTTGTGTGGTTCGACGTTGAAAAGGGCGGAGCACACCGGGCGTAACGCAAAATATATGTTCGGTTAGGTCCATTTTCAAGAGACTTTTTTTGTAAAGCGAAGTTCGTTTAACACGAAAAAGTATTCTTGTTCCTTTCAATTTCGTGTTAAACAGTTTATGTTTTATGTCTGTCACATTTTCACCCGAAATGCTATTAAGAAATGATCATAACTAGATAGGCATGAAACAGGTAAAATTGTGTTCCAAGCCTGACTAAAGGGAGGTGTGACGCCTCTCACTGAGGTTGGAAATGAGCCTGTGAAGTCCATTCCCCAGGTGAGGACAGGGTACTCTGGAACGATTGGTTGCAAGAACCCTTGACTACGAGCAAACTTCTTTGCTCTATGACAGACTTTGCACGATTGAACATAATCTCCACTCGTCACGTTTTATACCGGGCGAATAGAAACGAGAGCTCAGTCTTGGGTATGTTTTAATCATACCGCAGTTGACCCGCTTTGGTGCAGTCGTGGCTGTATCTCGGGTAGAAATCCCAACACGACTTCGGTATAACCCTTATACCGGAAGAAACTGCTGTCCATCGTGATCTAGACGGATGTGGATAGCTTAGCTTAAATAAGACTGAAGGGATAACGGGTTTGAATTTAAGGTTGTTGAGCTTTTTCTGAAGCAACTTTAAAGAAGAAATCGAAAGTTTGATCAGAACAATTTAGTTGAGGAAGTTTTCAAAAGTTAAAACGATAACTTGACTGAAACTTTCCGTCGTTTTTGGAACTACTTTGAGTGCTCCGCAGTGGCTTCCCCACCTCCTCCGCAATTTAACATTCAAGAAGCAGTTTAGAAGTTGATCTCGCGTCTCTCCCGTTGAGATAAAACCCGCTGTTCTTAAAAGTTATTGCGGATTTTATTATTTGACCAAAAAGAAGTTTTTTCTTCGGTTGGTTTTTTCTGAATAAATTTTGGATTTTCAGCCATCGATCAAAAAAAGAGAATTACGTCACTTTTATGTGGGGGGGGGGGGGGGGAAAGAAAGAACACCATTTAATTTACGTTTAAGTTGGTGGATTATTTATTGAGGTGTTTGTGTTTTATATGAGCTTGGAGATGAGGAGGGGATGTTGACCAGTGGTCACTCTTACCACCCCCAATATCCATTTTTGGCGACTGAAACTCTACGGGAGTGTTGTTGTTATTGTGGTGGTGGCCACAAATTTTGATCCTTGCTAGGGTTTTTCGGTATTAATCTTCTTCTCTTTTGGGGGGAATTGTTGGGCTCTCAAAGAAAATGGGGTTTTTCTCATATTTTTGATGACCATTGGTCAAATATTTTAGCCGAGAGAGAGAGAGAGGGGATATGAGAAGACTGTGACCATTTATTAGATAGAATATTAGGAGGAGGAGGGAGGTTTAAGAGATCGATTGGTTTTTTTTGGGGGGAAAAGAGAGAGGATATTGCATTTTGTAAGCTTTCAAAATGGGTTTTTGACGAGATTCACAACTTTTCGCATTCTTTTTGCCTCCAAAATTACGATTTTTTTTTGTCGGAATTGTGACAAAATTTTTCTGACTTTTCTCTTTGTGATTATCATAAACATATAAACCAAGAGAAAAATGGATTTTTTATAGTTTGTGTGTTGGCTTCTTCCCCCCCCCCCCCCCTCCTCTTAATCTAATGGAAGAAATGAAAGTTTTGGGCAGCCATTTTGGTTATTAATTCTGAAGCCTAATTATGGAGGGTTCCTTCTTTGTTTTTATTATTGAGGCTATTTACTTTTTGGAACAACCTGGGATTAAGGTGTTTTCTACAAATTGGGTCCTTCTTATTTCACTCTTAAAAGAGAGAGATAGAGAGAGAAAAAACCAACTTTTCTCTGGTGGTTCTTTCTACTTTTTTATCTCTTCACTAACATCTGGTGTTTATTTCACCTAAAAACGGGGTTATTTCAAGAGAGATTTTATGTTAACGAAAATCACGCATTTTTCGTTTCCATATTTTTCTTAGAAAAATAAGTTGAGACAAAAAAAAAATAACAATTTTCGTCTCAACTTTTTTTGTTACTTGTTTCTTAATTGGTCAAAAGCTTAAAGGGATTTGCTGTTACAAATTTTCAGTAAATATCCTCGAGAAACGTGTTCAAGTGGTCGTTTTTACAGATTTCTTGAGGATTTCTTGTTATTTCTATCATAAATGGAAGAAGAATTTTGTGTGAGAAAAATGGTTCCGAAAATTACGCGAAAATAGTAGGCCAAACTGAATGGTATTTGTCTAGCTTTTCAATTCAATTCAACTCAGGACAGATGCAATCAGCTTAAAAGCCATGTGGCAGAGGGGGGGGGGGATTGCTCCCGATTACAAATGATTGTCATTCAGGTAAAACAAGACATCATTGTTAAATTGAAATTGTCCTAACAAAGAACTATCAACTGGAAGGGAATTCCGTAGTCGTAATGACACTTCGGGGGAAAAAAGACCAAAATTATGCATCAATTCTAGCCATTAATTCTTAGTCTTTGAGAACCCAAGGCTTTGGTCATTTCTTCGGTTTGCTAATGATTCCCATAATGGACTTCAGATGGCCATTTCTATACTTTTACGGGGATTTCTTGTATGGATGCCATTTAAAGGATCTCCCACACTAGACCGGCCCGAATCGGCTCCGAGCTGGATGCATGCCGGTTGCAGTCTTCACATTCGACCTGGCGTGTAACGTCAGAAAAAGGTGGGCGCTGTTGTAGGTTTCACCACCTGTGTCAGAACATCATCCGTCGCCATTCAACACAATATGAGTTGCCAGTCCAGGAGAATTAAAGGCTCATTCTCATTACAACGTTTGCTACTGCTACTACTACTTCATTATGGCAAAATTACTGAACTATGGTTACTCTACACTATAGCTAGCCAATGAAAATGTTTCTTCTATCAGCCAATCATAAGGAATTGAAGAATTGTTTTGGGGGTAAACGAGAGAACTCAAGAACAAAAACGTGAAAATTCGAGTGTTTTGATTGGCTCATTTATTACTTCTCTACTGAAATGACCAACAAGTGCGGACTACAAAGGATGCTTTACTTTTTCTCTTAAAAGGCATCAGTAATGAAGGGTTACGTTGCAGCGAAATAGTTATAAAGTAGCAGTGTTCCCAATTCAATCAAGTACACCTGCAATCAGCTCGAGAGCCATATCGCAGGGGGGGGGGAACGATTCCCAATCATAAGTGGTTGTCACTTAGGCGAGAGGCATAGACAACATCGTCAAATTGAACTTGTCCTAAAACAGAACTATGTACTGGAAGAGTATATTCCATAGTCTAAATACATTTGGAAAGAAAGACCACAAATATGGCATCCGTTCTAGCTCCAATTTCTCTAATAGTCTTTGGATGGCCATTTCTAGAGATATATGGAGGTTTCTAGTAAGAATTCCATTTAACAATGATCTGTTGTCTGAAGCTAGCAAGCGGTCAAGAATGGGATTGAGCCTTAATGGTCTAAAGGTACATTCCCACTCACCAGTTAAAGCTACTTTACGACCCAATGACGTCACAAAGTACGACCTACTGACAACTTTTTTGAGAGTTGTAAAGTTCAGTAGGGGAACCGTCAATGTTGGTTATTTCAGTAGAAAAGCAAGAAAACAGTAGTAAAACAAACAATAATAATACAACACATTCCCTCCCTTTATTCTATTTCCTCAAGAGGGCCAATTACAGAATGACCACATTTTTTCTGTGTTTTTTGGCAAAAGGAAATGATAAAACCCATACAAGAGGTGTGACTTACTGTTATGACATCACATCCTCTTATCTGCCCCTGATTGGCTAGCAGCAAGAATAACAAAGTTAAATAGAGCAGTTGTAGCAGTGGAACGGGAACGCCTGCACAGCAACAACAAGTGCAGCAGCAGTGCAGTATCTGTTGTAGCTTTGCAATGGGAATGTAGCTTAAGGGTTCGGATACGTCCGTCCAGTTAACGAGAATACAAGGATGAAAGCCGGTTGTTTCTCAAATGTTGGCTATAACTGAGCTTTGCTTTCACGATTTGCTAATTTTAACTAAGTACGAAGTTGGAATGATGACGATGACGATGACGACGATGATGATGATTATGAGGAGGAGGAGGAGGAGGAAGATGGAGAACATATTTTTGTCTATTATGTCAGAGCCTTACCCTGGATATATAGACTCGTTTTGTGTTTCATTTATTCATTCGTGTTAATTTGCTTCCATCCATGTTTTAGTTTTCATATATGTATAAACATTTTTAGGAGGAGGAGGAGGAGGAGGATAATATGGTTCATAAATGCATTTATAACATGCATTCTAGATTTCTACAATATATACATATATATAGAGATAGAGTGAGAGTGTATGCAAACAAAACAAAAATACAGTAGTATAGATAGATAGATAGATAGATGCAGGCCAAATACAGAGAGAAAGAGAGGGAGAGAGAGGGAGTGGAGTGGAGTGGATGGAAAATTGAGTTTTAAAACATTAATTATTAGCATTTTTTGGTATATAATATAATATATAATAGATGAAAATTAGTGAGAGAGAAGGAGAAAGGGAAAAGCAAGAACGAAAACTGCAGCAGCATTAAAGCAACGGCACAGCAGCCACACATGTTCTTTATTGACTGTTGAGAGTTTTGTATGTTTTAACTATCCTACCCCCCCCCCCTTCCCCCCTCTTCTATCTATACTTTTTAAACAAAAAATGAATGCAATTTAAGCATTAAATTGCATGTTTTTTGTTGTTGTTGATGATGTTGTTGTTGGTAGGCCTACTGTGGCTGCAGCAACTGTTGTTTTACACGAATTCGTAAATTCCAAATTTATATCAGATGACTGAATTGATATGTGAGGTCGAGTTGAAAGAGACTAAGACCATCATTGGGATTTGATAAAGAAAACAAGATGGCGCTGTAATTTTTTGAGACAGGCGATTAGAAATCGGGACGAACAGAAGTTGGCTCCGCCCTTTTTATGACGACCGGCAACTTCTAATTGGTTGGTTATGTAGTGGCTGACGTCACATGCTCCGCCCTTTTCAACGTCGAACCACACAACAAACCAATTAGAAGTTGCCGGTCGTCATAACAAGGGAGGAGCCAACTTCTGTATGTCCCGATTTCTAATTGCCTGTGAGAACGAGTAGTCTCTTCTTCTTTCTCAAGCCATCCACTGTTGGCTGAAGGTTGCCTGTCTTCTGCGGCTCTCATCCATGTCCGGCCATCTGCACGATTTCGTTTTTTCCACCTTGTCCGTTGTCTCCCTTTTTTCCGACGACGTCCATCTTAGGGCCTCCATGCGATTAATTTCCGTTTCCATCTGGTGTCCCAATGTGGCTTTTCCACTTCCATTTCGCTCTTTTAGCATGTTCTACCACCTCAGTGACTTTAGTCTGAGATTAAACTTATGGATCCAACAATTTGTCCTTTCTGTCTTTTAAGGGTGATACCGAGCACGGGTTAGTCTAAACGCATCCTAATGATGTTATCATTTTTCAAGCATATAAAACCAAATGGCGCTTAAGTGTTTGGACGCTGTTTTTGTTTTGTTTTTTGCGATGATGATGATGGTTTAGAGAATTTGTTTAACTTTGATAGAAAATTTTGAAGCATCTTCTTCGATCGCGAGCAGCTCGTTTATAATATTTATATATATATATACGTGTTTTACAGTAAAGCCTTTTGTTAGGAGTTCGGAGTGAGAAAAAGTGTTTTGTATGCAAATATCATTGATGGTGGTTCTCTTAAGTAAGGAAAAGTGGCAATTTATGAAAGGGGAATGTTGTCTATTGAACTTCTTCTTCTTCTGGTTGTTGTTGTCGCAAATCTTGAACGAGGTGTTTAAAGTGGAAGGTTTTTTTTCTTCTTCTTAAAAAAAATACTCTTGAGGTCAACAAAAGAAACACTTTCCTATACCCTTTAATCAAATTGTTCAAATTGAACAAGGTATATGTAGAAAGTGGGGGTTTTTTATTGACCATTTTTTTCTTTGCTCTTGTTTAGCCTTTTTCCGCGCGACATCCTCGAAGTCACGAGTGGTCGAGATGAACGGCCACAATGTGTGGCCGAAACACTGGCAATTAGAAATCGGGATAAACAAAAGTTGGCTCCGCCCTTTTTATGACGACCGGCAACTTCTAATTGGTTTGTTGTGTGGTTCGACGTTGAAAAGGGGCGGAGCATGTGACGTCAGACTACATAACCAGCCAATTAGAAAATAACTTGCTAGTAACATTTTTGTTATCCATATTCTTTCATCAAGGTGGATTTACACCGAAGAAATATCAAAAACATTGTTAGTAGTAAATTGTTAATAACAAATATGTTAATTAACAATTTATTTGACTGTTTTGATAACAAAAATGCTAATAACAATGTTTTTGAGCTAAAAATGTTAGTAGCATGTCGGCAGGAGAAACTGATCTACGCGTAAAAGTCTTATGAACAGTGTTGACAACAGAAATAACTTGCTAGTAACAATTTTGAAAGATATCAGCATAAATACTTAGCCAGAAGTGACTAAGCTACCCTTCTAGTTTCTAACACTTTGAATTTCTCTTTATTGTGTTACTTTTCTGAAATTTACAGAAAGTTCGATAAAATAAAACGATGTTAATTTAATTGTATTTGAACGAAGTTACAAGTTTAAAGTGGGTTTTAACCTCAAGGTTTCTGTTTCCTTTGTTGTTCTGTTGGTTTTCTAGTTAATTTTCTAAGAAGGGGGTCTTAATTGGGCTTAAGGGACTGTTAATTGAACATGGAAAACTACAAAGGGACCCTGACTCCTTTCGTGAATCCCGATTCTTCTAATGAAAAGACCTTTTGTGTTGTTTGACCGGAATCAAATAACAGAAATTGTTGAGTTTGTGGTTCGGAGAGCGAGAGGGGGAGGGCGGCATAATTTATAGAAGAATCTTATTTGCATAATATGCAAATGAAGCTGAAATTTACATTGAAAAATTGAAATAAGACCATTTTTATTCTCAGTTATTTTTCAAGTTTTGTTTGAAGTTTAAAAGAAACTGGAGTTTGTCTAATAAACTGCTGTGTTTTTAATTTTCCGTTTAAAAACTAGAAGGTACATAAAAAATTTTTTTTTAGCGTTATGTTTGTAGATGTGTTTTCTAGTTTCTATTAAAATTTCTCTCATTTCTACAGATTTGTTTAATTTTTATAAAATATTTCGCATTGTTGCTCGGTTTTTAATTTTCTATTTACAAACTAGAAGATACAAGAAAACTTACCGTTAGTGTAATGTTTATGGATGTCTTTTCTAGTTTCTATTAAAATTTTCAATCATTTTTTACAGATCTATTTAGTTTTTATGAAATATTTCACGTTTCAAATTTTCCGTGTTAAGTTTACGAAAAGATTCAGATGCTCAGTTTTGAATTTTTTGTTTAAAAACTAGAAGGTGCATGGAGATTTCCTTTTAGTGTTATGTTTATGGATGTGTTTTCTAGTTTCTTTTAAAAGTTCACTCATTTCTACAGATTTGTTTAGTTTTTATGAAATATTTTGTTTCGATATTCTCATGTTAAGTGTATGGGAGAGAAGTTCAGGTGCTCGGTTATTAATTTTTTATCTAAAAACTAGAAGGTGCGTGGTAATTTTCTTTTAGATTTATGTTTGTAGATGTGTTTTCTAGTTTCTTTTAAAATTCCATTAATTTCCACTAAGTTGTTTAGTTTTTAGAAAATATTTCTTGTTTTGATCTAAATTATTACAAAATAATTAATTAGTCTAATTGGGTTTCTTCTTGTTTCTTATTTTCTAGGTAAGTCACGAATTCCATCTTATTTATTTAAATCAACAGTTGAAATTTTAAAAGAGTTGTTGATCGTTCATTTTTTAATCTTTTTTTCGTAAGTATATTTTTTAAATTGATCTTTTATTATTTACTACTGGGGTAACCCGTCATAAATGACGGGAGCAAAATTCACAGGCAATTGTGCCCAGCATTAGAATTTCTTTTCCTCCGCCCTTTTATGACGTCAGACCAAGTAACAAACCAATTAGAAATTGATGGACTTTCATAAAAGGGCGGAGCAAAAGAAATTCTAATGCTGGGCACAATTGCCTGTGATAAACTGTAGTTTAATTTTGCTACTATTATCCCCTCCCCTTTTTATATTTGAAAGAGAAAATGAAATTTTCATTTTTTTCTGGTGTGCGCATGCGCGTCGTTTGTTCCTTTTTTACTCTTTTCATTTCAATTTCAGTCACCCCCTCCCACTTTTCCCCCTCCACGTTTCTCTCTCCCCCCTCTACACTTTATAAACCTTTTCCCCTTTCCAATTTAATATCATGGGGTTCTTGAATGGGGAAAGCGCAACATAATGTTGACAAGGAGAAAAAAAGCCGTTCATTTATTCATTTAAATTTATATAAATTCCGACGTGCTTCACGGTTTTTGTCTTTGTTTGTACAGTGTTAGATCACAGAAACACAGAAAGACGGGGCTTAATATATAAATATACATATATATATATATATATATATATATATATATATATATATATATATATATATATATATATATATATATATATATATATATATATATATATATATATATATATATATATATATATATATATATATATATATATATATATATATATATATATATATATATATATATATATATATATATATATATATATATATATATATATATATATATATATATATATATATATATATATATATATATATATATATATATATATATATATATATATATATATATATATATAATTATATTACAAAAAGTTACGTCATCAGACTCATCACTAGTGTTCGGGTTTTCATGCAAAATCAAAGCAAACTGTTTCTCAATCTGTGGCCCACCAAGTGCCAATTGTGAAGTAAAGTATTCATCATCATTAGAACAAACTGCAATTATACTTTTTCTAATCAGGTTTGGTTAGAGGCTAGATTTCTGGTTACTAATCAGTTGTCGACTAGAAAGTTCTAGCCTCTAATCAGCGTTTTTGATTTAAAAAGAGCATAACTATTGGTTGATCTCTAAACGAGAGATTGCTACTTGACAATTGGCTCAATTGGGCCACAGATTGAGAAACACTTTGCTTGATATTTTGCATAAAAATCCGCTGAATCATCACAAACAGATTTTCATCTAAAATTTAAAAAAATGCGTTGCATTTTTAAATATTTTTGTTATAAAAAAAAGAATATTTTATAAAATAAAAGATGAAACAAAAAATAACTAAATATCAACAATTAAAAAAAATGATAAAACATTAATTTAAGTTGCTTCATTTGCATATTTTTTATCATCAAAAACATCTTGAATTAAAAACACTTTTACATATTTTTTTTAGTTTAAACAATTTGAATAATACATTATTAAATACATACATGTTTTTTTATAATTTGAGCTATGTTGAAAAAAAATATATATATTATAGTTCGGATTTTCATGCAAAATCATCACAAGCAAAATGTTTCTCAATCTGTGGCCCAATTGAGCCAATTATGAAGTAACAATCTCCCGTTTAAGAGATTAAACAACAATTATGGATATTTTCTAGAGGTGGTGGGACAAATAATAAATTTTCTCGAATCTGAATCCGAATCCCACGAATCTCTCGAATCCTTAATAATAAGAATCCTATATTATTCATTAAGAAGAAACAAATAAATGAAATAACATTAAATTATTAATAATAAAAAACCAGTGTGGCACTCACGGTCAGGCCACAAGGTGTTCCATTGGTGTTCCGGGTTGCAACAATCGCCGGTTTTTTTGTTAGTGAACGCTTCTATTGGATATTGGATAATTTTACCAAAGTTTTTAACAGTTTTTTTAGGTTAGGATTCGAAAAAGACGAAGATTCGAGTTTTCGAATCTCGAATATTTTTTTTCAATATTCTCCGGATTCGAGGATTCGAATGGTCGATTCCTAGTATTTTCCATCAAAAACACAGCTTAGAGGCTAGAACTTTCTATTAGACAACTGATAGTAACCAGATATCTAGCCTCTAATCAGTGTTTTTGATGGAAATTACCATAATTGTTGGTTGATTATTGTTTATTATTGTTTATAAGTAGGGTTCGGATTTTTATGCAAAATCAAAGCAAAATGTTTATCAATCTGTGGCCCGCCAAGTGCCAATTGTGAAGTAAATTATTCATCATCAATCATCATTAGAACAAACTGCAATTATTCTTTTTCTAATCAGGGTTGGTTAGAGGCTAGACAACTGATAGTAACCATACATCTAGCCTCTAACCAACCCTGATTAGAAAAAGAATAATTGCAGTTTGTTCTAATGATGATGAATAATTTACTTCACAATTGGCACTTGACGGGCCACAGATTGAGAAACATTTTGCTTTGATTTAGCATAAAAATCCGAACCCTAATTATAAACAATAAAAGGTCGTTGGGGGTCGAAGGATTGGAGGTTAGTTTTTTTATTATTTTGGCGTCTTGTTTCCTGTTTTGAGGGTTTTTTTATTGTATTTTTCTTACATTTGTTACAATAATAGAAAAATTGATTTTTATTTTATTGAATGTTAATTAATAATTTATAATTAAAGAAAAACACTTAAAACAAAAAAAGGGCGTAAAAAACAGTTTAAGATCAGAAATGAGTCTGACATTTTTTTAGGGGGGATAAGGTTGGGGGGGGGGAGGTTAAACATGTCTGTCTCTTTCAACAGCTGTGTTTCATATTCTAATTATGTCTTAAGAAAAGAGATAATTAGAATCAATCTTCATTTCGTGTGTGGATTTTCAAAGGAGGAGGAGGAGGAGAAAATGATTTCATCATCATCGACCGCAAAAACTAATTTTTGTGTCGGCGTCTCCTCCTCCTCCTCCTCCTCCTTCTCCTCCCCCTTGAAAGGTGGGGCTTTTTCTTTAGTTGTTGGTGGCAACGGGTAGAACCGAACCGTTTCTACTTCGGAACCGGTTTTATTGGTTCGCGGTTCGCGTTTTTTTGTGTGGAAACCAGTTCTGATCAGTTGGTGCATCTTGACGAACCGGTTCGAATCGGGTTCCAATATGCATTAGCAGATTTGTGCAGCACATTTGTTGGAGGTGGCGAAGGGTAGAACCGAACCTGAATCTACTCAGTTCGGAACTGGTTCTTATCAGTTCGACCTAGACTGGCGAACTGCTTCTATAAGTTTTCAGTAATTGGCGAACCGGTTCTATCAGTTTTCAGTAATTGGCGAACCGGTTCTATCAGTTTTCAGTAATTGGCGAACCGGTTCTATCAGTTTTCAGTAATTGGCGAACCGGTTCTATCAGTTTTCAGTAATTGGCGAACCGGTTCTATCAGTTTTCAGTAATTGGCGAACCGGTTCTATCAGTTTTCAGTAATTGGCGAACCGGTTCTATCAGTTTTCAGTAATTGGCGAACCGGTTCTATCAGTTTTCAGTAATTGGCGAACCGGTTCTATCAGTTTTCAGTAATTGGCGAACCGGTTCTATCAGTTTTCAGTAATTGGCGAACCGGTTCTATCAGTTTTCAGTAATTGGCGAACCGGTTCTATCAGTTTTCAGTAATTGGCGAACCGGTTCTATCAGTTTTCAGTAATTGGAGAATCGGTTCTATCAGTTTTCAGTAATTGGCGAACCGGTTCTATCAGTTTTCAGTAATTGGAGAATCGGTTCTATCAGTTTTCAGTAATTGGAGAATCGGTTCTATCAGTTTTCAGTAATTGGCGAACCAGTTCTATCATTTCCAGTAATTGGCGAACCGGTTCTGCCAGTTCCTAACCGTTTTACATCCTAATCAGCTCACAACCTAATCAGCTTGAATTTTTATGAAAAAAATCAGATCTTAAAAAAAAATTTTCCGCCATATTTTTTATAGTTTAAACGTTCTGCACGTGTAAATTTTAAAGTTGGGATGGGCACGGGCTTAGATGGACCATTAGGTGCATTGCGAAACAGCCAACATTTGTAAATGTGCCTTGTTTTTTAGAATCAACTTGTTTGAATTTGGCGCTTATTCAGTGGTTTACCCCGGGTTGGGTCCTAGTCAACTACCGTCATAACTCATGACTTATCCAAAAAGACGCCCCGCCCCCTAAGTCGATTTTAGCTAAAAATTATTCAAGTTACAAATGAATAATTTATCAAGATGTTCAAAAATAATATCAATATTTAAAATACATTTGAAATAAAATCGTGACAAATTGATATTCAGTGAAAGGAAAAGGAAAACAAATACGTAGCCGGAAGTGAAGAAAAAAAAAGACAAAACAAACAAAAGAAAAAAAGAAATTCAATTCACAAATTAAACATTTGTATAAAATGAAGAAGAATTGTTTGAAGAAGAAAGAATTGGCTCCCAAGGATACATCAGAAAAGAAAAACAGACCATTTCCGGTTTCATTTCCTGTTTTTTGACTCTTTAAGATTTGAAGTGGGGGTTGATTTTTTTTCATCAGGTGTATATATGTTATTGTCAATCTGCGGAATCAGTCAATCTGCAGATTGCCTAGGAAATCTGCTACCAACCTGCTAGTGAATCTGCAAAATTCATTACCTAAAAATGTATTAAATTTTGCAGATTCACTAGCAGTATGGTTGTTTTGCAGATTGCCTAGACAACATGCAGATTGACTGATTCTGCAGATTGACAGTAACATGTGTACAGAAAAGTTTATTTTGAAAAATTCTCTTTAGCCTTAGGCCGGGCACAGACTAAATAACACATATTGACTGAAAATGTCTGAAGCATGTCTGTTGCGAATACAACCCACACTAAATTAGGTTAATCACAATTAATCAATTAATATTGCAATACAAAAAATTAAAGATAAAACAAGTAAATATCGATAAACCTACGTTTTTCGGCCGTACAAGCTTTTATTTCTACGAAGACATGTTTTTTTTTTGTTTTGGGGATTACAGGAGTGTAATTTGTTTTATTTTCAATTTGAAAAGTACTGCAAGTTATCGATGCTCCCGGGGTTTTACTCCCCGAGGGAGTAACTTTTTTTTACGGGTTTCTCAACGTATTACAACCGTGACCAGTTTTGACGAAAGCGAACCCAGTTTTGACCACGGTTGTCCGAAAGTGGGCCCGGGTTGCCGAAGCACTCTGCCGGGTCCTAACCGACCAGGATCGATCATCAGCACTTTTCGACCGCATAAAAGGTACATTACGTACAGTACGTAAGGTACCCTCCTATAACGGATCCTGGACATGTTATTCGAGGAAGATCCGTCAAAATTTTATAGGGGTTAACAGGTCGCACTAGTAAAGGCTGCACGTACAAAATGTCAGCTCTCTAGGTTATGGGCGGAAGTTGGTTAAAATAGATGAAACAGAAAGTCCATGCAAAACGGACTATGGTCGTTCGTCATCAACATAAATAAAAGCTTGTACTGAGATGAAACGTACATTTTGATATTCTCGTCTTGAGACAAACAAGTAGCTGGACTGGGCTCTCAGACACGTTCTGATACGTGTCTGTACGCCATTATATACCTCCAGGTGACTCCTCCTGAGGGGCGACAGTTGCAACGCTTCATCTCTCATCCATAGAAACCAATGGTAACCTATTGTGTCTGCCTGGCTGGTACCAACAACCACAGGCAATTAGAAATCGGGACGAACAGAAGTTGGCTCCGCCCTTTTCACGACTTAGAAGATATCAAACATGAAAATAGCCTTAAGTGATTGAGCTACCCTTCTAGTTTATAAAACACTTTGAAGTTCGATTAATTTTGTTTCTAAAAAACTAGAATAATCACATAGTTCGAGTTTGAAGTGTTTGCAATTTTGTGGTAAGAATTTTTTTTTTGTAAAAATGTAGATTTTTCTATGAAAATTGATTTTGAAATTGGGCCAAATGCCAGCCATAGATGCGCCCATTTTGCCCTGAAATTCAATAAGTGAAAAAAACACAAAATAACTTTTGTTTTTCTCTCTCTCACTCACTCACTCACTCACTCACTCACTGAGAGTGCCTCATTTTTTGTCAGCCTTATTACAAGTTATAACCCTACTTAGAATTTTTTTTTTCAAAGTGTCAAATATCCCTCCCTCCTGAGGGCCTCCTCCCTTCTATTCTCTCTTCATTCGAAATCTGACCCTCAGAAATTCGATTTTTTTTTCGTCTCCTTCTTTTCATCTATTTACCAAGATATTACGATTGTAAAAATTGAAACTTTCTACTCTCCTCCCAACTTCTCTATTTAATAAAGGGAAGGGGTTTTTCTACTTTTCTTACTAAAAGTAATATTGAAATTGGTCAAGAAAACACCAAAGAGTAAATAAATAAAATGGGAAAAACGAATAAAGTGTTTTTTAACATTTGTAATGCACACATTGCACAGGATGTGTGTGTGGGGGGGGGGGGGGGGAAGGATCTTTGTGTTTGTGTTTTGGTCACACATTTGGAGTAATGGACCCCCCACCCTCCTAAACATACCCACTTTTAGGACCCTTTTAAAAGTAATTTAAAGTTGACTTGTTGACACTTTTCGTAAAAATTCTATACTTTTCATATTTTAGGCAGTGGGGGGATCCACATCAAGCTGACAAAATAGAAACTAAAAGTGTTTCCAGACAAATCAGCAACAATTCTAGAACACTTTTGTGTTTTTTTTTGTTGTTTTGTCTTCAATTTCACGAAATACTTCCATGTCCTTGTAAAAAGGTTTGTGTTTTGTCTCAGTACAATGCAAAAAAAAAACACAAACAAAACAGAAAATCAAGTGTTTCGAGACAAATTGGCAACAACATTTCTACGACTTTTGTGTCTTAGAAAGGTTTTAGAATTGCAATTTCACAAACAATTCTACGTCCCACCTCAAGTTAGTAAACATCAAAATAAAGGGTTTGTGTTTTGTCTCGGTATTATGCAACATTTTGTCAACTCTTTGTCTGTGCAATGTGTGGACTCTGTTAGTAAATTAAAACAAGACCAGAACAGTTGCATAGTTTACATTGGAGACAGCTATAGAAACACAAAACAAAAGTCAAAATTTGTTTGTGTTGTGTCACAAATTTGTTTGTGATGTGTCACAAATTTGTTGTGGTTTTGTCTCGAGCAACAGTTGACACAGTTGTTTCAGGTTTTTGTTGTGTTTTTGTCTTGAATTCATGTTGCACTTTTGTCAGCTTTGATGTTGAACCCGGCTTTAGAACAAACTTCAAAAAGTTGTAAAAGTTTGGTAAGCTTTAGTTATTGTTGCCAACTACCAGATTGGTTCCTGCAAGTACAGTGGTGGCGCTAGTGTAGTGTCACCACTGACCAGCAAGCTAAGCTAGAGGCGGGTTGGGCGCAGCCAGAAAAGTTCGTTCAATTCAGACAGGCATTTAGAAATCGGGACAAACAGAAGTTGGCTCCGCCCTTTTTTATGACGACTGGCAACTTCTAATTGGTTTGTTGTGTGGTTCGACGTTGAAAAGGGCGGAGCATGTGACGTCGGATTACATAACCAACCAACTTGTGTTTGTCCCGATTTCTAATTGCCTGTCAGTTGGGCACAGCCAGAAAAGTTCGTTCATTTCAGGGTTATTTTAGGTTTAAGTGTTTGATTCTGTTTGTTATTGGTCTGATGCTCATAAAAGGGCGGGACTAACAGAATTTTTCTGGCTGCGCCCAACAACCTGTAGCCAAGCTTGCATTGTTGTCTAATTTGCGTCTGGCTTAAGAAACCATCTTTTTTTGACAAATTATTTGATTATTTTTTTTTGTTCTGGAAAAGTTAATACTTTGATTTGATGACTTGAATCCCGTTTTCTATTGTATTTTTGGGAAACAATTAGAATTGAGTTTTTGAAAAGTGACATTTCCGATAAAATGAGATGAAAATAGTCAAATTTTGAAGTTTTCAAATTAAAAAAATGGGTTTTTTTTGTGCAATTTGAAGATAATAAACAGGCAGTTAGAAATAGGTGAAAACTTCAATTGGCTCCGCCCTTTTTATGACGACCGGCAACTTCTAATTGGTTGGTTATGTAGTTTAACGTCACATGCTCCGCCCTTTTCAACATCAGACTACATAACCAGCCAATTAGAAGTTGCCAGTTGTCATAAAAAGGGCGGAGCCAACTGAAGTTCTGACCTATTTCTAACTGCCTGTTGATGATAATCTTTTGTTTTTGAAGAAAAAAGGACTTTCGAAAATGAGAGAATGTTCAATATCGGAATTAGATTTTTTTGCTTTTTCCGATATTTTTAATAAGTATTTATTTTTTATAACATTATCTATGGAAGACAATATTTTGGCAGAAATTTTCATCTCGTGTTTTTGTATTATTATGAAAATGGAACTGATTTTGAGCCAAAAATAAATCCTCAAAAATGAATTGAAAAAAGGGAAGAAGAAAAATATCTAATTTTATTTTCTAGTGCGGAAATTATAACAAAAAAAACCCCCCAAATTCGTGTGAAAAGAATTTCAGAAGCAAAAAGTCTTTCTTATAACAAAGCCTGGAACATATTTTATTATAATATTAACCCCTTTCATTAATAATTTCTCATTTGAATAATTGATGACGTTTGCATAAAAACAAAATGTCTGACGCACGATTTTTTTATGAAAAAAAATGCGAAAGAATTTAGGGGTTGTGTTTTCTCCGTGGTGGTTCGTGGGCGTCGGCAATTTTAAGGTGCAAATCAAAAGCACAGATTTAATTTAGAAACGAAAGTAGATCACAGGCAACTAGAAAACGGGATGAACAGAAGTTGGCTCCGCCCTTTTTATAACGACCGGCAACTTCTAATTGGTTGGTTTTGTAGTCTGACGTCACATGCTCCGCCCTTTTCAACGTCGAACCACACAACAAACCAATTAGAAGTTGCCGTTTGTCATAAGAAAGGGCGGAGCCAACTTCTGTTCATCCCGTTTTCTAATTGCCTGTTAGTTTAGGGGGGTTGGAAGAGGCTTCCTATAGAACATAATAGCCACTGTAGTAGCGCCATCTGGGTAGAAAAAAAAATATCTATAAAGCCACCGTAACAGGGACAATTTTATTTAAAACTAGAATAGTAAAAAAAAAAAACTAATGATATTTTTATGATTTTTTTTTAAATAAACTTTTTTATGGAAGTATTAAAACTAACGATTTTCATTTTGAGCGATCATTAAAAGTGTAAACTTTTGTACGTTTTTTTTTTTAATACTATCATAAAATGTTTTATTTTTGAAGAGAAACAACATTCAAATGAAAATATATTTATTTAATTCATTTATTTTTTTATAGTTTTCGTATAAAACTTTGAATTTCTTTTTAAAAGTTAATGTAAATAGGTTTTTGTTTAGCATAGTATAAAAACGACCGCTGGAGGCGCTGCATAATGAAACATAAAGTAGCGCCTCTGGTGGTATTTTCTCGCAAATCGTTGATTGAGCCTCATTTTTGAAGCTTTAAAAAGCTCACAGGTTGAACATCTCATTTCTCACTATTATTATAAACATTGCATCGTAAAAAATAGAATGCAAATTTAAATAAAGGTGTTCGTTTGTTCATGTAACTGCCATTACACACGCTTGCATAACATGATGAAAATCTCGTATAATAGCACTTTAGGGAATTTTATTGGATTCAGCAAAGTGATAACACACACACATAGACTGTATTAAGGGGGAAGAAGAAATTTCTACTTCTTTCCTATTGGTTCTTCCTCCTCATAGCCTCCTCCTTACGGAACAAAACTTGAAGTCAATTTCAAAAGCTTGCAGACAACACACACACATAATAAAAGGAATTGTTTGCATAACAATAAGCAGGATTCCTCTATTCTAATAATGTGTTACTTTTACATTTGACCTACTTTTTTCTCTCTCTCTCTCTCTTTCTGTCTATCTTCTGTAATAACTTCCCAAAAATTAAATGGTGTTACATATTTAGCCTCTTGTGTATGTATGTGTGTATCGGATAATTACTGTCTACTTGATGACTCAAAATAGACAACACATAAATAAATATCATTATTCATTAAAATATCTCATTTTTTGTTGCATATTTATGCAACAAAATAAACATTGTTAGCTAACAATGTGAAGAAAACAAAAAAATAAAAACTTAAAGCTAATTATCAGTAATTAGCAAATAAAAGTTTAATTTTCAGCTTTTTTTAAAGGTTTAGTCTCAGCTCATCCCATGTGGAGTAGAGAGACCCATATGGGCTCCCGTCAATGAGGAATTTTATTCGATGGGATTGGATGAAATTTCCTCACAGGCATTTAGAAATCGGGATGAACAGAAGTTGGCTCCGCCCTTTTTTATGACGAACGGCAACTTCTAATTGGTTTGTTGTGTGGTTTGACGTTGAAAAGGGCGGAGCATGTGACGTCAGACTACATAACCAACCAATAAGAAGTTGCCGGTCGTCATGAAAAGGGCGGAACCAACTTATGTTAGCATCCGACTCGACACCATTTGTGAGACGTTCTGTCATTCTAAGTGTGAAAGAATAACAAAAACTTCTACGAAAAATTTTAAGTTTTAAACCCCTATTAACACTGGTAACTTTTGAAGCAATTCAACTTGCAAGTGCAACTTGTGATGTGACTTTGCAACTTAGAACTTTGTAATAAACTTCTATGTAATCACACATGAAACTAGTTGTACAACTTCAGTTCCAATCAAGTTTTCAAAACTTCTTTTTGTTTGTCCACTTTGTGGAAACCATTTAATTGTTGTCAGCTAACAGGAAGTTCATAAACTTTGGAAGTCATGAAACCGGAAATTGATTCAAATTTGTGATGTCATTTCTGGCATACAACCTGATTGGTTGTTTTGTCAAAAAGTTTCATAAAAAATCTCTTCAGAAGTTGAAATGTGCAACTTAGTGAGTCTCAATGCTTAGTTGAATAGAATGTTTTATCAAGTTGCCATGTCATAATCACACTATAGACAAAGAGGTTGCTTGTCACATTGCAAGTTTTATCGCATCAACGTTTCATCTAAAGTTGCTAGTGTGATAGGAGCTTAAAGCTGGAACTTCATACCTGCTACCTTGAGCGTAGCGTCTGCGACTAGTGACTAGCATAGCGACTTGAAGTAGCAAGTCGCTAGTTGCTGGCACACACTACATATGTGCTGCACCTACAAGTGTTTTGGGTGTGTCTTCATGGTGTGTGATGTCATATAATCTGGTATATCTGGTCTCTGATTGGTTGTTGGGTAGCGACTTGAAACGTTTGCGACCTGAAGCTTCTGTTTGAACAGAAGCTTGGCGACTGAGAAGCAAGTTGCGACGCTTTGACAAGTCGCTAATAGTTGCCTGTATATGGCATGAAGACGCGCATGTGCACTGACGCTCGCTTGAGGTAGGTCGCTCGACGTCGCGTGAATGAAGTTTAAGCTTTAGACTAATTTTAAGTTTGTAAATTGGGTTTTATTGAAACAGCAAATGGAAATTTCTGAAAGTTTGAATTGGACATTTTTTTATTGACTCCAATGAAACTAAAAAAAAAAGAAATAGCAGAAGTTGATCTGAATTGAAGGACAAGTAAGTCTTATGTAAATTACAGAAGCTATTTACGTATGGAAAACTCGAATCGGTTTTTGTTGTTGTTGACTTAAATTTTTTTTAAAAAAATGGCAAAAAAACCCCCCCGAAATTTGAGAAGAAATACAAGAAATAAGAAGAGAGAAGAAAAAAGCTTTTCAAATATTTAAGTCTGAAAAATGCCTACAACATTTTGTCTTTACTTACTTCTTACATAAGAAAGAAATTCGACTTGTTTTTTTTATGAATGTAAAAGTAAAAAAAAAAACAGCAAAAAAAAAATATAGAAAGACGAAAAATAAACAATTCAATGCAGAAATTCAGCTTTTTTTAGGGGGAGAAATTCAGAAGAAAGAGAATGGAATTCAAAGAACTTTATAGACGTTTGTTTCATTGTATAAGGTCTGTCTGTATTGATAAAAATATCTTAAGATATATTTTATGATTTATGTACAATGCGTATGCGTAATTCATAAAAAAAACCGTTACATTTATGGAGAGCAAAAATAAAAATTACAAATACACAAATACTTGTGTAAATGCAACGTAGATGGCGCCTGCAACCCCTCCATAGGTGGCCAACTCCACACGACAATTAGTTGAAATCGAATGCACCCTTTTGGCCTCTAAAAGTGCGTCCAAAACAACCTTAATTATCAGAGCACGTGGACAAACTTACACCCAGAACATAATATAAGTGAAGAGAGAGCACGTGTAGAGAAAAAGCGATGACACAATTAAAAGTTTTCCACGTGCAAAAGGGGAAGGTGAGTCTAGAGTTGAAGAGTGACAGTACATAATGTACCATATAAAGAAATCCACATCTAAAAATCTTATTCCGTTCTCGAGTTATTCGGCCCACAAGATTTAGGATCCATCCATACATCCGTCATGATACCATTTTCCCTTTTGCATGGTCAAATAAGATGGTTATCACTATGGTATTTTGGTTTATGAGTGGTGTAGTGGTAATGTACTGTTCAAAGAAATTCACATCAGATTTAGGATCAGATTTAGACAGATTTAGGATCCATCCATACATCCATCATGATACCAATTTTCTTTTTTTTTACTGTCAAATAAAAAGGTTATCACTATGGTATTTTAGTTGATGAATGGTATAGTGGTAATGTACTGTTCAAAGAAATTCACATCTAAAAATCTTATTCTGTTCTCGAGTTATTCTGCCCACAAGATTTAGGATCCATCCATACATCCTTCATGATACCATTTTCCTTTTTTTACTGTCAAATAAAAAGGTTATCGCTATGGTATTTTGGTTGATGAGTGGTATAGTGGTAATGTACCGTTCAAAGAAATCCGCATCTAAAAATCTCATTCCACTCTCAAGTTATTCTGCCCACAAGATTAGGATCCATCCATCCATACATCCATTTACAAAAAAATTGTCCTGTTTTCACAGTCATATAAGACCTTTGTTGCACTAAATAAATTGTAACACGAGAAACTATTCCATTCTTGTTTCTAAACAAACTTACACATTTTTTTCTTCTCTGTCAATGTTGCTTCTATAAACATTGTGTGTAAACAAAGTTACATTTTTTTTTTTTTTTCATTTCTCACGGAAGTATAGAATTAATTTTTTATCGATGACAACCGAAATGAAAAATAAGGCCCACCCTCCCCCTTTCTCCATATATTACAATGATGATATTTTGGCAAATTGCCTTCATTTGTATATGATTGTGACGTCATAGTGTTATTATTTACTCGCCTAACAACAATAAAGAGGCGTTAATACGAGATAACCATCTTGGAAATAAAAGTGGAGTTTTTTTTGGGGGGGGGGGGGGGGAATAAATTTAAGTTGGCCCCCCCCCCCCCCCTCTTCCAACTTGTATCGGTTAATTTAACTGCCAAATTTATTTTTCATGTTAAAAGTTGTTCTTCAGAGAGAAAAAAATGATGGAGATGGGAAAAAAAAAATAAACCGCGGAATTTGAGGAGGAAATTTCCGGTGAAATTTGGGGGAAAGGAAATTTATTTATGAATTTTTATTACAAACAAATTTATTTGGTGAAAATTTTAACATAAAACGTATTTTCAGAAGCAACATTAAAAATAAAATCGATAATTTTCTGAGAAACTAGAATTACAGACCTTGAAGATTGTTTTAAAAACTAGAAAGGTATCTCTTAATAAAGGTAATTTCAAGTTCATATCTTTCATATTAAGCTGTTTATGCTCAGTTTGAAAATAAAAATGTTTATTTTGAAATATATATATCTAAACGTGAATACGCCTTAAGGTGGCTTTATAAATATTTATTTTGTTTTCGTTTTCCCAGATGGCGCCACTGAAGTGGTTATTACGTTACATAAGAGGTCTCTTCTCTGCGATTTTGAGAAAATTTATATTTTTCAAGCGAACGTTTTTTTCAGGAGAAACATTAATTACGAAAAAATTCAAAGTGTTTTAGAAACTAGAATAGTTGGTGATAATGTTAAGTTATTTCAATGATATCTTTCAAAATAAACTTTTTATGACAAGTTTGAAAAAGGTGAAAGTTTCATGAAATTTCAATGAAAAAATTCCCAAAACGGGTCATTTTTCAAACTGAACTATAAAATTGTTTATTTTGTAAGATATTGCCATTGAAAATACTTTTAACATAATCTTTTACCATTCTAGTTTTGAAAACAATTCGATTTTTTTCCCCTATTGTTTCGTAATGTTGGAGCCATAGTGGCTACTACAGTGGCGCCATCCGGTGAGACAAAAGTGAAATGAATATCTATAAAGCCACCTTAAGTAATTGAGCTATTCTAGTTTCTAAAATCCCACAAAAAGATAGAATAATCAGAATTTCTAGAGGCATTTATGCTTTATATGGACCACTTTTTTCAAAATGGCGGGTTTTTCATAAGAGTGGGCCAGAAGTTTCTCTCACTCTTTCTCCCTATCATTCTCTCACTCTTTCTCCCTATCATTCTCTCACTCTTTCTCCCTATCATTCTCTCACTCTTTCTCCCTATCATTCTCTCACTCTTTCTCCCTATCATTCTCTCACTCTTTCTCCCTATCATTCTCTCACTCTTTCTCCCTATCATTCTCTCACTCTTTCTCCCTATCATTCTCTCACTCTTTCTCCCTATCATTCTCTCACTCTTTCTCCCTATCATTCTCTCACTCTTTCTCCCTATCATTCTCTCACTCTTTCTCCCTATCATTCTCTCACTCTTTCTCCCTATCATTCTCTCACTCTTTCTCCCTATCATTCTCTCACTCTTTCTCCCTATCATTCTCTCACTCTTTCTCCCTATCATTCTCTCACTCTTTCTCCCTATCATTCTCTCACTCTTTCTCCCTATCATTCTCTCACTCTTTCTCCCTATCATTCTCTCACTCTTTCTCCCTATCATTCTCTCACTCTTTCTCCCTATCATTCTCTCACTCTTTCTCCCTATCATTCTCTCACTCTTTCTCCCTATCATTCTCTCACTCTTTCTCCCTATCATTCTCTCACTCTTTCTCCCTATCATTCTCTCACTCTTTCTCCCTATCATTCTCTCACTCTTTCTCCCTATCATTCTCTCACTCTTTCTCCCTATCATTCTCTCACTTTTTCTCCCTATCATTCTCTCACTTTTTCTCCCTATCATTCTCTCACTTTTTCTCCCTACCATTCTCCCTCACTCTTTCTCCCTACCATTCTCTCCTTCTATCATTCTCCCTCTCACTTTCTCCCTTTCTCATTTTCTCATTCTCTCTCCCTCTCATTCTCTCTCCCTCTCATTCTAACCCTATCTCTATTCAATTAGGGGATTATAAAGGTGTTTTTGGTTAGTTTGCGTTACAAATTTTGAGGTTTTTTTCTCTCTCTCTCTCTCTCCTCACCATAGACCGTGACCACATATTTGCCTTTTATACACATCACCACCCATTAATTATTATTATCATTCCCTTTCATCATCAATTATTTCGCGTTTTCTCTCTCTCTCTTTCTATACCTATCTCTCAATCTCTCTCTCTCCGTCTATCTCTCCTTTACATAATATAAATCAAAAAGTGAAAGATTGAAAAAAGTGAGGGATTTTTTTCTGGTTTTTCGGTTTTCAGTAAATACATTTTTTTGTGTGGGGTTTTCTCTCTCTTCTTGTGTTTTAAGCTTCTTCTAATTCACTGAAGCGTTGAAGCTGAAAGGAAATTTGTCACCGGATTAAAAATGGAGACTGTGAAATTTTGCATTCGACACCAAATAGACTCAAAAAACAAAACAGGGGGTTTTTTTGAAAGACGAATTGGATTTTTATTCGCATTGAGGTGGAGGCTAATCGAGGGATGTCCAACTGAAATTCTCTTTTTTTAGGTGGCTTTATAGGTATTCATTTTACTTTGGTATCGCCAGGCGGCGCCACTGTAGTGATTAATGCTATGTTCCATAGACTTTTTTTTTTATAAAATTTGGTCGCAAAAACGTCAAGGGAACATTTTTTTTAGAAACATTATGAAAAAATTCAAATTGTTTTCAAAACTAGAATGGTAAAAGATTATGTTAAGTGTTTTTATGGCAATATCTTAAAAAGTAAAACATTTTATAGTTCAGTTTGAAAAATGACACGTTTTTTGTGTTTTTTCCATTGAAATTTCCTGAAAAACTATTTTCGGCCTTGTTTTCAAACTTGTCATAAAAAGTTTATTTTGAAAGATATCATCATGAAAATACTTTCAACATTATAACTAACTATTCTAGTTTTTAAAACACTTTGAATTTTTTCGTAATGTTTCTTCTGAAAAACGTTTGCTTGAAAAAATACAACTTTTCTCTCAAAACCGCAGGTTGGAGAGGAGAAAAGAGACCTCCTTATCGAACAATAATAGCCACTGCAGTGGCGCCATCTGAGGAAAACAAAAACAATATAAATATCTATAAAGCCACCTTAAAGGGTGGAAGTGGAGGTGTAGTGTTTCTCCTGAATCACTGAATAACCCGAGTTTGTGAAAATTTTAAGAAGAAATTGTGTTTTTTAAACACTAAAAAAGTAGCCACACTGTAGTGGCGCCATCTGTGATGATGATCTATTCAGCCACCTTAAAATATTCTTAAAAATCAGTTAATTCTGAACAAAAATGATTTTTTTTGTTCTACATATCAAAGGAATTTTGTAAAAAAATATCTTTCAAAATAAAACATTTTCACAAAACAAAAAGATGTTTTTATTCTACTTTGAAATTCAGCCATTTTTAAAACATGTTGTTTTTTGTTGGTTAAAATCAGTGACTCTGAACAAAATGAATTTGTTTTCACTTTAAACAAACGTAATTTCTGCTTAGATGTGTGTGTAATAGACTTAAAGTAGAAGAAAAGACATTTTATGCAAATTAGATGTAAAACAATTTAGTATTCTGACGACGTCACACCACAAAGACCCCCCCCCCCCCACCTCCCCTAATTCAATCCACCCACTGAGCTTTTAATGGGAATTTCGACAGATTTCTCGTCTTATTTTTTGTGGTTCAAAATTTAAGATAAAAGAAGCCACCGAGGTTGTTGTTTTTTTAACCAGAAAAAAAAGTCACACCCGTAGTGTGACCCAGTGTGTCATAATCATTGACGGCGGCCCTTATCCCGTCATATTAAATGGATGTCGATATAATTGATGATGGCGGCTGCTGCTAGGTTTAGCCTTTTCTACTCTAGAAGACGAAAGGCTCCTTTACTTTATAAATTAAAGCACGTAAAATCTAATCTAAACTGGGATTAACATATTAATTGCAAAATCAGATGGAAATTCTTTAATGAACTGATAAAATTAATCTGATATATTTAAAGTGTGAACTCGCCTTGAACTCTCTTAGTTATTCTTGTGGGTTTTTTTTTAAAAAATAGGTGGATTTACATCGAAGAAATAACAAAAAACATTGTTAATAACAATCATGTTAATAAACAATTTTTTGACGTTTTTTTCCGTAAATGTCGATAACAAAAATGCTAATAACAATGTTTTTGAGCAAAAAATGTTAGTAGCAAGTACTCAGGAAAACTGATCTACGGGAAGAATGTTATTAACTGTGTTGAAAGCAGAAATAACTTGCTAGTAACATTTTGTTATCAATATTTTTTCATCTAGGCAGATTTACACCGAAGAAATAGCAAAACATTATTAGTAGCAAAGTGTCAATAACAAATATATTAATTAACAATTTATTTGACTGTTTTGATAGCAAAAATGCTAATAACAATGTTTTTAACCTAAAAATGTTGGTAGCATGTCCGTAATAAATTGATCGACGAGTAAAATGTTATTAACAGTGTTGACACAACAAAAATACCTTGCTAGTAACATTTTGTTATCAACATTCTTTGCTCGCAGTGGATTTACACCAAAGAATTAGCAAAAATATTGTTATAGTAGCAAAATGTTAATAACAATTACCTTAATTAACAATTTTTTGACGGTTTTTTCGTAAATGTCGATAACAAAAATGCTATTAACAATGTTTTTAAACCTAAAAATGTTGGTAGCGTATCGTAAGGAAAGTGATCGACGAGTAAAATGTTATTAACAGTAAGTTTTGTGTCCAATATCTTTCAAAATTAACGATTTATTTCTATTTAAATTGGGTAAATTTGAATCAACGTTTAAATAGTATGTTTGTGTCGATATCTTTCAAAATAAACAATATATGGCTATTTAATTAAGTAAATTTGAATAAATAAACGTTTAAATTAGGTTTATTTTCAAATAACTTTCAAAATATACTACTTTTCATGAAAGATTAACAAACTTCTGGTAGATTTTGACAAATCGGTTTGCTTCAATTCAAATTGCCTCTTGAAATTGCTACATTTTTAAATATTACAAAATAAACAATAAATCTCTTGTTATCAATTTGAATTGAGGAGTTGTATTTATTTGTTGTTTGGTTTTTTTTCCACCTTTTTTATTTTCAATTGTTATTCTGATAACAATTGAATGGAGGAATGTGTTTTCTTTAATAAAATATGTATTATTATTATTATTATTACTATTATGTTACGGATGCCTGAATTTTACTTTGATCTGATTAAATTACCTGAAAAAAGAGGTTTTTTTGTCAGATTCTCATACTTGTGTGTGCTATCATTGTTTGCCCATTGTTAAGGGGCCGCTTTCTCTCTCTCTCTCTCTCTCTCTCTCTCTCTCTCTCTTTCTATCTGTTTCCATCTATCTCTCTTTCTCTCTCTCTCTCTCTCTCTCTCTCTCTCTCTCTTTCTCTTTCTCTCTCTCTCTCTTTCTCTTTCTCTCTCTCTCTCTCTTTTTCTCTTTCTCTTTCTTTCTCTCTCTCTTTCTGTCTGTTTCCATCTCTCACTCTTTCTCTCCATTCTCTAATCAATTGTGTTTTTAGGGCAATTGTTATCAAATTACCATTACACTTTTACCTATTTTTCTTCTTTTTCTTTATCTATATTTCAATGAAACCTTTTTTTTTTTCAGTGTAAATTCAACGAATTTCTATTTTAAATCATGTTTTAGACTTTTTTTTAAGTTTGGGGGGTTTTTTTTTAAATAAAAAATTCATCATAAAAGTCAGAATTTCGTGATAAAAATCTTGACTGTTGAAAACGTTTATTTTGAAAGATACTTTGAAGAAAGAAAAAATAGCTTATAATTCATATTGTTATTGACATGGTTCATTTGAATACATTTAAATCAAGTGTATATTAGACTAGGTAATTCGGACCGGGTTCAATAATTGTTCTCTGGGCCGTTTGTTATTTTCTATTCGGCCCCTGTACTATTATTATTATTATTATTATTATTATTATTATTATTATTATTTATTATATTTACTTATTTGTTATTATTAATTATTAGTCATATTATTTTCTTATTATCATTAGGCCTATTATTTTATTAATATTAGGCCTATTTATTATTATTATTATTATTATTTATTATTATTATTATTATTTATTATAAAAGGTGTGTTTATAGAATTTCATTGAGAGACACTTGTGAGTTTTTTCACCTATTTTGTTACGGGTGGGTTTATTTGCAGTGAAGTTTTCCCAAAAAGGATTTCTTGATATTATTGATTTTAAAAGAGAGAAATATCTAAAAAAAAAAAAAAAAGACGATTTTGTTCAAGTGAACCGTTGATTAAAACATATTGTGGGTCCTTTTTTTTTTTCTTCTTCTTCGTTTTCTGAAATCTCCTGAGAATTTCTTTTGTTTCAATTTGAAATGGGTTAAAGAGGGTGTGGAGAGAGAGAGAGAGAAAAAGGGACCTGGTTAAGGGCAATAGACCCTTTTTATATAATTTACGATTTTTAGCCCCCTTCGCCCTCCCCCCCCCCGCTTTCCCGCCATACCTGAAAAAGGTAATTTTTTGATCACCTTTTGGGAAATAACAAAGAAATGAAAGAAGGAAAAAAAAAGATTTCCGAATGTGATCGAATCTGGAAAATTTTCTTATCTTTGATGAATGGATTTTCTGTTCTTTTCTTATTTAATCTAATTTAAAATTAAATTATTCAATGGACACATCCATTTTGAAAGATAAAAATAATCAAAAATGAAAATCTATAATTAGATTTTGTAGCGATTTAAGGTGTGTTTTCAAGTGTAAACGGGGTTGGCCTATCGTAGCCTGATCTGTTTTTCAGGAGAAACTGGAAAATATTTTAGAAACTAGAAGGGTAGCTCAATTCCACACGCCCACTCTGAATTGGTCACATGCATTTAGAAATCGGGACAAACAGAAGTTGGCTCCGCCCTTTTTATGACGACCGGCAACTTCTAATTGGTTTGTTGTGGTTCGATGTTGAAAAGGGCGGAGCATGTGACGTCAGACTACATAACCAACCAATTAGAAGTTGCCGTTCGTCATAAAAAGGGAGGAGCCAAATTATGTTCTTCCCGATTTCTAATTGCCTGTGAATTGATCTTATCATTTGAGGCGCTGCATTACACATAGGAGTGAATGTATTTGCAAACAACGTTTCCGTTTCCGCTCTTCTCGTTTGCGTGCAATGATTTTCTGAAGTTGTCTGAACGAAACTTTTTGATCAACCCCTCTGACGTTTAAACGTTTCTACAAAATGTAGAAAAAACTACAATTAAAAACGTTCAAAATACTTTTTTAAAAAATTAACTACTTTTATTAGAGGTTTTATAACTGGTTAAGTTAATTTCCTGGTTAAATGGTTTAGAAATCCCACTGAAAGGAATGAAAGGCATATTTTTCGTTGTAGGATTTTTTTTAAAATTAACTTAATTATGGGAAACTACAGCCTAATTAAAATAACAATAAAAACGGCTTTTGGGTTCTTCTTAATTTCGTTTTATATAACAATGTAACTGGATATTATGGAAAACAACACAATTAAGTTCTTCTGCTTCTTGTGAAGTTAACTTGGGCCATAAAAGTGAGAAAAACTAGGTGTTGGTTAACTACTCAAGTGTTCCTTTTTGGACGTAAAAAGACTCCAAACAGATAAAAATGTCTGGAAATACCTAATTTTCTGTTCGTTTTTACTCGTTTTCTTTGAATTGATGGTTTTTTTTTTCTCGTAGCTTTCGAGGCTAGTTTGAGCCATTTCTGAACCTATAACTGCTTTTCTGGGCACTTTTCGATTTTTGGCCGTTTTTTTCTTTTAACAAAAGGCATTTTTCGTTCTTTTTTTTTTTTTGCTAGTTTTCAACTTATTTAAATGTATGGGTTTTTTTTGGAGAGGGGGGTGGGGGAATTCCGGAGGAAGTTGCGCCTTTTTGAGGCTTTTTCGGGTCTCACGTTTTTTTAAACTTTTGGCCGTTTTTTAAGGAAAAAAAAAGCAGAATCACGATTTGGACTTTTGGCCATTTTCTTAAAAAAAAAAGAAGAAGCTCCAATAAAACATAATTTATGTGGGAGGTGTACAGTAGAATCTCCATTATCCGGACTAACTAGTACCGGATTTGGTCCGAATTATCGAAACTCTGTCTAAGGGCCCATTTACACATTTACGTAACAACTATATAGGACAAGATTAAGGTCAGTTCGGATTACTCAGACGTCCAAATTACCGAAATCCGGATATAAAAATAGAGATTTTCTCTACTGTTCTGTTTAAAAATGAACAGAACAGATTTACAGACAGAGGAGGAAGGAGGGGGGACCATAGAGAAAGAAGGGGCCTTCCGCTTTAGGGCATTTGTTTGCATTATGTCTACAGAATAATGCATACATTATTATTATACAAATATATAAATATATAATTTAAGTGTCATTTCATAATAGAGTGAGAGTAGTAGGTAAAAATAGACAGAAAGAGAGAGGAAGTTGCATTAAAGGTGTACTTTTTATGCACTTAGATTACTCTCTTTTCTGAATTTGATGCCACAAAACTACTAAACAAGCATTTTGTTACATTAGATTCCCCTTTTTTACGGGAGGGGGAAATAGTACATTATATAAAAGTGCTTTTCTGAAAGGAAAAAAAGGGGGGGGGGAGGGGAAAGAGTAATTTAAGGGCCTAAATTCAAAAAGAAGGGTTAAACACTACACTTGAACTCTCTAAGAAGGGTTTTAACATTGTACAAAAAAACCTTGTTCTAGAAAACTGAAGAAACTTTGGTCTCTTTTTTTTCTGTAGAGAGAGAGGTTTCAAGTTGAAGTTCAATTATACTAAGTTTTTTTTTTCTTGAATTTGGGCCTCTGAAAAAGAGTAATATAAATCTGATGCTTTTTTCAGATGAGAAGTTCATATCAAGTTTATTAAATTAACTTATTTTTTTTTGGATGATAAAAACTACAAACTTTGAAATGTATTTTATTTTTAGTATCTGAGGTCTAAGAAATAAATCCATTCAACTCTTTTCTGTTTTTGAATGGTTGAAAAATTAGCCAGAAAAATACGGAGCTCTGTAAAGGACTTGCGAAATTTTTTTTTTATAAATTTCGACATGTTGACTTTTTATAAAACTCGACATGTCGATTTTTAATTTCTTTTATACGGCCATTGTTAATTATACCATTGTTGTGTGCGCCATACTCTAATAATTAAATTATTGCTGCTACAAGAGGGCGCTTGGCAATAATTTTAATTATTAAGAGTATTTTGCGCGCAACATGGCATAATTAACAATGGCCGAATAAAAGAGATTAATAGTCGACATGTCCAGAATAAAGTTGACGTGGTTTAGTTTTATAAAGTCGACATGTCGAGTTTTATAAAGTCGACGTGTCGAGATTAAATTTTTTTTTTGCAAACGTCCTCTGCAGAGCTCCATAGAAAAAAAGAGAGAATTTGTTAAAATAAGAGTTGTTTGTAATTTAAAACCTTGGGTTAGATATTCATTTTCATAGAAAAAAATACAAAAGATGGAAGGAGGAGGAGGAGGCTAGAATTTTGACTTAAAAACGGCCCAAAGGCCCAGGTTTAAAATAAATAATAAATGTTTTTTTTTAGGTTTTCTAGATTGTTTTTTTATAAGGTGCCCATTTGCAAAAATATGCAAATTAGGAGAATAGCACTAAAAAAATACAACTTGAAATTAGCTCTGCTTTTTAAAAGCAAACATTAAGAGGGGTTCCATAGAAAAATAGTTGTGTAAATGCGAGGTAGATGGCGTCTGCAACCTCCAAAGGTGGCTAAAATAGATGGTCTAAAAATACTTTCTATTTATTCCTTACTAAACTTAACACTTGTAGACTTTTTTTTTTACTTTTAGTCGTTTTTTTCTTTCATTTTGTGTGGCATTAATGAAACTTTAAGTGAGTTTTGTGAGTTTGTTCTTTAATTACAATTAAACACAGCCATTTTACACATCATGTGGTGTTGAGGTGGGGGGGGGGGGGGGGTGGGCGGAAGTTTATATTTAATTATAAAATATCCGTCACAGATGGTGCTTTTAATTTAAAGTGGTCAAATGATAATTAAACCACATTTGGGTTGGAGGTGGTTTTTTTTGGTTGAGGTTTGAAAACTCAATTACCTTTAATTAGGTTTTTCAAACCTGAAAAGCTCTTTTTGTTTCAGAAACAAGTTTCATGATGAAACTTGAAAGTCTTACAAACTAGAAGAGTAACTCAATCATTTTAGTTGATTTTTTTTTTCTCTCTCCATATGGGTTACCTTTTAAAATTAGCTTTTTTATGAGAAGTTTCGTTGAGTTAGTAACTTCCTGTGAGTCATTTATGGTCTCTTTAAGTAATTGAGATTTTTACCCTTCTAGTTTCTAAAACACATTTCAAGTTTCTCTTCATTTTGCTTTCTTGAAAGATAGATTAAACCAACTTCAAGAAGCATTTTAAGCCCCTAACACAAGCAACGTTTCATGAAACTTTGATGCAATGCAACTTGCAATGTGACATTGCAACTTCTTTGTTTATAAGTGTGATTATGACATGCAACTTGATAAAACTTATGACAATTTTTGACAAACAACCAATCAGGCTGCATGCCGGAAATGACATTAACACTTTTGAATGAATTTCTGGTTTTCATGACTTCCACGGAGTTTATGAACTTCCTGTTAAGCCCCTATCACACTAGCAACTACTTTTGATGTAACTTTGATGCAATAAAACTTACAATGTGACATTGCAACTTGATAAAACTTTCTTTTCAACTTAAGTGTGAGACTTGGTCTCTCATTGAGTTGCACATTGTTCAACTTCTGAAGAGACTTTTTATGAAATTATCTGACAAACAACCCAATCAGGCTGTAAACCGGAAATGGCATCAAAACTTTTGAATGAATTTCCGGTTCCATGACTTCCGGTTTATGAACTTCCTGTTAGCTGATCATAATTAGACCTGTGCGCCGTAGCATACTGATCGACGGTGGCCGGCGAGGATAAATACGAGCATCGGCGGCGGCGACTACGGGCGTCTGGGATTGAACATATTGAACAAATATATCGATATATTGAATGTGGTAAATATTGATACAAATTAAAATCGATAAATATCGAATATGGTATCATTTCATTCCTATGGCAGTTTTTGAAACAAAACCAACCAAAACAAATTTGAATTCGGCGGCCGCCAGTCATACACCGGCGGTGAGCGGCAGCGTTTTGAGCTTCAAAAACACCGGCGGCACACAGGTCTAATCATAATTAAATGGCTTCCACAATGTGGAACTAAGTTGTACAACTAGTTTCATGTGTGATTTAGAAGTTTATTACGAAGTTCTAAGTTGCAAAGTCACATCACAAGTTGCATTGCATTAAAAGTTGCTAGTGTGGTTTTTGGCTTCACACTTTAAAACCACTTTAAGTGATTCATTAACTCTTCTAGTTTCTAAAACACATTCAATTTCTTTTTAAATGGTTGAAATCTATTTTAATTGTTTCTCCTTCATTTGCATATTTTTGCAAAATGGCCGACTTAATAAAACATTTTTTAAGTTTTTTTTATGAGAAACTCATTTATCTTTTGTTTAAATGATGTTTTAATTAGTATTTAGCTTTTAGAGATTCTCTTTGAGCTTCTAATTAATAAGAAAAATCGAACTATGGATTCTTATTTAAAAGTAAAAAAAGTGAACTAGAAAAAAAGGAGAGTAGAAGAGTCAAAATGAAATGGAGATTAAATGGAGATTATTTAGTGAAAAACATTTTTCTTCTTCTTCAAAGTTTATTATTTTCTATAGAAATTAATTAATTTCTTGTTTTATATTATAATTTTTTCTAATTAACAACTTTTACAAGTTTTCCTTCTTTTAAGGCCATTGAAAGAAGGTTTAATCTAGTTTTTAAAGTGTCCCTAGAAAGTTTGGTTATTTTTCTGTTTTTCTGGTGCAGAATTAAGTGAAAAACTTTGAAGTTGTGTTTTTAGAAACTAGAAGGGTAGTTCAATCACTTAAAGGAATATTTTCATGTTTATATCTGTTAAAATAAGCTTTTTATGTCAGTTTGTCAACTTTATAAAAAGTTTATTTTGAAAGTTATTCACATGAAAATACCATTAAGTGATTGAGCTACCCTTCTAGTTTCTAAAACACTTTCTAGTTTCGCTTAAGGACAATAATAATCAAGAGTTTGAATCTCAGCTGTTCCTAAATCATCTTAACTCTCGAACTCTGGTTATTTCTGTTTTTCTCTTAATTTTGTATCAATGCAAAATTAAGGGAAAAACTTAAAAAGTTATTTTTAGAAACTAGAAGGGTTGCTCAATCACTTAATGGTATTTTCATGTTGATATCTTTTAAAATAAACTTTTCATGTCGATTTTAACTTCAGAACTTTTCAATAAAAAAAAAATGAAGTCTTAATTTTTGTTATTTTAAATCGCGATTTAAATTAAATTAATGACATTTAAAAAAATTCAATTAATATTTAAATCAATCCAATCTGTTATTTTAGTTTCTAGTTTCTAACAAACTTTTGATAGAAACAAACATAAATTACGTTTATTATGCTATTTATTTTAAAAGTGTGTTTAAATATTCTGAAATAATAAAACTGAATTCTCTTTTAAAAGTTTTTTCTTTTCTGAAAAAACTCTTCCAGAATGAAAAATATTAATGGGAATAAAATAAGATGGCGGCTATTGGAAATGGATATTTAAAATAGGGGGGGGGGGGGGGGGTTGTATTAATTCTGTCTTTATTAAAGGTGTAATGACATTGCTTATTACATTGAAGCAAATGAAGAAGAAGAAGACACATATTTCAAGGAGCTTGTGTTTTTCACTGATAATCTGATTAAACATTATTATTATACAATTTGTAATATCCGAACGATAACTTTTTTTTTACTCATTTTCGAGGTAGAGAGAGAGAGAGAGAGAGAGAGAGAGAGAGAAAGAAAGAGGGAAACACTAAGTAAAGAGAGAAAGATACGAAGAAAGAGAGAGGGAAGGAGAGTTGAGAGGAGAGAGAGGGAAAGAGGGAAGAGAAATAGCGAAAGAGATACATGTAAATAAAGAGAGCGACAGAGAGATAGACAGAGAGGTAAGGTGAGAGAAGAGAAATAGCGAATGAGATAAATAAAGAGAAAGAGCAAGCGAGAGAGAAAGATAGAAAGAGAGGGAACGAGAGAGAAGAGAGAGAAAGAGCGAGCGAGAGAAAGAGAGGGAACGAGAGAGAGAGAGATAATGGAAGAGATGAATAAAAAGAGAGGCGGAAGGAAAGAGTGCGAGGGGAGAGAGAAATGGATAGACAGACTGAGATCAAAATAGTAATTTTTCTTAAAAAAATGAAAAAAACTTTTTTTAAAAATAATTAATTTTTTTAAAGTTATTTAATTAAAATAATAAAAAAAAATAAAGGTGATGGCTTTTTCAAATAAAAAAAAATTTATAAAATTTTATTAAGTTTTTCTTACTGTTTTCCATAAATAAAAATATATATTAAAAGATAGATGGATAGAGATATTAAATGGATAGAGAGAGAGCGAGCGAGCGAAAAGAGATGGGAGAATGAATGAGAGAGGGAGGAGAAAAGAATGAAGAGAGCGATAGAAAGATAAAATGGAGAGAGAGAGAAGGGAGGAAAAGAGGCTTTTTCTTTTTCAGGCCTCTCTTTTTTTTTCTCTCTTTCTCTCTCTCTCGATCTTTTTCTTTCTCTCAGTCTATCTCTTTCTCTGTGTCTCTCCTATCTTGCTCTATCTCTATCTATCTCTTTCTCTGTCTCTCGATCTTTCTCTCAGCCTCTCCCTCTTTCTCCCTCCATCTGTCTCTCTATTTGCTTTTAACGATGTTTTTCCGCCTTGATTTTTAATCACTTGGCGTGACATCATCACTAATTATGAGAGTTTGGAAGTTTTATTTGAAAATTGTGACCAAACTCCAATTTGATGTGAGTCCAAATGAAGCGAGAGAGAGAATGGAAGTCATTGGGGCTCACTTCCGGTTTTAGGACCCAATGACGTTTGAGCCCTTAAGCAAAATTTACATGTTTGGCCAATAGGAAATAAGACTTTATTTCTGAGTTGTTTTATTTTCAAAATGGCTGCCGTTTGTTTGTCAATTTAGCCGGAAGGGGGCCAAAAATGAGACATTTTTAGGTCGCATGATGGCGCACTTAAAACGGCGCACTTGTTTGTCGATCAATAAAAGAAAAATTTAACAAATTGTTCAAAATGTAGGTTATATTAAGTTAACCTAATGGGCACTCTCTTTACTGCGCATGTGTAAAAAGCAGTTACTGAAGTGTGATTCACTTTGAACAATGGTACATGCGCAGTAGACAGCTTTCTTACCTTAAACTACATTAGCGTCATATTCTGAACGATACCTTAAGAAACTAGAAGAGTTAAAATATTTTTAGTGACAAACAAAAATGAAAATTTTAAAAATGAGATAAAAAGTTTATTTTAAAATATATTCAACATGAAAATTCTTTTAAGTGATTGAATTACTCTTCTAGTTTTGTGAACTCTGGGGTCATTCTGTGTTTCAGAAAAGCAACACGAAGGAGAAATTCAAAGTGTTAGAAACTAGAAGGGTAGCTGAATCACTTAATAGTAATTTCACGTTGATGTATTTTTTAAAATACATTTTTTTATAAACAAAAATTAGTAAAATTATCATCTGCATCAACATAAAAAGTTCATTTTAAAAGATTTCAACATGAAATTACCCTTAACTGAATGAGCTACCCTTCTAGTTTCTAAAACACTTTCAAATTTGAGTTCGAGGTGAGTTCACACTTTTAAACGACCTTACCAAAATTACCCAGAATTCTGATGGCTAATGTTGCCTATCTTGCAAATGGCTGACTTAAGATGGTTTTCAAACGTAAAATCGTCTGGAACTCTTTGAGGTCGTCGTTAAGAGCCTACAGTGAAAAAAAACTTACAAAAATCTTCGCATGTAGGCGCTTCTGTAGCTGTGACGTCAACATGTGGCAAAAAAATCAATTTTGATACACTTTTGTCCGCCATTTTCTCTCATCGATGGATAAAAGTGGGTATATTTTAATAACGACTCTTTTTTGGGTAAATATGCACTACTGAAAAAAGGAAGAGCAACTTTTGATCTACAATGGTGAGTAATTTGAGTCGTATACAATTAGTGGTCAAATTTTAGGGTATCATGAAACTTATGGTTAGTGGGAAATTTAGATCCTATAAAATGTATAAACGGAGGAGCGTTTGTCGCCTAAGGGATTTAACATGAGCTAAAAAAATACGAGATTTTAAAATGAAATTAAAAATAGAAAAAACTAATTATAAATTTGTACCAACGTATCACTAGATGAGCAATATTGTTATGTACATATTGCAATTTGAATTTTGAAAATAACAATTTTCGTTCCAGAAAACAAAACATTTTGCCTGAAACATGTATTTTTAAAATAGGAATTTCTCTTTCTCATTGGTTTCAATGGCTTAGCTGTGGGGCGCCACTAAACGGCGAAAAGTGGAACTATAATTGTCATCTGCTAATATTCAAAATGGCGACACACATATAGGCTCTTAAGGTGTTTTAGATGCAAAATAAAAATAATCTTTGAAAGTGTTTTAGAAACTAGAAGGGTAGCTCAATCAGTTAAGAGGATATTTTAATGTTGATATCTTTTAAAATAAACTTTTTATGTCACTTAAAATGACCTTACTTTATAAAGCAAATGATAATTTAATATTTGTCTATAAAAAGTTTACTTTGAAAGATATCAACATGAAAATATTCTGAACTATTTAAGCTACCCTTCTAGTTTTTTTTATTAAAAAATATTACACTTTTCAAGTTTCTCTTCATTTTGCTTTCTTGAAAAACAAGAATAACCAGCGTTTTGAGGTCAAACCAGGGCCGGCCCTTTGAGTATGCGAGGTCCGAGGCAGCGGGGGGGGGGAATAAATGTTTAGTCAGTAGCCCCCGGGACCCAAGGCGGTTGGGGGCCGAGCAAAAAGTTCAGGTATCAGTGCTGAGCCCCTGAAAGCGCAGGGCCCAAGGAAGGCGGTTGCCTCGCTCGCGTTGCCCTAAGGACGAGCTTGGGTCAAACCACCTTAAAGAGAATACTTGCCCGAAACGCAGGATTACTCAGAATTCTGTTTTGTAATTGTTGCCTATTTTTTGTTGCAAAAGTTAAGTTTTTCTAGTTTTTAAACTCGAGCTGTTTTATGTGCGCCACCTATGTATAAATAAGGACTAATGTAGAGAGAACCTCTCTGAAGTTAATAATACACTTTGAATGACATAAAAAGTAGCCTCTAGCCCTTCTTCCCCTGTAGAGATATTTACTCTTAAAGAGATAGGAGAGAGAATGAAAGATAGATAGAGAGAGAGAGAGAGAGAGAGATGGTTATACGAAAATGTTCAAACGAGAGATCGTTGTTTTGCCCTCAAGAGATTTGGAAAATCTTGATTCAAATTTTTAGGCCCCTTGTAACTTTTTTGAGTTCAATGATTGAAGGATGTTGAGGAAAAGAAGATAGAAAGATCGAAAAAAGGGCTTTTGGAGGGGTTTTGAAGGAGGGTTGGGAGGAGAGTAGAAAAGAGGAGAGAAAATATACTAAGGTCCAACTTCAAGAAATGAAAAACTTAATACTTGAACTTTGTTAAAGCCTCACAAACAATAAAAAAAAAATTAAAAACACTGGTTAGAGGCTAGAACTTTTAGTTGACAACTGATAGTAACCAAATAGCTAGCCTCTAACCAGCCTTTTTGATTAGAAAAAGCATAATTGCAGTTGATTTAATGATGAGGATGATGATTACTTCGCAATTGTGACACTTGGGGGCCACAAATTGAGAAATATTTGCTTTGATATTTTGCATAAAAATCCGAGCCCTGATTATTACAATAAAACATTTTTTTCTTCTATTTTTAGAACCCTGCTCAGAGAGTAGAAATTCAAGTTCAAATGTTTTGTTCTTGTATTATGACTAGTGCTCGGATTTCAATTTGTGGCCCCAAGAGCCAATTTTGAAGTGTAATCATCTTTAAAGCAGAAAGAATTATGCTTTTTGCTATCAAAAAGACTGGTTAGAGGCTAAAGTTATTCTAGCATTAAAATGCAGTTATAGGTAAATTATTTCTAGCCTCTAAGCAGCCTGTTTGATTGCAAAAAGTTTCATTATTTTTTGTCTTAATCACAATCAGTAGAGCAACTGCAATTATCCTTTTTTAATCAAAAAAATAATGGTTAGAGGCTAGATGATGACTTGGTTACTATCAGTTGTAACTAGAATTCTAGCCTCTAACCAGTATTTGTTTATTTACAAAAAACATAATTGGTTGATCTAAACGGGGATTGGTACTTCACAGTTGGCTCTTGGGCCACAGATTGAGAAACACTTGCTTGATATTTTGCATAAAAATCCGAGCCCTGCTCATTATTAACTATGTTGTGGAACCTTGGATTAGAGGGTTCAAGTGTTTTGTTTCTTGAATTTGGACCTTAGTTATCTCATTTACATTTTGAGAAAACAACTTTAAGGAGAAATTGAAAATAGTGTTTTTTTCATAAGAAAGTATTTTTTCCGGTTTATATTTTGTAAAATAAACTATTTTGTAAAATAAACTAATTTATAAAATAAACTATTTTAAATCAGTTTTAAAAATAGAACGGAATATGTTTTTTTTATTTTTCTGAAAGTGAAAAATGAACTATCTCATCATTCGAAATTGAAATAAAAATTGCATTTTTCATAATTTGAACAAGAAAAATTCTGTTATAATGTTTCGATTACTCTTCTAGTTTTCAAAACATAATTTGAAAATAATATTTCAATTTTTTTTTTGGTCCAAACTTAAAAGTAAAAAATTGAAAAACTAACTTTATTCATTTGAAATTGTCATTAAAAATTGGAAATTTAGTAATATGAACAACGAAAATGCTTCGGAAGTGATCAAATTACTCTTCTAGTTTTCAAAATATAATAAATCATATTTCAATTATTTTTTTTCTAACTTAAATTTGAAAATTTGAAACTTAAAATAAAAAGTTTATTTTTTAAAGATTTCAAGATAAAAATTCTTCTTAAATAATTTTTTTTTACTCTTCTAGTTTCCAACACTATAAAAGATTATTCTGATGCTTCTGAAAAAAGCTAAAATACTAGAATTATTTTCATGTTCTCGCTCTCTCTCGCTCGCTCTCACTCTTTCTCGCTCGCTCGCTCTCGCTCTTTCTCTCTCGGTCTATTTTCTCTTCTCTTTCTCACTTTCTCTCTCGCTTTCTCGCACTCTCTCGCTCTCTCTTGCTCTCTCGCTCTCTTTCTTGATCTCTCGGTCTATTTTCTTTCTCGCTCTCTCGCTTTCTCGCACTCTCTGTCTCGCTCTTTTCTCTCTCTTTCTCTCTCGCTCTTTTCTCTCTCTCTCTCTTTCCCTGTCTCTAGCTCTCTGTCTCTCAATCTCTCTATCCTCTTAAAGATTGTTTAAAATTCTCTTTTCAACGCTGGTCACAAATTAAACGATCGTATTTTTTGTAAGATTTTTCGAGGGTTTTTTCTGCCTCATTTAAGAGAATGGATTTAGATTTTGGTTTTCGTCTTTTCTTATCTTGAAATTCCACGTGCGATTTTAAAAAAAAAAAACATTTCGGATGCGGTTTTTTTTTCTTCTCGTAAAAAAAACTTAGCAATTCAGAGCCACAAACTGAGACGAAAGCCGTTTTTAAAAAAAATTACAGGGTGTCAGGACTTTTATTTGAAGCAATTTTCTAGAAGAACTTCAAAGTGTGTTAGAAACTAGAACAGGTAGTTGAATCATTTAAAAGTATTTTCATGTTGATATCTTTCAAAATAAACTTTTTATAAAGAAAAAGTTGTCTGCTTAAATTTGGGTCATTTTCAAACTTGACATAAAACGTTTATTTTGAAAGATATCAACATGGTTAAGTGATTGAGAGCTGCTACCCTTCTAGTTTCTAAAAGATAGAATTAAACAGACTTCTGAAGAGCTTCGCGCTTAAAAAAGACCTTAATTAAGGTGAAATTTAAAGTGTTTTAAAAACTAGAAAGGGTAGCTCAATCACTTACGAGTATTTTCATGTTTGATTTGATATCTTTCAAAATAAACTTTTTATACGGAAGAAATATTGTCAACTTAAAATTGGATCATTTTCAAACTTGACATAAAAAGTTTATTTTGAAAGATATCAAGATGAAAATAGCTTTAAGTGATTGAGCTACCCTTTCTAGTTTCTAACAGACTTTCTAGTTTTTCTTCATTATGAACCTGAAATGACAGAATAACCAAAGTCAAACTCAAAGGTTGCTAGAAACTAGAAGATTCACGTGAAGAATTTATAACAGTTGATCAATTTGAAATTGACCGTAAAACGTTTATTTTGAAAGATAACATCATGAAAATTAATTAAGATTTTTTTTTTGCTGTTCTAGTTTATAAAACTATGTGATTTGCTTCTTTAAAATGCTGAGTAATTAATTTTATTTGCTGATGAAACATTTTTTTTCGTGAAATTTGGAACATTCTGTAAAAAAAATATTCTTCTTCGGAAAAATAAAAAACGAAATTAATTGAAATTCGTACTTTTTTTTTTGGTTGAAAGAAAAACACAAAAGAAAAAGCAGTAAATTACTAGAAAATAACTTCGAGAGACGGTTTTTTCTACTTTTTAAGTCGTCAAACAAAATGACTTTTTTTTTTCACATGAAAAAACAAAAGAATTCGTTAAATTGTCTATTTTTTAAAATGAATAAAAACCGAACAATTCATTTAATTGTTTGTATTGTGGCCAATAAAATCGTTAATTTTGTCAACAAAAAAAAGTTTAGTTTTAAGAAAATTACTTTTTTAAAATAATCAGAAAATATCGTAAATTATAAAATTTACGATGTTTTAATTTGAAAAGTTGCAACAAGAAAAAAATGTTAAATTTGTGAATCAATTTAAGGTTGTTTTAAAAAGTAGAAACAACCTTTGAATTGAAGTCTGGTTATTTTGTATTTTAAAGAAAGCAAAATGAAGAGAAACTTGAAATTGTTTTTTTAGAAACTAGAAGAGTAACTCAATCACCTAATTAGTATTTTCATGTTTTTTGATATCTTTCAAAATAAACATTAACTGTTGAGTTAAACAACGACTTCGTTGAGTTAATTATCTAAATGTTGAGTTTAGAAATGATTTTGTTGAGCCCGTTGATCTAACTGTTGAGTTTAGAAATTATTTTATTGAGACGTTGATCTAACTGTTGAGTTTAGAAATGATTTTGTTGAGACGTTGGTCTAATTGTTGAGTTAAGAAATGATTTTGTTGAGCCGTTGATCTAATTGTTGAGTTTAGAAATAATTTTGTTCAGCCGTCGATTTAACTGTTGAGTTAAACAACGACTTCGTTGCGTTAATTATCTAAATGTTGAGTTTAGAAATGATTTCGTTGATCTGTTGAATTAAACAACGACTTCGTTGAGCTGTTGAGTTAATTAAGTGCTTATTTGCGTAAGCGATTGATGACGTCACGAATGAACGATTTGACAATGTCGCCTGAAACTTCAGTTGGTGGACATCACACGTAGCAGGAATGTTTGCAGTGATTGCCTACTTATAAGGCGTAATACCCTTTACGTAGGTGATCACTGCATACAGTAAAGTTATGTGTGGTTGCCTCTCTAGTCCTCATTTAAGGAGCAACGCCTTTAAAGATGGCAATCACTGCATACAAGAATGTTGTAGTTGATTGCCTCCTTGTCACTGTTTTAAGGGGCTTAGTTTTTTAATTTTTTAAATTGAAGAAGGAAACTTATGACTTGAACCCTCTAAGCAGGGCTCCAAGCTTTATTCAATGGCACTCAATAAAACTAGATTTTTTTGTGTTTTGTAAGATATAATCGTTAAATGTCTTTATTGAGTTCATTTACTATTCTAGTTTTTAACACGCTGTCAATTATTCGTTGACGTTGATTGTGTTCTAAACACGTCCATTTTTTTTGTGAATTCTTATCATTTTCTAAACTGAAATCCTGTTTGATTTATGGCTGTCAGTTTTCTGACGTTTCCGGTCTTTCTCGTCTCTTCTTCCGGTTTTAGTCATTTCCTACTGTGCTTTTAAAAAAAGCTTAGAAAAAGATAGTGAATTTTCACATTTAGGTGGCGCCACTGTTCTTAGTTAAAGTTAAAGTAGTCTGGTTCATCATTTTTCCTAATGACACATTTTAGAAACAACTTTATAAAAAAAATTCCAATTTTATTAGAAACTAGAAGAGTTAAAATAAACTTATTATTATATTTTTTTAAAAAAAAGTTTTATTTTTCTCACTAAATACTGGAAAAGTCACTTGATAACAACTGTCAACGGTATACTCAAGACAAAAACACAACAAAAAAGCCAGAAAAAAGCAGATTTTGGCACAAATTTGTGTTTTGTTTTTGTTTCTATAGCAGTGTTTTTACGTAAACTAGGCAACTGTTCTGTTGTTGTTTTAATACTAACTGTCCACAACTGCAGACAGATAAAAGTTGCAAAAATGTTGCGTACTACCGAGACAAAACAAAAACATTTTGCTGTTAACCCGACTTGTGGCGGAGGGACATGGAATAGTTTGTGAAATTGCAAACAATACACAAAAGTCGCAGAAATGTTCTAGAATTGTCGCCAAATTTGTCTCGAAACACTTTCGAGTTTCTACTTTTGTGTTTTTGTTTTGTCAGCTTGATGTGGGAACCCGGCTTCACATGGTTCAAATTCAAAAACAAAAATAAAAGGAAACTTAGACAGGTTGTTAGAAATAGGTGAAAACTTCAGTTGGCTCCGCCCTTGTTATGACGACTGGCAACTTCTAATTGGTTTGTTGTGTGAAGTTCGACGTTGAAAAGGGCGGAGCATGTGACGCCAGACTTCATAACCAACCAATTAGAAGTTGCGTTCGTCATAACAAGGGCGGAGCCAACTGAAGTTTTCACCTATTTCTAACTGCCTGTCAACTTAGGCGTTGAAGTTCAACTTTTGAACTCCGAGAAGATGGTTTTATGATTTTGTAAAGTTCAGAGGTTAAGTTTTTTCTTCTTGAATTTGGACCCATATTAGGAATTTTACTTAGAAAAATGTTCCAAATTTCAGAAGCACCTTTAATTTTTTTTTTCTTCTGGGGTCTTGTTTTCCGACAGATCATAAACTGTAATATAATATATGAGGATATTGGGAATTGTAAATAATTCACTATATAATATATATTATACATAGTGTGTAACATTATTAAGTTTCTCTCCTTCTCTCGACCAATGATTAAGATAAAGTGCATCATTTATTGATTATTTGAGTCAATTCTCGAATGGCGCCAATAAATTTTGGAAGGTTTTTCAGGGTCTAGACAAAGTGGAAAAATATGGAGAGCCAGAAAAAGCTCATGATTTACTAGTTTTGTGTTTTTTTTTTCTCGTATCTCTTGACAGGTGCAAAATAAACGATAATACAAATAAGTGGTAATTATATATCTTCGAGTATTGGAGTTTGATTGACGTTTTTAGGGTCAATATGGGTTTATTTTTATTCATTAACTTGAAAATGCCTCCTCCTTCTCCTCAGGGAACAATTGTCTTCAGAAAAAAAGAAAGAAGTCTTTGAAATTCTGCAAAAGATTCAAGAATTTTGAAAATTCTTAAAATTGAAAATAATTTGAAAGAATGGCTAAAAATCAAAACGGTTTACAATTACAATTAGTACTCTGCTAGCAGCCAAATAGGCCTATGGCAGAGGGACATAAAAGTCCACATGCAGCAGTAAGCATTGTCAAGCACATATATAAAGAAACAAAGTGAATATACAAATGTGAATCCCACAAAACAAAATGATCCCTGGGATTCACCACTTCTTCTTCAGGAAGAGAGTTCCCCATTGTCTTAATCACCACGTGTAATTTTTCCAAACAATTTCAATTATCACAATTTAGCATAATCTTTTACCATTCTAGTTTTGAAAACAATTTGACAATTTTTTTCATAATGTGTTGTTTCTAGAAAAAAAGTTTGCTTGACATTTTTGCTTGCAAATTGTAAGCGGATCTTCTACTTTTCTTGACTCTTTTGTTTTTCTCCGATCGAATGGTTACCAATGCGATGGACGGACGATGGTGAGCAAGAAGTAGCTGGATTACCGATGTGCTTCCTGAAGAGGATGAAACACTTCAGAAAGGTGGTTACCACCGTTTACGATCGCTTATTCTACACTCCGTTGGCGGTCTTTGCCTCTTTTTCTTTACCTACAAGGTGCAACCAGGACAGGCAGTTAGAAATCGGTCAGAACTTCAGTTGGCTCCGCCCTTCCGCAACTTCTAATTGGTTGGTTATGTAGTCTGACGTCACATGCTCCGCCTTTTTCAACGTCGAACCACACAACAAACCAATTAGAGTTGCCGATCGTCATAATAAGTGTGGAGCCAACTGAAGTTCTGACCGATTTCTAACTGCTTTTGCAACCAGGTCCAAGTGACCACATCCCAAGGGATATTGCCACTCTCAAACAGGCTCATAAAAGGGGCTGATGGAGGGACGGCAGGGAGTTGTGCTCTCCAAGTGTTACAAAGTATTCTAAAAATACATCTTCATTCTATGGAGCACAGCATTAACTACTGCAGTGGTGCCATCTGGTGGGACAAAAGAAAAATAAATATATATTCAGCCATCTTAAGTGATTAATCTCCACTTCTCGTTTTCTAAAACACTTTCACGTAAAAAAATTGTTATTTTTGTTATATTTTACAATTCAAAAATTCTATTTGCACTTTCATCAAAGTATTGAAAGAGAGAGAGAATGTGAATAAGAGAGAAAGAGAGAAACACAAAAGATGAGAGAGAGAGAGAAAATGCAATAATAAATTTTTATCTTTCATTTGAATGAATGAAACTAACTTGAAAGAGAATGAACACAAAAAAAAACCTGAAGTAGAAAAATAGGAGGGGAAAAATAACATGTAATAATAACATAGTTGTGGTGGTGATGGAGGGGAAGTGGGTAGAGAGAGGGAGAGAGAATCTTCTTAAAAAATAGAAGAGTCTTCCTCCTTTCCTCCCCCCGTTTCCTCTCCTCTCCATTTTCTAGAACCCATTTATGTCGCATTCGATTTTGGTTTCGATTCTGCCCTTTAATAATAATGGGGTCTCTTGTGCCAAAAGTGGGTTTTCTGTTTCCAAAACATTTATTCATGCATACATTAAAATTTAGAGAAACAACGACCTCAAAAATGTTGTTAGAAAAAAAAGGAAGCAAAAAAAAAATGGGGGTTTTGAGATTGTATTGAAGAAAAAAAAAGGGGTTCGGATCGAACTTCAGAAAACTCAAATTGGGGTCGGTTGCCTTTTCAAATTTGGTCAAAACCTGAGCCAAAAAAAAAAAGGAAATCGAAAATAAGAAGAGAAAAACACAGCAAACGAATACCTCGTTTTTCACTACAAGAATAAATTGCAATTTTAAAAAAAGTTAACCACAGTTAAATTTTCTTATGGAAAACAACATTAACCATGGTTAAATTATCTAAACAATTAAAGTTAAATCAACTGCATTGACACAAAGTGGTTAACCACATTTATTGCATGGTTGTTAAATACGTCACTTCCTGTTTTCAAACAAAATTTGTTTGAAAACAGGAAGTGACGTTTTTACGAACAACATGGCGGTTAAGTGAGATCACTTAATTTTTGACTGAATAATACATCGTTTCCGCTACAAAAAATAACTGCAGTAAAAAAAATAAGTTAACCGCAGTTAATTTTCTAGTGGAAAACAAAATGTGGTTACATTAACCATAGTTAAATTATCTGAACAATTAAAGTTAATTCAACTGCATTGATGCAATGTGGTTAACCACATTTATTGAATGGTTAAGTAGGTCACTTCCTGTGTTTAAACCAAATTTAGCCTACAAACAAGATGGCGGATAGTGAGAACACTCAATTTTTGACTGAAGAGTGAAAATTTAAAAAAAAATACATAGTTGTTGAACAGGAAGTGAAACAACATCTCAAAATCATTTAACCACAATTAATTGTCTTAAAAATGGAAACACAAAAGTACCACTTCCGGTTTGTCTGCAGTTAACTATAACCTTAGTTAGATAACTGCTGTTAATTTTTGTAATGGAAACGCTGTATAAGGGCATATCACACAATGTTATGCAATAATATGCCACTAGATGGCGTCGATCAGACAGAACATGTTAAGAAGTTTTAAAACTTTCTTGAAAGTTTCTAAACTTGTCACCAGGTGTGTTGCTGTGTGCTCACATTTAGCTTGATAACAATGAGTCCGTATAAATTTATGATTAATGAGTAACAGAAGTTGATGACGTCACCTGAGTAAATATTCGTGTGGGTTTCATTTTTATTAATGAGGAATTTTTTGTTCAACTCTTCGCCCCCCTTTTTTTAAATAAATAACATTTTTTTTGTTCAAAAATGTGTTACGTTTGTGTTTTCTGTTTGTGGTGTAAAATAATTCTTGATTATGTATAATGATGTGAATGTGTTCCAGACACAGACAGATACAGAGTCAGACATATTGGATTTGCATATAATATTTCTAAAAAAAAAACACATATTGTAAATTATGCACTTTATTTTAGATATGTTTTTCATCAAAAAGGTACAGAGAAAAGAAAATGGAGGAGAGTTGAATAAACTAGAAAGAGTCAAAGAGAAAGATAGAGATAAATAGAGATAGACAGGAAGAGAGAGCGAGGTAGAAATGAGATAGATGAATAGAAGAGAAGAGAAATAGAAATGAGAGGTGGAGAGATGAATAAATGAGAGGTTGAGAAATAGAAATTTGACAAAGAGATAGAGAGAGATAGAAATGAGAGGAGAGAGATTTAGAGCGATAGATAGAAATGAGAGATGGGGAGATAGCGCGAGATGAAGAGAGATAGAAATCAGCTGAAAGAGAGATGTGAGATAGAAATGTGATGAATGAGAGAAGTGAGATAAAAATGAGATGAGAGAGAAGAGATAAAAATGAGAAATGAATGACAGGTGTAAGAGATGGAGAAAGAGAGAGATAAAAATGAGATTGGGAGATAGAAATAAGAAAGATGAAGAGATATAAATGAGATGAGAGAGAGGTGAGATAAAAATTAGATAAAAGAAAGAAATGAGATAAAATGAGAGATGAAAGATAGATGTAATAGATGGAGAAAGAGAGATAGAAATGAGATTGGGAAATAGAAATAAGAAAGATGAAGAGATAGAAATGAAATGAAAGAGAAGTGAGATAAAAATTAGATGAAAGAGATAAGTGAGATAAAAATGAGAGATGAAAGATATATGTAAGAGATGGAGGAAGATATAGAAATGAGATTGAGAAATAGAAATAAGAGAGATGAAGTGAGATAGTAATGAGATTAGAGAAAAGTGAGATAAAAATTAGATGAAAGAGAAGTGAGATAAAAATTAGATGAAAGAGAAGTGAGATAAAAATTAGATGAAAGAGAAGTGAGATAAAAATTAGATGAAAGAGAAGTGAGATAAAAATGAGAGATGAAAGACAGGTGTAATAGATGGAGAAAGAGAGATAGAAATGAGATTGGGAAATAGAAATAAGAGAGATGAAGAAAGATAGAAATGAGATGAGAGAGAAGAGAGATAGAAGTGAGAGAGTGAAACACCTTTCTCTTTCTCTCTTTGTTGTCTTCTCACTTTTCCTAAAATGTGTCCAAACCGAAAAATCGATTTTGCTTTTATTTTAATATCTTGTATGTTGTTACATTTGGATATAATATGTGTGTGTAATTGATGTGCGCGTGTTTGTACGCGTGTTTGTACGCGTGTTTGTTGTTGTTTCATAATAAATGTTGGTTGCATTTTGGGGCAGTTGTGTTGTTTGTTACATATTATTTGCAAGAATTGTGTATTTACGGGTCAGTTAGTTGTTTCTCTTTAATTGGGTTCCATTAAGTGAACACCAAAAAAGCGTCATTATTAATTAGGGATTAGGGTTCATGTCACCAATTTTAAGTGGGTCCAAAAACAACACACGCGCACGCACATTTCACACAGCCACTTACTTATTATTGTATTCGGGGGGGGGGGGGGGGGGGGGGGGGGGGGGGGGAAAGGTTACGCCTGGATCACATTTGCCTAAAAATAAGCAGAAAAATCAGAGTATAAAAGTTTCAATTACACTTTTTTCTGCTTTCCTTTGCTTTTAACAGTTTGAATTTTTTGAATTAATACGCTGCAAGCAGCTCAAATGGTCTATGACAGAGGGACAACAAAGAACAAAATAACTAACAATTTCTACATTGTTGAAAAAACACCCAATGAACTCTTCAAAATGAGAAGTTCCAAATCCACAACATCCTCTGGAACCAAGTTCCATTGTCAAATAACCTTAGGCTCACGCACATTAAAATGAGCTCGACAAGCGCATCCAGCGGAGAATTCACTAACAGAGCGAGCAACAGCAAACACATGCTCGTGCTTGCTGATGTTTTTGCTCGTGTTCCATCGAAATTGCTAAGGAACTGAATCCGAACGCATTTATTTATTGAGGTTATAGTTAACCAGAGCAAGAGACAGGCAGTTAGAAATCGGAGAGAACTTTAGTTGGCTCCGCCATTGTTATGATAACCGGCAACTTCTAATTGGTTTGTTGTGTGGTTCGACGTTGAAAAGGGCGGAGCATGTGACGTCAGACTACATAACCAACCAATTAGAAGTTGCCGGTTTGTCATAATAAGGGCGGAGCCAACTGAAGTTCTCTCCGATTTCTAACTGCCTGTGAGCAAGAGAGACACCTTATGAGAGCGCGAACACGTCCGCGCAGCAAAGAGAATACATTAACATTACACACAATGTTACTTGAGTGTATTTTTTTTAGGGTGGAGTTGAACACCCGCAGTAGCTGAATTTAGATGGATGGAGTTGGTTTTTGGGGGGAGAAACTCCACTGAAGAGAGGGGAGAAATACATACATACATATTGTACATTTATTAATATGTCTTTCTATATTTACTCACTTCCTGCAAATATTTGGTCAGCTATTTCCCCCCCCCCCTTTTTTCATTTTAGCCTCCTCCCTCCCCTCTTAACTTACCTCAAAGCAATTTATAAAATGCGTCAATATATACAGTATATATGAGAGTAGAACATACTCATTATATTAACATCACTGGATGTCCAACCTTCTTTTTTTGGTTGTTATCTAGAAAGGCTTTTTTTTCTTCTTCTAGACTAGAAACTTAATTTAGAAATTTTGGCAAGTGACCAAATTAGTTCACACACACACATAATGTATATACAGAGAGACACATGTTATTTATTATGATGGTGGTATTCCAATTTAGTTTCAATGTGAGGCACTTTCAGGTCATGAAATTGATTCTTTATAAAAGATAGAGAGAGAGAGAGGCTAGGTAGGCTCTCTTTTTTTTACTTTAGTAGTGTGGCCCTCCTGTTTTATGAAGGGCCAACATGTTGGATACATGTAACATAAAGTAGATCATCTGCCAATTTCCAGTAATTACTCAGATGGAACCGGAGTTCTTAATTGACTTTTATGTGGAGAGAAAGGGGGGAAAGTGAGGGAGGCTAGAAGAAGATGAAGACAACAAAAAAAAAAAGATGGAAATTGATTCTCAGGTGACAAAAATTGAAATAGATTGACCCCTTGACCTCTAGAGAGCTTGTATTAGATAGCTTTTTATACATATTTTGAATATTAGGGAGTTACTCTGAAAGATTGCAGATTTTACTGATGGCGATGGGAAAATCTGCTATTTTGCAATAAGAATGAGGAATTTTTAGTTAATTTTAAGGGGTTTTTTTAAAGATGGTTTATTTATGAACAGATTTAAAAATTCTTGATTATTCTTCAGATGTAACACTAGAGGGGTAACTAACTTTAGAAACTAGAAGGGTAGCTCAATCACTTAAAAGGCTTTTTTCCTGTTGATATTATCGTTTAAAATAAACTTTTATAGGGAAGAATAAAAATATTATTTTATTAAAGTTGGATCATACGGAGCCCTGTAAAGGACATGCGAGAGATTTTTTTTAAATCTCGACATTTCCACTTTTAATCTCTTCTATTCGTGAATGTTAATTATGCCATGTTGTGCGCACCATACTCTAATAATGAAATTATTGCAAGCGCCATCTTATAGCAGCAATAATTTAATTATTAGAGTATGGTGCATACAACGTGGCATAATTAACATGACCGAATAAAAGAGATTAAATGTCGAAATTTCGAGATTTTAAAAAAAAATCTCACCTGTCCTTTACAGGGCTCCGTAGGATCATTTTTCAAATTGACATAAAACAACTTATTTTGATTTAATTACAATTTTTAATTACATTTTTGTTAAATAAAGTGAAGGTTTTTTTAATAAGCTGACTTTAAGCACAGCTTTAAAAATATAGCAGTTCCTCCATAAGTCGATTAAGTTTATTCTTAATTTTTTTTTTTTCAAAGCAGATAAAAAAAACAATTGAAAATTGAAGACAAAAGTGTTCACTTAACACTTAATGATGACAATAGTTAAAAGGGACCCGACATTTAATCTAGTTTAAAAGGACCCTTTTTTTCTTTTGTTAAACTCGTTGAGAGAAAGAGAGTTCATTTTGAACAATCAAAACATTCTTTTTGTTATTTTTTGACCATGTGGTAATTTTCTCATCATTAAAATAATATTTAATATAAATGAAAAGATAGAAGAGAGAGAGAGAGAGAGAGAGAGAGAGAGAGAAGGTCAATTTTGGATGACATTATTATATAAACAACAATAAAAGATGAAAACTTTTGTTGTTTTTGATCTTTCTGCCGCCGCCGCCATCTTAAGAAACGTTTTCCATTAAAAAGATATGATTTTCAGAAAATGTTTCTACAAAAGTTGAAAAATAAACATTTGAGAGGAGGAGGAGGGGGGAGGGGGGCCATTTTACTTAATGTACATTAAATTCACAAAATGAAAAGATTTCATTCATTTTTTTTGTGAAAAGAGGTGGACATTTTTAATCTTGATATTATTTTGGGTTGGGGGTCACTACAGCTACCAAGCTCACAAGCGCTACTAAGGGGAGAACAGCTACTTGGGTCACTACAGCTACCAAAAAAATTAATAGACCTTTTGTTCATCAAAAGGGTCACTACAGCTACCAAAAAATAGGGGGACAAAATATAGACCTTTTTTTTATCACTTTTTCGTCACTACAGCTAAAAAAATAACCCTTTCTCCCTAAAATAACGGAACCTTACCTAATAAAACCTTACCGAACCTTACCTAACCGAACCTTAACGATCCTAACCAAAAAGTACCTATACTAACCGAACCTAACCGATCCTAACCGAACCTAACCGATCCTAACCAAACCTAACCGATCCTAACCAAACTTAACCGATCCTAACCGATCCTAACCGAACCTTACTGAACATAATGAAACCTAACTGAACCGAATGTAATCTAAACTAAACATATTGATAAATAAACAGGCCTAAATTTTTTGGTAGCTGTAGTGACCCTCGGTAGCTGTAGTGACCCTTTTGATGAAATAAAGGTCTATATTTTCTTTTTGGTAGCTGTAGTGACCCTAGTAGCTGTAGTGAGCCTAGTAGCTGTAGTGACCCAGTTAGCTGTAGTGAGCCAGTCCCTTATTTTGTAGTAAATGGAGAAGGAGGAGGTGGGTCGCGACCCCCCAATATGAAAACAATATATATGGCAATCAGTCAAACGGAAATTCCCCTTAAGGAAAACAGTATTTCCAATCTCCTCCATTTTTTATTGATTTTTTTTTTTCTTCTCAAAATTGAAAAAATATTTTTAAAAAAAAGGATGACCACTGAAAATATGCCTTAAAATGTACAGGCAGTTAGAAATCGGTCAGAACTTCAGTTGGCTCCGCCCTTGTTATGACGACCGGCAACTTCTAATTGGTTGGTTATGTAGTCTGACGTCACATGCTCCGCCCTTTTCAACGTCGAACCACACAACAAACCAATTAGAAGTTGCCGGTCGTCATAACAAGGGCGGAGCCAACTGAAGTTCTGTCCGATTCCTAACGGCCTGTTTAAAATGTTAGCTTTACTCTCATTTTGAATGATTTCATTGAAGGTTGGATGGTGGAGGAGTCTAACTCATGATTAGGGCTCAGATTTTCATGCAATATATAGTTTCTCAATCTGTGGCCCAATTGAGTCAATTGTGAAGTAACACAATCAACCAACAATCATGTTTTTTTAATCAAAAACACTGATTAGAGGCTAGATCTCTCTAATTGACAACTGATAGTAACCAAACATCTAGAATCTAACCAGCTTTTTTATTATTAGAAAAAGCATAATTGCAGTCGCTTTAATAATAATGATGAATACTTCATAATTGGCACTTGGGCCACAGATTGAGAAACAATGTCCTGTTGGCAGTGTGGGGCCAGTGGGCCACTGGTATGTCCTTGATCACCACTAGAGTTCGGATTTTTATGCAATATTAAAAGGAAATGTTAAGTGTTGCCATGTTTATACCGGTAGAGGGCGTAGTTTTCAAATGCCATGATTATACCGATAGAGGGCGCAGTTTTCAAGCTGCTGTTAATTCTTTTTCTCATATAAATTGCAAGTTTTATAGCATGGAAGTTTAATGAAAAGTTGCTTGCGTGTTAAAGGCAAAGGCAAACTTCAAAGTGTTGCCATGTATATACCGATAGATGGCGCAGTTTTGAAACTGCTGTTAATCCTTTTTCTCATGTAAATTGCAAATTTTATTGCATGGAAGTTTAATGAAAAGTTGCTTCTTGTGTACTACAAAGCCTCCAAAGTGTTGCCATGTTTATACCGATAGAGGGCGCAGTTTTCGAACTGCTGTTAATCCTTCTTCTCATGTAAATTACTTCAGAATGTTGAGATGAAAAAAAGGTGAAGCAAAATGTGTATCTCTTTGAACTGTTGAGCATTATTAAAAATGTTCTCTCTCTAGACTGTCTTTCTAGTCTCTAGAGTAAAAGGACAAATTTCAACGAAAAGAAAGAGAAAAAAAGCTTCCAAAAGTTGTAATCCAACAAACACAATTTTCATAACTTAAGCATTTAAAACTGCCAACAAGAACAACAAAAAAAAAAAGAGAATACAGATTTTTGCAATAGAAACCATAAAGCTAATGGTTTGTTCTAGTTTTCAAGATTTTAAGAAGAGAAAAAGGGTTAAGGGAAATTGGGAGGAGGCTAAAATAGGGTTGGATTGAAGGTAGAAGATCCATTAAAAGAGGAAAATATTCCTCTTTATAGGTAATAAGCAAAAGCGATCCCTAAAGACCCCCCCTACATAATAATAATCCTAAAGAATGCAAATTGTTGCTTTCAACCCAATTGTCGTCAGAATTAAGTACAAATCCGAAAACATCATGTAAATTGAACAAAATGGCGCATAAAAACACACATGGGATGCGTTCAGTTTCAAAGCCCTTCTTATATTTAGGAAGTCAGTCAGTACATTTCTAAAGGGAGGAGGGTTAGTGGCGCCATCTAACGCTACACGCACAAAATAAATGATCTAATTTTGCATTTCTTAATGTATAAGGTTTTATTTTTAGACAAGAAGACAATTTAACATTAAAATTGATGCATAAAATTTGTCTGAAATGGAAAATACAACAACAACAAAAAAAGCTCAAAATGTAAAATATAAGAAAAGGAAAAACAGAAATAAATAAATGGTAATTTTCAGCATAAAAAGACCCACTTTTTATAGAACTTTTGACAAATTTCTCGTTTTTCATGAGAAAAAGAAAAAGAGAAAATGTGGATTCTTATTTTTAGATGTTTTTTTTTTGTTTGAAAAAGTGAAATATGAGCTTTTTATGTTGTTTGTTCTCAGTGTATTATTTTACAAAAAAGAAAACATTGTTAATTCATGTAAGAATTTATTTTAAGATGTTTTTTTTTATGAACAGGTGATATTTTTTTCGTCTTTTTCTGTCTTTCAAAAGGAGTTAAACATTGAAATTGATACTTTTAATAACTAGAAAGGCAACTTCAGGAATCATTTAAAAAGGGCTATTTTTCATGTTGATATTTTTTTTAAAAAAAAACCTTTTTATGTCAGTTTGAAAATTTAATTTTCATTCGCATTTTTCAAAATATGAGATTTATGGAAGTTTTAAAATAAAACTTCAGTTGGAATTTTTCAAAATAAACTTTTTGTAGAAGTTTGACAAAGAATTCTCGTTAGAATAGTTCAAAATAAACATTTTATAGAAGTTTGACAAAGAATTCTCGTTAGAATAGTTCAAAATGAACATTTTATAGAAGTTTGACAACAAATTCTCATTTGAATATTTTAAAATGAACTTTTTATGGAAGTTTGATAACGAATTCTCATTAGAATTTTTCAAAATAAACACTTTATAGAAGTTTGACAAATACTCGTTAGACTAGTCCAAAATAAACAATTGTATACAAGTTTGACAAAGAATTCTCGTTAGAATAGTTCAAAATGAACTTTTTATTAAAGTTTGACAACGAATTTTCATTAGAATATTTCAAAATGAACTTTTTATGGAAGTTTGACAACAAATTCTCATTAGAATCTTTCAAAATAAACATTTTATGGACATTTTTTTAAAAAAAAAGTTTGAAAATATTTAAATTTGAACATTCAACTTTGACTAAACGTTTATTATAATCGATCTCTTCGTAAAAAAATACTATTTTTGAGATTTGTTTTCCGTAAACTTTGAATTTTCGTCAATTTCTTTCAAATCTTAATGTGGGTTTATTTTCTACTAATAGGGTCATTGGGTCAGGATGACCAACAAGGACCGAAATTCGTGGTTGAACCTTCTAGTCGCGTTGATTTTTCCAACAGTAGTTACGGCCATGTGGATTGTGTGGCCAGTGGTGTTCCTCCGCCGACGGTCCATTGGGTTTACGCGAACGGAACCGTCGCTTCGGACGTTCATGGTTACAGACGTCTTTTTAAGAACGGAACGATGGTTTTTATGCCGTTCAGAGGAGACGATTATCGGCCACAGATTCATGCTGCCGTTTACAAATGTATCGCACACAATGCAGTTGGTTCGATTGTGTCCAGAGGATCGCACGTCAGAGCCGGTAAGTTCCCATTCCTACTATGAATTAACTATGTTTATCGGGGGTTGGGATGTTTATAGTGAGTGGTTCACTCTCAAGTGGTTAATGGTGGTAAGTTGTTGGTTCATTGGACACTTTTGGCATTCTCGGTGCATGGTTCACATAACGTATTTGAGTGGAACGGGGTTGATTTTTTAATGGAGTTGGACTGAGCCTGTCTATGATTCTTTGTGGTTCACTGGAGTCGCTTTGGGGTTGGTTTGTAGAAGTTGGAGGTGGGCGCGTTTTGGAGTAATTGGAGGTGTTCTTGTGGAGCTGTTTAGAGTAACTGGTTGGTTTTCTGGTGGAGTTTATTTTAGTAACTGGCGGTCTTCCAGTGCAACTCCTTCGAAGAGGTGTTCTAGTGGAACATCTTCGGAGTAACTGGAAGTGTTCCAGTGGAACTCCTTTGGAATAACTGGAGGTGTTTCAGTGGAACTCCTTTGGAGTAACTGGAAGTGTTCCAGTGGAACTCCTTCGAAGAGGTGTTCCAGTGGAACTCCTTCGAAGAGGTGTTCCAGTGGAACTCTTTCAGAGTAACTCGAAGTGTTCCAGTGGAACTCTTTCAGAGTAACTCGAAGTGTTCCAGTGGAACTTCTTTGGAATAACTGGAGGTGTTTCAGTGGAACTCTTTTGGAATAACTGGAGGTGTTTCAGTGGAACTCCTTTGGAGTAACTGGAAGTGTTCCAGTGAAACTCTTTGGAGTATCTGGACGTGTTCATGTGGAGCCGTTTTGGAGTAATTGGATATATTTTGTGTTAGTTATGTGGAGTTTGAGTGTTTGATAAGGTGGCTCACTACTATATTGGTACTAGAACTTCGAAAAGTGAGCCACGTCACGGTGCCCCTCTTTGTGTGACACACAATAACAAAGGAAGGAGGGATTTCGTCTTCTGTTGGCGGCGGCGGTGCTTGTGTTGGTGTGTTTTTTTTGTTGCGGTTCTTCTTCTTTTTACTTTCGGTCGATATTATTATTAAAAGCAGTGCAATCGCTTTTTTTAGCTTTTTTTTAGCTTTTTTTTTTCGTTGGTTCGGGTTTTTTTTTAGCTTATTTGCTATTCAAGACGTGTCAGACAAATTGGTATCTGTCTGAAGTGAGCACAATCAATCTGTTGATGATGATGATGATTTACTTCAATAGGTGAATGTGTGTGTGTGTTGTGTGCACACAATTTTAAACAGCCTCTGTATCTATCTCTTTATTTGTCTATCTCATTGATTTGGTGGGGGCGCCACTTGTAACAGTTCTCAAGGCCAAATATATCACCAGACACAAACACACACGCATAAGATGAGATGAAAGTGTGAAATGAAAAGATTCCGATACAAACTGAGATAGTTTATATAAGACAAGTGAGAAGGAAAACAAAAGCACTGAGATAAGAGAGGACAGATTTGAGATGAAAAAGACACACATTGAGATAGAGAATACACTGAGGGAGAGTAAAGTCGTTGAGATAGAAAATACACAGATATAACATGGAGAGAGATACATTGAGGTGAGTTACATGAATAAGATGGAGATAGATGATGGATAAACTTGAAATAGAGCACAAACACATTGAGATAGGGTGCAGAAACACTTGAGATGCGGCGCAGAAACATACTGAGATAGGTTGCAGAAACACACTGAGATAGGATGCAGAAACATACTGAGATAGGGTGCACAATTGCACTGAGATAGGGTGCACAATTGCATTGAGATAGGGTGCACAATTGCATTGAGATAGGGTGCACAATTGCATTGAGATAGGGTGCACAATCGCACTGAGTGGGAACAATTGCATTGAGATAGTGGGAACACTTGCACTAAGATAGTGGAAACATTCGCACTGACATAGTGGGAACAATCACATTGAGATGGGGCATAGTTGCACTGAGATAGCGTGCACAATTGCATTGAGATAGTGGGAACAATCGCATTGAGATATGGAGATAGTACAAACAATAGTACAGACAACAAAGAGATAATAAAGAGAGAGAAACACAATGGTATTTTCTTCTGCTATTGAGTGAGATAGAGAAAAAATGAGATAAGAACGACATTTTCAAGTGTAAAATGAAGTGAAAATGATGGTCCATTGGGCCAATTGTTACACACTTTGAATAGAAGAAGAAGAAAAAAATGGCGGAGAAAAAATATTTGAGGCTTAAAACTTAAGACTATTTTGAAAATTCATCTCTTGATAGAAAAAAAGGTGGAGCCACTTTTTTTCTAGTTAATAACGCATATTTATCACGTACTTTTATTATGTAGAAAAGGCAAATAAATAAAAAAAGTGGCACGTCCATTTCTAGGAGACTTGAAATGCCAAAATGCTGCCCCTCCTTAAGGCTTAACTTAAGGTGGTTCTTTCAGGTCGTTCGATTCTCTTAAAGGAAAAACGTGATCACACTACAAACAGCCAATTATATTAACTCTTATATATATCGTAATATCGACCACAGTTGTTGTGGTCAAGAGACTAGAGTAGTAGGAAGGGGGTAGGGACTAAGGGTTTCAGTAAGAGGGCCAACAGTGACGTCATCATCTTCTCTTAATTCACAATACACTGGAAATGATCAGACAACATGACAGGCAATTAGAAAACGGGATGAACAGACGTTTGCGCCGCCATTTTTATGACGACTGGCAACTTCTAATTGGTTTCTTGTGTTGTTCGACGTTGAAAAGGGCGGAGCATGTGACGTCCACCACTACATAACCAACCAATTAGAAGTTGCCCGTCGTCACAACAAGGGCGGAGCCAACTGAAGTTCTTCCCGATTTCTAACTGCCTGTGACAACATGTGGAACCAATGAATTTGGAAGAAAAGAAAAAACAAATCAATTCAAAGTTTTAGAAAACTAGAAGAGTAAAAAGAAATTATGTGAAAATCATTACAATATATCTTTCAAAATAAACTTTTTTAAAAAAATATCGTCTGCTTAAAGTTGGGATATTTTTCAATCTGGCATATTAAGGTGGTTGAATAGATATTTATTTTGTTTTTGGTTCTCACAGATGGCGCCACTGCAGTGGCTATTATGTTCCAGCTGCGGATTTTGAGAACATTTCTTATTTTTCAAGCGAACGTTTTTTATGAGAAGCATTACGAAAAAATTCAAAGTGTTTTAGAAACTAGAATAGTTGGTGATAATGCTAAAAGTTGTTTCATGATGATTGATATCTTTCAAAATAAACTTTTTATGACAAGTTTGAAAAAAGGCTGAAAATAGTTTTTCATGAAATTTCAATAGAAAAACCAAAAAAACGGGTCATTTTTCAAGCAGAACTTATAAAATTGTTTATTTTTTAAGATATTGCCATGAAAAAACTTTTAACATAACCTTTTACCATTCTAGTTTTGAAAACAATTTGAATTTTTTCGTAAAAACGTTCGCTTGGCTTTTTTTTTTTCATATAAATTTTACAAAAAAAAACGTCTACGGAGCTTAGTATTAGCTACTGCAGTGGCGCCATCCGGTGAGACAAAAACAAAATAAATGTTTATTGAGCCACCTTAATTGCATTTTCATGATGATATATTTTTCAAAATAAACTTTTTCGATAGAAGTTTGTTAACACACACTGTACTTTTAGTGTTGAGAAATTATTTCATCATTATATTTCTATTGTTATTTTTCTGGTCATGAAATCAATTGAAATGCGATTATTTCAAATTGGTTTCCTAATAATTGAGACCTCCATTATTAAAAGTATCTCTTTTGTGAGATAAAGAGTGATATTTTGAGATAAAAGAGTGAGATAAGAGTTTTGAGAGCTCCAGATTCAATGAATCCACAATTGCAAAAAAAAAGGAGCCTAAAAGTGGCTCCATTATAATAACTTTTATATAAGTTAACAATTGGACGTATTAATATTATTAATTTCATATGTAACAATAGAACAATCTTTTTTCTATTGTCTGCCATTTCTATAATACTTTCTTAATTGAGAGTAAGAGAGAGTAACAGAGAGAGAATGGAAGAAAGGGAGAGAGAGTGAGAGAGAGAGAATAGAGGAAAGGGAGAGAGAGAGAGAATAGAGGAAAGGGAGAGAGAGAGAGAATGGAGGAAAGGGAGAGAGAGTGAGAGAGAGAGAATGGAGGAAAGGGAGAGAGGAGGAGGAGGAGGAGGAAAGGGGGGAGAGAGAGAGGAAGAGGAAAGGGAGAAAGAGAGAGAGAGGAGGAGGAAAGGGAGAGAGAGAGAGAGAGGATAATGGAGAGAGAGGGAAAGAAAAATAGGGAGAGAGAGATGAGGAAAGGGAGAGTGAGAGAGAGGAGGAGGAGGAGGAAAGGGAGAAAGAGGGTAATGGAGAGAGGGAAAGAGAAATAGGGCGAGAGAGAGAGAGAGAGGAGGAAAGGGAGAGAGAAAGAGAGATGGGGAGAGAAAGGAGGAAAGGGAGAGAAAGAGAGAAAGTTGCAGTTTTTTTTGTCTTAATTTTAAAGAAAATGATTGACTTTTTTTCATCTTTTCATTTTCAACTTAACAATTGAAACACGTTTTCAAAATTAACTTTTGAAAAAAATAAGACCCGAAAAAATGTGGTTCTTATTTGTTATCATCTTTAAAAAAAAAAGGTTCAAATTCAAGAAATCTAAACTTGAAGGTGCATTTCCTAGTGAGCTGAAGCAGGAAATGTTGTTACCATCTTACGCTTCTCCTCTATCAGCTCTGACAATTACAACCAGTACTCTGCTAGCAGCCAAATTGGCCTATGGCAAAGGGACATAAAAGTCCACATGCAGCATTAAGCATTGTCAAGCACATCTATAAGTTGAAGATGATAGATTTTCAGCTTAAACAGCAAATTGGAGCTTAAAAATGCATTTCAGCTTATTTTCTAATGTAGTTAGATATTTCCGCTCATTTGTAGCTTTGTCAGCTAGTGATGTCATCATCACATGATATCCATATCAACCAATAGGAAAGTATAAACTGGTATTACATGCAAGGCCACGTGACCTTGTGTAATAAATTGAGGTGCTTGGAACACAGGCAATTAGAAAACGGGATAAACAGACGTTTGCTCCGCCCTTTTAATGACGACCGGCAACTTCTAATTGGTTGGTTATGTAGTCTGACGTCACATGCTCCGCCCTTTTCAACGTCGAACCACACAACAAACCAATTAGAAGTTGCCGTTCGTCATAAAAAGGGTGGAGCCAACTTCTGTTCGTCCCGATTTCTAATTGCCTGTGCTTGGGAACTAGTTTTATGTTAACTGAAAAGCTGAGCTGTTTTGTTGCAGCTGAAGATGGCTAAATTCAATAGGTGAAACACATTCAATTTCAGCTTCAGCTTTAATACAAGAATTGCATCTTCAGCTCACTACTAAATCCACCTTAAAGGTGCATTGAAATTTTGTAGCTGGAGCTGATATATCATACCCATATATGGCCACCATGACACTACTTTTAAGCTTCAGCTACATAATTTTCATCTTCAGCGCGCCACTAAATCAACCCTTAGACTTTTGAAACCTCAGCATAAATAGGGTTTCAACATAGGAAAACGAAAAACATTTTAATTGCGTGAAAAAGTCGTTTCCTATGTTAAGAGTACCCTGTTTAGAGGGTTCAAGTTGAAATTTAATTATTGAAGGCTCAGATTAAAATAAGGAAACTTGGCACTTAGACTTCAACTATAGAACCCTCAGATTAAGGTTTCAACGTAGAAAAAAAGCAATTTGAGTTTATACTTTTGAAAAAGTTGTTTTCTATGTTGTTGGAACCCTGTTGAGAGAGTTCAAGAATTGTTGAATGTGAACCTTAATCATTGTATCTCAGTTGGATGTCCACTTTTAGAACAACTTAAGGAAATAACAGCTGTTACAATAAGTAAAATGAAAATGTCTCCTGTGGGAAAATTGAAAATTCTTCTTTCAATTTTGTTTGTTGGAATAAACCTTAGAGGGGGGGGGGGGGTAGAGATATGAACCTTAGGGGGGCCTGAGGGTCAGAGTGAGGCTAGAAAAAGGTCAACACTCAGAAATTGTACATTTTGCATCATTTATTGTCAAAGATGACAGAGAAAAAGGGGTTTCTAAGGTGAAATTAATGTTTTTTTTTAAAAAGAGCAATTGCAATTTTAAGGTGGCTTTATAGATATTTATTTTGCTTTTGTCATTCCAGATGGCGCCACTGCAGTGGCTCTTCACCCCCTCAACTACGGGTATTGGAGAGAAAAATTTTATTTTTCAAGCGAACGTTTTTCAAGAAAAAACATTACGAAAAAAAAATCAAAGTGTTTTAAAAACTAGAATAGTTGGTGATGATGATAAAAGTTCTGTCATTGATGATATCTTTCAAAATAAACTTTTCATGACAAGTTTGAAAAAAAAAATAGCCGAAAATAGTTTTTTTTTTATGAAATTTCAATGGAAAAATCCCCCAAAACGGGGGGTCATTTCTCAAACTGAACTATAAAATTGTTTATTTTGTAAGATTACCATTCTAGTTTTGAAAACAATTTGAATTTTTTCATAATATTGTTTCTAAAAAAACGTTCGCTTGACCTTTTTTACGTCTAAATTTTACCAAGAAAAAGTCTATAGAGCATAGCATAAGCCACTGCAATGGCGCCATCCGGTGAGGAAAAAAGCAAAACAAATATCTATAGAGCCACCTTAAGTAGGTTGATTCTTCTAGTTTCTAGAAAAACTGCAAAACGGTTTATTTTAAGCTACTTTTTCAATCATTTTATTTACTTTAGTTAAAAAAACAAAACAAAAACAAATTGTAGCAATGTACATATAGAATTGTACCTGAATCGTTCAAAATAAACAATAATTGATTTAGAAGAAGAAGAAGGAAAGGGTTAAAGTAGGGATTTTGGACCTTAAAAGAAAGGATTTTCTTGTTGAGCGCCGTTTCTTATGGCGCAGGTGGGTGAGTCTCAGATTCGTTTTCTTCATTCGTTTTCGAGTGTCATACACAGCTGCACATATTCACCCCTTACACTTCTAGTCTACTAATTTGGTTTTATCGTTAAAGAGGAGCACTCATAACAATAACCAGTATTTTGGTTAAGCACTTCTCACTTAAGATATTTGCAAAATATGACAAATAAAAAGGGTTTAGAAACAGCTAGACATTGTTTTTTGTTTTAAATAAGAAACTAGAAGAGTAACAGCCGAATTTAATCAACTTTAAGATGGTTTATTATGAACAGCTTTATCAGAAAAGCAACAATTAATAGAAACTAGAAAGGGTATCAGATACTATAAAGGTTGCTCAATTACTTAGGAGGCTACACATCGCAAAACTACTTCGAAAAATCTCCGCAAAGAGCGCTAGTATCGTTTTTTCTATTGAGCTCATAGACCCAATGTTAAAGAAAAAACGTTAATTTTTAAAATACACAAGAGTCGCGGTGGCAATATGTTTATTTTACATATTTAAAGTTGTCCAATTTTGATGGTTCAAAGTGCAATGTGCACCTTAAATATATGCTGATTGATTGATAGAATGACAAAAAATTGGTAAGTGCGCTTCTATTTTTAAAAACTATTTCAAAATCGCGAATTTCTAACTCTTATGTTAAACTCCATTGAGTACGTAAGCAAAAAGATCCTTTAAAATGTTGGTAAAAATACGTAATAATAATTTTAAAAAACCACAGTGAAGCCAACACATTGGCGCACGTGCTGATATTTTTCTGGTTTTTTAAAATTATTTTTACGTATTTTTACGTGTATTTTAATGGATGTTTTTTTGCTTACGAGCACGTACTCAATGGAGTGATTCGGAGAAATTCGCGATTTTGAAATAGTTTTAAAAATAGAAGGACACTTACCAATTTTTTGTCTTTCTATCACTAGATCAGCATATATTTAAGGCACACATTGCACTTTGAACCATCAAAAATGGACAATTTTAAATATGTAAAATAAACATATTGCCACCGCGACTCTTGTGTATTTTAAAAATTAACGTTTTTTTCTTTAACATTGGGGTCTATGGGGCCTCAATAGAAAAAACGATGCTAGCGCTTTTTGTGGTGATTTTTTTGAAGTAATTTTGTGATGTAGTCTCTTTCAAAAACACTTTCAAACCAGGCATCTGTAGACAGCTTCAGAATTTTTTTTGGCTCCGCCCTTTTATGAGCGTCAGACCAAATATCAACCAATTAGAAATTGATGAAGCTCATAAAAGGGTGGAGCCAAATAAATTCTGAAGCTGTCTACAAATGTCTGTCTTTCAAAACTTTTCAGATTTTTATTTACTAAATATTTTTTTTAAAAAAACTAGAATGGTAAATGATTGAGGTAAAGGTATTTTTGAAGTTCAATTATTAAAGTTGAAAACTTTTGCTGTTAAATTACAAAAGTAAAAGGTGTGAGAACAAAAAAAAAACATAATTATTATTTGAACAAAATAGAAAAATATCGCAATTTTGACGTTTGTTTCTATTATGTTTTTCTATTTTTTTTTTGTAGGAGGGCTTTTTTCGAATAACCACAAAAAAAACTTGATAGAAAACGTGTAGAAATTGAAATCTACGGGGTTTTCGATTTATTTTTTTTTGTTGTTTGGTTGAAAGATAACATCAGGCTCTATAATAATGATATTTGTCTGGGCCCCTATTTAGAGGGGGCCCCCACTGTGTGTATATTCTAAATAATGTTATCTTATTCCGCCATTTTATATAAGTAGAAGAAAAAAAAAATGTCTTATCTTTTTCTATTTATCAAAGAAGAAATGATTAGAATATTGAATTTTGGAACAAGACAGGTGCGCCATCTACCGTACATGATGGCAATAGTGAGTCATCTGGATTTTTTTTTTGGCGGCCATTTTTTGTTTTTTATGTAGTTATTTGTGAATAGATGAAAACAAATATGGCTGCCAAAATTATGACATTTCACTTCAGTTGCAATGTAGCTTTTTATTTAACTAGAGGGCGCTTTTACTCAAGATTTAGAGATGTCAGCGGTTCAGAGCAGGTAGAACCTGTTCCCCAAATACTGAAACTGATAGATCCGATTCACCAGTATAGGTCGAACCGGTTCCGAACCGAGTAGATTAGATTCGGTTATACCCTTTACCACATCTAATGAATGTGCTGCGCAAATCTGCTAATGCATATTGGGTACTGGTTTGAACCGGTTCGTCAAGATCAACAAACTGATCAGAACCGGCTTGCAAAAAAGAAGTTAAATTACAAAGTCACATCACAAGTTGCATTACATCAAAAGTTGCTAGTGTGATTGGGGCTTTTATTGCTATTTTTAATGGACATCCTCCAAGACAGGCATCGGTAGACAGCTTCAGAATTTCTTTGGCGCCGCCCTTTTACGAGCGTCAGACCAAATATCAACCAATTAGAATTGAAAAGGGGCGGAGCATGTGACATCAGACCCAGTAACAAACCAATTAGAAATTGATGACGCTCATAAAAGGGGCGTGGCCAACAAAATTTTAGTGCTGGACACACTTGACTGTTGGTTTTGTCATCAAAAAATACACAGGCAAGTGTGCCCAGCAGTAAAAATTTGTTGGCCACGCCCCTTTTATGAGCGTCATCAATTTCTAATTGGTTTGTTACTGCGTCTGATGTCACACATGCACCGCCCTTTTTATTTCTAATTGGTTTATATTTGGTCTGACGGTCATAAAAGGGGCGGAGCCAAAGAAATTCTGAAGCTGGCTACAGATGCCTGTCGCTTTCAAGCGGGAATTGTACAAAATACAGGGTTTTGAGACACTTTGTATATGTTTTAGCTTCAGTTTGTTTTTTCTACTTTTTTAGATAAAACACATTTTACTAGAAAGAAGAAGAAAAAAAGGAAGAAAGAAATTGAGAAAATTTGTATTCAAATTGGTATTTGTTTTATTTTTGTTATTTCTTTTAAAGATGGAGTTTTTGGAGGTTTTTTTTCTCCTCGATTTCTTCGACTAAAGTTGGGGGTGGTTTTTTTCTTTTTTGCAGACAAATTCTTGTTATAAATGGTTCCAAACCGTTTGCTTTTTTTATGGTTTCAAACCAGTTAGTTATGTTTTTATATCAGGCAATTTACGTTTTTTTTTGGTGTGTTTTTCTGCTAAAAAAAAGGGAAAAAAGTCAACATTTTATTGGCTTTTTTCTGTTTCTTTCTTATAAAAAACCACCAACCACTTTAAATGCTAAATTGCTAACCATTTTTAGCATCAAATTTGCTGCTGACCATTGGTCAGAAAAATGCTTTTAAACAAAAAAAAGCTCAGATTCAAGAAGAGAAATTTAGAACTTTGAAATTTTCCAACCTTCTCAACGGAGTTCTAACACAGGCATTTAAAAATCGGAACGAACTTCAGTTGGCTCCGCCCTTTTTATGACGAATGGCAACTTCTAATTGGTTTGTTGTGTGGTTCGACGTTGAAAAGGGCGGAGCATGTGACGTCAGACTACATAACCAACCAATTAGAATTGGCCAGACGTTATAAAAAGGGCGGAGCCAACTTCTGTTTGTCCCGATTTCTAAATGCCTGTAGTTCCAACATAGAAAAGAAACCTTGCTAAAGGTGATTACTAGGGCTCGGATTTGTATGCAATATCAAAACAAATGTTTCTCAATATGTGGCCCAAGGGCCAATTGTGAAGAAACATTCTCAAATTTAGATCAACCAACAATTAAAAAAAAACACTGGTTAGATGTTTCTCAATCTATGGCCCAATTGAGCCAGTTGTGAAGTAACCAACAGGAATATGGTTTTTTTTTAAAAAACAAAAATACTGGTTAGAGGCTAGAACTCTGACAACTGCTAGTAACCAGATATCTAGCCTCTAACCAGCCTTTTTGGTTAGAAAAAAAGCATAATTGCAGGTTGATCTAATGATGAGGATGATGATTACTTCACAATTGTGGCACTTGGGGGCCACAAATTGAGAAACATTTGCTTTGATATTTTGCATAAAAATCCGAGCCCTGATTATGACATTAGTTTAGTTGAAGTTCAATTCTCGAATCCTCTGAAGAGTTTTGAGGTCTCTAACATAGAAATAACATTTTGGTTTAACAAAGATTGTTTAAACCCTCCTTAGGGAGTACAAGGGTCAAAGTTTGAACATTTCACTTATTGGGTCACAAGTTGAGATAAAATGAGATAGAAAGATAGAGATGAGATGGTTTTTTGTTTTGTCTCTTGAGTCCACTTTTTACATTTTCTTCCACAAATTCCTTGAAATTGCTTCAAAGTCTCTTTGAAAATGGTGTGATTTCCTTTTTCGCCGCTATTTGTGTCATTTCGCCGCTTTTTCTATGTAATTTCTTATGATGGTTGGCGGTGATTTGCGACAGATGGCGGCGAAATTTGAGCAAACTTTAATATAAAATGGCTAGCTATAGCTAGAAAAACCGATTGGAATTTTGTTGCTAGGAGGGTAAAGATATTCTAGTTTCTTAATCCTGTTGAAATGACCAGTAAAGAGTTAGCCTCCATTTTAAATCTTGAGATTTTTAAGGTTCAGATTCAAGATGGAAACTAGGTGGCGCTTTTTGAACCCTCTGAAATTACACTGTTTTATTAAATACCATTTTTTTTTGCAAAGATTTTTCTGTTTTCAACTTTGTTAAGGGAGTTTTAAGTTGAACTAAACTCTGAGGCCATAAATCAAGAATTAAACTTGACACTTGAACTTCAACTTATACTCTCTAAAGTCGGGTTTCAATGCGGAAAAACCGTGGTTTTTTATGAAGAAAAAGGGTTTCAGTACAAAAGATACGCCTAGTTCAAAAGTTATTCAATAAAACATGGATATTCTATGTTGGGGAGAGTTCAGAGAGTTCAAGTGTCAAGTTTTCTTTTATTATTTGGGTTTAGCACTTGAACTTCAACTTGAAGCCTCGGAGCATAGTTACAACATAGTAAATCTCTTGTTTTGAGTAGACTACTCTTAAGCAAGATTCTTTTATATGTTGGAACCCTGTTGAGAGAGTTCAAGTAGAAGTTTCCAAGTGTCAAGTTTTCTTTTTTAATTTTGGTTTAGGTACTTGATCTTCAACTTGAAGCCTCAAAACATAGTTAGAACATCGAAAAACCCTGTTATATTGAGCAATTTTTCTTCTATATTGGAACCCTGTTCAGAGAGTTCAAGCTGAAGTTTCAAGTGCCAAGTGTCTCTTCTTGAATCTGTGCCTTTTAAATAGATTACATTATTGATGTATTGACTAACAGCTGTTTGCTGTTGGTCAATATAAGCCATTTAAAATGAATTGTGGGCGTTTAGGAGAAATTGGGGGATTGGAGGTGGAGGGTAAAAGAGGGGTTGGAGGTGGAGGGTAGGAGGAGGAGGGGGAGGAGAAGACCTTTAATGGTTCAAATGGATTTCTAGGCAATGAAATTGGAGCCTTAAGGCGGAGGAGAGGGGGTGAAGGTGGGCTACTTTGAAGAAGACAAAATCCGAAAGAAAAAAGTCGATTTTCTGATTGTGTTTTCGGGGGGATTTTAAGTCTTGTTTTGGCGGCATAAAAAATGTTCTAGCGGTCAATTTACTTTTGGATATTGTTTACAAGTCCATTTTATTGTCCACAGTGAACTTTTGATAAACATTTCAGCTTTTTAGAACTTTTATTAGAAACTAGAATAGCAAATCAATGAAATGAAAGTGTTTCCTTGGTGATATTTTTTTTTTTTTCAAAATAAACTTTATTAAAGAAATTTAAAGTTTGATAGAAACTAGAATAGCAAAGGAATGGAATGAAAATATTTTCTTGCAGAAGCTACTATTTAAAAAAAACTTCAAAGTAGGTTAGAAACTAGAATAACAATGGAATAAAATATTACCTTGTTGTGATATCTTTCAAAATAAACTTTCTTAAGAAATTTAAAGTTTGATAGAAACTAGAATAGCAAAGGAATTTAATGAAAGTATTTACTTATTGTGATATCTTTCAAAATAAACTTGCAGAAACTACTATTTAAAGAATTTCAAAGTTGATTAGAAACTAGAATAACAATGGAATGGAATAAAATATTACAGGTAGTTAGAAATAGGTGAAAACTTCAGTTGGCTCCGCCCTTGGTTTGTTGTGTGGTTCGACGTTGAAAAGGGCGGAGCCAACTGAAGTTCGTCCCGATTTCTAACTGCCTGTTAAAATATTACCTTTCAAAATAAACTTTATGAAGAAATTTAAAAGTTTGATTAAATCTAAAATAGGAAATAAATGGAATAAATGTTTCTCTGATGAAATCTTTCAAAATAAACCATTTGAAAGATTTAAAAGTTTCTTAGAAACTGGAATAACAAAGGAATGGAATAAAATATTTCCTTGGTGATATCCAAGGTTGATATCTTTCAAAATAAACTTTTTACGAACCAAAATATATGAAGAATTTTAAAGTTTGTTAGAAACAAGAATATTAGAAAAAAAAATAAAATAAAATATGCTTATTTAGTAATATCTTTCAAAATAAACTTTTTATGGAAGTTTAAAAGAAGAAATTGAAAATATTTTTAGAATCAAGAATAATAAAGAATAATCACAATGATGAAATCTTTCAAAATAAGCTTTTTGTTCCGTTTTTTTTAAAAACATTTTCACAAATTTAATGTTGAAAAAAACAAACTAAACAGGTTTAAAGTTTAATTAAAAAGTTTATTTTGAAATATATCATTTTGAAAGTACTTTTATGATGTTTCTATACCTACTATTCTAGTTTTTAACACATGTTCAAATTCATCTAAAAGTCGATTCTAAAAAGTAGAATGTACTTTTATTAAAATAAGTGAGAAAGAGAAGATTTTTTTGTTGAAATATGATGAATGGAAAAAGGGTGTTAAGATAAAAAGGGGTCATAGGTCACGTGATCATCATATATCTCTATGTCCGAATTTGAAACTTCTTGAAGGCAGAATGGAGAGGAACCACCCCCTTAATATTACATTTTGAACCATTTTTCATCTTCGTTTTTCATCAAATCCACCAAAGAAAAAACCAAATTGGAGAAATCTAATGACAGCCATCACCAAATATAGTCATTTTGCAAAATCAGGAATTCTTCACATTGCCTCGCTGTTTCAGGCAATTTATAGAATACCTAAATAATCAAACAAAGCCTAATCTGGATAATGTTTTAAGCATTTTTAATGTAATTTTCGTGTTGATTTATCTTTTAAAATAAACTTTTTTTAATGTCAGTTTGAAAATGAACTTATTTGTAGGCCTCGTTTCCACTGAGATGAAAATTTGAACATTTTTTTGAAAATTTCAACTGGTGAAAAATGGAACAAACATGGCCACCAAATATGATAGTGATTAGGTGGCGCCATGTTTCTTCTATTTTTCACCGGTTGACATTTTCAAAACTGTTCAAATTATCATTCCAGTGGAAACAAGGCCTAAAATAAGGATGTCTTTTTTTAATTTTTGTAAATAAAAAGTTTATTTTGAAAGATATCAATTTGAAATGCCATTAAACTGTGTTTGAGGTGCAACACTTTTAAAGAGAAACTAGAAAGTCTTTTAAAAACTAGAAGAGTAAATAAATCACTTAATTGTATTTTTATGTTGATGATATCTTTAAAAATAAGCTTTTTATCGATCAAATGATCGACAAAATGACATAAAAAGTTTATTTTGAAAGATATCTAACATAAAAAATGTGATTTAAGCTACCCGGGCCTCTGTCAGGAGTAGAATTAACGGGAACAATAAATGCAAGTAGTTTAGAAACTAGAAGGGTAGCTCAATCACTTAAGGGATATATTCATTTTAGATATCTTTCAAAATAAACTTTTTATGTCAGTTTGAAAATGATCCAATTTTTAAGTAGACGATATTTTTTAATGTTTTGTTTTTTCTATAAGAAAAAAGTTCATTTTGAAAGATATCAACATGAAAATACACTTTTAAATTATTGATGTACCTTTCTAGTTTTTAAAACGTTCAAGTTTTATTAGAAGCTAGAATAGCAAATGAAAGGGATAAAAGTATTTTTTGATAATATCGTTCAAATTAAACTTTTTTTTCAGAAGTAATTTTAAAAAAGAAATTCTAGTTTTGTTGCAAACTAGAATAGTAAATGAAAGGTATAGAATTATTTTCACGAGATTATCTTTCAAAATAAACTTTTCTGATCAATTTTAATGAAACAATTCAAAGTGAAATTTTGAAAAATATCATCACAAGATTAGAAACTAGAAGAGTAAAATGAAAAGGATAAAAGTTATTTCTAATATCTTTCAAATTGAACTTTTTTAGAATAAGTTTTATGAAGAAAAATTCAAGTTTTGTTAGAAACTAGAATAGTAAATGAAAAGGATAAAAGCTATTTCTATTATCTTTCAAATTGAACTTTTTTAGAATAAGTTTTATGAAGAAAAATTCAAGTTTTGTTAGAAACTAGAATAGTAAATGAAAAGGATAAAAGCTATTTCTAATATCTTTCAAATTGAACTTTTTTAGAATTAGTTTTATGAAGAAAAATTCAAGTTTTGTTAGAAACTAGAATAGTAAATGAAAAGGATAAGTTATTTCTAATATCTTTCAAATTGAACTTTTTTAGAAATAGTTTTATGAAGAAAAATTCAAGTTTTGTTAGAAACTAGAATAGTAAATGAAAAGGATAAGTTATTTCTAATATCTTTCAAATTGAACTTTTTTAGAAATAGTTTTATGAAGAAAAATTCAAGTTTTGTTAGAAACTAGAATAGTAAATGAAAGATATAGAAATATATTCACGATTTTCTAGTTTCTAAAACACTTTTTAATTTCTTCTCTTTTATGCATTTTGCATATATTACCTATAAACTACTAGGCAATATGCAGAATTACCTTTTATATAAATTGACTAGTGATTGTGGACAATAGCTTATTTTCTACTTTAACTTATAACATTTTTAACAATAATTCTCAGAGTGTTTCTTCTGCCCAGTTGAACATCTTTTTTATCATCATCATCATCGTTCTTAAAGACTAGAAAAGGGAGACTTAGGGACCTTTTTTTTTGTTCAGGAGAAGGGTGGGCCAAAGGGGGGGGGGGCCCTTTTATCTCGTATTTCTTTTCAGAAATGGACACACATATCTTTTGGACATCATCGTCATCAAAAAAGAATCTTTTTTTCACCGATTTTTCTCTCAAGAAAAAAAGAACATTTTCACAAGTTCGTTTTTATGGACTAGAATTGTCTTCACTGCACTTAAGATTGGATTTTTCTTTAGGGGATATCGGAGGGAGGGAGGAGGAGGTGGGCCACTTTTACAGTTAAACAACTGACTCTCATATATATGTAATAATAACACTGATGGGCATTTTAAGTGGACTTCTTTTTTGGGTTTCTGGGTGGGTGGTAGGGAGGGGGAGGGGATGGAGAACAATTGATTTTAGGAAACCGGAATTTGAAAAACACTTTTTTTCCGAACTCTTCTTCTCTTTCTCATTTTTCTGTAATATTTCATATTTTCTCAGAGAAATAATAAATTATTTAATATCCGAATTGATATTTTTAAAAATGAATGATTTTAAAATCAGAAAGAAAATTACAATTTTATTTTAAATATATTAAGCCAGCTCTGTGTGTGTGTGTGTTTAACGCTATACAAACCTTGAAACACGTCGGAATTTATATAAATTTAAATGAATAAATGAACGGCTTTATTCTCAAGGTCAACTATATGTTGCACTCTCCCCATCCAAGAACCCCATTGATATTAAATTGGAAAGGGGAAAAGGTTGGGAAGTGTAGAAGGGGGGAGAGAGAGAAACGTGGAGGGAGAAAAAAGTGGGAGGGAGGGGGTGACTGAAATTGAAATGAAAGGAGTAAAAAAGGAACAAACGACGCGCATGCGCACACCAGAGAAAATGTAAAAAAACTCATTTTCTCTTTCAAATATAAAAAGGAGAGGGGATAATTGTAGCAAAATTAAACTAGAATTTATCACAGGCAATTGCGCCCAGCATTAGAATTTCTTTTCCTCCGCCCTTTTGTGAACGTCATCAATTTCTAATTGGTTTGTTACTTGGTCTGACGTCATAAAAGGGCAGAGGAAAAGAAATTCTAATGCTAGGCACAATTGCCTGTGAATTTGGCTCCCGTCATTTATGACGGGTTACCCCACTAGTATTTCATATTTTATATCATAATTTCATGTTTTAAATATAATTTTTTGTATATTTTTTCTTATTTCAAAGTGTAGCATTTTTTAATTTCTAAGATATTTCATTTTAAATGATTTAGCCGGCGCCATTTTGTTTTTTTAGAATGAGTGTCGTTTTCAATTCTGAGATATAGGCCTACTTATATTGTATGGTGAGTAATTTAGGTCGAAAATAAATAAAAAAAATAGACTTTTTTTTTAAAAAAAAAACGGACAAAAGGACAAAACCGGAAGTTGAACAACAAAAATGTTTTCTAGAGAATTGGAAAGTTTTCTTTTTGTTGTATTTTTTTTTAATACAAAAGTTTTTTCAATGAATAAAAACGAGAGACAGCCATTATTGTGTCATTCATTCAATCTTTCAATATTGAAATTTCAGCTTTAAAAGGATGAGGAGTTTTTTTGGGGTGGGTGGGAGGGAGGGAGGACAGGCAATTAGAAATCGGGACAAACAGAAGTTGACTTATTTACTTTTCTAGTTTTTAACGAACTTTCAGCTTTTCTTTAAAGTTTTTTCTAAAAAAGTATATAATGAAAGATGTTATTATGAAAATTACTTAAGACGGTGAAAGTTCTTTAAAAACTAGAACAGTAATGTTCTAGTTTTTAACGAACTTTCACCTTTTTAAAGTTGCTTCTAAAAAGTTTATTTTAAAAGATGTCATTAAAGTAGCCTACTTTTAGCTCATAATTTACTTTTCTAGTTTCTTTCTAAAAAATTTTATAATAAAACATGTCATCTTAAAGATTACTTTAGCTCATTCATTTACTATTCTAGTTTTTAACTAACTTTCTTCTAAAATGTTTATTTTAAAAGATATAATGATGAAGTTTTGTTTATCCAATTTAATAATTACTCTTCTAGTTTAATATCTCTTTAAGAGTTGCTTCTAGATACATTTAGCTCATTGATTTACTTTTCTAGTTTCTAATAAACTTTCAAAATTTCATCTTAGGGCTACTCTTCCCCCCTCCCTTTTCCCCCAACCTCCCTTCCCCCTTTTCCCCTAATCTCCCTTCCCCCTTTTCCCCTAATCTCCCTTCCCCCCTTTTCCCCAACCTCCCTTCCCCCCTTTTCCCCAACCTCTCTTCCCCCCTTTTGCCCCAACCTCTCTTCCCCCCTTTTCCCCCAACCTCCCTTCCCCCCTTTTCCCCCAACCTCCCTTCCTCCCTTTTCCCCCTTTTCCCCAACCTCTCTTCCCCCCCTTTTCCCCCAACCTCTCTTCCCCCCCTTTTCCCCCAACCTCTCTTCCCCCCCCTTTTCCCCCAACCTCTCTTCCCCCCCCTTTTCCCCAACCTCTCTTCCCCCCTTTTCCCCCAACCTCCCTTCCCCCCTTTTCCGCCAACCTCCCTTCCCCCCTTTTCCCCCAACCTCCCTTCCCCCCTTTTCCCCCAACCTCCCTTCCCCCCTAACCTCTCTTCCCCCCTTTTTCTCCAACCTCCCTTCCCCTCTTTTCCCCAACCTTCCTTCCCCCCCAGCCAATCTTGTGTTGAATGTTGACTTTTGTTATTATTGCAACATTTTACAACTTAAAGAGGAGAATTCTAGTTTCTTATTAATATTAAAGTCTTGTCCTTCTTAAGAAGAAACAAAAATTATTGATTTCTTATCAAGAAAATATTCTTTTCTTTATGGTGGTTTAAGGGGGAGGGGAGAATTTAAGGGGAGAAAGGGGAGGAGGAGGGGAGGGGGAAGAACACTAAGACATTATTTTAATTGTTTTCATAGCTAATGGTTAAGCGGTTAGCAGTGATTGCCCATACATAAGGGGCAGCGTGTTTTCTTAACTAATTGCTTTTCTTTTCTTCTTTAAACAAACCATTTTTCTATTTTCAAAATGGTCCTTTCTAGGCTCAGATACCCTTCGAAAATAGCTACATTTAAAAAAAGTGTATTTTGAACGATTTCATAGTAAAAAAAAAACAATATTAGGAAATTAATTTACTATTCTAGTTTTTAAGTAACTTTAAAATATCTTTTCTTGAAATTTGTTTCAGCCATTAAATAATTAATTTTTTTTAAAAAAAATAAACATTTTATGTATGTGGGTCGCCAATTTGTAAGCCCCTCGGGGGCCCTAAGAGGATTTCCTTTGTTTTGAAATGTTTTTCTTAATTTTCTTCTAAATGATAATAATATCGATATATATATATATATCGATATATCCGTATAATGTGGGGGGTGGGTGGTGGTTATTTTGGTTTTTAATAAGATTTCGGTGGCTCATTAATTAATTTTTGTTTTACTTTGCATAAATTTAAAGCAAGTAGCTGGTTATGGGAGGTTTGGGAGGAGAGTAGAAGGGTTTTTTGGGGAGGAGAGTAGGGAAGGAGGTAGGGTTGTTTAGAGGGGAGGGAAGGGGGGGGGGGTAAATATTAATCTGAATTGTTTACAATGTTGTTTCCCTTTGTAAACTGAGCTCGGAATCGATTTCACTTATTTCTTCTTAACAAGATTACGTTTTTTTATAATCGAAAGGGTTTTTTTTTTGAAGCAGTGTGTATGTTTTTATAGCAGAACGCGCATGCGTCGTATAACAATATAAACGCGCGCACATTTTATTGAAACATATAAACACGCGTTTACTTAGAGACATTCATGTATAAAAAAAGAGATGGAGAGATAGAAAAATAGGTCAAAGTGAGATGGCGAGATATTGAAAGGGAGAAAGATGGAGAGAGTGAGAGAAACAGAGATAGAAAGGGAGAAAGAGATGGAAAAAGAGTAAAACTGAGAGAGATATTTTTTTTTCTTACCGGTTTGTAGAGATAAGCATTAGCCACTTCATTGACGCCATCTGGTGAGACGAAAGCAAAATAAATATTTATCCAGCCACCTTTAACATACACGCCAAAGAAGAAGAGAAATGAGAGAGAGAGATGGGGAGAAAGAGAGATGGAAATGAAGGAGAGATGGAAAAAGTGAGGGAAAGAGCGATGGAGGGAGATAAAGAGATGGAGATGGATAGAAAGGGAGAAAGAAGAGAGACGGAAGAGCGGGAAAATAGTGAGATGCAGAGAAACAGATAGATAGAAAGGGAGAAAGAGAGACCGAGAGAGTGAAAGTGACGGAGAGAGTGAGAGTGAGATGGAGATGGATAGAAAGAGAGAAAGAGATGAAGAGAGATAGAAAGTGAGAATGAAAGAGATGGAAAGAGTAAGACTCAGAGAGAGAGAGAGAGAGAATTTTTTTTTCTTACCGCTCTATGAAGATTAGCATTAGCTAGTTCAGTGGCGCCATCTAGTAGGACGAAAGCAAAACGAATATCTATCCAGCCACCTTTAACATACACGCCAAAGAAGAAGAGAAATGAAAGAGAGAGAGAGAGAGATAGGAATGAATGAGGAGGTTTTTTTTCTCTCCGGTTGAATCAAAGGACCCCAGGTGTCGATGACACACACTTAATGAACTAAGTTAACTCTCTTCTTCTTCTTCTTCTTCATTCGGTTTTAATTTATCAACTGTGTTTCTTGTTGTTCTCTCTGTGTGTCTATGAGTGGGTTTGATGGTTAGATTATTAATTTCCTTCTGCTTTTTCCGCCTCTTTTTTCCTCCGAATTGAAAACTTAATTAATAATTTCACACACACAGCAGTAATAGAAAGAATGAACCAAAATGGTGGTCAGTTTATTCGATTCGAATTAAATCTCATTCAATTAAAGAGACTAGAATATTCATCTCTCTCTCTCTCTCTCTCTCTCTTCTCTCTCTCTCTCTCTCTCGCGCGAAAAATGAAAATATAAAAAAAATAATTCATTTTTCAAGATCTTTCTGTAATTACTCTTAAAGAGGGAAGACTTCATCTGGAAAATATAATTAATTAATATTTCTTAACTGAGTTTCAACTTTTTTCTTTAATGTTAAATGAAAAAAGGTCTATTAATTTTCCTTTCATATTTAAATTAATGGTGTTTCTTTTTCTTAAGTGAGTAAAAATCGTAAAAAACGAAAGGCAATTAGTTTTTTTAAGAAAGGGGGGGGGGGGGGGGGGAAGATCATTAATTAGATAACAATTATTATAAACATCTTTTATATTTCTTAAGGTGTAAAAAAACGCGTGTCGCTCCTTTAAAACGTTTTCATTTAATTCTTCTGTCTTAATCAGGTGCAAAAATGAAGAAGAAACTTGGAAATGTTTTTAGAAACTAGAAGGGTAACTTATTCACTTAAGGCTCTATAGAAAAAATACTTATATAAATCGCAAGGTAGATGGCGCCATGCAACCTCTAAAAGTGGCCAAACTACACTCGTCGCCAATTAGTTGAAATCGAATGCACCCCTTTTAGCCTCTAAAAAGGCGTCCAAAACAACCTTAATTATCAGAGCACGTGGACAAACTTACACCCAGAACAATAATATAAGTGAAGAGAGAGAGAGAGAGAGAGAGCACGTGTAGAGAAATAGCGATGACGCAATTAAAAGTTTCGCCACGTGCAAAAAAAAGGAAGTCTGTACATTTCTATGGGAGGAGGGCTAGTGGCGCCATCTAACGCTACACGCACAAGATAAATGATATAATTGTTTTAAGTTTAAAGGAGGTGTTGTAATACCTTGTACCACACATGAGTTAAATGAATTGAAATTAAATGTGTTTAGGTGAATTATACGGAATCCAGTTAAGGACATGAACCAAATAAAAAATTGACTTTTAATTATTAATATTTTAAATTGAAATACTAAATCAATATTTTAATATCAATAGTTTATATATTTTATTTAAGTATTAACTCAATATTTTCAGATTAATTAACTCAATAAATTAAATTCGACGACATATTGTTTGTTTGTCCTTCACAGGGCTCTGTAGAACAGGTTTATTATTTAAATGCATTTAAATTATCAGGTGTGTGTATTACAGTAGGTATAAGATAGAATCTTAATTGCATTTAACTGATGCAAGGAAAAACAGGAGGTGATATTTGACAATTTGAACAATAACCGGAAAAAAAAAGGGGGGGGGGGGGGTGGAGAAGGAGAGAGAGAAAATAAAAATCGTTTTTATTTTCCGGTTTTCCTAACTTTTTTTTTTAGTGATTTACTAGTAAAAGTTGAAAATTCCGAATGCTGTGTCATCATTAGAAAGGCACTCAACCATGTTATGATAGGATGATTTACATTTTAACATGCAGAGAGTTTGTTAAAGAGTAGAAAGTACCAGAAGGAAGTGGTTGTTATTAGAAAATACAGGGTGTGTTAACATAACAAACTAGGAGGTATGCCCGTCAGAAATAACGCGGGATTAAATGAGACAAAAAACCCGATCAAATTTGATATTCCAACCATACAAATACGTGATGTTTTACCCGTTGCAATAATCCCAGTGGAAGATTCTGCCTTTTTGAGCAACGAAACAAAGAAATGTACATGAAATGCAATGTGCAGAATTAGAAAAACTGCGAAAAACAAAGCTGTAACCCTCTTAAAAGTGTGAAAGTATGCGGAATTGCAAAAAAAAAAAGTGCAAAACTGAAATGTGTAGCACTGTAAAGCGGGAATCTGGTGCGTTTACAAATCTGCAGAACTGAACTGAAATCTACAGAGAAGTTTGTGGGGAAAACCCCCTTACAATAATCGACTATAGAAATTGTGGTTGAGCCACTTTTTAAAGCCCTCAATCCATCCATCCAATAGGAGAGAGATTATTGTGGGGTGGGGGGTGGGCCCCACACTTATTTTCTAGTATCTTTCTAGTATTTATCTCTCATTTCACTTGAAAGAGAAGAAGATCTTTAAAGAAGTTAATAAAATATCTTCTCCAAGTGACATTTTGACAAGATTGAAAAGGCGATAAAATTCTAATAAATATGGAAGCAAAAATATATATTTTTTCATAAAATGACATAAAATATTAGGAAGAAAAAAAAATACACGAAGCTATTTGCAAAGAAGGAAACATCAGTCATTCTGCGAACTTACTAGTCAATTTACACAACTTCTTAAGGTGGACGGACATAACAACAGGTATCTGTAGACAACTTCCGGATTTCTTTGGCTCCGCCTTTTTAAGAGCGTCAGACCAAATATCAACCAATTAGAAATTGAAAAGGGCGGGGCATGTGACATCAGACCCAGTAACAAACCAATTAGAAAATTCTAAAGCTGTCTACAGATGACTGTGATATACATGGTCCGATTTAATGGAATCAACTGTTTTGAAACACAGGCAATTAGAAATCGGGACAAACAGAAGTTGGCTCCGCCCTTTTTATGACGACTGGCAACTTCTAATTGGTTGGTTATGTAGTCTGTAGTCCCTTTTCAATGTCAGACTACATAACCAGCCAATTAGAAGTTGCCGTTCGTCATAACAAGGGCGGAGCGAACTGAAGTTCTGACCGATTTCTAACTACCTGTACACACTCGTCCTCATGTTGTTTCCGAACGCTCCTTTTTCTGTTTTCTTGCTTTTTTTTACCCCCTCTTTAGTTTCTGAATGCACCCATTTGTATATTTCCAAAATTTGAAATTGTTCAGAATTCTAACAAATAATCAAATATGAAAGAAAGAGAGAGAGAGAGAGAGCGGAAGAGAGAGAGAGAGAGAGAGAGCGGAAGAGAGAGAGAGAGCGGAAGAGAGAGAGAGAGCGGAAGAGAGAGAGAGAAAGAGAGAGAAAGAGAGAGAGAAAGAGAAAGAGAGAGAGAGAGAGAGAGAGAGAGAGAGAGCGGAAGAGAGAGAGAGAGAGAGAGAGAGAGAGCGGAAGAGAGAGAGAGAAAGAGAGAGAGAAAGAGAAAGAGAGAGAGAGAGAGAGAAAGAGAAGAGGAAGAGAGAGAGAGAGAAAGAAAGAGAGAGAGAAATGATGAAAATGTTCCATTAATTAAACATTGAATATATCAGATAATATATTCATTCAATTGTGAATCTTCCTTCTTCTTTTCATTTGCTTTTTCAAAATAAACAATTTTACAACAAAAGAAGAAGAAAACGAAAATGTTTCATATTGAAATTACTAGAAATTTGAAACATCTTCTTCTTATTCAGAAAATTTGAAAATAAGAAAAGATGACAATCATTTGCATACAATTTGCATGCAATGATCTGTAATTGACCTTCTCCTTTCTTTCTTTCATTCCTCTTCTAGTATTTTATTCTTAATCGCTCTCTCTCTATGGGAAATCATTGGTTTTAAAGGCGAACTGACAATTTTTACTCATAATTAGGGTTTGGATTTTTATGCAAAATAGCAAAAGCAAAGTGTTTCTCAATCTGTGGCCCAAGTGCTAATTGTGAAGTAATCATGGCTTTTTTTCTAATCAAGGTTGCTTAGAGGCTAGAGATGTCTGGTTACTATCAGTTGTCTACTAGAGAATTCTAGCCTCTAACCTATTGAAAAAAATTGTAATTGTAAACGAGAGAGTTTTATTTCACAATTGGCTCAATTGGGCCACAGATTGAGAAACAGTTTGCTTCATATTTTGCATGAAAATCCGAACCCTTTGTCATAATTAAAAGTGATATTTAGAACTCTTTTGATTATTCTGTCTTTTCAGGAGAAATTTGAATGTGTTTTAGAAACTAGAAGGGTAACTCAATCACTTGATATCAATTTTATGGTTGATATCTTTCAAAATAAACTTTTTATGTCAGTTTGAAAATGACCTAACTTTAAACAGATGTCATTTTTTTATATTCTATAAAAGTTTATTTTGAAAGATATCAACATAAACATGATTGTTTTAGAAGCTAGAAGGGTAACTAAATCACTGGAGATTAGTTTCATGGTTGATATCTTTTAAAATAAACTTTTTTTTAGTAACCTTAAGAAGAAATTAGTGATTTGCTAGAAACTAGACTAGGAAATGAATTAGCTTAAAACATTAATAAGTAGGGCTCGGATTTTTATGCAAAAATCAAGCAAATGTTTCTCAATCTATGGCTCCGAGAGCCAATTGTGAAGTAATCATTATCATTAGAGCAACTGTAATTATGGCTTTTTCTAATGAAAAACACTTGTTAAAGGCTATAATTCTAGTTGACAACTGATTGGAAGCAGACATCTAGCCTCTAACCAGCCTTTTTATTAAAAAAGTCATAATTGCACTCGCTCTAATGATGATTATGATGATAACTTTCACAATTGGCACTTGGGGGCCACAAATTGAGAAACATTTGCTTGATATTTGCATAAAAATCCTAACTCTATTAATAAGATATTGATTGTGTGTTAGAAACTAGAATAATAAATGAATGAACTGAACGCATTTTCATGACGATTATCTTTCAAAATAAACTTTTAGAGCTTTGTGAAAGAAACAACTACGGAGCCCTGTAAAGGACATGCGACATTTTTTTTTTAAATCTCGAGATTTCGACTTTTAATTTCTTTTATACGGCCATTGTTAATTATGCCATGTTGCGCCCACCATACTCTAATAATTAAATTGTTGCTGGTACAAGAGGGCGCTTGCAATAATTTAATTATTAGAGTATGGTGCGCGCAACATGGCATAATTAACAATGGCCGAATAAAACACTAGCGTTTGCCCATTAGAACTAGCAGAACGCATGCGCATTACCATCTTATCGTTTTATATAGGAAAACTAACCTAACCAAACCTATAGTGAACGTCTCATCGGCAGTTTCCATTGGTGATCAATAGATGGCGCTGCTAACGCAAATCTGCAATCACTTTCCTATATAAAAACGATAAGATGGTAATGCGCATGCGCTCTGCTAGTTCTAATGGGCACACGCTAGTAATAAAACAAATTAAAAGTCGAAGTGTCGAGATTTTAAAAGAAATCTCGCATGTCCTTTACAGGGCTCCGTAAACAACACATTTTTCATTTTTACTATTCTAGTTTCGTTAAAACGGTCTCTTAAATAGTAGATTAGACACACCTGGGTGGGGGGGGGGGTTGAAGGTGAATGATTAAATTTCATGAATTTTTTGAGGACTTAATTTGTGCATAAAAACACACCTAATTATGGTTCCAGTTTATAGAAACATCCAAAAATTAAAATCTCCGCAATTCATTGGTGTGTGATGTGTTTTGTATAATTAGCATATGATCTAATTTGCATATGGATGGGTGGGTGGGTTGAGTTGGTTTTAGGAGGAGGAATTCAATCGATTTTAAAGGGGGTTTGAGGAACCCAATTAATCGAGTTTTCATAAATTTGCTTTTAATTAGTTTAGAAATTACTCAGCAGCTTAATTTTTTTTAAAACAATCAAAATTTGGAGATCCACTTCCGGTTTACTAAAATATTACCAAAACTGAAAGGAAGACCAATTGGAAATTGAGGGAGCTATTTGGTTTATTCTGCGGTTTCAAATGCAGACAGAAATTTAGAAACTAGAAGGGTAACTCAATCACTTAAGACGAATTTCCTCTTTGATATTTTTTAAAATAAGCTTTTTTTATTTGTTACACTTTGAGAAAATGACTCAAATTTTAAAAAGATGATGTCTTTGATTTGTGTCTATATAAAAAAAAGTTTATTTTGAAAGATTATTAACATGAAAATATTCGCAACTGATTAAGTAACCTTTCTAGTTTCTAAAACACTTTCAAGTGTTCTTTAATTTTGCACCGGAAAGACACCTTAATCAAGAAGAAATTGAAAGTGTTTTAGAAACTAGAAGGGTAGCTTTTTTGATATCTTTTAAAATAAGCTTTTTATGTCAGTTTGAAAAATGATCCAAATTTAATCAGACGATATTTTTAATATTAGATAAAATTATATAAAATTGAAATTACTTTTAGAAACTAGAAGAGTAATTTTCATTTTGAAAGATATCAAAATGAAAATTACTCTTCTAGTTTCTAAAAATAATTTCAATTTTATCTAAATCTTGCTTTTGAAATGTCTATTTTATTAACTTGATGAAGAAATTATATTAGAAACTAGAAGAGTAAAAATAAATGTGAATCACTTAAAAATATTTTAAGGTTTTCGATATTTTTCAAAATAAACTTCTGTCATTTTGTATTTTGTCTAAACTTGAAGTGAAAAACGAAAATGTAGAATTTTATATTATCAAGAAGAAAAAAAAAGTTTATTTTAAAAGATAATCAAACATGAAATTATTATCTTAAGTGATTTCATTTAACTCTTCTACTTTTTTAAATAATTCCCCCCTTAAATTATATAAAAAGCATTTCAAAAGTAATATTAAATAGAAATTGGAAATATTTTAGAAACTAGAAGAGTAACTTAAGTGATTCGTTTACTTTTCTAGTTTCTAAAACACTTTCAAGTTGATGTTGATATCTTTGAAAATAAACTTTTTTAAATAAGAATAATTTTAAAAAAATAATCTGTTTAAAGTTGGATCATTTTCAAAATAAACTTTTTAAAGAACAAAAATTATAAAACTTCGTCTGCTTAAATTTTGGATCATTTTTCAAAATGATATAAAAAGTTTATTTTAAAAGATGAAACCATTTTTAATTGATTTCACTTAACTCTTCTACTTTCTAAAATAATTCCCTTAAATTATATAAAAGCATTTGAAAAGTAATATTAAATAGAAATTGAAAATGTTTTAGAAACTAGAAGAGTAACTTAAGTGATTCGTTTACTTTTCTAGTTTCTAAAGCCTGCACACTTTCAATATGAGAGTTCAATTGAGAGTGGGTTAGTTATCTACTGTCACATCACTGAGACAGTAAAACTGTCAGTAAACTAACTTGAGAGTGCAATTAACATTTCGAAAGTTGTTTTCGAGAGAACAGTTGACAGTCGAATTTTTGAGGTTCCTCCTCTCGTCTCACAGGCATCTGTAGACAGCTTCAGAATTTCATTGGCTCCGCCCTTTTATGAGCATCAGACCAATTAACAACCAATTAGAAATAAAAAGGACGGAGCATGTGTGACGTCAGACCCAGTAACAAACCAATTAGAAGTTGATATGCTTATTAAAAGTGGGCGTGGCAAACGAAATTTTAGTGCTGAACACACTTGCCTGTTGGTCTTGTCATCAAAAAATACACAGGCACGTGTGCCCAGCACTAAAATTTTGTTGGCCCCGCCCACTTTTAATGAGCATCATCAATTTCTAATTGGTTTGTTACTTTGTCTGATGTGACATGTTCCGCCCTTTTTATTTCTAATTGGTTGATATTTGGTGTGACGCTCATAAAAGGGGCGGAGCCAATGAAATTTTGAAGCTGTCTACAGATGCCTGTCTCGTCTCCCTTAAATGCCTTAATTAATTGAAACTTGTTAACGAGGGTTGGGGGGGGGAGTTTATTATGTGAGATCCTTTTACCGAAATTAATGTTTTTATCGGTAATTTTAATTCACTTGGGTCTCAAGTTTTTCGGCCAAAACTTGTTAATTCTAATTTCAAAAGTGTTTTTCTTCCCAATTTTCTCTCTCAAAAGTCCATTTAACTTAATTGGAAAAGAAAAATGTGGTAAAAAAAACATTTAAAAATAACAAAAAAGACCAAATTCAAGAATTGGGAAACTTGGCACTTAAGGTGGCTCAATAGATATTTATTTTTTGCTTTATATTCCCTCCGGATGGCGCCACTGCAGTAGCAAATGTCATGGCTTCATAGATGTTTTTTTGTTAAATTTGAACGCAAAAACGTCAAGCGAACGTTTTTTTAGAAACAAAAATCAAATAGTTTTCAAAACTAGAATGGTAAAAGATTGTTAAAAGTTTTTTCATAAAAATTATCTTAAAAAATAAACTATTTTATAGTTCAGTTTGAAAAACGACCCGTTTTTTGTGGTTTTTTCCATTAAAATTTCATGAAAAACTATTTTTGGCTTTTTTATTTCAAGCTGTCATAAAAAGTTTATTTTGAAAGATATCATCATGAATCAACGTTTAGCATTATCACCAACTATTCTAGTTTCTAAAACATTTTGAATTTTTTCGTTGTTTTTCCTGAAAAACGTTCGCTTGAAAAATATAAATTTCTTGGTGGGTTCTTGATAAAAATCCTCTTTTAGCACAATCTAGCCACTATAGTGGCGCCATCTGGTGGTACAAAAACAAAATAAATATATATTCAGCCGCCTTGATCTTCAACTTAAACCTTCAGAACCCTGGAAACCCCTCTGGAACCCTGTTGAGAGGTTTCAAGTTTGAAGTTCAAGTAAAAACGCTTGTAATAATAATAATAAACGTAAAATATTTTATTTTGTACAATTCTCAGTGGTGAACCAATATTACGATGTTCAAGTTCACGACGAGTTCGTTATTTTCGGTAACACGGCCGTGCTCAAGTGCCACATTCCGAGCTTCGTTAAGGACTACGTTCGTGTCACAGCTTGGCTTAAACAGGAGCAGACGGCGAGCGCCACATCTACCGCAACTAAGGATGGTTCCGATTCCGGTTCCTCTTCTTCCGTCCACTTGGCTCGTCTCGTCTCAGGTTCGAACCTTTTTTTTTTCGATCGAAAAATCAAACAATTAATTTCTCATTTTTGGGTTGTTGTTCGTTTTTTTTTTGTCGTTGTGAAGGTGGTCGTTACGTCCACACTCCGGCCGGAGAACTGCATATTTTGACGGTGGACGTCAAAGATGGACAGTCCACTTACTCCTGTGAGACACTTCACCAACTCACTGGACAGGTCAAAGTCAGTTCTCCCGGGAAAATTATCGTCACCGGTAAGATCAGATCTCTTCTTTAATTTTATTCTTTGAAATCACGAATTTTACCTAAAATGTATGCCCGGATTTGAGTTGAGGTGTTTGGGATTTGAAGTTTTTGGGATTTATGGTTCTTGGGATTTGTGATCTTTGGGATTTTTTGTGGTCTTTGGGATTTCAGGTGCTTAAAATTTGAGATCTTTGGGATTTGAAGTTTTTGGGATTCGAGGTCCGTGGGATTTATGGTCCTTGGGATTTGTGATCTTTGGGATTTTTGTGGTCTTTGGGATTTCAGGTGCTTGAAATTTGTGGTATTTTGGATTTTTGAGGTGTTTTAGATTTTTGAGGTCTTTAGGATTTGAGATAATTAGGTTTTGAGGTTTTTAGGATTTCCTGTCCTTAGGATTTCAGATCTTTCCTGTTTCAGTTCTTTAGGAGTTAAGGTTCTTATAATGTGATGTTTTTACTGTTTGAGGTTTTTGGGATTTGAGACTTTGTGGTCTTTGGATTTTCTTTCCTTAGAATTTCACGTTTTTTGGTACACAATTAGGTTCTTAGGATTTTACGTCTTTAGGATTTAGGGTCCTTAGGATTTGGGGTCCTGAAAATGTAAGGTTTTTAAGATTTAAGGTGTGAAGTGTTTGACATCTTTCGGATTTCATTTTATTTCCTATTACTTTGTACACACAAATGAGTTAAATGAATTCAAATTAAATATGTTTAGGTGAATTATACGGAATCCAGTTAAGGACATGAACCCAAATAAAAATTGACTTTATTATTAGTATTTTAAAAATTGAAATACTAAATCAATATTTTAATGTCAATAGTTAATATATTTAAGTATTAACTCAATATTTTCAGATTAATTAACTGAATAAATTGAATTCGACGACATATTGTTTGTTTGTCCTTCACAGGGCTCTGTAGAACACGTTTATTATTTAAATGCATTTAAATTATCAGCTGTGTACTAGGTATTAGGCCCTTACATTTTTAGTATTTGAAATTTTAAGATCTTTAGAAGAGAGAGAGAGAGAGGGAAGAAATTGAAAGTGTTTTAGAAACTAGAAGGGTAGTTTCATGTTGATTGATATCTTTGAAAATAGGCTTTTTATTTGAGTTTATTTTGAAAGATATCTTAACATGAAACTACATTTCTAGTTTCTAAAACACTTTCAATTTCTTCTTATACCTAGTGCACACACAGCTGATAATTTAAATGCATTTAAATAATAAACATGTTCTACAGAGCCCTGTGAAGGACAAACAAACAATATGTCGTCGAATTCAATTTATTCAGTTAATAATCTGAAAATATTGAGTTAATACTTAAAATATCTAAACTATTGACATTAAAATATTGATTTAGTATTTTTCAATTTAAAATATTAATAATTAAAGTCAATTTTTAATTTGGTTTATGTGTCCTTAACTGGATTCCGTATAATTCACCTAAACACATTTAATTTCAATTCATTTAACTCATGTGTTGTACAACAGGCAATTAGAAATCGGGACAAACAGAAGTTAGCTCCGCCCTTTTTATGGCGACCAGCAAATTCTAATTGGTTGGTTATGTAGTGGCTGACGTCACATGCTCCGCCCTTTTCAACGTCGAACCACACAACAAACCAATTAGAAGTTGCCGGTCGTCATAAAAAGGGCGGCGCCCACTTTTGTTTATCCCGTTTTCTAATTGCCTGTGTGTGTACAAGGTATTAGGTTTGTTGCTCTTCTGAAACATAGAATAAACCGGAATATTGTTTCTTGTGGCCGTTTTTTCAGGTGATTTGATCGCTTGTTTTGATCGGAAAAAACGTCTCGTCGTTTTATTATTATTATTATTATTATTATGGTTGTTGTTGTAAAAGTGAAAAACAGGTGGGCCATTTTAGGATTCTATTTTATGTCTTTTATTTTGACACAAAAATAGAATCGATTTTAAGCCACAAGAATAAAGGGAGGGGGACACACAGGAGTCTTTTAAATGGTCACTTTGAAGAGTGACCAGTGGTCATTTTTTTACTGATTAAAGGTGATCATTTGGGGCTCGGATTTTGATGCAATATCAACCGGAGTGTTTCTCAGTATGTGGCCCAAGTGCCAATTGTTGAAGTGATAATCTCGTTTAAATTATAAAAAAAACAATTGTTCTTCCTAATTAAAAACAGTTGTTGGAGGCTAGAATTCTAGTTGACAACATAATAGTAACCAGACATCTAGCCTCTCTACCCAGCTTTTTTTATTAGAAATAACATAATTGCAGTTGGCTCTAATTGGGCCACAAATTGAGAAACATTCCGGTTGATATTGCATCAAAATCCGAGCCCATATTTCTTCTTGACCAACAAGAATGAGAACCAATCGATATAAATCGATTATATCAAGTAAAATTAGTTGCCATAATCAACTTTAAAGAAACAAATTCAAAAGTTTCTTATAAACTAGAATAGCAAAGCAATAGAATTTTCATGTTGATATCTTTCAAAGTAAACTATTTATGGGAAGTTTGATGGGAATCCATTGAAAATTTTCTAATTAGACACAAAATTGTTAGAAGAAATTGAAATATTCTTAGAAACTAGAATAGGAAAAAGGGATTTTATAGAAATTTCATATGAAACCCCCCTCAGAGTCGTAAAAAAAGGTTTCATAAAATTTATTTGAAAAATTGTCATTAGATAGAAGAACATTTTTGGAAGAAATTGAAATCTTCTTAAAAACTAGAAAAGGAATGTGATTAGAGCGTTTTCATTGTGATATCGTTCAAAATGAACGTTTTTTTAAATCAAAGTTTGATGAAAAAACCCGTCAAGTAAAAAGTTTTCATGAAATTTATTTGCAAAAATTATCATTAGACAGAAGAAATTTTGAAATCTTCTTAAAAAAACTAGAAAAGAAATGTGATAAGATCATTTTCAACGTGATATCGTTCAAAATGAACTTTTTATAGAAATTTGATATGAAAAACCCCTCAAGAGTCAAAAAAAGAAGTCATAAAATTTATTTGAAAAATTATAATTAGACCGAAGAAAATTGTTAGAAGAAATTGAAATCTTCTTAAAAACTAGAAAAGGAATATGATTAGAACATTTTCATCGTGATATCGTTCAAAATGAACTTTTTTTTAAATAAAAATTTGATGAAAAATTTTTTTAGTAAAAAATTTTCATGAAATTTATTTGCAAAAATTATTATTAGACAGAAGACGTTGTTGGAAGACATTGAAATCTTAAAAACTAGAAAAGGAATGTGATAAGAGCGTTTTCATCGTAATATCGTTCAAAATGAACGTTTTTTAAAATAAAAGTTTGATGAAAAAACCCTTCAAGTAAAAAGTTTTCATGAAATTTATTTGAAAGTTATTAAATGAAACTGTTAGAAGAAAGAGGGCTAGTGGCGCCATCTAACGCACAAAATAAATGAAATGCATTCTTAAGAGGTGAAAAAAAAGCTGAATAAACAATTTTATTCTGAACTTTGCTGTGAAAAGAGATTAAAGGGGGAAGTTCTTGAGTCTTTATTACCAAAAATGACTTTTAAAGTTTGAACTTTTTCTAACCTTTTTTTTAAAAAAAGGGCTTTTCATTATTAACTATAGTTTATTTTATGCAAAAATGAGATCATAATTTAAAGAAATGATGACATTTTGTGTTGTTTGGACACATAAACATCAACAATAAACAAGAAAGGAGGAGGGGGGGGGGATCATCATAACAATATTTCAAAATAAAAATTGATGAAATGCCATTTTTTTTAACTACTTATATGGTGGCTTCATGTTGGAGTTAATTTTGTAAAATTACTGCTTTTTAACGATGCAATTAGTGTCATAAAATATTTGCAATCATCAGCTTTTTCTCTTAGAAGTAATCATCAAAAGAGATCGGATAACACGAAATATATTTTCCGTTTTCTTTAAAAAAAAACTTAAAATGGCTATTAAAACATTTAATTTGTCCGTGTAGTGCTAGATGGCGCCACCGTCTCCATAGAAATACTGCGGAGAGACGGTGGCGCCGTCTAGCAATACATGGACAAATTAAATGTTTCAATAGCCTTCTTAACACGAAAAAAGATTATTGTCCCTTTTTAAATTAATTATTTACATTGCCTAGACAATGAAGAAAATGCCTAAAACTACAAAAAATATTAAAAATGTTTTTTAAAAGAAATTAAAGAGATTTTTTCTTGGTCGTTTTAGGCAATTCTTCTGCTCATTGTCTAAATTGTGTCTAGGCAATCTTCTTCTAGTCCAGGGAAAAAAGAAGCCTTTGCCTGGTGGTAGGGCTGGCGATATTTTAGAGAAATCGAAATCGGTCCTATAGTTTAAATCGATTTTTAAAGATATATCGATAATATCGAAATAAATAATTATTCCAATCTTATTCTACATGATTCATTACTTCGATATTTTCATTTTTTTTCTCTCGATATTTTCATTTTTTTTTCTCGATATTTCCATTTTTCCGATATTTTGATATTTCCACTTTTTCGATATTTGTATTTTTTTCGATATTTTCATTTTCCCGATATTTCGATATTTTCATTTTTTTTCGATATTTCCATTTTTTCGATATTTTCATTTTTTTTTCGATATTTTCATTTTTTTTTCGATATTTCCATTTTTTTCGATATTTCCATTTTTTTTTCGATATTTCCATTTTTTCGATATTTCGATATTTCCATTTTTTTTTTTCGATATTTCCATTTTTTCGATATTTCGATATTTCCATTTTTTTTTCGATAATTCCATTTTTTTTTTATATTTCTATGTTTTATGTTAATATTAGATACACATTGAGAAGGAATTTTGGATTTAATGAATGATCTTTCAGAATAAAATAGTTTTTTTTATGAAAAAACCATCGATTTTAATCTTTTTTAACGTATTTTAACTTCCTGTTAAATCAGCAAATAATAATTTTTTTTGATGAAAAATGTTGCCGTAAATTTTGTCACTTTTTAGATTCTTCTCATTTGCTATTTTACTTCTTCTACTTTTTTTTGATCAAAAATGATTTCCATTTTTTTTGCTATAAAAATGGTGTAAGGTGGAACAGAAATTTAGCCATTTTATTTGGCTAAATGACTCATTTAACTCTTCTAGATTTTTAATTTCTAGGTTTCTTCTTCTAGTTACTTCTGGTAAAGCTTGTTCTTTATAAAAATTTAAGAAGAAATTGAAAGTTCTTTAGAAACTAGAAGAGTAAATGAATTTCATGTTAACGTCTTTTAAAATAAAATTTTTATGGCTGTTTGACAATGACTAAAATTTTATTTTCTATTATCAGAATATATTTTCATTGAAATAAGTCGTGCAAAAGTTTATTTTGAACGATATCGTCAGGAAAATCATCTTAAATGAGTCATTTTTTTTATTAAAAACACTTTTCAATTTCTCTTCAAAGTTACTTCTGAAAAGCCTTTTAATTTGTAAATTAAAGAAGGAATTAAGTGTTTTAGAAACTAGAAGAGTAAATGAAACACTTCAAATGATTTTCATGTTCATATCTTTTAAAATAAACTTTTTTTATATATTGAAATTTCCATAAGAAAGTTTATTTTAAAATATATCACCTTTTATGTTTTCTAGTTTCTAAGAAACACTTAAGTTTCATTTTTCTTTGTTACTTTTTCTGCTTCTAAAATTGCAAAATATTTTATTTTTCTATTTAATTTGCATATTATGCAAATGGGGTTAAGCATATGAATGGTAATTTCAGAAGCACCCTGTAAGAGAGGCTTTTTAACGTTCATTTTGAGCAATGAACCGTTTTGATGTGTTCAATGTGTTGTAATTCATATCTTTAGTAAATATTTTCCACAGATTTTCTCAAAAGAAATTGTTTAGGGTCTTAAATACGGGTTGTAAAGGGCCTTAAGGACCCACCAGATAAAAAACAACAATCTGTATTTGATTAAGAAATATTTTTAAAAACCCCACGAAGCAAATAGATTAATTTTTATCATAATTAATGTGTTTGTGGCCCTTTACGCTTGTTAAGGTTGGCCACCATTTATATTTTGTTGGTTGAGGTTTATTATTGCCAGTAGATTTAACAATTCAGGAGTAGTGATATCTGATTTTGTCAGCGAGAAAATGAACTTAAAAAAGCCTTTTTAAGTTGGGGGTTGAAGAAAGCCGCTTTTGAAATTTAGCCTCTCTCTCACTCTCACTACTTATGTTTCTTTAATTAAAATTCGTTTGTTAATATAGAGTACGAGAGAGAGAAAGAGAGAGAGAGAGACAGACAGACAGAGAAGAAGGAGGGCCTAAAATGGCCCCAGGATTCTCCAAAGCTGTCAGAAAATTACAAAGATTCGAGAATTTTTAGAATATCTAAAAATGGAGAGAGAAAAAAAAATCAAAAAACGGCCAAAAATAGAAAAAAATTTCTAAATGCTCTAAAAATCCCGAAAAAGTCTTGTTTTTAAAAAAAAAACGGCTAAAACTTGAAAAATATTGAACTATTCTGAAAAAATCTAAAAAAAAATGGCCACATGAGGACTCATTTGATCTCAGAACGTCCAAAAAATAGCTGTAAAAAGTGGAAAGGTTTAAGAATATTTAAAATTTGAAAACAATTCACAAAAACGGCCAAATATAGAAAAAATCCCTAAAAAGTCTTGTTAAAAAAAAAAACAGCTAAAAATTAAAAAATATTGAATTATTCTAAAAAGATCTAAAAAAATGGCCACATAAGGACTCAATTGAGCTCAGAACTTCTAACATTACCTTTAAAAAGTGGAATTGTTTAAGAATTTTTAGAATATCTAAAAATTGAAAACAATTAAAAACAAGGGATTCAAGGAACCCTATAGACCTCCATTGCTTTAATATATGCTTTCATATATCAAATAACCAACTTTTTTTCATTGTGCGCATGTGTACGCACATGTACACACGTGTGCGCATGTGTACGCACATGTACACACGTGTGCGCATGTGTACGCACATGTACACACGTGTGCGCATGTGTACGCACATGTACACACGTGTGCGCATGTGTACGCACATGTACACACGTGTGCGCATGTGTACGCACATGTACACACGTGTGCGCATGTGTACGCACATGTACACACGTGTGCGCATGTGTACGCACATGTACACACGTGTGCGCATGTGTACGCACATGTACACACGTGTGCGCATATGTATATAGATAATCACACATGTATGTACTCATGTACATGACATAGTTACATGTGATGCGCATGCGTCATTCATTTGTAATAATACGGGTTTAAAATGAAAATACGTCACATGTATTCTAATATACAAAAATAATAACAGAACATAGAAAGGAACACCCCTCCTAAATAATAGAAAAGTCCCCCCTTTCGAATGCTACAACTGGAAAGAGGAAGAATCGAGATTTTTTTTTTAAAAAATTACGATTTTGAAAAATCGAAATTTTATATATCGAATCGCTCTAAAATTCCAATTTTTTTCCAGTTTCATCGTCAGAATGTTTACATCATTTTAAGTCTGATGACATTTTATTGTAGGTGGCCCCGTTTTCGAGTTGTTCGACCCACTAAAAATTATGACCAAAAACTCAAAATTTGTTTCTAAAAAATTCATAAAAAAATAACCCTTGGGTAAAATTTTCTAATTTTTTGTCAGGAGCTTCATATTGACCCACGGAATCAAATAAAAAATACTGCATGTCTTTATCTCATTCCGTTCTTGAGTTGTTCGAGGAACTAAATCGGTTCCAGACACACACACACACACACACATACACACACACACACACACACACACACAGACATCCTTTTTTTCCCCTTTTCTTGCATGATCCTATATACCTCCATTGCTCTTTAGAGCAATGGAGGTCAAAAACGGCCAAAAATAGAAAAAATCTCTAAATGCTCTAAAAATCCCTAAAAAGTCTTGTTTTTTTAAAAAAAACGGCTAAAAATTGAAAAATATTGAACTATTCTGAAAAGATCTACAAAAAATGGGCACATGAGGGCTCAATTGAGCACAGGCAATTAGAAATCAGGACAAACAGAAGTTGGCTCCGCCCTTTTTATGACGAACGCAACTTCTAATTGGTTGGTTATGTAGTCTGACGTCACATGCTCCGCCCTTTTCAACGTCGAACTTCACACAACAAACCAATTAGAAGTTGCCGGTCGTCATAAAAAGGGCGGAGCAAATTTCTGTTTGTCCCGATTTCTAATTGCCTGTGCTCAATTGAGCTCAGAACTTCCAAAAAAAATAGAGAATTTTTAGAATATCTAAAAATGGGGGGGGGGGGGGGAAAGAAATTCCAAAAACGGCCAAAATTTTGAAACAATGTTTATTACTTATTTTTCAGAGGTTCATAACAGCGTGACTCCTCGTATAGCTCATAGTGTGCCGATTGTCCACGCTTATCAAGGGGACACTGTCCAGTTGTCCTGTGAAGCTCAAGGATTTCCAGTTCCAACTAACAGGTTGGTGTTTCTCATCGAATCTTTTATTTTGAATTATTTTTAATACAATAATCTACAAAAAAAAATTATTTTACAATTAATAAAATTATTGGTTTTTGAAAAAATTGGGGTTGAAAAAGTCGAGGTTTTTCTTTTTTCTTCTGAGGTTGTAAAATTGGCGATTTCGAAAGTTACGAAAGTGCCTAATAAGGGTTTAATTGGGCTCAGATGTTGCGAAAACCTCATGATGTTTTTGGCAATTTCTGAGTCCAATTAAACCCTTATTAGGTACTTTCATAACTTCCAAAATCGCCAATTTTACAAAATCAGAATAAAAAAACCTCGACTTTTTAAAAGCGGAAAACTGTGAAAAAAAGGACAAAATCTAGACTTTACTTGATTTCAAAAACGGCCAAAAATTATAAAAGTAAGTAAATGCCTTTGAAAAGCACTGAAAAGGCCTCAGAAATGTTTGACTGATCCCAGAAGTGCTCAAAACCCCATAAATTTGATAAAATGCTGAGAAAACTCAACTTTTTTTCCAGAAAAAATCGGCTGAAAATTATAAAATGTAGAAATAAAAATGCTTTTAATTACACTGAAAAGGCCTCAGGAATGTTTGACTGGTAGCAGAAGTTCCCAAATCCTCATCAATTCAATAAGAGAGCTGAAAAAACTTGTAAAAATTAGAAAAATACTGGAACTTTTAAAAAAAAACGGCCAAAAATCGTCAAATGTGGACAAAATGCTCTTAAAAGTACTGAAGAAAGGCCTCAGGATACTAGCATTAGCTGATTAGAATTTTTCATAGCGCATGCGCATTGCCGTCCATCGTTTTATATAGGAAAGTGATGGCAAGTGAAAACTACCCCTAAGTGAACGTCTCATCGACAGTTTCCATTGGTGATCAATAGATGGCGCTGCTAACGCAAATCTGTAATAATTTCCTATATAAAATGATGGACGGCAATGCGCATGCGCTATGAAAAATTCTAATCAGCTAATGCTAGTCTCAGGGATTGTTTGACTGTCTTCAGGAATTCTAAAAAAAAAAAACCGGGTTACCGATACATTTTATGACCACCCTGTATAATATATGCAAATGTCAATCAAAAATTGTAAATTATTCAAAATGTAAAATGTCTTTTGTTTGATTAATTTGTTTTCTTTTGTTGTTGTTTACATTTTTCACAAAGACAAGAAAAAAAGGAAACATTAAATTTGCTTCCTTGTTTTGTTTTGAGAGATGAATAATTAATTTACTATACTGAGAGTTTAACTGTTAAAAACTAGATTTCCCATTTGGCTCTTCAAGAGAATGTCTTTGTTGGACCCGAATGTGTTTTTTTTTTTTAACTTAATTTTTGGATGGAAAACTCGTGAAATTTCACGGCAATTTGAAATTTCACCTGTTTTTCTTTTCAAGCTCATAACCTCAATGAATAACCCGTGGTCAACTTTTAAACACCGTGGTACACTTATACCGAGTACTCACACACAGCTGATAATTTAAATGCATTTAAATAATAAACGTGTTCTACGGAGCCCTGTGAAGGACAAACAAACAATATGTCGAATTCAATTTATTCAGTTAATTAATCTGAAAGTATTGAGTTAATTACTTAAATATAATTAGATAAACTATTGACATTAAAATATTGATTTAGTTAATTTCAATTTTAAAATATTAATAATAAAGTCAATTTTTAATTTGATGTTCATGTGTCCTTAACTGGATTCCGTATAATTCACCTAAACACATTTAATTTGAATTCAGTTAACTCATGTGTACAAGGTATGTCCTGTGGACAAGTAATATCCACTGAGCTACATGGTTCACTTAGTCTACTGGTCCACTAATTCCTATGGTCCAATAAGCACAGAGGTCTGGTAAGCCCAGTGGTCCACTTAGCTTAGTAATCAACTAAGCTGTATGGTTCACCTAGTCTACTGATTCACTTAGCCCTGTGGTTTAATAAACTTAGTGGTCCAGTGAGCCCAGTGGCCCACTAAGCTCCATGGTTCACCTAGTCTTACTGGTCCACTTAGCCCACTTCAAGCGCAGTAGCCCACGTAGCACACTTGTTCACTTAAACCAGCATCATTATCTTAAATGATTGATTTTACTCTTCTAGTTTCTTAAAAAAAACACTCTGTATTTTTTATAATTTAATACTTGATTTTCTTCGTTAAAAAAAAAACTCCCGAAGGTGGTATCGAACGAGAGAGAAGGAACCGATGCCGATTGCGAGCAACGAAAGGATAAGAGAAATGTTCAGTTTCTTGTCGATTGACGATGTCCAGTTGACGGACGACGGACTCTATCGGTGTGTAGTGACCAACAGTGTGGGCGAGGAGAGGACGGACACTGTCCTCAGGGTCAGAGGTAACGTAACACGCCTTAATTATCACTTTTATTATTATTTTAATCGGGATTAATTAATAGTTTAATTTAAATTATTAAAATTTAGGCGGATTCAGGATTAAATTTTAGGTTTTATTTCGCTGTTTCATTTTGAAAGATGTTTTTTTTTAATATAAAAGTTTATTATTAACGATATCTTTAATAATAAACTTTATATTTTTAAAAACACTGGTGCGAAGTTGAAATTTCCATTAAAAAATGTTTCATTTTGAAAGATAATAACGAATGTAAGAAATAAATCAAAATAAATCATCTGGTATTCACAGAAAGAGCGAGCAAACATTTGCTCGTGCTCGCCGATGTTCTCTTGAAATGTTCACACCTTGCGGCCATACCGGAGCGAATATGTTCTTGTTCGCAGTAGTTCATCCATCGCTTACAGCGAGCACAAGCATTTCAACAATGCAATAATCACAGCCCACACTAAACGAGCGCGAATCTTTGATGTACCGCCATCCACCCGATCATTTTTGAACAAGAGCGAGCAAATGTTTGCTCGCTCGCTAACCGGTACACTAGACAATTGAGTGAGAATGCTCGCTCGCTCTTGTTTGCTCTTGCTCGCTTTTTTTGGTGAAATACAACACCTTTAGTAGTAAAGAAACAACTTTAAAAAGTTTATTTTGAACGATATCATCATGAAGATACAGGTACATTGTATCTTTATGATGGTATCGTTCAAAATAAACTTTTTAAACATTATATATTTTATAATAAACGTTTTATTGTAATTTGAGGAGGACCGATATTTTTTTTTAGAAATATGAAATTGAAGAATTAACGATAGGCCCGTTTCAAACTAGCCATAAAAAGTTTATTTTGAACGATAACATCATCAGGAAAAATATATTTTAAAATAGTTTTTTTTCATAGTTTAAATTGACAAATGTTACAATTTTTAACACTTTTTAAAACACAGAGCTTTGTAAATTGTACAATTTTGTTAACAATTCTGAGAACATATGAAAATAGTTTAAAATAAACGATGTCGTCTATTGTTGAGAGAGATTCACAATAGATTTTAAATATCCGTATTTTTTTGTTTTCATTAATTTTTACGGATTTTGTAGATAAGTTTTTGAATTTGGTCCGCAGCTGAATCCGGGTTTTGGTCTTTCCATTGGGCCTCAACTGGGGCCATCATTAGGGTCGTCATCATTAGAACCAGGGCCAATAGCAGAACAATGGCTGACATTACAGTCTATTAGAGAAAACAACACATAAAAATTCAGTTAATTTGCATAATATGCAAATGAAGGAGAGAGAAGAAAAAACAGTGTTCTATAAACTAGAAGAGTAAATGAATCACTTAAGGTGGCTGAATAGATATTTTGCTTTAGTCCCACCAGATGGCGCCACTGCAGTGGCTAAGGCTATATTCCATAAACATTTTTATAAAATTTGAACGCAAAAACGTCGTGAACGTTTTTTTTTTAGAAACATTATGAAAAAAATTTAAATTGTTTTCAAAACTAGAATAGTTAATAGTGTTTTCAGTTAAAAACTAGAATAGTAATAGTATTTGAAAACAGTATTTTTTAAAAAAAAAAAAAAGTGCAAAATGAAACATTTTATACAATTATTTAAATTTAATTAATTTTAACTACTTACGTAATTCATATTGAATTATAATGATGATATTAAAAATTTAAGAAAGTTAGGTCTGATTGTAGACTAGAATGGTTCAAGACTTGACTTGTAAAATGAGACAACTTTGAATCTCTCTTTATATAGAAAAGGGTTTATTTTTCTCGCCTCTCATTCAAGTCTCTTTTTAAGATCAAAATTCAAATCAACGTGACTTGTTTAGAGGCTAAAATTCTTATAATTAATTCAAAGGCTATTAGAGAGTGGAAAGGCAAATGCACATCCTTATAATTCTAGCCTCTAAACAGTCTTTTTGATTGAAAAACACAATAGTTGTTTTAAAATCGACTATAAAATTGCAAAATGGAAATGTTGAAATTGGTTTTTTAATTTTAATTATTAAAGGGGGCGGGGAGGGAGGGTGAATTCTAGTCTGTAAACAGTTTTTTTTTTTTGTTAATTATACGAATTAGTTATAAACCGGATCTTTTAATAAGAATTCATTCGTCCTTTTCTAATTATCACTTTTGAATATTGATTTCAATTATTTCAAATTTGGGGATTTTCCGCATTTGACAATTTGGAATTTTGGCAATTTATTTGGAACGTTATTTTTTTGGCTCAAGTTATTATAAACTAGAAGTGTAATTAAATGTATCACTTAAGATCGTTTATTGAATTTTTTGAATTTGAAAAATTACTCTGCAAGCAGCCATAAAGGCCTATGGCAGAGGGACAAGAGTCCAAGTGCAGCATAGAACTTAAGAGGAACAAAATTAATAGAAAAATAGAAAGTTCTTTAGAAAAACTAGAAATTGTTTTAGAAACTAGAAAGAGTTTTAGAAACTAGAAAGAGTTTTAGAAACTAGAAAGAGTTTTAGAAACTAGAAAGTTTAGAGAAGCTAGAAAGTGTTTTACAAAAACTAGAAAGTGTTTTTACAAAAACTAGAAGGGGTTTTAGAAACTAGAAAGTTTAGAGAAGCTAGAAAGTGTTTTAGAAACTAGAAAGTCGTTTAGAGAAATTAGAAAGTGTTTTAGAAAAACTAGAAAAGGCTATTTTCATGTTAAATATCTTTCAAAATAAACTTTTTCTGTAGACAACAATTTAAAAAAATGTAATCAATCATCATTTTCAAAATGGATCATTTTCAAAATGATATAAAAAGCTTATTTTAAAAGATGTCAACATGAAAATAGTCTTAAGCGATTAAGCTACCCTTCTAGTTTCTAAAATCCTTTCTAGTTTCTCTTCATTTTCCACCTGAAAGACAGAATAATCAAGAATTCAAGATTTAAACTTTAAAATCACTAATATCTTTTAAAATAAACTTTAAAAACAGAGAGACACCAAAATATTACTATTCTAGTCTGTTAGCGTACTTTAAAATTTGTATTAAATATTTTCTGTTTCGAATGAGGATAAAAATGTTCTCGTTTTTAATTATTTTGATAGAATTTGTCGATTTTTGCTAAATTTTTCGAATTTAAATTCGTGACGAGTCAATTTAATGTAATGATGAATTATTAATTGTTTTAATATTTGCAATTTTGATGGACTGTTGAAGCCATTAATAATTATTATTTGAATGACAACCAATAAAAATGTGTTCAAATAATTAGATGTCAACAAGATTAATTACATTTTGTTAATTTTGACTATCGACAGTTTTCATTATCATCTTTTCACTTGGGAAGTTGAGAGTTTTATAATCGCTTGTGAAATTTTGTTCAAATTTAAGAGTTAAATTAAAACAATTTGAGTAAAAAAAAATTAGATTTTTGTAAAATTTGAGGGTTTTTTTTATTAATTTGATAGTTTTTTTTTTCAAAAAAATCATCAAATTAATAAAAAAAAAAAGATTTAGTTTTTTTTTTAATTTGAGAGTTTTCAAAATTGAGAGTTAAATTCTGTTTTTTTAATTTGAGAGTAAATTTCAGTTTTTTAATAAAAATTTGAGAGTTTTTGAAATTGAGAGTCAAATTCCATTTTTTAATTTGGAGAGTTTTATAAATTGAGAGTCAAATTCAGTTTTTTTCTTTTAATTTGAGAGTTTTCTAAATGAAACTTGAGAGTAAAATTAATGTTTTGTCAAATTTGATCAAAACTCCTAAATTTTAATCAAAGTCTATTTGGGTGCATTCGGAAACTAAAGACTTATTTCTTTATGTCTCCCAAATAATATTTAGACTGTCAGCAACGTTTAAGCACTTGCTTAAGCTGCTTTAAAAACTAGAAGAGTTATGCCGCAGTCACACTAGGCTGGTTTCCCAGCCGCTGGTTGTAGCACTCTAGCAGCATAGTCTGAACTGCTACTAGCAGCTGCTTTCTCCATCGCCGCTGGCTAGTGATTTTAACAGCGGCTGGTGAAGTTGGACATGTCCAACTTTAGCAGCTACCAGCTGGTCATGTGACTCCCTTCCTGCTGCTGCCATCTAGTGTGAACTTTTTGTTGCTAGTAGTGGCACTAGTGGTAGTTGAAACTCCACTGCTTGGGTTGGTTGGTTGTTAGAGTTTGTGTTTTTGCAAGACGGTGATAGGATGACTTGCACTGCTAATACCAGCAGTGACTGGACAAGTGTGAACCCAAAGCAGCTGCTGCTTGCTGTTGCTGCTAATAGCCAGCAGCAACCAGCGGCTAGTAAACCAGCCTAGTGTGACTGCACCTTAACTGAATATTAAAAAAATAAGGTATTTTCTGTAAATCTTTCAAAATAAGTACTTTTTTAAATAATTAAAGTAGAATTTTTGTTTTTCACTTAAAACAACATAAAATCTATTATAATCTTTACCAAAAAAAAAGTTTATTTTGAAAGATTTGTCTGCGTTTGCTGCAACGATGCCAAATTTGGCAATTTTTCTCCACCAGGATGTTTACTTCTAATGTTCTGCTTAAAAGTAGAAATTATTCTTGAAAATATATTTCTTTGCCAAAAGTAATTTTGATGGCGAACATTTGTGTCGGCCAAACAATTTCAAAATCAACAATAATTATAATAATAATTTTCATAATTGGCAAGTGAAAAATTGACCATTGAGTGTGTGTGGATCACAGTGTCTCATTGTTTAAACGTCATTAAATTCTGTCTTAATGAATTTAATTGCCATTTAATTAATTGGATTTAATATGATGACCACTGTCCACTACTAGTAAATTGAATCTACACTTTCTAAATTGCCATGGATTATTAATTAACCATCTGAGAGTCAGTTTTCAAAACTCTCAAACTTCTTGAAAAACTCTCAAAATCTTATTATAAATCTGTCATTAATACTCTCCATTTGTACGAGATTAACTCTTAATACCTTCTAGTACACACACACAGCTGATAATTTAAATGCATTTAAATAATAAACGTGTTCTACAGAGCCCTGTGAAGGACATACAAACAATATGCAGTCGAATTCAATTTATTCAGTTGATTAATCTCAAAATATTGGGTTTTCCATTGACATTTTCTTGAAAAACTATTTTCAAACTTGTCATAAAAAGTTTATTTTGAAAGATTTCATCATTGAAAAAACTTTTAGCATAATCACCAACTATTCTAGTTTCTAAAACACTTTGAATTTTTTCGTAATGTTTTTCCTGAAAAACGTTCGCTTTAAAAATAGAAATTTTCTCTTAAAACCGCTTGTTATAGAACATAATAGCCACTGCAGTGGCGCCATCTGAGAAGAACAAAAAAAAAACAAATATCTATTCAGCCATGACTGAAAGGGGAGGAGAAAATAAGAGACTTAAAAAGGAACCTAAAAAATGTTATTTTCAACAAAATAAAAAAAGGAAGAGAACAATAAAAGTTGAAATTGTAATTTTGTTTGAAAATCTTCTCTTATTTCTTCTTCCCTTTGTATGACATATGAAAACAAGGCCAATTTTTGTCCTCCGCCCCCCCCTTTAATGGCTCCATTTTGTTGTCATTTTGTGGCCAAATAAAAACAATTTGTGGTCCTTTTCTCTCTCTCTTTCTTTCTATCCATATATATACATGTATATAAAAATAAGAGACTAGAAAAGGAGACTCCATCTTAAGTAATCAAGTGACCAAAATAAATCAAAGTTGACTTGATGACAAAATTGTCTTTTCAACAAAAAAGAAGAAATTCGTCGCCAACATTTAAAGATTTATTGGGCCCTAAACCCTCCACCAAATAAAATGTTTTTTTTTTGGGGGGGGGTCCTATAATATGTATAAATTCAAAATAAATGGGAGTCTTTTCCAGTATTTATCTTTCTAGTAATTATCACATTTAATGTTTCCTTCAAGTTAACTTGTCTGTCTGGAAATGAGCTTCATAAATTCAAAATGTTACAACTTTCTTCGATTAACTTTAACAAATGGGATGGGGTTTTTTTGGGGGGTTTTGTTTTTCATCTGACATTTAAGAAAAATTTCCGGAGTTTCCGCAAGAAAAAAAGTTTTTCAAATGGCTGTTTACTCTCATATATTTAAACGTTAACTAACTAAACAGAATTGGCTTTTATATTAGAAATTATTTTGAAGAAAAAACAAGAAGTCCAAGTTCATCCAGATTTGTTTCATCCGAATTTCCGGGATTTCGGACGGCAAAAGTTTTCAAAATGGCTGTTTACTCTCATATATTTAAACGTTAACTAAACAGAATTGGCTTTTATATTAGAAATGATTTTGAAGAAAGTCCAAGTTTATCCAGATTTGTTTCATCCGGATTTCCGGATTATCTGGCTAGAATAGTTCATACGAACAGTAAATGTCTTTCGAACTCTGGTTAATTTTGTGTTCAGGTGCAAAATGAAGAGAAACTTGAATGTTTTAGAAAACTAGAAGGGTAGTTCAGTCACTTAAAAGGTATTTTAATGTTTGACATCTTTCAAAATAAGCTTTTTATGTTAGTTTGAAAATAATCTAAATTTAAGCAGGCGTTTCTTTTTTTTTAATATTTCTTTGTAAAACGTTTATTTTGAAAGATAATATGAAAATACTATTAATTGGATCAGCTACCATTCTAGTTTCTAACACACTTTTAAGTCACACATACAGAATCAACTTCAAGACAAGTTTATTTTCAAATATTGACCATTAATTTACGTTTCTAGTTTCTAATAAACTATTGATTGGCTTTCAGGTTTTGTTTTTAAGGGGAAAAAATGGCGGCCATCTTGTTTTATGTTAAAACAAGATGGCCGCCATTTTTTTAATTTTCAAAATCTGATTTAATTGTTCAAATTTCATGTTTTGTTTTTTTTTTCAGCTCGACTTCGTATTCAAGTAATTCCGGAAAGTCAAACAGTGGACGTTGGTCGAGCGGCCACCTTGACCTGTACGACCAGTGGTCATCCAGTTCCGACAGTGTCTTGGCTTAAAAATGGTCAGCCATTGCCGATCGGTGGACATCGGACATTGGTCACTCCATGGATCCTTCGGATTGAAAATGTCGGAAAAGAAGATCGCGGAATGTATCAATGTTTTGCTCACAATGGTGACGATGAAGCTCAAGGAAGTGCGGAAATCAAATTGGGAGGTCAGTTTTTTTTAAACTGTCTTTTATTTTGTACAATTGACCGGAAAAAAAGATCTATCCTTATTATGGCTATATCTTTCAAAATGAACTTTTTATGCAAAAGAAACTCAAAAGTGGATTGGAAACTAGAAGAGTAAAGGAATTCAATGGTGGATTTTCTTTCAAAATACACTTTTTAACAAACGTTTAAAAGGGAAATTGTTATAAATCGTTTATTTTGAAAGATAGGCGGTTATTTTTCTAGATTCGAATGTACTTTTTGAATTTATTTTTATAAAAAGTTTATTTTGAACGATATATCGTCATAAAAATACTATAAATAAATCTCTTTTTTACTCTTCTAGTTTCAACTTTTAAGTTTTTTGCTGTAAAAAGTGCATTTTGAAAGATATCATCATAAAAATGATTCCATTCGATTCATTTACTCTTCTAGTTTTTAATTCAAATTGATTCTTTTTTCGTAAAAAGTTTATTTTGAAAGATCTACAAAAAATACAATCAATATCAATTCAAAATCAATATCATATCAAAATCAATTTCATATCAAAATCAATTCTTCTAGTTTCCAATTTCAATTAAATTTATTTTAAAAAATCTTCTTGTAAAAAAAAGTTAATTACTTGAATTTATCTGCTCTAAAGAATGTTATTTAAACATTTAATTTATCCAATTTAGCGTTAGACGGCGCCACCATCTCCCCATATTATTTGTATGGAGACGGTGTCGCCGTCTAGCGTTACACGTACAAATTAAATGTTTAAATAGCCATCTTTAATTAATAAGCCAAATTCACTTTTTTAATGCTGCGTTTCTAGTCGATAGTTAATTTTGAACAACCGTCCCCCTGTTCATAATTTATATTGAAATGAAATCACACGCAATTAGAAATCGGGACATACAGAAGTTGGCTCCGCCCTTTTTATGACGACCGGCAACTTCTAATTTGGTTGGTTATGTAGTGTAGTGACGTCACATGCTCCGCCCTATTCAACGTCGAAACACACAACAAACCAATCAGAAGTTGCCGATCGTCATAAAAAGGGCGGAGCCAACTTCTGTTTGTCCCGATTTCTAATTGCCTGTAATGTAATCCCAGCTGAGAGGCAACTATAAACGCAGCATTCTGTGTTAATTATGTGTTGGTTTTTGGTGTTCGAGAATTGAACCCGTGGCCGCCGCCGCCACATTTATTTAAGTTTGTCGTGGTCTTCGGTCGTAACCTGGACGCAACAATCGGAAATAAACGTGAACAAAAGAAGGGGGGGTTTGCGGTGGTTGTTGTTGTTGTTGTTGTTGTTCCGATGCAATCCACCGATTATTTTGCGTGCAATTTTGCAATTGGACCCTCAATCAATAATAATAATATCATCGTCATTTCCACTATAGGAAAGATAGACGGAGAGATAGATACATATAGAGAGATATATATGGAAAAGAGAGACAGAGAGAGAGAGCTCGCTTTCGAACGCAGCCATATTTCACTTATTATTGCATTAATTAGTAAATTAAGTGCAAAAATAATTAATGATTTTTCTATGTGATATTATGCAAAGTTGAACAACATATTACAGGGTGGCTCACAATAAAATTTGGATGCAAACAAAATTAAGGAGGAACATTCAATTTAAACGATCTCGCTCTCTCTCTCTCTCGCTCTCTCTATCTCTCTCGCTCTCTCTCCCTCTCTAGCTCTCTATCTTTCTGTCTCTCTATCTCTCTCTGTGTGCACGGATGAATTTTTAAGTGGTTTTTAAAAACTAGAAGGGTAAATCGATCACTTAATGTGGTTTTTAAAGGTGTAAATGGCAAGCCTTGATCACTTAATGTGGTGAGGCAAGCCTCACTTCGGAACTTTCAGGAAACTTTGAAAGTGATTTTGTTTTTAGAAACTAGAAGGGTTAGCTCAATTCTCAGGGTATTTTTTCTCTTTTGATATGTTTCAAAATAAGGCGTTTTTTAGGTCAGTTTAAATTATCCAACTTTAAGAAGATGATATTTTTTTTTAATTATTGTCAATAAAAAATTTTATTTTGAAAGATTTCTACATGATATGATTATTCAAAATGAACTATTTATAGCTAAAAAACTTAAAAATAAATATTGTTGACTTTAAAGTTGATCATATTGAATCTTGGACATAAAAAAGCTTATTTTGAAAGATGTCAAACATGAAAATCCACCTTAAAGAGGACTTTCCATAGTAAAGTACTTGTGTAAATGCAAGGTAGATGGCGCTTGCAACCTCCGTAGGGGTGGCCAAACTCCACACGTGCCAATTAAGTTGAAATCGAATGCACCTTTTTAGCTCTAAAAAGGCGTCCAAAACAACCTTGATTATCAGAGCACGTGGACAAACTTATACCCAGAACAATAATATAAGTGAATAGAGAGAGAGAGAGAGCACGTGTAGAAAAATAGCGATGACGTAATTAAAAGTTTGGCCACGTGCAAAAAAAGGAAGGCAGTCAGTAGATTTCTATGAGAGGAGGGCTAGTGGCGCCATCTAACGCTACAGTAATGAGATAAATGATGTACTAGCATTTTTAAATGGAACTTTAAGAACACGCTGTATATCTATTGTATTAATGGAGTTCCAATAGAGAAAATAATCCCCTGGAAACTTTGATTTTTACTGACTAGAAAACGTGTATTCTGCACAATCCTTAATTCTCATTTTAAGCCATTTTTTTTGTCTTTTTCACTAAAGCGTGAAATTAATGGGGATTTTTTCCCTCCCTTTTTTCTCCTCCAAGAGTTGATAATTCGCCCGGAAATAAAAATGGGATTTTCGGGAGGTTTTATTTTTGTCTCCCTTTGGATTTCATTTTTCTGATTTGAAAAAGAGAATAAATAAATATAAGCTTTTTAATTTTGAGCTTTCTACTTTAATATTTCAGATTATTTTTTTCTCTTCTAAAATCAAAACACAAACTGTGTTAGTGGCGGCGGCTCACTTGAAAAGAAAGAGCCCCTTCAAGTGGCACTTTGCAATTTCAAGTGGGTTCTTCACTTTTAAGAAAAGTGGACCACGTCTGTCTCTTAAGTGGCTCTTTCAAAACTTTTTTACTTGAAGAAAGTTTTAAGAGACTAGAAACTACAAGAGTGAGCGAGAATGGATGGAAATCATTTTCAGGATATCTTTCAAAATAAACTTTTTATAGTTGTTTGTAACGACGAATCTATTCTAGTCTATAACAAACGTAAAGAAAAATTTGATAAAAACTGGAATAAGGAATGATTCTAGTTTCTTAAAAAAAATTAAGAAAAGATGCAAAACTGTTTACAAATTTGGATAAACGATTCTAGTTTTTAACAAATTGTAAGAAAAAGGATCGAAATTTTTTTTATAAACTAGAATAATAATAAACAATTCTAGTTTTTAACACATTTTTAAAAAAATGATCGAATTTTGTTTTATAAACTAGAATAATAAACAATTCTAGTTTCTAATAAATTTAAAAAAAAATGATCAAATATTTTTTTTATAAACTAGAATAATAAACAATTCAAGTTTCTAACAAATTTTAATAAAAACTAGAATAATAATAAACAATTCTAGTTTTTAGTAATGTTTGAGTCTCTTCTTTAAAATTCTGCTTCTGAGTTCAATTTTTCTGGTTTTTAGGCAGCCATTTTTTGTTTGTTAACTAAAGTAGTAATTCTAAAGTTTTTGTACGAATTTGCTGATAAAATAGAAAGAAAGTTGTGTAAAATAGTAGAAAAGAACAAAAACCAAGATGATTTCCATTGGTTTCCATTATGTAATATAATAATGTGTTTTCTGATGTTGTTTGTTTCTTAAAAAAAAAGAACAATAGAAAAATGATATCAGTTTTTTGAGAAACCATTTTTGTTGCTCTTTTTTATCTTAATTCTTTTATGAATAAAAAGCGCTACAATTTACACTAAAAGTTTTGGCAATAATAAAACTCAATTGTGTGTTTATTATATACTAGAAGGGACTTTTTTTCATTTTTATTTCTATTATAGAAATAGAGAGAGAGAAAAAAAACCGTCATTTAAAGTGAGAAATTTTTGCAAAAATGAAAGATAAGAAAATAATATTCCATTATTAATTATGTTTTCTGTAAAAATGAGAAAACATCTTTTGTGTCTCCATTAAAAAAAGCACACTAAAAATATACCCATAATGCAATGCAAAACACAAAGTAGGCTTTATTAAGTAAAATCTTGAAAGTTAAGGCGCATTCACACTAGGCTGGTTTCCGAGCCGCTGGTTGCTGCTGGCTATTAGCAGCAACAGCAAGCAGCAGCTGCTTTGGGTTCACACTTGTCCAGTCACTGCTGGTATTGGCAGTGCAAGTCATCCAATCACCGTCTTGCAAAAACACAAACTCTAACAACAACCAACCCAAGCAGTGGAGTTTCAACTACCACTAGTGTCACTACTAGCAACAAAAAGTTCACACTAGATGGCAGCAGCAGGAAGGGAGTCACATGACCAGCTGGTAGCTGCTAAAGTTGGACATGTCCAACTTCAACAGCCGCTGTTAAAATCACTAGCCTGCTGGAGAAAGCAGCTGCTAGTAGCAGTTCAGACTATGCTACTAGAGTGCTACAACCAGCCAGCAGCAACCAGCGGCTGGGAAACCAGCCTAGTGTGACTGCGCCATTAGAATAAAAAAAAAACAATTCTAGTTTCTAATAAATTTTAAGAAAAATGATTGACATTTTTTATAAACTAGAATAATAAATAATTCTAGTTTCTAAAACAATCTTTAAAAAAATTATCAAAAAGTTTTTAGAAACTAGAATAAGAAACAATTCTAGTTTCTAATAAATTTTAAGAAAACTGTAATATTCATAAGTGATTGACCCTTTCTAGTTTCTAAAATACTTTCTAGTTTCTGTTAAGATGGCCATAAAACATCTCCAAGAGAAACTTGACTGTTTATTATCTTTTAAAATAAGCTTTTTTGTTTATAAAAAGTTTATTTTGAAAGATATCCAACATGGAAATACTTTAAGTGATTGAATTTTACCCCTTCTAGTTTCTAAAATACTTTCTAGTTTCTATTAAGTTTTTCTATAAAACATCTTTAGTTGACTTATAAATTGTGAATAATTTCCTATTTAGTTTTTTTGAACACCAACAAAAAATGGGTGACATTTGCCCTAAAACCACTTGGACGTTTGCCCCTTAAGGGCATTAGGGCGTGTGGTTTTAGGGCAAATGTCTGTATCCTTTAAAAAATACACATTAAAGTTAATTTTGCGTTATTTTTTTTCCCCATCCGTAGACGTTTTACCGATTCTGGAATCTAGTTTTTCGGAATTGACCGTTCAACCTGGTTCGATTGTGAGCCTCGAATGTGTGTCCAGTGGTCAACCGTTTCCTCGTTTCCATTGGACACTGGACGACACTCCGCTTCCGACTCGTGATGTCCGTTATCGAGTACGAGACTCGGTGGACGATCGGGGTAAAGTGGTGAGCAGTGTTAACATCACCGGGGTTCAAGTGACGGACAGTGGTCAGTTCACTTGTTTGGCAACGAATAAAGCCGGTTCAGTTCAACATTCGGCTAAAGTGAACGTCGTAGGTAAAGAAATTGCTCATTTTTAAATATATCTCTTTTTGTGATTGCAAACTTTTAGCGAGATATTTCGAGTTTTGTTTAAAAACTAGAAGAGTAAATGAAAAAGGGATAACAGTTATTTATGATAACATCTTTCAAATTAAACTTTTTAGAAGTAATTTCAAAAATTAATTAATTTTTTGTTAGAAACTAGAATAGCAAATAAAAGGATAAAAGTATCTTCACGATAATATCTTTCAAAATAAACTTTTCTGGTCAATTTTAAACATAAGACTGAAACAATTTAAAGTGAAATTTTGAAAAATATCATCAGAAGATTAGAAACTAGAAGAGTAATTGAAACGGATAAAAGTTATTTCTAATATCTTTCAAATTAAACTTTTTAAAAGTAGTTTTATGAAGACATTAAAGTTTTCTTAAAAACTAGAATAGTAAATGAAATAATTTTTTTTTTCATGATAATATTTTTCAAAATAAGCTTTTTTTTGTTGTCAATTTTTACGTTTGAATGAAATAATTCAAAGTAAAATTTGAAGAAAAAAAAATACTTTCATTTTGTTTCTTTGCTTTTCTAGTTTCTAACAAAACTTTTTTAATTTTTTTCTTTTCTGAATAGTTGAAAATTAAACATGTTTACGGTCCATGCTTTCTCTTACAAATGATAAACTTTAAACTATTTTTGTTGTTGTTATTTTTCTTATTTGTCTTTGGCAATTTCCTTTTAGAAAAAAAAAAAAGCTTTTCCAGTTTTTAATTTCCTGATTTTTTCCAATGAAAGAAAATCTTGATTTAAAAACTTTTTTCAATTTTAAATAGAAATCACAATTCTTTTCTTGGAGGGGAAGAAGATTTTTACCAATTTTTCTTTTCGATTTTTTGTTAAAACTAAACAACAACAAAACATTACTGTTCTTTTCTACTTTTTAATACTTTTCTACTAAATGGTAGAAAAGCTGAAAGATAAAAAAGGCAATTTTCTATATTTTTCTGACAATCATTTTTGACATATTTTTTTTCAATTCAGGTTTTTAAAGACGAGATTAAATTTTTATTGAAAAGTTTTTTTTTCTTCAAATCTTTTTTATTTTGTGGAAAAAAGCTTAAAATGAAACATTTTAATAAAACCCTTAAAAAACAGACAGAAAAAAACTGAAAGGATTTTCTAGTATTTTTTTGTTGACAAGTTGATTCATAGGTGAATTTTTTTAAAAAAAAACTTTTAAGAAGACATTGAAAGTGGGTTTAAAAACTAGAAGAGTAAAAGAAAACAGATTACGGTAAGTCACTACCTTAAGGCTAAATTTCATGTCTGAAATCTTTTAAAATAAGCTTTTTATTCGAGTTTGAAAATGGACCAACTTTAAAGTAGAACGATATTTTATAAACAATTTGTCTATAAAACGTTTATTTTGAAAGATATCGGCCATGATTAAATATCCTTAAGTGATTGAGTTTACCCGTCTAGTTTCTAAATCACTTTTAATTTGTTTTGTAGTGTTGTAAACCTCTGTTCATTTCCATCTTTCAGGGAGAAAATTAAGAGTGATTTGAAAGTGTTTTTAGAAAGCTAGAAGGGTAACTCAATCACTTAAAAGGTATTTTTTGTGTTTTTGACATCTTTTAAAATAAGCTTTTTATGTCAGTTTGAAAATGATTCAACTTTAAATAAACGATATTTTTAAGTTTTTTGGTTTATAAAAAAGTTTATTTTGAAAGATATCAACATGAAAATCAAAAGAGATTTAGGTCTTTCTAGTTTCTAAAAAAACACGTTCTAGTTTCTCTTTCATTTTGCTTTTTTGGAAGACAGAAAGGTTAAGAGTTTGATTTAGAAACTAGAAGGGTAGCTCAATCACTTAAGAGTATTTTCAATGTTCGATATCTTTCAAAATGAACGTGTTTTATTGATAAAATTTTTTATATTATTGACTTAAAGTTGGGTCATTTTGAAACTTGACACAAAAAAGCTCATTTTGAAAAATAATCAAACATGAAAATACCTAATTAAGTGATTGAGTTACCCCTTCTAGTTTTTAAAACAATAAATTTCACTTTAATTTTTTCTCTTCTGAAAGACAAAAAAATGATGAATTTTTGAAAATCACCTAAAGATCTTAAAAAATTTAATAAAAATGATGGTTAACTTTAAACTTTTTTTAAAAAAAAAACAAAACAAATTTTGTAGAGTTAAGTTTATATTATTTTTGGGTTCATTTTCTGTTTTGTTTTCGTTTGGATGTTGTTGGCCCTAAGCCTAAGGGACAAACAAAAGTCATTCATTTATAATGATAAGGAGGAGGAGGAGGAGGGAACAGGCAGTTAGAAATCGGGGAGAACTTCAGTTGGCTTCGCCCTTGTTATGACGACTGGCAATTTCTAATTGGTTGGTTATGTAGTCTGACGTCACATATCCTCCGCCCTTTTCAACGTCAAATCACACAACAAACCAGTTAGAAGTTGCCGGTCGTCATAAAAGGGGCGGAGCCAACTGAAGTTCTGTCCGATATCTAACTGCCTATGTAGGAGCTTCAATTTCATTTTAAAAATACATTTATATTAATAATAGAAGATGTTAAATTTAATGGTCTTCTTATTTCAGATGTGAATCTACTTAAAAACTAGAAAGGAAAAAAAAAAACAAGAGAAAGTTTGTTAAAAGAAAATTTCAAAAGTAGAATTTTGTAAAATGAAAAATATAATGAAATTTAGATTATTTGCTTCTTTTTCTGATATTCTCATTTAATTTAAAATAATTCTTTAATTTTATAAAATCACCATAGAAAGAAAAAAGAAAGAGGGGCTTCATAGAAAAATACTTGTGTAAATTGCACGGTAGATGGCGCCTGCAACCTCCATAGGTGTGGCCAACTCCACACGTGCCAATTAGTTGAAATCGAATGCACCCTTTTAGCCTCTTAATTATCAGAGCACGTGGACAAACTTATACCCAGAACATAATACAAGTGAAGAGAGCACGTGCACCGAAATAGCGATGACGCAATTAAAAGTTTGGCCACGTGCAAAAAAAAAAGAAGTCAGTCTGTACATTTCTATGGGAGGAGGGTTAGTGGCGCCATCTAGCGCTACATGCACAAAATAAATGATTACTTTTGCATTCTTAACTGTAGAAACAAATCAAGATAAATCACAAAAATTGCGCACAAAAAACTAGAAAATCAAAGACCAATTTTCGAAAAACACCAAAAAAATTACAAAAACTTTAGAATTAATAAGAAAAAAATGTATAAAACTTAAAAAATATAGAAAAATGTCAATAAAAGTTACTGCAAGTTTAATTATTTTCTAGCCTTTTTTTAAAAAAAAATCAAATACTGATTAATAGGGCTCGGATTTGTATGCAAAATATATAAGCAAATGTTTCTCAATCTATGGCCCCAACTGCTAATTGTGTAGTAACAATCCCCCGTTTATACCTTGTACCACACATGAGTTAAATGAATTGAAATTAAATGTGTTTAGGTGAATTATACGGAATCCAGTTAAGGACATAATGAACCAAATTAAAAATTAACTTTATTATTAATATTTTAAAATTGAAATACTTAATTAATATTTTAATGTCAATAATTTATATATTTAAGTATTAACTCAATATTTTCAGATTATTAACTGAATAAATTGAATTCGACATATTGTTGGTTTGGCCTTCACGGGGCTCTGTAGAACACGTTTATTATTTAAATGCATTTAAATTATCAGCTGTGTTTACTAGGTATTAGATATAAACCATCAATTTCCAATCTAAAAGGCTGGTCAGAGGCTAGAACATTCTAGCTGACAACTGATAGGAACCACATAGCTAGCCTCTAACCTAACCTTGATTAGAAAAAGACATAATTGCAGTTGCTCTAATGATGATGATTAATTACTTCACAAATTGACACTTGGCGGGCCACAGATTGAGAAACATTTTGCTTTTGCTATTTTGCATGAAAATCCGTGCCCAACTTAGTAATAAATTAATGTAATAAATTGTAATTTCAAGGGTGGCCATCTTTTTTTTTAGTTTGCATTACAAAAATGCCATTAGAGAAAATTGAGTTATTTTTTATATTTAAAAATGTTCTTTAAATTTTCTGGAATTCCATTCCTATTTCTATTGCATCATCACATCGTCATAATATATTTATTATTTAACTTAGTAATTATGTATGCAAATAAGAAAATATAAAGCTAAATTTTAGCATAATAATGAGTTAGAAAGTAACAACAAACACACTTTTTAATGCATAAATAGATTTTCAGCTCAAATTACTTTTGAGATTTGAAGAAAAGAAAAAGAATGAAAATAATAAAATATACTCGAGAGAGAGATTTGACTTATTTTTAGGTTAAAATCTAAAAAGGCCCTTTGCTTTTTTTTTTGTCAAAAAGGGGACCCACTTCCTCGTCTTTCAAAAGAAAAAACCGAGAGTAGACTTAATTTTTCTCGACTGGTTTTTTTTTTTCGTATTTTTAGTCAAATCCTAAGTGATTTTTAGTCGATTTAAATTTAATGCAATACGATTTTTGTTTACTGTTTTATTTGTTTTTCAATTTTTATTTCGGGGTCCTTTGGAGAGAAAAGGGGGGAGGGAGTGTAGGATAAAGAGATGGTTTTAAATGGAGGGGAAAAGGGAGGGAGAAATGTTGGTGTACATTTTGCAAAATATATGATGATGGATTTTGAAGAGTCAATTTGAATGACAACTCAAAAGTAGCTGCTGAAATCATTTTGGGGAGCTATTTTGATGGATTTTTTGTTTTCAATCACAAATTCATTGAATTGCAAAACGAGAGAGAGAGAAAGAGAGAAATACAGAGAATTGAGACGGTGAGAGTGTAAGAGAGAGAGAGAGAGTGAGAGAGAGAGAGAGAGAGAGACCGAAAGTAAAGGAGAGAGAGCGATATTGAAAGAGAATGCGAGAGTGAAAGAGAGAAAATAGCGAGTGAGAGACAAAAAGCGAGAGTGAAAGAGCAAGAGCGAGTGAGAGACAAAAAGCGAGAGTGAGAGCGAGAGTGAAAGAGAGCAAGAGCGAGTGAGAGACAAAAAGCGAGAGGGAGAGCGAGAGTGAAAGAAATAAAGAGAAAAATGAAAAATGTATTCGTTTTAAATGATTTCAAATTAATAATTGTATTTAATTTTTCTATTGTTTGAATTTGTGGTTTTTGTGTTTCAGGTCGTCCAATGATAAGACCGATGCCAAACATGTCAGCCGTGGCCGGTACCACAACACAGATTATTTGCCGCGTTTTGGGTTATCCAATCCACAGTATCACTTGGGAAATGGGTGAGTTTCGTTTTCAATTCTCAAATATTTGTTCTGTTTTATTTTCGACTTTCAATGAGAAGTTGAATGACCGTTAGAAACTAGAAGAGTAAATCAAAGAGAGAAATCTTTTTATGATTTTTGATATCTTTTAAAATAAACTTGTTGTGGAAGTTTTTTTTTAAAGTGTCAACTTATGCGGTATATTCCCGCATTGCCGTGAGAAGACAGGCAATTAGAAATCGGGACGAGCTGAAGTTGGCTCCGCCCTTTTTATGACGACTGGCAACTTCTAATTGGTTTGTTAATTGTGTGGTTCGACGTTGAAAAGGGCGGAACATGTGACGTCAGACTAGATAACCAACCAATTAGAAGTTGCCGGTCGTCATAACAAGGGCGGAGCCAACTGAAGTTCATCCCGTTTTCTAATTGCCTGTTTTTTGGGTACATGCAATTAGAAAACGGTATGAACAGAAGTCGGCTCCGCCCTTTTTATGACGAATGGCAACTTCTATTTGGTTTGTTGTGTCGTTCGACGTTGAAAAGGGCGGAGCATGTGAAGTCAGACTCCATAACCAACCAATTAGAAGTTGCCGGTCGTCATAAAAAGGGCGGAGCCAACTGAAGTTCTTCCCCGAACCGTTGACATTCCTCAAAATGGGGAATTTTAACTCTGCAAACTTCCAAAAATGAATTGCACGAGACCTGGAGCTAAAAAGACGAGATTTGTTATGTTTGCATTGTCTGTTAGCTCTGGGACGACAACAATGCCCTCATTTCCGGTGTGCCATTACCAGAGTGGTGAATTTTGACAATATTGCAACTTTAGAAAAATCCATTGTCTTATTTCTTGTTTTCGCTCCATTACTCTTTAGAGGGGGGGGGGGGGGGGGTTGTTTAATGACCATGTTAATATGGTTTTTTGGTTAATGTGTTCACTTAAGAACAGAGATAATGTGGTCCTATCTTTTTCTCACTAAAAATGTCGTCTTTTTTCTTATCTTTTTCCGGTTTTCTGAGGTTTTTTTTTTAAAAACATGAATGTTTTAAGAAACAAACAATGGCTGACCTTCTTTTTTTCATTTTTAGAAACACATTTTTCTCTTACCATATTTCATAAATGTTTTGTTTTTGAGATAAAACTGTTTTTTTTCTTTTAAAGAAGAAGGAATAATAATTAAAATAGTTAACAGTGAAACTACAATAATTATCAGAATTTTGAATCCATTTTTGTTTTATATTTTAAGCTTTTTTCTTGAAAGTTTTTAAGGCCCCGATCAACGCCCCAAACTGACAAAAAGAAGCCAGAAACTCAATGTTTACAAAACAAATTGGCAACAATTCTAGAACATTTCTGCGACTTTTGTGTTTTGTTTTGTCTGCAATGAATTTTCTAGAGAAATTTCAACACATTTTTAAAACAAAATGTAAAACTTTGAAGATATTTCAAGAATTTTCTGAAATAAAATTTTGAAAAAAATTTCAAGAATTTTCTGAAATAAAATTTTGAAGAAAATTTCAAGAATTTTCTGAAATAAAATTTTAAAATTTTGAAGAAATTTCAAGAATTTTTTGAAATAAAATTTTAAAATTTTGAAGAAATTTCAAGAATTTTTTGAAATAATATTTTAAAATTTTGAAAATATTTCAAGAGTTTTCTAAAATAAAATTTTGAAGAAATTTCAAGAATTTTCTGAAATAAAATTTTAAAATTTTGAAGAAAATTTCAGGAATTTTCTGAAATAAAATGTAACATTTTGAAGAAAATGTTTTAAGATTTTCAAAATAAATTGTAAAATATAATAAAATTAATTTTCAAATTTTAACACAAGTTGTAGAAAATTTTTAACATTTTATAAAAAAAAATTAACAAAAAATGAAACAATTTTAATATTTATTAAAATTAATATAAATCAACATTTTAAAAGAAAAATTATTTTTCCAATTTAAAAATTATTTATAGTAATTTAATAATTAAATATTTTGGAATAATTTCAACATTTTCTGGAGAAAATGAAGAAAATTTGAAATTTTTTTAAAAAAGAAATTTCCAATTTAGGCACTTTACACATTGCCTAAAACACTAGTCAATCCACAGATAAAACTGTAAATTGCTTGTGTCTTACGCCACAATGCCTGAAAATTGTGCCAAAAAAAAGTAAATTTTTAATGTTATTTATATGCAGATTAAAACCAACACTTGAATTAAGTTTGTAATTTTCGCCGCCGTTCATTTGATCGTTTTCTCAGTTCGTCGCCAACCGTTCTCAACCTTTCACTGTGTTTCTTATGTGATTGTGAGCCAGTGATTGCCCTTTGAAATTAAAGGTTGAGAATCGTTGGCGACAAAATGATACAAATATAGCCTGATAGGCGGCGAAATGAAGGAATCACGTATTTTTTAATACATTTTCGTGTTTCGCTTCAATTATTCAGGGCAAATGTGTTGATGAGAAACATTAAATTTTTTTCCATGGGCTTTTTTTTATATTTTGGGGTCGAGAACTTCGATTAATGAAAATTGCATCTTTTTTCAGGGGGTAAGGGGAGGGGAAGTTGTAATTTCCTGACTGCGTGGTTGGAATTCATAAATTTTAGGCTTGTAATTTGGCCCTTGTGTCATATTATACATATTTTTTCATGCTTTTTTTTTTGAGAAAAAAATACAAAAAGAAGAAGAAAATCGGTTTTCACCTTGTTTTACTTCTTCCAATGTAAACAAAAAAAAGTTCCCATTTATTATTTAATGTTCAATTAAAAGATATGAGATGTTTTAAACAATTGAAAATTATCTCTTTTTTTCTTTTTCGGTTAACTTGGTTTTATGTTTTTATAACCGTTGTAATTAAAGTCGAAAAGCGCTGACCGATCCTGGTCGGTTAGGACCTGGCAGAGTGAGTCGGCAACCCGGGCTCTCAAACAGCCGAACCGCGTGGTCAAAAGTGGGTTCACTTTGGTTAAAACTGGCCACGGTCTTAATAGGTTGAGAACGGGTAAAAAGTTTACTCCCTCGGGGCGTAAACGCCGGGAGCATCGATGACTTAATTACTTTCTGACTTAAAATCCCAAAATCAAGCCATATTCCAGTTGGAACTTTTAATTTGAACCCTCTGAATTAGGAATAGAGTTCAATTTGAAGTTCAAAGTGCAAACCTCCAACTTAAATAACCGGAACCCTGTTTAGAGGATTAAACTTCCCCATTTTACAGGAGAAAACTTTGCACTTGAACTCAAAAATTCCAGAAGAAAACTTAGCACTTCAACAGGAACCCCGTTTAAAGGATTCAAGTGCTAAGCCTGACGTTAAAGGAGAAAGCTTTGCGCGTAAACCTTCCACTCGAACCCTGTTTAGAGAGTTCAACTTGTAGTTCAAAGTGCAATTACAAAAATTTAAAAAGAAAACTTTACAATTTAACCAAAACCCTGTTCGGAGGATTCAAGTTGAATTTCAAGTGCTAAGGACTACGTTTAAAAACGAAAACTTGGCACTTAAACTTCAACTGGAACCCTGTAAGTGCAAACCCCAAATTTAAGAAGACACTTTTGCACTTGAACTTCATCTGGAACATGGTTCCAGAGTTCAAGTGCAAACTCAAAGAAAGATTCAAGAAGAAAACTTAGCACTTCAACAGGAACCCCGTTTAAAGGATTCAAGTGCTAAGCTCTAAGTTAAAGGAGAAAGTTTTGCACTTAAACCTTCCACTGGAACCCTGTTTAGAGGGTTCAACTTGTAGTTCAAAGTGCAAATCCAAAAATTTAAGAAGAAGAATTGGCATTTTAACCGTAACCCTGTTCGGAGGATTCAAGTTGAATTTCAAGTGCTAAGGACTAAGTTTAAAAAACGAAAACTTGGCACTTGAACTTTCAACTTTTGAACCCTCTGAATTACGGTTCGAACTGAAAAAAAAAACGATGTTAAAATTGTTCTCAGCAAAACAGTGTTTTATGTTGGATTCCTACTTAGAGGGTTCAAGTTGAAGCCCCAAGTGTTAAGCTGAAACTCTAAACAGAAACATGACAAATTATTTCAGGGTTTAATTTCTATTTAAAAAAAGTTTATTTTTAAAGATCTATGAAAATATGTTTTAAGTGTGATGATTCAGTTACTCTTCTAGTTTCTAAGTTTTCTTTTTTGATTGTATTACACAGCTGGGACCTCATTACCGACCAATAGGCGCCAACAAGTGTTAACTAACGGGACGTTATTCATTCATGACGTCAGCAAATCACTTGATGAAGGCGTTTATAAATGTGTGGCTAAAAGTCCGCAAGGTGAATCGGCCTCTCGGACAGTCACCGTCACTGTGCTCGGTGAGTACGGTGTAGGAGTGTCTATCACCCCCCCCCCCCCCCCCCCCCCCTTCTCCTCCATTAATTAATCAAATTAATTTAATTTGTTTTTTTTGTGGGTGTGGTGGGTGTCTTTAGTTCCTCCATTGATTGATCCTTTCACATTTCCCCGTCTTTTGTACGAGGGAATGAGAGCTCGCATCTCGTGCGTGGTGACCGAAGGCGATTTTCCGATCGCCTTCAGTTGGCTCAAGGACGGTCACTCCATTTCGGCCAATCTCGACGTGACCATTCGTCAAGATGACCACTTCTCCAGTTCCATCACATTTCCCAGTATTACACCTCTTCATTCGGGCAATTATTCTTGCATTGCTCGGAACACGGCGGCAACCGTCAACTACACGGCAACTCTTATCGTCAATGGTACATTTTATTAGAAAATTGACATTGATTTTTTTTTTATAATCACGATGGGATCAAGAGCGGATTTATATGCACGGAACATCGCATTAAAATGCTTGAAAAATATGAGTAATGAGTAGGGCTCGGATTTTTATGCAAAATATCAAGCAAATTGTTTCTCAATCTGTGGCCCGAGTGCCAGTTACGAAGTCATCATCATCATTAGATCAACCAACAATTATGTTGTTTTTTCTTTCTAATAAAACACTGGTTAGAGGCTAGAACTCTCTAGATGGCAATTGATAGTAACCAGACATCTAGTCTCTAACTAGCTTTTTTATTATTAGAAAAAGCATGATTTCTTCACAATTGGCATTTGGGGCCACAGATTGAGAAACACTTGCTTGATATTTTGCATAAAAATCCGAGCCCTAGTAATGAGAAGATATATTTTTTGTAAAAATTAATAATTTTATTTAATAGAAATTTTTAAAAATTAATATTTTTTCGATTATTTTTTAAGAATATTTTTGAAAAATAGAAATTATGACAAAATAATTTGTGAATTTCTACAAAAATTTGTAAAATTAAAATTAATTTCAGTCTAAATTAAATATACAATAAGTGAATTATTCTAAAAATTGATAAATTAAAAGTGAAAAATATAAAACAATTAAACAATTATGAATAAATTACAAATTTTCTTAATTTAAATTAAAAGCAAAAATAATTAAAACAATTTGATTTTTGATTTTAATTTTTATTTTTTCATAATTTTTGTTTTTTATTTTTCACTTTTAATTTATCAATTTATAGAATAATTCACTTAATTTATATTTAATTTAGAATTAAATTAATTTTAATTTTTCAATTTTTTTCTTCAATTTTTTTTATATTTTTAAAAAATATTCATTCATTTTTTTTAACTTAATTTGAGATTCATATTTATATAAATTCAATTATTTTAGTAAATATTTTATTTTGTGCGATTTTGTCTCGTTTTCAGTTCCTCCTCGATGGTTGATTCAACCTTCGGACCAATCAACTGCCTTTCATTCAACTGTTTCGTTCGATTGTCGAGCGGAAGGAACTCCGACGCCGAAAATCACTTGGAAAAAAGCCTGGGGGGAAAGTAAGTCTCCAACACCTTCTTCTTCTTCGTAACTGATTTATGGACAAAAAACTCTAATAAAAGCAATTATTGGTGCACCTTCTAGTTTTTAAATGGCAAATCAAAAACTCTGAACCTTAACCTAATAATAGGCCTACACGTAACACAGGAAGATCGAAACACGAAATATTTTTTCTAAAAATCTAAACAACTTAGTGGAAATGAATGAAATTTTCCTTAAAAACTAGAAAACACATCCACAAACATTAACCCTAAGAGTAAGTTTTCTTGCATCTTCTAGTTTTTAAATGGAAAATCAAAAACCAAAGGTATCTCATTGAAATATGAAATATTTTTTAAAAAACTAAACAGATCTGTGAAAATGAATAAAATTTTCATTAAAAACTAGAAAACACATCCGCAAACATTAACCCTAAAAGGAAAATACCAATGTACTTTCTAGTTTTTAAACGGAAAATCAAAAACCGCTTTCTAAAAATTAAACAGCTCAGTGGAAACGAATGAAATTTTGCAAGAAAACTAGAAAAGACATCTCATAATATTCTAACTTACTAAAGAGGAAATTTCAGTGTACCTTCTAGTTTTTAAATAGTAAATTAAAAACCCGTAAATCTCAACGAAAAGAAACTAGAAAACATTTGTTCAAAGTTTCTCTTAATTTTGCTTCAGTAAAAAACACTTAACGTAAAAGACTGGAATAAAGAATTTTATGGCTTATTTTTTTAGGCCCAACTTTGAAGTGAAAATCAAAATTTAAACAATTTTTGAAATTGCCATAATAATTATTACTTTATTTTTGATTTTGTACAAATCACATCAGGAAAAAAAACAGAAACAAGAAAAAAAAAATGAGAGGAGAAAACGTCGATCAAAAATGTTGTTGTAAAAACAACAGTTGTTAAAATAACGATCGATTTTCTGTCATTTTTACCAACAAAATCACCCAAAATTCATTTTTAGATGGATATGTCTATCTTATAGCTAAATATGAAAACAAAATCAGTCATTTTACACTTTGACTCTCTCTTGCCTGATGATAGTCAGTGTGCAAGATTGACCAGTATTGTATTTATGTTTAAATTTGCACTATTGATTAGTAATTATGTAAAATGCCTTGATTATCTCCACATTGACTAGCCAAAATAAAGCGTTTTTTTCCCTCGCTAGTCAATATGCAAGGTTGACTAGACTTGTAGTTATGTTTCAATTTTGACTAGTCAATGTGGAAGAAACAAGTCATTTTGCATAATTACTAATCAATAGTGCAATATTTATTGGTAATTGTGCAAAATGACTTGTTTCTTCCACATTGACTAGTCAAAATTAGCTTTTTATTTCTCGCTAGTCAATGAACAAAGATTAACAACTAGTTAGTTGTGTTTCAACTTGCACTACTGATTAGGAATTGTGCAAAATGACTTGTTTCTCTTCACATTGACTAGCCAAAATGAGATTTTTTTCTTGAAAGTCAAAAGTGCAATATTGACCAAGCTTGTATTTATGTTTCAATTTGCACTATTGATAAGTATTTGTACAAAATGACTTGAAAGTCAGCTTTTCTCTCTCTCTCTCTTTCTCTCTCTTTCTCTTTCTTTCTCTCTCTCTTTCTCTTTCTTTCTCTCTCTCTTTCTCTTTCTTTCTCTTTCTCTCTCTCAAGTCAATGTGCAAGATTGCCAATTTGTATTCATGTTTCAATTTGCACTATTAATTAGTAATTGTGCAAAATGACTTATTTTCTCGACTTTGACTTGATTTTTCAATTTTGACTAGCCAAAGTCAGCTTTTTCTTTCTCTAGTCAATGTGAAAAATTTACAACTAACTATATTTGTGTATCAGTTTGCACTATTGATTATTAATTATGTAAAATGCCTTGATTTTCTCCACTTTGACTAGCCAAATTGAGGTCTTTTGTGAATGATGATGTTATTTGTGACTTTTATTTTTAGGTCTCAGCCCTTTTTTGGTTTCAGTTGCAATTTCCATTAAGAATATTAGCTTTAATATTAGAGGAGGGGGGGAGGGGGAGGGGGCATCTTCCTATAATACATTATGTATAATTTATATGTCTATTGATGTTTCATTTTGAATTTTAATAGGCTCCTCCCCTCCCCCCTTTCTAGCCCTCTATTTTTGTTGTTAAAAAACGAAATTCACTCCCACAAGACAAGGCGCCTGTAGACAGCTTAAGAATTTTTTTGGCTCCGCCCTTTTATGAGCGTCAGACCAAATATCAACCAATTAGAAATGAAAAGGGCGGTGTATGTGTGACATCGGATCCAGTAACAAACCAATTAGAAATTGATGACGCTCATAAAAGGGGCGGAGACAAAGAAATTCTGAAGCTGTCTACAGATGCCTGTCCCACAAGTGGTTGGATTTGTGGTTCATTTTTTTTTTTAACAAAAAATAAATTCTCTCTCCGCCTATTTTGTTGATAATTTCGAAGAAGCTTTTATTTAAATAACTTAAACTACATTTCTAAACCTAATTAATCTATAATTCTCTCTCTCTTTATCTGTTTGATTTCCATGAAAACGAATTCGTTCTAAAAGTAATCGTTAAATTTGTTTGAGATATCGGAATGGTGCAAGTAAAATGTCTTATTTTATCTCTCTGTTAATTCTGTGTCTCATTTTGAGGACCCGAAATTTAGAAGTGATTCTATAGAAAGTGTTTTAGAAACTAGAAGGGTAACTCAATCACTTAAAAGGATTTTTTATGTTGATATCTTTCAAAATAAACTTTTTTTTTAAGAACATTAATTTAAAAAGTATTGTCTCCTTAACGTTGAGTCATTTAAACATTTCTCAATCTGACATTAAAAGTTTATTTTGAAAGATATGTATGTCAAACATGGAAAATACCTTTAAGTGACTGAGCTATCCTTCTAGTTTTTAAAACACTGTTGTTTCTATTCATTTTGATCCTGAAAGACAGAACCTAGGAAGTATTTTAGAAACTAGAAAGTGTTTTTAGAAAAACTACAAAATGTTTTAGAAACTAGAAAATGTTTTAGAAACTAGAAAGTGTTTTAGAAACTAGAAAGTGTTTTAGAAACTAGAATGTTTTAGAAAAAACTAGAAAATGTTTTAGAAAAAACTAGAAAGTCTTTTAGAAAAAACTAGAAAGTGTTTTAGAAAAAAAAACTAGAAAGTCTTTATAAAAAAACTAGAAAGTGTTTTTATAAAAAAAACTAGAAATTGTTTTAGAAAAAAACTAGAAAGTGTTTTTGGAAAAAAACTAGAAAGTGTTTTTGGAAAAAAACTAGAAAGTGTTTTTAGAAAAAAACTAGAAAGTGTTTTTAGAAAAAAACTAGAAAGTGTTTTTAGAAAAAACTAAAGTGTTTTAGAAACTAGAAGGGTAGCTGAATCATTTCAGGCTATCTTTCAAAATAAACATTTTTTAAACAAAAACTAAAAATATTGTTTAGTTTAAATTAAAGTTGGGTCATTTTCAAACTGATATAAAAAGCTTATTTTAAAACAGGTCAACATAAAAATACTCTTTAAATGATTAAGTTACCCTTCTAGTTTCTAAAACACTTTCAAGTCACTCGTAATTTTCTCTCTGAAAGATGTGAATGAACAGAGTTTGAGGTTTACAACACTACAAAAAAAAATAAAAGTGATTTAGAAACTAGAAGGGTAAAAAGGGATATCTTTTAAAATAAATTTTTGATGTTAAGCGTGATTCCAGTCTTATTTTAATTTCTGAACATACCGATTTTGATATGTGTTAACAACTATGTATTAATTTGAAATATGGTGCATATTTTACAATTTGAAAGATAATTTCACTTTGAAAATGAGTGCGCCGTTTTATCCGCGCCGCGCCGCCACCTTTCTAATACCTAATGTCTCTATGTACCGTATATTATACATAATATAATAATATTGACTTAATTGGACGTTAAGTCAAGTCTGCGGTTTTTTTCATTTATCTTTTCTCCCTTTGAATATTCAAAAACCAACCAATTGCTTTTGGTTGCATTAATTATATTGCTCTCTATCTATCTATCCATCTATCTTTGTGTATTTCGGTGCCTAATTAATTTAATGGCTAATAATAATCTAAGAGCTTCATCATTATTTATATATCTCTCTCTCTTTCTGTCTATTTTGCCATTTTGCTATTTCATCATTAAACCAAACGAGAAAGAGAGAGAGATAATGAGGAAGCGAGACTAGAGAGAGAGAGAGAGAGAGAGAGAAAGCGCTAGAAAGGGAGAGAGCTAGAAAGAGTTAGAGAAAGCGCTAGAGAGAGAGCTAGAAACAGAGAGAGAGAGAGAGGGAGCGAGCTAGAGAGAGAGAGAGAGGGAGCGAGCTAGAGAGAGAGAGAGAGAGAGAGCGAGCTAGAGAGAGAGAGAGAGCGAGCTAGAAAGAGAGAGAGAGAGCTAGAAAGAGAGAGAGCGAGCTAGAAAGAGAGAGAGCGAGCTAGAAAGAGAGTGAGAGAGTAAGCGCTAGAGAGAGAGCTAGAAAGAGTTAGGGAAAGCGCTAGAGAGAGCTAGAAAGAGAGAGCCAGAAAGAGAGAGAGAGCTAGAAAGGGAGAGAGAGAGCTAGAAAGGGAGAGAGAGAACTAGAAAGAGAGAGAGAGATAATAATTGGTTGATTTAAAGAGAACATTTTTGTGGTTTTCTATATTTCTACACATTTTCAAAGAAATTCAAGTACTTATTTTTACAGAAGCATCTTTTAATAGAAATTCAAAGTTTATTAAATTATTAGATACTAGAAATGTGAAGGAATTGAATAATCGCTTTTTTATGACGACATCTTGTAAAATAAAACTTATATAACATTTTGAAAATGACAAAAAAAAAGTTATTTAAACTTTTATGGAAAATATGTTAATTTTTAAACTGACATTAAAAACTTATTTTAAAAAATGTCAAATATGGAAAAAAATAGCCATAATTGACGAGTTACCCTTCTAGTTTCTAAAACACTTCAAAGTTTGCACCCGAAAGACAGAAAATAATCCGAAGTCGAAGGACATTTACACTTTTAAAACTAGTTTTAATGGTATTTTTTTTCTTCCTAATTTCAATTTTTAGGACGCGGTCCCGAGGATTATCGTGACGTCACTCAGTCCAGTAGTAATGCGAGAGTGTTGGTCAATAACACTTTGTTACTAGAAAGGGTGACCGAACAGGACGAGGGTTATTATTTGTGCGATGCCAATAACGGAGTCGGAACTGGTCTTAGTAAAGTTATCTACTTAACAGTTCATGGTGAGTTAATTTCTTAATTAAGAGAACTACTTTAATTAAATTGTTCTATAAAATGTCTAGTCAAAATCGGCCAAAATTAAAGCCGTTTAAAATGCTCTTAAAAAGGCCTCAAGTGGTCTCAACTTTGTTCTCAGAAATCTCAAAAAGCTTCAAAATTAATGTATTTAAGAATTTTTAAAATTAGAAGAAAAAAATGAATGAAAAAAATGAATGAAAAACTTGTTTTATTTCAAAAACGTACGGAGCCCTGTAAAGGACAGGCGAGATTTTTTTTTTTAAATCTCGACATTTCGACTTTAATCTTTTTTATTCAGTCATGTTAATTATGCCATGTTGTGCGCACCATACTCTTAATAATTAAATTATTGCTGCTAAAAGAGGGCGCTTGCAATAATTTCATTATTAAGAGTAGGGTGCGCCAAACATGGCATAATTAACAATGGCCGAATAAGAGATTAAAAGTCGAAATGTCGAGATTTTTTAAAAAAAATCTCGCATGTCCTTTATAGGGCTCCGTATAAAAACGGCCAAAAATCGAAATATTTTTAAAAGCTCTAAAAGCCCTCAGAAGACTTCAAAAGGCCTTAGTAGTTCCAAAACCTAGAAAAACAAAGTACAAAGATTCACAAAAGTACAAACATGATTTTTCACCATTTTTTCGAATTATAAAAATACTTTTATAATTCGAAAAAATGGTGAAAAGGCCTAAAAAGGCTTCTGGCTCAACTGGCCACAGTCGTCCCCAAAAAAGCTTATTAAATTACAAAGATTTGAGAATTTTGAAAATTAAAAGCAAAAACAATTTTAGACTTTTAAAAAAAAACGGCCAAATATCGAAAAAAAAAAAAATACAAAAATCCTCTTAAAAATGTCTCAAGATGACTCATAAGGCTCTTAAAAATCCCAAGAATTTAGAAAACAACGAAATATGCTTAAATGCTCTAAAGGGCCTCAGGAGAGCTGAAAGGGCCTTAAAAGTCCCACAAAGCAAAAAAAAAATTGGAAAAATGGTGAAAAATCATGTCGTTGCTTTTTTTTTTTCAAAAACGAACAAAAAAAAATACAACAGGCCTTAAAATTCTCAAAAAGCTTTAAAAAGACAAAATTTGAAGAATTTTTAAATTTAGAATGTTTGTTAAGAATGCAAATAGATCATTTATTTTGTGCGTGTAGCGTTAGATGGCGCCAATAGCCCTCCTCCCATAGAAATGTACTGACTGAGTTCCGTTTTTTGTCACTTGGCAAACTTTTAATTGCGTCATCGCTATTTCTCTACACGTGCTCTCTTCTTCACCTATATTGCTTTCTGGGTGTAAGTTTGGCCACGTGCTCTGATAATTAAGGTTGTTTTGGACGCTTTTAGAGGGTAAAAAGGGTGCATTCGATTTCAACTAATTGGCGACAAGTGTAGTTTGGCCACCTATTGCAGGCGCCATCTACCGTGCATTTACACAAGTATTTTTTTCTATTGAGCCCCTCTTTAATGCTCGATAAAGCACCGCAGGGAGAGCTGAAGCTTGAATGGGCCTCAGAAATCGCAACAACAAAAAAACAGGCATCTGTAGACAGCTTCAGAATTTCTTTGGCTCCGCCCTTTTATGAGCATTATCAATATCTAATTGGTTTGTTACTGGGTCTGACGTCACATGTTCCGACCTTTTTATTTCTAATTAGTTGATATTGGGTCTGATGCTCATAAAAGGGCGGAGCCAAAGAAATTCGGAAGCTGTCTACAGAACAGGCATTTAGAAATCGGGACGAACACAAGTTGGCTCCGGCCTTTTTTATGACGACCGACAACTTCTAATTGGTTTGTCGTGTAGTTCGTCGTTGAAAAGGGCGGAGCATGCGACGTCAGACTACATAACCAACCAATTAGAAGTTGCCGGTCGTTATAAAAAGGGCGGAGCCAACTTCTGTACGTTCCGATTTCTAATTGCCTGTTAAATTCGCTCCTTGAACTTTAGAGATCTAAGGGCGTGGCCACGTGAATTCACGTAACTCCATCTAGTGGCATCATTTGTAATTCTAATAAAACACTAATGGTAACACCTTAACCTAACAGGTTGTTAGAATTAGGTGAAAACTTCAGTTGGCTCCGCCCTTGTTATGACAACCGGCAACTTCTAATTGGCTTGTTATGAAGTCTGACGTCACATACTCTGCCCTTTTCAACGTCAGACTTCATAACCAGCCAATTAGAAGTTGCCGGTCGTCATTAAAAGGGCGGAGCCAACTTATGCTAATCCCGATTTCTAATTGCCTGTGTCTACAGGTGCCTGTCAACAAAAAAACGTCCAAAAAAAATACAGTTGCAAAATGCAAGATTAGTGTAAGCGGATGTTTATGCTTTTCTGCATCAATTATTGTTTTATATGTAGAACAATGGAGTTTTATTTCAATGCAGTACTTATTATGACAATAAGTTTTGTCTTATTGTTATTTTTTTATCTGTTGTGTATTTTATTTAGAAAATATGGTATTGTTTATATTATAATATAATGTTGTTGCTCAAAATACAAAAACAACAACTCTGTCACAATCTACAAATTCTATTTAATGTGTGACGATGATAACACTTTTCTTTTGTTTTTTTGTTTTAAGTTTTAATTCTTCTTTGAAGAGAAAAACCCCTAACTTTTTTTTATTTTCTCTTTCTCTCCATTTAACTTAGTTATTTTTTAATTACTTTTATAGATAAAAACACCTCTGATTGAATATATTTCTTAAAACTCTTCTTTTCATTAAAACTTTTTTTTTTGCAAACGAATTTTATTTTGGTACATTTTTTTTGTTCTTCTAGTTTTTAACACATTCCATTACAGTAATTGTAATTTTTATAAGTAATGTCTCTCTCTCTCTCTCTATATATATATATATATACAGTATATATATATATATATATATATATATATATATATATATATATATTTATTACAAAACGTTTATTTTTTAAAATGTCTCCAGAAGTGAAATGAAGAGAAAATTAAACGTGTTGTATACCTAGTACACACACACAGCTGATAATTTAAACGCATTTAAATAATAAACGTGTTCTACAGAGCCCTGTGAAGGACAAACAAACAATATATCGAATTCAATATATTCAGTTAATTAATCTGAAAATAATTTAGTTAATACTTAAATATATTAACTATTGACAAAATATTGATTTAGTACATATATTAGTACAAATATTGATTTATTTCAATTTAAAATATTAATAATAAAGTCAATTTTTATTTTGGTTCATGTCCTTAACTGGATTCCGTATAATTCACCTAAACACATTTAATTTGAATTCATGTGTTTACTATGTATTATACCTAGTACTCACACACATCTCATAATTTTAATGCATTTAAATAATAAACGTGTTCTACAGAGCCCTGTGAAGGACAAACAAACAATATGTCGTCGAATTCAATTTATTCAGTTAATTAATCTGAAAATATTGAGTTAATTAACTTAAATATAATTTATATAAACTATTGACATTAAAATATTGATTTAGTATTTCAATTTTAAAATATTAATAATAAAGTCAATTTTTAATTTGATGTTCATGTGTCCTTAACTGGATTCCGTATAATTCACCTAAATACATTTAATTTAAATTCATTTAACTCATGTGTGTACAAGGTATTAGAAACTAGAAGAGTTAAAACTAAATTAGACGTGATTTTTAGAAGAAATTGAATGTGTTTTTAAAAACTAGAAGAGTTTTAATGTTTTTTTTTGTTTTTTTGAAAGTATAAATATGGCGGCTTCCTCTGAACTCTGGTTATTACTTGCTTTTATTTAACTTCATAATTTGTTTGTTTGTCAACCGCCGCCACCTTCTGAAATATATTTTGAAAATATAATTTTCACTGCAAGGAATTGAACCCGTGACCAAGTTCACCAACATAACCACGGGCTGAGATACAAACCACTACACCAACAAGACAAGAACAGATTATATTTTGTTTTTTCTACTTTTTAGACCTTTTTTTTTTAATAAAAGCGAGTATCACAAAAACAAACATGTTTTTGTTTTCATTTTCTTGTTTTCTGACTTTTAAAAGCAAAGTCGAAGCTTGAAAGTGATTTATAAACTAGAAGGGAAACTCAATCACTTACTGGTATATTTTCATGTTGTGTCTTTCAAAATAAGCGATATTTTTTAATGTTTTATTTTTAATTTCAAACTTATATAAAAAGTTCTTTTTGAGCTACCGTTCTAGTTATAGAAAAGAATACTCACACTCCATCACTCAATGATAGACATCTTTCAAAATAAACCTTTTATGTCAGTTTGACAAAAGACCCAACTTTAAACAGATGTTATTTTTTTAATTTTTGTCTTTCTAAAAAGTTTATTTTGAAAAAGATATCATTATTAATATACTGTTAAGAGATTCAACTACCCTTCTAGTTTCTAACACAGATTTAATTCCATTCTGAATCTTGCTCGTGAAAAGGCAAGATTAACCAGAGTTCCCAAAACCACCTGTTCATAAAACATATTAAACTTTGAAAATATATGTTAATGAGGAGATATTTTGATCCCATTTATTTACTCTTCTAGTTTCTAACAAAACTTTTAATTTCTTCTTAAAATTAATCTAAGAAGTTTAATTTGAAAGATAATTATCATAAATAACTTTTTTTTTTCTTTTCATTTACTTTTCTAGTTTCTAACAAAAATTTAATTTCTACTTAAAATGAATTCTAAAAAAGCTTATTTTGAAAGATAACATTTGAGCTATTAATTTGCTATTCTAGTTTGTATTTTTGTTCGTTTAAATAATTGTTTCTTAAAACATTTTAATAAAATTTAATAATTTTTTCGTCTTATTTTTTTAGCTGCTGCGTATTTTGACACTAAAATGACCAGTCAGAATGCTCGATGGGGTCATTCTGCCCACTTGACCTGTGTGGCCAAAGGTGACATGCCCATCTCCATCAGTTGGACCTCGAATGGACTTACTGTAGACACCAATCAGAATCCAAGGTAGAAAAGAAATAACTTCTGATTGTGTTTGAAGCTTTTATTATTATATTACATTGTGGGTGCATTCGGAAACTGAAGAAAAAAAAAGCTGTTTTATGAAAAAAAGCAGAAAAGTAGCGTCCATTTGGGTCCGGGAACTATGGGTCTTATTCCAATGGTTTGTAAGTCAAAGATAACTTTGTATTAAAAAATATTCATGAGTTTAGCTCTAGCTTTGACTTAGCAATCATTAAGAGTTCGATATTATATGCTAGCTCCGCCCACTTTTGTTTTTCTCAAGAAAGCAAGTAATCTAATCCATCATATTTTGTTTTCTCGAGAAAATTAAATCGAGTAGGATGACCTTGAGTGTGCAAATATAACGTAAAGAATATAATGATGTGGGCTTCGTATTCTCAAAATGGCATCATCTTTAAGATGCTTTTTATGGCCTCGTATTTGAGTAGAAAATGGCACAAACAAACACATTCGGAAATGCGTTTAAAGAATTGTTCAGATTCTTAGAAGATGGAGCAAAATCGGCTATTATTATAAGCTTTTAGTTTCCGATTGCACCCTTCAGGAATCGTTTATAAGTTTGAATACAGTGGCCTTCAGTGGTCAATACAAACATTTGCATAATTTAAAAGATGTTTTTTATGAGAAAAACTAGAAAGTGTTTTAGAAACTAGAAGAGTAGCTCAATTATTTAAGGACACATTTTCATGTTTATATCTTTCAAAATAAACTTTTTATTTTGAAAGATATGTCAAACATGAAGTGTGGTAGTGCTACCCTTCTAGTTTCTAAAACTTTTTTTTTGAAGTTTCGCTTAAATTTTGCTCTTTCTGAACGACATAATTCTCAAGTGTGTTGGTCATTTTTATATATTTTAATTTTGTATTGTCCAGATTTACAATACGTGAACGCAAAAGGTCAAATGCTTTGGAATCGGAACTAATTGTGACCAAAGTCCAGCGAACGGACACTGGAATGTTTAAGTGTTTGGCCAGCAATGCATTTGGTCAAGACGAGACAATTGTTTCTCTCGTTGTTCAAGGTAAACAGAATCAATAATTATTATTTTACATTTTTTAAAATCTTAAAATTTGCATGTTGGAAAAGAAGGATTTTTATAATAAGTGGTGGTGGGCTGGGAGGGGCTAGGTGGGTGTTCTGGGAGGGGCTAGGTGGGTGTTCTGGGTGGTGGGCTGGGAGGAGGAGGCTAGGTGGGTGTTCTGGGTGGTGGGCTGGGAGGAGGAGGCTAGGTGGGTGTTCTGAGTGTGGTGGGCTCGGAGGAGGCTAGGTGGGTGTTCTGGATGTGGTGAGGGGGGGGGGGGGTGAGAGGAGTCATTAAATGTCTATGAATTTATCTCCGAATTTTAAAGTCGTTTAGGCGGGAGATGTTTACTTTTTTTTTATTATTCACGATCTTCTATTTTGATAAAAAAAAGTCAAGAGATAGTAAAAAATATGAAATCGTAGATATTACTATAAATACAGTATGTTTAAAAAATAACGACTTTATAAAGTGAATCATGAAGAATTGTGCAAGTAAAACGTCTTATATATATTTAAAGATAAATTGGGTGCAATCGGAAACTTTGAAGTTTTATTTTCTTATGATTAGAGTTCGGATTTTCACGCAAAATGTTTCTCAATCTGTTGCCCCAAGTGCCAATTGTCGAGTAATCAACTACTCATCATCAGTAAGAACAACTGCAATTATGCTTTTTTTTTCTAATCAAGGTTGGTTAGAGGCTAGATGTATGGTTACTATCAGTTGTCGACTAGAAAGTTCTAGCCTCTAACCAGTGTTGTTTGTTCCCCCTCTGCTTACTATAACTGAGCAGAGAGGCAACATCAACTTACTACTGTTGCCAACTATCAATTTGATGCCTGCAACTGCAGTGGTGGCGCAAGTGTAGTGTCACCAGCAACACAGGCAATTGTGCCCAGCATTTAGAATTTCTTTTGCTCCGCCCCTTTAATGACATCAGACCAAGTAACAAACCAATTAGAAATTGATGACGTTCATAAAAGGGCGGAGTGCAAAAGGAATTCTAATGCTGGGCACAATTGCCTGTTCAGCAACCGTTGCTAGAGACTGTTGCTGTTTGCATGCTTGCATTGTTGCCTAATGTGCTCCTGGCCTTATAGTTTCAAAGATAATTCATTTTTTAATCTGTGGACGTTTTGTGAGCGCCACCTATCACATTCAGTTGATAAAATATAGATTTTTGAGGCATTTTGTATAAATTGAGGCTTTTTTCTCTCGCTTTCTCTCAATGGCAATAGAATGAAATATGTTTTGTATGAAGAAGAAGAGTTGAAGAGGAGGAGGAGGAGGGAAATAAGAATAAGAATAATGTTCACGATGGCATGAAATAGGAAAATATGAGAAATTTTATGCATCAGTTGTGGTTCGTTGGTTGGTTGTTCTTTTCCCCTCAATTCTTTCCCTCAAATTTTCCTTTCCCTCAAAATTCCGCTCTCAACATTTACAAATTTCACCTTTTTTTCGCTTTCTTTTCCTTCATTTTCTTCTTCCTTGAAGGAAATCAGATGAAATATCAGATGAGAAAAAAAAATATTTACCAATTTATTTGAAATCTGTTATCTTTCCAACTGAGCCACCCATTTGGTAAAAAAAACTAGAATGTGCCACAAGTTGGCTTAAAAAATAGACTGATGAAAAGGCCTCACGACAGTGAAAAATCCTGTTTTATTCAGTATTTTTTCACATTGGAACCTTGTTCTGAGGCTTCAAGTTCAAGTTTTCTTCTTGAATTTGGAGCTAGACTTGAGTTTCAACTTGAACTCTTCAAACAGGGTTTCAATGACTGAAAAATATTGTTCAAGTGCCAAGTTTCCCTTTTGAATTTGGACTTAAGAGCCTTTTCACACGAACCACTTTTGGTAGTCGAGTTTGACTGCAAATTGTAGTCCGACTTGTAACCAAAATCGACCACTTGAGTCGGCTTTTTTTTCGACCTTAGTGTTAGGTTTTGGCTACAAGTCTGGATTATATTTATCAGTCAAACTTGACCACCAAAAGTGGTTCGTGTAAAAAAAAAATAGGGCTGGCAAAATTTTCGATATTTTTTACATGATATATCGATATATATTGAAAGAATCGAAAAAGAAATAAATCGGAAAACCCAAAAAATCAAAATATCGATATAATCATCACTAATACTAGTTTTTTTCGGTAACCTTTGATTTTTTTTTCGATATTTTTGGGTTTTTACGGAATTTTCAATTTTTTTTTTATATTTTCGGTTTTTTTTATTAATATCGGTTTTTCGATATTTCAATTTTTTCGGTTTTTCGGTCTTTCGATTTTTTTCTCGATATTTACGGTTTTTTACGGAATTTTCGATTTTTTTCGATATTTTCGGTTTTATTTTCGATTTTTTCGATTTTTTTTATTTCGTTTTTTATGGAATTTTCGTTTTTTTTTTGTTGATAAATTTTTTTCAATATTTCTATTTTTTCGATGCTTCGATTTTTTTCAGTTTTTCAATTTTTTCGGTCTTTCGATTTTTTTCTTCGATATTTACGGTTTTTACGGAATTTTTGATTTTTTTAATAATTCGGTTTTATTTTCGATTTTTTTTACATTTCGGTTTTTTATGGAATTTTTGATTGTTTTTTTTTTTAATAATTCGGTTTTTCGATTTTTTTTCGATATTTCGGTTTTTTTAATGGAATTTTCGTTTTTTTTTTGTTGATAAATTTGTTTTTTCGATATTTCGATTTTTTTTTTTCAGTTTTTCAATTTTTTCGATTTTTCGATTTTATTGGACTTTTTTCGATACATCGTTGAAAATCGATTTTTTTAAAAAATATATCGGACCGATTTCGATTCCTATCTGAGACCAGCCGTAATTTAACGGCTCGTAGGTTTTGCTGCTATCAGTGATTGCCTTCTTCCAAGGGGCTAAACTGACTTTAAGGTGGTTTTTATATATTTTTTTTTCACAAGTATTTTAGATTAGAAAAAAAAAATGGCAATTCAGTTATTTTATTGATTTTTAAAGTTGTTTTTTTTATTTCTAACATGTTGTTGCAATAAGATAATAGTAACATGTGTCGTTCTTAAAGGGAGAGAGAGAGAGAGAGAGAGGTGATGATTTGTTGCTGTTTTTACCAGACATTTTTAGGATGTGTAATTTGTGGACAAAAGTTTCACCGAAGAAAAAAAAAACTTCACAGAAAATTGCCTTTTATTTCTTGTTAAGTCTTAAAAAGAAGAAATCACCTTAACATCCATTTGGGGACTTGTGAAAAATACAACATAAATAAAAGCTTTCTAGAAATAAATCAGCTTTTGAAGTTGGGTTTGCTTGTAATTTACAATTGCCACCACTATATTTCTTGCATTTGTTCAGAAGTCAATTAGGAAAAGTGGAGGAGGAGGAGAAGAAGGACCTTTTTAAGGTTATTTATTGAGTTTGCATAAGAAAGTGAAAAATGTGTCATCTCAACAAATGTTTACTTTTGCGTGTATCTGACATCAATCATTTATTTAACTTTTTTTCAACACTTTTTTGTGTCAAAAGTGTGTGAATCACATTGAATGACGTCATTGGGACCCTGTGTTTGAGATGCGTGGAAAAATTACTTCAAGGGTTTTTTTTATTATTATTTCTTGCAGACTAGAACGCCCGCCTACCTTGTTCAGATTTTTTTTAACTCTTTTTATTTTGAAATATTATTTATATGTTACTGTCAATCTGTGGAATCAGTCAATCTGTAAATTGCCTAAGCAATATGCAAAAAATAACAGCCAACCTGCAAAATTCAACACCTAAAATGTATTGAATTTTGTAGATTCACTAGCAGGTTTGGTGGTTGTTTTTGCAGATTGCTTAGGTAATCTGCAGATTGACTGATTCCGCAGATTGACAGTAACATAGGTGATAAAAAGTATGATGGACGATTAGAGGCGTGTGTTTTCTGGAATTGTTTTTATTAGCCTCCTTCTCTAACCCTCTTTAAAGATGCTGACATGAATTTTTATGTAAATTTAAACCTGGTGGCATAATATTAAATGACTGCTGCTGTTATAAAAAAAAAGATGAATATCTTCAGAAATTACAAAAAAAAAGTCAGTGGGTGCAATCGGAAACTTAAGAAAAAATACTTGTGTAAATTGCAAGGTAGATGGCGCCTGCAACCCCTCCATAGGTGGCCAACTCCACACGTGACAATTAGTTGAAATCGAATGCACCCTTTTAGCCTCTAAAAGCGCGTCCAAAACAACCTTAATTATCAGCACGTGGACAAACAACCTAGAACATAATATAAATGAGGATGAGTGCACGTGTAGAAATACCGATGACGCAATTAAAAGTTTGCCACGTGACAAAAAAAAGGAAGTTAGTCAGTACATTTCTAATGGGAGGATGGCTAGTGGCGCCATCTAACGCTACACGCACAAAATAAATGATTTACTTCCATTCTTAAGAAAACAGAAAAGTAGCATCCGGAAACAGCAACATATGGGCGCCCGTCGCCACTCAGATAACTTTACGACAGAAACAGAAATAGTTTTGAGTTTTAAGTTTTTGCGGCGCCAAATATCAGTGAAGTTAGCAATAATTGCTGGTTATTTGTCGATGACACAGTAATTTATCGTGAATTGATTTCTGATAATGGTTTTTTCCGCTCCCCTGAGTCATTTTTGGTAAGTTTTAGTAAATCCGTCGTGCATTCTGCACGAAATGAAAATGGCTGTAAAAGTTACTAATAGAAAGCGCCATCTTGTGGCTGCTGGCCAATTGATGTCACAAAAATCTTTCGTAATCTAGTAGTTTTTTTGTGGGTTCTCCTCCTGTTCCTCTTTTTTGAACCCAAGGTGGAGGGGGGAGAAAAAAAGCTCCAGTTATTGATTGATTTCTGGTCGTTTTTCTTCATTTGGACGTTTTGTGATTTTCAGCTTTTTTGATGGATGATTTCGGTTTTGTAAGGCGGCCATCTTTTTTCCATTAGTCATAAGTTTGAGTTCAAATGTGTTTTCATCTCTTGTTTTCTATGTGTTTCTATGAAGGAAAAGAATCATTTTGTCTACTTTTTTGAAACATTATTAAGAAGAAATTGAAAGGGTTATTAAAAACTAGAATGATAGCTGAATTAATATTTTTTATGTTATCTTCGAATTGCAGCATTTTTATGACAATAGCTTTCAAAAAAAAACTATTTTTAAAATTACATATTGAACAAAATTGTATATTTTTCATTTTGGAACAATTTTGTTCGATATCTAATTTTAAAATAGTTTATTTTGAAAGATAATGTCATAAAAATGCTACAATTCGATTCCAAAAAAAAAACTCTTCTAGTTTCATATACTGTATATACATTTTTAGTTTTTTTCATAAAAAAGTTTATTTTGAAAGATCTACAAAAAAAATACAATCAATAAATTCCTTTGCTCTTCTAGTTTCCAATTCAAAATGAATTTTATCCGTAAAAAGTTTATTTTGAAAGATCTACAAAAAAATACAATCAATAAATTCCTTTACTCTTTCTTCTAGTTATCAATTCCAAATGAATTTTTTCCGTAAAAAGTTTATTTTGAAAGATGTTATAAAATGCATTGAATCCTTTACCTTTCTAGTGTCAAACACACTTCTAGTTTGTTTTTTTCGTAAAAAGTTTATTTTGAAAGATAACGGTCATAAAAATTTTTCTGCTCGATTCTTTGACTCTTCTAGTTTCAAGTACAATTTTGAGTTGTTTTTTTTTTTTAAAAAAGACTTAAATACTTGAATTCCTTACACTTTAATGTCGCGAAGCCAAAATTGATGAGAAAAATAAACTTTTCATTTTGTTAACGTTTTAAAGATTGAAATTAACATTTTTCCAAAACAAACAAAAAGGAGAAAAAAAAGAGGTTGGTTCACACTTTAATGTTTGAATAATTAAATGAGATTGCAAAACAATGCAATCAACAAACTTGTCATCTTAATACTTAATTTGTGTATTTGATTAATAGAGAGGAAAAAAATGTTTGCAATTTTTGTCAAATCTTTCAAATTGTATTTTTCTTAAGTTAATTAGAAATTTGCAGACAAATTGGTGAATAGTTTTTTTTTTAGATTTTGAAAAGACACTATTTCTGTCTTAAAATAAACCTTCTAGTTTTCTTTGAATAGAACTTCGTTAGGAAACAATTGAAGGAGTTTTTTTTTTTTTGCATTTTCCTTCTTTTTTTGTTAAAAAAGAGGGTGTTTTTTTATTATAATGCAAAATGCAATATTTGAATTGTTTCTCATTAGACTTAATTCAATTTGTCAGATTTTCTTTCAAATTGTTTTGCCTTTTTTTTTGGCGAAAACAAAAGTGAATTTGACTCGAGAGACTTAAAATCCACTTAAAAAAGTTTATAATTTATTATAAGTGTTTTTATTGTTAAAACATCCAAATATACAACTTTATTCTTATTTTTCATCCTTTTCAGATAACTTTTAAATGGGAGTTAAAAGTTTGTTAGAAACTAGAATAGTAACTGAAATCAGACACAAAGTATTTTAGAAAGGCTTATTTAGAAAATCTTACAAAATGAACTTTTTTTATGATGGGAGCTAAAACAAGACCAAATTTGCCATTATTTTTGGTTTAATTCACAATGAAAAGTTTATTTTGAAAGATAAGTAATTAGAAATAGTAAATGAGATAAAGGATTTTTGAAGGCAAAAAGATCTTACAAAATAAACGTTTTTATTATAGGAACTAAAACAAGATCAAATTTGACATAATTTTGTTGGTTTAATTTACAATGAAAAGTTTATTTTGAAAGATAAGTAATTAGAAATAGTAACTGAATGAGATAAAATGATTTTAAATGGTAACATTTTACAAAATGAACTTTTTCTGAAAGACCAGAACAAGATCAAATTTGACAAAAATTGATCATTTTTCATTTTCATATACATTTTATATTCTAAAAGATTTTTGGATGTTATATTTTAAAATATAAGTGAATTTGCAAAATATGCAATGTTAAGAAAAAAAGTCCCCCCCCCCCCCCAAAAAAAAAAGCACCGACATTTTTGTTTAAAATGAAGAATACAAAATTGTGAAAATATATTTCAAAAGAAAGTGCGTCGACAGAAAAATATAAGTAATAATTTAAAAATAATATTTCAGTTTGAAAAATAATAATCGAAAAAATAAAAACGTTGACGAAATTTTGTGTCTTTAATCATCAATCACTTTTTTTACACATTATTTTTTTACTTTCTAAAATATGTAAGATTTTTTTTTTCTTCTTCTTCTTCTTGTGAAAGATGAAGTGACAAATGTCAACGTTGCATTTTGCATAATATGTCACTTGCAATATGGGCGAGAGAGAAAGTTCTGAAAAAAAAGAGGGCCGTTTTCAGCCTCCTCCTTTTTTCCATAATCAACATTCTGAGAGCCAAAAAGAGACTTAGAAAGAAAGTGTCAGAGAGTGAGATAGAAAAAAATGATTACTGGTAAAGTTAGAAAGAGATAGTTAGATTAGATTAGTTACATTGGAAAAAGTTATAGTTAGAAAGAATGATAGTTAGAAAAAGTAGTTAAAATTAGAAAGTGATAGATTAGAGTAATAGTTAGAGTGGTAGAATGATAGTGATAGTTAGAAAGAGATAGCGTGATAGTTAGAAAAATTGATAGAAAGATTGATAGAATGATAGTTAGTGATAGTTAAAAAGAATGGGTAGTTAGTAATTGTTAGTGATAGAATGATAGAAAGAGTGATTGTTAGAGTGATAGTTAGAAAGATTGATAGAATGATAGTGATAGTTAAAAAGAATGGTAGTTAGTGATAGAATGATAGTGATAGTTAAAAAGAATGGTAGTTAGTGATAGAATGATAGAAAGAATGATAGTTAGAAAGATTGATAGAATGGTAGTTAGTGATAGTTAGAATAATAGAAAGAGTGATTGTTAGAAAGAATGATAGTTAGGAATTGATAGCGTGATAGTTAGAAAGAGTTATAGTGATAGAAAGACTGATAGTTAGAAAGGGGTTTTCATAAAGAGAGAGAGAGAGAGTTGGAGAAAGGTAGAAAAAAAAAAGATGGACAGAGCGAGAAATGCCTCATTTTTAATGTTCGCCTGACTGAACTGAATTGTGCGTTTGAGGCTATCAAACATCATCATCAGTCTCTCTTAGTTTTCTGAAGGGTTCTCAATTTGGTGGCCCACCCCCGCCCCCCCCCTTAAAACAAAACCAAGGGGTCTTTAGCAAAGAACATCTTTCAGAAGAGCAAAAATTGAAAGTGTTATTAAAAAACTAGAAAGGCAGCTCATATAGTTTGATTTTAAGCTTTTTATGTGCGTTTAAAAATGACCTTAACTTTTTTTGTTTTAAAATTTTATTTTGAAAGATATCAACATGTGATTGAGTTACCCTTCTAGTTTTCTAAAGTACTTTCTGGTTTGTTTTTGTTTTTTCGTTCATTTTGCTTTTCTGACAGAAATAATCAATATTTCAGAAAAATCAGCTGTTATGAGCCACCTTAAGTAATTATGAAAAAAAAAAGGTTGAGAACCAATTTTTTGAGTTTCTTTTATGTTTCATTTTGAACTACTAATGGGAGGAGGAGGGGGTGAGGATGTCAATTCAAATAGAGGAGGGGGTCGTGAGTGGGTCGCCTTGTCAAAAAGTTGCTTTTAAAAATTAGTCGGACAAAAAAATATCTTTTGAGTCATTAATTTTTTGTTCAGATGTTCTTTTTTATAAAAAGGATATCAAACTAAATTAGGCAACGACCTTTCTAGTTTTTTGTGTGTATGGCTCATTTTTTAAACACTGATGGCTTTTTAGGCTTTTTTTTTCTTCTGTTAATTCTTCTAATGGGTATCCCTCCCCCCTCTTCCCCCTTTTTCTATTGTGTTTTTAAATGGAGACCCAGATATTTTTCATTTTGAGCTTTTTAACTAATGGATACTTTTTTCTTTCTCTATTGAAATTTATTTCCTTTTCATTGGGTTTTTGTCTGCAGAAGTTTAGGGAATTAGAATTAGGGAAGAATCCCACATACTGAAAAAAAAACAGTGCAGAAAATTAGCAACAGAAATAGAAAATCTGTGGAATATTTCTTTGAAAGATTTATGGCGCTTCTGTTAAATTCTTTGCAAAGTGAAATTCCGTGGGATTCATTCATCGTGTGTGATTCTTCTCTTAAGCCTGCAAGACACACGCGGAATTCCGCCAAGGAAAAAGAAAATAGGAAAAGCAAAAAAAAAAGTCGTGTTCTTTTTCTGTAACTTTGTTGTTCGCACACAGAAACAGAAAAGTCACGAGGAAAGTTGTGCGCGCCCTCTATTGAGCAAGAAAAGAAACAGTATATTTATTGCATAAATGGATTCCAATTTGCTTTTTTGTGATGTCACATGCTTCTTTCTGATTGGTGGGAATTTGAACGGAATATTTTCAGAACGGAAAAAGTTGAGCTTTGTTGAACTCATTTTTAATGAATTTTCCGTTCACTTTTTACGGAAAATGTTCTCATTTAAATAAATATTCTGTTGTGATTTTCTGAGCGGAATTGCGCGTGTGTGTTCCAGGCTTTAGGGATGGATCACACATGCAGAAAATGTTGAGTCTTTGCTGATTGAAAATACGACTTTTAAAATAGAATTTCATTTGAGAAAAAAAGTTGTAACAAAATTCAGCTTTTTTTCTGCCTACTTTCTGCCAAAGAAACAGAATAGAAATTATTTAAACTATAAATTCTACTTTCAGTCGCACTTTCAGTTTTGCATTTTAATGCATATCAAAACTTGACTTTAGGGATGGTTCACACATGCAGAAAAAATTCGACTGTAAGGGTAGAAACTAGAAGGGTAGCTGAATCACTTAAGATTATTTTCATGTTATCTTTTAAAATAAGCTTTGTTTGTCTATAATAGGGCTTATTTTGAAAGATATCAACATGAAAATACCATTAAGTAATTGAGCAACCCTTCTAGTTTCTAAAACAACTTCAAGTTTTTCTCTCTCAATTTTGCACTTTTTACACTTTCGAACAAGATTTAAGATGATTTATGAACACTAGCGTTTGCCCATTAGAATTAACAGAGCGCATGCGCATTACCATCTTATCGTTTTATATAGGAAAAGTAACCAAACCTATAGTGAATGTCTCATCGGCAGTTTCCATTGGTGATCAATAGATGGCGCTGCTAACGCAAATCTGCAAAAGCGAAAGCGCTCTGCTAATTCTAATGGGCAAACGCTAGTTTTATGAACAGGGCTGAGTTTCGAACTCTTGATTATTATGTCCTTCAGGAATACAATTGAGCGAAACTAGAACGATGTTTTAGAAACTAGAAGGGTAGCTCAATCACTTAAAGGAAGTATTTTCATGTTAATATCTTTCAAAATAAGCTATTTATAAAGATGACAAACTGACATGAAAAGCTTATTTTTAACAGATTTAAACATGAAAATACATCCTTATTAAGTGATTGAGTTGCCCTTCTAGTTTTTTCTTCTTAATTTTGCTCTCTTCGTAAAGACATAATTTAATTATTTTTTTATAAAAACGTGAAATCAAAAAAATTGTAGCGGAAAAGCGGAATTTTGATTTTGTAATTTCCGCTTTAAAAAGCGGAATTTTGAAGAAAAAGACAAATGAAAAATCTACTAGTTTGTGATTGATATTCACAACAAAACAACTAATAATAAAAATCAAATATAATATTTAATAATAATAAAAGAGAGGTCCATAAATCACAGGGACACACTTTTTATAGCTGAAATATAGAAGCAATAAGAAGAAAGTGACCATAACTGACCACTACTACTGCCGCCCAACAAACATTATTATTATTATGTCGGTCGTCCATAAATCAATTATGAAAAGAAAACGATGTGTTTTAGTAGTGGTGGGGGTGGTGGGCAATATATAAGAAAAGACACATAGATTTTTGGGGGTTTTATTTTGATGACCGGACCGACTGACCACCACCACCAGCCACCTCTCTTTCTCTCTTTCTTCCCCTTTAAAGCTATTTAATGGTCAATATAAATGGGGAAGGGTCTTTTTTTTTTCTTTCTGAAAATGACCACACAGATTGAATGTCCAGTTTTTCTCAGTTTGTATTTGAAGGCGATATTAAATGTTATATGAACTGGACAATAAGTCTTTAATTGGTCCATCATCTGGTCATTTCGGGAGATGTGAGTTGAGTGAGTGAGTGAGAGAGAGAGAGAGACAAACACATTGGAATTGGAAGGAACGAAAAAATAATAGAAAAAATACGATGAAATAATATTTTCTTCTTCTGTCTGTCTGTCTGTCTGTCTCCTCCTCCTCCTCCTCCTCCTTCTCTCTTTCAACACAATATATAAATTAATAATAAATATTATTTATTATCATTATTATTATTATTATTAATTTACTAATTATTATATATATTAAGCCAGGTCTGTGTATGTGTATCTGGAAAAAGTGGGAGGGGGTGACTGAAATTGAAATGAAAGGAGTAAAAAAGGAACAAACGACGCGCATGCGCACACCAGAGAAAAATGAAAAACTCATTTTCTCTTTCAAATATAAAAAGGGGAGGGGATAAGAGTAGCAAAATGAAACTACAGTTTATCACAGGCAATTGTGCCCAGCATTAGAATTTCTTTTCCTCCGCCCTTTTATGAACGTCATCAATTTCTAATTGGTTTGTTACTTGGTCTGACATCATAAAAGGGCGGAGGAAAAGAAATTCTAATGCTGGGCACAATTGCCTGTGGATTGGCTCCCGTCATTTATGACGGGTTACCCCACTAGTTATCAATAATTATTTATTATTATTATTAATTGTTATTATAATTATTAATACTAATTATTTATTATAATTATTTATTTTAAATTATTTATTATATTTTTATTTTATATTTATTATATTTTTACTTAATAATTTATTATTATTATTATTAATTTACTAATTATTAATAATAATTTATTATAAATATTATTTATTATATATTTTTATTTAATATTATATTTTAATTTAATAATTTATTAATTATTAATTATTACCATTATTATTTATTATTATATTTTATTTATTGTTATTATTATTTCTAAATATAGAAAAAAAGGAGTATATTAAAACAATAGAATGATTTGTTTCACAAACTAAAACTGACCAGTTATATGTAGCCTTTTGTTGTCCAATTTAGAAACTAGAATAATTAATTGAGTGGTCTAAAAGTGTTTTTAGAAACTAGAAAAGTTGGTGATAATGCTAAATGTTTTTTATGATGATATCTTTCAAAATAAACTATAAAATTGTTTATTTTGTAAGATATTTCCGTTAAAAGGCTTTTAACATCATATTTTACCTTTCTTTTTTTGAAAAAAAAAAAAAAACGTTCGCTTCACGTTTTTGCGTCTGAATTTCACTAAAAAAAAGTCTATGGAGCTTAGCATTAGCCACTGCAGTGGCGCTGTCTGGTGGTTGAAAAAAGGAAAGTACATATCTGTAAAGCCACCTTAATGTATTTTCAAGTTTATATTTTTCAAAATAAACTTTTCAAACTGACATTAAGTAAAAATTTTCGATTTAAAGATCCATAAAACGTTCATTTTGAAAGATATCATGAAAATTCATTTTAGCTCATTAATTTACTAGTCAAGTTTTTAGCAACAGTTTTTTTTTAATTTTTTCCACATAATATTTTCAAAACTAGAAGTGTAATTGAAACTGGTATAAAAAAGTTATTAGCCACTGCAGTGGCGCCGTCTAGTGGGATAAAAGCAACATAAATATTTATATAGTGTGCAATTCATTTACTATTCTAGTTTCTAAATAAAAATGTTTTGTTGTTTCTTCTTTAAAAAGCCAATATTTGTATTATTCTTAGTTTTTCTCTATTTTAATTGCCCTGAAGCCATTTTATTTGAGATTTTTTTTACGAATATTTATGTTTTAAAATAATAATAATAAAAGAGCTGCTTTTAATAATATTAAAATTAATCATCGATGAAATTGTTTTAATTTTCTGTCTACTTTTTAATAACAAAAATATCGTAAAATAATATTATCATCAATAAGGATCGGATTTTTATGCATTATTTTAAGCCAACTGTTTCTCAATCTGTGGCTCAAGAGCCAATTGAGAAGTAATAATCTCCCATTTAGATATCAACCAACAATCATGGTTTTTTTTTTCAAATAAGAACACCTGGTTAGAGGCTAGAATTCTCTAGATGACAACTGATAGTAACTAGACATCTAGCCTCTAACCAGTCTTTTTTATTAGAAACAAAAAGCCCTAATTTCAATTGCTCTAATATACTTCACAATTGTCATTTGGGGGGGCCACAGATTGGGAAACATTTTGCTGTTTATATTTTGCATAAAAATCCGAGCATTGCTCATTACTATTAAGGCTAAAAGAATTATATGTAGGGATCGGATTTTTATGCAAAATATCAAGCAAACTGTTTCTCAATCCGTGGCTCAAGAGCCAATTGTGAAGTAACAATTCCAGTTTAGATCAACCAACAATTAGGATTTCTTTCAAACAAAGCACTGGTTAGAGGCTAACATGTCTGGTAACTATCAAGAGTGTTCTAGCCTCTAACCAGCGCATTGATTGAAAGAAAATCCTAATTGTTGGTTGATCTAATTATGATTATTTCACAATTGGCATTTGGGGGCCACAGATTGAGAAACACTTTACTGTTTATATTTTGCATAAAAATCCGAGCTCTGATCATCAATATTCTTAAAGCAGCTTATCTTTAAATCTTTCCAACCTTTTTTTTATTTTGTAAAATACATAATATTAAAATATTATATAAAAAAAATGATATTTCTTTAACATTAATCTTAAAGAAAAATTAAACTGACTTTTCTCATTAAAAATTTAAGAACTTTTGTTTCATAAAAAACAAATCCCTGGAGACATTTTTATTGACGAGAGTAGAAGGGTCTTTTTTCTTAATGCTATTTAATGCTCCTCCTCCTCCTCCTCTTTAAAACATTTCAGATCATTAATGAGATACAATTTCTCTTAAAGAGAAAAATGAAGGAAAAATTTTGTGTATGTTTTTGGTTGTAAACTTGGAAGTTCATTAATCAATCATTAATAAGTGTTGTTGTTTTTTCTACTCTCTTAAAAAAAAAAAAAACTAGAACCTCCAGATGCTCCAGACAAGGTGCGAGTAATCGATCATGGAAGTAGGACCGTTCAATTGGAATGGATTGGGTCCTTTGATGGAAATAGTCCATTGCTTGGTTATGTCATTCAATATAAACTATCTGCAGGTAAGATTTAATAATACGAAGGTGGTTGAGTTGTGGTTGGGTGGTGGTTCATGGTGGTTGGGTGGTGGATGATGGCTGGTGGTAGGGTGGTGGTTCATGGTTTATAATGGCAGTTGGGTGGTGGTTCATAGTGGTTGGGTTGTGGATGGTGTTTTGAGTGGTGGTTCATGGTGGTTGGGTTGTGGATGGTGTTTTGAGTGGTGGTTGAGTGGTGGATGATGGCTGGTGGTAGGGTGGTGGTTCATGGTTTATAATGGCAGTTGGGTGGTGGTTCATAGTGGTTGGGTGGCTGGTGGTTGGGTTGTAGATGGTGTTTTGAGTGATGGTTCATGGTTGTTGGGTGGTGGAGGATGGTTGATGGTTGGTTTTGTGGTTGGGTGGTGGCTGGCGGTTGGGTAGTGGATGATGGCTGGTGTTTTCGTGGTAGTTGGGTGGTGGTTCATGGTTTTAAATGACAGTTGGGTGGTGGTGACACTGATTGTGGTTGAGGTGTAGATAAAGTTGGTGAAAGTAACTAAGTGGAGGTCGACTTTTGTGAGATGTTCGAAGTCTTGTTTGGATATGGGGTGGTTCTATAGATATTTAGTTTGCTTTTATGTCACTGGATGGCGCCACTGCAGTCGCTAATGCTATGCTATATAATTTAGACGCAAAAACGTCAAGCGAACGTTTTTTTTTTTAGAAAAAAACATTATGAAAAAATTTAAATTGTTTTCAAAACTAGAATGGTACAAAATCATGCTGAAAGTTTTTTCATGGCAATATCTTAAAAAATAAACAATTTTATAGTTCAGTTTGAAAAATGACCGGGTTTTTTTGGGTTTTTTTCATAGAAATTTCATTAAAAAACTATTTTCGGCCTTTTTTAAACTTGTCATAAAAAGTTTATTTTCAAAGATATCATAATGAAAAATGTTTTAGCATTATCATCAACTATTCTAGTTTCTAAAACACTTTGAATTTTTTTTCGTAATGTTTCTTCTGAAAAACGTTCGCTTGAAAAATATAAATTTTCTCATAAATAGCCACTTGCAGGCCACTTTAAGCAGCTGATAATATTTAATTTAGGTTAAAAAAAAACACCTTAATGAAGTTTAATTTAATAAACACTTTAAAATGCAAAGTAATTGCTAATTTTCTAAAAAGTTAGATGAAATTGATTAAACTTTTTGTTGACATTTCTGAAGGGAAATCGTGAATTATTAATTATTTGAATAATAATTTTGTGTGGGTTTATCAAGAGGACTGGCGCAGTTCGGCTCAGAACGTGACGGTGGACACGACGAACAGTCGAGTAACCGTTCATGGACTTCTACCGGGAACTTCTTACAATTTGAGAGTTATCGCTCGTAATGCAATCGGACAGAGTGAATCGAGTAACAGCGTTGTTATAACCACCAACGAAGAGGGTATTTGTTCGCTCGATTCGGTTTCGTAGCCTCGTCCACGGTTCACCTAACTTACGAGAGATGTTTTCCTTTTATTTTTCAGCTCCGGGTGGACCTCCGCTTCAGGTTGAGGCTTTTCCTCTTGGACCTCAGTCTTTAAAAGTCACTTGGAAAGTGAGTTCGAGGGTTTTTTTAAAAATAGTTTGATCTTATTTTTAAATATTTTGTAATAAAAATGTCGTAAGTTTGCTTATGAATGCGAGGCCATGTTTTTCATTTTTAGCCTCCGAGAAACGAATATCGTAACGGTGAGGTGTTGGGTTATTACGTTGGTTATAAAGTTTACGATTCTTCGGAGCCTTACGTTTACGAGACGGTGGCCGTTACGAGAGGAGCCGCCGAAGAGATCCTCCTTAAGACACTCAGGAAGTACACCAAGTACAGTGTCACCGTCAAGGCCTTTAACGGCATCGGAACCGGACCCAGTTCGGACGAGATCGTTGCCTTTACTTCGGAAGACGGTTAACGAACTAATTTATAAATTAACTCGTTTAATGAGAACTGCGAACAGCGGGTTTTCGAAACTGAGGAGAATTTAAAAGTGTGTTAGAAACTAGAATGCAATTTTACATTCTTTAAGCAGACGATACTTTATAAACTTTTTGTCTATAAAAAGTTTATTTTGAAAAATATCAACATGAAAATGCCCCTTAATTAGTGAGTCAGGTGCCCTTCTAGTTTCTAAAACACTTTCTAGTTTCTTCTTAATGAAAGGCAGAATAGTTAGAGTTCGAGAAGCGTTTGCAATTTAAAACCTTGTTTGTTTTTTCGCTCAACTAATTTGATTTTGTTTTTAAAAAAAAATAGTTCCGAGCGAACCTCCGCAAAATGTTCGCTGTTCTAGTCTTGGAACCCAGAGTATTCACGTCCGATGGGATCCACCACCGATCGAATCGCAAAATGGAATTCTAAAGGGCTACAAAATATTTTACAATTCTTTGTCAACAACATCAGAAAGTAAGCAAATCTAAAATTATATACGAAAGTTTAAAAATGTGAAATTGTTAATCTGTACTTAAAAAGGTTTTATTTTCTTTGAAGGATATTCGAAAGAGGCGAAATATGTCGTGATTTCGGCGAAATCGCAAGAGACTAGTTTGACCGGTCTCGATAAATACACCAATTACAGTATTCAAGTGACAGCTCTGACTCAAGTGGGGGACGGAGCAAAGAGCGACAATCATTACTGTCGTACGCGAGAAGACGGTCGGTTTAAGGTCCTTTTGGCACATAAGACCAACTTTTCAAACTCTTTCGACTGCAAAAGGAAGTCGGATTGTTGCCGAAACCCCCGACCACTTTTAGTTTTTCTATAGAAAATACGTTGCAACCACAGTGTGGTTGGTGGTCAAAATGTGGTCTTATGCGGTCAAGACCCTAAGAATGTTGTTAGTCACCGTTGTGGTTTACGGCGCTTTCTTTTAATGGCTGTCGTTTTTCGTAATTTAGTTCCGGGAGCTCCGAGTGAAGTAAAGGCTTTGATTTCTTCGGCCACTTCGGTGCTCATCGTGTGGAGGTCTCCGAAGAGGCCAAACGGTGTTCTCTCGAAGTACAATTTGTACTGGAGTCCGGCTCAGGACAGTCACAAGGTACAGTGACACCTAAACGTCAATTTCGCATTTCGCTCTTTGCTTCTTTTGTTTCATAAAATTTTAATTTTGATTTTTTTTAAAAAAAATTTTTAATTTAAAAAACCGGAAATTTTTTAAAATAATTTAAGGAAGAAAAAAAAACGATCGGAGACTCCGACAAAACGTTTATTTTAAAAAAGATAAAGAGAATATTGAGATTGTTTTTCTCGTATTGGTCTTAAGAGAGCGATGAAGTTGAACGTTCCGTCTCACGGTGATCTTTCGTACGACGTTCAAGGATTAGTTGAGAACGCGCGTTACGAGTTCTGGGTGACGGCCTCAACGAACGTCGGCGAAGGGGAGAGTACGAGCGTCGTTTCACAGACGCCACATCACAAAGGTGCGAAATCTTTGGTACGCATCCCCTCTGTTTGTTGTCAGTCTCTGTCTCTCTCTCTCTCTCTCTCTCTCTCTCTTTTTCTATTGGTTTACCCCTTTCCCAACCAACCTACTCCACTTCGGAAAACATAAAAGTACAAAATCATAGCGTTATTTTATTACATTTTTAATGTAAAGTTTTCCGTCCACGTTTGTTTTTATACATGAAGAAATTCTTGAAGAGTCACCTTATGATAAAGTAATTTACGAATAACGATTTTTTAATGTGATTGTGACACACAGTGCCTGCGAGGATCGCCTCGTTCTCTCAGGTGGCCACAGTGCCATACCGAAGCAACGCCTTGCTGCCGTGTCTTGCCGTCGGATCTCCGGTGCCTCGAAGGATCTGGCAATCGAGGTCTCGTAACCCCCCTGAACCTTTTAACCTAAAAGTCTGATACGATTTCCATTATTGTTATTTGTTTTATTCATTTAATTCTCGAAGAGGTCGGATGATAATGGAAGATGATCGTTTTCGGCATCTTCAGAATGGAACCCTCGTGATACAGAGTGTTCAACGGCACGACGTCGGAAACTACTCGTGTCGTATCGAGAATCTATTCGGAGCAGACGAAGTGTCGCACGAGTTACTTGTTCTCGGTGAGAATTTAGTCGAGGTTTACGGCTCTTCGGCACCGAAACGCTTAAGAGTTTCTTATTTCGACTTGTCTTTTCAGCTCCTCCTTTGGCACCTCATCTTTTGGCTCACAAGACGACTGAAACGTCGATCGTTCTCTCGTGGAAATCTCGAGAGGACAGTGGATACCCCGTGCTTTGTGAGGGGTGCTCGTTTTATTCCGAGAGTTCGGTTCCGATAGGGAAAATATGATCTCGTAAAACATTCGTTTATGTTTTGTTATCAGTTTATCGGCTCAAATACAAACGGGATTTCGGTGGCTGGGAAGAGATTTCGGTCGATGCCGATCAGGATCACGTCGTACTGAAGAATCTTCATTGCGGTACGAGATATCAAATCTGTTTACAGGCAGAAAACGATATCGGACCTGGAGAAATCAGCAAAATGATAAATGTTGCCACGAAAGGATCCGGTAGGATCACGAAAACGAATCCTCCCATTTGTTGACATTCTCCCAATTGACCCATTTTTGATTTAGTTCCTCGGATTCCTGCTCAAGTTGGTGTCTTGAGAGTGAACTTGACCTCGGTGACGTTACGATTGGTCGGGTGGCCGGACGGTGGCTGTCCCGTACGACACTTTGTCGTTCAATATCGCTCTAAAGATCAGAAAGATTACATTTTGGTGTCGAATAACGTGATTCCGGAACACGAATCGATCACTATCGGTGATCTCAGAACCGGTGTCACTTACGTTTTGCATATTACAGCTCATAACGATGCCGGTTCTGTTGCGGGAGAATACGAGTTCTCTACGAGTAGCTATCACGGTGGTACGAAAATCAACGAATCGTCGACGGTTTTTCGTTTCTTGATGTGGGTTTTTTTGTCTTTTTTATCGAAACACAAGAGTTGGCTGCTGATGATGCGAAAATGTCTCGTTCTACGATGGGTCTGGAGACGAGCGTCATTATGGCTGTTTTGGTTCCGGCTTTTCTCGTCGTACTTGTCTTGATCGTCATCTGTGTCGTTTTACGTCGGAAGAAGTATCGCCGTTATCAACAGTCTGTTTGTACGTAGATAATCAGAGATCAAAAATGAGCTGTTATATCTAAATACGAAAAATTTTCATCCTCAGTGAACAGTATTCATCATCGTCGCGATTATCAAAACCCTTCGGAATCTGGAACTCTCGAAAAACGACAATTGCAGTCGGTTTCGGCGAACCATTCGTTCGAAACGCCGCCAGATATCGGAACTCCATCTCGCCGTAGCAATAAAAGAGCGAACAGTTGAGTTGTTTACTTTTGGCTCGTAATGTTTCAGACGTTTAACTTATAATATTTCTTATTCAATCTTAAGTCATTCACGATGACGTTTGTCCGTACGCCACTTTCAACCTTTCTCGTGGTCGGTCGACTAGCGTCAAAGATCCAATCGATCACATGAATCTTCATACGTTTTCCGAGGACGAAGCCGCTCTTAATCAACATTCTGTTCGTTACGTTCACGACAACGTGAGTGACACGAATGGAGGCGTGATTGTGTATTCTTACGGTGGCCATGGCCGTAACTTTGAACACGCTGTTTTCAAGTGTTCTCGTGATGAGAACACGGCACAGAAGTTCTAAAAAATGCTTAAAAAAGTACAAAAGATTCAAGAATTTTTAAAAATCACAAAGTTACGTCAGAGTTACTAAAATTACAAACATTAAGGCTCCGATCTTTATGCAATATCAAGCAAATGGTTCTCAATCTTTGTCTCAAGAGCCAATTGTGAAGTAACAATCAATCCAGTTTATATCAACCAACATTTAATCGTTTTTTCAATCAAAACACTGGTTAGAGGCTAGAAAATTAGTTTACAACTGACAGTAACCAAGACATATCTAGCCTCTACTCGGCCTTTTTGATTAGAAAAAAGCATGATTGCAGTTGTTGGTGATGATGACTTCATAGTTGGCACTTGGGGCCACAGATTGAGAAACAGTTGCTTGATTTTACATAAAAGTCCGAGCCCTATTAATGTCAGTTGGAGTACGGCCATCGAACACGAGCTTCTCGTTAGTGGAAGAGTTTTATTTTAATTTGTGGTGAATTTTGGTGAATTTTCATCAGAGTAGGCAAAGCCAACAACAACAACAACACGTGACAAAAGAGCAGTATTCTTTCCTAATGGCTTCGTCTCCACCACCACCGACCACCAAAACATCGGGTCTAACAGGTGCGACACACGAGTAACTCTCGTGACTCGACAAGGGGAGCGAAACCTGGTTAACGCGAATTATCATTTTGTCTTAAATAGGATGCAACAGTCCACTCTTCGCCAGCAGCAGCACTAACGATATTTTAAAGTGTTGCTCTAACGATGATGACGACGACGATGACCGTGGTGAGAATTACGTCATCGACGGTCGCCAACAAAAGTCCGAGTATTTGACGACGGTCCTTTACGGCACTTTGTTGGGCGACCGTTCACTGCCACGTCACAACCACCACCACCGTCATCATCATCATCAGCATCAGCATCATCATCATTCCAAATTGACGTATCTCACTGAGTCGGCAGTTCAACTCTTCGAACAGACGAGAGGTACGTACCTCGTTCTTATCGTAGTTATCAATATTTGTTGATAACATTTGCTATTAACATTGTTAAAAGAAAATGTTAGTTAACATTTTGCTATTAACTTTTGTCGATAACATTTTGCGTTTTCAGCATTTTTTAACATGTCGGTAATATTTGTTGCTAACTTGTTAATAGCAGAAATTTTTACGACACTTCTTGAAGGCGGGTGTCCTTGATTTAAGGATGTTGATAACAAAATGTTAATAGCAGGTTATTTCTGTTGTCAACATTTGTTAATAACATTTTACTAGTGGATCACTTTTCTGCCGACATGCTACCAACATTTTGAGGTCAAAAACATTGTTATGAGCATTTTTTATTATCGACGTTTAGCAAAACAGTCCAGAAATTGTTAATTAATATCATTGTCATTAACATTTTGCTACTAACAATGTTTTTTGCTATTTCTTCGGTGTAAATACACCTTTACTTTTAAAAATAACATAAGGAACATTGAAAAGTTACTTCTACTAAAACAACTACTAAAAAACTACTAAAAAAAAGGAACTGCAGTAACTTTGAAGAGTTTATTTTTAGAAAAAGTAACTTCAGGAACTTCGAAAAGTTACTTTTCAAAAAAAAGTAATTGAAGTAAATTAGAAAATTTTTAAAAAAAGTAACTAAAGTAATTTTGATGATTCACGTTAACAAAAATAACTAGTAAATTTGAAAAGTTACTTTTCAAAAAAGTAACTGAAGTAACTTTTTACCAAAAAAAACGTTTCAGAAGATTTTCTTTTTTTAAAAAAAGTATCTAAAGTGTGGTATTTTTGAAGAGTCACTTTATAAATTAATATATTTTACATTCAATATTGTTGTTTTGACAGTTCCAGATCTTTTATTTCACGAAAGAGATCGTGAAATGGATTGGGAAGAAGATTACTGTTCGGAAAGATCCGAGAAAGACGACGAAAACGTCAAAGTTTACTCGGAACTTCGAGGGAGCGATCTCTCGGAAAAGTAACTTATAACTTCACACAAAAAGTAATATATATTTTATTATATGAATATATGTATTTTTTTCAGTTTGAGTGAGTCGAGTGGCTACCAATTATACGGAATCGTACGATGAGCCATTGAAAGTGACGAAATCGTACAATTTAGATATATGGACACTGGTCAGTCTTTTTTTTATGTAGAGTGACCACAACACATGTTGGACATTATGTGATATTTTTTTAATGTGAACACCACAAGTGGATTTATAAACAAAAAAAAATAGGGGGTTAAATTATTAATATTGTTGTTGTTGGATTTATGAGAAAAAAAAGTGTTTGAAATTCATACAAATTGCATTTTTTAAAATTATTATCTTTTTATTTATTGCATTTTTAATTATGTAAAAAGAAAATTAAGTAATTTATGATCTCGAGGCTTCCAAAAATACAGATAAATAATATTTTGAATTTTTTAATTATTAGGTCTCTTTTTGTGTCTTTGAAAGTCAAAGTACAAGGACGCCAATTTACCTCTCTAGTTTTTAAACAGAAAATATAAAACCGATCTCCCTCAACCTCCCAATAGGCCTACATTTAACACTTTATAAATAGCTTAGTGGAATTGAATAAAATTTCAAAATTAACTAGAAAGAGCATCCACAAACATAACACTAAAAGGAAATTTCTGGTGTGCACCTTCCAGTTTTTAAATTGAAAATCAAAAACCGGAAACAGCATTTGAGAGGATCGAAACACGAAATATTTTATAAAAACTAAACATTTCTGTAGAAATAAATGAAATGTTTAAAAGAAACTAGAAACGATATTCACAGACATAGCCTTAAAAGGAAATTTCTGTACATCTTCTAGTTTTTAAATGGAAAATTAAAAACCGGGAACCCTAACTCTCTATACACTTTTAACATGAGAAGATCGAAACACCAAATACGAGCTCGTATTTCAATATTTTCTATAAACTAAACAGTTGGATGAAAATGAATGAAATTTTTAAAAGAAACTAGAAAACACATCTGCAAACTCAGCTCTATAAGGAAATTGCCGTGAACTTTCTAGTTTTTAATTAGTCAATTAAATACTGAGTGTACCTCAACACGTCATTGAGATTGAAACAATGAAATATTTTCTAAAAACTAAATAGCTCGGGTGGAAATGAATGAAATTTTATAATAAACTAGAAAAAGTATTCATAAACATAACCCTAAAAGGAAATTCACGTGAACCTTCTAGTTTCTAAATAGAATATTAAAAACCGAGCTCCCTGAACCTCTCCATACACTTAACATGAGAAGATTCAAAGCAAGAAATAATTTTATAACAATTAAATAACTGCGTGAAAATGAATGAAATTTTAAAAGAAACTAGAAAACATCTCTATAAACAAAGTTCTAAATTTTAAAAAAATATGTAAATTTTTTATTAATATAAAATTTAATTTTTTTAAAATGTTGAAAAATATAAGATTGTCATAGGATCTATGTTAAAAATATAACAACTTTATACAGAAGCGCTATTAGAAAATTTCCCTTAAAATGATTTTATTAATATCGATATAAATCGTATTTTAATTATGACCGATATGTACATCATCTACTGCGGCGGCGGCTAGTAGTTTGGTATTTTTTTTTAGCGGCCGCCGTTGAGCAAACATGTAATCTGTTTTGTCGACGTTTGTTTTATTCTGTTCACATTTTAATTCTTTTTTCGTCATTTATGACACTTTTTATTCGTTTTGTTAAGTTAACAACTGCTTTTTAGAATGTCATTCTTTCGTCCAAGACGTTATTTAGTTAAAAAGTTATTATTGAAACTTTTAGTCGTACTTTTTATAATTTGTTTGATATTGGCGTGGAGGAGGCGGAATTCATCGGCGCTGTTTGAATTGACTTTGACGGCCGCCGATGAAAAGGACAAAAAGGCGGTAGAAGATAAACACGGTTCCGTCGAAGTTCAAGAAGAACGGATTGTCCAACACGTGCCGAAGGCGGAGGCGCACGCGGCCGACTCCGTGAGCGACCACGTGTTGGACGTTCCTAAAGTGGAAGAAGCGTTTGTGAAAACGACGAGAGATTGGACGGAGATTGATCGTGAAATAGCCGCCGAATTCGCAAAAGTTGTACCTGGAGTTGGTGAAAAAGGCGCAGAAGTGAAATTGACTGCGGAAGAGAAAGAAATAGCTGATAAATTAATGAAGAAGGAAGCATTTAATATTTTAGCAAGCGATAAGATTACTGTTAATCGAACTACGCCTGATAACAGGCATTCAATGTAAGTTTGGTTCATTAGAGGGCATAATGTATGTTTCTTAAGATAACTATTTGAAGGACTGAATTGTGTGGTAAGGATAGCTCTAGGTGAACTAACATGGCGTCTTTTTTCCCCGTTTTGTATATCATTAAGAAGCCATTTTCGTACACCTTTAGCTTCAAATATTAGAAGTTGTATTCATGTCATCGCGAGCTCTTGTGAGACGACATTAGCGTACGCAAAACATTAGGGCATATGATGCTATATTGAGATGTACGCATGTGTAACAAATATGGCGTTCTTTTACTGTGCTTTTTCAGTATGAATGGCAGCCATGTTAGTACGTTTACAATAACTTCAAAAACGAGGTGGTTTGTTCATGTGTAACCAATTTAGAATTTATTGAATGTTGACATGAACATGAATTATGACGTCACCGATGTTGAGTATTGGGTGGACCATTATGGTAGGTTTTTTAGTGTATTTTTAATGGAAAATTCCACCATATTGATACACCCACATGACCTCAGAAAAAGGTTTTTTTTTCTTCCGATATTAAAAATAACAAATTGTTTGTTATTATTTCGAAGGATGTTATTATCATTAGTTGGTTCTTTGTATGTGTTATTGAAATTGCTTCTAAACCTCCGCATCATTTCAATAATCGTTATTAATAATAGTTTCCCCCAATTTATTTTTGATTTTGAAGAAAACTTCAATTTTTTTTGTTATGTTTTTACTTTTGTCATTGAATATGTATTATACAGGGTGTCCTCAGAACACCAACGCCCTGTCTGTCTGTCATCATCAAAGTTTAATTGAGATTTCAATGTCTTATTGTTTAAAATTTAATATCTTAAAAACTAGAAAAATTACACATTTAAGATTTAAGGTGGTTGTTAGTAACATATTCAAAATATATTTATAATAAAAAATAAAATAAATTAGTATTTAATTAAGAAAGTTAATTAATTTTTGAAAATGAACGTTTTAAAATCAGAAGAAAAAAATCTATTTTAAACAAATTTGTTTCATTTTTTTCTAGTTTTTAAAGTATAAAATTAAGAGAAACTTAAAAAGTTTTAAAAACTGGAAGGGGTAGCTCAATCTTTCATTTTTAATATCTTTCAAAATAAACTTTTTATGTTGAGTTTGAAAATAACGGAACTTTTAAACAGATTTTTCTTTAATTTTTGTTCAATAAAACGTTTATTTTGAAAGATATCAACTTAAAAAGAGATTTAATTAAATTAAGGTTACTCTTCTAGTTTGTAAAGGTGGTTCTAAAATGTAAACGCCGCTTGAAAAGTTGTGTTTTAGAAACTAGAAGGGTAGCTCAGTCTTTCATTTTTAATATCTTTCAAAATAAACTTTATATGTTCAGTTTGAAAATGACCCAATTTTTAGCAGACGATATTTTTAAAAATGTTTTGTCCTATAAAAAGTTTATTTTGAAAGATTTCGACATGAAAAATTCTTTTAAATGATTGAGAGTTACACTTCTAGTTTATAAAAAAAAACACTTTCTAGTTTCTCTTAATTTTACTCTTCTGAAAGACGGAATAATAAAAAAAAAAGTTCCGAAAATCAGCTGTTTGGAAAGCAACTTAGAGAAACTGGAAAGTGTTTTAGAAACTAGAAGGGTAACTCAATCACTCAAGGCTGATTTTCATGTTGAATATTTTTCAAAATAAACTTTTTAAGACAATAATTTGAAAGTTACAACTATTTTTTTTAATTTTTGTCTTATTAAAAGTTTATTTTGAACGATACTAGAAAGAAAAACCCTCGCCTGATTTCTAGTTTCTAAACATATCTTTCAATTTCTTCTTATAAAGCTGATAGATTTCTAATGAAACCTGTTGAATAATCAATAAACCTGTTGATAATCACCTTAAATTTTAAATAATTTCTGAAATATTTTATTTTAAACGATTTAGTGAGGATGGTTCGTTTTTTTTAGGATGTTTTTTTTTTTGAAACCACATCCTGTATATATATTAATAATAATAATAATAATGTTGACAGATGTCAAACTATAAAAAATAAGACTTGAATTTGTCACACCTGTTGTCACATGTGACATTTGTCACAAACAATGGAGAGACAAAAACACGAAAATTGGTTTTCCATTCAATTTATTTGGATGACAAATTTATGAAAAAACGCTACATCGTTAAATTCGGAATCCGGAGGTAACATTGTTGAAAACACATGTTACTCGTAGGGTTCGGATTTTTATGCAAAATACATAAGCAAAGTGTTTCTCAATCTGTGGCCCACGAGCCAATTGTGAGGGTAACAATCTCCATTCAGATCAACCAATAATTGACTTTTTTCAATCAAAACTACTGGTTAGAGGCTAGAACTCTCTAGTTGACAGCCTCTAACCAACCTTGATTTGAAAAAGCTATAATTGCAGTTGTTCGGATTTTTATGCAAAATCAAGCAAAAGCAAAATGTTTCTCAATCTGTGGCCCCCAAGTGCCAATTGTGAAGTAATCAACTAATCATCATCAGTAGGAGAACAACTGCAATTATGGCTTTTTCTAATCATGGTTGGTTAGAGGCTAAATGTCTGGTTACTATCAGTTGTCAACTAGATAGTTCTAGCCTCTAACCAGTAGTTTTGATTGAAAAAAATCAATTATTGGTTGATCTGAATGGGGATTGTTACCCTCACAATTGGCTCGTGGGCCACAGATTGAGAAACAATTTGCTTTTGCTATTTTGCATAAAAATCCGAGCCCTAGTTATTAACAATGTTTTAAACAAATATTAAAAGTTGTCCTATGAAATGTTATTAACTTTTGCTATTAGCTTAGTTAAAAGTTTCTAGAAATGTTAATAACATTTTTTGTCAATAACATTTGTGCTTTCCAAATTTATTTTTTATGATTAACGTGTCGATAATTTTGTTATTAACATTGTTAATAGCTGAAATTTTGCAACCGCTCTGAAGGCGGGTCCTGATCAAAGAATGTTGATAACAAAAATGTTACTAGCAAGTTATTTCTGTTGTCAACACTGTTAATAACATTCTACTCGTGGGGATCAGTTTCTCCTACCCGACATGCTACTAACATTTTTAGGTCATAACCATTGTTATTAGCATATATGTTAATAACATTTGCCATTAATATTGTTATAAGTCTCTAGAAATGTTAATAACATTTTTCTATTGACTTTTTTTAAACCCAGCTTAGAGGGTTGAAGTTTCAAGTCGTGTTTTATTTAGTGATGTCAACGGTTCGGAACTGATGGAACCGGTTCGCCAATTACTGGAACAGATAGAACTGGTTCCGTTTCCGAACCGAGTAGAAACGGTTCCGTTCTACCCATTTGCTGAGTAAATTTGCTATTGCATATTGGGAACCGGTTCGTAAAGATCCATTTAATGATCAGAATCGGTTTCCAAGCCGATCAAACCGGTCCCGAGCCGATTAACCCGGTTCCGAGACCATTAAACCGGTTCCGAACCGTTGCGACCTCTAGTTTCTTTTCTTAAAAATGACAGGTGTAAGAATGTGGCTTACGACGATGATCTTCCGAGTGCGAGCGTGGTGATCATCTTCACGAACGAGGCTTGGTCACCGCTTCTAAGGACGATTCACACCGTGATCAATTATACTCCGGCTTCGCTTCTGCACGAGATCGTCCTCATTGACGACTTCAGCGACCGAGGTTCGGTCGGGGTCGTCTTTTCGATCGAACCACTTTTTTCTAGCTTTTCTTCCTTCCTAACGATTGTGTGTTTTCTATTAAAATTATTTACAGTCGAAATGAAAGACCGGTTGGATCGGTACGTGGAGCGCCACCTACCGAGCAAAGTGAAACTGATCCGTTCTAAAGAGCGCCTCGGTCTGATCCGTGCTCGGTTGGAAGGAGCAAAAGCCGCAACTGGAAGGGTTCTCGTGTTCCTCGATTCTCACTGCGAGGCTACGGTCGGTTGGTTGGAACCGCTCCTTCAGAGGATCAAGGAGAACCGTCATGCAGTTCTACTTCCGGTCATCGATGTCATCGATGATGCTACGATGAAGTTCTTTACGAATGACGGAAGCCATTTTCAAGTTGGATCTTTCACTTGGAGCGGACATTTCACTTGGATTAATATTCCGCAACGAGAACTCGATCGGAGGGGAAGTCTCATCGCTCCCACCAGGTACGCACCCAACTTCTTCTTCTTCTTCTTCCACATGTTTTAAATTACGCTATCTTTTAAAATTAAACATCTTTCTTTGCGGGTTTATTTTAAAGATTTTTTTTTTGCAGAAATCAATAAAAAATAATAAGAAAATCAATATTAATCAATAAGTCGAGAAAATTCAACAAAATCAATAAAATCAGGAAAGCCAAGGAAAATCAATAAAAAAAATAAGGAAAAACAAGAAAAATCAATAAAAAAAATAAGGAAAAACAAGAAAAATCAATGAAAATCAAGAATAATCAGGAAAATAAATAAAAATCGAGAAAATCAATAAAATCAAAAAAGTCAATGAAAATAGAGAAAATCACGAAAAATTGAGAAAATCAATAAAAAATGAAGAAAATCATGAAAATAAAAAATTAGGAAAATCAATAAATATTAGGAAAGTCAATAAAATCAAAAAAGTCAATGAAAATCAGGAAAATCGAGAAAATCAATACAAAAATTAGGAAATCATGAAAATAAAAAAAATCAGGAAAATCAATATCAGGAAAAATCAATGAAAATCAAGAATAATCAGGAAAATAAGTAAAAAATCGAGAAAATCAATAAAAATGAAGAAAACCAAGAAAAATCATGAAAATAAAAATGAAGAAAAATGAGTAAATATCAGGAAAATCGATTAAAAAAAAATCTTCCTGATTTTTTTTTTATCTATTTTCCTGATATTTATTGATTTTTCCTGATCAGAAAAATCGAGAAATTCAGGAAAATCAATCATTAAATAAAAAATATTAAAGAAAATCAGGAAAATGAATAAAAACCATGAAAATTAATTTAAAAACTGTTATTTAAATTTAAAAAATGTGAAAAATCAATAGTTTTCGATTGAATTTCGTTTTATTTCCTGGTTAAAAGATCTCCGACGATGGCCGGAGGTCTGTTCGCCGTCGATCGTAAGTTCTTTTGGGAAATCGGAGGTTACGACAGCGGAATGGACGTTTGGGGTGGAGAGAACCTTGAAATGTCTTTCAGGGTACGGTAATTCTTAAGATTATAAACTCCGGGAAAAGTCTCTTTTCTAGTCTTGGTTTTTTTTTATGGTTAGATTTGGATGTGCGGAGGTTTACTGGAAACGATTCCTTGTTCTCACGTGGGACACATTTTCCGCTCTTTCCATCCTTACACATTTCCCGGAAACAAAGACACTCACGGGATTAACACGGTTCGAATGGCCGAAGTTTGGATGGACGATTACAAGAGGCTCTTCTACTTGTATCGAAAGGAATTGGAAGTTAGTTCATTTCTTAACAAATGTTTTATTTTGAATTATTTTTTTAAAGAAAAGAAATTGTCAAAAATGAACATTTTTTATCTATGGATTTTGAGAAAAACAACTTGAAATGAAATTTGTTACAAACTAGAATGAGCTACAAATGGTTTTTTTCTTTTCTTTCAGAAATGAATATCTTTCAAAATAAACTTTTTTGAATTTGAGCAATTTTTGAAAAAAGTTTAATTAAGTTTGAGCGAGTTTCAATTTGAGCAACTTCGAGTGACTGGCAATTTTCTAGAAGGAATTGAAAATGTGTTAAAAACTAGAAGGATTGCTGTACTTCAAGTTGATATCTTTCAAAATAAACTTTTTATAGAGAAAACTTAAAAAAAAGCTTATTTTGAAAGATATCAACAAGCAAAAAAACCCTTTTAAATGATTGAGCAACCCTTCTAGTTTCTAAAACAAATTCAAATTTCTCTTGATTTTGCATTTGAAAGACAGAATTAAACCAGAGTTCGAAACACGAGTTTACACTTTTAAAATCGGTTTAAATAAAACCGAAATGCGGTTTTTTTGTTTTGTTATCGTTTGTCAGACTGTAGATTATGGAGACGTAAGCGAACGCAAGGAACTCCGTAAGAAACTTGGCTGCACGTCATTTCAGTGGTTCCTCGAGAACATAATTCCCGAAAAGTTCATTCTGGACGAGGACGTGGTCGCATACGGAAGAGTACGAAACGGACAGAACGAGAACATCTGCTTGGATATGTTACAAAGGGACGAGAAATCTCCTTATAACTTGGGTCTTTACAGTTGTCACATGTTTGTCGGAGCCAGTCAGGTAAAAGTGCCCTTGATTTTCAGGTGAAGAGAGAGAGAGAGGCCGCGTCTCGTCTCACAAGTGGTTTTAACCGTCTCTTGTTTTGTCTCTCGCTGTCTGTTTTGATGGAAGTTTATGGCTTTGAGCAAAAACAACGAATTCCGAAGAGAGGAAGTTTGTGCCGAAGTCACCAAAAGTATGTTGATGTATACGGACCGCGTGCTGATGACGAAATGCCACGGGTTGCAAGGAAGTCAAGAGTGGACTCACACGAAAGTGAGAAGCGACGGTTTTTTATTCTTTTCTCAAAGCAGACTAATTTGCATAATATGCAAATGAATGCGGGAAACACTTTGAGTTATTCTGCACTTTCAGAAAAGCAACGGCGAACAGGAATTGAAAGGGTTTTAAAAACTAGAAGAGTCAATTATTGTTTTTGAAAAAAAAAAAAAACATTTAGAAGATGTTGAAAAATGGTTTTAGAAACTAGAAGAGGAAATTAATCGGTTTATGAAATTTAAAGGGATTTAGAAACTAGAAGAGTAAATGATTTTGTTTCTGAAAAGTAAAATTAAGAAGAAGTTGAAATGGTATTAGAAACTAGAAGAGGAAATTAATCAGTTTCTGAAATTGAAACGGTTTTAGAAACTAGAAGAGTGAATTACTGTTTCAGGAAATATTAAGAAGAAATTGAAACGGTTTTAAAAACTAGAAGAGTAAATTATTGTTTTTGAAAAACAACATTTATAGAAGAAGTTGAAATAGTTTTAGAAACTAGAAGAGGAAATTATTATTTCTAAAAAGCAACATTTAGAAGAAGTTGAAATGGTTTTAAAAACTAGAAGAGTAAATCACTGTTTAAGAAAAGCAGCACTAAGAAATTCAAAGGGTTTTAGAAACTAGAAAGATTAAATGACTGTTTCTTAAAAGGAACATTAAGAAGAAATTGAAAGAGTTTTAGAAGCTAGAAGGGTAACCTTTATAGTTTCTAGAACACTTTACGTTTTGCTTTATTGGGCTGAGCCTGAAAGACAGAATAACCATAAGTTCGAGGTGGGGGAGCCCCCTTTTTAACATTTCGTGATTTTGATGTGTAGCACGGTCCAGTGATTCACAAGAAGAGTGGCAAGTGCCTGGACCTTACGAACCTCGGTAGCGACGACGAGGTCCTGGTTCGTGAGTGCGATGGATCTAAAACGCAGAATTGGTCTTTCGACGTCTACATCTGAGAGATGCGTGGGTCCTAAGGATGTAAGTTATACATAACGTAAGTTGGTTTTGCACCTTTGATCGAGCGAGGAAATTAGAAATGAACTCAGAAATCCGATCATCGGAACAAAAGTTTTTAACAATCAAATTGAAAATCAAAATGAAATGAAATCGTAATTTTTTGGGGGCAGCAAAATTATTATTAGAATTATTATTGAAAGAAGAAGAAAAACCTTTGATATTTTTTATTGTGACGTTTTATTTTATATTATATTTTGAAAAATGTTTAATATTATTATATTCTTCGTTATCGGTTGATCGGAACGAAGAAAATTCGGGTAATTTATTTTATACAACGATGAGCGGAATTTTTCTATTCGTGATTTGGGGGGGGGGGAGAACGTTTTATAATTGAGGGGTTTAACTGGTTAAAATATGGAAAAAGAGAAACTCCTGCGTGCATAAATTCAAGGAAGAAACTTAACACTCGAACCCTCTAGCCAAGGTTCCAACATAGATGAACCATCCCTTCAAGGGTATTCAATAAAACATGATTCAAGAAGATTTTGGCACTTCAACATTTGAACCCTCAGAACAGGGTTTCAAACATAGAAAACCACAGTTCAAATAACGTAATTAAAAATTTTTTTTACTATTTTGGAACCCTGTTCTGAGGGTTCAAGTTTTGAAGTTCAAGAAGAAAACATGTATCTTGAACTTCAACTTTTGAACCCTCAGAACAGGGTTTCAACATAGAAAAACCTCGTTTTATTGAATACCCTTTAAAACATAGTGTGGAACCCTGTTAAGAGGGTTCAAATGCCAAGTTTTTCTTCTTGGATTTGAGCCTTATTGAAGCACTTGTGTGTGTGATTCTGGTGCCACGTTTATGGTTGGCACTTCGCGGTTATTTCTTTCCATATTTTTGTAATTCAAAAGTACAATGAAAACTACTTTAACATAAAAAAATACATCAGCAAACATTCTTTTAACACGAAAAAATAAGTCTTGATACCTTCCGTTTCGTGTTAAGAGGCTATCTGCATGAGTAAGTTGGAAAAAAAAAGACCAATAGATGGCGCTAGCTTCTCCATTGCTACATTTTTCCTATGTATTAAAAATGAAATTACGATGATGCAATATCTGGTATAGCCATTTAACATGGTGTGTTTTCAGTTTTCGTTTACACAGTTATTTTTGAAACGTAATTTAAAGTGGAATAAGCTCTCAAATATACTTGGAATCCGCTGATAGATTTGCAAAACTTAGTTATGGTTCTGTCTATTTTTAAAATAATTCTGAAAAATAGCCTACATGCTAATTTCCATAAACGAATAGTTTGTTTCGATTCGTCTATGGAAATTAACATGTAGGCTATTCTCAAACTTAACTTTAGAAGAAATCATAACTTAAGTTTTGCAAAAGTGTCAGTAGATTCACAGTATATTTGAGTGCTTATTACACTTTAAATTAAGTTTCAAAAATAACTGCGCACGAAAAGAACTAAACGCAAAACCGAACACACGCCATATTAAACGGCTATACCGGATATTGCATCATACTCCTTTTTCTTGATAGCCTCTTAAACGGTTTTACGTGAAATGTAAACTATAAACGCAGCACAACGATCTTGAGTTTTCTTTTCTCCACTTTTTGACGAATGAATAAGTTACGATGAGAGAGAAATATTTTATTTTGTAACATAATTGTTAACAAAAAGCATAATAATATTTAATCACAAAATGTTAAAACTCTTTAATTTGAGAAAATACTTTTAATAATTAATTATACAACAAGAAAATTGGCCTTTTTTTTCGTATCGAAATCTCGGGACAAACAAACATCTAATCGTCAATCCTAGTCTCGCAAAAAAAAAAATACTTGTTTGTGCCATAACAAATTGAAGGGTGGGTTTGTTTTATTTGCCAGTAAATTTTGCCTGAATAATCGTTTGGTTGGTGTGTAAATCATACATTTTATGGAAAAGAAACAAACAAACAAAATATGGGACCAAAATAAATAAACGCACTTTTTATTTTCGTTGTTAAATTTTTTTTTATTTGAAATAATAATTATTAGTTAATGTTATCGTAACATTTCATTATATCTTGATCTTCGTCGAGAAAATCGTTTAATCTGTCAACGCGTGCGAGTTGATCTTCGTCCAGGTCTACTTTTGTGTTTGCGATGTACGTCACTTCCGAACTCAAGAGTTCGAACCCTTTTTCGGTCAGTTGCTTCCTCACCGTGTAGAAATCGTTCGGTTCGCAAGAGAACTACAGGGGAAAAACAAAAAAAAATGGCCGAAATTTCAATTTCAGTGCATTTGCTAAAAGTAATTAATTTAAATTACTTTTGCTTTCTATTTTAAACTATTTTTGTTCTCAAATGATGACGTCACCTTTATTTCTACCATCTGATTTGTAATTGGTAAGTAATTCAAATACTTATGGTGGCTCTATAGATATTCATTTTGCTTTTGTACCACCGAATGGCGCCACTGTAGTGACTAATGCTGAGCTCCATAGACGTTTGTAAAGTTCAGATGCAAAAATGTCAAACGAACATTTTTTTGAAACAATTATGAAAAAAACTAGAAGGGTAAAAGATTATGTTGAAAAAATTTCATGGCAATATCTTAAAAAATAAACAATTTTATAGTTCAGTTTGAAAAATGACCCGTTTTTTAAGGGATTTTTCATTGAAATTTCACGAAAAACTATTTTCGCCTTTTTTTTTCAAATTGCCATAAAAAGTTTATTTTGAAAGATATCATTTAAAAAACTTTTAGCATTATCACCAACTGTTCTAGTTTCTAAAACACTTTGAATTTTTTTGTAATGTTTCTCCTGAAAAACGTTCGCATGAAAAATGCGAATTTTCTCAGAGACTTCCTATAGAGCAGAATAGCCACTACAGTGGCGCCATCTGGGAGGACAAAAACAAAATAAAGCCACCTTAAACGAGGAATAAGAGTGATTGTTATTAATCTGAAAAGTAATTTGTTCCAACACTTTTTCTTTTCGATTTACTGGGACATTGAACCGTACTCCACCTGTAAAATATTCGTTCCATCTTCTTCCGTGACTTGGATCACATCTTCCGCTCCGACTTCGATCGCTATTTCGACCGCTTTTTCCAGGTTGAGACCTGTTTTGATCGGATCCACGCATAAGATACCCTTATGATCAAACAAGTGTTTCGGTCCGTTCTCCAATAACATGAACCCTCTGTTCGTAAACGACATAATAGAACGGAACTTCCAAACTGATTAAGTGCCGAATTGAAGCGCGTTTCATCGGCGCCATTACTTTTCTTACCCAACTTTATTCATGTAACTTTTGGCCGTTTGTCGAGTTCGCCTGAAGTTGTCCGTTAAACCTTCTAAAATCAAGAAACAACCTCCAGGTCCTTTGGCTTCTAGGGTGAAAGGTACGAGAAGTTCCTTCGAAACCTGAAAAGAACCATTTTTTGAGACCCACGTCATTCAGAAAGGGGGAGGGTCCTTAAGGCTGTTTCGTACCTCCTTTTCCTTCAATATACTTTCTATTTTCGATGTTGGCATGCTCACTCGCCTCGCTTGATCCACAGCATGAGCTAGTTTCGTATTGAATTTAGGATCATTGCTGTTGCCATCTATTTAGAAATTAGAAAAGGAAAAAAAATGACCTTCGAACTTACGAGAAACTTAAATGTGTTTTAGAAACTAGAAGGGTAGCTCTATCACTTCAATGGTATTTTCATGTTGATTATCTTTCAAATTATACATTTTTAAACAGTTTCAAAATAAAAAGTTTATTTTGAAAGATAAACAACATGAAAATACCACTTGAGCGAGAGAGCTACCCTTCTAGTTTTTAAAACACTTCTGTTTCTGAAGGACGGAGGAAGTAGTTGAAAGTGCGTTAAAAACTAGAAAGGTAACTGCCTTACTCGCGTGACGCGTCAGCCCGCTTCAACCACGCCCCTTTTATTAGAATAACCAATAAGATGGGGTAAAGCGTGAGGGTGTGTCAAATGGATTAAAACCACGCCCCTATCACTTTACTCCTCCCCCTTTTGCATTACAACCAATAGGAAAACAGAAGGATGTCAGTAAATGGAGGGGGGGGGATAAAAAAGACCATAGTGACGTCATAGACCACCACCTCTGATTGCAGCCTTCATCATTCGCGCCAGTTTCATGAAGGTCTTTGCGCGCGCCAAGTCCGTCGCGGCCTTCACGTGCCGGATGTTCTGCCACTTGCTGTGTCCCGCCATTCCACGTGCGGATGAGGACTGAGGCATGCAACGCCACGCAGAGGGAGCCAACAGTTGACGACTCCATTGTTGTGACCTTGATGTAAGGAAATTACGGCTGGAAAACGATGAAAAATGCGAACAAATTGGCTTTAAAATTGATATTGACATGGAGGCCGCCATCTTGAAAAGGTCAAGGAAAGAGTTTCAAGAAATAATTCATAGATGGCAGCACATAACAGGTAAAACTGTCCTGTGTGTGTGTATTTTTAATAAAAAGACAATCCGTCAGTATTGTGAAGTTTTACAAAGATGTATTTAGGTGTACTAATATGGGATTTGATGTTGTTAATTAAAGTTTTACGCCATATTGGTACACTTTATATCTTTATGATTGTATGTTATTTATTTCACGTTTTATGCTTCAAACTTTCACTAATGACGGTTCGGTCGTGTCGTTTTTATTATCTTACGATTCACAACATGTCATTTATTCTTTTACTCATCGATTTATTCAACAATGATGTCACGGCTATAGATTTATATAGACGTGACGTCACGTCGCTTTAATATGCATACATTCATTCATATACGGATATCATAATGACATCCTATACATAATCATGCGATACTCGGTAATTAACAAATAATCGGTTACTAATTAATTTAAAAAAAAAAATGGACCATGGATTTTAATGACGTCACGGACGTCGCGTGTTTTCTATTGTGTCGTACGATATATCGAGCAACAATGAGGTGGGTGAGAAATGAGGGAGGGGGAATGGAGTGTGGGGTGATCGTATATGACGTGACTGACGTCACACCACTAAGCAAAAAATAGAAAGTAGGTCGCGTTCTAATTTCTGATTGGTCCGTTGTTAAACAGCTGAGACGTAAGACTACCCGATTAGCGTTTATTGATTGGTTGATTTGAATCACCTGTTTGACGGGACGACTTTCACCGTCTTTTCATTCTAATTCAATGGGAAATTACATTTATATATTTATGTCAAGTATTTACTTTTTATTCTGTTTGATTGCAGTTTAGTTTTCTTTCCTTCAGACGCTTTTTTAACTTATTTTTAGCTTTTTGTGTATTTTTTCAACGGATTATTTTTCATAAATTTTCCTCGTTTATTTAAAGTAAGTAAATTTAATTATTTTTAATATATTATAATTGATTTGTGTATAGCTTCCTCAATTAACATATTATGCAAATTGTCCAATCAGAGCGCGATCGCGTGACAAAGCGCGACCAATGACGATCCTCCGAGCACCAGCTTTGCCGCGTGATTAATGACGATCGTTATATTGTCTCTCAATGCGCGTCACGTGTTTTTCCTTTGTACTTTTTTGTTTTAAAATGCATTATTTTAATGAAATGATTGACAGGTCCGAAATGAAAGATTAAACATTTCATTAATTATTTTTTAAATAAGCGTATTGAACGTCTGATCTGTTCACGTGATTTGTTTTGTTTTTTGTTGTGGGATGGGAAGAGGCTAAATTAATGACTGATGAAGGGGGCGGAGCGTTATAGGTGACTGCAAAAGGGGCGGTGATTGCAAAAGGGGCGGAGCTTCATAAGTGCCTGAAAAGGGGCGGAGCTTCATAAGGGCACGTGCTGTATTTGACTGCAAAAGGGGCGGAGCATTCTGGGTGACTGCAAAAGGGGTGGAGCATTTTGAGTGACTGCAAAAGGGGTGGAGCATTTTGAGTGACTGCAAAAGGGGCGGAGCATTTTGAGTGACTGCGAAAGGGGCGGAGCATTTTGAGTGACTGCGAAAGGGGTGGAGTACTAGTTGACTAGAAAAAGGGGCGGAGCAATTGACAAACTTGAAGTGAGTCAACTGAAAAAAAGGACAGTTCAAAATATTACATTTATTAATAATGTGGCTGGTGGAGCAAACAGTTTCCTAGTTGAAAAGTGGGTGGAGCTATGTATTGATTGACAAGATTCATGGTGGAGGGTGTGGTTTTTAGTGAGTTCATAAAAAGAGGCGGAGCTAAACGGTTATGGTTTGGCAGAAAGGGCGGAGAAATTACGAGATGAAAAGGGGTGGAGCTACATGATGAAAGATTTTTGATTAAAAAATATGCTGATTTGCTGCCTAAATTTCATGTAAAGATGTGGAATATAAAAAGGTGGTAATGTGAAAAGGGGCGGAGTCATACTAATGCACACATGGGCGGAGTCATACTAAGGCACAAAGGGGCGGAGTCATACTAAGGCACAAAGGGGCGGAGTCATAGTAATACACAAAGGGGTGGAACCATGGTAGCTCATAAGAGGCGGGGCCATGAAAATAAATGGAGCCAGTTGATTATAAGTAAAAAGACAGGCAATTAGAAATCGGGGCAAACAGAAGTTGGCTTCGCCTCTTTTTTATGATGACTGGCAACTTCTAATTGGTTGGTTATGTAGTCTGACGTCACATGCTCTCCGCCCTTTTCAACGTCAAACCACACAACAAACCAATTAGAAGTTGCCGTTCATCATAAAAAGGGCGGAGCCAACTTGTGTTCATCCCGATTTCTAATTGCCTGTCTAAAAAGGGTGTTATTAACTACTTTCTCTTTGAATTATGTAGGAAATTACAGAAAAAATGTTGGTCTATTTCTGTCGCGGCGCCATTTTGTTCTCTGTTGGAGCCACATTCTCCCTCATGTTCCGAATCCATCAGGTCCAGAAGGCAGTTCCTATTCTTGCATTCCCGTCTGTCGAGACGATATTTCAGGCCACCTGGTGGGTTCCGACTGCTTGTGGCATCGCAGCCGGTAAAACCACCTTCTGTATTTTTACTATAAATTTAATAAATAATAATAAATGGGCGTGGTTAACATGTTTGAGGGCGTGGTTAACATGTTTGGGGGCGTGGTTTAGTGTGAGATTTGGATAAATGTCGGCAACAAAATGTTAATAACAAATGTTTTTGTCCAAAAATGTGTGTAGCATGTTGGCAGGAAAACTGATCCATTTGTAAAAACGTCAGAAATAACTTGCTAGTAACATTTTGTTATCAACATGTTTTGATCAAGACGCCGCCTTCAGAGCGGTCGTAAAATTGCTGCTATTAACATAGTTAGCAACAATGTTATCGACATGTTAATGGAAAAAATAACCAATGGTAAAAGCAAATGTTATTGACAAAAGTCAATAGCAAAGTGTTATTGACAAAAGTTAATAGCAAAATGTTATTAAAAAAGTTAATAGCAAAATGTTATTGACAAAAGTTAATAGCAAAATGTTATTGACAAAAGTTAATAGCAAAATGTTATTGACAAAAGTCAATAGCAAACTGTTATTGACAAAAGTTAATAGCAAAATGTTATTGACAAAAGCTAATAGCAAAATGTTATTGACAAAAGTTAATAGCAAAATGTTATTGACAAAAGTTAATAGCAAAATGTTATTAAAAAAGTTAATAGCAAAATGTTATTAAAAAAGTTAATAGCAAAATGTTATTAAAAAAGTTAATAGCAAAGTGTTATTGACAAAAGTTAATAGCAAAATAATCTATTTCTAGATAATTTTAACAATGTTAATAGCAAGTGTTATCAACAAATATGGTGATTTCGAAAAGTTAATAACATTTTCTAAGCCGAATAACACGTGTTTTTAGCAATATTATCTCCGTTGTGAAACATATTTCTTTGCTATTCTAGTTTTTTAATGTTTGTTAAAATCTAATGAGGGGGGGTTTTTATTTTTCCAGCTCTGGTGGGTCTTTTGTATCCGTGTGTCGATAAGAAATTCGGCGAATGTTTGTCGCTTCAGAAGGAATGGGCGAGTGCGATGCGTTGTACGGCGATATTTGTCGGAATCAATCATGTCTGCGCCGTATCCTTCAAAATAATTTACGGCTAAATAATCCGTTAACCAATTAAAAAGCTAAAGTTTTTCTTTAACTGGTTTTCGTTATCAGAAATTTGATTTTCCCAGTAATCTTCAATTGATACTGACGTTGACGGTAATGTCGGCCGCTCTTTGGTGGACGTTCGACCGAACTCGTGGTGGACTCGGTCTCGGACTTGGATCCGCTCTTTTGGCCATGTTGGTCACTCAGGTCCTTCTGGAACAGGGCGTTTACAAGTAATGTTTTATCTGAATTCCATCTGTTGTTAATATTTTGCGTTTTTCAGCCACAACTTTTAAGAAATGCTTGAAAATGTAATAATTAAAATACTAGAAGAGTAAAGGAGATTTTCAAAATATTTTTCAAATTTTTAAAAATGCTAGAAGAGTAAAGGAGATTTTCAAAATACTAGAATAGTAAAAGAGATTTTCAAAATATTTTGAAAATATTTTAAAATACTAGAAGAGTAAAGATTTTCAAAATAGTTTTCAAATTAATTAAAAAACTAGAAGAGTAAAGAAAATTTTCAAAATATTTTTCAAATATTTTAAAATACTAGAAGAGTAAAAAAGATTTTCAAAATATTTTGAAAATATTTTAAAATACTAGAAGAGTAAAGATTTTCAAAATAGTTTTCAAATTAACTAGAAGAGTAAAAAAGATTTTCAAAATATTTTTCAAATATTTTAAAATACTAGAAGAGTAAAGGAGATTTTCAAATATTTTAAAATACTAGAAGAGTAAAGGGATTTTCAAAATAGTTTTCAAATATTTTAAAATACTAGAAGAGTAAAGGGATTTTCAAAAGATTTTTCAAATAATTAAAAATACTAGAAGGGTAAAGATTTTCATAATATTTTTCAAATATTTTAAAATACTAGAAGAGTAAAGATTTTCAAAATAGTTTTCAAATTAATTAAAAAACTAGAAGAGTAAAAAAGATTTTCAAAAGATTTTCAAAATATTTTAAATTACTAGAAGAGTAAAGGGATTTTCAAAATAGTTTTCAAATATTTTAAAATACTAGAAGAGTAAAGATTTTCAAAATATTTTTCAAATAATAAGAATACTAGAAGAGTAAACGCAAAATAATCAGAATTGTTTTGACTTCATTTGCATATAATTTGCATATTTTTACAGTTTTAGCGAAAAAGACATTTCTCACATCCGTTCTTGGCTTCCTTACGTTTTCTTCTCCGGTGGAATCACCGTTGGAAACATCGGAAGGCAACTTGCAACTGAAAATCGAATAGAAATCAAACTGAAACAACAATGATAATTAATTTTAACAAAAACAAAGGAAAAATTATAATTATGTAATTTATTGTACATATTTTTTCATCATTTATTTATATTTTATTAAGTTTTTTTCTTTTATTTGCAATAAAATTTTAAAAAAAAACTAACGTTTGAAAGTTTACAGTAATATCTTTTAAAATTAAACTTTTTATTTAAGGTGGCTTTATAGGTATTTATTTTGTTTTTGTCTTCCCAGATGGCGCGACTGTTCTATAGGAGTTCCTGCGGTTTTGAGAAAATTAATGTTTTTCAAGCGAACGTTTTTCAGAAGAAACATTACGAAAAAAAATTCAAAAGTGTTTTAGAAACTAGAATAGTTGGTGATAATGCTAAAAGGTTTTTTTCTATGATGATATCTTTCAAAATAAACTTTTATGAGAGTTTGAAAAAGACCGAAAATAGGTTTTCATGAAATGTCAATGGAAAAACCGAATATGAAAAAACACTTAAATTTGCGTATGAAAAGCTTATTTTGAAAGATAGCTAACATGAAAATGCCTTTAAGTGATTGAGCTACCTTTCTAGTTTTTAAACACTTGGAAGTTTCTCTTAGTTTTGCGTCTAAAAGACAGAATAATCATGAGTTTCAGGAAGGTTTTGAAATTTACACTTTAAAACAAGCGTAACCATTTTCAAGCTGCAATAGAAAGTTAATTTTGAAAGATATTTTAATATACTTTTAGCACATTTTACTATTCTAGTTTCTAACAAATTGAATATATGCTTAGAAAAAGTTGAACCAAAAATCAATTCATAGTTTGTTGTGATTTTTATTCGAAAATTTGCTTTTAAAAAATACACAATATTTTACATTTTACACGATTACAATTGCACACAATTTACATTTTACATGTATGTTTTTCTTATTCTAGAATTTCCGGATTAGATTTCCAGAAATCATCTTTAATAATATCAACATTAAGAACTAAGATTTCCGGCTGAAGATTCTGATCTTTCCGTCGATTTTTCTTCATTTCCGGTGCGATTTTCTTTCTAACCAGAGTCGTTCCCTTACGAAACAACTGATCCTCGTTATTGTAATTGACTCCGAACTGCGAAAAGAGAATCTCGTTCTTGTCGGCTGAAACAGTCCCGCTCAATCTCTTCTCGGCTTCGACCGGTGTAAGTCCTCCTTTCTGAACCAAACTCCAAAACGTCGTATTATACAGATTATTAATGTGACAATCGGCTTGACGCCAACTGAGATAATCTTTTAGGTTCTCGTCGGTCGGATAAAGAACGATTCGACCGTCGAACGAAGGCGGATATCGAAGTTTCGTATCGGGAAAGAACTCGGACCAATGAAAGACGTAATTGCTCGTAAAACAACTGCAGACATTCGTCAGAATCTTCATTCCACGTCGGTTGTGCAGCTGCGTATTCCTGCAAAAGACAAAACTGTATTCGTCGCTCTGTCCGTAAGCGATGCAAACCTCGGTAAAGTCTTTCAGAACTGAAATCGCTGCTTTGTTCATCAGTTTCAACGCTCTCTCGTCGTTTGGTTTTGCAAAACCGTGTTCGGTTGAGAATCGATGGAAACCTTTACCGTCCAGACGCACTACGAGCCAAGTGTTCGGAAGACAACGGTCTTCGCATTCGAACGTCTTCACGTATTCGTATTTACTCTTCGCCATCTTGTGCTTATCTTTCAGTTCGATCGAATTGCAAAGATGATAATAAGGTCTTCCTATCTACAAATGAGAAGAAGAAAACCACGTGGGTTTGTTTACTTGTTGAAGAATTGCGTCATCGTCGAGGCCACGTGGCGCCCGAAAGATGGAGGAGAAGGGGCGGCCACGTGGTCGCCTGACGTCAAATACCTGTAATTAACTCTTTTTAATTACCTTAATTACAGTTAAATTACGTATTATACGTTTCAGTCTATAGAAAAGTATCATCTGAGTGAGTTACGAGTCGATTTTCGATCGAAAACATAAGAAAAACGACGATAAAGGGTGAGAATCTTGATTTCGAAAGATTAACTATGTGTTTGCTCACTAGATGGCGCCACGTAAGTAATTTTCTCAACTGTAATGACACAGGGAGCGGAAAGACTAATGATAGAGGTAAATCATTTCGTGACAACGCTGATTCTGGCCAGTAGATGGCGCAAACTATACTTAGTGCTTTAATTATAGTAGGGTTGTTATGAAAAAATGGATGACCTTTTAAGCAAGATGTATTTATTTTTCTAGCTTCAAAAAGCAGACGATTATTCACTCATTTTTGGCATTTTTTTTTCTAACATGGAGCTGATATACAGAGGTAACTCAAGTAAGATCTCTTCCTATGGAGCAGTTCATGCCAAAACTGATTGTGGCGCATAGATGGCACAAACTGTACTTACTGCTTACGTTACGTTAGGCTTAAAGAGGCATACAAAGTTTACAAACAAACGGGGATGACATTCTAGCTTCAAAAGCAGACAGTTCTCTTCACTCACTTTTAGCATTTTTTTTACTAACCTGAAGTTGCCGTACCTATATTTTTTGCCTCCATTGCATTAGTATATACCTCATTGGCTCCTCCTCTCTTCAACGTCATATTGAATCCCGTGCGTATACTTTTATCAGCTCTGAGCATTCATTTAATGTTTTGTTATGGTAAATTATGTGCTCCGTCTGCTCGCGATCAGCTCCTCCTCTTTTTTTTTGTATGTGTATACTTTTAACTACTCCGAGCAGTAAGATACGTTGTTTTTTGTTTTGTTTTAGAAAGTAATCTAACTGCACTTTTTCTATTGTTTATGATCGCCTATAGGATTACATTGTTTTGATACGTAAATTTGCCACTAGAGGCGTTGTGTGTGTGTGTCTTGGAGAAGGTGATGGAGGAGGAGTTGTTTTTTCTCTCTCATTGCGGCTTCTACTAAATAACTAAAAAATGAACATTTTACGGTTTGTCGTCGCGTTGAATTGAACTGTTTTCGCGTCCTATCGAATTCTATAGAGTTTAAAGTAGTCATGTATTATAGTCGCGTATTGAATTGCATGTGTTTTAATCGAAGATGACAGAGGAGAAAGTCTCAGGTGTGGTGACGATCATCACCTCCTCAGGTGAGTTTAGCAACAAAACAAAAAAATTCGACGCTTTTTAACTGTTTCAAGGGCGGTTTTTCTAAATAGCCGATTTCGTAAGCTTTATTAAGCAATAAGTTGCTATTGATCATTCATTTGCAACGTCTTTAGGGCTTTGAACTGCTTCAAAGGGCCGTAAAAGGGGGTCCTTTTTAGTATTCATAATAGGGAATTGGGCGGTTAGTATTCCCTATAGAGCTGGTCACAGTGTGACCTTTCGCATAGAAAAACATGGGAGGGGGGGGGGTCTCTCTCTCTCTCTGCGGCACGTGCGCTTTTTTTTTTTCTTCCTCTCCTTCATTTCTTACGGATAGTCACGTGACTCGCCACTCGCGCTCCTTTTTTTTATTAATCGATTTGATTGGTTGTTTATTAATTTTGAAAATTTTATTAAAAATTTGTTGTTTTTTTTTCTGATTGGTTGAAAATTATTAAATTCTTTCTCTTTTCGTTATGAGGAGAATTACGGCATTTTTCAATCAGTGAGACCTGTTTAGAGGCTAGTATTTGTTTAATAATTAATTCCAAGGTCCGTTGATAAACTGTTAATTAAGATTGTTTTATAAACAAGAGAGATTTATTTTCTAATTAATTTGACTTTCCTTTTAGGAGTTGAAATAAACATAAACTAGAAAGTATTTTAAAAACTAGAAGGGTAACCCTATGCTCAATCACTTTGTAATAATTTTTTTTTTTTTGCTAATATCTTTCAAAATAAACTTTTTAAGGACAAAAATTTAAAAGATATCGGACTGCTTAAAAGTTGTATAATTTTAAAAACGGCCATAAAAAGCTTATTTTGAAAGATATCAACATGAAAATAGGTTTAAATGATTGGTTGACCCTTCTAGTTTCCAAAAACCCTGTACACTTTGCACCTGAAAGCTATTTTTATAGACGATATTTTTTTTAAAAAAGTTTTGATCAATAAAAAGTTCATTTTGAAAGATATCAAACATTAAGTGATTGAACTATAACCCTTCTAGTTTCTAAACGTCTCTCAAATTCTTGGTTATTTCTGTCTTTTCAGAAGAGCAAAATGAAGAGAAACTTGAAAATCTTTTAGAAACTAGAAGGGTAGCTCAATAATAACTACTTTCATGTTGAGATATTTTTCAAAATAAACTTTTTATGTCGGTTTTGAAAATAGCCGAAGTTTAATGTGGTGAATGACACCCCCCCCCTCCCCCTCGACTTCACTCTGGTTAAAATTAAGAAAAACTTGGAAGTGTTTTAGAAACTAGAAGGGTAGCTCAATCACTTAATGATATTTTCAAGTTAGAAATCTTTTAAAATAAACTTTTTATGTCAGTTTGAAATTGAACAAACTTTAAGCAGATGATAAAAAGTTCATTTTGAAAGATATGCTTAGATATATCAACATGAAATTACTATTAAGTGATAAAAGTACCCTTCTAGTTTCTAACACACTTTTAATTTCTTTTCAGTGTTGCTCTTCCGAAGCTGTAGAAGTAACTGAAAGTGTTTTAGAAACTAGAAGGGTAGCTCAATCTCTTAATGATGCATTTTCAAGTTAGAAATCTATTAAAATAAACTTTTTATGTCAGTGTTTTGAAAATTTAACCGAACTTTTAAACAGAAGATATTATTTAATTTTTCTGTCTATAAAAAGTTTATTTTGAAACATATCAACGTGAAAATTGTTATTCTACTTTCTAAAACATTTTCTAGTTTCTTTCTTCATTTTTTTCGCCGAGAAAGACAAAAAAACTTCAAAACCACCTTAGTTTCTAGAAAGGCTTTTTTTTTTCTAAAGAAAAAATTCTAGCCTCTAAACAGTCTAACTGTATTAAAGAGAGTTGGGATGGGTCGTCCCCTATATTTTCACATACGTCCGTGACCCACACATACAAATTTGACCTACACACACACACCGAAAATAAAACAACAAAAATATGAAATTCTTTTAGAAAGTGAAATTTCAATTGTTATTTTTCTCTCTCTTCGTGTATTTTTTTTTATATAATTAAAGTTTTTTTTTGTCAAATTTTTAGCCCAAAATGTTTGGAATTTATTAATTCTTTTATTTTTTTAATTCAATTATTAAAATTCTGTGTCAGAAAATTTTTATTTTCATTCAAATTTGATACAAAAAAAAAATTTACAAAAGAAAATTAAGAAAACAAAAAGTTATTTTTACTTTTCTTTGTAAAACTTTTAATTTCGCGTGAAATACGCAAGATTTGATGACGTCATCCACATTGAGTTGATGATGACACCGTTATTTTTTATTGATGAAATTTTTCATTTCATAAAAAGTGACGTCACACAAAAATACGGCGCACGTGAAGCCGCGAGAACCCCCCCCCCCCCCATAAGGAATTAGCTGAGTATTGAATTATTTGATTATTTCCGTAAAAAAAAGTTTATTTTGAAAGATATCAAACATGAAAATACATCCTTAAGTGATTTAAGCTACTCTTCTAGTTTCTAACACTTTTCAATTTTTTCAAGTTGATTTTTCTGTCTTTCGGAAGAGCAAAATGATGAGAAACTTTGAAAATGTTTTAGAAACTAGAAGAGTAGCTTAAATCACTTAAGGATGTATTTTCATGTTTTTTTATATCTTTCAAAATAAACTTTTTATCGATCTTTTAAAAAATATTGTCGTTTTTAAGTTTTAAAAAAGAAACAATTTTAAAGTTCAGTTTGAAAAAATGAGCCCCGTTTTGTGTCGTTTTTTTATTAAAATTTCATAAAAACTATTTTCGGCCTTTTTTTCCCAAAATGCACTAAAAAGTTTATTTTGAAAGATATCAAACATGAAAAGACCTCCTTAAGTGATTGAAGCTACTCTTCTAGTTTCTAAAACACATTCAAGTTTCTCATCAATCTGATTAATTCCGTCTTTTAGGAAAAAAAAAATAACGAAATACTAGAAAGTGTTTTAGAAACTAGAAGGGTAGCTCAATCACTTAAGATAATATTTTCATGTTTTGATATCTTTCAAAATAAACTTTTTATCGATCAAAACTTTAAAAAAAATATCGTCTGTAAAAATCATTCAGGTGCAAAGTGAAGAGAAACCGGAAAGTGTTAGAAACTAGAAGGGTAGCTTAATCACGTTAGGTTATTTTCATGTTGATATCTTTTAAAATAAGCTTTTTTATGGCTGTTTTTAAAATGAGCCAACTTTAAGAAGATATTTTTTTAAAAATATTTTTGTCCAAAAATAGTTTATTTTGAAAGATAAGTTTTTTCTTAGCTTTTTTTTAGCATGAAAAAACAATTGTGGCTACCCTTCTAGTTTCTAGAAGAAAAAACTTAAGTTTCTCATAAGATTTTTAATGAACAGGTGAAAAATTAAGCAGCAAAGCAAAATGAATAAAAACTAGAAAAAGGGTTTTGTAGGAACTAGAAGGGTAGCTCAAATCACTAAAAGAGGTTATTATTTTCATGTTTTTGATATCTTTCAAAATAAACTTTTTATATTCAACATAAATTAAAAAATGTCTGCATAAATTTGAATTATTTTCAAAACGGATCATAAAAAAAGCTTATTTTGAAAGATATCAACCATGAAATTAATACCATCTTTTAGTGATTGAGAGCTACCCTTCTAGTTTTTAAAACACTTTCTAGTTTCTTTTTCATTTTGCTCTTCTGAAAAAAACAGAAATAATCAAAGAGTTCGATTGGCTCTCGTTTACACTTTGAACCTTTCATCTTCCAATCAGGTTCATTGGTTGTAATATATTTTTTGCCACGTGCACTTTACAAACGAGGTCATTTTATTTTGGTAATGATGACGTCACGACCTTGCGTTTCTTGACAAGACACGCCCCCTTTTCTTTTAATTGAAGTGTGACGTCATTCTTTTTGCCAGCCTTGGTGGAAGGGACGAGAACCATTTTGTCTTCTATTGTTGTTCAATGTTTTGAGCACGTGCACGCGCACACACACAATGTGAAGGCAAGACTGGTGGCGCCACCTGTTTGCGGTCAAGGTCGACTGGTCAATTTTTTTCTCTCTCTCTCTCTCCCTGATCTTGATCATCATCCATTGGAACATTCTGAGTAATAAAAATTACTCGCAAAACAAAAAAAAAAGGTTTTTCCTTGAGAGAGAGAAGTTATTTTGAGAGTGAGACGCGTGTAATTTTGCCCGTGGCATTTAAAAATGAGGGGAGGGGGAGATAAATAAACCATTGGAAATATATTACCTTGAAATTTTTATGCAACTTTTATGTTTTTACTGAATTTTTTCTTTCTAAAAGAAACTTGTAAATAGTTTTGTCTTCTTAAAAGTTTTGCTAACAAGAAAGAAAAATGACGTCATTATTTGTGACGTCACTTTCTTTTAAGAAAAAAAAAAGTTGGTCAATCTGAAAAAAAAGTGTCAATAAAACTCTCAGATAAGATGTTTTAAAATCTTCACTCTCAGATAAATTTGTAGAAAACTTCCAAGAAAAGTTTTAATTTCAGATGTGAAAGTGAGAAAACTCTCAATGAAAGTTACTCTCAATGAAAGTTACTCTCAGTTGCTATACTGAGAGTTAAAGAAGTTTCAATTTCAGATGTATGAAAATGAAGAAACTCTCAATGAAAGATTAACTCTCAGTTGGCTATACTGAGAGCAAAAGAAAAGTTTCAATTTCAGATTTATGAAATGGAGGAAACTAACTCTCAATGAAAGTTACTCTCAGTTGCTATAATAGAGAACAAACTGTGTAGAAAAGTTAATTGCAAATGTTTGTTTTTAAATATGGAAAAAGACTGTCAATGAAAGTTACTTTCAGAAGAAAGACTGAAAGTTATTAACATCTGAGAGTGACTTTTAATTTGTGCTGTTTGCATATCTGAGAGTAACTTTTGAGTAACTTTGTAGTTAAGTGAATAGTTTGAACAACTGAAAGTTTATTGAGTTTCTAAAGACAATTTCAAAGAAGAAACTCTCAAGAAAAATTACTTTCTAATGTGGTTAAACATTAGAAAGTAATTTTTCTTGAGAGTAATTTTTTTCTAAAAGTTACTATCAAAAGGGTTCAATCCAAACTCTCAAGAAAAGCTGCTCTCAGATGTTCAAACAGAATGAGCTCTCAATAAGTTACTTTCTGATTTTTATTTGTTTTAAAATATCGGAAAGTAACTTTTCTTGAGAGTTAAACATTCTGAGAGTAAATTTTCTTGAGAGCTTTCTTGCTTTAAAGTCTTCTCTGGCTCGCAAAGTTAAACTAAGAGTCGTAATTTTAACTCTCTTTAACTGTCTTAGGGTGGAATGTGATCATCCATTAAAAAATGACTTGGTCTAGTTCTGGAGGTGGGTCGTCTGGACCTGTGGGTCATTTGGGTCGTACGTTTATATTGACCCTCGCAGTGGGCATCACTTTCGGCTTTAGTTTTGCCTACGTTTTGCTCAATATGACCAATTACGAGAGGTCTCTCGTTGGCTCCTCCTCCTCCCCTTCTTTCATTGGTCACGACGAATTGAATGAAGTCGGAAGTGGGTCACCGTTGCTACAAGGGACTCAGGGACCCACCAATTCACTACACGACCCTCATGATCACTTCGATATGGACGATGCTAAAGGACCGGAAGTTCCATTAAAATTTCATGAACATAAAGGTAAATAATAATTGTTTTGTGTTTAAAATCGTTTATTTTGACACCTTTTAAAATTTAATATTGACTTGTTATAAAAAATACAAAATGACGTCACCATTTCACACAGACACACGATAAAAACCATATGTTGATTAGCAGTCCATTGCGATATATAAGAGAAATTTTGAAAGTGTTTTAGAAACTAGAAGGGTAATTCAATTAATTGTATTTTCGTGTTGTGAGTGATATCTTTCAAAATAAACTTTTTATGAACCGAAAAATAAGTTGCGTCATTTTTCAAACTGACATAAAAAGCTTATTTTAAAAGAATATCAACATGAAAATAGCCTTAGGGTGGCTTTATAGATATTTATTTTGCTTTTATGTCTCTCCAGATGGCGTCACTGCAGCGGCTGTTGTTCTAAGTTTCATAGACGATTTTTTTTTGTCAAATTTGGACGCAAAAATGTCAAGCGAACGTTTTTTTTTAGAAACAACATTATGAAACAATTTAAATAGTTTTCAAAACTAGAATGGTAAAAGAATATGGCAATTTTTCATGACAATATCTTAAAAAATATACAATTTCATAGTTCAGTTTGAAAAATGACCCCGGGTTTTTTTGGTTTTTACATTGAAATTTCATGAAAAAACTATTTTCGGTCTTTATGAAACTTGTCATAAAAAGTTTATTTTGAAAGATATCATCATTGAAAAAAAAACTTTTAATATTATTACCAACTATTCTAGTTTTTAAAACAGCTTTGAATTTTTTTCTGAAAAACGTTCGCTTGAAAAATAGAAATTTTTTCTCAAAACCGCGGATTTCGGGGACGAGAAGAGACCTTCTAAATAACAGTGGCGCCATCTGGGAGGACAAAAACAAAATAAATATTTATAAAGCCACCTTAAGAGGGGGTTGCTTGCTACCCTTCTAGTTTTTAAAACACTTTTCTCTTCTGAAAGACAGAAATGATAATTAATCATTTTTAAAAGGTTTAAAACAACCTTAAGGTTTCAGTTTTCAGGTTTCTCAGAAGTAAACTGTGTTAAGTCACAGACAGGCGGCTGCGAGTCATTTGAATTGACAGGTTTTTTTTGTTGCGAAAGTGCTAAACACAAAGTGCTAAATTGCACAAGTTTGGTACCATTTAGTATCATTAAGCAGATGCTTAGAAATTAAAAGCTTTTACTTGGAATTTGTTTAGTAAACAAATGACAAACAATTTACTTACATAATTTTTATATATAGAAGGGAGGGGGGCCCGGGCCCCACCAATGTCAAGAGATTAAAAAAAGACAAGTTTTTTCTCCGATAAAATATTTCAGGGCTAAAACCCTTGACAATGGTCACGTGTTCAGGTACCATTCCGTAATGGGTCACGTGTTTTTCTTTCTTTCTTTCTATCTTTTTCGTTATTTCGTTGTCTGAATTAATAATTAGCTTTCTTTTACTATTTTTGTTTGGATTTTTTCTTATCATTTGTCAAATGGGTTTTTAATTTATAATTTACGTTAAAAGAAGACGAAAACGAGATTTAAAAGAGGTTAAGGAGTTGTTAGAGGGCGCCACTTGCAACTGATTGCTTGTGTGTGTTTTTTTTTTTTTTTTTTTTCGGAATAATGATCTTTCGAAACAGCTAATTAGAAAACGGGATGAACATAAGTTGGCTCCGCCCTTTTTATGACGACTGGCAACTTCTAATTGGTTTGTTGTGTAGTTCGATGTTGCCGATCGTCATAAAAAGGGGCGGAGCCAACTTCTGTTTGTCCCGTTTTCTAATTGCCTGTCCTTTTGAAAGATCTTTCCTAGGAACCTAGGTTGGTATAGGAATGAAATAAATTTTAGGAGGGTTAGATCAGAGATGGAATGAAAAGGTATGATCAGGAACAGTAAAGAGGGACTGGAAGGGCTAGATCAGGAATAAAGTTTAAAATCTCATCAGGAACGGACTGAAAGACTTAACATAAGGAATGGATTTTAAGGCTAAAGAATGAAAAAAATGAACGACTAGTAAAGAGTTTAAAAGTTCGATCAGGAACCGAGAAAAAAAAAGGTTTTATGTTGTCGGCGCGCATGCGCCGGCGCGTCCATTAACACAGGCATCTGTAGACAGCTTCAGCATTTCTGTGGCTCCGCCCTTTTATGATCGTCAGACCAAATATAAACCAATTAGAAATTGAAAAGGGCGGAGCATGTGTGACATCAGACCCAGTAACAAACCAATTAGAAATTGACTACGCTCATAAAAGGGGCGGAGCCAAATAAATTCTGAAGCTGTCTACAGAACAGGTTGTTAGAAATAGGTCAGAACTTCAGTTGGCTCTGTACTTGTTATGACGACCGGCAACTTCCAATTGGTTTGTTGTGTGGTTCGACGTTGAAAAGGGCGGAGCATGTGACGTCAGACTTCATAACCAGCCAATTAGAAGTTTCCTGTCGTCATAAAAAAGGGCGGAGCCAACTGAAGTTTTCACCTATTTCTAACGGCATCTTCTAATTGGCTGGTTATGTAGTCTGACGTTGAAAAGGGCGGAGCATGTGACGTCAGACTTCATAACCAGCCAATTAGAAGTTTCCTGTCGTCATAAAAAAGGGCGGAGCCAACTGAAGTTTTCACCTATTTCTAACGGGCTGTGCCTACAGATGCCTGTGTTCATGGTCGGTTGCCCGGATGCGCAGTTATTTTTCCTTTCTAGTCTCTTTGATTTATTGAATGCTAAAATTGAAAGCTAATTTAGCTTTTTTTAGATTAGAAATAGAAGATGATCCGGATTTTTAATTAAAAGAACTAAAAATACCTGAGTAAACTTGGGTTTTCATCTCGATTATATAATATTTTTGAGAAAAATATCCATAAATAAATCCGGTAATAAATAACTTCAGATTTGATTTTAAACTAGTTTAGTTTTTATTGCAATTTTTAGGGATTTTAGCAACAAAAAAAAAACGAAAACTTATCTTATAGAATTTAGGAGAAAAAAGGGGGGGGGGGCTGGAGAGGTATTTTGGTATTGTTTTTTCTCGCTTCTTTTTATATTTATTAGTTTTGATTATTCTAGTCACGAATTTCGTTTTTTGTCGCATCTTCATCATAATTTTTCTTGTTTTTTTTGTCATAAATTACTGTAAACAAAAATTACAAAACGAATACAGAATTATTAAATAGAAAAAAACTGTCGCTGAATACGAAGGACGAAATTTGAACTAAATTAACGGCTCTCAGGTTTGTTTTTCTTTAAAAATATTAGCCTCAAGGTGAAATTCAAAAGTTTATTAGAAACTAGAATAGTAAAGGTGGCTTCATAAATACATATTTTGTATTCGTCCTCCCAGATGGCGCCATTGTAGACAGGCAATTAGAAATTGGGACGAACTGAAGTTGGCTCCGCCCCTTTTTATGACGACCGTCAACTTCTAATTGGTTTGTTGTGTGGTTCGACGTTGAAAAAGGCGGAGAGCATGTGACGTCAGACACTACATAACCAACCAATTAGAAGTTGCCGGTCGTCATAAAAAGGGCGGAGCCAACTGCTGTTTGTCTCGTTTTCTAATTGTCTTCGTTTTTATGACAGACGTCTCTACCGACAATTAGAAATCGGGACAAACAGAAGTTGGCTCCGTCCTTTTTATGACGACCGGCAACTTCTAATTTGGTTGGTTATGTAGTGTCTGACGTCATATGCTCCGCTCTTTTTCAACGTCGAACCACACAACTAGACTTGTGCGCCGTAGCATATTGATCGGCGGCGGCGGGCGAGTGTATATATATGGAATTATCGATATATTGAATGTGGTAATTATCGATATAAATTGAAATCGATAAATATCGAATATGGTATCATTTCATTCCTATGGCAGTTTTTGAAACAAAACCAACCAAAACAAATTTGAATTCGGCGGCCGCCAGTCATACACCGGCGGCGAGTGGCGGCGGGTTTTTTAAAAAAAGTACAAGCGGTGAGCGGCGGCGTTTTTTGCTTCAAAAACACCGGCGGCTGCGGTTTCGCCCGGCGGCGCACAGGTTTACACACAACAAACCAATTAGAAGTTGCTGGTCGTCATAAAAAAGGGCGGAGCCGACTTCGGTTCATCCCTTTTTCTAATTGCCTGTTTGAGATTATGCCTAAAATGGCGGCCATTTTGTTTTATTTTCTCAGCTGTTAAATTCAATAATAAGTAGGCGTTTTATGGCGTATTTTGGAAACCTGACGCCATGTTTATTAGATTACATAGTTAGAATGGAGGGGGGGGGGAGACATCGTAATAATAATAATAATAATTATGAATTTTAACCTCGTTGACAAATAATGGACATTATCATAAATATATCATAAATATATCCTAACTCATTTAATATTAATTTCTTTGCGTTTTTTTTTTTGTTGTCAAAAAATGAAGGAAGAAACGTAATGAATTTTGAAATGTTTTCAAATCTAAAAAGGTGAAGTTTAAAAGATTTTAAAGTGAAATTTAAAAATCCGTCAGCCAAAATAATCTTCTTTTATTTTTTTCACCTTGGCACACTTTTCTTAATTTTTATTGAAAAAAACTAGAAAATTAAATTTCTTTGCAAAACAACGTAATTATTTCAGTTAATAAATTAATAAAGTTAATAATTAATTAACTTTACTCAAATAATTACGTTGTTTGCAAAGAAATTTAATTTTAACGGTTTTTTACGGTGGTTTATGAACAGCTCATTTTATTAAATATTTATTTTTTATTGAAAAAAATGAAGAAAAACTAGAATGTGTTTTAGAAACTAGAAGGGTAGCTTTAATCACTTATACCTAGTACACAGCTGATAATTTAAATGCATTTAAATAATAAACGTGTTCTACAGAGCCCTGTGAAGGACAAACAAACTATGTCGTCGAATTCAATTTATTCAGTTAATAATCTGAAAATATTGAGTTAATACTTAAATATATAAACTATTGACAAATATTGATTTAGTATTTTAATTTAAAATAATAATGTCAATTTTGATTTGATTTATGTCCTTAACTGGATTCCGTAATAATTCACCTAAACACATTTAATTTGAATTCATTTAACTCATGTGTGTACAAGGTATTAGGCTTTTGGTGACTTAACATAGTTTACCTCTGAGGTTTAGACCTTTTAAATTGAGGTAATTTTAATTTGAAGATAGTTTTTTTTTAAACTTTTAACGAAAGTTAAACAAAAAACCTTTATATAATAGAAAGTTATCCGAATTTGTGGATATCCTGTGTTATGATGATAATGATGGTGATTAAGGGGGTGGGGGTGGGGTGGTGGACAATGAATGAATTGTATGAATGAAGAATGAATTGAATGAATGAATCTCTCAACAAGTCAACTCAGAGAGAGAGAGAGAGAAAGAAAAATCAAAAGGTATTTTTTTTGTTGCTGTTTTAAAATATTCATTATATTCTAATGTTAGGTTGATGGGCGTGTCACACTCTCTATTCTATTTTCCCATTATGATTGGACACTGACTTCAAATTCAGAAGCACTTTCATTTAAATAAAAAAAATTGGGTGCTAATTTTATTTTTCTCATAAAAACCAACAAAAAAACCCCACCATTTTTTCATGAATGGAACCATTTTTTTATATTCTAGTTTTTAAACTTTTATCACAATTGATGATGGGAATTAGGAGAGAGAAAAAAAACTTCTTTTTTTTGGGGATGTTTTTCATTAAAAATGTCTACAAAAAAAGAGATCAATTTCAAACACTATAATTGTGTGAATTTGTCTCTTTTTATTGATTTGAATGAATCCTCCTCCCCCTCCTCCCTCACAAAAAAGGAGGAACTAAAATTGGGGTTCATCTTTTTTTTTATTATTCATGATATATTCTAGTAATCATCCATGTTTCAATTTAGAAAATTATATGGTATGTGGTGGTTTTGACAGACAGACCGATAGGGGGCGCTTTTTGTGAACGAAATAGTATTTTTTTTTTCTGTTAATAAACCACGAATAAACATCTATAATGAACATAAATATAATAAAAAAATGTGTAGGAGAGATGTAGTATAGTGGTTTCATGACAGACAGGCCGATAGGGGGCGCTTTTTGTGAACGAAATAGTATTTTCTGTTAATAAACCATACAAACATCTATAATGAACATAAATATAATTTTAAAAAATGTGTAGGAGAGAGGTATTTTACTATTATAGTGGTTTTGTGACAGACAGGCCGATAGGGGGCGCTTTCTGTGAACGAAATAGTAATTCTTTTCTGTTAATAAACCACCCAAACATCTATAATGAACATAAATATAATTAAAAAAATGTGTAGGAGAGTTGTATTTTAGTATTATATGGGTTTCATGACAGATAGGCCGATAGGGGGCGCTTTTTGTGAACGAAATACTATTTCTGTTAATAAACCACACAAACATCTGTAATGAACATGAATATAATTAAAAAATGTGTAGGAGAGATGTATTTTAGTATTATAGTGATTTCGTGACAGACAGGCCGATAGGGGGCGCTTTCTGTGAACGAAATAGTAATTCTTTTCTGTTAATAAACCACCCAAACATCTATAATGAACATAAATATAATTAAAAAAATGTGTAGGAGAGTTGTATTTTAGTATTATATGGGTTTCATGACAGATAGGCCGATAGGGGGCGCTTTTTGTGAACGAAATACTATTTCTGTTAATAAACCACACAAACATCTGTAATGAACATGAATATAATTAAAAAATGTGTAGGAGAGATGTATTTTAGTATTATACGGGTTTCATGAGGTAGGCCGATAGGGGGCGCTTTTTGTGAACGAAATACTATTTCTGTTAATAAACCACACAAACATCTATAATGAACATGAATATAATTAAAAAATGTGTAGGAGAAGTATTTTAGTATTATAGTGATTTCGTGACAGACAGGCCGATAGGGGGCGCTTTGTGTGAACTAAATTGGATATGTTATTTTTTTTTTGGTTACAATCCACTCATAAACCTCAATAATAAATATCATGATGATGAAGATGATGATGATGACGACAATAAAATTGTGTAGGCGAGTTAAATCTGAAGATTATTGATATAACATCAATTTTTCATATTCAATCTTCAATTGCATCAGATTTTTTTGAATGCAACAACAGGTGACCTGAAAGAATATTAACAGCCGCCATAATAAAGGGCGTGGCCTAATTTTATTTACTGAGAGGTATCCCAACTGCGAGTTCTTGTGTCTCGCATAGCATTCTGTCACATATAGCTGAGTGTGGTCTATAGATGGCGCCACTCTGATCTTATGGAGGTAATTGACTTCATTTAAGTGTGATTTAACTTTCACATATTATAATTATCTTTCAAAATAAACTTTTTATAGACAAAAATTTAAAATTATTGTCTGTTTAAAGTTTATTTTATACGATATCAAACTTAAGAAAAAAACACCCCTGTGGGATTCAGTTACCCTTCTAGTTTATAAAACACTTTCCTAGTTTCTCGTAATTTTGCATGTGAAGACAGGATTTTTATGCAAAATCAAACAATGGTTTCTCAATTTGTGGCCCTCAAGTGCCAATTATGAAGTAATCATCAACATTAGAGCAACTGCAATTATACTTTTTCTAATAAAAGGTTGGTTAGAGGCTATATGTCTGGTTACTATCAGTTAACTAGAAAGTTCTAGCCTCTAACCAAATATTTTAATGAAAAAATAACAGTTGTTGGTTAATCTTAAATGGGATTGGTGGTACTTCACTATTGGCACTCGAGGGCCACAAGTTGAGAAACATTTACTTGATATTGCATAAAAATTCGAGCCCTACAGTTTGAGAGGCCCCCGTCCTACACCTTTAAAAAAAACCTTAAGAGGAATAAGGAGAACCTTGAAGAGAGGCTAAACAATTAAAAGCTCACTCACTCACAACTTATTTTTAATCTCTGAATGGAGTTGAGCTACCTCCACGTTTATTATGTTGGTGTTAACGTGAGCGAGGGATCCAATATGGCGACCCTATTGCATATTTGGAGTGAAAGTGAAAGGCGGCCATCTTGGAACACCCGGGTTTTTTCCTTTCTTTCAAATTTTGATGGGTTTTTGTATTTTTAACTCGTTTATTTTCTATTTTCCAATGTTAATTGGATGTGGAATGAGAAAGGTCATTGTCCATTTTAAAAGAATCTTATTTTTCACTATTACTATTATTATTCACAATTTGATTCTCATGGTTCTCTCACACATAATGTGATCACATTTGAATTCCAATCTAGTTTTAACTTAATGAATCTTTAAAGAGAGATAAAACAACTTTTTTTTTAGAAAAAGAGAAACCTGGTTATAGTTTCAAGTTTAAATGGATTTAGAATTAACACCAGGTGTCGCTTCTGTATGACATTTCATAGAGAGCTCCCTCCTACTTTGACCCTTTCTAGTCTTGTCTATCGACCATTTCAAGTAAAAAAGTAAATAAAAAACTGGTTTCAAGATGAAATTTGAAAGTGTCTTAGAAACTAGAAGAGTATCTTTATTTTCTTATCTTTCAAAATAAACTTTTTTGTAAGTTTGAAAAGAATCAAAACTTAAAAATTGAAAAATAAAAATGGAGTAATTGCCATAAAATTGTTTATTTTGAAATATATGAAAGTTTTTTCAAGTGATTCAGTTACTCTTCTAGTTTCTAGAATACTTTTTAATTTATTCTTGAACGTATGACAATCAGGGTTTTAATTGAACTCTGTAAGAATTGAAAGTGTTTTATAAACTGGAAGAGGAAATTGACTTTTTTATAGACTAGAAAGAAACTTTTTGAAAAATATCAGCTCCACCACTTAAAAGGAGTATTTTCATGTTTATATCGTTCAAAATAAACGTTTCATTGAGAAGAATTTTAAGAATATTAGGTCATTTTCAAACTCACATAAAAAAAAAGCTTATTTTGAAAAATATCAACATGAAAATACTAGTATAAAGTGACTCAGCTACTCTTCTAGTTTCTAACGTCTTAATAAGTGCCTGCTTCTGAATTTTGAGAATAACCGGAAGTTATTCTTGTTTTTCTTCATTTGAATATTATGCAAAATGGCCGCTTAGAAGAAGAAAACGCGTTTTTTTTAAATAAGTCTCCCTAAAAGTTCAATTTCCTACGGAGCCCTGTAAAGGACCTGCAAGATTTTATTTTTTTAAATCTCGAAATGTCGAATTTATTCTCTACATTTCAACTTTTAATCTCTTTTATTCGGGAATGTTAATTATGCCATGTGGCGCGCACCCTACTCTTAATAATTAAATTATTACAAGCGCCCTCTTGTGTAGCAGCAATAATCTAATTATTAAGAGTATGGTGCGCACAACATGGAATAATTAACAATGGACGAATAAAATAGAATAAAAGTCGGAACTGTCGAGAATAAAAGTCGGAACTGTCGAGAATGAAAGTCGGAACTGTCGAGAATAAAAGTCGGAACTGTCGAGAATGAAAGTCGGAACTGTCGAGAATGAAAGTCGGAACTGTCGAGAATAAAAGTCGGAACTGTCGAGAATAAAAGTCCGGAACTGTCGAGAATAAAAGTCCGGAACTGTCGAGAATGAAAGTCCGGAACTGTCGAGAATGAAAGTCCGGAACTGTCGAGAATGAAAGTCCGGAACTGTCGAGAATGAAATTCCGGGACTGTCGAGAATGAAAGTCCGGAACTGTCGAGAATAAAAGTCCGGAACTGTCGAGAATAAAAGTCGGAACTGTCGAGATTTAAATAAAAAATCTCTCATGTCCTTTGCAGGGCTCCGTAATTTCCTCTTTTGTTTTTATAAAATAAATAGTATTTTGTCCAATGTGTTGTTATCGGTTATTTTTGTACAAAATAAACAATATTTGTTCCCATTTTTATCATTATAGCTAATAATACAATATTTAATAGGGAAGTAAGTTCCAAGACAGTGGATTAATTATCTTATTGTAAACTTTGTAATATAATATTAAAAGAAAAACAATAAAGTTTCCTAATTGAGTTCATTTTTCTTTTGAACTTAAAGAAAGAATCGTTCATTTTATAATTTGTCCATTTAAAAAAATATATAAAGGAAAGGAGAGAGATTGCAAATAATAAAAAAAGATGGAGGAAGTTGTCTCAAAATGAACAATTATATAAAATATATATATTAATGAGACTCAATTGGTTGTTAAAGGTCAAAATAGAGGTTACACGGACAATGCCTATTTGGGGCTGCTAGCCTCATATACACTATATGACACTCAGGCGAATGTCAAAGGCACTTCCGGTTTGTTTAACATAAAATCAGATCAGAAAAATAGTTCATAACATCCTGGGGGGGGGGGGGGGGGGGAAGGGGGGACCTCAATAACAAATCTCAAAAATTGACGTATTTTTCAGTGAACTATTAAACCACAGGCTGGTTGTTATTTTGCAAAGTTATATAATTCACTATTTTACAAATTGAATAATGAATAAGAGCAATGTTTAAGGGGTCTTCTAGGGTCTTCTAAAGAGAGGACCCCACTCAATTCAATTCGGACCAGAAAGAAGAAAAAAAATCTTGGAAAACTTTTCGTAAAAAGTTTATTTTGAAAGATATTATGAAAATATTTAATCGAAATAACTTAATTTTTACTATTCTAGTTTCTAATCGCCGTTTAAAAATATATTTTGTGATGAGCACACGCATAGAAACAACTCTTGATTTTGTTAAGAAACTAGAAAAGTAAATCAGTAAAAAACTAGCGGTGTAAAATTGTTCAAAATAAACTATTTATGGTAGTTTGACGAATTTCGAATTATTTCATTTTAAAGTAAAAAAAAAAAGGAACTGGTAAAACTTTTTTAAAAAAAAATCTGGCTGACATAAAAGTTCATTTTGAACGATATCACCATTGAATTGGTCTGGTCTTCAAGTTTCTAACGTATTTTTGATTTCTTCTAATTAACGACAAAGAAACTAGAAGAGTAAATCAGTAAATAAAATGGCGGTTTAAAAATTTCATGGATGTTATCTTTCAAAATAAACTTTTTGACGAATTCCGAATTATTTTATTTTAGAAGTAAAACAAAAGGAACAAGTAAAGTTTTTATAAAAGTTCATTTTGAACGATATTTTCAAGAAAGATCTAGTATTTCTTCTAGCTTCTAACGTATTTTTGATTTCTTCTAATTAGAGGTGAAGAAACAAATTCAAACTGTTAGAAACTAGAAGAGTAAATCAGTAAAAAAAAATTGATATCTTTTAAAGTTCTAGAAATATGATATAAAAGTTCATTTTGAACAATCTAGTGATGAAAATTGCTCCATCAATGCTTTTTTTTTTAAATGGTTTCTTTAAAACGATTTCGAATTTCTTCTGTTTAGTAAATGAATTTCAACTGAAAATCTATTAGAAACTAGAAGAGTAAAAGGAATATATAGACCTAATAGGTAAATTTTCATTATTAGTTCCTCGGAGGTAAACTGTGTTAAGTCACATTTAAAAAAAAAAAAACGATTTTTACATCTAATGAATCAGCTTGTCAAGTACTATCCGTGGTAAACAGTGTTAAGTTCACAGTTTTACACACATCGGCCGCTAGATATGGTATATGCACCCTTTTAGCCTCTAAAAAGGCGTCCAAAACAACCTTAATTATCAGAGCACGTGGACAAACTTACCCCTGAGAACACAATATAAGAGAAGAAAGAGAGCACGTGTAGAGAAATAGCGATGACGCAATTAAAAGTTTGGCCACGTGCAAAAAAAAAAAAGAAGTCAGTCAGTACATTTCTATGGAAGGAGGGGCTAGTGGCGCCATCTAACGCTACACGCACAAGATAAATGGTAAATTTGTTTTCTTAAAAAATGGAGTAGAGACCTACAGTAAAAACAAAGCAATAAATGGTTTATTTTGAAAGATAATAATGGCTGTGAAATTTTTTTGCTTTTGATTTTTCTAGTATTTTAACAAAATTTGTTTATATTTTTTTCATTATTTTTCTCTGCGGTTTTTTTTAAACATAAATTTTAACAGCAGGAATTTCTCACGTTTTTCTCTTTTTTTTTTTTTTTTTTGATTTATGAGACAATTGTTCATATTTGCCGTTGCGTGGCGACGGTGGCGCCTCTTTTGGTAGTAAATTTAGCGAAACAAATTGCGATATAATTTCCAAGTTAAAAGAAAAATCAAGTTTCTTCTCATTCATTTCGATTATTAACACAGATTTTATTTTGATTATTACAAGATTAATTCGTTGTTTTGGTGTGGTTTAGTAATAATGAGTGTAATAACTGCAAAGAAGTAGTACATTTTACTCAGTAGGGGGCAGCACACGGAATCAATTGTACTTTTCACAGTAGGACCCTTTTTCCCCCCTCCTCCTCCATCCATCTATTTGCCTTTTTTTATTAGTCTTATCAGGATTTTATATTTTCACAGCAAGGGGTGAGAAGAACATTTAGGGGCACAACAAGTAGGATGCGATTTTGGCGCCACCTGTGACTAATCGATCACTGTCTGGTTTTATCATTTTCATTCATCAACCTGCAGCTGATATGAGATTTTTAGACCTGTGTGTTCTAAATATAAGATTACTGGGAAGCATTTTTTTATTAGTCTACTTTTTTAGACACGCGTAATCGATATTTTTTTCTTTTTCCTCTTCTTCTGACCGGAAGTTCGCTTAAGTGTCACGCGATTTTGGCCGCCAAACATAATTTTTCTACCTTGAACAATTTGAATGTCTCAATTATAGTTTTGAACTTAATGACAGCTACTAGATGGCGCGCTTAACAGTCAGTAGCGGAGTTCGTGGTTTCCTTTAATGAATGGCCGAACTGTAGATAGAAATGGCCGGAGTGTAGGTAGAAATGGCCGGAGTGTAGGTAGAAATGGCCGGAGTGTAGGTAGAAATGGCCGGAGTGTATGTAGAAATGACCGAATTGAAGTATAAAAAATGGCCGAATTGTAGTATAAAAAATGGCCGCCATGTTTTCAAATGACAGGTTCTCATTGTATACAATAGTAACAGCTCACGCTTAGAGAAACTAGAAAGTGTTTTAGAAACTAGAAGGGTAGATCCATCATTCAGGCTATTTTCATGTTGGTATCTTTCAAAATGAACGTTTTGTAGAACAAAAATGAAATAATTTTGTCTGCTTCCAGTTGAGTCATTTCTCAAACTGACATAAAAAGTTTATTTTAAAAGATATCAACATGAAAATACCTTACAGTGATTGAGCTTTATACCCTTCTAGTTTCTAAAACACTTTCTAATTTTCTGCACCTGAAGAGCAGAATAATCAAAGAGAAAACGGGATGAACACAAGTTGGCTCCGCCCTTTTTATGACGACCGGCAACTTCTAATTGGTTTGTTGTGTGGTTCGACGTTGAAAAGGACCGGAGCATGTGACGTCAGACTATAGAACCAACCAATTAGAAGTTACCGGTCGTCATAAAAAGGGCGGAGCCAACTTCTGTTCATCCCGTTTTCTAATTGCCTGTGAAATGGCGAAGTGGCAGTTGAAGTGACACTTTTAAGTGTGACACCCTGTACACTGGAATGATATTTCACCATAATAATAATAATATTAATAATAATTATGACTGGTTAAATAAACCACCTGCACACAAAATGTGATACATAACCATTCAACCCGCATCTATTATTACAGAATTAGATGAGGTTTTAATTTCTGTTCACAAAAATTGGTTCATTTCGTGATAGAAATTAAAATATGAATAGATGATTCTTCATTTACATTCATATAATAGAAAGAGAGGGAGAATCAGGAGGCATTTTCAGGGCAGGTGTAAAGGGGGGGTTGGTGCAAAATGGAAACGAAAAAAGTGGACCAATTTTCAGGTCTTTTTTTTTTTCTTCATTGAAGGAGAGAGAGAGAGAGAGAGAGAGAGAAAGAGAAATAGCTAGAAAGAGAGAGAGAGAGGGTGAACTTATATTTTTTATAATATTATAAAATACACTTTTTCTAGTCTTAACAATAAAAAGTGTGCCAAGAACAAAAAAAAAATCGTTCAAATAAGACTTTTTTAATGTAAATTGCATCAGGTGCATTATTAAAAATGGCCGCCAGAACTACAATTAGCTTCGAATATCCGAAAGATTTCAATTATTCGGTATAGCCACCATATTTTCGGATATCCTTGTACTTAAAATAGTAAAGAAAAATTATTATTCAAAGCAGAAACAATAGTGTTTTAGAAACTAGAAGGGTTAGGTCACTCACCCAGTCACTTAAAGGTATTTTCATGTTTGACATATCGTTCAAAATTAACTTTATGTTTAAAATAGTTATAATAATAATGTTCTAAATAAAGTTTATTTTGAAAGATATCAACATTGAAAATAGCCTGAAGTGATTGATCTACCCTTCTAGTTTTTTTCTAAAAGACTTTCTAGTTGTTTTTTTTTCTAAAAGACTTTCTAGTTTTTAAAAGACTTTCTAGTTTTTTTTTTTTCTAAAAGACTTTCTAGTTTTTTTTTTTTTCTAAAAGACTTTCTAGTTTTTTTTTTCTAAAAGTCTTTCTAGTTTTTTTTCTTTTCTAAAAGACTTTCTAGTTTTTTTTCTTTTCTAAAAGACTTTCTAGTTTCGCTTTATTCTGTCTTTCAGGAGCAAAATAAACAGAAACAACAGTGTTTTAGAAACTAGAAGGGTAATTCAATCACTTAACGAGTTATTTTCATGTTAGAGATATCTTTCAAAATAAACTTTCAATGTGTTATTGAAAGTTTATTTTGAAAGATATCATCAACATGCAAAAATGGATCCTTAAATGGCTGAGCTACCCTTCTAGTTTTCTAAAACATTTTCTAGTTTCTGTTTAATTTTGTGGACCAGAAAGAATTAAACTCTGTAGAACACGAGCTCCCCTTTCGCACGTGCGTCTTTTTGATGACGTCATGAAGTGTAATTGATACGCAGAAACAGGTGGTTTCCATCGAACGGGTGGGGAAAAAAAACAGGTGAAATTCGTTACTCTTTAGGGGGGGAGACTTGACCTCCCCTCTACTGACACAGGCAATTAGAAATCGGGACGAACAGAAATTGGCTCCGCCCTTTTTATGACGACCGGCAACTTCTAATTGGTTGGTTATGTAGTCTGACGTCACATGATCCGCCCTTTTCAACGTCGAATTACACAACAAACCAATTAGAAGTTGCCGGTCGTCATAAAAAGGGGCGGAGCCAACTTCTGTTCGTTCCGATTTCTAATTGCCTGTGTGGCCGATGAAATCGATGAAGAATCGTCGAAAGAATCTTCGTTATTCATCGATTTATCCATCACAGGCATCTGTGGACAGCTTCAGAATTTCTTTGGCTCCGCCCTTTTATATCATCAACCAATTAGAAATTAAAAAGGGGCGGAGCATGTGTGGCATCAGACCCAATTAGAAATTGATGACGCTCATAAAAGGGCGGAGCCAAAGAAATTCTGAAGCTGTCTACAGATGCCTGTTTTATTCATCGGTGTGTTGTGACATCACTTCCTTATATTTCTATATATGGAAATGACGTCACATTGCTAAATAAATCGAGGAATTACTGGAATGTGCTTTTTTTTAAAGTCGATTACAGTGGCTGAATAGATATTTTGCTTTGGTGTCCCTCCAGATGGCGCTACTTGCTATGGCTATGGAGCCATAGCAGTTTTTTTTGTAAAATTTGGACGCAAAAACGTTTTTTTTAGAAACATTATGAAAAATTCAAATTATTTTAAAAACTAGAATGGTAAAAAATTATGGTAAAATTTTTTTCATTGCAATGTCTTACAAAATAAACAATTTTATAGCTCAGTTTGAAAAATGGCGCGTTTTTTTGTGGTTTTTCCATTGAAATTTATTGAAAAACTATTTTCGGCCTTTTTTTTTCAAACTGTCTTAAAAAGTTTATTTTGAAAGATATCATCATTAAAAAAAAAAAACTTTTAGCATGATCACCAACTATTCTAGTTTCTAAAACACTTTGAATTTTTTCGTAATGTTTCTCGTGAAAAACGTTCGCTTGAAAAATATAAACTGCGGTTAAAGGAGGAAGTGGCGCCATCTGAGGAGAACAAAAACAAAATAAAAGATCTATAAAGCCCCCCTCCTTAATCCGTTTCGTTAAATTCTTGTTCCGATATGTTTAGATGAGGATCAGATTGCTCAGAATCTGTTCCGTAAGATCCGAGTCCTGTGCTGGGTGATGACCGGTCCGAAGAACCACGCGAGCAAGGCGAAACACGTGGCGGCCACCTGGGGCAAGCGTTGCAACGTGCTCCTCTTCATGACGTCGAAAGCGGACTCGAGCATTCCGGCGGTCGTGCTGAACGTGAGCGAGGGTCGGAACAATTTGTGGGCCAAGACGAAGGCCGCTTACGAGTACGTCTACGAGAACCATCGGAACGACGCCGATTGGTTCATGAAGGCGGACGACGACACTTACGTCGTTGTCGAGAACCTTCGTTATATGTTGCTGCCTCATAACGCTTCGGATCCGGTTTATTTCGGTTGTCGGTTTCGTCCGTTCATGAAACAGGGTTACATGAGTGGTGGCGCCGGATACGTTTTGAGTCGAGAAGCCGTAAGGAGGTTAGTCGTCGAAGGGGTTCCGAATAAGGCGAAGTGTCGGCAGGATAACGGTGGCGCCGAAGATGTGGAGATCGGAAAGTGTCTCGAGAAGGTCGGAGTTCGAGCCGGTGATTCTCGGGATGAAATGGGAAGAGGTCGGTTCTTTCCTTTCGTTCCCGAACATCATCTCATTCCGAATCACGTTCCGAAGGACTTTTGGTACTGGAAGTACATTTACTATCCCAGTAAAGAGGTGAGGAAATCCCATTTTTAACTACTTCCGTTTGAAATTTGAAAATGTCTTAGAAACTAGAAAGGGTAACTTCATGTTGATATCTTTCAAGATGAACTTTTATAAACAAAAAAAGCAATAAAAAGTTTATTTTGAAAGATATCAACATGAAAATACAATTGGCCCATTTAATTACTATTCTAGTTTTTAGAGTACCCACTCTAAAAACTAGAATAGTAATTAAATGGGCCAAATTCTTCTAGTTTTTAACAAAAAGGGTGTCGAATGGAAATCATTTGTGTCATCAGGGCGTTAACTTTCGAGTGTTAAGTGAATACTTTAAACTCCCAGATTCAAGTGTTTTTGGTCACAAATTCAGGCACAAATACAAGAAGACGACTTGGCACTTGAACTTCAACTTGTATCCTCAGAACAGGGTTCCAAATACAGAATAATCCTCTTCGAAAAGGGTACTTAATAAAACAGGGGTGTTTTCTTCATATGAAGCCTGCTTTAGAGGCTTCAAGTTGAACTCTTGTATTAAAGCTAAAATACATGAAGGCTTCTTGAACTTCAACTTGAACTCTCTAAACAGGGTTCCAAACATAGAATAATCCTCTTTGAAAGGAATTTTCAGATAAAACAGGAGGTTTCTTCATTTGTAGCGTGCTTGGAGGCTTCAAATTTGAAGTTCTTTTACTAAAGCTAAATACAAGAAGGAAACTTGGCATCTTGAACTGCAACTTGTAGCCTCAGAACAGGGTTCCAAACATAGAATGATCCTTTTTGTAAGGGATTTTCAAATAAAACTTTTAGTTTCTTCATTTGGAGCCTGCTTTAGAGGCTTCAAGTTGAACTCTTGTATTAAAGCTAAAATACATGAAGGCTTGGCACTTGAACTTCAACTTGTAGCCTCAGAACAGGGTTTCAAACATAAGTAAGTTCTTTTTGAAAATGGTACTCAATAAAACAGGGGGTTTCTTCATTTGATGAAAGCCTGCTTGGAGGCTTCAAGCTTGAAGGCTACGTCTGAAATACAAGAAGGAAACTTGGCATCTTGAACTTCAACTTTTGTAGCCTCAGAACAGGGTTCGAAACATAGAAAAATCTTCTTTTGTAAGAGATTTTCAATAAAACACAGGGTGTGGAGCAAAGAAAGAAGTGAAATGTTGGTAACATGTGTTGTTGCAATTGTGTTTTATGTAAGATGAACTTTCTACTTTTCTATACAAAAAAGATCCGAAAATGGGTTAATAAAACCCACCTAAATTGTGTGACAAATTCCCAAAAACCGATAAAAAAAAACAACAAATGAACCAATTGTTTCAGAGAAAGAAAAAAAGATGGCGGAAGAAAAAAACACCAACCTTAAAAGTTGATCAAAAAAACCTAAAAGAAGAAAGTCAATTGTTCATGAAAATAATAAAAGAAGAGAACAATTGGCATTGACATTTATTATTATTATTATGGTTGGTTCTAGTTTGGATCACATGAACCACCCCCACCCCCAAGTAACCACTTGATTTAACACCTTGGAAGGGAGGGAGGGGGGGGGGGCACATTTAACTGGACATTTTGGAACTTCGATCAAAATCGAGAAGAGAAAAAAACATCGTTAAATAACTGGAACGCGAAATCGATTTCTGGTTTTTATTTGTGGTTTCTTCCACTAGATTTTGGCTTTGGAACCCTATTTAGAGGGTTGAAGTATGACGTTTTATGGATTTTGAGGCCTTTTTTTGCAAGCCCTCTGAAGCATGTTTAACTGAATACTCTCGAACATGGTGGTAGTATATGTTGGAACCCTGTTGAGAGGGTTCAAGTATAAGTGCCAAGTTTACCCACTTAAAGTTGGGGCTTTGGCACTTGGAATTTGGCCCTTTGATCCGGGTTCCAACATAGAAACACACACCGTCTTCAAGAACACACAGTAAAACAGGTAGAGATATGTCAATAGTTCGGAACCAGTAGAACCGGTTCTGTCTGTTCCAGTAATTACTGGAACTGGCAGAACTGGTTTCGAACCGAGTAGATTCGGTTCGGTTCTACCCGTTGCCACCTCTAAAACCAGGTTTTTTTCTGTGTTGGAACCCTGTTCAGAGGGTTGAAGTGCCACGTTTTCTTCAAAAATTTGGGACACGTTAGGTAGTTGTTGTTGGAACCTCCTTATCGTTAGGGCCTCAATTTGTATGATGGCTTAAAAAAAGGACCCCAGTTACAAAGAAAAAATCTTTTAACACGAAATGGAGCCACTGATTTTGTTGCCAACTTTTCTCGATAATTTTTTAAATCGATTATTTTTGTGTTTGAAAACAGGGTCTCGATTGTTGTAGTGACACTGCAGTTTCCTTCCATTACATTTCACCTAATATGATGTACGTAATGGAGTACCTGATCTACCACCTGAGGCCGTACGGAATCCTGACTCATGTCGTATCAAAAGACGATGTTCTCGAGAGCGAACAATACGACATCGAGGTTGGAGAAATGACGGACGACATTAATCGACTGTCCGAACAACAAGTTGCTGCCGAATTCAAAGACGCAAACAGAACGGATTCCATGAGAACTTCTAGAGATTTAAGTCGTGAGACGAACAAAGTGTCGCAGACGCAAACGACAATCGCATCCAAAGAGATAAACTCGAGTTAAGAACAAAGAAGAAAAAAAAAACGCCGAGAGACTTTTGAAATTCGTTTTGTTTTTTTGCCACAAAACACACAAAGTGTCTTCCTTTTAGTCCTTTTACTTAATTTACATAAAACTTCAGGGTATCCATTGAAAATGGGGGATGATATATCGATATGTATCGAAATTATTCAGGTTTAATTGGGGGAGAGGTGGGTGGGAAATTGTACAGAAAAAAATGTGGGGTTTTTTTTTTTGGTTACGAAAAAAAATGGTGGGGTTAAATTGTACCGAAGAATTCGGAAATCGGAAAACTTCCATGAAATTTGTATATATGAAATGTTTGTACAAAAAAAAGGTTGGGTGTCGAGGACTTCAGAGCCCTTAGACACGAGAAATCTGGAAGACATAGAAAGATTCTGGAGCCGGAAGAGTCTCAAAGTCTCAGGATTTTCTGAAGTCTTAAAGATTCCGAAATTCTCAAGGGTTCGAAAAAGTCCAGAGGGTGTATATTGGAGCCTGCAAGATTCCGAAAGACTCCGAAGACTACATCAAAGGTATGAAAGATTCCTAAGGATTTATTAGGATCGTAAAGAAGACTCCGAAGGGTCCATCGGAGTTTAGAAGACTTTGAAGGGTCCATCGGAGTGCGGAAGACTCCGAGGGGTCCATCGGAGTGTGCGGAAGACTTCGAAAGACTGAATGGTCCGACAGGGTTTGCAACACCCCGATGCCTTCAGAGTAAGTATGTAACACTCTGGAAGGCTCTATAATCTGAAAGCCTCTTGATGATTTATCAGAGTTTCGAATTCAGAGGGTTTTAAAGACTCCAATGATCTCAAAAGAGTCCGAAAGACGCTAGAAAGGCCGAAAATGGCAACTCTTCGAGGCTGAAATATGGAAAGTTTCGAGTGGTTTTTCTTTTTTGGTTCTACTTTCTATGATTCTCGTGGGAATCGAAGAAGGTTTTTCGTGTCTTCGGACTTCGTTATTGATCTATGTAAATAATCACAGGCAATCTTAAATAGTTCACGATTGTCGTTATTTTCCCATTTTATTCTCTTTTTGGATACAACAAAATTTGCTTCGATTATTAATTAATTTATTAATTTCCGGAATATCTTTGTGCCTTCCGTTTTAAGAATTTAGAATTCATTTCGAACAAAGTTAGGATTTTTAAAGTTGACTTGTTTCGGTCAACAAGTTGGTTGCCCTTCTTGTGGTATTTTGAGCAATTTTTTTTAAAATTTGCAACAAACGCAAATTTTTTTGTTTTAAAACATTTCTGGTTTTGCTTGAATAGATTTTCATATTTTGTTGCAAACTGTTTTTAGTTTAATATCTGAGAGTTTCTTAAGAGTATCCTAACTAAAAAAAAAATTTTGTCACTTGAATCCAGTTTTGAGGGTACAAGTGTAAACTTCAAGTGCTAAGGTTTCTTCTTGAATTTCAGCTCAAATTAACTTTTTAGAAGCAACTTTAAATGAAGTTGAATGGAATTTTAAACTAGAAATAGTAAAATTAATGAAATAATTATATATTTTTTCTGAAGTTATTTTTAAAAATGAACGATTTGAATAAGTTGCATAAAAAGTTCATTTTCAAAGATTGCTTCAGTAATTATTTCTTTCTTGTTTACTATTCTAGTTTCTAATAAACTTTTGAATTTTTTTTAAAGTTGCTTCTAAAATTTTAGCTTTGATCTCAAATTCAAGAAGAAAATTTATCACTTGAACTTCAACTTGAACCCTCAGACCAGAGTTCAAGTTGAAGTTCACTTTTAGGACTAAATTCAAGAAGAAAACTTGAGAATTGAACTTCATCTTGAAGCCTCTGAACAGGGTTCAAGTTGAAATTGTCTAAAATATAATTTTGTTTTCAGAAAGTGATTTAAAATCCAACTCTCAGATAGACAAAAAATAAACTCTCAGCTTTTGAGAAACTTTGTTTCTTAATTAACTTTTATGCATAATTTTGAAAATGCATTTTTTTTAGAAAACCAATTTTATATTTTTTTTAATCTACTTATTTTTTGTTAATTTTTCTTTCTTTCTATATTTTAATATTTACAATTTTTTTTGTTGTTTTTTTCTAAAATCGACGATCACAATCTTTTAATATTCACGTTTTTATTGAAAATGAATTGCAGTATTATCTGAAATTTTTTAAAGAATTTGTTAGTTTTTTTTTTTGAAAAAGAATAATTTCTCTGTCTCTTTTCTCAAAATGAAATTGTTTTTTTTTAAATTAATAATTATTTATATTACAATTGTTTTAATTGTAATTTGAGCAATTTCTTCTAATTTGCATAATTAATCAAGAGAATGGATGTTAGTTTATAAAGCAAAGGGGTATTCACCAAAAGAGCGAACAAGAACGAGCGAGAGCGAGCATTATTATTCAATAATCGTCTGGTGAGTACCAGTTAGCGAGCGAGCAAACATTCGCTCGCTCGTATTCGAAAAAAAAGATCGAGTGGATGGCGGTACATCAAAGAAAATGTTTGTGCTTATTTAGTGTTGACGGTCATTGTTGTTGCATTGTTGAATTACAATGAATCAACTGCGAACAAGAACATATTCGTTCCGGTATGAACGCAAGATGTGAGCATTTCAATGGAACACGAGCAGACATCGCCGAGCAGGAGCGAATGTTTGCTCTTGCTCGCTCTTTTGATGAATACCCAGCTTTAGTTGTCAGAAAAATGGCAGATTTTTTCTCTTCTGTCTATGTTTCAAAATGTTCTTTTTTTAAAAATAAAACATTTGTTTAAATTTATAATTTGCAAATTGGCTAAATATTTTCATTGAAACAATTTTTGCCAATTTGTTAAAACAAATTGATTAAACGGTTTAATTGGAAGCAATTTAAACCAATTTAAGAGATTTCTTAAGTCTTTTTTTATATAAATTAATTTTGACAATTTGTCAAAACAAAAATGACTAAACATTTTAATAAAACAAATTTACAGAAAAAAAAAAAAAAAAATTGTCTAAAAAAAATTTTGGTGAAACTTTTTACCAAAATTATAATTATTAGGACACGGATTTTTATGCAAAATATCAAGCAAATGTTTCTCAATGTGTGGCCCAAGAGCTAATTGTGAAGTAATCGTCATAATTACTGGTCTGGTTAGAGGCTAAATGTATGGTTACTATTAGTTGCCAACTAGAAAATTCTAGCTTCGAACCAGTGGTTTTTTATTGAGGAAATCTCAATTGTTGGTTGTTATAAACGTGATTGGCCCTTAAGCCAAAGATTGAGAAACTGTTGCTTGATATTGCATACAAATCCGAGCCCTAATAATTTACAAATTATGTAAAAGAAAAAATTTGCATTGAAGATTTTCACAAATTTATAATTACAAATTGTGTCAAATTTTAGGCGAAACTTTATACGAATTTGTCTTAAAAAAATGTCGAAATATTTCAATGAAAATTTGTAACAATTTTTTAAATAAATTACAAATTGTGTCAAATTTTCAAAGACATTTTTATTTACCAATTTATAAATACGAATTGTGTTTTAAATTTAATGTCCGGTTAAACATGAAAGCAAATATGATCAAAAAAAAAGTTTGTTGAAACAAATTTGAACCGGCTAATCGTAGGTCACTAGGTGACCTACACTTTCAGAACTGTAGGTCATTGCGTGACCTACACTTTAAAACTTATATCGGCGATTAGGTGGGGTTACATTAAATTAAGCTTGTTGCAGGGGCACTGAGGGGCGCAGCCCTCTCCGATTGCAAAGAAGTGTAGGTCACTGACCTACGACCTACGATTAGTCTGTTCCCAAATAAATGGAAGTTTGGATGAAAATCATTTTTGCCATTTTGTAAATATAAAATTCATAATTTTTTTCTTATTAATTTTTAATTATTCTTGATTCAAAATGATTTATATTCAAGAGTATTATAATTATTATTGTTATTATTATTCTCAATCTTCCATTGTTTTGTTTTTGTTGCCAGTTTTCTTTTAAAATAACGTCATTTTTAACCCCGCCATTTACATAAAATAACGTTTAAAATAAAGCTAAACTTAAGTGTTACTTTATTTAAGATTTGATTTGTTTTAAGTCCCTTTTAATTTTTTTTTTTAGAAAAAAATGGCTCATAAGTTGATAACCAAAGTGGTGGTTGGTGAAAATTAATTGCAAAAAAATGCAATTTTGGCAATTTCTTTGTTGTTGCCCATTGCCAAACTTTTGAAAAAGTGGCTCAATAAAGTAGTAACTTCAGGACAAAAATTAAAATTTGTTAAAAACTAGAATAGTAACATGTGGGCAATTGAAAAAAAGGAAATTTCTGTCGTTTTTCAAACTTACATAAAAATTTATTATGAAAAATATCATTTTTGAAATTCAAGTTTTTACTATTCTAGTTTTTTTAAGAGCAAACTTTTATGAAGTTGCTTCTTGAAATAATTTCTCAATTTTTTTTGTCTGAAGTTTTTTTTTAACTGTTAGAAAAATTAATTACTAATTTTAAACTAGTTTAAATTAATTTTCAACTAAAATACAAACCTAAATTAGTCATATTTTTCTCGTATTTTTTATTACTAATTAATTAATAATTAACAAGAAAAAGTTAACTTTTTAGTGGCTTTATTTTTTCTGGTCTTTTAATTAAATTGGGAGATTTCTTTTTGTTTGTTTTTAATTCGGATATCAGTTAGTTAAATTAGATTATTTATATTAATAAAGTTTTTTTTTTCTTTTGCAATCTTTATCATTTCATCTTTTGCAATTAAAAGGAAAAAAAGAAAAAACATTTTAAAGAAAAAGTCATAATTTTCTAATTGCATTTGGAAACCTGAATTTTATTTTGTAAATTCGGGTTTGAGATTTTTTTTTTGTTTGAAATTTCACACATTTTTTTTTTGTAAAAATAAAAAGTGCAAAATAATAAATTTTACTAAGTTGTTTTGATTGTTTTTATTAATTTCTGCAGAAAGTTTACTATTGAAAAAAATATATATTAAGTTTTTTTTAACGTCTTTCAGGTGTAAAATTAATAAACTTGAAAGTTTTTTTTAGAAACTAGAAGGGCAGCTCATTCACTTAAGGCTATTTTCATGTTTATCTTTTAAAATAAGCTTTTTATGACAGTTTGAAAAGGGACTCATTTTTAAGCAGACAATGCATTTTTCATTTTTAGCAATAAAAAGTTTATTTTAAAAGATAACTGAAAATATCCCTATTTAAGTGATGGAGATACAATTCTAGTCTTTAGACTTTCAAGTTTCACTTAATTTTGCTTCTTAAAGACAGAATAATTAAAAGTTCGAATAATTAAAATAATAAAAATATCATTACTTTTTAATAATTATAATATTACGAAATTTTTATTTTAAATAATTGTAGTAATTAGAAAATATTAATCGAGTTTTGATTATTTTATCACTAGGTGGCAGCATCAGTTGTCAAGCCGACTCATGCGGTTTTTTTATAAAAAAAAATAAAACGATCCTAATAAACGGTCACGTCGCCATATTGTGTCCAATTGCATTCATAAGTTATGATTATAAAGGACACTGACCAATGTTTTCTATTTAAATAGCATGAGCCGTAGGATACAGCTTTGAACATCAAATTATATTTGTAATTTTTCTGTCTTTTGATTATTATAACAAGATGGCGTCTTCCAGCTGTTTGTTTATTTTCTGAGTTCAGTTTTAAGGTTTTGAATGGGAATTTTCGTTTGTTTAACGTGAAATTTACGTTCTGAAAAGTATTATATTATTACCAGTTAACAACATGGCGGACAGAGTAATTTATTAATTTTATTTTAATACGTTTTTGACATTCAAAACGACATTTTTAATAAACATTTTTCAAGGCTCGATTTGATGTACGAGAAGATGAAGAACAAGGAATTAAATATGAAGAGATTGTGGATTTGTTATTGGATGCCGGTTATTTCAGGGCAAGGATTAGTGGCCTTTCACCTTTTGACAAGGTATTTGAACCGGTTTCATTTAGAAAAAACCGGTTTAATTCAAGGTTATTCTGTTCTGAAACAAAATGTAGTTGACTATTTTTCTAAATGACATGTTGCGCCATCTATCTTTTAAATGAGGAAAACAATCAGCTCTGTAACCGGTTACAGATTTTGCGTTTTATAACCGGTTATTTTGTGTAGTTTTGTACAGGTAGCGTCATCTAGTGTGGATAACGCGAAACAACTTGCGTTTTTGAGGGTGCCATCTATTGGTGATCAATGGCAACATACGAAAATACTTGAAAATTACTGAAAAATGACATTTTTAATGCAAATTATTTATTAATTAATTAGTTTTTGTCTTTTTTTATTAGGTTGTTGGCGGAATGACTTGGTGCATTGAAGTTTGTAACGTGGACATCGATATTGATCTTCTTTTTCAAGAAAATTCGACAATCGGACAGAAAATGTTTGACTTTTTTTAACTTTTACAAACAGCTGATCGATTTTCTAACTGAATATTCTGTCTTTCAGGTGCAAAATTAAGGAAACTATGAAGTGTTTTAGAAACTAGAAGGGTAGCTCAACACCTAAGGTTATTTTCGTGTTGATATCTTTCAAAATAAAACTTTTATAGACAAAAATTTAAAAAAATATCGTCTACTAACATAAAAAAAATTATTTTCAAAGATTTAAACAAGAAAGTAGCCTTGAATGTTTGAGCTGTCTTTCTAGTTTCTAAAACACTTTAAAGTTTCGCTTAATTTTTCTGCTGAAAGACAGAATAAACAAAATTCCTTGAGGTGTTGATACTTTAAAACCACCTTAGATTCTTGTTCTGTTTTGTTTTCAGAGCTTTGACTGAAAAGATTGTTGCTGTTCTTGGTAAAATGAAGTGTCCACATCGGTTGGAACCACATCAGATTCAAGGACTTGATTTCATTCATATTTTTCCAGTCGTTCAGGTTATTTTTAAGGGTTTTTTTCTTCGCATTTATCGCAACCTTTAATTTGTTTTTGTTTCGTTTTAATAGTGGCTCGTAAAAAGAGCGATTGAGACTAGAAAAGAAACAGGAGATACGATTCGAGCTCATTCTATTTATCAGTTTAATAGGAAACATCAAACTCCAGAGGTTAAAATCGAGAGAAACTCGAGAAATATAAAAAATGCTGAAAATAATTCAAATTCATGAAACTTATTGAAAAAAATACCAACAAAAAATGTTAATAAATTACAGAAACAAAAATTGTAGAAAAAATATTTTAAATTTCAGATGAAAAACGACAGAAACTTCATGAAAATTTTACAAAAATACATTAAAATCACAGACTTTTATATTGAAAATTAATTAATTCACGTACAATTTTTATTTTCAGTTAATTTTGGCAAAATTTTTAAAATTTCGCGTTTTGTCGAGTTTTGTTTTTGATTTTAACTTCATTTTATTTTTTAACAGGACTTGGAATTCGAAGATTTAATCGATTCGGCCAAGAATTCGATCTCCAATCTTCTCGTATGTTGATTTCTATTCATTTTTGTAACTAAAACGAACAAACTGTGAACTTTTTTTCTGGCTTTGAATCTTTACAGAACGTTTATGGTCCGAAACGAAGATATCGTCGAAGGGACGGATCGAAGTTGGATGAAGAAGAACAAAGAGTTCAATCGACTCTGATTGAATATGGAATGTTTGTATTTATTGTCTTTTTGTATTCATTACGAGAGCTACGGAAGCTCATCGTTTGTTTTTCTTATTAGAGGTCTTCGTTTCTTCTTAACCGGTTCTTCAGATAAGGTTTGAATTTCATTTGTTTGTTTGTTTTTGTTCGAATTTTTGTTTTTTTTTTTCAGCCGAAGAATGAAAGAAAAACGTCGGAATCCGATGACGATCAATGTGACGTTCTTTCCGAAGTCGAAATTGCCGAACGACAGGTTTAAAACCAGCGATTCATTATAGAGTTAAATTGTGACGTTTTTTGTGTTTCGTTTGTTCTGCTTTTAGGCGCAGTTTAAGGCAGCCATGAATTCGATGACGACGGCCGAAGATAATCAGGTGCTTTTGAAACTTGTTTCGAGTTTTCAGATGTATTTTGCAGAAATAAAAATGAAGAATTTTCGATTCTAGAAACTTCCCGCAAGTGTCGTCGGCTCAATCGTCAGCCTACAATCGAAAGAAATCAAACAGATTTCTTCGGAATATGCCGATAAGGTTGGAAAATAATAAAGAAATCTAAAAGAATAAAGCCATTAACCTTATTTTACGCTTTTATTTCTTGTAGCAATCTGAACTGGAACGCATGGAAGGAAGTTACGACGTTTCTAACGACACTTTGAGACATAATCGTATCGTTACGACTCTTAAGAAGCGAATTGAACAACTTACGATCGAAGTTCAAGAGGTTCTAATGTGCTTAGTGAAGATCGAGAGAAAAACAAGACTCGAACCACATTTTATGACCGCTGGTTATTCTGCAATCTCAAAAAAAGCAGACATTAAAAATAAATTGAAAGTGTTTTAGAAACTAGAAGAGTAAAGAAAATACTTGTGAGGATTTTCGGTTGCTGTATTTTTAAAATAATAAACTTTTTTTTGCATTTTCTCTTCTGGTTTCTAAAACACTTTCAATTTCTTCTTAATGTCTGCTTTTCTGATACGCAGCAAATCAAGAATTTTATTTACAGTGTTTGTATCTGAATGTTTACTTTTTGTTTTTTTTTGCAGAGTGAAAAACTGAAAGAAGATTTGAGCAAAAGACACGAGAAACATTCGGAAGAGTTTGAAGAAGTATTTTAGTCGTTACTTTTAAAAGTTTCATTTAAAACTCTTTATAAGTAACGATTAAACCCCATTTTTAGGTTCAAAACGTTCATAACAAACTCGAAGATAAGATGAAAGAGTTTGAATCGATGGAGAATGAAACAAATCAAGGGTAAAGGGAAGTTCGTAAACGAAATTTCATCGGAATTTGGAATTTTCTCGTCTTTCGTTCGTTAGGATCTTGAAGAAACTTAGATCTTTGGTGGCTCTGAATGAGAATCTTAAGAATCAAGAGCAGAGTTTTAGAGCTCAGTGCAAAGTAAATAACCGAATCCGATCTTTGTTTCGACGATGTTTTTACGAAACTTCTTAGTTGTTTCTTTTATTATAGGAAGAAATGATTCGGCTTCAGACGAACATCGAAAGCTTAAAATCGACTCATACGGAAGACGATCAAGAAGATCAAGTTCTGTAGTTCTTCGTTATTGTTTTTTATTTAATTTCGAAACGATCTCTTTACAGGAACGAAGCAAATTGATCGAAAGACATTATGAAGCCGATAAAGAGAAATTGCAGAAACTTCGTCTTTTGCTCGTAATCTTTGTACTTTTTAGTCTCTCGTTACGAAAATGTTTTTCTCGAAAGTCTCGTTTCTTTTTCATAAAAAAAAAGGCTCGTAAGAATCGAGAGATCGCAACACTGCAGAGAAAACTGGACGAAGTTCCGACTCGAGCGGAACTCGGACAATATCAGCAAAGATTTCTCGAACTTTACAATCAGGGTTCGAACATTTTTATTGTTTTCGAACTACAATTCGAGATATAAAATGGGATGTTTTAATAATATGTTTCAGTTGCGGCAAAACACAAGGAGACGAAACAGTTTTACACTTTGTACAATACTTTAGACGATACGAAACTTTATTTGTCTAAAGAAGTGAATTTGTTAAATTCGATTCTCGATAATTTCGCAGAGTACGGAAAGTGTTTTCTTTCTTTCTGTTTTTACGAGATTTCGGATATAAAAATAGCTTTTTTATTTTTGTTTCTCAAAAGAGCGATGCATTCTCAATCTACGAAGCAACAGTTTCTTAAACAGTTCGAAGGAATCGTAGATGGAGTTAATCAAAATAAGATTAAGGTATAAGAATCTTCAATCGAATAAAATATTCGTGTTTTAGAAAGTAAAAAGAAAATGACGTAAAACGCACAAATGGAATCATTTTTTAGGAAAATTGCATAAAGTTTCATAATTTCATTTAGTTCTTTTAAAAGTTTTTTTTTTGTGAGAAAAATATTTCTACAAAAAGGTTCTTCAGTCAAATTGATTTTTCATTTTCAGTAGACACAAAAAGAAATATAAAGATTCAGTAATTTTTAAAATTCCAAAAAAAATGGGGAAGAAAAAGGCGAAAAATCGAAAAAAAAACAACTAAATGCTCTAAAAAGGTCTCCGAAGGGCTTAACTGATCACAAAAAACTTGAAAAAAGAACAAAGATTAAAGAATGTCTAAGAGTGGGTTCAGACTAGAAGAGAACAATGAACAGAACACTATTTTCTAACAGTGTGGACGGTTTTCCGAACATTTCTCAGTAATATAATCAGTTTGTTGTTCTGTTCGCTCCGATCCACCAGTTGTCGGTTTTTGCTCATCACATCGAAGGATGTTTGTGTTCGGGCCAGGAGTAGTTTGGACTTTTCGTCAAACATTTTTCCGAACATCCATTATGAGGTTACTAACTCAGAACACGTTGCGAACATGTTCTGTTCAAGTTTGAACACTCTGGCCACGGCGAACTGAACAACGGTCATGTTTTTTGGAAATAGTTACAAACAGTGTTTTGTTCGGTGTTCTATTCCAGTCTGAACCCACCTTAAATTTCTCAAAATTTTCGTAACATTAAATGATTGATTCGAAGTATTTTATTAAAATGATTTACTGTAATTAAATTACTCATTTAAGTAATTCATGTGATTAGTTTTTCAAATGAAAAACGCAATTAATGTTGAAATTTCTTTTATTTTTGTATTTTAATCAATTGTTTTTGTTTCTGATTGCGTCTGTCATTTTAATAATTTCGTTTATGACCAAGTAATATTTTTATTTCCACGAAACGAACAATTTTTTTTAAAATAACGTACATTAACATCATTCTAGTTTCTAACAAACTTTCAATTTTCGTTTTTAGAAGATTTGTTTCCGTCCAATTTGTACACGAATAAGACATGAGCCAATTTTTACGATTTCTTTTTTTAGCTGGAAAAGAAGAAACAAGAAGAGAAGATGAGACGAGATCAACTGAACGACGTTTATTTGGATTTCATCGAGAAACAAAGAATCTACTTCAAGACCGTCAAAGATTTCAAAGAGGTCCTCAAATATTATCTATTCGTCTTTTTAAGTCATTACGGCTCTTTAAATACTTTTTGTTTGTTTTTTGTTTTTTTTCGATAAATCTTTTCAGGAATGTCGTAAGAACGAACTTCTTTTGTCGAAACTAAAGGGTTACCACCAATAGAAAAGAGATTGAGAGGATCTTCTTCTTCTAGATTAGATGTAACTTCGGGGTTAATCGTAAAGTTGCGAACTCGCACTTTAATTACATAACAAATTTATAATTAATAAATAAAATGCATTAAGATTTCTTCGATTTGAATTCTCTTGTTTCTTAAGAAGGAAAAAAAAAAGAGTTTCGTACTCGAAGTAAAATTCTTTGGCTTAACGAGAATTAAGAGGGAAATCCCTTCTTAATCCGTTAGTAAATCCTTCGAGTGACTTTGCATTTTATTAAGTCAGTTTTTGTTTTGGTCGAATGGAAGCCTTTTTATGGCTGTATCTTTCAAAATAAACTTTTTTTTAAGAGGTCAGCTAAAGACGAAGAAGATAGATTCACCTCGTGTGGGTCACACTGCCCGAACTCTGGTTCCGGCTCTGGTTTAAAAGGTTAAATCAAAAAATTGTATTCGAATCTTGACGAGTAAATAGAATTGAGTGTTTTTTAAGATGAGATCTTTCAACCTTAACTCGGAGTAAAAGTCGAGTGACTTGCATTTAAAGCTATGCAAGAACAATTAAGTGAGTTTATGCTAATTTCTCGTTACATTGTTTCGTATCTTAGCATATTTGGCAATTGTTTCTCGGTTAGGATTAGTTTCGATTCGATAATTTCATTCTGATTGGATGTTCGAAAGAGAGAAAGGAGATGCAAAGCGGTTTCATCCCCACACTTCCTGTTAATCCTTTTTTTCTCTGGATTAACTTTTTTGATTGTCAAGGTCTTAACTATTGCTTTCGTAAATCCTGTTTGGATTTATATGGCTGTTATGAAACTTTGCAATTCATTTTTCTAAATTATGGATATTTTTATGATTGGTATCTTTCAAAATAAACTTTTTATGTTTGTTTGAAAATGACTTATTTATTTTGAAAATAATATTAAGTGGATTCGGTTACCTTTTCTAGTTTCTAAAACAATTTCAATTTCTTCTTAGTGTTCTTCTTCTGAAACATAGAAAGAAGAAAGTGAAAGTGTTTTTTTTAGAAACTAGAAGGGTAGCTCATTTACTGAAGATGGAATTTTTATGTTGATATCTTTCCAAATCAACTTTTTAATAAGACATTGAAAGTTTATTTTGAAAGATATCTCTAACATGAAAATAACTCCTTAAGTGATTGAATTACCCTTCTAATTTTTAAAACACTGTTGTTTCTGTTTATTTTGCTCCTGAAAGACAGAATAAAGCGAAACTAGAAAGTCTTTTAGAAAAGAAAAAAAACTAGAAAGTCTTTTAGAAAAAAACTAGAAAGTGCTTTAGAAAAAAACTAGAAAGTGCTTTAGAAAAAAACTAGAAAGTCTTTTAGAAAAAAAAAAACTAGAAAGTCTTTTAGAAAAAAAAACTAGAAAGTCTTTTAGAAAAAAAACTAGAAAGTATTTTAGAGAAACTAGAAGGGTAGATCAATCACTTCAGGCTATTTTCAATGTTGATATCTTTCAAAATAAACTTTATTTAGAACAATAATTTAAAAAGTATTGTCTATCTAAAGTTGAGTCATTTAAACATTAAAAGTTTATTTTGAACGATATGTCAAACATTAAAATACCTTTAAGTGACTAAGCTACCTTTCTAGTTTCTAAAACACTTTCAATTTCTTCGTAGTGTTCTCTCTTCTAAGACGTAGAAAGAAGAAAATGAAATTGTTTTAGAAACTAGAAAGTGTAACCAAATCACTTAATAGTATCATTTCATGTTAATACTTTCGATGAAATTGTCCTTCGAAAGAACTTAAGATGAAGATATGACATAAAAGAAAGTGTAATTGAGGATGTTTCTCGATTATTCTCGTGAATTGCTTTGAGCGTAATTCGGTAGCCAATTTAATAATGGCAATGAGATATAAATATTTAAAAACTGAACTGATGGACCATTAAATTGAGTTACAACTTTTCTCGAATAACATTTTTTATTTTGATTTATTAATTATTTTTATATTTGGTGTTACGACGCTTACGGTTTTAAAGAAATCTGATAGTCTCTAACTCGAGTACGAAACTAGTTTTGTTTTGACGGAAAAACAACGTAAACAGAAACACAATTTTTGTTTTATAAACAACTTTATGAAGTCGAACTCGAGTGATGTCGATTATTTTGCCGATTGTTCTGGATAAAATTAAAGTAATCGATTGATGCCGAAACTTTGAATTTTTCTAAAACAAATATTTGTTTAATAACTTTTCGTAAGTACTTAAATGCATTTTAATAATCTTTGATTTTAAATTCGCCTTTATTTTTAATTTAAAGCAAGAAAACAATTGTTTCTTGGTTTTTTCTTCAAAAAAAAAACTTGGCTTTTGATAATTTTATGAGGTGATTTTGAAGCATGTCATTATTAATTCAATATAAATATTTAACATTTCATTTTTATATTTCTTTTGTTTGCAATTTTTTACGATTTTTTCAATTTTTTTTTTCTTGCTTTGAATTAAAAATAAAGGCGAATTTAGAGCCAAAGATTGTTAAAGTAATTACAAAAAGTTATTAAATATTGAAGAAAAATTAAACAATCATAGAAAAATGCAAATACAAGAAATATGAAAATTGAAATATTCTATATTTATTCAAAATTCACCTCAAAAGCTAAGTTTTTGAGAACAAAAAATCGTTAAACAATTTTCATTTTAACAAAATAAGTCAATTAAGAAAATAAAAATTACGAGAAACGCAAAGATAAACATAAACAAATGGAAATCGACCCTCGATTCCGAGATCTACCAAGTCAAACGTTGGACTCATTTCACGAGAAATGCTTGTTTTTTTCTTCCCTTTAAATTGTAATATCTACTCGGTCAAATTTGAAGTGACCCCTAACCTTTTAAGATAAAACGGTTGATGTCGCCAATCCTTAATTAATTAATTAAATGGGTTCAAAAATTCATTTATTTCCTGGCTATTTTTACTTAAATATGGAAGAAAAAAAGGGTTTCTGATTGTAACATGTGAACTTTATTGCTTCACAAAATCGATTTATTAATCCTTCGATTAATCTAACCACATTGTTGGCTCTTGATATGTTCAAGTGTCTTTTAATCTATTGGATTATTTATTCCAAGAGTCTAAGTATAAAAAAGACCGTGTCTTAATTTAAAGTTCTCTAGTTTCTTTTTGTTTTTGTCAAGTGTCGGAAGCAAGTGACAAAAAGGGATTCTTCGAAGTCTTTGTACACTTCGAAAAACATTCTCGGGATCTTCGTCTCTCTCGTAAGAAGCCGGGTATTCGTCATGGAAGTTCCGTCGAGACTTGGACTATGGGATTTTGTAACGATGTCTCTCGTGGTGATCATGGCATCGAGTGTCGGACTCTATCATGTGTTTGCAGCCAGAAGTTCTAAGAATGCTCGTGAGTTTCTGGTTACGAGTCATGATCTCGGTCTTGCACCTCTCATCTTATCGGCCGTCGCTTCGTTTATTTCTGCAATCGGAATCTTGGGGTTTCCGGTCGAGACTTATACCAATGGAGCCGTATTCATCGGATTCTCTTTCGCTACCGTTTTACTCATACCAATGTCTATTTATTTATTTCTGCCTATTTTTTTTAATTTGGGAACGACGACCATTTTCGAAGTATTCACGGCTTTTTTTGGAAATATTGCAATTTGTAATATAATTATTGTAATTTTTTTTTATATTTTGTATATTAGTATTTGGAGTTTCGTTTTAATCGGTCCGTGAGATTAGCATCTTCGATTATCATGAATTTTCAATTGGTAATTTAATTTAATTGGTAATTTTTTTTTAAATGTTGTTGTTTCGAAAAAAACTTGCTGCCATTTTACAAATTCAATCATTTTTTTTTTTTGAAAAGAAAAATATGATATGCTGCAATTGAACTTAATATATTCATATCGCAAGGAATTAATATTCATTTTGACAATGCATTTCTATGCTGCTTTTGGACTAAATGGTCCCTCTGCCACAGGCTCCGCATCTGAGCTACTTGCAGAGTCATTATTCAGATTCAAATTAAAACAAATATTCAAAATTTATTTGAAAACTTAACAATATTTTCATTGCGATAACTTTGAAACAACTGGAACACTAATTTTAGAAGCAAATATTTAGAAGAAATTGAAAGTGTGTTAGAAACTAGAAGGGTAGCTCTCTCAATCACTTAAGGGGATTTTCATGTTGATAACTTTCAAAATAAACCATTTTATGTAAAGTTTGAAAATGACTTAACTTTAAACATATGATATTTTTTAAACTTTTGTTTATAAAATATTTATTTTGAAAGATATCAACGTGAAAATTACCCTGAAGTGACTGAGCTACCCTTCTAGTTTCTAGAACACTTTCTAGTTTTTCTACATTTTGCTTTTTTTCCCCTCTGAAAGACGGAATAATAACAGTTAGAAAAAACAGCTGTTCATAAAAAAAAACTTAATTAGATTTTCAGTGTCAAGAATAAAGAGACTAGAATTCGCAAAAATTTCCTTAGAAATGATTCTTAATTTGGTTTTAATTAATTTTTAGGTGTTGTACACGTCGTGTGTTATTTACGCTCCAGCATTGGCTTTAAATCAAGGTGACATTAAGTGTATTGAAAAATCATGAATGTTTTTAAAAAAACTAGAATAGTAGGAAAAAGAAGCAAAAAGTTTGTTTTTCAAGATGATATATCTTTTAAAATAACCTTTTTATTGCGGTTTGAAAATGGCATAAAGATAAATATTGAGTATCTTATAGTATTTACTACAAAAACCAATCATTTACTCTGTTTTCAATCATTGAAAAAAGCATTTAGTATTTGCTAAAATATAGTTATTTGTTTTTAACCTTTTGCTTATATTTTATTATTCATATGAATTGCTAGCAATTGCTTTAATTTGCAAGATTAAAAGGAAATTTTCGTGCACCTTCTAGTTTTTAAATATAAAATCAAATACCCAGCACCTCTACTTAACAAGTATAAGATCGAAATATGAAATATTTTTCTAAAAACTAAACAATTCAGTGAAAATCATAATGACATTTTAATAGAAACTAGAAAACATATCTAAAAACATAAACATAAAAGAAATTTCCGTGTACCTTTCTAGTTTTTAAACATATTAAAATCCAAACACCCCAACTTAACATAAAAAAAGATCTGTGAAGGTGAATGAAATTTTAAATGAAACTAGAAAAGATGAAAACGAGGGTTTAACTTCATTTAAGTTAATTTTCAATTAACATTGGATTAATCTTTAATTAATTTTCAGTGACTGGAATGAATTTATGGGCTTCAGTTGTCTCGATCGGAATAATTTGCATCATTTACACATCAATGGTGACAAATTGTGAATTTTAAAAGATAATTAAAGCGCAAAGTTAATTAGTTTAATTTGTGTGTTTTATTTTTCTAGGGTGGTTTGAAAGCGGTTGTTTGGGCCGATGCGGCACAGATGTTGGTCATGATTACGGTCCTTACGATAATCGCCATCAAGGGAATTTCTGATGTCGGTGGATTGTCCGAGATCTGGAGAATTGCCGCTTTAGGAAAAAGAGACAATTTGTTTCAGTTCTCGTCGTCGCCACATTCCGTTTACACGACGTGGACGGTTCTTCTCGGTGGAACGTTTCACTTTACGGGTCCCATTACGATAAACCAAGTTATGATGCAACGTTATCTGTCCAACAGTTCATTAAAAAAAGCTAAAATGTGCGAGAAAGATTTATTAATTTATGCAAATTTATTTCATTTTTGAAACTTTTATTTTTCAGATCTTTTATTGGAGGTTGTATCGGTATTATGATGATGACCATTTTAGCCACTTTTACTGGACTCACTATTTATGCTCGATATCACGATTGTGATCCACTTCTCGCTGGACTCGTAACATCTCGAGATCAAGTGAGAGAGAGAATTAAACACGGGAAAATAATTATATATTGTTCAAAGTTCAAAATATCTGTGGTTCGATCAAGTTACTAAAAAGTTGAAGTTTGCTAAAGTTTTTTTTTACTTAAACTGGTTTTAAAGTGTAAAAGCCTCTCAAACTCTGGTTATTTTAATTGAGTTTTAGAAACTTACAGCATAAAAAGCTTATTTTAAACAATATATCAATACGAACATACGCTTTAAGTACCCAGCTGTCCTCTTACATGCTGAACACTTGAAGGCAATGCGTGAGTTCGCCAATGAAGCAGTCTTCCGATACCCTGTTTCTCATGATGATGCCACTACTGACAACAGCTCTGCCAGTGACAGTGATAACTCCTAGTGAGATGATAGTGGCCACCACCCCCTTTCAGCTTCTCCCTTACAATGACGACTAAATCACCCAAACCGAACATTGGAACTATGATAACACAGACCTGTTAATCACAACCTTGTGCACAAACCCTAGCTGCTAACCTAGAGATACTATGTTTTGGTGGTACCGGGGAGGGGTAGGAACCTATAGGCTCTTGTCTACCTTCGCGGCAAAGACCCTTCTTGTTAAGACTGTCGTACACCAAATGGTATAAGTGACCTTAAGCCTATCGGCGGGTGGGCCGTAGTTATATTTGCAATCCTTTAAGTGATTAAACTACCCGTTCTAGTTTCTAAAACGCATTCAACTTTTTCCTAATTTTCAAAGAGCCCGAGATGCCGCCTTAAAGTTGATTAACTTTTTCTTTTTTTAATTGTCGATTAAATAGCTAATGGCTCTTTTTGGAATCGAAACTTTGTCCTTCTGTAACGGACTTCCAGGAGTTTTTGTCGGTGCGATTCTCTGTGCGACTCTCAGGTGACTTTGAGCAACGATCACTGCATGCCATTTCAACGAGACTATAATCGCTCCTAAAAATAACTCGAGAGTTTTTTTTTGTGTTCTTGTTAGCACTTTGTCATCCACTTTGAATTCGTTGTCGGCTGTCACGATGGAAGATTACATTCGGCCGTACTTTCCAAACATAAAGGACACGACTGCGATGAAGTTGTCGATGATTCTCGGTAGATTGAAAATATCGATGGCCCCCTTAATTAATTATGTAAATTAATAAGAAAGGTAATTGACGGATTTGTTTAAAGGGATTGTCTATGGAGTCGTTTGTGTCGCTTTGGTCGCTCTTGCGGAGTCAATGGGTGGAGTTGCAAAGGTATAGGAGGAGATCGATATATATCTTTCAAAATAAACTTTTTTTTAATGCTATTTGTAGTACGATTGTTAAAGTTGTTTGGTTTCTTCTTTTTTTCAGGCTGTGTTCAGCATCAGTGGAATGACGACAGGTCCCGTTCTTTCGTTGTTCACTGTTGGAATGTTGTTTCCGTGGGTCAGCACTTTGGTAAGCAAACGACGGACGAGGAATCATTTTATAAATTGCTTGCAGATATTTCTGAATTTGCTTGCAATTTTCTAAACATTTTTAGAATTTCTTTGCAATTTTCTGCAGATTTTTAAAAATTTCTTGCATTTTTCTGCAGCTTTATCTAAATTTTCTGCATTTTTTGCAGATTTTTAAAAATTTCTTGCAATTTTCTGCAGCTTTATCTGAATTTTCTGCATTTTATTTGTAGATTTTTAAAAATTTCTTGCAATTTTCTGCAGCTTTTTCTGAATTTCTTGCATTTTTATTGCAGTTTTTTTCTTCAGATTTTTCTAAAATTGTTTTCAGTTTTCTGCAGATTTTTTAAAATTTAATTTAGTTTTCTACAGATTTTTCTAAATGCAAATGTCGACAGATTTTATCTAATTTTTATTTCAGTTTTCTACAGATTTTTACAAATTCTTTTACAATTTTTTCTGCAGATTTTTAAAATTCTTTCAGTTTTTTTTTTGCAGATATTCCTAAATCTCTTGCAGTTTTCTTCAGGTTTAACAACGGAAGTTTCTTTAAGAGCCTAGGTACACCGCCATCTTGTTGTTTTGAGCAGACGACAACGAGACAAATGAGTGTTCTTATATGGTGTTACTAAAACTGCAAGAAATCGCCTCACAATCGCTCAATTAAAATACAGTAAAGCGCAAAATGCAATAAAAAGTATTGTTCTTCACGTGCTCGATTTATATAATTTTTGAAAAGGTCCTTCTATTTTTAAACAAGGTTCAAAGTCGTTCGTTTTTTTAACTCCATGTTAAATCCCATTGGCCCCAAAACCGTCCCACAAACATTTGAAAAACTCTCGTTAAAAACGATTTAGAACAATAACAAAATAATTAGCACATACATTCATATATTGGCTTCACGATGTTTCCTTTTTATAAATTTTAAAAAGGTCCTTCTATTTTTTAATAACGTTTAAAATAGTACGTTTTTTAACTCCATGTTAAGTCCCATAGGAGCAAAACACCGTCCCACAAACGTTAGAAGAACTCCCATTAAAATGATTTAGAACAACCAAAAAAAATTAGCACGTACTTACACGTGTTTATTGCTTTCAGGATTATTCCTTTTTCTAAATTTTAAAAGGGCTTTCTATTTTTAAATAACATTTAAAATCTCACGTTTTTTTAACTCCATGTTAAGTCCCATAGGAGCAAAAAACCGTCACCCAAACATTTGAAGAACTCCCGTTAAAACGACTAAGAACAATCACACAAAAATTAGCACGTGCATTAATCTATTGGCTTTACCATGTTTTTTTTTTATAAGATTAGCACGCGAAATTATTTTTCTATTAATTATTATGTGACTTCGAACCGGGAGAAAAAACGTTAAAAAACCGTTTTTCAATCAACAACGATCGCAGCGCCTACATTCGGAGAAATTTCGAATTAAACGATGTATCTAGCCTCTTAATGAAAAGTATGAAATTTGTTTTTTTGACAGGGTGCAAGTGTCGGATGTTGCGCTAGCATTCTTTTCAACAGCTGGGCTTGCATAGGAAGTATGATTACGAAACCAGTTCTTCCTTCGGCACCTCTTACGATCGCCGGTTGTTTGAACGGAACAACTAATTCGTTATTTTTAAACGAGACTCTCGTTGATTTTTTTAACGAGACAAAAGTTGCGGCAGTTTTTGGAGACGCCGGACTTTTCAATCCGACCTTCGCAAAGTAAAGCACATTTTTACAACAACTTTAATCAGAATCGATAATCAAATTGTCGTAATTTATTTTAGTTTTCATTTTAATTTTCAAATTTCCAATTTTTCTTTCATTGCAGTAATAATTTTGCACTTTATTCAATGCCTGCATTATGGTACACTTTATGGAGTGTCATCATTTCAACTGTAGTTTCCATCACAGTTAGCTTAATCTTCGGTAACACCATATTTGGGCTTTTGAAATTCAAGGAGAAAACTTGGACCTTTGACATTCGACTTGAACTCTCAGGGGAAAAAAGTTTGAACATAGAAAACTCTCTCGACTCAAAAGAAATCATTAAAAAAGGTGTTTTCTATGTTGGAACCCTTTTCAGAGGGTTCAAGTCGGGCTAAGTTTTCTTCTTGAATTTGGGCCTTGTAGTCATTTTAGATTCTAAATTAACTTTTTTTCATTTTAATTAGGTGTTCAAAATCCTTCAGATCTTGATCCAAAATTAGTTTCTCCACTTGCAAAAAATATTTGCATGTTGTTACCTGAAACATTTCAGGAGAAACTCGGTTACGGCAAAAAGAAATCGAAAGCGGAACAAGTAAGAAAATTATTACGACACATATTTTTTTTTACGAACGTTCAAAAGTTAATTGTATTAATTTTTCTTCAAAGGAAACTTATTACATGGAATTACCGTTAAAGTTAGGTTCGTTAAACGACGAAATAATAAAAATCAAAACAGAAAAGAATGAACAAGATTGAAATTTTAGTTCAAATTAGTTTTTTTTAAAATATACGTAAAGGTAATTTATGGTTTAAAGTTAGTTACTTTAAATTTTTAAAGAATTAAGAAATTTTGTTATTATTTTAATCGTGGATTTTATGCGGGACATTTTATTTACGATTATATTATTTACCATGTTTTTTTGACAAACCAAAATCAGTTCCAAATTAATAATAAATTATTTTGTAAAATTTTATATAATTAATAATTTTGTAAAATTTTAGACAATTAATTATTTTGTAAATTAAAATTATTTCTTATTAAAATTTTATTATTATTAATTATGATCATTATTATTATTATTATTATCATCATTATTACTATTATCATTATTATTATTATTATTATTATCATCATTATTATTATTATTATTATTATTATTATTATTATTATTATTATTATTATTATTATTATTATTATCATTATTATTAATTTATTAATTTTTTTAATTAAGGGCATTCATATTTCCCGCCAAAATATTAAAATTAATTTTACTGGCATCTATTGGTTGCTTTCTGCAGCTAATTTTTTTCTAGCTAGCCGCCGCCGCCGAGTTATTTCTTTACAGCGGCAGCCGATAGTCTACAATTACTCTACAATTTTCAAGAAAAATAAGTTTTTCAAACTATATATTAAAGTTTTTGTAACATTTATTGTTTCATTTTGTTGTAAAAAACCAAAAACAATTGTTTACAATACAATTCTAGTAATTTTCTTAATCTGAAAATTTCAAGTCGGTACTGTTTGTACAAGGGGGACGATATAATAGAAAATCATGAGTGAGATTCACGAAGATTCACAGCTGAGTGTTTGTATTTGCAAGCCAGGGGGTAACTCTCGTACTACATGGCAAGCCGTTTTGCTTTTTGTCCGCGTTTTACAATATTTTAAGATTTTATCTCTATTCTGGGTGTCTATTAAAACACGGGCAAAAAGTAAAACGACTGGCCAAACATACACTTTTTTGTGAATTTTGGTGAATCTTAATGAATCTCGTATATGGTTTTCTTCTATATCGTCCCCTTTGCTTTTTTTTTTTTTTTTTTTTTTTTTTTTTTTTTTTTTTTTTTTTGCGTCTTTTCGACTTGAGCGCCATCTATTGTTCGTTATGCTCGCTTTATGCATTTGAGTCTATTGTGTGAAGATGTTTGCTATTCGCTGAGTTCGCACTAATTTTGTTTTTTCGTGGGTGGTTAACTTATTTATTTGGGTTATTTCGTAGTTTTTATTAATTATTGTGAGTCGTTTCATTTATGAATTTGTTTTAAACAAAGTAAAGCCATAAAACAAAAAGAAAATGATGGGTGAGAATAGTACGGAGATGGACGATTCTTATGCGGAAGGAACGACACGCGGAGGCGGCAGCAGTGGGAAAAAAAGAGTCAGTGAAGATTATCCTCCAAACAGCCGCCTTTTCATCATTTGTAACAAGTCAAACACAGAATCCGAGCTGAAAGAAGCTTTTTCTCGCTTCGGAGACCTCGAAGATGTTCGTGTTCTTGTTGATCGCCGTACGGGAGATTCGAAAGGTTTAATTTTACCGATTTTTATTGTGAAAAAATAATGATAAAATTGCCTAATTTGGACAATTGCGCGCTAATCATAATTTTTAGTAATGAGATTCCACCCCCACATTCTCTTACTATTCATTACGATGGACTCGCCTACTTTCGCTTTTATTCCATTAGTTGGTTTCCATTTAGAAAGGGGTGGTTAGAGACTAGCCACTAGATGGCGTGTTTCGTGATTTTGGTTTCGTGGGAGTGTTGACATTTGCGTTACGCATGCGGAGCTGTTACGAAGCCAGTAGCATGCCGACATTTGCGTTGCGCGTGCGGAATCAATACGAAGACTAATAATGTTACAGCATTGGGCAGCTTACGGATGCTGTAAAAGTGAAAGCGCTGTGGTTTTTGAGTGAGCGGTTAAGATGCGGAATTTTGCTTCCTTTGTAGAAGGATTGTTTTGTTGCGGTAATGAGTGTTGAGCAAAAATCTGTATCTTTATGTCATTTAAAGGGCGTTATTGTATTAAAAAGTAGTTCACCCAGTGCGGAGGTGGACAAGGCGTTGGATGTGGAGTAGGTCAGCGGTCTCCATCGCTAACGCCTTTGGATAAAAAGTAAACAAGGAAGGAAAGTAGTTAGTAGTGAAAACAAGGACAAAAATGTATTGCATTCAAGTTCGCTCTCATTTTTGGGTGTTAAAAACTGGTGAAAAAAACCGGTTTCTTCTAAATTAGCGAAGGATTAAATTAACTATATCGCCTACCAATTTAGAGTTTGAAGCATAGAGGCGTGGCCTACTTGATGCGAATAGAAGCGAAAACGTATAAAAGGGTGTACAACTATGGCTTCGATTTCCTCTAGTTAAATGATAACGTAGGCCATCTTAGGTCACCCACTAGGCGTTAAAGAATGCTTCTTCGGCGCTCGACAATTTCTTCCTGCTTTTAAAGTATTGGGGGAGGAGCTCTAACTTTTTAAAGTCAATTAGCCAATGAGCTGTTTGTTGTCTTTGGTGTGCGTGAAGTCACTTGCACACGTATGTTCCCAATCTTTGTACAAAAGGGCCGCAGAACTCTTATTTTGATTCACGACTTAGTAGCCCGCGGGCCGTTATTTGAGAAATATTATTTGTAGGCTTAACTATTAGCCAATCAGCTGTTGTGCTTGTGTCAAAATGTGTAAAATTGTCGTTATTTTCGCTAATTTTGACGTTTTTTTCGCATAAAGGCATTGCTTACGTCAAGTTTGCAAAAACATCGCAGGCAGCCAAAGCGCTAGAGAATCTCAATGGAAAATTATTAGAAAACAATGAGAGACCGCTGAAGGTTTGTTGCCAGAGGCAAGTGTGCTCAGCAAGATGCAGTCGTTTACCCCCGCCCTTTTATGAGGAAAGGCAACTTGTAATTGGTTTGTTATTTGGGCTGATGTCACATGCCCCGCCCATTTTTCAATTTTTAATTGGTTGATATTTGGTCTGACACTCATAAAAGGGGGTGGGGCAGCCGACTGTATCTTGCTGGGCACACTTGCCTGTTTGTTGCCAGTATGAGCCGCCGTTCATGTCATGAAAACAAGATTTTGTTTAGTTTTTTTTTATAAATTTAAAGAATTTTTTGATATAATTCATTTTTATAGCAATTTTAATTTTTGATTATTGAATTTGTAAAAAAAAATGATATCCGGAAATATTGAATTTATGATAAAACAAATAATTCTGATAAAATAAACAAATAATTCTGACAAAATAAACAAATATTTGACGAAATGAGGAAATATTTCACAAAATGAAGAAATATTTGACAATTTTTTTTTGGAAAATTGAATAAATTTTTACTTTTGGACTTAGAAATTTAACTTTTGGCGAAATTTTACCTGAATAAATTCAATTTTTGAAGAAAAAAATTGTTACTGTAAAAAATTGGAATAAGGATAAAATACGAAATTTTTATTAATTTAAAAGAAATTCTTTTTTTTTTTTACATGAACGGCCCCTCATAATTCACTAATTGACACTAGAAGTCACTTGATGGATTTTTTTTGCAGGTGATGGTTGCAAACGACCGTTCCAAAGGCTGCACCCGAGAGCCGAACGAAGAAGATCGGCTTTTCCGTCTTTTCGTGATCGTATCGAAGGAGACGAAGGAAGCGACGTTGAGAGAACAGTTTGAACAATTCGGAGATGTGAGCGACGTCCGCATTCTAAAGGACAGGAAGAGCGGAGAGAGCAAAGGAGTCGCTTACATCAGGTTCAACAAAGCGTCGCATGCGGCACTCGCGTTTGAGAACTGCGACAAGAGTTCGGTTTGATTTTTCTTTTTGAGTCAGACTAAAACACTTTGAAAAGTATAGAAAATCTTTTAAAACGACAGAAAAGCCTTGGAAAATTATTTAAAATTCGCGGTTAAGACCCTAAAAAGCGCGGTAAATAATTTTAAATTGTGGAAAAAGAATAAAAAGTACGGAAAATCATTTAAAAATGTTTAAAAAATTTTATTAAGTGCGGAAAAGGATTCAAAAGGCGCGGAAAACACTGAAAAGACCGGAAAATTGTTTTAAACTGGATGGAAAGACATTGAAAAGCCAGGAAAATCATTTAAAACGTGCGGAAAAGTATTTAAAAATAACAGGAAGATACTGAAAAACATGGAGAAGCCTCCAGAAAGTGTCGATAGAAGTGGGAAAGTGCATTTAAATATGCGGAAATGCACTGGTTATGTGTTTTTTCGTATTTTTCGGCACATTTCCGTGTTTTAGTCTGTCTCTTTTTATGAAATTTAAAACAAAACGATATTTTTTTTGCAACTTTCCTTTTGGTTTTCGCCTTAACTTAGGTTACAAAGCGAAATTCGCAGAACCGAGGCCTCCTAACAATCGTAACGTTCTTCCGGAACCGCAAACCGGATCCGGATTCCGATCTCATTCTCATCAATACAGAAACAGACTGGAAGACGATTATGTTAGTCGTCCATCTCACGACTTTTTCGGTCCTGGTTTTAAGCCCCCTGTTTCCAGTTTTTTTGTGTGTTTAACGTTTGTCTTTTGATTGGTTTTTCTAAAAGAGGATAATCGGAATGTTCCGTCGTCAGATCGGCTTCAGATCGTCGCTTCGGCTGGAGTTACGCAACAACAGCTTTGGAAACTGTTTGATCTGATACCTGGATTGGAATATTGTGATGTTCATATGCGGAATTATGAATCAGATGGAGATCCAGGTGAAATAAACGGAGGGCGGTTTATTATGTTCTTTCCGAATTCGGTCTGTTCAACTTTTGCGTCTTTTTTTTTTCCAGTTTTTGCGACCGTAAAATATCGTAGTTTGCAATCGACATCGTTGGCCCTTTCGAAACTGAACAACTTCGAATATCCTCCCGGAAAACCTCTTGTCGTAAGAGAGGCAACGGATGCCAACACGAAAGGCCGCAGTTCGATCGATTTGAACGTTCTTAACGTGTCTTCGGACGTTGCGAAATTGGCCGATGCATTGGCGCATGCGCATTCTATCATGAAAGCAGCCGGTATCAACGTTCCGACTGGTAAGATTAACGATACGAATTTTTTTCGTTACAAATCCGGTGGTCGGAAATTTGAATCTTTTGGTGTTTTCCTTATTAAATCAAGGAGGTTTATCGGCTCGACCTTCGGATTCTTCGCCGAAACCGATGGATGTGAGCGAGTCATTTGGAGAACAGAGATTGTTCATCGTCTGTTATCCGACGGTGTTGCCGTACAATGACCTTTACGAGATCTTTGGTAGATTCAATGGACTCGTAAACGTTCGGATATTGAACGGAAAGAAATGCGGGTTCGTTACGTATTCGGGAGAGGAATCTGCTCGACGGGCCATCGATGTAAGAACGTTATTTCTCCTTAAATATTGTTTTTTTTTTTTTGGAACTTTGCTTTGAGGCTTCAAGTTGAAGTTCAAGGGTCACAGTTTTATTATTGCATTGGTCCTTAGAGAATTTTAACTTTGACTCGAACCCTCTCACCTGGGCTTCTAACAGGGGTTTTCTAGATTTGAACCCTCTTTTGAGAGTTCATGTTGAATGTGATGAGCCCAGTTGTCGTTTCAAACTGCCATAAAAAGTTCATTTTGAAAGATATCAACATGAAAATATACGATGATTGATCAATGTGATGATTCAGTTACACTTCTAGTCTCTTAAAATAACCTTCAATTTCTTGTTAAAACTCGTTCTGTTGGTTTTTTCGTTGAGGTTTAACTTGATTGATCGATTAATAGCTTGCTTGATTGTTCGCTTGCTTGATTTATCATCGAAATCGATTGATTTCTTGATTGCTTGATTGGCTCGCTCGCGTTCTTGGTTGATTGATTGATTGCTAGATTGATTGGTTGCTTGATTGATCGATTGATTGATTGCTAGATTGATTGGTTGCTTGCTTGCTTGATTGATTGATTGCTTGATTGATTGATCAATTGATTGATTGCTTTATTGATCGATTGCTTGGTTAATCAATTGATTGATTGCTAGATTGATTGATTGGTTGCTTGCTTGCTTGATCGATTGAGTGATTGCTTGCTTGATTGATTGATTGATTGATTGCTTGCTTGATCGATTGATTGCTAGATTGATTGTTTGGTTGCTTGCTTGCTTGATTGATTGCTAGGTTAATTGATTGATTGCTTGATTGATCGATTGATTGATCGATTGATTGATTGATTGCTTGGTTAATCAATTGATTGGTTTCTAGATTGATTGCTTTATTGATTGATTGCTTGGTTAATCAATTGATTGATTGCTTGGTTGATCAATTGATTGATTGCTTGGTTGATCAATTGATTGATTGCTTGGTTGATCAATTGATTGATTGCTTGGTTGATCAATTGATTGATTGCTAGATCGATTGATTGGTTTGGTTGCTTGATTGATTGATTGACCTTAAATACGGAAATTAGATGAAGTTTTTTTTGTTATTTGAAGGTTCTTAACGGACAAAGTTTTCGTGGCGTCCACTTGACCGTCAAAGTGGCCGATCCACTGGACGCCGACAAACAGTCCGGTAACAACGGAATCAAGCGGCAAAAGATCAATTGAAGGTTAGAACTTTTGTCATTCAACTTTTAAAGAAAATGATGTTTTAATTTGTTCGTCTTAATTGTTCGTCTCTAAAAAATGAGAGACTTTCTTCCGACTTTTGTGTTTGACTCCTAATTAAAAAAGACACTTCAAACGACCGAAATGACTTAACTTTTTTTGTAGACTTTGTGTGTTTTTTGTTTGGGTTTTCTGTTTTTTTCTTATTCCTGTAAAACATCTTTCGTCGTTGCTTTTACGACTACGAGACAAAAAAGAGAACAAAATGACTCTTCAACCACTTTTGACGACTTTTACCGCCGCGCGACACTTCGGACTTCTTCGTCTTTCTTATACTTGACCCCCTCCTCCCCGATGTTGTCGACAAACGATGATGGATAGACGACTACGGTGTTACCGGTCTCGAACTTTTAAGTGCGACACTTGAGGCCCCTACCTCGGACTGACGACAAAACTTGAGACTTTTCGTTTTAACGGTAGGAATTCTCGTTACATTCTTTGACAGTATCTTTACTAGAAATTCTCGTAGAAGTAGAAATTAGCCTTAAATGATTGAGCTACCTTTCTAGTTTCTAAAACACATTCAAGTTTATCTTCCGAAAGGTAGAATAACCAGAGTTCAAGAGATGCTTGAAAGATGACGTGAAAATGTGGCCGTAACTCTTCTAGTTTCTAAAACATTCAATATAATAGGTTTTTATTAGAATTAATTACAAATGATGCCACTAGATGGAGTTACGTGAATTAACGTGACGACGCCCTTAGATCTCTATGGACGTTGCTAAGTTCAACGAGCGAATTTACCACGGTTACAAGTACGTAGGTTTTTAAAAGCATTTTTTAAACAAAACTCGTTGTTTTTTAGAAACTTGATGAATAAATGAAACGAGTGAATCCTTTTTTGTGATTTTCTCTTCGGAAATAATCGTTTTATGACAACTTTAAAATGCAGATTTTCGGGTTTTTGCTGTTATGACCGTTTTAAAATTGTCATAAAACGATTATTTCCGAAGAGAAAATCACAAAAAAGGATTCACTCGTTTCATTTATTCATCAAGTTTCTAAAACATAATGAGTTTTGTTTAAAAAATGCTTTTAAAAATCTACGTACTTGTAACTGTGATACAACTCAATGTGCGTGGCCACGTAATGAAGGTAACGCCGCCCTAGGAGCACGATTTAATACTAAACACCGAATGGAGGTTAAACCTTAAAACAATAAAAGAGAAAAACACATTTCAAAAGTTGCTTTTGACTTTTGTTTTTATTGAGTAATTATAAATTTTTGCGAACAAAATCCACATTTTTTCCCCGTTCCTCGTAATTAATTATGTTACAAATTCAAATAAATGTAAAATTTAATATTTTAAAAGAATTGTCGAGTTATGTTTTTTAAGGCAATATCTCTAAATTAATGTACAGAATGTAACAAAATGAAATGTTAAATAATTTAACAGCAGCACGCGAGAGAGTTCTCTCTCTCTCTTTCTCTTCTCGGAAGTCTCGAATCGTTATTTCTTTGACTTTTCGATCTCTTCGATGATCGAAACTAATTTCTGACGGGCCTTTTTGTTGATGTGGGTCATGCAACCGACCAGAGAAGTTATTTGCTTCGTAGAATATTCCTGTACGAAGAAAAAAAAATATCACGGTTAAAAGGACGGAGGGAGGGAAGGATTCAATTTTTTAATGAGAAATTCAAGTACTTCGTTTTTAAAAAAGCATCTTTTAAACGAAATTCAAATTGTAAATGAAACTAGAAGGGTTAAGGAATTGATTGATAGTATTTTTTATGATATCTTTGAAAATATCAGCATTTGTAAATTGGATTTGAAACTAGAAAGGTAACCCGAGAGGGCAATTGGAGTGCGAAATGACATCTTTCAAAATTAGCTATTTGTGGAAAGAAATTAAAAAGTGGAGTTGAAACTAGAAGAGTAAAGGAATTGACTGGAAGCAATTTATGAAGATATCTTTCAAAATAAACTTTTTATGGTACTTTAAATAAAAACAAAAAAAAAAAAATGGATGTGTTTTCGGGTCGTCACACTTCGTAAAAAAACGTTTATTTTGAAACTATTCATGAAAATGCCGAAAGAGGATGAAAGTATATTTTCATAAAAATGCAAGGACTCAATTCACTTACTCTTCTAGTTTCTATTACACTTTAAGATGCTTCTATACAAAATTTAAGTACATAAATCTCTTTCAACAATTCCAAAACCCGATCGGAGGTTCGAAATGCCGACCTTGTGACCGATGATCCATTCTTCCAGAATGTTTTCCGGTAGATAGAAAGCCTTAACGTAACTTTCTACGTAATCTTTGTCCGGAATTGGCCTTTTTTTAAATATAATAAAAAGAGATGAAATTACTTTCAATAGAGCAACTTTATTAAAAAAAGGCAAAAAGTTGCCCTTTTTTCAACCTGAGATCCGTAATCTTTTCAAGTTTAATGAGGAATTGTTGGAAGTCGAGTTGCATCAGAGCACGACCCTCGTTGCTACACTTACGAGCACTAGCGAAACTGTTTTCAGAGAAAATGTCTTACAAAATCGGTTTCAAACACTACGAGGAGGCTCTAAAGATATTTATTTTGCTTTTGTTCCACCGGACGGCGCTACTGCAGTGGCAAATGCAATGCTTCATAGCCGTTTTTATAAAATTTGGACGTAAAAACGTCAAGCGAATGTTTTTTTTAAAACATTATGAAAAAAATTCAAATTGTTTTCAAAACTAGAATGGTAAAAGTGTTTTTAGGGCAATATCTTACAAAATAAACGATATTATAGTTCAGTGAAATTTCACGAACAACTAATTTCGCCTTTTTTTCAAACTTGTCATAAAAAGTTTATTTTGAAAGATATCATGATTAAAAAAACTTTTAGCATTATCACCAACTATTCTAGTTTCTAAAACACTTTGAATTTTTTCGTAATGTTTTTCCTGAAAAACGTTCGCTTGAAAAATATAAATGTTCTCTCAAAACCGCAGGTTGAATGGGAAGAGACCTTCTATAGAACATACTAGCCATTGCAGTGGCGCCATCTGGGGAGAATAACAATAAATATCCATAAAGCCACCTTAACTGAAAATTGATCGACGACGAGAAACATATTTAAAAGTTTCATGATGATAATCGAAAGGAAAACTTTCACATAATGTTTTATTTTGAAACATTCCACCATAAAACCCATTTTTGGTCGTCGCGATCAATTTTCCGAACAAGATTTCGAACCGACCCTTCAACGAAAGTCTTGTTCGTCAACCGTATACAGTGACTCCATAGAATGTTGTAAGCTTCGTGCGGAATCGGAACCCGTTTCGATACTTCCGACAGCCGCATGCTGAACACTTGCATCTCCTATATTTGCGAGAGAGAGAGAGAGAGACGAAGAAATTTGTTAGTTACTTTCGAGCGAGAGAGTTTTCTTGGTTTCTTTCTCTCTGGTGAATGCGCGCACCCTGAGCAATATGTCGACGTAAGGACTGTGTTGCGACATTATGTCACCGACGTCCCACTTGACGTTAGCCATCAAAGCGAGAGTTTGTTCGTAATCTATCGCTCTTGCGGCAACGACCATGTAAACTGGTCTGCGTTGTTCCGCTGCCATGCTGACGGTGCACGAATAGAACTGATGTAAAGATGTTCGTTTCGCCATCGGAATGAGCGAGTCCAAGTGACTGTGTAAAAGTTTAAATTGTTCCGCAAGAAACACGCTTGAGAGAGAAAAGTAGAAATTACTTTTATACAATGTTTTCGAGAGTTGATTTTAGGTTTTCTTCTTACAGTGATTCGGCCGCAACCATTCTTTCGGCCAAACCAAAAAGACTGTCTCTATCGGAAAGGTTCACGATCGGAGATAGATTCGGCTTCGGAACTTTGTCCTAAAAAAGGAAACAAACATGGGACGGATATCGTAATCAGATCGTGATTACGAGAAGTGTTTCAATCGGAGAGAGAGAGAGAGAGAGAGCAGTTGGGGGAAAAAGAAATCACGATTTTCTCATAAAATTAAAAATCTGATTTTTTCTTTAATTTAATTCAGATATTTTATTTTAAACTATTTTTTTAAAAAACTTCTAAAAATTTAAAAAAAATAGTTATAAAAAAACCAAATAACTACAAAAGTATCGTAAATTAAATTAAAATTATTCGTAATGTGGATAATTTTATTTAAAATTTATATATAATTAGGGCTCGGATTTTTAAGCAAAATATCAAACAGAGGTTTCTCAAGAGCCAATTATGAAGTAATCCAATTTAAATCAACAATTTGTTGTTTTTTTCAATTAAAAATACTAGTTAGAGGCTAAAATTCTAGTTGACAACTGATAGTAACTAGGCAATTAGCCTCTAACCGGGTATTTTTGATTAGTAAAAGCCATAATTGCAGTTGTTCTAATGATAATGATTATTTCAAAAATTGGCACTTGGAGCCACAGATTGAGAAACACTTTGAACGATATTATTGCATAAAAATCCGAACCCTAATAATGTATAATTTATAAAAAAAAATTAAAATAAAATTAATTTTCAATTACTATTTAAATTTTAAGTTAGTAATTAAAACTACAAAAGTAGATTAAATTAAAATTATTTATTTTAAATTGAATTATTTTAAATATTCAGAAATTTAAAATAAATATTATAAAAAATAATTTAATTTAAAAAACGACTACAAAAGTAGTTAAAATTAAAATTAATATTTTCTATTAATTTTAATTAAAATTAATAGTTAAAATTGTTAATTTTATTTGAAATTCAAATAAAAGATAAAAATTAATGTTAATTTTTTTTTAAAAAATATATTTTAATTTAAATGTTAATTAAAAAAAATTAAAACTACAAAGTTAAAATTATTAAAATGTATTTAAATCGTGCGATTTAACTGAAATCGTACGAAATGAAAAGAAAAAAAAAGACAAGGCGGAGGGAGAACGGATGAGAGACCACCTTCTGATTGTTGTCTCCAGGAACGGAGTTCTGAGGACTTGTAGCCGCCGCCTCGTCGTAAATGAGCTTCTCGTTGATGCGCCTCAATGCCGATCTTAACTTATCGCTTACGATCGCATCTCCGACTTCTCCCTTTTTTTTAAAAACAAACAAAAAAAAGGAAAAGTCAAAAGATAAGCTACGAGTTTAGCTTTCTTTTGTAATTAATTAATGTTGTACGTAAACAAATAACGATACCAAATCGGTGGCAAAGAAGCTGTAAACGGCAAACATATAATATTCGAATAACTGCGACATGCAAATGAGAACGTCGAATGCGATCGGTTTTAAAACGTTCATCATTTGCATGTACTTGCCTGAAAATGAAAAAAAAAGGGGATCGTAACTTTTAAGAACGAGGCACAAGATTGTTTCCTCCCGAGTTATAACTTTTTTTTTACCAAACAATCTCAGAACTCCGAGAGTCGTGTTCGTAAGAATCGGAGGTTGTCCTTTTGTCGATTTCAACGATAAATTTCTTATCGTCTTTGAATGCCTTTTTTCGTAAATATGAAACAATTTTCCGTTAAAAAGGAAGAAAAAATCCACGAAAAAGGGTTTTAAGTTACTTTGTCGAAGGATGTTCTCCCGTCCTTTCGTCGACGTAATCTTGCTTCAACTCTTCGGGAACATCCGAATCGTTGCTGTCCGAATCCTCGTAAGTTTCGTGCCGATTTGTTTCTCCCTTTTACGAAAGAAAAACAAGAAATTTTTTTTTATAACTTTTTCTTTTGTATTTTGCACGATTATGAATGGACTTGCAATTAGGATCGGAGAAACTTCGTCTTCTTCTTCGTCATCGTTCCGAATGCTAAAAGGATTTCCTTCTTCGTAATACTTTCGAAAGAATTCGAATCCCTTCGAATTGTGGTTCGGCGAAGAAGCCGGTGATCCGATGCTCGATTTGCGAACATCTTCTTTCGAATGATGAAGAAATCGAAATTCCTATTTTAGAAAAAAATTCTAAAATAAACGTTTTTTCACGTTGATATCTTTCAAAATAAACTTTTTATTCCTTTGAAACAGCTTCAATCTGTAATCAAAAGTTTATTTTGAAAGATGAAACTCCGCCAAAAAAAATGTTCTTCAAAGTTTCTTTTTCTGAAAGTGTTTTAAAGACTAGAAGAGTAAACGAGTCACTTTCAAAGCATTTTTCATGTTGTTTATGGCTTGAAGCGGCATAGAAATGCATTTTTTTGAATTTGAATTTGAAAAATTACTCTGCAAGCAGCCATAAAGGCCTATGGCAGAGGGACGAGTGCAGCATAGAGAATGCAAAACAGAAAACCAGAAAATATAAAACCCCATTGATATAAAGCATTGTCGAAATAAACATTTGTTTCCTGATTTTTCTTTTCAGTTTTTGATTAAAATATAAAATAATTAATATTTTATTTAAAAATATTTTAGTTAAAATTAAAAAAGAGGGGAAGTTTGAAAAGAAAAATCGTAAAAAAAAGAGAAACTTACGACCAGATGAAAAATGGTGAAGTTGAGTTTAACGGGACAAAGTTCCCATCCTTCGTTCTCGAGAAACATTCGTAGTTCTTCCATGCTCGTTCTGTGATAATTTCTAAAATAATTAACGCTCTGTCTTCTGACGGATTCCTGAAGTCCGTCCGATTTACTTCCGCAGAATTCTTCTCCCACCTCAATGAGCCTTTTAAAAAATAAAACATTTTTTTAAAAAGAACCTCCTCCTCCTCTTTACGAAGAACGGGAAGAAAAAAAATTATACCGATTAACCAGATCGAGAACGTGAATGAATTCGTCGTATTTAAAGTTCGAAAGGTCCGAGGCTAAAAGATAAGCCTTGACTTTCTGTTGAACGTCCTGCCAGATACGAATTAAACCGTGTTCGAGTTTCTGACGAACGTAACGGCGATTGAAATTCGCTTCCAAACCGAGACCACCGTCCTCTTTTTTTTAAAGAGTAGAAAAGCAAATTTGTTATAATCTCGAATTATGTTAACGAGAGTTATATAGCAACAATTACGGTTGCTTATTTCAATCAAAAAGGCTGGTTAGAGGCTTTTTTTTGGACTCACTAGCATCTGTTGATTAGAGAAAAATGTAGCCTCTAACCAGTCTTTTTCATTGGAAAAAAAATAACTGTGGGTCAAATAAAAAAAAAACTCCACACGTAATTCGGTTAGTTTTTTTAGAAACAAATTCAATAAAAATTGAATGTGTTTTAGAAACTAGAAGGATCATGTTGATATCTTTTTAAAATAAATGGTTTACGTCAGTTCGAAATTGATCCAACTTTAAACTGATGTTTTTTTTTAGAAAAAAAGTTTATTTTGAAAGATATCAACATGAAAATATTCTTATTTGATTAAGCTACCCTTCTAGTTTCTAAAACACTTTCAAGTATCTTTACATTTTGCGCCTAAAAGACTAGAATCTAGTTTCTAATTTTGACTTTTTTTTAAAAATTGTTTTAATATTTAAAAGAATGATCGTAAATTGCTAATCGAACCAATTGACCTTTTTCATCTTCGTCGTCTTTCTCGCCATCTTTTAATTCGTGCCATTCCATGACCCGATAGTAGCTGTGCATAATTTGCCACATGGCTTTGCAGAGATCGACCAAACACGCCGTGAAGCTGTCGGTCGTAACGTACTGTTTTTGTTTTATTAAGAAAAAAAGCGACGAGGTTACGGCTACCTCAGAATTAAACCGGCTCGATCGTTTCTTAATTCTCAGTAATTCAAACTAACTTTGCATAAATCTTGATACTGTCTCTTGTGAAAACTCGTTCCGGCCTTAACGGAACAGAGTTCGACGTAGCCGAGAACGATCGTGAATGCAGTGTTGTGGATTGCTGTCGTAAAATGCATGTGTAGCTGATCCATTGCAATCTGAACCATAATCAGAGTGACCATTAATTAAAAAAAGCCTCGCTTTTATTATTAATTGAACTGAGGGGTTTTTTCTTTATTGGAATCCTGTTCAGAGGGTTCGAGTTGAAGTTCAAGTGCCATGTTTAGTTTTTCAGTCGGAGACGTAACACTTGAACCCTCTGAGCAGGGTTTTTGTAAAGTAGGGACCTTGTAAAAAGTTCAAGGGCCAAGTTTAAATTGAATTTTAAGTTTAACTTGAATTTTGGCTTTTGATTTTAAACTTGGAGCCTCTAAACAGGGTTGCAACGTAAAAACTTGTTTTTATTGAGTACTTTGGAACTTGCGTTCAGAGAGTTCAAGTGCCAAGTTTAATTCTTCAGTTGGAACCTTAGCACTTGAACTTAAACTCTTTTGTAGCCTCTGAACAGGGTTGCAGCATAAAAAAAATCCTGTTTTTATTGAATATCCTTGGAACATGAGGAGTTTTCTAAGTTGCAACTGCGTTCAGAGAGTTCAAGTTGAAGTTCAAGTGCCAAGTTTCTTTGACAAATTTTGACCTAATTTCCTCAGAATTCAGTAAACTTAATTCTTTACTTGAGTTTTTCCTAAGAGCCGATAACCTAGTTGTACTTTCTCGTAATGACTAGTCTGAAAGTGGCTACAGACACGAGACAGAGCGACATCCAACTGTTCCTCGATCGTTTCGATCGTGTCTTGAAGTTTCGTACTCAGTTCACTTATACAACGATACTTTCTGAATGTTAAAACCGCTTTTTGACAAGCGAGACAAAGATTTATCGCTCCCGGATAATCTTCCTCCTACGTGAAAACACAAGAAATCATTTCAGTTTGTCGTGTTTCTTTAAACACGGCGTAAAAGAAACCGAAGAAAAGGAAACCTCTAAAAGCTCTCGTAATCGGACGTCGGTTTGTTGCTGAAACGAAAACAAAGTTTCCGTTAGCTAACGACACACACTGAGAAACGATCTTTTTCTAGTTAGTCAGTTACTAACCAACGTCTTTATCATTCTTAAAGACTGCAAGATTCCTAATAACTGTTGTCGCTTGTAGTAATTCGATAAGATTCCTAAACTGGCAACCGTGAATTGTTGTTGAGCGTACGACAATCCGCTAGAAACATCGATAGAAAGAAAAATAAAACCCTCGATTAGATGACGACAGACGAAAAAAAGGGGCAAAATTGTTTCGTTTTTGAGACCGTCTCGCTTCGTAGCAGATTGTAAGCGCTTCTTGAAGACCGTTCTGTAATTGGTGAACTGTTTCTAGTTCTTTCATGTAGGCGGCTTCTTTTTCGAGAATCAAAACCGATACACGTTCCGTAACCTAAATAATCGGGGAAAATCACTTAAAACTCTTTAGAAAACTACACCTATTTTAGTGAAACTCAATTAAAATCACGATAACTTTACTAAAAATTGCTAAAATTCAGAATTAAATTGTAGGAAACTTAATGAAATCATTAAAACTATATTAGAAATTGTAAATATTCAGTTTAAAATGAGTAAAATTGAATCGAAAGGCTACATAAATGTATGCAAATTTCAAATGTAACTCGAGTAATTGTTAATACATTTCTACGTAATTTTTAAATAACTTTTTTAATCAAATTTCTGAATTTCCAGACAAAGTTTGTAGTTATTTTTCAACAAATTTTTAGCAGTTTGACAAGGATATTTTTTTTCTATTAATTTACATCATTAAATTCTGCATTTTTAATGAATTTCATTTAATTTCTGCATTTTCAGATGAATTTTTAAGTAATTTTGAACAAACTTAAGCATTTTTATTTACCAACTTTTTAATATTTTTCACCAAGTTTACATTTTCTAATGAATTTCAGTGTTTGTTTTTTTTAAATTAATTTCTGCATTTACTGATGAACAAATTTCTCACTTTCTAACGATTTTTTTCAAAATTATTAAATAAATTTATGATTTTTTTTAAAAAAATGAGTTTAGTGTTTTTTTTCTCACTAAATTTCTAAGTTTTCTAATTAAAATTTATCCATTTGCTAAAATATTTTAATAATTTTCATTTATATTAAATAAATTTCTGCATTTTCTCATGAGTTTAATTAAATTTCAACAAATTTCTGTATTTTTTATTTAAATATTATAACAATTTTCAAGAAATTTTTTTAATCAATTTTCGACACAATTTTCCTGCATTTTCTAATGAATATTTTTTTTAAAATATAATTTTCAATACAATTTCATACAATTCTTATCTGCAATTTCTTCCTTCTTTCTAAATTACTGAAATCAAACGTAATGATTTTCATTTAAATATAATAAATAATATACAAAACCACACGAAGTTGTCTCGCAAGTTTCTTCCGATCTTCTACAATTTCGTCCAAATTCAAACCATCTGGAAGCTTCTTTAGAATGTGTTCCTTCGCATCGAAAGTGTCGTCGCTGTAGTAGACGTCCTCGATCGTCGGCAAAACGTCTTCGATCGACATCGTTTGTTCCGTCTTCGTCTCCATCCTCATCTACAAGAAGAAGAAACAAAAAACCCAACACAGATTAGTCGAAATCTTCAAATGTTTTCGCTCGATATTTGTATTATTTCACTTGATCCTCATGTTCGAAGGCGGCCGAAGTGTCTCTCGGAGGTGACAATGGACTATCGATTGGTGTCGTCACATTTGAAGCCACAGATGAACCCTGCCATAAAGAAAAAAACCATGAAAACGTAAAAAAAATAAGTAATTTCTCATAAAGAGATGTTAGTGCAAGTGGATGACGTCATTAGGGGCATGTTTCACAGTGACGTCATCGCCAGTGTCAAGTCGCGTAATGGTCCCTATAAGAAAAGCATTGTTAGTCGGGTTTTTCTCGTGTGAAAAGTTAAAAACCTGTCTGTTCAGCTTGAATCTCAGTCTCAGCTTCTCTTTGATGTCCATTCTTCTGAGAGGAATCGTTGATTTTTCACTAGTAAATTATAAACAATGCGTAAATGCAGTCATTTTCAGTCGGATTTTCAATAGGACTCATGTAATCCTTGTAGCAGTTGACTGCTATAACAGCTGACTGCGAATAGGGCGTGACGTCATCATTGATATTGAATTAACGATACATATATCGATACTTTTAACGTGAGCTGGCGCCATCTACTGGTTATGGCTAATTAGTGAATGTGGATGTTTATAATACAATTGGCTAATGAACGTCAGGGAGAAAGAAATCTCATGCTTGTAATTGGTCAATCACTTGAGAAATCGATTTGGTTGCGTGTCAGAATTTCCGAAGCAAGTTATTGGTGCACCAAGATGGCTCTTTTTAATTGTTTAATTCAATACACTGTGACGACATGTTCGTACTCCTTGATTAGAAAATTATGTGTTCTGTTCATGCTTCAAAATAGTCGTGCACGAAGATTGGTCAGTCACTTGAGAAAACGTTTGGTTATCTGTCAGAATTCTAGAAGCATGTAAGTGGTGTACGAAGATGGCGATTTATTGTTTAATTCAATGAACTCTGACGACATGTTGGATACTTTTTTTATATGAATTTCTATGTTATGTTGACGCTTCAATATACTTGCATACGAAAATTATACTCATTGCCTCATTGGTGTATAAACAGAAAGGTTTCGGTAAGTATGAACGGACAAAATAATTAAAAAGAAAATTAAAGAAATAGAGTAAGGTGATAAGTCTTGCATTTTTCTGGCAAGTATTGAGATAAATATTTAATTCAAAGTTATTTGATATCGTTTTCAATTCTCTATTTTGTCTACAATTACGTAAGAAACGAAGTGTCAACTTATCAAGCACATAGTTACCTGGAGCTTAAAGAGGAAGCGGCTACCAGAGTAACTTCCGGTATGTTTTCCGGTTGTCCTATTTCTGTAATTTTCTTGACGATGTGGCTTCGTTTTTCCGTGTTTTTGGCTCGGTTTTCGTTGAAAAGTTTTATTGATTGATATGGATTCGATCGAAAGACAACGGAAACTTGAAGCTGGCAAAGCTAAGGTGGGTTTTAACGCATTTTAAGCATCGAAATTAGCTTTTTAATTGAGTCCTGAACGTCAAAATCGATCGTTTTTCACGGCTTCATTTATCGTTTCTTTTAGCCTGGATTTGTTCATTTATTCATCAATGTTTACTTTTAAACGTAGATGTTTTTAGAAATTTCATTCATTTTTATGTTCGTTTTTGTTATATTTACGTGGTAGTTTGCCGAATATCGGAAGAAGAAGGGCGAAAATGTCGTAAAAGTCGTCGAAAACGGTAGAAATCCATCAATTATGGACGAGCTAACTACGAAGAACGTATGGTTTTTGTATTTTTCAGTTGTTTTTTTATTGAAATTATTTCTGATTTTGTTGTTTTTTATAGAATGAAGAAGAAGAAATGGAAGAAAACTCAAATTACGGGCCTTCGATTGTCGATTTTACGCAGAAAATCGAGGAATACAATCAGAAGGTTTTGGATTTGTTTTTTTCGTAATGTCTAAAAACGCGGAATTTTGCAGAAAAATACAACAAGTGACAGCAAAAATAAAAAAAAAAAGATTGTAAATGAGCTGAGATTTTAGACATTAATAAAAATTGCATTCTTTTTTCAGGAAACTTATTTGAAAATTACTAAATATTTGTAGAATTTTGGTAGAAACCTGCAGAAAATGTAAAAATCCTGCTGAATTTTACAAGAAATTTTTATAAATTTGAAAGAACTTGTTAAAATGTGTAGTAAATGTGTAGAAATTGCAATAATCTGCAGAAATCTTTATGAAAATCATAAAATATTACAAAAATCTCAAGAAAGTCACATTAAATTGCAAATATCTACAGAAAATTTGACGCAATTCACAAGAAATTACAATAATCTTAGGAAAACATAAAGAAAATAACGAGAAATTTAAAAAATCTGCACGAAATTGCAATAAAGTGGAATACATTCTGCATGAATTCAGCGTTTTTTCCCCGTTCGTCAGATGATTTTCTAACATTTACTTTTTGCTTTTCAGATCTGTGAATATCAAAGTGCCTTGAAACAGAGAGATGACGTCATAAACCAACTTACGGAACGACTGAAAATGACGATCGAACACAGAGATCGCTTACGAGATGAATCGACGGTTCAGTCCGAAGCACTCGTAACAGAGATCGACATTCTTAAGTTGCAATTGCAACAGGTGTGCGATTAACTGATCTATAAAATGCGAAGTGAATAATAAGATTTTCTCCCGTTTTTTTTTTGTATTTTGTAGGCGAACGAGTTTCTTCAGGGTCAGAAAGGAAAGAACGGAATATCAGCAGAAGAGCTTCTTGAAGCTCGAAACCAAGCGATCGCTTTGCAACAACTATTAGCTCAGAGAGATTCAACGATCCACGTACTAAAGGAAGAAATCTCGAGTGGGTTACGAGCGAAAGACTTGGAGAATACAAAGTTGCAAGAGAAGTTGCGGAACAGCGAAGAAGAAGGTTTCATCCTGAAGAATACGGTCGTAGGTCTTCGTAAAGAGCTCGAAACGGTTCGTTCTAACGACACTCGGAACCTCGAAGCGCAGTTAAAAGAAAAAAGTGCCAATCTCGAAGAGCTGAAGCTGAAATCGTCTGAAGAAGTGATGCAGCTGATGGAAGACCTTCAAGATCTTCAGCGTAAGTTTGTCGAGATCCAAATGGAGTCTGAGGAACGGTTACGATCGCAAGAGGCCGAACTAGACGAAAGATACGGTAATCAGATTGCTGAAATGGGAGTGATGCATAAGAGTGAAATGTGGAGACTAAAAGACGAACTTTCGTCTGTAGTTTCGGAATTGGACTCTCTAAAAGCGGAAGATACCGAAACGTGGCACGAAAAGTTACGAGAGTTGATTTCTGAGAAAGAAACTCTAGAAAGAGACTATAACTCTCAGTTAGTTGCTTCGAAAGAGAAGATTTCTAGTCTCGAACAGTCTCTTCACGATCTTCGCGAGAAAGAAACGCTCTCTAGTGACTATAAAGTGCAATTAGACATTTCGAACGAAAGGATTGTTGCTTTAGAGCAACTTCTTCGAGATGAGAACGACGAACATAAAGTTCAGTTAGATCTTCTCCGTTCTGAGAAGGAGAACCTCGAAGGAGATTATAAATTACAATTGAAAGCTTCAAGTAATAGGGTCGTAGTTTTGGAACGTATTCTACGAGAACAGAGCGAGGAAACTAAGCTGAAACTAGAACATCTCGTGTCTGAAAGACAGATTGTCGAACGTGACTATAAAGAGCAATTAGTTGCCTGTAATGAGCAAATTGCTGCATTACAGAAAGCTCTTCATGTACAGATGGAGGAAACTGAAACGAAACTAGAACGTCTTGTGTCTGAAAGAGATATTGTCGAAGGTGACTATAAGGAGCAATTGGTTGCAGCCAATGAGCAATTAGTTGCCTACATGGATCAATTAGTTGCCTCTAACGAACAAATTGCTTCTTTGGAGACAGCGCTTCGTGTTAAAACGGTGGAAACTGACGTGAAACTACGTCTTTTGTCTGAAAGAGAAGTTGCCGGAAGTGACTACAAGGAGCAATTAGTTGCCTGCAATGAGCAAATTGCTTCATTACAGAAAGCTCTTCACGTACAGACAGAGGAAACTGAAACAAAACTAGAACGTCTTGTGTCCGAAAGAGATATTGTCGAAAGTGACTATAAGGAGCAATTGGTTGCAGCTAATGTGCAATTACTTGCCTATAGGGAGCAATTAGTTGCCTCTAACGAGCAGATTGCTTCTTTGGAGAAATTTATTCAAGATGAGAGCGACAAAACGAAACTTCGCATTGATGTGCTTATTTCCGAAAAGGACGAGCATCTCGCCGAGTGTCTGAGGCTGTCGACAGAGCTCGTTGAACAACGGCAGAGTTACGATGTGTTGAAAGAGGAGTTGGATGTTCTTCGTAGTCAAAGAGACCAGTTGGAGAACCTCTGTGAGCGAGAAAAGGCTCGTGGTTGTCTCGATTGGGACATTTCGATAAACTTTGGCAGTATCATGAAGCAGATAGCCGAGTTGCGAGAAGAGAATGATAGGCTCAAAACGAATAGTCCGCTTACTGCGCATCTTGCCGTTGAAGAGCCAAAATCTTCTAGTCTAAATAGTGAAACGCACTCTAGTGTTTGCACTCAAACTGTTGGAAGAAACGAAGTAGAAGAATGGAAAGAAAAGTACGAAGATCTGTTGGAAGAGAAGCTCGAGTTAGAAATAGAGTTGTCGAATTCTCAGCACGATCTTTTCGGTTCTTCTTCGATAGATAAGTCCGAAAACGATAATAATTCGACGGCAACTGGCAGTTTGCCATTGGAATTCCTAGTCAGACATTTGTCGGATGCCAAAACCGATCCCGAGATCGCCGACGATTCTTTTGCCGAAAGTTTCGCAAACATCGTCGAAGAAGAAGATCGAATTGAAGAAATCAGTAGGCTTCAATCAGAGATAGAAACTCTGAGGTTGGACAATGTCCATCTTCAGAAGGAGTTGATGGAATTAAATGCGAGTCGTTTCGATTCGACGAACAAAAAAGTAGTTGCCGAACTTACTAATCGTGTTCGTGATCTCGCATCCGAGTTAGAATTGAGACAAGTGGATTACGAAAAGGTCGTTCGTGAGCTGGAAACTTTGAGGAAAAGCTACGACAACATCGATGTGCTTAAAAATATGTTGGAGTCGAAAGTTGACGAGGTGGAGAGGGAAGGGTTGAAAGTTACGAAGGTGCCGTTGCTCGGCACGGACACTTCGGAGGACGAAGTCGGGGCGTTGCGTCACGAAATATCGCAACTACGAGTCGAGAACTCTTGTTTACGCGAAAAAGTGTCCGAACTTTGTAAAATTCGCGATGAATTGTTGGTAAAGGTGGAAACTTTGAAGTCGTATGATGATGTCGATGTTTTAAGGCGTAATTTAGAAGCTAAAGTGGCTCAGACAGAAAGTGAACTTATTGTGCGGGAAAACGCGGTTGTTCTCGGTGGCTGCGACGGTGGAGAGGCGGACAGTTTGCGAGGGAACGGTTCTCAGGGTCTTACGGTGCCATTGCACAGTCAAAGTGCCGTACAAACGGTAAGTCTTTTAAAGACTTTTGTGCTGTTTAATGATAATTGGAATTTTCAGGTGAAGAAATTTAAAGTTTTGGGGAAACTAAAATGAGAGATTAACGCACAAAAGGCGTTTTTAGGACAATATCTTTCAAAATAAACTTTTTATTGCTATTTAAACAGCAAACTTGAGGTCAAGACAGACAGTTTCTGTTTGTGGGAAGCGATAAAACGTTTATTTTGAAAGATTTGTTCGTATTGAAGTCACTTTAAAGAAGAAATTTGAAGTTTATTACAAACTAGAAGAGTAAACGAACATGCAAAAAAGAGTTTAAATCACAGTATCTTTCAAAATAAACTTTTTATTCCAATTTTAACAGAAAACTGCGTTTACTCGCAGTTCTGACAGAATCTTTCTGTTTGTAAAATGCCATAAATGGTTCATTTTGAAAGATTTCTTCGCGGAGAAGCCACTTTTTTTAAATAATTTCTATTCCAGTTTGTTCCTCCTTCATTTGCATATTATGCAAATTAGCTGCTTACAAAAGGTTTTTTTTAGATCAACACATGAATTTTATTTGTAAAGAACTTCACACAGCTTTCACATGCGATTGCGAGTAAGTAAAATGACCAGTGGTCATTTCGTACAATCAATAATAATACTCGAAAGGCTTGAATTTAATTAGTTCAAAAAGACACTTTTTGAGAAAAAAGTTAATAATCATCTTTTATGAACAGAGGTACCACCAAGAAGCAAGACTGAGAAGAAGATTGAAAGTGTTTTAGAAACTAGAAGGGTAGCTGAATCATTTAAGAATATTTTCGTGTTGATATCTTTCAAAATAAACTTTTTATGTTGGACCATAAAAAGCTTATTTTAAAAGACATCAACGTGAAACTATTTCTAAGTGATTGAAGTTACCCGTCTAGTTTCTTAGGCACGTTCAAGTTTCTCTTCATTTTGCACCTGAAAGACAGAATAATCAGAGTTTAAGAAGCGTTTTACGCTTTTAAAACCACCTTAAGGTGAAGTTGTAGGATTTTGACAATGGTAAGGACATAAGCAGATTTTTAAGAAGTCCAGTGACGGTTTAGGCAGTTGATCATCTTCGAAAACATATAACAGAGGTTTGACCACAGAGTTAACCAAAATTAAGATCGAAGTCCAAATGAAGGCGTTCGTTCGTTCCGAATTGACGATCAGACTGTTGCGGTGATGAAAACATCCTGCGTAAGTTAACCAATGAACGAAGAGAGGCAAGTGGCACGCCAATGTCACGAGGAATGCTGCAGTGCAAGTTACGACTGTCGAAGTTTTTGGACGTTGGTATTGACTTTCGGTGGTCGGAGCCGTCGTCGGTTGCCGACCATCGTACGAAGCTCGAAGGAAGGAAGCCGAAGCCACCGGCATTTCTTCGCTTTCGGGATTGATGGCGTAAATGTTACGGCGTAATACGAGCCACATCTTTGCAACCATGACTGCTTCGACTACGAAATGGACCGAGATCGTTGCTGCCATCAGAACGAAGAAATCCAATTTCCAGATGTCTGGCATCACGCATATTCCAGTATAATCGTTCCATCCGAGCGATGGAATTAGAATAAATATGGTCGTCTCGATCCAACCGATCGTAATGCAAACGATAAGCGATGTTGGGTTTTCGAGGTGTCGTAAGTAGCTCCTCGGATGGACCGCGTTTAGATATTGTTCCAGGACGGCGAGTGTCGAGTCCGTGATGGTCAAGAAGATGGCCGCCAGGTAGATGGAGGAGCCGATGGTCAAACAGGTTGTGTATCCCGAAAGAATGTTCTGTTTGTACGGATTGTGCCAGTGGCTCGGATGTTCGTTGATGACTAGTTTTATCGGATAGAGGACGGTGAATGTGGCTACGAGTCCGGTAGTGGACCGAGACAGCGTAAGGATGTTTCGGACTTTGTTCGTTTGTAGGTTGTTACGAACTAATCCGATGATCTGGATTCCGTTGACGAAGAAACAGATGGTGGCCAGCGCCATCGACAGTACGAGGTACAGCTTATGGTCCACTGGTGGCGGCGGTGGTGCACTTTCCAGGACGCTGTCCATCTTTTCTGTTGTTCTGATTGGTCGGAAATCGTTTTTCTTTCTTTTATTTCCAGCGTTCTTGAAAAGAAATTCACGAATTTTCTTTGAAATAGAGAAAAAGACAGAATTTTTACTAAATTTTAACTTTAAAAATGAACTGTTTCCAGTCGCAAGTCTGGTCTTTAGAAGTTTCAAAATCAAATATCTTAATATTTAATAAATATAATTTAAAATTGATAATTAGCTCATTTCCTGCACTGGATGATTATTATATTTTTAATTTTGAAAGTTTTAAAATTTAGCTAATTATTAATTTTAAATTATATTTATTAAATATTAAGATATTTGATTTTGAAACTTTAAAAACCAGTAAATTAATAAATTTTAATTTAAAAAATAAACTTTAAAACAGTTAAAATTTAAAAAAAATACTAAATATAATTTAAATTTCTTAATTATTTATTTTTAAAGTTTCAAAGTGAATTATCTTTAATATTTAATAAATATAATTTAAAATTGGTAATTAACTAAATTATAAAACTTTAATAATTAAAAAAGAAATACAAAGTAAAACATGAAAGATGTTTTAAAGTTTCCAAAAAAAATCTAATTTTAATTTTACAGAATTTTTATAAATATAAATTGAAAAAAAAAACTATATAAATGTGCAGAAAAGCTTAATTAATATTATTAATTATGTAAATATTCGAATGAAATGAAATGCATTTAAGAATCTAAATGGTTTTCATACAAAAATACGAGAAAATTGTGAATTTTGCGCAGTTTTTTTTGGCCGATTTCAGAAGGTTCTTTTATCTAGTTAACCTTTTATTTTGTGCAATTTATGGAATAATTGTTGAAATTATAAGTTTCGGTTGAGGTTTTTTCTTTTATTGTGTATTTTTCACAAGAATTCTCACCACCAATCATCAGTTGCAATGTTCCTCCTCCATATTCTGGAGATAAGGGTTGTCATGGAGACAGTCGGAATATTTCCGAATATGACGGAAATGGATTCTTCCTGAAAAAGAAAAGAAAAATTGTTCAAATTAAGCTTTTTTTCTTTCAAAAAAATATTTTCATCCTAAGGCCTTGTTTCCACTGTGTTTACTCATGGAGCACACATTTTCGAGAGAGTGGAAACAAAGCCAACGGAGAGAACAGACCTTCTTCTTAAGGAGATTCAATTGGAATTATAAGAGGTTTTCACCTTTTTAGAAGCAACTTTAAAAAAGAAATTAAATTTGTTTTAAAAACTAGACGGGTAAATTGATTACTTCGACTAATTTTCATGATGATATTCTTCAAAATAAACTTTTTATAACAAGATGAACTCTGCAATGCAATAGAAGACCTTAAAAGAAACTTGAAAAGTATTTTAGAAACTAGAATGGTAGTTTCAATCAGTTAAAAAGGTGTTTTTTTCTGTTAAATTATCTTTTAAAATAAGCTTTTTCTGACAGTTTGAAAATGGTCTATCTTTAAGCAGGCAATATTTTCAAAAAACATTTCTGTTAAAAAGTTTATTTTGAAAGATGTTAACAAGGAAAGTGTTTCCGCTACCATTCTAGTTTCTAATACATTTCTTAAGAAGAAATTTAAAATATTTTAGAAGCTAGAAGAGCAGGTTTAATGGCCTTTTCTTGTTGATATCTTTTAAAATGAACTTTTTATGGCAGTTTGAAAATGAACAAACTTAAATAAGATCCTAAAAAGTTTATTTTGAAAGATATTAACATGAAAATATTATTAAATGAGTCTGCTACCGTTCTAGTTTCTAATACACTTTCAATTTCTACTTAGATTTCTTAAGAAGAAATTGAAAATGTTTTAAAAGCTAGAAGAGCTACGTGATTTAAGGGTCTTTTTGTGTTGATATTTTTTAAAATAAACTTTTTATAGCAGTTTTTCTATTAAAAAAAAGTTTATTATGAAAGATATCAACATTTGGAAACTTAGAATTGTCTTTCTAGTAATTTCTTAAGGACTAAGTGCCCTTGTTTTCTGGTAAGAAGGGCATTTTTTATGTATGGAAAGGGCTTTTTGTCTCGAAGGACACTTTTTTTTTTTGGTAAATTTCTTTCAATGATGGGTTTTTCTGTTTACGAGAGTTTTTTTTTTACGAGCGATTCACTCGAGAGACCGAGAGAGAGAGTGGAGAGTTGGGGTTTTTTTTCGTTATATCGTCTGAAATCGTTAAAACGTTTTGTTGTTTTTATGGTTCCATTTTGTCTGGAATTTATTTGTCTTTTTTTTTCGTCTTCTTCTTCTATTTCCATACAGAAAGTGAATAGTTTTATTTTCACTTATTGTTTGTTTTTTTTCTGCGCAGAATTTATGAGCAAACTTGCAACAACGGATTCTCATTGGCTACAATTTTGTTGGAGAAAAGAAAACATTTTCAGTTGTTTTCATTTAAGGTGGCTCAATAGATATTTATTTGGTTTTTTTTTTCCTCCAGGTGGCGCATTTGCGTCGTTCTTCTATAAGGAGGTCTCTTCCCATTCAACCTGCGGTTTTGAGAGAGAATTTCTATTTTTCAAGCGAACGTTTTTCAGGAGAAACATTTACGAAACAAATTCAAAGTGTTTTAGAAACTAGAATTGTTTTGGTGATAATGTTAAAAGTTTTTTCAATGATGATATCTTTCAAAATAAACTTTTTATGACAAGTTTAAAAAAGACGGAAAATAGTTTTTCATGAAATTTCAATGGAAAAACCTAAAAAACGAGTCATTTTTCAAACTGAACTATACAATTGTTTATTATTTAAGATATTGCCATTAAAAAAAATTTTTAGCATAATTTTTTTACCATTCTAGTTTTGAAAACAATTTGAATTTTTTTTCATAATGTTTCTAAAAAAACGTTCGCTTGACGTTTTTGCGTCCAACTTTTACAAAAAATAAGTCTATGGAGCTCAGCATTAGCCACTGCAGTGGCGCCATCTGTGTGGAGAAAAGCAAATTGAATATCTATAAAGCCACCTTAAAGAAATAATTCAAAATTTAATAAGAAACTAGAATTTGACCAAATGTTTTTTTAAAACTAATTCAGTCGTTCCGAATTGTAGCGCGTTTTAAAAGCAACATCAAGAAGAAATTGAAAGTGTTTTAGAAACTAGAAGTGTAAATGAATTTAGTATTGTCATTTTTATGACAATATCTTTCAAAATAAACTTTTGATGGCGATTTCAAATTCTCTATTTTCGTTTTTTTCAATTCAATTTGAACCAAAAGTTGTAAAAACCCAAGTTTAAAAATTTATTTTTCAAGATATTATCGTTCAAAATGAAAACACTTAAGTTTACTATTCTAGTTTCTAAAAAAAAAACTTCGAATTTTGCTTTTTACATTCTAGAAATTTAAAATTCTAGTTTTTAATTTTTGTTTTTCAGGAAATTTATCATCCTTATGTGGATTTAAAGGTTTATTTTTCAAGATATTGTCGCGAAAATACTAAAGTTTTTACTATTCTAGTTTCTAGATTTTGCTATTTTGCTTCTAAATTTTTAATTCTAGTCTTGATGTTTATTCATCCTTAAATAGTGATAAAAAGTGTGGGTGGAATAATCCTTCCAGTCTTGTTTTATTGATTTGTGTTTAATTTGAATAATGATGTGTTAGAATTGTTGTCTCCAGAGTAGAAAGAGCAAAAGTAGGCAATTTAGATTCGAAACACGTTTCTTCTTAAAAGTCGATTGTAATTGTAACTTGTATGTTTTATTCAGAGAAAAAAAGTCTCTTTTCTTTTTATTACAAATCCACAAAAAAGTAGAAAGAACATTATTTTGGTTCTTCATTAAATTCCCTTCTAATCTCTAGACATAAAAAGGGGGGGGGGTTGTAATGGGCGCCATTTTGTTTGATGGGATTTTCTTTTTTCAACTGAAAACAATTTCAACTAAAAGCTTTTCTTTTTTCAACGAAAAAAGTAAAACCATTTTTGGGAACAAATTGTTTGAAATGTGGTTTGAAAAGTAATTTCTTTTAAGTCTTCTAGTCTATAAAAAAAAGTTTATTTTGAAAGATAACAACGTGAAAAATCTAGTGAGTCGGCTATAAGCCCCTTCTAGTTTGCAACATATTTAATTTGTTCTGAAGCTAGTTTTTAAAGAACTCTCTGGATTATTTCTGTCTTTCAGAAAAGCAAAATGAAGAATGTATTTTAAAAGTGTTTTTAGAAACTAGGAGGGTAGCTAAATCATATTAACGGTAGTTTCATGTTGATATCTTTTAAAATAAACTGTTTAAAGTTGGATTTAAAATGACACAATTATACGGAGCCCTGTAAAGGACATGCGAGATTTTTTTTAAAATCTCGACATTTCCACTATTAATCTATTCTATTCGTGAATGTTAATTATGCCATGTTGTGCGCACCATACTCTAATAATGAAATTATTGCAAGCGCCCTCTTGTGTAGCAGCAATAAATTAGTTATTAGAGTATTGTGTGCACAACATGGCATAATTAACATGACCGAATAAAAGAAATTTAAAGTCGAAATGTCGAGATTTAAAAAAAAATCTTGCCTGTCCTTTACAGGGCTCCGTACAATTATATGCAGACGATTTTTTTTAAATATTTGGCTATAAAAAGTTTATTTTGAAAAATATCTAACATGAAAATATCCTTCTAGTTTCCAAAATAGCTTCAATTTTTACTTTAGATTAAGAATTGTACATTTCAGAAGAGAGCAACAACGAGAAGAAATGGAAAGTGTTTTAAAAACTAGAAGGGTAACTGAATCACTAGTATTTTAATTTTTGTTATCTTTCAAAATGAACTTTTTAATTGATAAAAATTAACAAATTATCGTCTGTATAAAGTTGGATCATTTTCAAAATTGACATAAAAAGTTTATTTTGAAAGATATCAACGTGAAAAATTACCTCCTTAAGTGATTGAGCTACTCTTCTAGTTTCTAAAACACTTTCAATTTTTACGAAAATTTTCAGAAAAAAACAACACTGAGGAGCAATTGAAAGTGTTTTAAAAACTAGAAGGGTAGCTCAGTGAATCACTTGAGGTTGATTTTCATGTTGATATTTTTCAAAATAAACTTTTTATGTTTAATTTCAAATTTACATTTTCTGTATTTTGAAAGGTCGAAAACGTTCTAGTCTGTAAGATTTATTAAAAGTTAATATTAAAACTACTGATTATATTGTGCCTTTCAAGTGCAAAATGACGAGAAACTAGAAAGCGTTTTAGAAACTAGAAGAGGTAACTCAATCACTCTTAAGGCTATTTTCATGTTGATATCTTTCAAAATAAACTTTTTAAACAAAATAACGTCTGCGTAAAGTTGGATCATTTTCAAAATTGACATACAAAGTTTATTTTAAAAGATATCAACATGAAAATCGGCTCTTAAGTGATGGAGCTACCCTTCTAGTTTTTAAAACACTTTCTAGTTTCTTTTCTTTCTAGTCTCTTTCATAATTAAGAGTTCGAGGAGCCCCGTTTACACCCTTTAAAACCGCCTTAAAGAAAAAGGTGTGAGTTCGAACAAAGAATAATGAAGTTTCTAACAATACTAGAAAGTTCAAAATGAACGATTTCATCTTGAGTTTAATGCGCAGGCGTGTGTCTCTTTGAAAATCGATACGAAATATGCAAATTAGACAATTGTTTATCTTGAGTTAAGAAGAAGAGGTTTGTAATTAAAACAGTCGATGATATTTCGATTTTTAACTTAATTCTCATTAATTAATTAATTAATTAATCACTTTCCTAATTAATTATGAATGAAAAAAAAAACATGTTTCAGCAAGTGACTCTCAGATAGCGTGGAAAATCTTTCTTGAGAGCTCCTCTCAAGAACACCAACATCCTAGTCTTAAGTAGACTTGTGAGTGGCGCAGTCTAGTATTTAAAGTTGAAAATCTAAGAAACTAGAAAGGCTACACTTTTGAAACTTAAGTGGTTTTTAAAGGTAGTTTTCATTTGCAAAATGAAGAGAAATATGAATTCGTTTTAGAAACTAGAAGGGTAGCTGAATCACTTAAGGACATTTTTTATTGTTGATATCTTTCAAAATAAACTTTTTATGGAAAGCGTATTTTGAAAGATATGAACATGAAATTGAGCTGACCCTTCTAGTTTCTAACACTTTGAATTTCTCTTAATTTGTTTCTCTTCTGACATTCAAAATAACCTGGCGTTTCTAAAAGTGTTTTAGAAACTAGAAAGGTCAGCTCAATCACTTACGACTGTATCTTCATATCTTTCAAAATAAGCTTTTTTTCAACTTTTAAGCAGATGATGACATTTTTTTAAGTTCTGATCGATAAAAAGCTTATTTTGAAAGATATCAATATGAGATTGAATGGAAGTGATTAAGCTGACCCTTCTAGTTTCTAAGACACTTTCTAGTTTCTCTTAATTTTGCACCTGGAAAAGGGGGGGGGGGCTCATTACACAAAGAAAACAAGACTGTCATATGACAGTTAAGTTGTCATATCTAGCTGCTAACTTTTAGTCACAAAAGCAGATTTCACAAAAATTATGACTATTTTACAGAGTAATATGACAGTCATAAAACAATAGTGCACAAACACGTGTAACACGTGTTTTTGCCTGTCAAATGACAAAAAAACAACAATGAATAATTGAAAAGACTTATTGTTTTTTTGGACGAATTTCTATTGTTTTTTTTGTGGACGTTTTTACGATCACAATGAAGAGGGGGGAGAGGGGAGGGTGGACGTTTTTCTCTGGTTGCCATGGAGATCGTTTAGTTTTTAATAACCCAGATTTAAAGATAGCAAAAAAAGGGACAAACACAGATCATGATTCATTTTAAACTAAACTGGAACGATCAAGTCGGAATTTTACAAACCGGAATCGGATACAAAAAAAAAATCGGAATATTTTATAATTTAAAACATTTCAAGTTTTCTAATTATGGTGGTAGAAATATTCGAAATAATGAAAGCAGAAGTTGAGCCGAGATTTTTACGGCGGCGTTGCACTAAGGTGAGATTTCAGGTGGGTCCAGACTAGAACCGAACATGTTCGCGAACATTTTTCTAAAGAACATGTTCGTTGTTCTGTTCGCTGTGGTCGGAGTGTTCAAACTTGAACGAAACATGTTCGCAACGTGTTTTTTGTTCGTAAACTCATAATGGATGTTCGGAAGGGAAATGTTCGCAGAGACATGTTCGCAGAGACGTCCGAACTACTCCTGGTCCGAACACGAACATTTTTGATCGGAGCCGAACAGGGGTTTTTCATTTTCAAGTTTGAGAGAAACGTCAAATTTGCGTCTTTTTTCAACTTTGATGAAACTTTTTATTTTGAAAGATATCATCATAAAAATAAATTTATTTTCTTTCAAATAATAAATATTATGATATCGTTCAAATTAAACGTTTTATCTAAGTCTAAAAGATAAAATTTCACGGTTTTATCACTTGAATTGCCACTTGAACTCTCGTAAATAAGGTTCTAATAGAGAAAACTCAATGAATCAATGGGTTGTTTTCTTCTCTGTATTTGCTTGAACCCTGTTGAGAGGGTTCAAGTGCCAAGTTTTAAGTCTTGAATTCGATTTCTTTAAAATAAGACGATTTTCGATCCAAAATGGATTTCCTTTTGTTGCAGAAAAAAAAATGTGAAACAGCAATTGATAGCAATTTTGAGAGTTTGGCTCTCAAGGGACTCTCTGAGATTCAATGAGATAAAGGTTCTTTCTAGTTTCTAGGTCGTTAAACTACATTTGTTTGTTGCTACTTCAAATAGGGGTTTTTTTTTCCTGTCTTTTTCTACTCTCCTCTCAGAATGTTGAATATTGTTGAATTTTTAAGCCATGGCAACCAGCAACATAAATAATAATCTCGCAATTTTTACATCATTTATTTTTTGGAAGTCTTTTCTAGTCTTGAATACAATCATCGCTGAATGTCTGATTTTCTAGTCTTGAATAGGCCTACATTCATCTCTGAAGGTCTTTTCTAGTCTTGAATAAAACATCTCTGAAGGTCTTTTCTAGTCTTGAATAAAATCATCTCTGAAGGTCTTTTCTAGTCTTGAATAAAATCATCTCTGAAGGTCTTTTCTAGTCTTGAATAAAATCATCTCTAAAGGTCTTTTCTAGTCTTGAATACAATCATCTCTGAAGGTCTTTTCTAGTCTTGAATGAAATCATCTCTGAAGGTCTTTTCTAGTCTTGAATACAATCATCTCTGAAGGTCTTTTCTAGTCTTGAATAAAATCATCTCTGAAGGTCTTTTCTAGTCTTGAATAAAATCATCTCTAAAGGTCTTTTCTAGTCTTGAATACAATCATCTCTGAAGGTCTTTTCTAGTCTTGAATGAAATCATCTCTGAAGGTCTTTTCTAGTCTTGAATACAATCATCTCTGAAGGTATTTTCTAGTCTTGAATTCAATCATCTCTGAAGGTCTTTTCTAGTCTTGAATAAAACCATCTCTGAAGGTATTTTCTAGTCTTGAATACAATCATCTCTGAAGGTCTTTTCTAGTCTCAATTTTTGCTTATTTTCATCATCAAAAGCAAAATGAATATCTGTAAAGCCACCTTAAGAGGTTTATTTTAGAATTATGTTCTTAATGGAAACAAAAATCGAAGTTTGTTAGAAACTAGAAGAGTAAAGGAATGCCTCAAGTTTCTTTTTTTTCTTTTTCTTGACAAACTTAACGGAAATTGACTACTTGAACCCTCTGATACAAGCCCCAAACTCAATAAGGAAAACGTGAGACTTGCCACTTGAACCCTCTGATACAAGTCCCTAATTCAACAAGAAAACTTGGGACTTGCCACTTGAACCCTCTGATACAAGCCCCAAACTCAATAAGGACAACTTGAGACTTGCCGCTTGAATTTGAATTTGAAAAATTACTCTGCAAGCAGCCATAAAGGCCTATGGCAGATGGACAAGAGTCCAAGTGCAGCATAGAAAGTTGAACCCTCTTCACAATTTTCAACCCCGCTTTTATTGAATACTCCAGGGGTTTTTATGTTTGACCCCTTTGATGAGAGGGTTCAAGTGGTAAGTCCCAAGTTTTCTTTTTAAATTTGGGGCTTATTTTAGAGGGTTCAAGTTAAAGTTCAAGTGCCAAGTTTTTTTTTTGCTTTCTGAAGTTACTTGTTATTTACTTACAAGTAGAAATCTTCCTAGTTTGACACCGTTTTTGTTATTCCAGTGTAAGTTAAACCACCGAGGTTCAGCCAGTAGTGTTGTCGATGTGTTTCCACTCTTTGTTGGTTTACACTGAAAGAGATATCCTTGTCTTTTTTTTTGTTGATATTTTGCGTCAAAAAACTAGAATTGATATTTCAATTGAAAACGATGTAAGAAGAAGAAGAGGGTGAAAAATGACATTCTACTTTCATGGATGGTTTTTGGAATTGTGTTGCTGGTTTTAAGTACAAAAGAACCGTTTTTGGATTCGGGTTCTGTGTTTGGAGAGAGGGAGGGAGGGAGGGGTTTTTGAGGATGAATCCCATTTTATTTGTAGAGGGGAAATGTTGTTTCATTGAAGAGGGGGAAGATTTAGGGATTGGAGGGGGAGAAGAAGATCCGGAGGAGAAAAAGGGCCAGAGGAGAATTGAAATAAAACTTCTTCTTTTTAAGAAGGAGGAGGAGGGGAGGGGGGAAGTCGGGGGGGAGAGAGAGAAAGTGTATCAGTAAATTGTGTCACATTAACTTTTGTGGTTGTTGTTCAAAGTAAAAGATCGATGATTTGAGGGGAGAAATCAAAATAGGGATCAGAATCAAACGGGGGGGGGAGACTTCAAAGGGGAGAATGGGGAGAAGAAAAAAAAAAGGCAAAATTACCAACATTATAAATCTTATGGTTTTAAGATTATGTGTTGACGACATTTTTTTTAAAAAATAAAGAGACTAGAAATAATAAAAAACTAGAATAAAGAATAATGGGTGGCCGGGGGGGGGGGGGGTGGCTGAATATTGAGAAATCAATTGATGGCAATCTTATTTATTTTGAAGAATAAAAGCAAGAAAAATGAGGCTTTTTTTGTATAAAATTAGGCTTTTTTTTTTTGGAGCCTGAAGATATTTTTTTTCGGTTGCTTAGTTAAAATATTCATTTATAATTGCTTATGAATTATTAATTTTCTTATCTTTTTTCTTATATTTAGTTGTGGTTTTTGTTTACAGAAAATATATGCAAATGAAGGAGAATATTTTGGTTATTTTTTGGTATTTTTCAGAAAAAAATGACACAAATGAAGGTATTTTTAAGTTGATATCTTTTAAAATAAGCTTTTTAAGTCAGTTTAAAAATAATACAAATTTAATTTTGTTTTCTTCTGATTTTTGTTTCTAACAAGTTTATTTTGAAAGATATCAAGAAAAACTTGAAAATGTTTTAGAAACTAGAAGGGTAACTCAATAAATTTCATGTTTTGATATCTTTTAAAATAAGCTTTTCATGCCAGTTTGAAAATGACTCAACTTAAAACAGACAATATTTTTTAATTTTTTTGTCCATAAAAAGTTCAATTTGTAAGATTTCATCAGAAAAAAATGCTATTAAGTGGTAGTTACCCTTCTAGTTTCTAAAAACCTAAAGAACAAAAATAAGTTTGAGTACTATGCGTGTTCACATTTCAAAAAGGTTTATTTTGAAATACAACAGTATATCATAATTTAAAATAATTTTAGCACATTTGTCTACTATTCTAGTTTTTAACAAAATCGCTTTTTTTTTTAAGAAAAAAAAAAGTTTATTTTTGACATTTTTTTTTGTTAAATTTTATAAATTGTGAGTGAAAATGAAGGCTGCCCCTTAACGTGGGGCAATCACTGAAAGCTTGATGTCAAGTGATTGCCACACATTAAGGGGCAGCGGTAATTCCTGATACAGGGTGTTTCACAATTAAGTTTACATTCATCCAATTTTTATAAACTTAAAGGTTCGAATTCAAGATGTTACTATTGCAGTGTGGAACCCTCTATGAACAGGGTTCCAACATAGAACTCGCCTCCTGTTAAAGTTTCAAATAGAAAATAATATTTTATTTTGGAACTCTGCACTGAGAGTTCAAGTTGAAGTTTAAAGTGTCAAGTTTTTTTCTTCTTTCTTGAATTTGGTCCTTAATATGATTTTGTTTCATTCAAGTTAAGGGGTTTTTTTTCTTTTGTTTTAGTGTTTAAAATGATGTTCAAATTGAAATTTCTGCCACATTTTCTTTTGTTGTTTTTCTGTTGTTGATCTGTCTGTGAGTTGTAACACATATTGTGTGTGTCTATTGTAGAATCGTCTGTTTCGATCAATACGAACACAACTTACATACATATGCACCAGACCCTTCAAACCCCCACTTGCCCCCCCCCCTTTCACCTTATGTTCTAACTGGGGAAGGGGGGGGGGGGTAGAGAGTGTTTCTAAGGGTGTTATGTTAATTTAACTGGGGGCCTCATCAACTGGAATGAATGCAAATTGCCTGGTAACATTTATATCAAGAGAAATAGATGGAAAGAGAGGGAGTAAGATAGAAAGAGAGAAATATAAGAGAGAGGGAGTGGATAGAGATGGAGTGAAAGAGAAAGATGAGAGAGATAAACACATTCATACAAATTGTTGAATAGAAAACACACACATAATCACACAGTGACAGAACAAACGCACAGAAAACGCACAAAGCACACACACACAGAGTGACATACACAGGTATAGAGTAAGTGCACGTTCACATTGAACGCACTCACAGAGATAGAGAGAGTGACAGTGTGTGTGTGTGAGAGAGTGTGTAAGAGTGTGTGAGAGAGTGAGTAGGAGTATGAGAGAGAGAGTGTGTGCGCGAGAGAGAGTGTGAGAGGAAGAGAGTAGGAGTGAGAAAGTGTGTTAGTGTGTGTGTGTGTGTGAGAGAGAGAGAGGAAGAGAGAGGAGTGTGAGAAAGAGAGAGTGTGAGAGAGTGAGTGAGTGGGCGTGTGTGTGAGAGGAAGAGAGTAGGAGTGAGAGAGAGTGTGAGTGTGAGAGAGAGTGAGAGTGAATGTGTGTGTGTGTGTGTGTGTGAGAGAGAGAGGAAGAGAGTAGGAGTATGAGAGAGAGAGTGTGTGCGCGAGAGAGAGTGTGAGAGGAAGAGAGTAGGAGTGAGAAAGTGTGTTAGTGTGTGTGTGTGTGTGTGAGAGAGAGAGAGGAAGAGAGTAGGAGTGTGAGAAAGAGAGAGAGTGTGAGAGAGTGAGTGGGCGTGTGTGTGAGAGGAAGAGAGTAGGAGTGAGAGAGAGTGTGAGTGTGAGAGAGAGAGAGTATAAGAGAGTGAGAGACAAAAGAAAAAGAGAGAGATAGAGAGAAAGAGAGAGAGATAGAATTGGGAAATGGTTAATAATATTAAGTATGCACCGGTGGTAACGAGCCTCAAGAGGTGATTTTCATTCTCTCTTTTTCTCTCTTTCTCTTATGTCTTTATTATTTACACTGAGGAACTTTAAACCTAAAAGTAGTAAAGCCTTTTAGACTCACAGTGAAAATGAGAGAGAAGCCAAAACGTACATTAAAGACTAGAAAATCCTCCTCCTCCTTACGATCATCAGAAACAATTCTATCCAACCTCCCCTTCTTAACTATGTTTTTAATATCTAATTTCTCTTCTTCGTAATTGCTTTTTTATGAAGAAACTTCTTCTTCTTCGAGAATAAATTTAACATTTAAATTTCAAACCAGAAAAGAAAACTTAAAACACATTTTAACATAATTTTTATTATATTTTTCAGTACGATGCAATTTGCTGCGAATGTGGTGTTGATGTCGAGTGTCAAGTTAACTTCGAAGATCTGGTCGATAGTTTGGCCGAAGTGGCCTCTCGTCAGGCACTGGTCAAAGCCTGTTCTCCGGACACTGACCTAGAGATGGTTAGAAATGAAATGGAACAGGAGTTTTCACTGAGGCTACACTCTTTAGAAGAAGAACTTTTGCGTAAGATCGAAGAGGCTACGACCGAGAAGGCGATTCTCTCGGAGGAACTTCGAGAGGCGAAACTTTGTCTCTCGGAATACAAAGACAAGTTAAAACGATTCGAATCGCTTCATGAGGAAGAGAATTGTCTTCAGTTGGAATCGGAGAATGGAAGGCTCTCCGAAGAAGTGGCTGCTTTGAGGCTAGAGTTGAATCGGGTTCGTGAAGCTGAAGGTGTTATTCGAAAGGTAATTTTCAGGACCTTCAGACTCGAAATTCAAGAAGGAGAACTTGGCACTTGAACTTCAACTTGAACCTTCGAAACAGAGCTCTCGTGTTTCTTTATTGAAACTTTGTTACGAGAGTTCAAGTTGAAGTTCAAGTGCCAAGTTCTCCTTCTTGAATATCGAGCCGAAGAGACTTCGGAAGCCGCTCGAGAGAATACAACATTTGTGGGGTTTAATGAGCAAATTCGCAAAGGAAAGTAAACAAGTCCCGCTTTTTGGATCGACTATGAAACCGTAATCGAATGAAACGCAACCGGAAACGCATAAAATGACATAAATTAGTTGCGTTAACAATTTGCATTTATTTGTTAACTTCATTTTTTTTTACTAATTTTAACTTTAATTGACTAACTTAGTTCACAGATACAAAAGGATTTTTCTAAAATGAACGGAAACTTTGTTTCAAAACGAATTTCAAGAAGAAAATTCGAAGGTTGTTAGAAACTAGAATAGTAAAAAAAAAATGAGTCAAAAGTAATTTAATGATGATATCTTTCAAAATAAACGTTTTAAGACAGTTTGACAAGTAAAACAAACTATTCATAAAAAGTTTAATTTTTTGTTATTTTCAGGTAAAAGGAACTTTAAGAGGAGAGAAAATTTAAAGTTTATTATAAACTAAATTAGAAAATGAATGAACTTCATGAAGATATCTTTCAAAATAAACTTTTTATTAGTTAAGATATTTTAAATTTAATATTTTAAAAGTAAAATTGATTAAAAAAACATGAAAATTTAGGTTGTATTTTTTTTGTTTACTATTCTAGTTTTTTAAGTCGCTTCGAAATTATTATTTTTTGTTAAAAAAAATGACTGAAAAAATGACTTAATTCAGGCGTCCCAACCGACGACATTCCTTAAAACCTAAAAATCGTTTTCAGGAACTTCAAGCTCAGTATGACGAAGATGTGGAACACGTTCGACAATGTCTCGAAAACAGTTTCGTTCGCGAGGCTCAGGCGAGTGTCGAAGTGGAAGTTGCTCACCTGAAGGAGAAGGTCGAGGCTAACATTGTTGCTCGTAACGAACAGAACGATCTTCTTTACGAGGAATTGCAAGAGCTGAAGGTGCAGGTCGAGCAGGTGCTTTATCGCAATCACACTTCGTCGTCTTTGTCTCTTATAAGTCGTCCTCCTACTTCTCCTTCTTTTCCTCTTCGTTAACTTTTACTTCTTTTTTTTCGGTTTCGTAAACGGAAAATTCAAAGAAGAAATCTTATTTACTCGAGAATGTTCTTGTTTTTAAATAACGGTTCGGTGTTTTTCGGTTGCTTTTTCAATCTGGTTCTTTCTTTGGTGTTGTGGTTTTTACTGCTTATTTTCTCTCTTGGAGCGGCTAAAATATTTTATGAAAAGCTGTTTTTTTGAACTCTTCGGTTCTTCAGTAATTTCAGAAATGCAACACTAAAACGATAAATTGAAACTTTTCACAGTTTTCTTCTTAATTTTGAATCTGAAAGACTGAATAATCAAGGAGTTCGAGAGGCGTTTACGATTTAAAACCAACGTAACTTTTAATTGAACGTCTACCTTTTTTTTTTTTCAGTTACAAGCCGATAAACAGCGCTTGGAATTGTCACTGGACGAAGAATACACGTCCGTCGATGATGTCCAAGTCGATTTCGAAGATCGACAAACTTCTTCTCGACACTTGCATCAAAGGTCAATATTTTTTTCAACCGCACATTTTTTTTTTTCATCACAAGTTATTTTATTTTTATTAACACAATTTTAGGAGAATTGAAAATTTTAAAAACAATGAAATTTGTGAAATTAATCTTTAAAAACCGCAGGTGGAAGGGGGAGGCTTCCTATAGATCATAATGGCCATGGTTTTTTCGAATGTTTTCAGTGCGGACCAAGGAAATAGCAACATGTACATACATCTTCTAACAAACATAACATCGGTCGTACTTAATCTGGCTAAGACGATCGATAAGGAATTTGTTACTTTGTTAGGAGACGATGCAGTCGATTCCGCTTCCGATGGCAAAGCTGCGGACGACGAAGAAGGACCTGTCGACGATCAGAACGGACCATACTCGACGCAGTTTGGTCTCGATGGAGGTCTGAACCAGACTGCTCTTTTAAAGTGTCCTCGTTTCTCAAAGACTAACAGCTCATTCGTTCGTAGGTTCTAACTATGCGATTGCGGCACGAAGTGACGAGAACGTTCTGACATTTCTCAAAGACGATCCACATGGTTCGTTGCTATCTGATGTCGAGTTATCTCTCGGCGAAATCGTGAATGGTAAAGTCTGTTTTTAATCAAAGTGAAGTTTCCAGTTGTCAGTTAATGAAGTTTTGTCATAATTTCTAAAAAAAAAATACAGAAGCCGGAAACCGGTTATCGAATGCGGTACGACGGCTTTTAGACTTGTTTCGAGAGTCCGTTCAGCAATTGCAGGATTCTCATGTCGTTCAGGATCAATTAGCGAATAGTTCGCTTCAGAGTAATAACGAAGTCGAGTCTCTTACGGTGCAGAACGAAGAACTAACATTGCAGCTAAAGTCGATCGAACAGACGAAAGATTGTTTAGCTGTCGAACTGACGAAAACCACCGGTAGCGTAACGACGGTTTCGTGAATTTTTAGTCATAATTTCAGCTTCCAGGGCAGCGTTACCATCGTAGATGTGAAAATAGGAAAACAATATTTCATCGAGCGAATTAACTTTAAACAAGTACAGAGCTTCTTAAAAGCATCTTTTAAACTAAATTCTAAGTGTTTTCGAAACTAGAAGAATCGAGTGATACGTTTATTACTCTTTTGTGACGAATCAGTTTTGAAATAATTTTTTTATGACAAGTTTTAAAACGCTGATAACTATCGAACGCATAATTCGGTATTTTAAAACCATCATAAAATGCTTATTTACAAACAGATCGTCATAAAAAAAAGCGATCACGTCGTTAATGTATTTGTCTAGTTTCGAAAACACTTTGAATTTTGTTTAAAAGTTGTTACCAAGAAGCTTCATACTTGAAATATTCTTAAAATATTGTTTTTCTGATGGTCACGAAGCGCCATTTAGGACCACCATTTGTAATCAATCCCGTTAAAAGAACACTATTTGGTTCGAACTTAAGATCTGTTGCGTTCGTGCGAAACGGAGAAATGTGCTCTCGAGGATTTGTTGTCTCGTAAGGAGAAACAATATTCGCAAGTTGTTTGCCAGTTGGAAGAGGTCGAAGCTCGGAATCAGAGTTTGGAAGAGAGTTTGGCCGAGGATCATTGTCAGCGGAATCTGAATCGTGAAATCGTAGCCGAAGGAATCGGAGAACGACACACTCAAAGTGAGTGCCGCTACCACGCTTTGTATATTTTCTTTTTTAATTTTACGGCTTTTTTCTTTTTGTTTAACAACTTCAAAGTTTTTTTTTAACATTTTTTTCTCGCAGCACGTATTAATTTATTAAGGGGTTTTTCGGGGTTTTTTTTGTTTTTGTGTCTTGTTTTGTGGCTGTTTATTGCATCATTAATGGTTATTACTACCAGTTGAGCTTTCCTGTGGCATTTTCAGGGCATTTAAACTCGTTGTTTTTAACTATTTATTAAAAACATGCGAAGATTTTTTTTTCTCCCCGAGTTTCCTGGGGCCATTTGAGTCCTCACGAGTTTTTTTTATAGGTCTTTTGGAGGATTTAATTATTTTCAGGTTTTTTTGGCCGTTTTTCTGAACTTCAAATATTTAATTTTTTAGGCCGATTTTTTGAATTTTAAATATTTTTCAATTTTTTTTAGCCGGTTTTGAATATTTTTGAATTTTTGTCGTTTTCGAAGTCTTTTTGGGACTTCTGGGTGGTCAGTTGAGTTCTACTCAAGATATTTAAGGGCTTTTAAGTCATTTAAACGTTTATATTTTTAGCCTTTTTTGAATAAAATCCAAAAATTCTTGAGTTTTTGTAATTTTGGAAGCTTTTTGGAACGTCTAGGGTTGATTTTGAGTCCTCACGAGGCATTTTCAGGACATGGAAACACTTTGATTGTATGATTTTTGACTTTTTAACTAAAAATTAACACTCCAATGTAATACGAATTCATATAATTCCGCTTTATTCCAATTATCCCGTTTTTTGGTTGTTTAGAAAACGGCCGTAAGAAGACTTTCGATTGCTTTTTTTTATTTTAGTTTTTAACATTTTGTCGTAGAATGTTCATAAAAAATTCTTTCTTATATATTTATTTTTTTTCTGTCTCTTATATTTTGTTTTATTTTGATTTATTTTTGTTCTCTCTTCCTCCTTTTGTTCTTCAGTTGTCCACTCTGCCAGGAATGACCAAAATGCTCCTCCTCCTCATCTTACAGTCACTGGTGATGAAGGTCTGTCTTCTTTTGGCATTCCATTTTTACCTTTCACGAAGATTTTTCTCCCCCATTTCCAACCTTCGAACCCTCTTCCTCCTCGATGCTTCGGCTTTTCTTTCTTTAGAAAGCTTCTTAAACATTTTATTTTATTCGCTTTTCTTTAGAAAAAATATAATTTGGCCGTTTTTGTGTTTTTCGACTAACTTTTCTTGCAATTTTATGCAATTTTTTTTTTATGCCCATTGCTGTTTTTTAAGTTACGACGTTCTTGTAGTTTCGAGGAGGTTTTTTATGAGACATTTTGAGAGCAAAATTATGGCTTGATGTATTAAGTTTTTTAGATGCTAATTTTAATGTGATTTTGAAGTTAAAACGCAAATTTAAGAGAATTTTGGAAGTGTTTTAGAAACTAGAAAGGTAGCGCAATCACTTAACTGTTAATTGCATGTTGAAAATCGTTTAAAGTAAGCTTTCTATGTCAGTTAAAAGTTTATTTTGAAAGATATTCACATGAAAATACTATTAAATATTTCAGCTGCTCTTCTATTTTTTAACGTACTTTTAATTTCTTCTTGATTTTGCTCTTCTAAAACTGCGGAATAACCGAAGTCAAATGTCCAACTAAAATTTCCTCGTAATTATATTTGTTTTAAAAGAACGCAACTTGATACTTGCTTAGCAAATATTGTTTTGTTTGCTCGTTGTTGTTTCTGTTTATTTCTGAGACTCAATTGTCTTATAAATTTTAGAGTTGCTCGAAGAGAACTCTCGTCTTCACCTGGAAAAGAGAGGACTTCAGCATCGTGGCGAAAAGGATCGTAGCCAGTTGATGCTTCGTATTCAGGAATTGGAACAGACCGTCGAAGAAATGGCTGTCGATCGAGATCTCTTGGTCGAGACGAAACGACAAGAGACGGAAGACTTGCAACAACAGATCGACGCCTTAGACAAACAGCTCAAGGCTTACAAACAGTTTGTCGAGGCAAGACGGTGGAAAATCCTCGTCACTCGTAACTGTTTTTAGTTAGTTTTTTGTTTACTTTTTTAATAGGAACAAACTGCGGAACGAGAACAGGAACGGGAAGACTTTCATAGAGAAGTCGCTCTTCTTAATGAAGCTATGAAAGAAAAGGAAAAAGGATTGTCTTGCGGAGCTCAGCTTACGAGAGAGGTCCCGAAATCGTGATTTTCAGGATTTTTTAGTTTAAGCTGAATTAATTGATCTTTAGGTCGAAAGTTTAACGGAACAGCTAAAAGAAAAGGAATTGTCGCTAAAACAAGCTCTCGAAAAGCGAGAACAAATAGAGCGAGAGTTTGATGCCGTGAATGATAAGCTAAATGCCGGTCAAGAAGTAATTCGTGAGCTGGAAAGACAGTTAGATTGCAAGTCTCGTAACGAGCACGACCTGAAAGAGGCTAGAATTGTTCAATCACGAATTAAACACAGAACTGTGAGCTCGAGCTCATTTCTTCTTTTTGGTTATTTTGTCTTTTAAGGAGATGGATGAGCTAAGAATGGCGCTTTCGAATAGCGCTCGAGCTAACGAAGAGCAGTCTAACGAGATTGAAGTACTTCGGAGTACGTCAATGTCTGTTCATAGCAAGACACCGGTTCCTCCTCCGTTCCTCGAAGACTTCTTCGATGTACACGGGCTGGATACGACCAACGGGAGCACCTACGAGTCGCTCATTCTAGAACTACGCTCTCGGGTACGTAGCTCATTTAAAGCGAAAACTTCAGAGTTTATTTTTTCTGAAATTTGTTTTAGATTTGTATTGATTCCAGAATTCAACTCGTTATGAACTTTGAACTTCTTTGTAAAATCACTTTCTAAAAATTGTCGTAAAATTGCTTTTTTACTATTCTAGTTTCTAAGAAAACTTTGAATTTCCTTTCAACTTTCTTCTAAAAAGTTTATTTTGAAAGATATCACCAAGAAAATAATTTTTACAAACTTAAATTTTTTAGTAAATTGTTTCGAAAAGAAAGTTCATTTTGAAAGATTAATCATCATAAAAATACTTGATGGCAATTTTTTTTACTATTCTAGTTTCTAACAAAATTTGAATTTCATCATTTTGTTAGATGCACACGATAGAAGATAAATTCGGTCGTAACGTCCGAGATCTCGAAGCCGTTCACTTTACGTCATCGTCTCTCAGTTCGCCTTGCAGCGAAGAAGTTTCTGTTCGTGAGCAACTTGAGGCGTTGCGTTCTATGGCGCGACCTGACGCGTCGATGGACGTTGCACCTCAAGGTCTCGAACCTTCGTTCTCGGAATACGTCAAAGATGTAGGACGGTTGGAAGATCGGATCGACTCTTTGACTCGTGCGAAAGAAGTTGCCGTAAAGAGAATAAAAGATCTCGAAGTTCACCTCTTGAAACAGAAACAAGTCGAAGAGGAACTCGTTCAGGATCGGGACGTTCTACAGCAACAACTGAACCTTCATCTGGTTCAGATATCGGCTCTTCAGGCTCGACTCGAGGAACAGAGGCTCGGGTTGAGAGGAACCGAACCGTACGAAAAGATCAGTCTGTTACAGGAAGAACTTGCGAAACAAAACGATGTCGTCGAAACAAAGTCAAAACAGGTTCAAAATCAATATGTGTATTCGAAAACGAAAATCGTTATTTTTGAACTTGTACTTGAACCCTCTAAACAGGGTTCAAACATAGAAAATCACCTCTTTTATCTTGAACCTTTTGTAAAAGGCGATTTGAATATTCAAACCCTGTTTAGAGAGTTCAAAGTTTTAAGTTTAAATTCCAAACTTTCTTCTTGAATTTCAGCTTTAGCACTTGAACTTCAACTTGAACTCTCTAAACAGGGTTCCAACATAGAAAAACACTTCATAAATGAAGGTTTTAAACCATTCTTTGTGGGTTTAATGTTGAAGTTCAAGTGCTAAATAACATTTCATGAATAAAACTTGGAACATGAACTCTCTCTGAACAGGGTTTCAATATCGAAAAACCCTGTTTTATTGAGTACTCTTTGAAAAGGGGTTTTCTAGGTAGAAACCCTGTTCAGAGGGTTCAAGTGCCATGTTTTTTTTCCACGAAACTTGGAATTAAAGGCTTTCGTGTTATTTTCTTGATCTCGTTGTTTCGTAATGTTGTGTTTTTTTCTATCTTTTCCTTCGATCTTGACGTTAAGATCGAAGATTTGCAGGACGAGTTGTCTACGGCTCGAAACCAAGTGAAAGGTTACGAGGAAGAGGTCCATCAAGTGATGGAACGGTACAACAAAGATGTGAGTCAAAGCAAAGCCGCAAAAGCTTTGGCCACTTTGGAAACGAACGAACTCAAGAGTCAATTGGCTGCTTATAAGGTGGTGGTCTTTTGTGTGTTTTTGATTCACCCTTTTTTTTGTGTGTTTTTCGTTCACCTTTTTTTTTCATGTTCTCCTTTTCGACGCAAACTAATCACGTCAACGCTACCTTTTAATAATTAATTTGTTATTTGGGGGCTTCATTTTCGTATAAAAGGTGTGGCACACCGGCGTTTTCATTTGTTAATCTCGGGTGTGGTTCTTATTTTCTCTTTCTTTCTCTTGCTGCCTTTTGCTTTTATTGGGTTTCGGTTTCATTTTTACGATTTGGTTCATTTGTTGTTCGGAAACACAGTTTATGCTTTCTAGTTTGTTTTTTCGTACTAAGCGTCTTGCAAAGTTTAAATCCGAGAGCCGTTTAGTGTCTTTTTTATCGTAGACATATTCTTAATACAAAAAGCGTAACGAAAAGGTAAAGAAACTAGAAAGGCGCTTGTGTTTGTTTTTGTGAATATTATTCAGAGATATTTGCAGGAATTCAAGTACTTAGATTTTTAAAAGCATCTTTTAGAATAGATTCAAAGTGTATTTGAAACTAGACGAGTAAAGGAATGGAGTGTTTGCATTTTTACGACGACATTGTTCAAAATTATCTTTATTGAAAAAAATTCATAGTTTAAATGGTAGAAATTATGACGAATATCTTTAAAAAATAAACTTTATGGCAAAAAAAATCTGAAGTAGATTATAAACTAAAAGAGTAAAAGAATTAAAATGGTAGAATTATGACAATATCGTTCAAAATAAACTTTTTTATGGAATGAAACTCAGAGTAGTTTTGAAACTAGAAGAGTAAAAGAATTAAAATGGTAGAATTATGCTGATATTTTCCAAAATAAACTTTTTTGAACGGGTTTTGTTGCAAATTTGTTGCGAAAAGAACACAAATGTTCAAACCTTCATGAAAGTTTATTTTGAACGATATTGTCACAAATTTCTTTCTCTTGTATTTTTTTATGTTTCATATTTTCAAATATACTTTGTTTTCTTTCATAAAAAGTTTATTTTGAAAGATATAATCTCAAAAATACGTCAACCTCATTAATTTTTAACTCTTGTAGTTGCTAACACTTTCAGTTTCATTTAAGTTACTTTTAAGAAGCTGTGAATGATAGAAGCTGTATTTTTTATGAGACTGGAAATAACTCTTTCTTGAAAAAGGAAAACCACAAATGTCATTGTTTTTCTCTTTGAAAAAAGGACAATTTAGAAGAGAGTAAAAAACAATCGGACGATTTGTCTTCACTGCTTCAAACCGTAATACAAGAAAAGAACCAAGAACTGGATATGCTGACTGCTGAGATCCAGCGTTTGGAGCAAGAAAAGGCGGAGAACGCCGAACACGAATCGAGAAACGTACGTTCGACACTTCGTGATTTGTTAATTTCGTTTCATATCATGTATTTTTCTTCTTCAGGAGGATGAATTCTTAGTTTTGCAACAAACTGTTGAATGTCTGAATGAGGAATTGGCAGCATCTAAAAAGATTTTAACGGAAAAAGAAGCTGAAGCCACGGAGACGAGCGAGAAGTTGTCTTCGCTAGAGAAAGATCTGAAGCGTGCCGTCGATACGGTCGAGCAAAAGAGGCGAGAAGTCGACGCTCTCAAAGTTGTTCTCGAAGAAAAAGCTCAACTGGTCGAACAAGTTCAGATGCTTCAGAACGAACTGCTCAATCTGAATAATTATCAGGTTGTTGTTCGATGGGAGGCTTTAAGGTGCGAAGTGTTAAAAACGCCTTGTTTTTTCTTCAGCAGACTCGTCTTCAAGACGATTTCGACGTCGTTCAATCGATGCTCGAAGAGAAACAAGCCGAGTTGGCCACCGTCATTCAGGAAATGGCCGAGATGCAATCTTCGAGGGACAACAGTTTGGAAGAACAGTTGAACGCCAGGAATCGGTTGGAGGCGTTACAGAAGGAGATTGCCGAGAAGTTGGCGTCTTCTGTTCACGTTTCGATTCAGACCGACTTCGTCACAGAATTGCAAGTACTAAGGGACGAAAAAGAGCAGCTCGAAACGAAGTTTGCAACTAATTGCGATGAGCTTTTAGCAGCTAAATCGGAACTTTCGAAAATTAGCGAACAGTTAGCTGCAGCTGAAGCCCAAGTGAACGATCTCGAGAATACGAAAGTAGCAGCTTTCGAGTCACTGATTTCTAAGATGAAATCCGAAGCAAACGATGCAGTTCAGCAGCGAACGAGACTCGAAGCTGAAATCGCGTGGCGCAACAGTAAGATTTTTAGATTGGAAGACGAAGTCGAACAACTTCGTGTTAGGATCGTGGCAAGCGACGAAACGCCTCCGCGTTCGACTGTCCATAAGTTTTTAGAAGAGGTTCAGAAGGAGCTGATACAAGAACAAGTCGACGAAATTGGATCGTTAGATCTGAACGTTCAAACTACGATATCGACCGAAGGTTCGCTTTCGGAATCAGACGCCGATTCTATTGTCGAATCGCTTCCTTCGAACGTTCGTTCGATGGTCAAGAAGATCTATAAGGAGGGAATCAACGTTTTGAATCTGTCCGAGTTGAAGTTTGTTCAAGAACATTCTGCTTCGGATCCAAATTTTGCAAAGTTGCGTACAGATCTGATAGAAAGGTCTTGGGAGAACGAGAAACTGCAACTCGTGTCGGAGATTCAGGCTCTCAAGGATCTCTTGTCGCAAGTGACCACGTTGGCAACTTCATCCAGGGTCGGTTTATATTATTGGAAAAGAAACCACAAACATCTTATTTTTTAAACGCAAATTTTCATCAACTTTTTTTTAATTACTTTTCTAAAATTTCGAGCATTTTTCAAGGCACTTTTTTTTAAATACTTTTAAGCACTTTTCTACAAGTTAAAGCATTTTAAAAAAACATTTTAGTACTTTTTGAAGCTCAAGTAGTTTTCTGAAATTTCAGGCATTTTCTTCACCTGACATTTTAGTACTTTTTGAAAATTTTAAACACTTTTCTGAAATTTCAGGCATTTTTAAAAGACACGTAGCACTTTTTCAAGACTTAAATTAATTTCTGAAATTTGAAAGTAATTTTTAAACGTTTTAATTCTTTTAAAGAAATTTAACGTCTTTTAGTAATATTTTATATTTTAATAATGCATTTTGCTTTTTTCAAGACTTTTCTAGTAATTTTTCCCCCCGAAATTTAAGCATTTTTTGTTGCTTTTCAAAATTTTAAATCTAGAAGAAGAAAAAAAAACATTTTTATTTACATTTTACGAAAAGCATTTCTGCAGTTTGTTTTTATTTTAATATCGCAATATTTTAATTTCTTTTCGATTTTCATTCATTTACAGACTGCATCTACGAATACGGCTTGGTTGTCTCAACTTTTTGTTGCTTTGTCTAGTCTTTTGACAACCGAGAACAACCTTTTGATGGCCACCGTTCAATCGGCTGTCGTAGCCTCTCAGAACACGAATCTCGATGACATTCACAAATTAGAGTCGTCTTTATCCGAATTGAAACGTGTTTTTAAGAATCTTTTGCAAGCGATGCAAAGGATCAAGACTTCGATCGATTCCAGTGTTTCTCCGTTACCTTCGGAAACAAAGTCTTCATCGGCCTGGGAAATTCAAATGGCAGTTGCGAAAGAACGGTTAAAACATCAGGAGCAAGAAAAGAAACTGATGCAGGAATTGCGGCAACTCGATCGGCAAATGGGACAAAACGATCGACAGGCGAAGAGACAAAGTAATAGAGAAATTCTTTCTCGGAAATTTGAAAATTATTTTGATTTGAAAATGAAAAATTATTATTTGTTTCAAACTTCAATAAGAAGTTCATTTTCAACGATGTCGTTGAAAATAAACTTTTATGTACGAACGGTAGTGAATTTTACAAAAAACATGTTTCAATTTAGTTATGTTCAAATGTTAATAAAACGTTTATTTTGAAAGATAATTAAAATACTGTTTTAACCATTTCCTATTGAAGGCAATAACAAACTTTCAATATTTGTTTAGAAAACATTCAAAATCCTAAACTGCCGTTTTTATTTATCTCTCAATTTGAACCTTTTGTCGTTTGACCTCGAACTTTTGACCCATTAAATTTTGTTGATGATTTCTTTGATTACAACAGCGGATTTGCTCAAGTTCAGAATCCAACAGGAGTTGATAATTTCCGAAGATTTACAGCGTAACCTCGATCTCGAAAAGTCTCGTTCGATCGAACTTTGCGGCGAACTGACGAACGAAAAGGGTCGTGCGTCTCAGCTCGAACTGACCACCGTCCAACTCAAATCGGAACTAGTCAACTGCCACATGACTGTCGAACAATTCAGACAGGAATTAAAGAATGCGACGTAGGTTTCTGTCCACCGTCGCAATCGTTTCTTAACGGTTTCCGATCGATCGTTAACTTTTTCTGTTTATTTTCAGTCAACTTTACAGGACGGAAAAGGCGAGAGCCGAGTCTTTGTTTCAGGCTCTTCAGGGAGAACGAGATAGTTTTGCTCAACTTCAGGAGGCGATGGAGGCAGAGAAGCGAAGGAGCAAAGCCTCGCACGTTCGAGAACAACAAATAATCGATGTGGGTTTTTCCGAGGTTTTTTTTTTGCGGGAGTTTTGATTTTGTTTTATGATTAGGAGTTAAGAAATGCTCTGGAGACAGAACGTGAAAAACAACTCGAGGTGACTGCGGCACTCGAGAGAGAAAGATTGGCTTTGCAAAAGGCGAGAAAGACGCACGAAATTTCGGTCGATTCCAACCTTAATGCTTGGTACTATTACTACTACTTCTTTTGTTAGTTTTTATTGTCTTTCTTCGTATTGTCTTATTGTAAACACAATTAGTTTTCACCAATTTAAAAGCTAAGGCAAAAACATGCAAGATTTTTAGAAATTATGAGAAAACATATACAGTATATTTAGAATAAAATACAAATTTACGACAAATTCTTAGGAAGTTTTCAATATTTAAAATGTGAAGAAAATTTTAAGATACTCGATTTAAATTTTTACAACATTTTTAAAGAAATTCTATGAAAAATATACAAAATTTATACAAATTAAGACAGTTTTAAGAAGTTTAAAACAAATTTTTTCGCTAGATTTCAAAATAAGTTACATTAAGATTTAAAATAATTCTAATTTAATTTAAACAAAATTTTTTAGAGAGAGTTTTAAGAAAGTTTACAAAAATTTGTTTATGAATTTTGAACAAAATTTCTTTGTATTTTCAGTAAAAAATTTAAAAATTTTGAACAAAATTTCTACGAATTTTCAACAAAATTTCTGTTAAGTTTAAACAAAATTTCTATTAATTTTGAACAAACTTTTACAAAATTTAATGAATTTCTGTGATAAAAGTATAAATTTTTTGGAAATTTAAACTAAAAAATACAAAATGTCTAGAAAATTACATAAAAAGTACGAAACGTTTTAGAATTTTAGATAAAAAGTATATAGTTTTTTAATATTTAGGTAGTAAAGTACACAATTTTCTAAAATTTGCACAAGAATTACAAAATTCCTTGAATTGTATTTAAACTTTTTCTATGGTACAGTCTTTCGGATGATGGAAAACTGCAAAGAAGACCTTCGGAATCGAATACGTCTTACGTAGAAGACATGGAGGCAGCTCTAGACCTAGAACGGAGAAAGAACCAAGACCTGAGTGTCATCTTGCAGAAGGAACACCACCGAGTATCATCTTTGACGTCATCCCTTCAACAGGAACGTCGTCAGCTTCTACGAGAGTTGGAGACGGAACGGACAACGATCGCTCAATTAAAATGTAAACTCGAGATGTTCGAGTCTCAGAAGAACAACCTCGTGAAGGAGCTTCAGAGATCTCAAGAACATTCGATTCGTATCGAGACGGAACACGAGAAAACCGCGTCGGACCTTTCGTCGGCACGGACGGAGTTGGAACGTCGAGAACAAGAACTAGACGCGCTGAGACACATTCAGCAAGACGTTCAAAAGGAACACGAAATTGAGAGAGAAAAGGAGCGACATCGACAACGAGACATGAAACTTACGATACAGAAACTACAACAGCGAATCACATTCCTAGAGAAGGAATTGGAGTTTGCGAAGAGCAACGAAACGAACCTTCGAAGCGAAATCGAGGAAGAGCGACAGAACCGTGCCACTTTTCCTCGGAGTTTGACTTCGAGGAGTTCTCTCGACAACGAAAGTCGTTACGAACTTCTGGAGTTTGAGACTTTGAGGCAACAGTTACTCGTGTTGCTCTTTCGACTAAAAGACACGCTACAGAGTCTTGTTAGGTGAGACTTTTTAGATGTCGAAACGAGGATTCGTTTCAGAGTTGATCTGTTTAATATGAATGACGACATGTTTCGTTTTCAGCGGTGGCACTGTGACCGTCGATGGTCCTCTTTTCATCGTCGAGGGTTTAGTTACGGATGCGTCTAATCTTTCCAAACAAACCTCGACCAGAGGTTCTCAGGGTGATGGGCCGAACCATTTGGTGCTCGTCGAGAGAATAGTAAAGCATAATTCGGAACTAGCTCAGTTCGCTCATGAATTGTGCGAAGAGAAGTTGCAATTGAGAATGGTTCTTTCGAAGGCGAAGGACGATATGAAAATACCGAGTTCGACACAACAGAATCAAGTGTGTTGTTATTTTCTCTTTTCTTTTTTCATTTTTTTTTCCATCGATGATTTTCTGTTCAGAGCACTAAAACACTTTTTAATGCTGATTTTCTCGTCGAAGTAAAGACTGAAATCAATAAAATTAACTTTGTTTTGTGTGTTTTTAGCCGCAAAACGATCAAATCTTGATTGCCGAAAGAGCTGTATGGGCACAAGAAAGGGCCGTTTTGCAAAGGGCACTTCATCGTGCCGAATCGGAACTTCTGAGAAATCTGAGCACATCTCGGCAGTCTCCTTTATCGAAAGTTGACGACTCAAAGGTTTGTCTCCACAATTCTCATTAAATTTCTTACATTTGATGGAATTTTTTTCGATTTTGTATTAAATTCTTATAAAATTGAACCCATTTTTTTCTGATTTTGAAGGCAATTCAGTTCTATTATAAATATTTACGAGCTCAAAGTTTTCGCAAAAATCTCATCTATCAGAAGAATTATTTATTGATTTTATTGAGTGGTTATCACGATACCGAAACGGCCACTTTGGACATGTTGGGTCGTCTCGGTTGCATTTCTGAACCCGAGAACGATTACGTCGAAGAAACATCGAACGGAAAGCCAATTAGAAACCGTTCTTCGGTACGAAGGTTTCGAGGCGTCGTTCGGTTGGTTGTGGCCGTCATACGGATGCGATATCTCGTATCCAAGTGGCGGAGAGTTAAGAATTCCGTTCTGATCGGGTCTTCGTCTTCGAGATCGCTCTCGACTGGGAGGGACCACGGTCAGTTTCGTGTGGTGTTTGTCGTCACTTCAGTTTTTTTAGTGGATTATTTCTTCTAATTTCTACTTCGTATGATCCTTTTCGTAGAAATTGATACCGTTTCACACGGCTCGTTGTCGAATTCGGTTTATCCAGCTTTTACTCCTCCGGTACGAGATGATCCGACGTCTCGACCCGGAAGTGATCGCTCTTCTAGTCCGACTGCTCGAAGGTTCGGAAGTTATTTCACTTCTGAATTTGGTTTTGAAGTTATAAAAGTTGCTTTAAAAAGTTGGTGGTTGAAAGTTTGCTAAAAATTGGAGAAGTAATTGAATCAGTTTCTTCATGACGTTATCTTTCAAAATAAACTTTTTATGGTAGTTTGAAAACCAATCAATTTAAAAGGTTAAGTTGGTTTTAAAGATTACGAACCACTCCTTGAACTCTGTTTATTCTTTCTTACAGGAGTAAAATTAATGAGAAACTTGAAAGTGTTTTAGAAACTAGAAGAGTAACTCAATTCACTTAAGTTGATTTTCATGTTGATATCTTTCAAAATAAACTTTTTATGTCAGTTTGAAAATGACACAACTTTAAGCACAAGCAATATTTTTTTATTTTATTTTAAATAGTTTATTTTGAAAGATAATCAAGATGAAAATACTCTTCAGTGATTCAGATACTCTTCTAGTTTGTAAAAAATTGTTAAATTTTATTTGTAATTTTGCTCCTGAATGACAAAATAATCAAAATTTTAAACCACCTTAAGGACAAACTGAAAGTGTGTTAGAAACTAGAAATGTACCTAAATCACTTAGTAGTATTTTCATGTTTGATATCTTTCAAAATAAACTTTTTAATAGAAAAAAAATTCAAAAAAAATTCGCCTCTGCTTTAAAGTTAGGTAATTTTCAAACTCATATAAATAGCTTATTTTGAAAGATATCAAACATTAAAGTGATTTAACTGCCCTTCTAGTTTTTAAAACACTTTCTAGTTTCTCTTAATAATGAGAGGTGAAAGGTTTTTTTTACAGCTTTTAAACCCACCTTCATTTTTTTAAAAAAATCTCTTTTCAGAGGTCTTTTGCTGAATAACGGCAGCAGTTCGTCATCTAATCGTAGTTTAGGAGCTTTGGCCGAATACGTTCAGCGTTTCGATTCGATTCAGCAACAACTCGGACTTGGAGTTGACAACGATTTTCATAATTAATTAATTCTGTAAATAAAATAGGGAGGTTTCTGTTTTGTGTTCGTTAAGTTAAAATTGTTTTAAATATTTTACGAGATCGAAATTGAATGATTTTTTTTTACGAAGTTAAAGAAAGAGGCCTTGATATAATTATATTTTTAGAGGGACCAAAAATGAGAGAAAGAGAGTAGGGAACAGGCATTTTGTGGTTTTAATATATTATGTAAATATTTTTTCATGTATTTTATTATAAACTTGTCGAATTTTGAAATTAAATTTAGCTATAATTAATATATTTTTATTTATGTTAATTAATTTAAATTTATTGAAGGGTAGCTCAATCATATAAAAATATTTTCATCTTGTTGGATATCTTTCAAAATAAACTTTTTATAGATAAAAATTTAAAAAATGTCGTTTGTTTAAAGTTGGGTCGTTTTCTAACTTAGATAAAAAAAGTTTATTTTGAAAGATATCTACATGAAAATGCCCTCATAAATGGTGGAGCTACCTTTCTAGTTTCTAAAATATTTTCTAGTTTCTTTTCATTTTACACCTGAAAGACAAAATAATAACAAAACAAACATAGTACAATATTTTTATAAATTTAAAATAAATTCATATATTTATTAATACTAAGCAAAAGTATATCAATTTTTAATGTAATTTTTAAAATACATTTTTGTGTAATTTTCTTTTAATTATTCTTGTTCCTCCTGAAAAAGGAGAAAAATAAGCAAATTTTTACCAACGTTTATTAGCATTGAAGCCTGTATTAAAGAATAGGAGCAAAAATCTGCTTATGAAAATAAGGGCAGCAACTTTTACGAAGGATTACCAACCTATGGCTCACGTGTCGCATACTTATTTGTAAACGTAATGTTTGTCTGGCTTTTATGGCTGGAAGGTTGGAGACGTATAGCGCGCGGGTTATTTGACATATAGGTCACGTGATACAATCTTTGTAGAAATTTTAAATCGACGTGACGTCATATTATTGAAGTCCTTGTGTCTGATAATAAAAAAAAAGGTTGTACTAATATGGCATACGATTTAGCATTATTGTGTAAGTGTGGACGCCATATTAGATTATTTCTTAACAAAAGATTGTGATGCTTCAAAATGAAGCTCACTTATACACGCTCATGCCCTTTGTTTGTTTTTTTTTCATCAGTGTTTCCTTTTTAGAAGATTTCAGAGCAGTCGGATCACTCATTGTTAACATAAATATCTATGGACAAATTTGAAGTCGGATTAAAAGGATTATGATCTGAAACTGACGGACAAGGAGAAGCGCGGATTTTGGCGCCTTTTTTCCTTATCACATGTATTTTAACTGATTGAGGCCGATTCTTGCCAACTTTTTGGACATTTTCAGGTATTTTTAAGGTCGTTTATTGTATTTAATCAAAAGAAGAGAGGTCACAAGAGGTTAATGTATCTTTATTTGTTTTTTATTTTGTAGTTTTAAGCCGTTATTGACTTCAGAAATGACCAGTTTGACCACAGGAAGTGACCATTTGTCTGCGTTTCCATACAAAAGAGTAAGTTAAAACCGTTTATTTACTTTTATTATAAACTTTCAAGTCCGGAAAACATTGAAATTAGGTAGACATTGATGCATTTCGTTGGTCTGAACTTTAGGTTTCACTTTGTACCTCTGTAAAAATCGATAAATCTCTTTCTTTGAGCTCGTTTTGCGTGAGATTTCTTCACTTTCAGTCTTGTTTCAGCGTAGAGAGAGAGAGAGAGAGAAGGAAGTGGTATTTTTCAGGTTTGTTTTGTTGGTTTTCAGCTGGACACTGGTCATCGTGTGCTTCGGCTGAAGTGTTCGTTTTGACCATGTACAAAGATTTGTCTTGGTTTAACGACGGTTTTAGTTTCGTAGTTCCGAGGAGTTGTTCGGAGCCGGTTTTTAGCGATGTAAGTCGCCAAGAAATACTAAGTTTATCGAGACTTAAAATACTAAAATGTAGAAGAAGTTTTAAAACAAATTCAATAAAAAGAAGAAAGTTTGTAAAAGTATAAAAGAAACAGCAATAATTTTACAAAATTTTGTTAAAAACAGCAATAATTTCACAAGATTTTGTTAAAAACAGCAATAATTTTACAAAATTTTGTTAAAATCAGCAATTATTTCACAAAATTTTGTTAAAATCAGCAATTATTTCACAAAATTTTGTTAAAATCAGCAATTATTTCACAAAATTTTGTTAAAATCAGCAATTATTTCACAAAATTTTGTTAAAATCAGCAATTATTTCACAAAATTTTGTTAAAATCAGCAATTATTTCACAAAATTTTGTTAAAATCAGCAATTATTTCACAAAATTTTGTTAAAATCAGCAATTATTTCACAAAATTTTGTTAAAATCAGCAATTATTTCACAAAATTTTGTTAAAATCAGCAATTATTTCACAAAATTTTGTTAAAATCAGCAATTATTTCACAAAACAATATTTTCACAATATTTTGTTAAAAAACAGCAATAATTTCACAAGATTTTGTTAAAAACAGCAATAATTTCACAAGATTTTGTAAGAAACAACAATAATTTCACAAAATTTTGTTAACAACAGCAATAATTTTACAAAATTTTGTTAAAAACAGCAATAATTTCGCAAAATTTTGTAAGAAACAGTAATAATTATAAAAATCTGCAAAAAAAAATGTTTGAAAAATCCACGAGAAACTGCATAAACTTCCAAGTTTTCAGTAAGTTTTAGCATTTTTTTTGTGCAGATTCTGCATTTCCTCTTAGAAACTTTGAAGCGTAAAATATGGATTCTTTCAATTATTTTTTTTTTCTTATTAATATTTTCAAATATATTACAATTTTAATAGATTTTTGAATTTTTACTTTTAATTTTGTTATTTTCTTCAATTTTATGAAAATTTTATTTAAAAATATAATTTAATAAATTTTCAGTCAATTTAATGCATTTTAAAATTAATCTTTTCAAGTTTAAAATTGAAAGAAATCAATTTTAAACTTCTTTAATATTTTTTTTAAATATTGTATAAATTTGTTAAACATGTTTAATAATAAATTTGATAATTATGAATAAATTCTATATTTAATGTACTTAATAACAATTGAAAATGAAATAAAATTCAATTAAAAAAATAAATAAATAAAAATCAATGAAATTTCTTCAAAAAGAATATTTTATTTGGAAAAAAAAACTAATTTATTAAATTCGTTTAATTGAATGAATAGCTTTTTTTTCAAAACTCAATAAGTCCATATTTTACTTTTGAGAGCTGAATCGATATCGGGAATTTTTCTTTCAAAACTCAATAAGTTCATATTTTACTTTTAAAAGCCGAATCGATTTCGGGAATTTTTTATTTCAAAACTCAATAAGTCCATATTTTATTTTTGAGTTCTGAATCGATTTCGGGAATTTTTTTTTCAAAACTCAGTTAGTCCATATTTTACTTTTGAGAGTCGAATCGATATCGGGAATTTTCTTTTCAAAACTCATTAAGTCCATTTTTTTATTTTCAAAGTAGAAAAACCAAAAGTAAAAAAAGCCACTCAAAATTCAGGTTTTCCATTTGTTTACGTTTAAAAGAATTCTAGTTTTTATTTTGAGTTTTCCTTAATAATTTGAGTAACTGGACTTAATGAGTTTTGAAAAAAAAGCTCCTCAATTAAACGAATTTAATAATATATATTTTTTTCCAAATGAAAAATTAACTCTTTGAAGAAATTTCATTGATTGAATTCAATTTTAATTGATTTTTATTTCATTTTCAATTATTATTAATTAAATTAACTTTAAAATTTCAAACTTTTTTTTTGGTATTTTGCGATTTTTCTTAACTTTTTTTTATTTTAGAACCTCATTTATTGAAATTATTGATTTTTTTCTTTTGTTCTCTCTCCTCTTTGAGGTCCAAAATTGAATTCCAAATTGAAAACGTCTTCTACCCTCTCACCCGACCCCCTTGAAACTCCCCCCCCCCAAAAAAAAACCCCTTTTTCTTTTTAGATATCGAATTTTTAGGTCCAAATTGTGATCAGAATTTCAAATTAGTTGGATTTTTTTCTTTTTCTCTTTGATTTGCATTCGAATTTTTGTTTTAATAGAAAAACCCCAAGAAATGGCTCTTAAAGGGGGCCAAATTTCCCATAATTCCCTGAAGGAATGGGGGCTAATGCCCATATTCCTTCAGAGAATTATGGGAAATTTACAAAAGAAAATAAGCTAATTTGCATAATATGCAAATGAAGGAAATAGAATTTTCTAGTTTTAGAAGAAATTGAAAGTGTTCTAGAAACTAGAAGGGCAGCTCAATGATTTAAGAGTATTTTCATGTTGAATCTTTCAAAATTAACTTTTTAATGATATTTGTTCATTTTCAAAACTGACAAAGTTTATTTTGAAAGATATCAACATGAAAATGCCTTTAAATGATTAAGCTACCCTTCTAGTTTCTAAAACACTTCCAAAATTGTTATTTCTACGTTTAAAAAGCAAAACTAATTATAAATTAAATATGTTTTAGAGACTAGAAGGGTAGCTGAATCACTTAATGTTATTTTCAGGTTTGATATTTTTCAAAATAAACGTTTTGTGGGCAAAATATCGCCTGCTTATATTTACAAACTGCCATAAAAAGTTTATTTTGAAAGATATCAACCTGGAAATAACATTAAGTGATTTTGCTACCCTTCTAGTCTCGAAAACATATTTAATTTGTTATTAGTTTTTGCTTTTTAAATCGTAGAAATAACAATTTTGGAAGTGTTTTAGAAACTAGAAGGGTAGCTTAATCATTTAAAGGTATTTTTATCAGGATATCTTTCAAAATAAACTTTTTTTTTATCTAAGGGGCCCGAGTGGGGCCCCGTTTACACCGTTTAAAACCACCTTAAATCTAAACAATTAACTTTGAATAGCAAAAAAGAAAGTTTATTTTCTAAAATTGTCTCTTAAATTGTGAAACATTTTTAGGGGAGGATTTTTGGTTCCACCATAATAATAATAATAATAATATTTAATGGCGTTTGCTGTTATTTTTGTCTGATATTTATCCGTCGACGTTTTTTCTTTTCTTATTTGTTCAAACCACCGTGAAATCGTTTTCATTTTCGCCTAAATTATTCTCTCGAGAGGAAATAAGACCAACAGAAAGAAAAAAGCCCTAATGTTGTTCGGTTTTTTAGGGCCTCTTAAGATGGGGGGGGGGGGGGGGGGAGAAAAAAACGGATTACGGTGATGTTCACATTTTTCCACTTTTTTTTTTGTTCATTCTAGTCTTGAAGATCCGTCATAAAAACGGTCCATTTGTTGCATTTTTCTCCTAACTTAATGGTGATTTGGTTTCGCGAGGAATTTTTTTTTTTTTTTTTTGCTTCCGAAAGAAGAAACTCAGCAAAAGAATTGAGAAAATGCGACGGAAAACTTTTAGTTAGAAACGACTTTAAGAAGGAATTCATAGTTGGTTAGAAACTAGAAGAGTAAAGGAACTAACTAAAGGTGTTTTTGTAAAGTTATTTTTTAAAATGAACTTTTTAAAAAGTAAAATTGAGCAGAAACTAGAAGAGTAAAAAGAAACCGGCGTTTTTTCGTGAGAGTTATCTTTCAGAATGAACTTTTTAGGAGCAAAGTTGCTAAGAAACTAGAAGAGTGAAATGGAACTGGCATTTTTTTTTAGAAACAACGTTATGAAGAAATTCGAAATCTGTTAGAAACTAGAAGAGTAAAGAAACCGGGCTTTTTTAATGGGAGTTATCTTTCAAAATGAACTTTTTAAAAGCAAAATTGATTAGAAACTAGAAGAGTAAAAAGAAACTGGCTTTTTTTTTCATGAGAGTTATTTTTCAAAATGAACTTTTTAAAAAGCAAAATAGAGAAGAAGTAGAAAGTTTGTTAGAAACTAGAAGAGTAAAGGAACTAACTAAAAGTGTTTTCGTAAAGTTATCTTTTAAAATGAACTTTTTAAAAAGCAAAATAGAGAAGAAATTGAAAGTTTCTTAGAAACTAGAAGATAAAATTATTTTTATGGTTATATCTTTCAAAATAAACTTTTATAAACAACTTTATGAAGAAATTCGAAATCTATTAGAAACTAGAAGAGTCCAAGTATGTTTAATGAATTACAGAGTTTTAAGACAAAACTCTGTAGTGACTCTTCTAGTTTCTAAAACAAACTTTAAATTTCTTGTTTATAAAATTATGACGAAAAGCAACATTTTGTAGTGACTTTATGAATAGTTTAAGTTTAGCTTTATTTAAGTTTAACTTTGAAAAAGATTGAAAATTTTATTATTTATTTTGCAATTTCGATTTCGATCGTAAAAATCGTAAAAAAAAGTGCAAAAATCACTTGAAAATATGAATAAATTGAAATAAAAGCAATTTTATTTTTCAGAATGGACGACGTATAACTTATTTATTGAAATGCGGAAATTGTTTTATTTTTTACGATTTTATAGCTCGTTTCAAAATGGAATAATTCTAAGAATAAGAAGGTGAATTTGGGATTTGAGGCCCGGGGATGGAGGAACGGTGGTTCGTTTAATGGTGGTGGATCGTGTCGGCCTCCTACTCCTCTCACTCGGATTCGTACCGGAAAAAGGGAACGAGCTCTTCAGTTCGGATTGAGTTTCACCTCTCAGGCTTCCTTCGAAGGGAATCAATCGTTCCCACGTTACGATCAGCGCCGTTCCATCCTCGATCGGTCCATCGATCTCAATTCTTTTCCATTTAATAAATTCAAAGGTGCGGAAAGTATGGCTATTTTGAAATGCATGAAATATCGTGAAAAATTTAACAAAATTAGTGAAATTGATAAAAAAAATGCATTGAAAAATTAGAAATTTAATCGAAATTTCATCAAATTCATGAAACTAATGGGGAAAAAACATGAATTTGCCTAAAATCAATGGAAAATCGTGAATTTGTATAGAAATTTCTTATGAAATTGTTAAAACTGATGAAAAAAATGGAATATGACTAAATTAATGAAATAATGAAATGCGTTGAATATCATGAATCTCATAAGAATTTTGTGAAATTCTTCAAACTAATGAAAACAATTTGATTTTGATTTTGCCAAAACGAGTGAAATCAATGGAAAATCGTGAATTTTTATGGATATTTCATGAAATTGTTGAAACTAGTGGAGCAGTTGAGGTTTGCATAAATGGATGTAATAATGAAATTCTATGAAAAATCACGAAATTTATGAAAAATCACGAAATTTATGAAAATTTCATCAATTTGTTAAAAAATTGGGTTTGACAAAACCGATGAAATGCAAGAAATATCACAAAATGCACGAAAATTGGAAATTTAGAAATTTTAAATTTTGTATGCAAACATACTTTACTATTCTAGTTTTTAACTCGCTTTGTTTACAAAAAAAAGCAGAATTAATTAAGTTCTAAATTGTAGTTTTAATGATATTCTTCGTCGTAGGCGACGAATTGAACTCGTTTAGCTTTTCCGGGAACCCTGGGAAGGGTTCTGCGGCCTGTACTCCGGATTCCGGAATGATCTACAGCTTATCGGCTTCCGAATCGTTATCCAATTGCAGATTTCCGAACTCCGACTTAACCGGAATCACTTTCTTATGGAATCCAAATAAAGCCGTTCTTACGTTTGACGTGAAGACGATGCAGGTTTTAAATTGCCGATTTAATTGAAAACGATTAATCCGGTCTTGATTGGTGTCTTTATTCTGACAGATTCTGATGGCCAACGATGTTGCGATCGATCTGTTCGGTTACGGAAGCGAAGGTCTTTGTTCTCGTCGTCTCGATCAGCTGTTTTCGAGGTTGGATCGGGACGTCGAAGCGCTTTCCGAGGATGACTTTAAATGTTCCGGAGAGATCGTTGTCGTTTCCGGAAGAGTGGTAACGATTCATTTTCTCATCGAATTTATTTTTTTCTTGAAATTACTGATTTTGAAATTAAAACACTTGACTTTTTTTTTTCAAAGAAAAAATTTATAAATCAAAACTAGAAATTTAAATTAAATTAAATTAAAAATAATCATTAAAATAATTTTTTTTTTTTAAATTTAAATTAAATTATTTTTTTTTTAGAATTTAAATTAGATTAATTTTTTTTTAATTTAAATTAAATTAGTTTTTTCTGAGATTTAAATTAAATTAAATTTTTAGAAATTTAAATTAAAATTTAATTTAAAATTTAAAATTCATCTTTTAAATAATTTTAATATTTAAATTTAAAAAAAAATAAGTTTGAACAAATCTTATAAAAGTTGCTAATTTGCATAATTTAATATGCAATTTAGTTACTTTAGAATGAAAAAAAAAACGAAAACAAAAATTACAACATTATAGGAAGGAAAAATAGTGTACAATGAAACATTTTAACAATTTAATAATTTAAAATCAAACTTAATTAGTAAGAATTAGATTTTATGTAATTTTGGAATATTTAAATCTGGTTTATTTAACGGTTTCAGGTGGATGCGATTTGTTGTTCGAACATAATGATTCCGGTTTCGGTTTGGATGCGACGTTTGGGTTCCGTCAGCGGAGACGAACGTTGCGTTGCCGTCATCGAACCGGTTCGTCGGATCAAGGGAGAGTTCATATTCGACGGCAAAGTAAGTGGAGAGAGAGAGAGAGAGAGAGAGAGAGAGAGAATATACTTGAGAAATATTTGTGTTTTAAATTTGAAGAAGCGATAATCCAACTCTTTTGACACCTTTTATTTTGAGACTTTTTTTTCAGGACATGTTTTATTTACAAAAGGAATCGAACTTTACTTTGAAATAATTATCGAAACCCAGATATTAAGAGGCTACCTAGCTTGCTTTTATTGACTGATTGTTGGTTTTTGTTGGTTTTCGTCTCGATAAACTTAATCTTTAGGTCGTCGTTATCTTTCTAGTCTCTAGAAGAGTGGCACATTCTAACTTTATAAAAATATTCTTTAAAAACTTAAAATAAGTTCGAATTTACGATTGAAATAATTAACATTTGGTGTTTTTTTTTAATGGAACTGAAATTTAATTCATTTTTTGCAGAAATTCTTCTTTAATTTTTCATTTAATTTTTCCAATTTTCTTTTAATTTTTCTAATTTTCATTTAATTTTTCTAATTTTCATTTAATTTTTTCAATTTTCTTTGAATTTTTCTAATTTTCATTTAATTTTGATTTTGATTTTTTAAAATTTTCATTTAATTTTTCTAATTTTCATTTAAATTTTCCAATTTTCTTTTAATTTTTCTAATTTTAATTTTAATTTTTTTAATTTTCATTTAATTTTGATTTTGATTTTTGAAAATTTTCATTTAATTTTTCCAATTTTCATTTAATTTTTAAAAATTTTCATTTAATTTTTAAAAATTTTCATTTAATTTTTTTAATTTTCATTTAATTCATTTAAATTTTCATTAAATTTTTCAAATTTTTTTTTTAATTGTAATTTTTCAATTTTTCTTTGTCATTTAATTAAATTATTTAACTTAAATGCCATTTAATTGGCACTTAATTAAGTTAATACGTTTAAATGCCACTTAATTGTCTTTAAATCGAGTTAAATAATTTAAATGCCATTTAATTATTATTAAATTGTCATTTAATTTATTTTAAATGCTATTTAATTGTCATTTAACAAGTTTTACTTTTTCTCGAATTTCTACTTTTAAATGCTTGAATTTCGACTGGAGCCCTCTAAACAGGATTCCAAACTTCGAACATACGTTTCTATGTTTGGGACGCTGTTGAGAGGCTTCAAGTTGAAGTTCAAGAATTTCTTTTTTAATGAATAATAACTTGAGTTTAAAAGGGTTGGATTTCTAAACTCTGATGACCCTTAAATTTTTAATATTTTTATAAAATGTAATTGTTACTTTGAAAAATACACGCAGAGTAACTGACGTTACTTTTGGTCCCCTATAATAATAAGTTTGTAATTTTGAAGCAGGGTCGGTAGGTAGGTAGGTAGAAATAGTTAATAATATAATATAATATTATATTGTGTGAATGTAGGCCAATGGTTAACCCAGTGGGTTACATATTATTTTTGTGTGCCATTGAGAGACATGCACGACATTTATTTATTTCATAAAAAAAGTAACTTTATCTCTTAAGAAAGTAACTCCTTCTTTTCAAAAAAAAATAGCCTCCTCCTTTTCCTCCTACATTGCGTTTACGTGCATTTTCAAACGAGTCAACTTTTTTTGGAAAATTAAGCTAATTTTAGAAGTGACATTTTCTACTTTGAAAAGGAGCACACTTTTTATTTTCAAGGTTTGTTTTTCTGGCATATTTTTTAGAATTTGATATTATAACACAAATTTAAATAATTTTAAATTAATTTTATTGTTCGAAGATTGGAAAATTGTAAAAATTGACAAGTTTTGGGGTTTTTTTAGAAGTAATTTTTAACAACATTTAAGGTGGTTTTAAAGTTTAAACAAGGTTGAGCCCTCGGACTCTTATTAAAAAAAGCGAGCAAGAGCAAACGTGAGCAAGCGAGCAAGAGGAATCGTGCAAGAGCGTGCAAGATCAAACGTGAGCAAGAGGAATCGTGCAAGAGCAAACGTGAGCCGCGAGCAAGAGCAAGCAAACAACAGCAAGCGAGCAAGAGCTATCGTGCAAGAGCAAGCAAACAACAGCAAGCAGCTAGCAAGAGCGTACAAGAGCAATCGAGCGTTCGCACTCAATAATCGTCTGGTGAGTACTGGTTAGCGAGCGAGCAAACATTCGCTCACATTAAAAAAATCGCGTGGTTGTGGGTACATCAAAGAAAAGCTATGTCTGTGGACGCAAGATGAGCATTTCAAGCGAGCAAAGAAGAGCAAAATAGGTTGTTAAAATAAGATTGAGGAGTTGTGTACACAATTTAAAAATGTAATGAGGAAATGTTTACTTGTTGGATTAAGAAATTGTGACGTCATTGTTTAGAGATTAATCCATTTTAAAAGAAATTTAAAGGATTGGAGATTTTGATGAATTTCTTTTTTATGCAAATTAGAAGATTATAAAGTTGATGACATAAGACCTATTTTTTAAGTAATATTTACTAGAAACTTCACATTTCGAGGAATTTTCTTTGAGTGGCGCGGCTTTTTGTTAAAGAAATATGTGTGTAGGTGTAGGTGTTATATTGTGAACTATGTCAAATTGCACAATTCTCACGTAATGAATAACATATTTTTTTAAAAAGAGAATGTTCTTTCAATTGGTTGCTTGTTTATTACTAGGACTGGCGATATTTTGGAAAAATCGAAATCTGTCGGATATTTAAAAAAAATTGATTATTTTCTATTAAATTGAAATCTATCGTAAATTGAGGAAAATCGAAAAATTGAGAAAAATCGACAATTCGATATTTCGATGTTTTTTGGATTTTTTTTTTATTTTCGATTTTTTTCGATATATTGAGTACGATGTTTTTTATAAAAAAAATATCAAAAAAATATCAAAAAATATTAAAACATATTAAAAAAATATAAAAAAATATTAAAAAAATATCAAAAATAAAAATTAAAAAATATTAAAAAAATATTAAAAATAAAAAACATTAAAAAATATCAAAAAATATTAAAACATATTAAAAAATATCAAAAAATATCAAAAATAAAAAATATTAAAAAATATCAAAAATAAAAAAATATAAAAAATATAAAAAAATATATCAAAAATATTAAAAAAATATAAAAATAATATAAAAATATCGAAAATTTTACCAGCCCTACTTGTTATTGTCAAGGTTCGGATTTTTATGCAAATTATCAAGCAAATGTTTCTCAATCTTAGGCCCAAGAGCCCTATTGTGAAATAATCATCATAATAAGAGCAACTGCAAATGTTTTTTTTTGTAATCAAAAAGACTGTTTAGAGGCTAGATACTTGTCAACTAGAGTTCTAGCCTCTAACCAGTGTTTTTGATTGAAAAAACAAACAATTGTTGGTTGATTTAATGGCACACTTAATTGGCACTTGGGCCACAGATCGAGAAACATTTGCTTGATATTTTGCATAAAAATCCGAGCCCTAATCATCGTCATCATCATGAGATGTTAAAGTTTTTTGACCGGAGAGTGACCAACGGGGAACAATTTGTAGCCTTTGGGGCAAATAATGACTCACTGTTTAATGTGTTTTAAAACCAGATTAATTTGAAGATAAGAAAGTTTACTAAAAGATTTAAATTAAACTATTTTAAAAAGTACACGATTTGTACCCAGAAAAGATCTTTTTATTTCTAATTTAAGATTTTAATGAGTGGTTGTCACGATTTTCTCTTAAGGGGGGTTACAGAGAAAATTTACATTGTCATTTTCCAGACATTGCAAACTTTGAACAAATTACAGTCTTTGAAAACAATTGAGTTATAAAAAAAATCCTCAACATATTTAAGTTTAATCACGGATTTCTATTGTTTCATTTTGCGGGTAAGAAAAAAACGTTTAAAATAAATAATTTTGTAACAAACGTTCATTGCAGTTTTACAATTTTTATTATTCACGATTAAATTTTATTTATTGCTTAGATAATTGTAATAAAATTAAGCAAAAATAATTTAAAAGTTAAAATAGCAGACATTTCACATGTTGCAGTTGGACTTTTGTCCCTTTGCCACAGACCTGCTTTAAGAGTAATTTTTCAAATTAAATAAAATTCAAAGAAATTATCAAAATTATTACACATTAAATTATTTTATTAAATTATTAATTAAATTATTATTTAAATTATTATATTTTTATTAAATTATTATATTTTTTATTAAATTATTAATTAAATTATTATATTTTTTTATTAATACACATTAAATTATTTTAATAAATTATTAATTAAATTATATTTTTATCAATACACATTAAAATATTTTATTAAATTTATTATTAATTAAATTATATTTATTATTAATTAAATTATTAATTAAATTATATTTTTTATCAATACACATTAAATTATTTTAATAAATTATTAATTAAATTATTATATTTTTTTTATTAATAAACATTAAATGATTAATTAAATTATATATTTTTTATTAATACATATTAAATTAGTTTAATAAATTATTAATTAAATTATTATATTTTTTATTAATACACATTAAATTATTTTAATAAATTATTAATTAAATTATATTTTTTTATTAATGCCCATTAAATGATTAATTAAATTATACATTTTTTATTAATACACATTAAAATATTTATATAATACATAAATTTGATAATTTTAAAACTATCAAAGTGATTCAAGCTACCCGTTCTAGTTTTTAACCCGAAACGTATTATATGTTTAGAGAAAATGTTTTATTATTTAAAATTCATGACGTCGTGTTTTTTCTCCATATTGGCCTTACGATGGGGTTACATTTTTTTTGTTGATATTATTTCACGATGATTCATTCTAGTTTTTTATTTTCTGTTTCATCTAAAAAAAAAAAAGGCATTAACTTATTTACAACAATTGAGAGTTTCCAGAGAGAGAAAAAAATTACTTGAGAGTGAATCAACAAACAATGTGTCTGGTTTTTTTATTATAAAGATATTGTTTAATTTGCATTTTGAACTTTTTTTTTATAAAGTGAAGAAGGAGGTGGGGGGGGGGGGGGGTGCCTGGCACCGAATGGAGTTTCCACTTCATCCATATTCAGAGATAGCTTATTTTGAACTTTCGTCGTTCTTTTTCTACGAACACTTTTTTTTGTTCACTTTGTTTGCCAGAAGCCAAATTTCATTGTTAATTTTGTTTCGTTGTTGTTTTTATTTAGGGAGTGATTTTATGTTGTGATTCCACTTTGGTTAATCTTTACGGCTTCACGAATTCGAACGAATTGGAAGGATGCAATATTTACGATTTTATACCGGCTTTGAATATACCTGAAAGAGATTTGACTTCTGGTGAAAAACTTCCAAAGGTGGTGACCACATTCTTAAAAAAAATTCATAATAATTTAAGTTATTATTTGCAGGTTGAAAAAAAAAATATTTAAAAGATTACTTTTAAGAGTAATTTGCGTTATTTTAAAGAGTTCTCGTAATTAGTTACTTTCTGAAGTAAGTTTTACTTAATTATTCTGCAAGCAGGTATTTTTGAACTAAATTGTCCCTCTGCCATAGGTCCTCTACCTATGTCAGAGTGACAATTTAGTTCAAAAGTTGCATTAAAAATGCGTTCTCAAAATAAGCAATGTTAGTTTACAAATTGTGATTATTTTTTGTTGCAAAGTTAACTATTTCATCAGAAATTTCAAAAAGTAACTAACTGTTTGAAAAATAACTATTTACTCAAAAAAGTAATTTTAGTTTTACGTTACAAAGTAATTTAAATAATGTCTGCGATGTAACTTTAATTTCAGGTACTCTGAATAGTAACTTGAAGGCTTTTTTTTTGTAATTTTAGTTTTAAGTTACTTTACTTTAGTTTACTTTTAATTTACAATTACTTTTAATGCTTGAAATTTTTAACTGTTTTGAATTTATTTGAAATTATCTTGAAAGTAACTACATTTTAGTTACTTTGCTAAGTAATTGTAACTCTGGTCACTCTGAAGAGTAACTGAGGATTTTATTTTTCTGAAAGTAACTTCATTTTTTAGTTACTTTACAAAGTAATTGTAACTCTTTTCATCCTGAAGAGTTATCCTGAAAAGTTATTTTAGTTATTTCAGTTTCTTTACAATTACAATTAGTATTCTGCTAGCAGCCAAATCGGCCTATGGCAGAGGGACATAAAAGTCCACATGCAGCATTAAGCATTGTCAAGTCATTTACAAAGTAATTGTAACTCTGGTCACCCTGAAGAGTAACTGAGGGTATTATTTTTTTCTGAAAGTAACTTCATTTTTAGTTACTTTGCAAAGTAATTGTAACTCTGGTGACTCTGAAAATTAACTGAGGATTTTATTTCTCTGAAAGTAACTTCATTTTTAGTTACTTTACAAAGTAATTGTAATTGGTGACTCTGAAAAGTAACTTCATAACTCATACTCATATCAACTTCTTTAGTTTCAGTTACTTGTTGATACAATTATTAATTGTGCAATTTTTTAATCTTTTCAAAACTTTCCATTTTGATATGAATCTTGTTTTGTTTTCAAATAGTAAATTATTTACAAACCTTTTTTATTTATTTACACTTAATTTAAAAATAATTACTAATCAACTGAAAGTAAATTACGTTTGAAAGTTTAATTATCTTGTTTAAACAAAGTAAGAAATCTTTTCCGAGAAGTTGAATTCTAAATCCTAACTTTTGAGTCCAATTTCTCTAAATAACGAGAAAGTGATTTGAATTTTATCTTTTTTCTCTCTCAGTTTATCGTAGAAATTGAACTTGATAAGTTCTGATAACACGAAATAAAAGTGTTTTGCGATTTTCATTTTAAACATGAGTCATTATCATCCAACTTGTGTGGTGACATCAATAAAAAAGGATTTCACTTTTTGTTTTTGCCAAAAAATGAGAGAGAGATTGTGGAGAACTCATTGACTTTTAAATAAATCTCTCTTCCGGAAGTGTTTTTCTCTTGATTTAATATTAATTTTATTTCTCATTTTATAATTCTATTATTTAAAATAAAAGGAGTTTCGTAAGCAACGAATTACTGGTCGCAACAAAGACGGATCTAATTTTCCACTTTGTATTCAAATTAATCGAGAGTTCGACTTCTTCTTCGTAAGTCCGCCGGCATCACGGAATTGTGCCGTGAAATCTCGAGTGGAACCACTTGACTTTACGACCAACAAACAAACCACCGATCTGGGTAACTCTTACGTCATATTATTTTTTTGGCAAAAAAAATTGTCCGATCACGTTCTTAAAATAGAATCTTATTTATTTATGTCTCAATTTGAAAAGAATCTTTCAGTTCTTTGGCCTGTGAGGTTTCTTTAAGCGGATGTCGTTCGAATTTGAGCCTCGAAGAAGAGACTACGAGCGACGGATTTGAAGATCGTTCTCGTCCGTCTTTGGAAGTGATCAACGTCGAGGAGGAAGACGAGGGAGAACGCGTTTATCGTGGTGTCGTGTCCGTGTTCGCTAACATAAGCGGCATGATTACCATTCTGAATGACGGAACGATTCATAGTTGTAATCATTATTTTGCTCTCACTTTGTTCGGTTATTCGCAGAATCAGCTAGTTGGAAAAGTGAGTTTAATGAAGGAGTTTTCGTTTCGTATAATAATTGTTTAAATTAAACGATTTTTTTAAAAAATAACATTTTTTAAAAAAAAATTTAAATTTTTCATGAAAAAATGCAAGAAACCAAAAAAATATTGTTTAAATTAAATGATTTTGAAGAAAATCGCATTTTTTTAAAAAAGAAATTACGTTTTTGATGAAAATTGCAATTTAACATAAAACATTGTTTAAATTAAACGATTTTTAAAGAAAATCCATTTTTTTTTAAATTGCAAGAAACCAAAAAATATTGTTTAAATTAAACGATTTTGAAGAAAATCGCATTTTTTTAAACGAAATTAAGTTTTTGATGAAAATTGCAATTTAACATAAAACATTGTTTAAATTAAACGATTTTTAAAGAAAATCAATTTTTTTAAAAAATTGCAAGAAACCAAAAAATATTGTTTAAATTAAACGATTTTGAAGAAAATCTCATTTGTTTTTAAAGAATTTAAGTTTTTGATGAAAATTGCAATTTAACATTGTTTAAATTGAACGGTTTTTAAAGAAAATCAATTTTTTAAAAATCATTTTAAATTTTAAGTTTTTCATGAAAAATTGCAAGAAACCAAAAAATATTGTTTAAATTGAACGATTTTAAAGAAAATCACACTTTTTTAAAAAGAAAATTACATTTTTTTTAAAAAAAATATATTAAACTTTAACGTTTTTTCTTAAGTTTTTAATAAAAATTGCAATTTAACAGAAAACATTGTTTAAATTAAACAATTTTAAAGAAGATCATTTTAAATTCTTTTTTTATTATTATTGATGATTTTTAAAATTATATTTTAATTTTTTTCATTAAATTTTTCATAAAAAAATTGCTAGAAACCAAAAAATATTGTTTAATTTAAACTTTTTTTTAAAAAAACAACACGTTTCCTAAAGCTTTTATAAAAATTTATTTTCTGAAAATTGCAAGGAAACAAAAAAAAAACATTGTTTAAATTAAACAGTTTTAAAGAAAATAACATTCTTTTCATTTTTAAAAAAATGTAATTGCATTTTTTTGATTAAAAAAAACTGGAAACTAGAATAGTAAATAAAAATAGCTAGAAGAACTTTTGATACAAAAAATTAAATTCTAAACATTTTCATCTGCCGTAAAAAAAGTTCATTTTTAAAGATTTGTTTTAAAAAAACTTCAAATGTGAATTACTACATTTTCATGATAATGAAATTTTACAAAATAAACTTTTTTAATAGCTCAACATGAAACAAGAACGAATTGTACTTGATTTAAGTAAAATTTGAAATTGTTTCAAACTGTCATAAAAAGTTTATTTTGAAAGATTCTTGCATTTGTGCTGAAAAAAAAAAGTTTAAAATGAAATATTTTAAAATTTAATTATTTTCAGAACATTTGCGATTTGATTCCGTCGTTTTATGACGATGCGGAATTTCTCGATTCTGCGATGGATCCGCTGTACGAAGACGGTGTTTTCGTACCGGAATTTCATAGCAGAAGCGACAAACTCCACGTCGGTGGCGGCGGCGACGACGACGACGAGGAGGAGGAGGAGGCGGCTGAGGTAGTGGCCGCCACCGCCACCACAGTGTCGACAGACGTCATCGACGTAGTCGTTAAAAATCTCGCCAACGATTTCAATCTAACCGATAACGATGATAATCGTGACACGAAAGATTATTTATCGTCAATGAGAGCCGTTCCGCTTAACGAGTTAGATAACGGAACGGAAGCGGATGTTAACGGAAACTCTGAGAACGAAACGTGTGATGTTGAAATCGAATCGTGTCGTTTGGCCGTAACGACGTCGGACTCGAGCCGAGTATCGGATTTTAAGTGTCCGGCGGCACCGATGTCCACTTTGAAAGTGACCAAAGAGACGAAAGAGTTTAAAACGTCGACTCCTTGCGAATCTCCCGTTAAATCTAAGCTCAGACGGCGGCAGATTTTGGAAGGGAGTTATTTCGGTTTGGGACGACACAAGGACGGATCGGATTTAGGTAGAAAACTAGAAGAGCCATTCAACATTCTAACGAGATTGAAATTTTTATTAGAAACTGAGCAATTTTCATGATTGTTTATTTTGAAAGATAACATTATATGGAAGCAACTTGCAAAATAAATTTTGAGTTCGTTAGAAACTAGAATAGTAAGAAAATGGAAAACTTAGAACGGTTTGAAAACATTTTATTGTTTATTTTGAAAAATATCATTATTATACAAAAGCAGTTATTTTTCAAAATAAAAAATTTCTAAAGTTATTTCACTTTTATTTTATTTGTTCTAATTTAACGAATTTATTTACTCTTCTAGTCTCTAGCACGCTTTAAATTTCTTTTTGTAGTTGCTTATGTATAATAATTATCTTTCAAAATAAACAATTTATAAAGTTTTATAACTTTTTAAATTTTATTTTGAACCATAATTGCTGTAAAACGTTTTCAGCAAATTTATTTACTCTTCTAGTCTTAAATTTCTTTTTGTAGTTTTCATGTTTAATGATTATCTTTTAAAATAAACGATCTATAGGTTTTTTCTTTCACTTTTTTAACATAAAATAAAATTTCTAAACTTCTTTTAAAAAAAAAGTTTATTTTGAACCATAATTGTTGTAAAACGTTTTTAGCAAATTCAATTACTTTTCTAGTCTCTAAAAATCTGTTAAATTTCTTTCTTAAAGAGTTGTTTCAAACATTTTTTTCCCGTTTAAATTCTCAGCAATCGTTTACCAAGTGCGATTGATCGAGTTCGACAACGGTCAATCTCTCCATTGTTTATGGATAATGCGAGACAACGAGGAACCGGGCGAATGCACTAACTTTGATCATTCGTGTTCGATGACGGCCACCACAAGCGTCGAACAAATGACCACCACCGACGTTTCGACACCGACTGCGACTCACATTCCATTCGATCTAAGTTGTCAGTCGATCGACTCGATGGTGGTTGGAGACGTAACCGAAGGAACGTATTCGGAACATTACAGAGCTTTGAAGCAGATCGGAAGAGGAGGTTTCGGATGCGTCATGTTCGCTCATCGCGTCTCGGACGGTTGTCAGGTCCGAACACACTTTCGATCGAGACTCCGATTGAGATCCTCCTTTCTTATTTTAAAATGATTTTTTCAGGTGGTGACGAAGTTCATCAAGAAGTCGAAAGTTTACAAAGAGTGTTGGGTTTACGATGCGCTCTTACAAAAAGTAGTTCCTCTCGAAGTCAGTCTTTTGAAGACGATCAGTCATCCCAATATTATTAAGGTTTGTTTTCAATTAGAAATCGCCGTGAATTTTCATTGAAATTACTCTTCTAGTATCTAACAGACATTGAATTTCTTCATTAAGTTGTTTCTAGAAGTTTATTTTGAAAGATATCATCATGAAAATACTTATATCTTATTCAATTACTCTTCTAGTTTCTAACAGACATTGAATTCCTTCTTAAAGTTGCTTTTAAAATTAAAATTTCTGCAAATCTTTGACGTAATTTTTAATTTTTCGGTTTTTATAAATTGGTTTTTAATTTTTTCCGAAGGTTTTGGACGTTTACGAAAACGACGATTATTTCCAGATGGTGATGGAGAAACACGGTTACGGCGGAATGGATCTTTTCGAATTCATCGATCGTAGCCAAAACGTAGACGAACCGTTGGCCAGTTACATTTTCCGTCAAGTTGTTTCTGCCGTTTCGTATCTCCACGGTCTCAACATTCTTCATCGTGACGTCAAAGACGAAAACGTTGTCTTAGACGAACATTTCACGGTGAAGTTGATCGATTTTGGTTCGGCCGCGTTCATGTCCGATACGAGAACGTTCTCGTCTTTCTGCGGAACGGTCGAATATTGTAGTCCCGAGGTCCTTCAGGGAGAGAAATACAGAGGACCCGAATTGGAGATGTGGTCACTCGGAGTCACTCTTTATACTCTCGTCTACGGAGAGAATCCTTTTTACGATATCGACGAGACGATTCTGGCCATACTTCGGCCTCCGTTCGTCGTTTCGGACGGTGAGAGCGCCCCTCCCGCTCTTTTCGCCGTTTGCGATTTTAATCTCGTTTTTATCGGTTTCAGATCTGTTCGGATTGATTTCGCATCTACTTCATATCGATCCGGTCGAACGATGTACGATGCGGGATCTCGAGAACCACTCGTGGATCCTTCAACCCGTAGATATTAACGATTACAGATTCGAAGACGTAGTCGGTTGCTTCGGTGAGTTTTTTTTAGAAGAAACGCTGCTTTTGGACTAAATGGTCCCTCTGCGGCAGGCCCTCTGGGGTTGCTTGCAGAGTAATTATTCAAATTCAAACGTTAATAATGTGGTTTTAAAATTGAAAACACCTATAGAGCTAACATTATTCTGTCTTTCAAGAGTAACATTAAGAGAGAAACTTGAATGTGTTTTTACAAACTAGAAGGGTAACTGAATCACTTATGGCTCATTTTCATCTTGCAAAATAAACTTTTTTGGAGTTTGTAACTCGCATAAAAAGTTTATTTTGGACGATATCAACATGAAAATGTTTTTATTCTATTCAAATTACTCTTTCTAGTTTCTAACAAATTTTTAATTTGTTCATAAAATTTCCTTCTAAAAGTTTATTTTGAAAGATATCAACATAAAAATAATGATTGAGCTATCTTTCTAGTTTCTAAAACATATTCTAGTTTCCGTTAAGATGGTTTATGGAAATCTTAATATATTAGAAACTAGAATGGTAGCTCAATTACTTAAAAGATATTTTGATTATCTTTCAAAATAAGCTTTTTTTTATATAAACAAAATTTAAAATGTCGTATGTTTAAAGTTGGATTATTTTCAAACTGACATAAAAAGTTTATTTTGAAAGATATCAAACATGAAAATTTGCTCTTTCTAGTTTCTAAAATACTTCCTATTTTCTCTTAAATTTTTTTTTAAAAGACACTAAATCAGATTTCATAAACCATTTTAAGAAAAAACTTGAATGTGTTTTAGAAACTAGATTCTAGATTCTAGTTTCTAAAACACTTTCTCTTAATTTTGCTCTTCTGAAAAGACAGAAAATAATCAAGAGTTTGAAAGTCGCCCCCGTTTACACTTGAAAAAGCCATCTTAATCGATAAATAGATAAAGAAACAAGATTAATTAATGTTGATTATAATTTGCAAATATTTTTCTTTTTTCAGTGCCCAAAGAAGTTAATTGTTGTCCGAACAATTGACCCCAGCCACACTCTCTCCTTGACCCTTCTATCTTTTAACCTTCTTCCTATTTTCATTTAGATATGATAGAAGGAGGACATTCTGTAACGCATTTTTTTTTACAAAAAAACCATCTTAATTTATTTATTAATTATGTTAAACTTTCTTTTGTGTTATTTTTTTTTTTTTTTACAAATTTTCAACGAAATAAAACTAGAAAAAGAAAGTTGAAATTTTGATTTTCAATTTTTCTTTTTCATTTTGAACTTTTGTTCAATTTTTTTTTCTAATTTTGTTTCGTGTTTTCTTTTTCTTTCTAATTTTGTTTCGTGTTTTCTTTTTTTTATATATAATATCGTAATCTTTGTTACGACTAATTTTTCGACAATGATCTTTTATGGTTTCTGGACAATTAACTGGACGTTTGACCGAGGTGATGTCGGCCACCGATCTCGCCTCTCATCTGCTGTTTCGATTGGAAAACGAAAGGAGAGAAGATTCATGATAAAAATGGCTAATAATTAAGGCTCTTTTAAAGGTGTAAAATGGGCGCTTCTCGAACTTTTGATTATTTGTTTCTTTCAGGTGCAAAATTAAGAGAAACTTGAAAAAGTGTCTTAGAAACTAGAAGGGTAACTGAATAACTTAAGAGGGTATTTTCGTGTTTAATATGTTTGAAAAGTTTTTATTATTAATTGAAAGGGCAAAATGAGTATTTATTATCATGATTTTTAATTATTATATCATGAAAATTGAAGAAAATGTAGGTCTTCTTTGTCAAAATCCTGCATGGCTAAAAAAGAAGACAAGGTCTGCCTACTTCGCTTAGTTCCCATAGAAACTTTGAAATTATTTTACTCCTCCTGTTGCTCATCTACACCACGGCGGCGCTGACAACAATCCCCGCCTCTTTTAGTGCTATGGCTATGAGGGGGGGGGGGGTTGTTTGCAGCGCCATCGTGCGAGAATAACGGCGAAGAAAGCTCAAATGATCAACGCCTTGTTTTCAACTTAATCTAAAACAAAAGTTCGTAATATCCCGGGCCTTCTTGGTAATAGCAATAATATGAATAATAAATTATCGAGTGGTCTATTGCGCAATCATCTTTTAGTATTTGGGCGCCATCTATGGGCAGCTGCTTACAAAATATTTACGCCGATTGTCGCGGCGGCGTCTTATCGGCTAAACCTTGCTGGCTAAGCTTGGTGGTTTTTTGTAGTTCTCCGCTTAAGTCCGGTTAAAAGTTAGTTTTAATCAATTTTTCAATAGTTTTTCGAATAAATGCATGGAATTATCTGAAGAATAAGTATAAATTCATCAAGATTGACCGTTTTGTGAAACTTTTTAGCGTGTTTTTAAATAGTTTAGTGAGTTTTTAAGTAGTTTTTGGTGGGCTAGTACAAAACGAAAAAATATGTTTTGGCGGTTTTTAGACTTTTCATTCGCCGCCTTTTACGCATTCTGTCCACTTACCGAATAATCTTGTAAGTATATTTGTTTTTTCGCATTTAAAGTGCTCGAAAAATCAAGATTTTTGTCGAAAATTTGCAATTTACACTCATAAAGTAATTAGCAATACTATAAATCGAGTGTAAAAGTATAATGATCTGCGCATGCGCCGAGTTGATACGTATACGTTTGTTTACTAACCTTGCGTATACTGATGTGCAAACGAAAACGCATGGCGTCATAATGTATGTTTTGATCTATGCTAATGTCGGCCGATCGCGTTTACGGATGTTGTAAGTATATTTGTATGCATTGATCTTCCGTTAGAAGCGGGGGACATCTCGAAATGTTGCTATCGCGTCAGATATTTGCTTCTTGTCTTAGTGGGCTTTGGGTGTACTAATATGGTGCAGGTAACGTTGATTTTCTATTGATTAGACGCCATTTTGGTTTGCTTTTACATATGCATACGCCTTATGCTTCAAACCTTTGTTGATAGTCTCTGGCTGATGTCGGCTTATAAACATGGCATAGCGTGACGTAAGTAAAGCTGGTTTGTGGTGAGTCGTTGGTGTACAAACATGGCGTTTTTTCGTGTTGTTTTATATGGTTGCCCGACGCCATCTTGGGTCGCTCATTGTGGGTTTTGAGCCGTAGCTTATGTCTAGCGTTTCGTGCTTCAATTATATATCATTTGTGTTGGTGGTCTTCTTATCAATTTGCTTGTTCCAGTTGTAATCATAGGGAGAAATTTGATCTTTTTTTAGTAAGTGATATTCTTATGATAATGCGCTAAAATATGTTTGCCAACTATTAAAAGAAAAATTAAATCATGACCGATTTTAATATCTAGAATGACGTCATCAATTTTCCGATAATTATTTTAATGATTCAAAATTATTTGGCAATAATATTCGCAAACTTCGATCTCTTTTAATTTTATCTGTTTTTTTGTGACCTAAAGAAAACAAGGAAGAACTTCAAAGTTCGAAAAAGTATTTTCGCGACGATATCGTTCAAAATAAACTTTTTTTATGGACGTTTGATGAAAATTTCACTTTTAAAAAAAAAGTCCCATTTTGAAAAATTGTAATATTTGAAGGAGGGTACATATTAAATTTACTCTTCTAGTTTTTAATAAACTTTAAGCTTTTTTTTTTAAGTCGAGAAACAAATTTTACATTTTGTTTTTATTGAAATTGAAAATTAGTTCAAAAGTTTTAGTGTTTCTTCTGTTTGCAAAGTTTGCTAGAAACTAGAATAGTAGGGCGGGCATATTTATCGATATATCGATATTTAAAAAAAAATCGTAAAAAGTATTGAAAAACTGAAAAAAATCGAAATATTTTTTGATTTGCAATTATAACTAATACTAGTTTAGTTTATTTTCTTTTTTTGTTTCGGTTTTTCGATATTTCGATTTTTTTTTTTTACTTTTTTCGATATTTTGATTTTTTTTCGATATTTCGATTTTTTTTTTACTTTTTTTCGATTTTTTTTTCGATATTTCGATTTTTTTTTTACTTTTTTCGATTTTTTTTTCTCGATATATCGTTAAAATCAATTTTTTTAAATATCGGACCGATATCGATTTTCTTAAAATATTGCCAGCCCTATAGAATAGTATAGGAATGTACTGAAATAGTATTTTCATGACGATATCTTTCAAAATAAACAATTTATGAAAATTTCAAAAAGAAGAACTAGTGTATATGACAATATTTCTTGAAAAAAAATCATAAAATTAAGTCTTTCAAACATTGATAAGAAGTTTATCATATGAAATCACTTTTAGCTCAGCACTAGGGCTCGGATTTTAATGCAAAATATCAAACAAATGTTTCTCAATCTGTGGCCCAAGTGCCAATTAAATGGGCCATTAAATCAACCAAGAATTGTGTTTTTTTTTTCTCAATCAAATACACTGGTTAGAAGCTAGAACTTTCTAATTGACAACTGATAGTAACCAGACATGTAGCCTCTAACAGACTAACAAAGCCTTTTTGGTTAGAAAATAAACAGAATTGCAGTTTAATTATGACGATTACTTCACAATTGGCTCTTGGGCCACAGATTGAGAAACATTTGCCTTGATATTTTGCATAAAAATCCGAACCATGCTCATCACTAAAACTCCTCTTGTTTCTAACAAACTTTGAATTTCATATTAAAATTGCTTCTAAAATGAAAAAAAAAGTTAACTTTCTAAATGTTATGCAATACATGGGGGCGTGGCTTAAAATATTAAATTATTATTGGCTATTTTGTAGCCAATCGAAGATGAGATCACAAGAGTACGGGAGAAACCGTAAATTATCTCAATAAAAATACATTCAAAGAAGGAAAAAGTGAAAAAGGCACGATGCCAATACAAATAAACGATTACATATTAAACAATATGGCGGATATTTTCCTTTTAAAGTCCAGGATGTCTGAAAGAAATGTAAATAAAATAGTTTTCTGGACTCGTAGCGCCCTCTATTTAATTCACACTTTTGAAGTTCTGTTTGCCCCTAGTGCAGCAGGGCTGGATCTCTCATTTTGAATTTTTCTTTAGTTTAAAAGTTTTCAGTTTTTTTTTATTTTACGTTTTTTTTTTTTTCTGTTCTGTTTTTAGTTTTTTTGAGTTTTTCCGTTATGAGTACTCAGGTTCACACTAGCCTCTTGAACCACCACCCTGTACGGCGTGTGGTTCAGGGTCGTAAGTTAACCGTATCGGAAATCCGCGACGATTACGGTGAAATCGGTGTCGAAGTTCCGCTCGAATTCCGTAGATCTCTGAGTCCTCCGATCAGAAAACCGACGGTGGCGCCTCCAGCGGCATACAGTTCGTTACCTTCGACTCCGCTCCATTTCGCTTACAATTCGGATAGTTCGTCCACACCTGACGGAGTCACTCTGAGGCACCATAACAACTACCAACCGTTCCAGAGATCTGGACTGAGGGGAAGTATCAGTTCGGTTCGATCGGACGGTGTCATTCATCAGCGTAAAGCCGTCAGTTTCGGAAATGCGGTTCATTACGAGTTTCCGAAATCGCCTCGGAACGATCAGAGAAGGACATTGAATGGATTTCAATCTCCTCCTTTGCCTCTTCTGACGATAAATCCGATAAGTTCGTCGACACCGATTAACAACAAACCGAACTTCACGAACTCTCGTGCCGTGACGACGAACGGTCGAAATGACTTTATGACCAATGTATCGAATGGGACGAAAATAGGGACTAAGGAACATTCTAGTCCGATATATGCAGCTATAGGAGAGAGACGTTCGACGACGACTCCAGCGCCATTGACGACAACTAAGGCAATGGTCCATACGAGGCCCTTATCTCCGACTCTCGTCGTCGGAACCGGGCCAGTAAGAAGCCCGGTAACGAATGGTTTTAGTCCACTTACACCTGGAAGTGACGAAGTCTTCTTTGGAGGTTTGTATCAACTTTTTTTATTTTGCCATTTTGCGATTGCGCGCATTGGCCACCAGAGGCGCTTTTGTTTGCAATATTAACCTTCTAAGGGGTTTCTGGGCTTCTGGGGGCTCTAAGGTGCCTGAGCTCTACATTAATGTTATAAGGGGTCTCGGCTTTATCGGATTCTTAGCACTCGATTTGCCCCTACCCTCTAAAAGGGTCTCTTTTGTACCTCTTCTAATAGAAAGGGCCTTTCGTATTTGGGAACCATGTTTTTTTTAAGAAATTAATTCCAGACATGACAGACATAGAATTGTGATTTTTGTCACGTTTTGTTATCAAATTCTATTGTGTCTGTAAGTTATTTATGGTTTAGTAAGTAACGGTTTTGTTTTGAAAGTGGTGGGTGTGTTGCTGTTTACTTTAGTCCACTAGGTGGCGCTTTTTTTTTGACAAGTTCTGCGAATTCAGGTGTGAAACTTAAATTAATCTTTTTACATTTATTTATCTTTTATCTTTATTTACATTCTACTCTTGAGTTATATTTTAAAATAGATTTCGAAATGTATATTTACACTGGAGGAAACAAGATTACATACACAGGTCAATATATTAGGAGACATTTGAAACGGTGCCTCCACCTGGCGGCCATTTATAGAATCTTCAGGCTATTTTCGGCTTTTAAAGATCACTTCAGTCTTTTTTGTTGGTTATTCTGTATTTAACAGAAAAATAAGACATTAAAGAAGAAATTAAAAGTGTTTTACAAACTAGAAGAGTAAATGCATCACGTAATGTGGCTCTACAGGTATATTTGTCTTGCTTTTGTCTCTCTAGATGGCGCCACTGTAGTGACTAAGCTCCATAGGCGTTTTTGTAAAAATTTGGACGCAAAAACATCAAGCGAACGTTTTTTTTTTAGAAACAACATTACGAAAAAAATTCAAATTGTTTTCAAAACTAGAATGGTAAAAGATTATGCTAAAAGTTTTTTTAATGACATAATCTTACAAAATAAACAATTTTATAGTTCAGTTTGAAAAATGACCCGTTTTTTTTTGTGGTTTTCCAATGAAATTTCATTAAAAACTATTTTCGGCCTTTTTTCAAACTTGTCATAAAAAGTTTATTTTGAAAGATATCATCATTGAAAAACTTTTATCATTATCACCAAACATTCTAGTTTTTAAAATATTTTGAATTTTTTTCGTAATGATTCTTCTGAAAAACGTTCGCTTGAAAAATAGAAATTTTCTTGGAGGGAGGAAGAGACCTCTCCTATAGAACATAATGGACACCACAGTGGCGCCATCTAAGAGGACAAAAACAAAATGAATATCTATAAAGCCACCTAAACTCTTGCGAGTGGCGAGTTGTCACTCAGATATAGATAGTCAACTCTCAGCTTTCTTTCTATTTTTACTACAGGCAAGTAGAAATCGGGACGAACTTCAGTTGGCTCCGCCCTTTTTATGACGACTGGGAACTTCTAATTGGTTTGTTGTGTAGTTCGACGTTGAAAAGGGGCGGAGCATGTGACGTCAGACTACATAACCAACCAAATTAGAATTTGCGTTCGTCATAAAAACCGGCGGAGCCAACTTCTGTTTATCCCGTTTTCTAATTGCCTGTATTTTTAATTCAATGACATTTTGATGAATTTCTGGTTTTTGTTGTTCAAAATGAACGTTCGTTGTCCTTTTCCTCCAATAATAATAATAATAATAATAAATTTTAAGACCGGTTTTAATATTAGAACTTGTTCGCTTAGAAATGGAGGGGGAAAGGGGTTAAATTTATTATAGAAGTTGAAAAATACACGATTTCTGGTCTGCTTCAAAAAAAATATGACTCATATTTCTTAAAGGAAGGAATTCATATTTTTTATTTTGAATAATTTAATTTCACAAATGAACATAGATGACGATGACGTCACTAAACTACTCTTTTATTTCTGTAATAAGAAACCAGAAAGAAATTATTGAAGGAGGCTAATATAGCCTCTATACACGAGGTCTTTAACTTGAGTTCAGTTGTCGGTCGTTATGTGAGTAGAATGTGGAAAAACTGTTGCAGGCGTCCGAAAACACATTCTGGTAAGTTAATTGAGTGTAAAAACTTAATATATGGAGGTCGTTAAAATCAGTTAAAATATGTTTTCTTTTTGAAACATCCTGTATTCTTTTTTAAGTAGTCTCAGTTTTCAAATCCATAAGTAACGGAATCAGAGATTGCCTGGTTAGAGGCTAGAGATATTATTTAATACTAGAGAAGTTTATCTTAGTCTCTAACCAAGGTTCTTTGGTTTAATAAAGACATTTTTCTGTCTTAAGCTCAAATTCAAGAATGAACTTCAATTGTTAAGGACCAAATTCAAGAATTAAACTTGACACTTGAAGTTCACCTTAAAGCCTCTGAGCAGGGTTCAAGTTGGAGTTCATTTGTTAAGGACCAAATTCAAGAATGAAAACTTGGCACTTGAACTTCACCTTAAATCCTCTGAGCAGGGTTCAAGTTGGAGTTCAATTGTTAAGGACCAAATTCAAGAATAAAAACTTGGCACTTGAACTTCACCTTAAAGCCTCTGAGTAGGGTTCAAGTTGGAAGTTCAATTGTTAAGGACCAAATTCAAGAGTGAAACTTGACATTCCAACTTGAACCCTCAAAACAATTGAACTTCAAATTGAATCCTGGTCTAAGGACCAAAACATTCAGAGGTGGTTGACCTGAAACATTTCGGTTTTATAGTGAAAAGTTCACTAGAACTCTCGAAGTTGTTTTAAAAACTAGAAGAGTAACTGAGGTTTTAAAAGTTGGATTTTGAGAAACTGTAGTAATTTGAAAAAGGGAATCTTTTGGCGGAATTTGGCCCAACTTGAAGTGAAAAACGAAACATGAGAATGTGAAATTATCATAAAAAGTTTATTTTAAAATATCTTTTCTTTATATATTATATATTAATAATTTTTTGACTTTTTTTTAAAAACATTGTTATTAGCGAATTTGTTATCGACATTTAAACATATCGATAACATATTTGCTAAAAACAGTGTTTTTAAACAAAAAATGTTAGTAACATGTCGGGCAGGAGAAACTGATCCACAAGTAGAATGTTATTAACAGTGTTAACAGAAATAACTTGTTAGTAACATTTTGTTATCAACATTCTTTTATCAAGGTGGATTTGCATCGAAGAAATAGCAAAAACATTGTTAGTTGCAAAATGTTAATAACAAATATGTTAATTAACAGTATTTCTTTTTTTACTGTTTTGGTTTAAATGTCGATAAAGGAATGCTAATAACAATGTTTTTAAACAAAAATGTTAGTAGCATATCGGCAAGAAACTGATCCACGAGTAGAATGTTATTAAAAAATGTCGACAACAGAAATAACTTGCTAGTAACATTTTGTTATCAACATCCTTTTTGATCAGGACACAGCCTTCAGAGAGCGGTCGCAAAGTTTCTGCTATTAACAATGTTATCAATATGTTAATTGGAAAAATATGCTGAAAGCAAATGTTACTGACAAAAGTTAATAGCCAAATGTTATTAACATTTCTAGAGATAATTTTTTTTAACAATGTTATTAGTAAATGTTATCAACAAATGACATTGACATTTTCTAATAATAGCACGTATTTTCAGCAATGTTATACGTTCGTTGTAAATCCACCTTTTACTCTTCTAGTTTCTTAAACACTTTCAATGTCTTCTTAGAAACAAAAGTTAACTTTTCTAGTTTTTGTCTCTTCATTTGCATATTATGCAAATTTTTTTAAAAAAAAAAGGTCAAAAAAATGTGAGAAAATGAAATTTGGCTGGAAATTTTTAATTAATTCAGTCAACAATTTATTATTTCCGGTTTCAAATTAATTAACTAGAAACAGCCTTTAATTATTTCGTCATCTCTTGAGGATTTTTTTTTTTTTGAGTTTCAGAGAGAAAAATAGTTTCTATATTTAATTAATTTGGACACTGTGGTCAGTCGTTCGTTTGTGTCTATGTTTACTTGTCAATCTGCGGAATCAGTCAATCTGGAATTCTCCTAGGCAATCTGCAAAAACAACCAACAATCTGCTAGTGAATCTGCAAAATTCAACACCTAAAATGTATTGAATTTTGCAGATTCACTAGCAGGTTGGTTGTTTTGCAGATTGTCTAGGCAATCTACAAAACAACCAACAAACTGCTAGTGAATCTGCAAAATTCAACACCTAAAATGTATTGAATTTTGCAGATTCACTAGCAGTTTGTTGGTTATTTTGCAGATTGTCTAGGCAATATGCAGATTGACTGATTCCGCAGATTGACAGTAACATTACTGTGTTTAACTTTCGAGTTTTAGACGCGTACATCCTACATGGACCACTTTCTGGCGCCACAAAAACGGTCTTTTTTTAAAGCAGACCATATTAAGTATATGAGGTGTTAGCCACCGTTTTTATCGCACCACAGTGTCGCTAAGTGGTTGAGGTCAGCCACACAAGTGGCGACCACCGTCTTGTTTGTCAGTGATGATCAAAGTGGCCCGCAAAGGACTGCAGACCATTGTTTTCAATGGTGGTTTGTGTGAGAGCGAGTCACGTCAACCACTTTGTGGTACCACAAAGTAGCGCCACAAAATGGTCTTGTGTGAAATTGTATAAAATTTGTAATTTTGGGCAAATATGCCTACTTAATACTGATGTGTGTCGCTGCTCCTTGTTTTTCAAACTGTTGGCAATCAATGCCAACACCATCAAAGCAACACGCGCGATGACGTCATATTACATTGTTTGAAGTTAAAAGGATTGAAATATTTATCATGTTTTATTTTAAAAGGGGAGGAGGGAGAGAGAAAGGGAACTCTTTATTATTCTGTCTTTCAAATGCAAAATGAAGAGAAACTAGAAAGTGTTTTAGAAACTAGAAGGGTAGCTCAATCATTTAAAGGTATTTTCATGTTAAATATAGTTCAAAATAAACTTTTTATGGCAATTTTGAAAAAAAAAAAACTTTAAGCAGACAACACTTGCAAAGTTTTAGCAATATTTTTCAATTTTTGTCTATAAAAAAGTTTATTTTGAATGATTTCAACATGAAAATACCCTCTTAAGTGATAGAACTACTCTTCTAGTTTCTAAAACACTTTCTAGTTTCATCCACATCTGTATTTCAACACATTTAGGTGGTTTTTTGAAAATTTGAACACCTTTTTAAACTCTGGTTAAAAGAGGAATTTCAATGTGTTTTAGAAACTAGAAGGGTAGCTTTGTCACTTAAAGGTATTTTCATGTTAAATATAGTTTAAAATAAACTTTTTGTCAGTTTGAAAATGAATAAGATCATAAAAAGTTCATTTTGAAAGATATTCAACATGAAAGATACAATCAAGTGATTGAGCTACCCTTCTAGTTTCTAAAACACTTTCTAGTTTCTCTTAATTTCGACTCTTCTGAAAAGGGAGGGAGTGGAGAGATAAAGAATAGATTTCTCATTATGTTATATAGTGGGAGGGTCATAATAATAATAATACGTTAATAACTGGAATAACCTCGAAATAACCTCATTAAAAGGAACAGCAAACTCTGAATGACTTGAATAATGAATAATATAGATTTTTCTTCTGAGAAAAAAAAAACTAGAAGGAGTTATTATGGGGCGCCATCAAGGTCCAAATTCAAGATTGAAAATTTAGAACTTTCAACTTGAACCCTCTAACCAGGGCGTGTTAAGGTGGAAACGGCACCTCGAGATATGATTACGCCTGTCTTTTAGGAGGAAACTGAGTGTTTTAGAAACTAGAAGGGTAGCTTATTCACTTAATAGTAATTTTATGTTTGATATCTTTCAAAATGAACTTTTTATCATCTGCTTAAAGTTTCTTTAATTTCAGACTGACATAAAAAGTTTATTTTGAAAGATAATAAACATGAAAATACTTTTAAATTATTCAGCTACCCTTCTAGTGTCTAAAACACTTCCTGTTTCTCCTAAAAGACAGGAGTAGTCATATCTTGAGGTCCCGTTTCCACCTTAAATTCAACTTTTAACCCCTCTGGTTAGAGAGTTCAAGTTGAAAGTTCTAAATTTCCAATCTTGGAACCTCTCCCTTCCTTTCTTTTCAGAAGAGTAATATAAAGAGAAACTAGAAAATGATTTAGAAACTAGAAGAGTAGGTATTTTTGTGTTTGATATCTTTCAAAATAAACTTTTTGTCGTCAGCTTAAAGTTTGTTCAATTTCAAACTGACATAAAAAGTTTATTTTGAAAGATATCAACATGAAATTACCTTTAAATGATTAAGCTACTCTTCTAGTTTCTAAAACACATTGAAATTTCTCTTAATATTGTTTTTAAAATGTGTTGAAACACTTGTTCCCTCCTCTTATATTGAGTCTTGTTTTTGATGTTTGTCGACAGGTGGCGATACATGTTAAGAGTGCCTTAGTAAAGCGCCAATTTCAAATTAAGGGAACAATAAAGCACATTACAAGCTTAGATTTTTCAACGGCATACGTAGTAAAAGTCGTTTCCGCAGTAGGGCGCTGTCGGAGGACAATTGTAGGAAATGGTCCTTTCATCAAATACTTGTCCTTCGTCTTCGTCGATGATGGGATTTCGGCACCTTTGGTCAGCCACCTGCTCAAAAAATATGGTGGACATTGGATTTCTTCTTAAATTCACTTAAGAGGTTACATCACAAAATTACTTCGAAAAATCGCCACAAAGAGCGCTAGCATCGTTTTTCTTTTGAGTCCATAGACTCGAATGTTAAAGAAAAAATGTTAGTTTTTAAAATACACACCAGTCGCGTCGGCAATATGTTTATTTTTCATATTTAAAGTTGTCCAATTTTGATGGTTCAAAGTGCAATGTGCACCTTAAATATATGCTGATCGAGTGATAGAATGACAAAAAATTGGAAAGTGCGGTTCAATTTTATAAAAAAATATTAAAAAATCGCGAATTTCTAACTCTTTATGTTAAACTCCATTGAGTACGTACTCGTAAGCAAAAAAAATCCATTAAAATGCTCGTAAAAATACCTAAAAATAATTTAAAAAAACCAGAAAAAAATCAGCACGTGCGTCAATGTGTTGGCTTCACTGTGGTTTAATTGTGGTATTTTAAAGTTATTTTTAGGTATTTTTATCAATGTTTTAATGGATGTTTTTTTGCTTACGAGCGCGTACTCAATGGAGTTTAACATAATAAGAGTTAGAAATTTACGATTTTTAAATAGTTTTAAAAAATAGAAAAACACTTACCAATTTCTTGTGATTCTATCACTCGATCAGCATATATTTTAGGTGCACTTTGAACCATCAAAATTGGACAATTTTAAATATAAAAAATAAACATATTGCCGCCGCGACTGCTGTGTATTTTAAAAATTAACGGTTTTTTCTTTAACATTGGGTCTATGGGGCCTCAATAGGAAAACGATGCTAGCGCTCTTTGTGGTGATTTTTCACAGTAATTTTGCGATGTGTATAGCCTTTTAGGACTCAGCAGCTGTAAACTAGAATGTGTTCCGTTTTTTGTGTGACGGCGGCGCTTACCACAATGCCTTCCTGGTCGCATCTTAGGAATATTGCAGCATGTACCACTTCCCGCTTTTTGTGGAATTTCCACCTCTTGTACCAAGGCGTTGGTATAATTTTGTAGGCTACAATGACCTTGAGTTCTGATACTTGAGTTTGAGAACGCCTACATACGGAGCTGACCTATTATTATAAATGAAAAGGCAGCCATGTTTAATAGAAAAATATAGTTAAGGGGTGGCTCTATGCTGTGTTTATAGTTTGCCTTTTTATCCCGCCTTAAATTGTGAAGGTCAGTTCTAAGAAAACCGTTACACTGGTAAAAAATGGGCGTTAGGTAGTGGCAATCATGCTGTCCCGGTCTGGTTCTGAAGAATTCGTTATACTGGTCCGCTGTTGGTTCCGAACAAGTATATTTAACGCATTCTGTTTGAAAAGAAGTTTCATTTGAAAACTGCAGAAAAGACCGACACAATAGGGTGCGTTCAGTTTCTAAGCACATTTGAAAGGGCAGCTTTGATCTGCTTTGCATCTGAATGCGAAATTTAAAAAAAACGCTTCGTAACGAGCCACTCGGTGCGCTCGTCAAGCACATCAAGGGATATTCATGATTTCTAGTCTCTAAATAGTCTCATTGATTGAAAACTCGTGCTTCTTTCCGCTCTTAAGTTGTCTGAATAGATTATTTTATTTTAGTCCAACAGATGGCGCCACTGCAATGTCTAGTATGTTTTTCTTCCCATTCAACCCAGCGGTCTTGAGAAAAATTTATATTTTGCAAGCGAACGTTTTTCAGAAGAAATATTACGAAAAAATTCAAAGTGTTTTTAGAAACTAGAATAGTTGGTGATAATGCTAAAAGTTTTTACAATGATGATATCTTTCAAAATAAACTTTTTATGACAGTTTGAAAAAAAAGGCCGAAAATAATTTTTCATGAAATTTCAATGAAAAAACTCCCCAAAAAACGGGTTATTTTTCAAACTTCACTATACAATTGTTTATTTTGTAAGATATTGTCATAAAAAATCTTTTACCATTCTAGTTTTGAAAACAATCTGAATTTTTTCGTAATGTTTGTATAAAAAAAAACGTTCGCTTGATGTTTTTGTGTCTAAATTTTATAAAAACAAAATAAATATCTATTCAGTTGTTTATTGCAGAGTTTCAGAAGAGCAACATTAAGGAGAAATTTGAAAGTTTGTTAGAAACTAGAATGGGTAACTGAATCACTTAGTAGTATTTCATATTTTTTTTGTAATTTCATTTATAAAAAGTTTATTTTGAAAGATATCAAACATGAAAAATTACTCTTTTAAGTGATTGAGCTTACAACCCTTCTAGTTTCTAAACCACTTTTCTAGTTTTTTTTTCTTCGTAATTTTGCTCTTCTGAAATCGGACGTTTGAAACTAAAATTGTTTTTAAGTCGAACTTAAAAGACTTACCTTCTTCCCAAAACCATTTAGGTGACTCAATTAAGTCTAACTTAAATGTTATAATAACAATTATAATCAATAATTTATATTTGAAATTGCACGATTTCATTTTACTTTTTACACTTTTTTCTAAGTTTGAATAAATAAAAATAAAATAAAAATTCAGCTTTTGAGGAAAACCTTTTTCAATTGTGATTACAATATTCACGATATTACAATTTATAAAATGGAACTCGTCACAGCATTGATGGTTTGCACCTGTTTTTGCAGACTTACATGTGAGTTAGCGGAAATTTATGGTTGTTTTTAAACTTAAAGCTTAAAATTAAATATATTACGTAAAATTTAAAATATTTCTATATTTGTGACGTAAGAGGAAATGATATAATTTGAAATATAAAAGTTTGAACGCGTTTCCAAGTCAAAATACTCTTAAATCTTTGAGCTGCCCTTCTAGTTTCTAAAAGAGGTTCAATTTCTTTTTAAAATTATTCTACAGTTTCAGAAGACGAAAACTGAAGAGAAATTGAAAGTGTGTTAGAAACTAGAAGGGTATCTGAATCATTTAATATTATTTTCGACGTTAATATATCTTTCAAAATGAACTTTTTATGTGAATTTTAAAATAGCCCAAATTATAAACACGCTATATTTTTTTTTAAAAAAATTGTCTTTAAAAAGTTTATTTTGAAAGATATCAACATGAAAATTCCTTTTATGTGATTAAGGTACTCTTCTAGTTTCTAAAACAATTTCATTTTCTTCTTTCTATACGTCTTACAAGAGGAACACTAAGAAGAAATTGAAATTGTTTTAGAAACTAGAAAAGGTAACTGAATCACTTAATAGTATTTTCATGTTGATATCTTTCAAAATGAACTTTTTATGATCTTTGTTCATTATCAAACTGACATAAAAAGTTTATTTTGAACGATGTCAAGCATGAAAATACCTTTAAATAATTGAGCTATACCCTTCTAGTTTCTAAAACACATTGAAATCTCTTTTAATTTTGCTTCTAAAAGACACAAATTTAAACTTTAAAGAGAGATATTACACTTTAAAACATATTACATTTTATATTATTGTCAGTTTTGTCATTTATTATGCCGTAATTTGACATAAATTTAAGCTTTTTCTCTTTTTTATGTCTTTATATTTATTATTAAAAGGTGAAAACAAGAAAAAAGGGTTCTTTTATTCTAGTTTTTTATATTTCCGTGCTCTGAATTTTTATTCCGGGATTCTTTTCTTTTGAGTAGGGGGTTCGAAATGGGGGGTTTTGGGGTTCGGGGTGAGGATAGTGTGTGTGGGGGGGAGGGTCTTTTGTATATATTTCTATTATAGTTTATTTTCAACACTTTCCATTATTCATTTCTTTTATTTTTCTGTAAATTTTTCTGTCTGGAAAAAAATTCCGTCTGAAAAACGAATCGGAATTGAGAGATGGGTTTTTATGCTTAGGGGGAGGGGGGGGTCTATTAAGAAATTGGCCCTTTTATATATAAGAATAGGGGGGTGGGGGTGGGTGAAGGAGGAGGAGGAGGAGGGAAAAGGGACCTTAAATTGGAATCTTGCAGTCAGTTCACGTTTTCACATTTTTACTCAAATTTAAGTAAAGAAAAAGGCGTATTGGAGGAGGCTATTTTCGGCTTTTAAACATCACTTCAAAGACACTTTTTATGGTTAGGCTGTATTTAACATTAAAGAAGAAATTGAAAGTGTTTTACAAACTAGAAGAGTAAATGCATCACTTAAGGCGGCTTTATAGATTTTCATTTTGCTTTTTCTCTCACTGGATGGCGCCACTGAAGACAGGCAATTAGAAATCGGGACGAACAGAAGTTGGCTCCGCCCTTTTTATGACGACTGGCAACTTCTAATTGGTTCGACGTTGAAAAGGGCGGAGCATGTGATGTCAGACTACTTAACCAGCCAATTAGAAGTTGCCGGTCGTCATAAAAAGGGCGGAGCCATCTTCTGTTTGTCCCGATTTCTAATTGCTTGTCGAAAAATACCCCTTCTAGTTTCTAAAACAGTTTTAATTTCTCTTTACTATCTTTTGACTGTTAATAAAAATCATCTTTAAAGTTGATTTTAAAAACGCGGAATAAAGAAAAGAAGAAAAAAAGTTCCGGAAATTTGATTTACTTTGAAGTTATTTTTGATTGGTTTTTAAAATTTTTTTTTCCTGAGAATCTAATTGGTTGTCGTCATAGCAACGTTGAATTTTCAGTCAAATAAGATTTCGCTCTTATTGTCGGTAGCATCTTAAAAGATGTTTCATATTGAGCGCTTTTTTTCTTTCCGCTCTCTCTCTCTCTTATATTTAATATTAATATTCAACATGTGGCTCATTTTGAGCGCCCTTAGAAATCAGTAAAAGGACACTTTTCGTTTATTCTTTCCTGGGTCCCCTAATCCTATAAAAAAGAAATGCCTTTACTGAAAATTTGTTGCCTCATTTTTGAAGGCAGAAATTCCTCCTCCGCCTCCTAAACCAATTATTATTGTTTTTCTAGTCTTTTTTTTGTGTTTGTGGTTTTATATATTAAATAATTCATCAGTTTGAGTAATTACGAGGTTGTATTTATTAGACTAGAATAATATAAAAAAAAGCCTCCGCCTTCTTCTGTTGCATTCTGGGAACGAATTGTGAATTTTCGATTTTATCCACGTTTTTTTTTTTCTTTCTTTCCCGTTTTTGGCTTTACTTTTGGTGTCGGTTTCCTACAAATGCCGATTTTCCGAACCGGCTTTTGGCTTAGTTTTTAAAGTTGCAATTTAGAAGAGGAAAAAAAAGTGTCCGCACGTATGACGTCACCGTGCCCAGTTTGCTCAGAACGAGTGAATTCGTGAAAAGTTGTGGATCCTCGGTGGAGTTTTCTCTGTTTCTCTTTCTCCCTCTCTCTGGAGACTCCGATGGGCAATTGCCCAACTCTTACATCATCTCCACGGCTTTTCTATTCAGCTGTTCGAATTGTGGCTGTGCACGGAAAACCGGTGAACGCCCTTCAAGTGCTGAACGGAGAACCACCGGTGGTCGACACTAGTGTCGTTTGTGACACTGAGAACGGTGTTGGTGTTTCTGTGGTCGCCGTACGAGCTTCCGAAGGTTAGGTTTGTTTCCTTTTATGGAATGCGGTGGACCTTTTTTTGCTCCGGAGTATTTATTTCTTTACCCGGTTTTTGAAGGGTCATTCGAGGCACATTGGCCTCAAATGAGGCTGCTTCGAGGTGTAGAATCTTTTGATGCCGGTAACACGAACTGAGCATGCGCAATTAATATATTTATGTTGCCACTTCCGGATTTCATACCTTAGTTTCATACTGCGCATGCTCGGATTGCGCTACTGCCCTTTGGTTGAAGTTTTGGCCTTTCTAAGTTTACTGTGAGAAGTTTTTGATTTATGTACTATGATCTGAGCATGCGCAGTTAATATATTTATGTCGTCACTTCCGGATTTCATACCTTAGTTTCAAACTGCGCATGCTTGGCTTGTGTTACTGGTCTGAGGGTGCAATTGAGGACTTCGTAAGCGCAGGATAGAATTTTTTGATGCTGGTACCACGATCGGAGCATGCGCAGTTAGGAGATTTATGTTGTAACGTTCTAGTTACAGTCTGTGCATGGTCGCATTGTGTTACGCAATTGAGGCCTTTGTAAGCTCACTTTAGAATTTTTTTTGATGCCAGTACCACAGTGTAAGCATGCGCAGTTCTAAATTTGTCATGATTTTGTAGTTTCAAACTGCGCATGCGCAGATAGTGTTGTTGCCCTGAAATTAGGGTCGTGTAAATAAGGACTTCCTGTTAAAAAAAAATTCGAGGAAAAAAAAAACTGTTAAAAAATTCTGCTCTCTTGCGTTATTTGAGTGATTTTAGTTGAGAAAATGAACACCAGGGGTTTCAGTTCATCTGATTATTCTGGGATTTTACTGAGAATTAAAGGCGGTCAGAAAAATCTATTCACCCTGCAACAGTTCAGTTTAATCATGCTGAATTGTTGAATGGGCGACTAGTTGGAGTCATTTGTAGATAACATCAAGTAATAAATTGAACCGGAAGTTATTGATTTTTTGAGAAAGAGACACAAAGTCCACTTTTTTTATAGTAAATGGGTTTAATTCGTGTCGAGGTTGATTTATTGAAAGAGGCTTTCAGTTACTTTATTGGTTTTTTCTGTCTGCTTTTAAAATGTTATTGGTGGCAACAACAACATTTATTAGTTTTAAATTAAGTTTGTTGATTTGTATTACTGTTTGAGACACCTAGTGGCACTTTTTAGAATTTGATAGAAGTGTCACTTTGCTAGAGAGCCACCTAGTGGTGGAAATTAAAATGAGGAAACCACCACATTCTGACTTACAAAAATACTACTTAGAACTTCATAAAAATGCAAATTCGGCTGGCCCATAATGTTCTCACTAGCGACACCTGGTAGTACTTCTTTGAATTTTATAGAATGGCCACGATGTTCTCGCTAGAGAGCCACCCAGTGTTGTAAGTTAAAATGAGGAAATCCCCACATTCTCACTACTTAGTACTTCATTGAAATGCAAATTTGGTTGACCCATGTTCTCACTAGCGACACCTGGTGGTACTTCTTTGAATTTTATAGAAGGACCTCTTGATGATCTATAATATTAATAGAGGGCCACCTAATTGGTATCTTTTTGAACAAGATGGAAGTTAAAATGCGTAAGGTCTTCACGTTTTCATTAGAAACACCTAGTGGTGATTCTTAGAACTTTATAGAAGTTTCAGTTTGGTTAAGGCATGATGTTCTCACCAGAGACACCTAGTGGTGCTACTTGGTTGGCAATTGGACTCTATTTGGTGAAAAGTTTTTTATTTGCTTATCAAGTAACTATAGAATACTAGAAGGGTCACTCCTCAGAGGCCAATAAAATACAAATATGGCTGACTTACAGGTTATGAACTCGAGGTTTTTATGATCGTGATTACTTTTTTTTCTTTCATTATTTGTGATGGAGTTTTTTTATGGTGGGGGGGGGGGGGCTCGATTGAGGGTAGGAGGGGGGGGTGTCGAGGAGGTCTACTTCACTGATTAATGGACCTCTTGTTTTTATGTTTATTGCTATTTAATATCCTTTCGGTGTTCTCCTTTTTTTGTTATTATTTCCTCTTATATTGAGTCTTGTGTTTTCGATGTTTGTCGACAGGTGGCGATACATGTTAAGAGTGCCTTAGTAAAGGGTCAATTTCAAATTAAGGGAACAATAAAGCATATTACAAGCACAGGAAGTTAGAAATCGGTCAGAACTTCAGTTGGCTCCGCCCTTGTTATGACGACTGGTAACTTCTAATTGGCTAGTTATGGAGTCTGACGTTGAAAAGGGCGGTGCACGTGACGTCCGACTTCATAACCAGCCAAGGTCGGAGCCAACTGAAATTCTGACCGATTTCTAACTGCCTGTCATTACAAGCTTAGATTTGTTAATGGCATACTTAGTAAAAGTCTTTTCCGCAGTAGGGCGCTGTCGGAGGACAATAGTTCGTTTTATGACAGTTTCAAAACGCCGATTTTTTTTTTTTTTTTTTTTTTTTTTTTTTTTTTTTTTTTGCTGTTTTCCGCGTTTTGAAACTGGTATTAAAAAAATTATTTCCGAACAGATTCGTCACAAAAAAGACTTCAATCGATTAATTTATTTATCAAGTTTCGAAAAGACAATGAATTTTGTTCTTAAGAGAAGGCTCCATAGAAAAATACTTGTATAAATGCACGATAGATGGCGCTTGCTACCTCTATAGGTGGCCAACTAACAGACAATTAGAAATCGGGACGAACTTCAGTTGGCTCCGCCCCTTTTATGACGACCGGCAACTTCTAATTGGTTTGTTGTGTTGTTCGACGTTGAAAAGGGCGGAGCATGTGACGTCAGACTACATAACCAACCAATTAGAAGTTGCAGGTCGTCATAAAAAGGGCGGAGCCAACTGAAGTTCGTCCCGATTTCTAATTACCTGTGGCCAACTACACTCGTCGCCAATTAGTTGAAATCGAATGCACCCTTTTAGCCTCTAAAAGTGCGTCCAAAACAACCTTAATTATCAGCACGTGGACAAACTTATATCCAGAACACAATGTAAGTGAAGAGAGAGAGCACGTGTAGAAGAAATAACGATGACGCAATTAAAAGTTTGCCACGTGCAAAAAAAAAGGAAGTCAGTTAGTACATTTGTATGGGAGGAGGGATAGTGGCGCCATCTACCGCTACACGCACAAAATAAATGATCTACTTGCATTCTTAATGCATAAAACAACTTGAAAATATAGTTCAAAATAAACAATAAATGTGAATAAACATGAGAAATAAGTTTAATAGGAAAATCTTTTAAAGTCAATTTTAACAAAAACAAACAAGATATTTCTTATTTTTCATAACAAGTAATTAAAATATGAATTTTTTTAAAAGAAATAATTAAAAAAAATAAACCAAAACGAATTTGGTTTAAATCGTTGAAGTTTGAAAAATATCGGAACTTCTTCGGATAGTCGGGGTTTGTGAGAGTGAAGTGTAAACTTTTATCCCTTGTAACCTCCACGACGATATCCGCCACCACCACCACCTCTTCGGTATCCACCACCGCCACCGTATCCACGTCCACCTCCTCTTCCGTAACCGGGTTCAGCATCGGCTGATCCGTAAGCGACGGCGACCACCATCAGAAGAACAGCGAACAACTGAAAAGGAAAAAAAAACACGGGAAAAGGTTTATTGAGGACAGTTTCTTGGGAGGAATCGAGGATTCGGTTCCATTTTGGCGTTCCGAAAGGCATTCGCAACACGTTCTCATGTTTGTCAGTTCGGGTCGCTTGCTCGAAGTCGAAATGGTTAGCTCGGAATTAGCGGCGGCTTTGAGATTCGCAAGAAACTCTGGAGCTCTGTATCACGCTCAGGAGCTCAGCGTGCCAGCACTCTCGAAGAAACTTCGAGAGCTCTCTCAGCGTGCCAGCACTCTCGGAAGAAACTTCGAGAGCTCTCTCAGCGTGCCAGCACTCTCGGAAGAAACTTCGAGAGCTCTCTCTCAGCGTGCCAGCACTCTCGGAAGAAACTTCGAGAGCTCTCTCTCAGCGTGCCAGCACTCTCGGAAGAAACTTCGAGAGCTCTCTCTCTGCTGGCCTGCACTCTCGGAAGAAACTTCGAGAGCTCTCCCTATCTCTGCTGGCCTGCACTCTCGGAAGAAACTTCGAGAGCTCTTTGCGTGCCAGAACTTTCGAAGAAACTTCGAGAGCTCTTTGCGTGCCAGAACTTTCGAAGAAACTTCGAGAGCTCTTTGCGTGCCAGAACTTTCGAAGAAACTTCGAGAGCTCTCTCTCTCTGCTGGCCTGCACTCTCGGAAGAAACTTCAAGAGCTCAGCGTGCCAGCACTCTCGGAAGAAACTTCGAGAGCTCTCTCTCTCTGCTGGCCTGCACTCTCGGAAGAAACTTCAAGAGCTCAGCGTGCCAGCACTCTCGGAAGAAACTTCGAGAGCTTTCTCTGCGTGCCAGCACTCTCGAAGAAACACTCGAGATTGAAAAGAATTATAGAGAGCTTTGTGCTATTCTTGTGAAGGATGAGAAAGAAAACATAGTTTTTTTGAGTTGGAACATAGGTGGCGCTGTGTGTTTTCAAGATTTAAAAGAAATGACTGAATACTTACAAAGGCTAATGAAAAGTATTTCATCTTGATGAATAAGAAGTGTGAGTTTTAAAAATTTGATTGTTGTTGGATGATCTGCAGAAAATTCGTTTGATTTTGATGTTGATTTTGGTGGTCCTTTTATATAGAAAAGTTCTGAGGTGAAAATTTTTTTTTTTTGTGATTTTTTTGGTGGCGCCGCCTAGCGGATGTCAGGAGTAAGTTAGCTGTGAGTCACTATTTGCATGATTTTCCTGGCATACATTTAAATTGAAGGTTGTCTCTCGACCGTAATTTCATTTTTTTTTTGTTTAATAAATGGTTGATTTATGAGAATCATTACAATAATAAAAAAAAAAGTTCAAAATGAAAGATTTTTTGTTGTTGTTGTGGTTCTTTTATCATTGACTTTTCACTTCTTTAGGTTTTTCTTTTTCTCTGATGTGAATCGAGAACACAAACCCCAATTTTATTTAAAAAAAAATAAGGGGAGAGAGAATCTTCTTAAATTAAGAAGGGAGAGAGGTGTTTCTTAGGGTGAGATAACCTAGTTCGTGACGTCACTTAACCCGAAATTTAAATTTTATTTCAACTAGGTTAAGTTCCTTTCTCTTTTCTTCAATTGTTTAAAGTTTGATTGATTGGTAAAAATGAACGTGTCATTTGAAGGAAATGGCGAACTGAAATTGAAATGTAAATTATTACAAAATTCACAATTATTTAAGAGGGCTTTCCATAGAGAAATGCACGGTAGATGGCGTCATGCAACCTGCATAGGGGTGGCCAAACTCCACACGTGCCAATTAAGTTGAAATCGAATGCACCCTTTTAGCCTCTAAAAGCGCGTCCAAAACAACCTTAATTATCAGAGCACGTGGACAAACTTACACCCAGAACACAACATAAGTGAAGAGAGAGAGAGCACGTGTAGAGAAATAGCGATGACGCAATTACAAGTTTACCACGTGACAAAAAAAAGGAAGTCATTACATTTCTATGGGAGGAGGGGCTAGTGGCGCCATCTAACGCTACACGCACAAAATAAATGATATAATTGTTTTAAGTTTAAAGGAGGTGTTGTAATACCTTGTACCACACATGAGTTAAATGAATTGAAATTAAATGTATTTAGGTGAATTATACGGAATCCAGTTAAGGACACATGAACACCAGATTAAAAATTGACTATTATTAATATTTTAAAATTGAAATACTAAATCAATATTTTAATGTCAATAGCTTATATATTTTATATTTAAGTCAATTAACTCAATATTTTGAGATTAATTAACTGAATAAATTGAATTCGACGACATATTGTTTGTTTGTCCTTCACAGGGCTCTGTAGAACACATTTAATATTTAAAAATGCATTTAACTGTGTATATGTTTAAAAGGTATTATACCTAGTACACACACACAGCTGATAATTTAAATGCATTTAAATAATTAACGTGTTCTACAGAGCCCTGTGAAGGACAAACAAACAATATGTCGTCGAATTCAATTTATTCAGTTAATTAATCTCAAAATATTGAGTTAATTGACTTAAATATAAACTATTGACATTAAAATATTGATTTAGTATTTCAATTTTAAAATCTTAATAATAAAGTCAATTTTTATTTGGTTTTCATGTCCTTAACTGGATTCCGTATAATTCACCTAAACACATTTAATTTCAATTCATTTAACTCATGTGTGATTACTAGGTATAAGGGGCTCCAATGGCCCCCTCTCCCAATTCTATTTCGACATTTCTTCAAAATAGCGAATAATAAAAAAAAGTTAAGTGGTTAAAAATGAAGCAATGTTATTTTTTGAGATTTCATTTTTTTGAAAGGAGGGTTAAGGTTGAATTTCTATTGAAAAATAAAACCCTTTGGGGGTCATTTTTTTGTATTGTGTTATGTGGTTTTTTTGTCAATTAGTAAAATCAAACAAAAAACTAGAATAAGAAGAAAAAACAAATGATAAATTATTTAAAATAGCAAAGTCATTTTACAATTTGTACAATTCACTTTTCTCGAAATGTAGGACGACAGTTGTTTGTTTTTACATTTTTAAAGTTCACGGTTAGCAACTTTCATTATTTAAGATCGCTTTTTTTTTTTAAATCTTTATCTTTTCCTTTTTAATTATTTTATATTGTTAGCGATTTTTTTTTAAAATGACTTCAGGTAAAGTTTTTTTAAAATATTGAAAATTTAAAAAAAAAGGAAAAATGGCGGGCGGTGTTTTAGGTTTTCTTTTGTTTCTCACCTTCAATTCTAATTAAAAATTATGAGTCATTTTATGTTTTGTTTTATTATATTTTTCAAGAAAATATTATATTAAATACATACAGGTAGATCAACTGTGAGTTAGAACTAGGGCTGCTGGGAAATTCGGGAACAAAAATATAAGACAAATTCGTACAGAGCCCTGTTGAGGACATGAAATATTTTTTTTTTTATTAAATCTCGTTTGAATGACTTAAGAGGGGATCCATAGAAACAATACTTGTGTGAATGCAAGGTAGATGGCGCCTGAAACCGCACGCATGTAAAGACAGGAACACGCAGACCCCTTTTATGAGGACTGGCAACTTCTAATTGGTTTGTTATGTGGTCTGACGTCACATGCTCCGCTCTTTTTAATTTCTAATTGGTTGATATTTGGTCTGACGCTCATAAAAGGGCGGAGCAAACGACTGCGACAGGCATTTAGAAATCGGGACAAACATAAGTTGGCTCCGCTTCTTTTTATGACGACCGGCAACTTCTAATTGGTTTGTTGTGTGATTCGACGTTGAAAAGGGCGGAGCATGTGACGTCAGACTACATAACCAACCAATTAGAAGTTGCCGGTCGTCATAACAAGGGCGGAGCCAACTGAAGTTCTTCTCGATCTCTAACTGCCTGTATGTCTCCGTATCCTAGGCTATACATGCCTGTTGTAAATGCAAGGTAGGCATAGGTGGCAAACTCCACACGTGCCAAATAAGTTGAAATCGAATGCACCCTTTTAGCCTCTAAAAGTGCGTCCAAAACAACCTTAATTATCGGAGCACGTGGACAAACTTATACCCAGAACAACATATAAGTGAAGAGAGAGAGAGATAGAGAGAGAGCACGTGTAGAAATAACGATGACGCTATTAAAAGTTTGCCACGTGCAAATAAAAAGGAAGTCAGTTAGTAGATTTCTAATGGGAGGAGGGCTAGTGGCGCCATCTAATGCTACACGCACAAAATAAATGATCTACTTGGCATTCTTAAGTCGTTCATACGAGATGATAAAAAGTATTTCATGTCCTCAACAGAGCTCCGTAGATTCAAAATATGCAAAAAGAATAAATAAAATCGGAATTTTCAAACGTATTTTCTTAAATATAAGCAATAATTAAAATGAATAATAATTAGTTCTTCAAGGTGTTCTTGAAGGAAACTTGATTAGCCTCAAATACAGGGTCCTTTATTTTATTTTATTGTTTTATAGCCTTTTTTTGGTGGGGGGAGGCCTGATGTAATGAAAAATTTCACAATTTAAAAAAAATTAATTTTAAATGAAAAAATGAAAAAACAAATGTAAAAATCGCGTGAAGAGGGCGCTGATAAAGCGCCAAACTGAACAAACGCTAATTTGAAGTAACGCCAAACTGCATAAACGCCAAATATTTGGCAGTTAGTTATTCAGTTTTACATTAGATCAATTTGGCGCTTATTCAGTTTGATGTTTGGTCAATTTGGCGCTTTTTCAGTTTGACGTTTGGTCAATTTGGCGCTTATTCAGTTTGGTTAATCAATCTCCCCGTGTGAAGTGGCTCTAAAAAAGCTCACTTAAGGCTGGTTTTTTTTTCTTCCCACTAAGATGAAGTTGAGCTACCTCTATTGAAGGTAAAAAAATTAGGTTTTAAACTCCGCCTTTTTTACGTGTTTTCTTTGTGTTACCTTTTTTTCTTTCTTAATTTGAACTTAATTTAAATTAATTATAACTGGTAACTAAAAAAAAATAAATCGTGTTTGATTTCGAAATTAATTTTTATAAAAGGCGGTTGTTATATTCAAAAGGAAATTTGAGAAGTTTCTTAGAAAGTAGAATAGTAAAAAGTGAATATGCATACTTATATATTATATTTAAACTAGTGGGGTAACCCGTCATAAATGACGGGATTGAAATTCACAGGCAATTATGCCCAGCATTAGAATTTCTTTTCCTCCGCCCTTTTATGACGTCAGACCAAGTAACAAACCAATTAGAAATTGATGACATTCATAAAAGGGCTGAGCAAAAGAAATTCTAATGCTGGGCACAATTGCCTGTGATAAACTGTAGTTTAATTTTGCTACTATTATCCCCGCCCCTTTTTATATTTGAAAGAGAAAATGAGTTTTTCATTTTTTCTGGTGTGCGCATGCGCGTCGTTTGTTGCTTTTTTTACTCTTTTCATTTCAATTTCAGTCATTCCCTCCCACTTTTTCTCTCCCCCCTCTACACTTTCCAACCTTATATACATATACATATAATATAATAATAATTATAATTAAGCATAATTAAATTAATTTAAAAATTTAAAAAATTAAAAAATAAAAAATTTAAAAATTAAAAAAATTAAAAAATAAAAAATGTTTCATAATTCACGTTTGTATATTGAAATTTAGACGTTTTCGGAGCAACTTTTAATTGAAAAACAAAAATCTTTAATTAATTTTGATTTTTGATCGTTTATTTTGAATGATATCATTAGACAAAAGACGTAAGTTTAAGAAGAAACTGACAGTTTGTTAGATACTAGAATAGAAAAAGTTTACTTTTAAAAATAATCGACTTAAAAGTTTGTAAACTTGACGATTTTTCACTTCAAATTGATGAAAAAAGCGTAAAATGGTTTCATTTTTCAAACACAAGAATAATTTAGATAAAATAGAAAGTGTTTTAGAAACTAGAAGGGTAACTCAATCACTTGTGGCTATTTTCATGTTGATTATCGCTCAAAATAAACTTTTTATGGACACAAATTTAAAAAAATATCATCTGTTTAAAGTTTGATCATTTTCAAACTGAAATATAAAAAGTTTATTTTGAAACATATTAACATGAAAATAATATAATGTCATTGAGCGCTGCTACCCCTTCTAGTTTCTAAAAAACACTTTCTAGTTTCTCTTCATTTTGCACCTGAAAGATAAAAAGAAAATCAAAGAGTTCGATTAGGCCCCCGTTTACACTTAAATATCATTCTTAAAATATAGTTTAATTTGAAAAACTTAGTGAAATTTATTTTTTTCTAAAATGCCTAGACTTTTTTTTAAAAAAAAATCTCACGTTTTGAACGAGTTTTAATTAATATTTTGGTGGTTGTTCTAGTTTTCTTTCATTTTTTTTGTTGTCTGTATTGAGATCATTGTGTCATAAAGATATGCAAATTAACTAAAACGAGTTAAGTCGTGTCTTAATTAAACACGCGATTTCATACAAAACTGGATTTCACAATTTACAAAAAAAAAATACTAGAAAGAGCGTCAAACCTCAAAGAAACACACCTTAGCTCAATTCAGGGCTTAACTTTTGAATCGCGGACATTTTCACACGGGAAATGAAGATATTCTTGTCTTGCCGGACTTCACTGGGAATGTATTATTGTTTCTTGAATTTGGGCCTAAGAAATATTGAGAAAGAGGAGCTTAGGGGTGCGGAAAAACAGCTTTTTTAATAAGGGGGGTGTCAAAGACCCTGTTTCACAGGTGGCACGTCGGCCTCATCCAGTCAGGCTCATAAAAGGGACTCAAAAAGGAGCCAAAATTGGGGAATTTGCATTTAGCAACCCCTGAAAGGTAGCAATCACTGATTGACTTTCAGTAAAATTGTTTAGAAGGGGGAGGGGCATATTTTACTTTACACTGAAAACGTTTATTTTGAAACATATTTCAATGATGAAATGACTTTTTACGTGATTAATTGACTCTTCTAGTTTCTAATAAACTTTGAAATTAGCTATCTAAAGATTGCGCACAGTTAACTGCGCAATGCGCACGCGCAGTTCTGCTCAGCGCTAAGATTTTGTTTGCCCCGCCCCCTTTTATGAGTGTCAGACCAAAAAGCAACCAATTAGAAATTGCCGTTCCTCATAAAAGGGGCGGGGCATGTGTGACATCAGACCAAGTAATAAACCAATTAGAAATTGATGGCGCTCAAAAAAGGGCGGAGCAAATGAAATCTTAGTGCTGGGCAGAACTGCCTGTGCGCATTGCGCATGCTCAGGTTGTGAGGCGAGCCTCACAGTGCAAATAGTTGCCTAATAAATATATTGATTTTATTCATTCAAAATATTAATGTTGACAACATGATAACCCAGGCAGTTAGAAATCGGGGAGAACTTCAGTTGGCTCCGCCCTTTTTTATGACGACTGGCAACTTCTAATTGGCTGGTTATGAAGTCTGACGTCACATGCTCCGCCCTTTTCAACGTCAGACTACATAACCAGCCAATTAGAAGTTGCCTGTCGTCATAAAAAAAGGGCGGAGCCAACTGAAGTTCTCTCCTATTTCTAACTGCCTGTCATGATAACATGTTTTGGTTGTCCCTGACAGATATTCAAATGGTCTGTTAAAAACTAGAAGAAACAATGAAAAAGATTGAATGTATTTTCGTGATTAATATCTTTCAAAATAAACGTTTTGTGACATTTTGAAACTTTTAAATAAACTTCAAAGTTTTGTCACCAAATGAAAAAAAACAAGGAATTCAAGAAGTAGGCCATTTTGAAGCGGCCATAAAACGTTTATTTTGAAAGATATCATAAAGAAAAGAATGAATTCTTGATGTTATCTTTTAAAATAAACGTTTTATATGACATTATAAGATTTCATATTTTGATATTTAATCATTAAGAAGTGGGGGGGGGGGGGAAATCAAAGAATTAAAAGAGCAGTAAGTCATTTTCAAAACGTGATAAAAAGTTTATTTTGAACGATATTATCGTTGAAATTACATTCATAGCTTTTTTTTTTAACTCTTCTACTTTCTAACAAGCTTAATGATTTCAATTGTGAGTAAGTAATATTGAAACAAATTGTTTTTTTACTGAGTTTTGTTTTGTGTGCGTCTGGTGGCGCCACTGTACAGTGAATTTCAAAGATTCCTTCTTGAAGTTGGCCCTTTATACAAATTGTGCTTCAACTTTTTAAGCCTGAGTACGATTGAACCATTGAACGATCGAACCATTAATCCTGTTTAGAAGGTTCAAGTGCCAAGTTTCTTGAAGTTAGCCCGGCTTGTTGTCGAGCCATATTAGTACACCCTTTTTTCTGGTTTTCAAAAGTGTTATAACGTCTATTCTCTATTTCTTTAAGGAAATGGAACGAAATTCCATTTTAGGAACAAAGTTTAGAGAAACTAAAGTGTTTTATAAACTAGAAGGGAGGCAGCTCAAGAGTATTTTCATCTTTCAAAATAAACTTTTTATTGACAAAAATTTTAAAAAGTTAGTTTGCTAAAAGTTGTATCATTTTTAAACTGATATAAAAAGCTTATTTTGAAATTATAAACATGAAAATACCTTTAAGTGATGTAGCTACCCTTCTAGTTTTTACAACACTTTCAAGTTTTTCTTACAGAGTTCGGAAAATCAGCTGTTCGTGCAGCATCTTAATTGATGGGCGTAGTGTGCCGCCATGTTGGTACACTTTTTAGGGTGCAGTCATATTAGTACACCCATTTCAGTGTGCAGCCATATTGGTACATCTCTTTTTTTTTGTCGGGCATCAATAAAAATGACGTTCATTATCTCTTTCCATTTTTATAAATGATGGATTTCGTGTTTATTTCGCTAGATGATGCTTTTTAGTTTGCCGTCATTTGTTGTTTGATGATCATCTCTGATCATCTTTTCGGAAATTCGGAGCAAAATTCTGAATCTTCATGTTTTTCATTTTCATCATCTTTTTTTTATGACAATCTTCAGCGTGCATCCATATTAGTACACCCTTTTCAACGTGCAGCCATATTTGTACACACTTTTCAGTGTTCGGCCATATTAGTACACCCATTACTTTGTTAGGTATCAATAAAAACAATCTTCATTCTCATCATCTTCCATTTTTAGATGATAGATTTCGTGTTAATTCCGCTAGATGACGCTTTTTGGCATCATTTTTGTTTCATCTTTATAATCGGTTCTTTCTTCCATGTTGTTTGATGATCATCTCTTGTAGTTGTCCGGAAATTTGAAGCATTTTTTTTTTTTATCTGAATCTTCTTCTTCATTTTCATCTTCTTTTTCCGACCTTATTTTTTTCTGTGTATATTTATTATAATATTTAAAAAAAAGGAATATAATTGTATTAAGGGCGCCCCTTCTTTATGAAAAGTAATGTATTTGTTCATTAAGCTATAGTATTAGGCTTCAAATAGGACGGAAGTAGGAAAAAAAGAATGCAAAATGAAGGTAAGAGATGCCTGCCGCCTGAAAATTCAGGGGTTTTTTTTCCTGCATGGATATCAATCTCTAGGTACAGGGGGTGGGTGGGTGGGTGAGGGAATGATTTAGGTGATTGTTGTTTCAGGGAATGTTTCTCATTTTTTGGTTTAAGAAATTTCTGCATTTTTTTCAGGAAATTTTCTGCAATTTTCAGCCTTTTTTTTGAAAAAAAAAATTCATAAAAATAAAAAGAGGATAAAAGCAATTTTCTAAAATGAAATATCTTTAAAAGATGAATTAATTATGATGATGTCAAGTAGATATTTATTTAGCCTTTTTTGTTGCTAGAATGCTACGTTTATAGTCGTGCATTTTTGAATTTCTGCCATCCTCTTAATTATTTGTAGAAGAAATCAGAATATAAATCAGTAAATCAACCAGAAAAATACATTTTTCGTGCAACGAAAATGGTTAGAGGCTACAGTTTTAGTTTGAAGATGAATAATATTTGACCTTTAGCCTCAGAATTTAGCATGGAATGCATTTTTTTATTTAAAGAACATGGTTAGAGGCTAAAATTCGGAGGTTTAAAAACTAAGACTATTCTTGCTTAGACTAGAAAAAAATAGTTTATCATTTAAAGAACCTGGTTAGAGGCTAGATTTCGAGTCTAAGTAGCATTACTTTTAAATGCTAGTTTGAAATTTAGTCTCAGAATTTTAGCATCAGATGCATTTTTTATTTAAAGAACCTGGTTAGAGGCTAAAATTCGGTGACGTAAAAACTAAGACTATTCTTGCTTAGAATAAAAAAAAGTAGTTTATCATTTAAAGAACTTGGTTAGAGGCTAGATTTCGAGTCTAAGTAGTATTCGTTTTAATTACTAGTTTGAAATTTAGTCTCAGAATTTTAGCTTCAATTAAAGCACCTAATTAGAGGCTAAAAGTCAAACTAGTTTTTAAAATTGTTCTTGATGTGACTATAAAAAAAAATGTTTTTCGGTAAATAACCTGGTTAAAGGTTAGAATTTTACTTTGAGAATATTTGTTTGACCTTCGTTTTCTGAATTTTGGCCTCAAAATTGCGTTTTTCAGTCAAAGAACCAGGTTAGAGGCTAAAATTCAGATACCAAAGGTCAATATATAGTATCTTAAAACTATTCTTGTTCAGACTAGAACTCTAGCCTCTAGCCAGGTTCTTCGCGTGAAAAACAGATTTTTCTAGTCTTGAGCAAGAACAGTTTTAAATACTAGATTGATCTTTAGCCTCGAAATTTTAGTCTCTAACCAGTTTCTTTGAATGAAAATCGCATTTTTTGTTTGCCTTATAAATCAGTATATGGTCCCTGCACTTGTAACAGGAAACTTGTGACGTCAGAAGAGGGGTTGATCAAAAAGTTTAGCTTGTATGATTTTACGACAGGCAGTTAGAAATAGGTCAAAACTTCAGTTGGCTCCGCCCTTGTTATGACGACCGGCAACTTCTAATTGGCTGGTTATGAAGTCTGACGTCACATGCTCCGCCCCTTTTCAACGTCAGACTACCTAACCAGCCAATTAGGAAGTTGCCAGTCGTCATAACAAGGGCGGAGCCAACTGAAGTTTTCACCTACTTTACATGTCAGCCTATTTTTATCAGATAAAATCATACAAGCTAAACTTTTTGATCAACCCCCTTCTGACGTCATAAGCTTTTTTTTTTTTAAAGTTACATTGAGGCGACTGTAGATTTTGTCGTCATAAAATGCCGACCTATAAACACAGCACATGAGTTGCAAAGCAGGTTTATAAACTCAACGATTCAGCCATCAATCGGTTGGATGACCTGAGTTAAAAAAACGTTTACTGATTGTTTCTTATTTTGGTTTATAATTTGATGTTTTTGTCGGCCATTTTGGAAAAATAGATTTGTAATTTTAAGAATGAACAACAAAAAAACATCTCGATCGATAAAAAAGATTGAATTTCAGAGTGGTTTTAAGGGTGTTTTTATATTTCTAGGTTGAGATAATAAGATTTTTATATAATTCCGGGTTCATTTCCGCAATATTTTACTTTTATTTTAAAATCGACGCCATCTTGGATTTTTAAATTGAAGCCAAATTTAAAATTGGTTTTGCGTTTTAGTTTGTTAATAGGGTTGAAATATTTTGGTTTCTTTATGAAACATTTCAGGTTGAATTTCCGCGGTATTTTACGGTGTTTTTTTTTAAATCGACGCCATTTTGATTTTTAAAATGAAGCCAATATCTAAATTGGTTTTTAGAATAAAAATTGTTATTGAGTTTTAGTTTGTTTGTAAATATATTTAAATATTTTGGTTTCCTTATGGATACCTTTCCTGTTTCATTTCCGGAATATTTCAGTTAATTTTAGGTTGACGCCATCTTGGTTTTTTTAAAAATTGAATTGAATATCTAAATTGTTTTTAAGATGAAAATTGGTTTTGCATTTTAAGGTAATATTAAATGGGCTTTTGGTTTCTTTATGATACGTTTCTGGTTGCATTTCCGGAATATTATACGGTTTTTTTTAAAAAAAAAAAGTCGTCGCCATCTTGTTTTTTTAAAAATTGAATATCTAAATTGATTTTAAAATGAAAATTGGTTTTGCATTTTAAGGTAATATTAAATGGGTTTTTGGTTTCTTTATGATACGTTTCTGGTTGCATTTCCGGAATATTATACGGTTTTTTTTAAAAAAAAAAAGTCGTCGCCATCTTGTTTTTTTAAAAATTGAATATCTAAATTGATTTTAAAATGAAAATTGGTTTTGCATTTTAAGGTAATATTAAATGGGTTTTTGGTTTCTTTATGATACGTTTCTGGTTGCATTTCCGGAATATTTTAGTTTATTTTAGGTTGACGCCATCTTAGTTTTTTAAATTGAAGCAAATATCTAAATTGGTTTTTGAATAAAAATTGCTATTGAGTTTTAGTTTGTTTGTAAATATATTTAATATATTTAAATATTTTGGTTTCCTTATGGGATATCTTTACTGTTTCATTTCCGGAATATTTCAGTTAATTTTAGATTGACGCCATCTTGGTTTTTTTAAAAATTGAATTGAATATCTAAATTGTTTTTAAGATGAAAATTGGTTTTGCATTTTAAGGTAATATTAAATGGGCTTTTGGTTTCTTTATGATACGTTTCTGGTTGCATTTCCGGAATATTAAACGGTTTTTTTAAAAAAAAAAAAAAAGTCGACGCCATCTTGTTTTTTTTAAATTAGACGCCAATATCTAAATTGGTTTTTGTAATGAAAATTAATATTGTGTTTTAGTTTGTAAAGATATCTAAATATTTTGGTTGCGTTATGATGAATTTGTTTGTTCTTAAGGGGATGAGGAGGAGGGTACGTCATTGAGGGGGTGGAGGAGGAGAGTAGAAGGGGAGGAAGAGAGACAGACCATCTGTAGACAGCTTCAGAATTTCTTTGTCTCCGCCCCTTTTATGAGCGTCATCAAGGGGTTTATTGGGTTTGTTACTGGGTCTGATGTCACACATGCTCCGCCCTTTTTATTTCTAATTGGTTGATATTTGGTCTGACGCTCATAAAAGGGGCGGAGCCAAAGAAATTCTGAAGCTGTCTACAGATGGCCTGTAGGAAGAGAGAGAGAGAGAGAGAGAGAGAGAGGGGGGGGGGTAACTGAGCAAAGGGAGTTCATGCAAATTAAATTTGCATCCGTGTGTTGTGTGTTCCGGGTTTTTTTTGTTTTTATTTACGGACCAATGAGCAACATTTATATAAATAAATAAAATTTAATTCACGTTCTGGTGTTGAAGAAGCTTTAGAGAGATTATTTACTAGAAAAACCACACTATTACTACTAACCTCATTACGGGGAATAAAAAAACACACAGGAAAATGACTAAATTTGCGCCGGAACGAATACTAAAATACGGAAATATAATTTAATTTATTATAAGTGGAACAAGATGTCTGATTTCATAGCGAAATAATGTAAAATTTGCAAGTTAAGACACAGAAAAATGACTAAATTTATAACAGAATGCAAGTTAAATATGGAAAAATGACATAATTTATACTTTATTTTACGCGTATTTTTTCATATAAAGTTCATTCAATTTTACACTTCTAGTTTTTAACACATTTGTAAGGTCCATTCAATTTTACACTTCTAGTTTCTAACACATTTGTAAGGTTCTTTCAATTGTACTCTTCTAGTTTTTAACACATTTGTAAGGTTCTTTCAATTGTACTCTTCTAGTTTTTAACACATTTGTAAGGTTCTTTCAATTGTACTCTTCTAGTTTCTAACACATTTGTAAGGTCCATTCAATTTACTCTTCTAGTTTCTAACACATTTGTAAGGTTCTTTCAATTTTACTCTTCTAGTTTTTAACACATTTTTAATTAATGTTGCTTCTAAAAAATAATAAAATTATTGTCTAATTTTATTCAATTTTTAATATTTTGTTGTCAGCACCCTCTGGCGGTCTCCGACCGAATGATTGGTCCGATTCGGATGGCGTCACATCCGGCGTTGGCAGAAGTCGTCCTCGTCCAGTGAAACGGGACGAGGCTAGACGTCACACTCTGGCCGGAGACAATGTGGCCGTTGCGGTGGCGCTGCAGTCGTCGAACCGTAACGCGGACCATTCCCATCAGCCATCTGGCCCTTCTTCTATGAGAATGGATGGAGGAGGAGGAGGAGGAGGGCCTCCTCCCACTTCAGTAAATGCGGTAAGAAAATTCGACTTCTTATATCGAATTTCGTCTTTAAAAAAAATGTCGGTTATTTTGTTTTGACAATCGGCTTTTCAGTTTCGGCTAAATCCTAGCTTAAGCCTGAATGGTTAGGTTTAGGGTTTTTTTTTAAAAAATGGTTATATAAAGCGCTAACACTTTTGGGCTGAAAATGTGGAATTTCCTCCTCCTGGTTTTATTGATTCTGTTTTTCTGGTTGAACCTGGCTTAAAGCACCACCTAGTGGTGGTGTCCTTAAGCTGTTACCTGACAAACCTAAAGCAACAGTTTGAATGCAGTTTGATGGATGGTAAAAAGAGAGAGAGAGAGAGAGAGAGAGAGATGCTGTAAAATGATGATCATCATCCGCTTTATTCTTTTCTCTTCGTCAAATGCGGATCGATTGAATTTTCTACTTATTTGTAGCCTGGTATTTAGCGCCACCTGGTGTTGACACTCAGGAATAGATTTTGGTTTGTGAGTTTTTTTTAACAGTAGTGAGTGTGAAAGGAAATGGAAAAAAAATTGACTTAAGTTCTTTAAGTAAGAAATTCAAAGTTTTATTTAAAAACTAGACTGGTAAAAGTTTCCTTATATATCGTTTAAAATAAACTTTTTATTGGAGTTGCTCAAAATTTAGACTTTTTTAACTGAAAACTTAGAATGCTAAGTATTTTTTATGATGATATCGTTTAAAATAAACTTTTTAGCTGTTTTTTGCTTTTCAAATATTCAGAAAACGTTTATTTTGAACGATTTTAAAAAGAAACTGAAAACTTAAGAAACTAGAATGTGAAATTATGAATTTTCTTCATGATATCGTTTAAAATAAACTTTTATAAATGAAAGTTTGATTGGTCAAAATTTCAACTATTTTTTTAACAACATTCTTCTGTTTTTTAAATTCGTTTATTTTGAACGATTTGATTAGATAAAATGAATTTTAAGAATAAAATAAAAATTTGCTAGAGACTAGAATCCCAAAAGAATGTTTTTTTCATTATATGATATCTTTCAAAATAAACTTTTTTTTATTATTAAAGTTTGATTGCTAATTTTTAGACGGTTTTTTTGAGTAATTTTCTTTTTTTAAACTTTCAGTAAACGTTTATTTTGAACGATTTGAGATTTTGCTAGTCTAGAATCCCAAAAGAAAGTTTTTTTTTCATGATGATATCTTTCAAAATAAACTTTTTTAAATTAAAGTTTGATTTGATATTTTTTTTTTTCAAACTTTCAGAAAACGTTTATTTTGAATGATGTCGTCAAGAATAAAAGCAAATTTAAGAAGAAACTAGAATAGAATATAAATTTTTATGATGAAAATATATTTCAAAATAAGCTTTTTTATTTAGATTTATTTGCGTATGAAGCGTCATTCATAACAAAACGAGACCAAATAGTTTATATCAGTAATTCATTTTATGATGAATTAGTGACTCTGACGTGAACGGCACCTCATAACGAGTGTAGCAAGCCAGCGGTAGGAAAGCGCTTAGAAACTGAACGCTGAAGCAACATTGTTGCTCATTTTTAATGGGGATATTCTATTTTATAAAAGGGGGAGGTGGGGTGGGGATCTTAAATTGAATTTTCAAGCTGATAAATCGATGAAAATAGTTTATTGAATAAGTTGGCCACGAGAGGTCGCCATTGATTCGTCATGGGTCACGTGACAGACGGACGTATAAACCCGTGCTTTGTTGTTGTTGTTGGTTTTTACGAGGCTATTTGTGCGCCTTTTGGTGTTTCCTTCTTCCGCTAAATTTAATGGCTTTCTACCTAAATTAACAACACCTGAAGTGAGCAGTCGATAAATAGAAAGTTACTACTCCTTGAAAGGAGGCAATCACTGATAACACCTTAAAGTAGTGTTCAGGTTTTGTAAACTTAAAACTGTGTGAACCTTCAGGAGCGTCATTTTTAGAAGAAATTTTTAAGTTTTTTTAGAAACTAGAAGAGTAAAGGAACCACGTAGAAGTGATTTCGAGACAAATATCGTTCAAAATAAACGTTTTATCTTACTTAGAAAATGGCCTACTGTTTCTATTCTTAGACATTTTAATCTTCAAAATTTCGGTTTATTCAGATTTACAGATTTGTTATCTAATCTGGAGTTATTTTTAGAGAAAAAATTCAGTGTTTGTTAGAAACTAGAAGAGTAAAGGAACCACGTAGAAGTGATTTCGAGACAAATATCGTTCAAAATAAACGTTTTATCTTAGTTAGAAAATGGCCTACTGCTTCTATTCTTCGTGATTTTAATTTTTAAGATTTCAGTTTATTCAGATTTACAGATTTGATATCACAGTTCTGTAGTGATTTTTAAGGCACTTGGGCCACACATTGAGAAACACTTTGCATGAAAATTGCATGAAAATCCGAACCCAACTAATAACACGTGTTTTCGACAATGTTTTACCTCCTTCTGATGTAAATCCATCTTAAAAGAGAAGATGGAGTTTTAATTTGGTTGTATGGGCTATTGTGCTGCCACCTAACGACAACCACCACCAACAGTTTTGACTATAAAGGAAGGAGAGAGAGAGAGAGAGAGAGAGAGAGAGTGTGGGAGGGAGGGAGGAGGAGGTGTTGGAGTGTAAATTACAAATGAATTTTATTATTATATTAATGGGGGGGGGGGGGGTGGCTGGATAGAAATTTCAAGTGTTTGCCACCTATTGTTATATCATCACAATTGTGGGAGGCTTTTTTTTTCTTCTGTCATTTTTCTGCTGAGTAAATTTTTTTTCTGAGCTGGTTTCTGCGCAGTCTCAGTGTTACCCTTTTTTCCTATTGGTCGAAATATTTTCTCTTTTGCTACAATGTTGCAGAAAAAAGGATTTCTTTTCTACTCTCTCTCTCTCTCTGCTATTCTAGTCTCTATGATCATCTCTCTTTTTTTTCTTCTGGTTTTGAGTGGGTTTTTTTAACCCTTTTTTCTGCGGAATTTTTTTTTTTTTTTTCTAAATTTCCATTTTCTTATAAAAACAACAGCCAACCTGCAAGAAAAATCCATTGTTGGGGGGTTTTTGTGTTTTCTGTGATTTCTTCTTCTTCTTCTGTCGGATGTGGTGTTGACATCCATTGATTTTTTTTCCGCCTTTTTGAATCATCTTTAAAAGACTAGAAAGACTTGGATCAATTTCAAGGAAGAGAGCAATTTAAAGCTATTTTTTTTAGAAGAAGAAGAAAAAAAACCTCCATTTTTTTCAGTGTGTACGTTTTTTTAATCAACAGTTTTAAAATTGATTGTTGGTGTTAAAAAAAAAATGTTCTCTGATCGAGACTAGAAATTATTGTGCGGAAAAAAAAGTAAAAAAAAAAATGAAAACATCCATTTTTGGAATGGAATTTTTTGAACGTAATAAACATGGTGGCGTTTCTGTACATCATCGTAACAGCGGTGGTGGCAACAACGGTGAAAGTGTTGTTGTTGGAGGTAATTCTGTGGTGGTCGGTGGCGGCCGCCATCATCATCATCATCACCATCATCATACTTTGCAACATCCGACAACAACAACGCATCATTTACAGCAACAACAATTGCAGCTTTTGTCGCAACAGCAACAGCTGCAGTTGCATCAACAACAACAGCAGCAGCAGCAATTGACCACTTCCGGTCAACAACAACAACTACAACAACACTCCAGGAATAACAATAAACCAACAAGTCAGAAATTGACTGCAAAAACAAGACATTCACTTCTTTATTATGTTCTTGTTTCGCCACTTCGGAAAACTACTGGAGTGAGTTTGCGGAAAAGATTTTCTTTTTTTTGGGGTTTTTTTTTTTTTTTACTGTTGATGGTCGTTGTTTTATTGTAAGTTTGGAGAAAAAAAGAGGGCATTCTTGGAATTATCGATTGTAATTGCCTGGTTGTGTCGACGACGGAATTAAGGGTAATGAGAAATACTGAATTTGAAAAGGGCCAAAAGGGCCCTAAGAAAACGAGGGGGCCAAGAATGTCTTGAAAAACTGACATTTAGAGCAGGTACTCATTAAAGAGTTTTCCGTCCGCCAGTTTTCAATTTGAATTTGAAAATTTTTCTCTCTGCAAGCAGCCAAAAAGGCCTGTGGCAGAGGGACAAAAGTACAAATTACAACATGCTTAAATGCATTGTTGAAATCCAAACCGATGTGTTCTGGTTGCAGCTGAATTAATTGCATTGTTGTAAGTCCCATAATGCAATTTGATTTTTGTGCATAAAATCCTCTGCAAGATATGCTTCCATTGTCTTACCATTTCCGGGAACAAAAATGACGAATCGAACCGGAAAGAAAATCTCTTGATTTTGTTAGATTCTTTCCGAGCACGTGATGTAGATCTAAATGCGGCTCTTGAGGTTATTTTCTTAAAAATTGTTAGGAAAAAAAAATGTTTTAAAAGTTGCTCAAAGGGCCTTAAGTTGGGAGCACACATACCGGAAAAAAATGGACCGGAATATCTTTTGTCAGAAAAGATATTTTCGTAAGAATTTTAAATTCTGACCAGTTTTCTCAACGTTTGCTGGATTTCAAAGCTCAAGTTTTCTCAACTTTTGACGGAACATCAAGTCCGGAAAATTGGTATTGTCAAAACAAAAACTGCAGTTTTGACGGAACTCTCGTTGAAGTTCTTGCACGACTTCCGTGCGGCCCCTCAAATGGTCCTTATTTATATGAGATGGACCTAATTGTTCAAAAGTTGTATGAAATGTCCATCGTGACAGAAGAATTAAGACTAGAATGAGCTTCTGGCCCACCAGTTGCCCATTTGTGCGTTTCGACTCAATGCGAGGCCTGGCTGAAGATAGTAGATTGTTTAAAGCCGTGTTTATAGTCGGTTAAAATGTATTTAGCTGAAATATTACGGTTGTTTGCGTAAAGCGTCGTTAGCGCAACTTAGCGCTTATGACGTTGTCGTGCTTACAGTTCTGTTTTACGTCTACTTCTTAAGGATTTCGTTACGGCAACCGGACTCTCCTCTTTCTCCCATCAATCTACATTGTTTTTCGAGTGTGAAAATGAATATCGTGCTGAGTCGCAGACGACGTCAAGCTGCGTTTATATTTTGTGCGAAAACATCGTCTTTCTGAGTGTCTAGTTCAGTTTGACGTGCAAGGCTTGTGAAAGAAGCATCTTAGCAACGTTTTAGGCTGGCTTCACATAGACCACTTTGTGTCGCCACGAAGTGGTCGATGTGGCTTGCTTTAATAATGACCCGCTGCCAACTGGTAATGACCTTGATCGTCATCACTGACGGTTGCCACTTGTAGCTGGACTCAACCACTCATCGCCACTGTGACGCAAAAAAAATGGTTGCTGTGGCTACTAGTGTGAACATCGCTTTTGTAATCAATGGTCTACTAAAAACGGCCATTTTATGTGGCGCCACAAAGTGGTTAGTGTCAAGTAGGCAGACGCGATGGCAACCAAGACAAATATACAAAAGGCAACTCAACTAACAGCTTTTCCTATGGAGCGTTTGGGGCCAAAACTGATTGTGGCCAATAGAGGGCGCACACTGTACTTAGTTTTTCAGTTACAATAGGGCTCAATGGACGTACAAAAAATGGATGACCTTTAAAAGCAAGATGGCTTCTTTCTAGCTTCAAAAAACTGACGTTTCTTAACTCATTTCTTGTGAATTTATCTTGGTTCCTAATGATCATTTCGTGTTACAGCTGAGTGTGGCCAATAGATGGCGCACACTGTACTTAGTTCTTCAGTTACAATATATAAGGTTCAATGGTCATCCGAAAAAAAAATGGATGACATTTTAAAAGCAAGATGGCTTCCTTCTAGCTTCCAAAAGCAGACGGTTCTTCACTCATTTTTCATCAATGGTCGTCGTCCGAAAAAAAATGGATGACATTTTAAAAGCAAGATGGCTTCCTTCTGGCTTCAAAAAGCAGACGATTTTTCACTCATTTTTCATCAATGGACATCCGAAAAAAAATGGATGACATTTTAAAAGCAAAATGGCTTCCTTCTAGCTTCAAGAAGCAGACGATTTTTCACTCATTTTTCATCAATGGTCATCCGAAAAAAAAATGGATGACATTTTAAAAGCAAGATGGTTTCCTTCTAGCTTCAAGAAGCAGACGATTTTTCACTCATTTTTCGCGGGTTTTTTTTTTCTCTAACATGTAGTTGCTTTTACTTGAATGGCTGACATTTCGGTTGACAATATTTAACATTTTCATTTTGGTACATTACCAAAAATGTTCAAATGTCAATTGCGGAAAGAAAAAAATGCAAAAGGGCAATACACTTTTTTTATTGCAGTTTTTGCTTCATCGAATTGCGGCTTCGAGCTACTTTTTTCTTCTCAGATTGACTTGGAATAAGATTTGTCAAAATTGTCACTCAATTCAGTTGCTGTGATGATGAGAATGATGGTTGGCTTTCTCTCTTTTGACCTTTTTATTTTCACCAAAAAATCAATCTGTGTTTATGTCATTTTAATGTATGAAAATGGAGGAGGAGTGAAAATGAAATTTTAGCCGTTTTTTTTTTCAATGCTGTTCTTTCTGAATGAGTGAACAAAACTTCACTTCCTCTCATTTTCTATTCTCCTCTTTTATTCACAGCCTGAAATGAATCAGGGACTTTTATGAAAAAAAATAAGTACTGCGCATGCGTCAGTTTGGTGCAAAAGAATCGATTTTTTTCTTTTTTTGGTGGAAGTTTTCTAAAAAAAAGCAAAAATGATCTCGAAATTTAAAGCTCGTGAGGCGAAGGAGGGGCCGTTTACAGGTTGTGGTTTTTGTTCTCTTGTGTGTGGCCCCCATTTTTAGATACTTTGGGTGCATTTGGAAACTAAGGTTAGGGCTATTATTCTGTAAAGAAAACAAAAAAGAAGCGTCCGGAAACAACGTCTTTAAAGAAAGTTGTATTCGAGAACAAAACCTACACTTTCTCAAGAAAGCAAGCATATAACATTGCTTTCTTGAGAATCTTTTAGGTATACGTCAGGTTTACAAAATGGCGTCCTCTATAGAAGGTTTTTAAGACCTCATATTTGAGAAGAAAGTGGGGAAAATCAAGCACATCCGGAAAGGCTTTTCTTTTTTAAAAGAAAATTGTTTCTACTTGGTTTTCTTGTTAAGATTAAGTTGAATATAGCGACCTCTAGTGAGAAGGTCAGACTGTAAAGACTTCCTGTTTGCAAAATGGCGTCCTCCATCTTGTTTAGAACAAATTTCCGAATTTCATCTGAAAATATAAAAGGGAAAGAAAAATCCTTCTCATTATAATAAATTCAACCAGTAATCTTGAGATGACAAATAATGCTGAACCGACCTTGAGGAACTCTGATGAGTGAAAGTGATCCACACAGTCTTAAAACGTTGCTTAAAGCTTAGACCATTACACATTCCGGAACTGACAACTCGGAAAAATCCACATAGCGGTGACATCAACGACAGCAGCATCAGCAGCGCCATACATAGCGGGAAAAAGTTATACTAGCATTCAAGACAAAATGAACATTGGTTCTTAAGCTAAATGCTTAGTTGACAATAAAGTCACCAGAAGGCGCTGTTGAACAGTTTTCAACGCCATTCGACACGTTATGAGTTGGAGAAGTGTTTTAAGTTTAGCTTTGTTAAAGCTTTTTGCTAGACTTTGGCAGCATTCTCAAGAATTCTTAAGAAAAAAAAGGAAAGCTAAATAAGGAAATGGGGAGAAGATTTGATCAATAAACGGGGGGAACGCGTTTTACACATTTTATTCGATCCTAATTTCTAAGGTGTTGTCACCTTTGGAGACCGAGGCTAAGTGGGCTTATTGCTGTATTTAGAAAAACCGTTCACGTTTAGGAAGGTCCTTCTACTCCTAAATAAAGAACTATAAACTAGATTTTGACTTTTTATTTGTCGTTTTCCTGAAGAACTTCTTTTTTTGTCTTCAGAAACGTGTTCTGCATAAGACAGTACGGATAATAAGAATGGATTTTTGGGGTTCCTTTTTTTATTTCAAGTTCGAAAAGTGGAGAGAGAAAAAGAAATTTCATTTGATGGAGTGTCTTAATTATTAGTTTTTTTCTTTTCTTGAGATTTAGAGTCTGGAATTGAATTTCACTTTCTTGAGAAAAAAGAAAGACTGACTTTGATTACAAATGGCTTCTTTTTTAATGTCTCTTGGGTAGAAAAACAGAAAATAGAAAGTTTCTTTCTAATAAAAAAATAGACAAACATTTTAATGTCTAAACACTCTTAAGAGATAGAAAAATCCTTGTGGAAATGCACGGTAGATGGCGCTATGCAACTTCCATATATTCCCAACTCCACACGTGCCAATTAGTTGAAATCGAATGCACCCTTTTAGCCTCTAAAAGCGCGTCCAAAACAACCTTAATTATCAGAGCACGTGGACAAACTTATACCCAGAACATAATACAAGTGAAGAGAGCACGTGCACCGAAATAGCGATGACGCAATTAAAAGTTTGGCCACGTGCAAAAAAAAGGAAGTCAGTCAGTATATTTCTGTGGGAGGAGGGATAGTGGCGCCATCTAACGCTACACGTAACACGTACAGAATAAATGATCTAAGCTTACTTGCATTTTTAAGTGCAACTATTGAAAAAAGATCAATTTTTGTTGCTCTTTAGAGCAACAAAGGTCTTAATAGTGTTTGGAGGGTAAAGGGAAAAATTTGGATGGATGTATGTATGGATCCGAAATGTTCTGAGAGCTTTTTCTCCAGAACGGAGACAGATATCTGAACGAAACCTTTTAGAAGTTGTTTGGTTATTCAATGGCATTCAACTGGATTAAAATCAAACCCAGTTTTATATTTTGAATTTATTAACCAGCAAGTTATTCTGGGTAATATAACTTATATGAAGGTTTTTTGAAACCACTTTAACCACTGAACCACTTTAACCAAATGGTCTTTATGGTTCCAAAAATGTCTCACAGGTAATTAGAAAACGGGACAAACAGAAGTTGGCTCCGCCCTTTTTATGACAAATGGCAACTTCTAATTTGGTTGGTTATGTAGTCTGACGTCACATGCTCCGCCCCTTTTCAATGTCGAACCTCACAACCAACCAATTAGAAAGTTTTCATCCCGTTTTCTAATTTGCCTGTGAATGTCTTTGGGTTTAATATTCGCATGAATTAATCCGGTTTAAAAATTATATTCTAATTTGTTTCCACCTCCTTTTTCTTAATGACTTAACATATTTGCATATTAATTGTTCTCTCTTTCTTTCACTCCTTATTTTTCCCTTCTTTTTCTTCGTTCCTGTTTTAAATTGGAGCCAGAAATCGAGTAGGTCAAAGGTGAGATACATTTATATTGATTTCTTTCCACTTAATTAAACAGTTTAATGACTTAAATGTCCTTCTATTCGTAACTCTTCATTATATTGTTTGTCTTTTAAAGAGAAGCTAACTTTTGAATGTGTTTTTTTTTAGAAACTAGAATAGTTACGCAATCACTTTTAAGGGTTTCTAGTTTTTAACAGATTTTCAATTTCTCGTTCATGTAGAATTCGGGTGCTTTTCATAGAAAGTGGGTTAGAAACTAGAAGGGTGGTAGGGCTCGGATTTTTATGCAATTTTTGGCACTTGGAGCCACAGATTGAGAAACACTTTGCTTGATATCAAGCAAAGTGTTTCTCAATCTGTGGCTCCAAGTGCCAATTCTGAAGTAATCATCATCATTATAGCAACTGCAATTATGGTTTTTTCTAATTAAAAAAGAAGGTCGGTTAGAGGTTAAATTTCTAGTTACTATCAGTTGTAAACTAGAATTCTAGCCTCTAACCGATGTTTTTTTTATTGGAAAAACAATAATTGAAGGTTTGTTACTTCACAATTGGCTCTTGGGCCACAGATTGAGAAACACTTTGCTTGTTATTTTGCATAAAAATCCGAACCCTATTTAATCACTTTAAGGATATCTTTCAAAATAAACGTTTTATATCAGTTTAAGCAGATAATAAAAAGTTTATTTTGAATGATCTCAAACATGAAATTACTATTAAGTGATTGAGCTGCTACCCTTCTAGTTTCTAACACACTTTCAGTTTCTTCTTAGTGTTTCTCTTAAAACATAGAAAGAAGAAACTAGAAAGTGTTTTAGAAACTAGAAGGGTAGCAGCTCAATCACTTAAGTTGATATTTCCATGTTTTTGATATCTTTCAAAATAAACTTTTTATCATCTTCAATACTCTTTAATGATTTAGCTACCCTTCTAGTTTCTAAAACACAGTCAATTTCTTCTTAAGGCTATTCTGCAGTTTCAGAAGAGCAACTTTAAAGAGAAATTGAAAGTGGGTTAGAAACTAGAAGGGTAGCTGAATCACTAAGAATATTTTCAAGTAGATATAGTTCAAAATAAACTTTTTATCATCTTCAAACTGATTTAAAAAGTTTATTTTGAAAAATATCAAAAGATGAAAATACTCTTTAATGATTTAGCTACCCTTCTAGTTTCTAAAAACAAACTTTCAAGTTTCGCTTAATTTTAATTCTGAAAGATAAAATAAGCAGACTTTAAATAAAGTTTAAACTTTAAAATGTGAACAGAGACAAATGCAACCCGTGTTTATTTTAATTTGCACGTTTAACACAACTAATGACGTGTGTCGTCGTAATTTTGTAGACTAACAAAAACTGTCAAGAGGAACCTGGAAAAAAGGGCGCCATTTTAGGCCATTTGCAAAAGAAGTTTCCGGATTATGCGGAAAGCATCGCTGGACGGAAAGATCAGGTGTGGAAATTGACATAAAACCCATAACTCCCTTTCTCTCTCTATTATTTTGCTTTATGAGTTCATTAAACTTCATATAAAAAGGAAATAACCCGTGTTTTTTTGCGCGTGTTTATCGGAAATAAAAGTGAGAACATATTTTTCTATCTGTTCTCGTGAGTGAGAGATCACAGCAGGTGGGCCAACAACGAGGGGATTGATTCCCCCCCCCCCCCCCCCCCCCCTTAATATTCTTTGCATTAAATTTTCTATCAAAGTGAGAAACCAATCATTTTGCATAATGACTAGACACTTTGCGAAGTTACAAACTGAGCGTTATTATGAAAAGTTAGTGTCATATCTAGCTCATAACATTGTAACATTCACAAAAGTGCAGAATATTATGACAAATATTGTCATATGACTGATGTACAAATCATAAGGTATGATGTCACAATTTTGTGTAATAAGGCCTCAGGAAGTCTTCATAATATACAATATTTTAAACAGATTTATGAATTAACTAGGCATTCTATCGTAATAGGGTAATAAGGGAATAGGGTATGGCAAGATGGAATAGAGCAGGACAGTGCAGGACGAAATGGAGCAGGGCAGAGAAAGGAACAAGACAGGGCAGAGTTAGAATTGCGTAGGTTAGTTAAAAATCCGACTAGAGCAGGGTAAGACAAAACAGGGCAGGAGACAGAATATGAAATCAGGATGAAATTCAGCAGATCAGAACCGAATAGGATAGAAAAGAGCAGGTAAGAATTGGGCAGGCTAGTTAAGATCTGACTAGAGCAGAGTAGGGCATGGCAGAATATGAAATTAGGATAGAATTAAGTAGATCATAAGTTCATAACCGAATAGGACAGCAAAGAGCAGGTAAGAATTGGGCAGGGTAGTTAAGATCTGACTAGAGCAGAGTAACACATAGTAGGGCATTGCAGAATATGAAATCAGGATGGAATTCAGCGGATGAATTGGTTGATGATGGTCATTTAACATATTTTAGGTTTAGAGTAGGGTAAGACAAAATAGCCCAGAACAGGCTATGAAATTAGGATATACTTGAGTTAGATTAGGACCGAATAGGACAGAAAAGAGCAGATAAGAGAGTAGAGCAAATTAGAATTTGGCAGAGTAGTGTTAAGATCCGGGTAACACAAAATAGGGCAGGGCAGAATATGAAATCAGGATGAAATTGAGCAGATCAGAACCGAATAGGACAGAAAAGAGCAGGTAGGAGTTGAGCTGGGTTCATCAGAAAAGAAACTACAGTGGTTGTGGTTATAAATGCATGTTTAATAAGGATTTGTTTTGCATCCTTTTCTTCAGTTGTGCGCACAATGCCTAGTCACTGTGTACAATGACTGTTTTCTACCCTGACTGACGTCAAAACATAAAAATTCTAAACTAGAAGAAGAAGCGTTTTATGAGAGAGAAATGTTGTTGCTTCTGAAAAATACGTGATCAAACTTTTACGAGGTTGTTTCTATTTATACTTTTTTTTTTTTTGAATACATATTTTGTCCGCCATTTTGATCCCATTGTCAGGTATAATTTAACTCTCTTTATGCCGCATTGGCGCTTTTTTTATGGCGCCAATTCCATTCTTTTTTATATAAAAAACTAGAAGGAACTTTTCTTTCTCTTTTGTGCACATTTTTTTTTAGCAAATTTCTCTCTTTTTTTCATAAAAAATATTAATATTTTTGCTAATGATGTTTATGAAAATGCTTTCTATTATATTCTATTTTATTGTTTCTCTTTTACATTTTTTTTTCCCATTTCTTATATTTTTTTTGTTCACTTGAATTGTTGCCGCCGCTTCGTAGCTAGTCATGCACGGCTCACGGGATGGCAAGGAATGGACCAAAGTGGTCTATGTAAGTCATAACAATTTTAACCATCATTTCTAACATAATATCTATAATAATAATTCTAAGGTGCATTCGGAAACTAAAGAAATTATTCTATGAAACAACAGGTCGGTAGAGGGCGCGCGCATCTTTAAAGAAAGAGCTCAAGAAAAGCAAATCATCTAATCGACCATTTCGAGAAGATTGAATTTAAAATGTATTTATGTAAGCGTCATGTTTTCAAAATGGCCTCCTTTGTATGAGGTTCTGAACTATACGAGGCCGCCGTACAAAACAACAGGCAATTAGAAATCGAGACATACAGAAGTTGGCTTCGCCCTTTTTATAACGACTGGCAACTTCTAATTGGTTTGTTGTGTGGTTCGACGTTGAAAAGGACGGAGCAGGTGACGTCAGACTACATAACCAGCCAATTAGAAGTTGCCGGTCGTCGTAAAAAGGGCAGAGCCAACTTCTGTTTGTCCCGATTTCTAATTGCCTGTTGTTTTGTACGGCGGCCTCGTATAGTTCAGAAGAAAATAGCAAAATCAACCACATCCGGAAGTAAGATGCTTTTTTACAGAATCGTCTTTACTAGGCTTTCTTGAGAAGATTAAATTGATTATAGCGACCTCTAGTGGATAGATCAGAATGAAAAGAAATGTATTTACTTAGGAGTCATATTTACAAAATGGCCTCCTTACTAAGGGCTCATATTTGAGAAGAAAATGGCCTCCTTACTAAGGGCTCATATTTGAGAAGAAAATGGCCACATCCGGAAATTCTTTTCTTTTGAAGAATTGTCTATTGCAACATTTTATGTTAATTGAACCCTGGGCCACGCCCTGCACCGAGCGAGGTCGGTCAAATGATGATGAATGTTGAAAGATGCGACATAGCAGTCGGATTTGGCGAAATGTGTTTTATGATTGGTTGTTCTGCCTCACATCAACGTCACAGTGATGGAGAAATTTTGAAAGACAAACACAATAACTGGGATTCGAACCCTGTGGACCCTCGGCACCACAAACGGAGGCTGTGTTACCGAGGCGTCAGCAGGTTCCGTGCTGTTTTAAGGATTATAAAAGGATTCCGTAACCAAATTAAATTGAGGAAACGCTTGTCTCTAGGACCAAATGGAGGAATCACACGAGGAGGATAAGTGTGTGACAGACAAGCAATTAGAAAACGGGACAAACAGAAGTTGGCTCCGCCCTTTTTATGGCGACTGGCAACTTCTAATTGGTTTGTTGTGTGGTTTGACGTTGAAAAGGGCGGAGCATGTGACGTCAGACTACATAACCAACCAATTAGAAGTTGCCAGTCGTCATAAAAAGGGCGGAGCCAACTTCTGTATGTCCCGATTTCTAATTGCCTGTGGTGAAAACAGCCTTACAGTGCAAAGAAATACTTTAGTTTCCGATTGCGCCATCTATCCGTCATTTTTTGGGGGGTTCATTTGCTTGTAATCTTCTTGCTTTTAAATAACAAAACTTAATCATTTCTTATGTGGTGAATGAACAGGCAATTAGAAATCGGGACAAACATAAGTTGGCTCCGCCCTTTTTATGATGACTGGCAACTTCTAATTGGTTTGTTATGTGGTTCGACGTTTAAAAGGGCGGAGCCAACTTCTGTTTGTCCCGTTTTCTAATTGCCTGTGGTGAATGATGTTTCGTTTCAATTCAAATCGGGTAAACTTGCATCTAAGCACACACAGTTCGAGATGCGCCGCCCGGTTTACACTTTAAAACCAGGGTTAGTGCGCATGCGTAGGTGGCCCCCATTTCATATATTATTATTGTATCGATTTTTAGGTGATGAAAAAAAGCCCATTTTCACTTTTTTTGGGGGGGGGATGTTTTGGCTTAAATTTTAAGCTCGAAAAAACCACTTTCTCGCTTCTTTTCTTCAAGTGACCATTTTCAAAAAAAAAAACGTGGACTTTTACATTTATTTCTTTTCATTTCCGGTTTCTTTTTTGTTGCGAGGCTGCTTTATTTCCTGCCTAAATTACTTTGTATAGAAAAAGTGTAAGAACTTGTGGTCATAACGCGCAGAAAACCTTAGATGGCTCAATAGATATTCATTTTGTTTTCCTTCCTCTTAGATGGCGCCACTGCAGTGGCTTATTATGTTCTATAGGAGGTGGAAGGTCACCTGAGAAAATTTCTATTCTTTAAGCGAACGTTTTTCAGGAGAAACATTCCGAAAAAAATTCAAAGTGTTTTAGAAACTAGAATAGTTGGTGATAATGCTAAAAGTTTTTTTCAATGATGATATCGTTCAAAATAAACTTTTTATGACAGTTTGAAAAAAGGCCGAAAACAGGTTTTCATGAAATTTCAATGGAAAAACCCCAAAAAACAGGTCATTTTTCAAACTGAACTATAAAATTGTTTATTTTGCAAGATATTGGCATGAACAAACTGATAACATAATCTTTTACCATTCTAGTTTTGAAAACAATTTGAATTTGTTTTTTTTTTCGTAATGTTGGTTTCTCAAAAACGTTCACTTGACATTCAAATTTTTACAAAAACGTCTATGGAGCAAATGCAGTGGCGCCGTCTGGCGGGACAAAAGCATAATGAATATCTATAAAGCTGCCTTAAGTGATTTCGTTACCCTTCTAGTTTCTTAAACACGTTAAAAAACATCGTAATCATCGCTCATTTCATTAATTTAATGCGGAAATATTTTATAATTTCTATGCATCTTTAAACAAAAAACGTAAATATTTCTATAGAAATAATTCTCCGTCCCTCTGTCACAGGCCTCCTGGTGGAGAGAAAATTCTGTTTCAAAAATATTGATTATTTTGAAGATTTTCTGAAAAAAAAAATCTGTTTGTTGTTTTTTTCGCAATTTTAATTTAACTGAATGAGTGGCGAATATTAAAAAGGAAAACAAAGGATTTATTATTTCGATCGAATTTTCGTCTTTTTTGTCGCAAAAAGAAGGAGAGAAAAATTCGGAAGATTCTTCTTTCTTTCTCTCTCTTGAGAAAAAGAATTTTCTTCTTGATGGAAATAATCTGTTTTCATTTTAAATAATGTGCAATCAGTTGCGAAACAATCGGATTTTTTTTATTTTTCTCTCTGTCTCTTTTTTTTTTCGCAAAAATGAACTACGAAAAAAAAATGCAAAACCTGCATCTTTTTTTGACGAAGACAAATGATGTTAATAAAGAACACCGCGAGTTCCAAGAACCGAACCTCCAGATGGTTATTAACAATTATTAACGTTCTCGAAAAGCGATTTTTTTTCCTTCTTCTTTTCGTGACGTTAATTCTCGAGGCATTTTTTTCCGCACTTTTGATGCAAGAATTTAATTGTGCGGATCTCGAATTAATTCCGAATCGTTTCTCTCTCTTTCTCCGAGAAAATGTTATTTTGCTCGTTTTCGTAACTTTAAGTCGTAATGAATGTGCAAAATGTTTGGTTTGAGGCTTTTAAAGGAGAAAAGTAATTTGCATGCGAATTTTTGTTTCGCAACTGTGTGAAATTTAATAGTCTTTGTTTTTACTAAATTGTAGAATAAAGAGAATCGGTTTATATGATAATTAATAGGTAGGCCTATTTTAATTGTCTGGTTTAAATGCAAGTTTGCTGCGATTAAAGCAAAGAAATTCGCACGCGAATTTTTGATTTTGTCACTACTTGAAATGTGATAGGTTTATTTTGCTAATGCAAAATAGAGTGGATCTCTATATGGTAATTAAATGATAAATTGAATTATTAATTTATTAATGCAAGTTGCTGCGAATGAAGCAGAAAAAAATCGCATGCGAATTTGTCTTGTTTTATGGCTGCTCGAAACGGAAATGTAGTTTGGTTTCGCTAATACAATACAAGGGAACAGGTAGAATATGTTTACACCATTTGAATGTTACTCGAATTTTCTGATTAACGCAAGTTGCTGCGATTGAAGCAAAAAAAATCGCATGCGGATTTAATGAAAAGAATTGTAGTTTGGTTTATCTAATGCGAAACAGTGAGGATCATCAGTTAGTGCAAACAGGAAGTTGTACTTAAATTGGCGTATGAAAGGTAGTTGCTGCGATTGAAGCAAAAAAATCGCATGCGAATTCGCGTGTTTTAGAAAACGCCATTTATGGACGTGATGTCATGTCACATTGTTGTATAAATCGACAAATAAAGAAATGTGCGGTCGTTTTAAGCAAAAAAACCGCACAAAAAACCTCCCGTTTCTTCTGTGATTGCAAATTGCCGACTATAAATGTGGCATAACGACTTCGGATCGGAAACTCGACTCTTTAATTTTGTTGGTAATGTTGTGTTTTTTTAGAGCCACTTGTATACGCAACGTAGTCATTCTATGTATCAGCCACCGTCCAGTATTTACGATGACGATCCCGGCATCATGTCCGAGGCCGAGACGAGCGCCACCGGGTTCCGTCGTGGAGGAAAACAGAGGTCGAGCCTTCCGGTCGTACGGACACCCAATAAATCGCTCGAACGACCACTCGGTACGAACAAAAACGAAACTGTCACATTTAATTCTGCAACGCTAAGGAGAAATTTAGAAACTAGAAGGGTAGTTCAATCACTTTAAACATATTTTCATAGTTGATGATATCTTTCAAAATGAACTTTTCAATTGACAAGAAATCAATCTTGGATTGTTTTGAAACTTGACAGAAAAAGTTTATTTTGAAAGATTTCAATATGAAATTTCTGTCTTTAAAGTGGCCCGAACTATAACTACCCTTCTAGTTTCTAAAACACTTAATTTGTTTTACGAACAGCTGATTTATTGAATTATAAATTATTCTGGAGTTTCAAACGAGAAATTGAATATGTTTTAAGAGACTAGAAGGGTAGCTCAATCACTTAATAGTATTTTCATGTTTGATATTTTTCAAAATGAACTTTTTATGATCTTTTTAAAGTTTATTCATTTTCAAACTGACGGAAAAAGTTTTATTTTGAAAGATTTCTAACTTGAAAAATACCTTTAAATCATTGAGCTACCCTTCTAGTTTCTAAAACACTTAATTTGTTTTATGAACAGCTGATTACTTTAATTCTGGATTACAGTAAGAAATTGAAAGTGTTTTAGAAACTAGAAGGTTTGCTGAATCACTTAATAGTAATTTAATGTGGATATCTTTCAAAATAAACTTTTTATTTGCAAAAATTTTAAAAAAATTATCGTGTGCTTAAACTCAATTTGACATAAAAAGTTTATTTTGAAAGATCTCGACAAGAAAATACCTTTACATAAGGGAGCTACCCTTTCTAGTTTCTAAAACAGTTTTGAAGCAGAAATTGAAAATGTTTTAGAAATTAGAAAGGGTAGCTCAATAAGGGTAATTTTCATATTGATATCTTTCAAAATAAACTTTTTATTGAATACAATTTTTAAAAAAATATCGTCTGCCTTAGGTCGTTTTCAAAAAAGTTTATTTTGAAAGATACCAACATGAAAATCACTGTATTAAGTGATTGAGCCTACCCTTCTAGTTTCTAAAGCCCTTTTAATTTGTTTTCTGAACAGCTGATTTCTTTAATTCAGAAGAGTTAATACTAAAGAGAAATTGAAAGTGGTTTTAGAAACTAGAAGAGTTAGCTGAATTCACTTAATAGTAATTTTCATGTTGATGTTTTTAAATAAAAAGTTTATTTTGAAAGATATATATCAAACATGAAATTACTTTTAAGTGAATTTTAGCTAACTCTTCTAGTTTCTAAAACCACTTTTAGTGTGTGTTGTTCACACAAGAAGTGGTTTGTGTTTTAGAAGAACAACTTTAAAGAGAAATTGAATATGGTTTAGAAACTAGAAGGGTAACTGAATCACTTAATAATATTTTAATATTGATATCTTTCAAAATAAACTTTTTTAAAGTTTGTTCATTTTCAAACTGAACTATAAAAAGTTTATTTTGAAAGATATCAGCTACCGTTCTAGTTTCTAAAACACTTTTAAGTTTCTTCTTGAATTTACTCTCCTGAAAGACACAGAATTACCGAAGGGAGTTCGATAACTGAAATGAAACCACTTAGCGTTGGGTGACGTGAATCTGGTTTAATTGGGGCGCGGGTGGAGGGTGTGTGTGGGGGGGGGGGGGGGGGGGTCGGAAAATGACAAATTTAGCCGTTTTTTTCCCGTCATTTTCATTTTTTGAAGTGGGTTCTATGGCTTTTTAGTGAGAAACGGAGAGAGAACAGCTTCTTATCGGATAGTAAGGAATGTGTGTGTCTCTCGTTTTATCTGTAAAGTCGCGTTTATAGTCATGCTTCTATCAATACCTTTTAAAAAAACTTCTTGAATTTGTCATACAGATCAGTAGGGCGCGGATTTTTATGCAAAATCAAGCAAACGTTTCTTAATTTGTGGCCCTTCAAGTGCCAACTGTGAAGTAATCATCATCATTACAGCAACTGCAATTATGCTTTTTTTTTTCTAATCAAAAAGGCTGGTTAGAGGCTAGATGTCTGATTACTATAAGTTGTGGACTAAAGTTCTAGCCTCTAACCAGTGTTTTTGATTAGAAAAAGAAAAACATAATTGTTGTTTGATGTAAACGGGGGATTGTTACTTCACAACTGGCTCTTGGGCCACAGATTGAAAAACAATTTGCTTGATATTGCATAAAAATCCGAGCCCTACAGATCAGTAATGAAAAGTGTTGATGGAATGCACAACTATAAACGCAGCATTACTTTTAAACATTTTGGAGGAAAAAAAAGTCGTTCTTTTAAGATACGAACGAACGAACTTCGAAACAACTTCTTTTGGTGGCTCGTAACAGTGAATATTTCTAGTAACAATCAGTACGGAAGATAAAAATTCAAAGTATGTTAGAAACTAGAATAGCAAATGAAGGGAGTGAAAGTGTTTTCTTGACGATATCTTCCAAAATAAACTTTTTATCGTAGTTTAATAATAGAGTTTGCGTGTCAAAACTTGATAAAGAAGCAAAGTAACATAAAAAGTTTATTTTGAACGATATTGTTATATAAAAAAATACATTCATTTACTATTCTAGTTTTCTAACAAAGTATAAGTTTCATCTTTAAAAGAATTTTTATCGAATTAGTTGAAATTAAGTGTGTTTTGAGCCACCGTAAGAAGAGAAAGGTGTTTCTGGATCCAGCAGTAATTTCGGAGGTTTGATTCTGAGAACATGGGTTTTAGGTCGGTGCCCGATGGATACGCTCCGAGCCCGTGTTCCGATACAAGTGTGGATTCTGAGATTTTGATTTTGGGGTTCTGGTTTTTCGATCTTTTTTTCTTTTCTTTTCAAGGTTTGGTGTTTCTTCAGTTTCGAAGCGAAACTAAAAGAGCTTTGCTTCCGAACGAAATCACTTCGTTGGATACGGTTAAAGCTCTTTTCGTCAGATCTTTTCCTCATCAGTTATCCATGGAATATCTCGAGTCACCGAGGCTTCGAATTTACATTCATGATCCTTCGAAGGATATGTTCTACGAATTGGAAGATTTGAGGTCAGTCGACTCGATTTTTCTTTATTCTCATCACTTTTTTTCGTTTGTTTGTTTGTTTGTGAGGCTCAACCTCGGCAAAGTGAGTGAAAAACACGACCAGATCGCTTTAGTCTTCGTGTTATCGAGTCTTTCTAAGAATAGAAATTTGCTGGACTTGCAGCAAATTCCAGCGCAAATAATAGTTTCAGTTAGCTGAAATGTTGAATAGATTTTAATTGAATTGAATTGACAGGGATGACTTGAGTCTGACTTTCTTGACTTTGAGCCTAACTGGAATACTGAGTTTATTGAATTTGACTTCCTATTTACTTGAGTCTGACTCGCTGTTTTACTAATTGACTGACTGACATGAGTCGGATTGACTGGATGACTTGATTCTGACGAAATGACTGAGTGACTGTATGTTTGTGTCTGACTGACTCGTGTCAGTCGACTGTTGTTCTGATTGCATGACTTGAGTTACTGACTGCATTGTTTTGCTGTTGAACGGTGTGAGTCTGACTTATTTTGGCTGTTTTACAGACTGGCTTTATTCTGATTGACTGACTGGATGGATGACTCTTCAGTCTGACCGAATGTATGTTTTACTGACTTATTCACTGGTTGACTGGCTTGAGTTCGAGTTACTGGCTGTTTTTACTGCCTGACGGATTTGCTCACTGGCTGACTGTCTGTCTTGAGGCTGATTGTCTGGATGACTTCAGTCTGGCTTAATAACTGGCTTGAGTCTGACTTACTGGCTATTTTTTGGTCGAACTGACACAACTAAGCCAGATGTTTTCGAATTCTGCCATCAAAATGAATGTGCAAAAGGGGTTTCAAGGGTGTTTCCGCGTGTTTTTCGCCCAATTCACGCCTAAATTTACCTGAGACTAGAAATGTCTCTCTCCAGAGAGAAAAAGAGAGAGAGAGAGATGGTTTGTTTGTTGGCTGAATGAATATTTAGGCTGAGCTTTTATGTTTTTTAAAGAACATTTTTTCTGTCTCTGGAGATAGATAGATAGGAAGAAAGAGAGAGAGAGAGATAGGAAGAGAGAGAGAGAGAGAAAAACTCCTTTTTAAAATATATTCTAGTCCGGAACGAGGCCGATTTATTTCGTGTCACTGAAATGGATTTCGAGGATTTGTTTTATTTTTTGTTTTCGGTCGCATTCTAGTCGCATTCGTAAAGTGAAACACGAAAAAGCATAAAATAAAATTGTCATCTCTTTTCTTTTTTCTACTGCTATATTTTCCGGTATTATTAGCATCGGAAATGAGTTCGAGGCTTTTTTCCGCCTCTTTTTTTTTTTTCATTTTTCTGCTTCAATTTGAGCAACCAAATGTCACTAATAAATTTCATACTTTTAAAATATTCTGGTGCCGCCGCCGCCGCCGACCCCAAAAAATATCATCAGACGCCGATTTTATTAGATGATTTTTTCGTCTTTTTTTAAAAAAATTCGGCTCAATTTGAAGCAAATTTTAAGAAATACATTCAAACTTTGTTGGAAACTAGAATGGGAAAGACGATTTTTTTTTGCCAAAAAGTATTTTTCTTGGACATTTTTTTTGAAATTTTGAAAATGATCGAATTTCAATTTTTACCATTACAATAACTACAATTTAAAATGACATAAAAGTTCATTTTGGACGATTTCTTTCTTTCAAAAATGAACTTTTAAAAAAAAATCAGCGTTTTTTGGGGAATTTTTAATTTTTTTACGAATAACTACATTTTTAAATGGCATACAAGTTTATTTTCAACGATATCTCTGAAAATTGCTTTTTTTTATTAAGTTTTGATCAACAATATTTTCAAATTAAAGAAAAAAATTTTTGAAAAAACGATTTTGTGGAAAATTAACTTTTTCTGGAGTTTTGAAAAGGAGCGGAAAATTTTTAAAATTCAATAAAAGTTCATTTTCAACAATAATTTTAATTATAAAATTTTTATTAAGTTTTTTTAAATGATTAACTTTATTTTAAAATTAGACAAAAAATTATTTTACTGAAAAATATTTTCAAATGCCATAAAAGTTTATTTTCAACTATTTTGTTGAAATTAACGGATCAGGAATATTTTAAAATTGAATAAGAGTTTATTTTTTTAACAATTTTTTTAATAATTTTTTTTGTGGTTGTTTGAAAATAAAAAATAAAATCTATTTTTACGAAAGCTCGAAAGTTTATTTTAAACGATTTATATTTTAAAATAATACTTTTTATAAATGCAGTTTTTGGTCATAAAAAAATGATTAAATTTTCACTTCTTTATTGTAATTTAAGTCAGTGAAAAATAATTTTTGGAATTTGAAAAGGAAGGCCTGTCGCAGAGGAACCATTTAGTCCAAAAGCAGCATTATCAAAATAAACATTTATTCCTTGCTAGGCTAGTTCAACTGCAGCTTCAAATTGGCATAAAACGTTTATTTTGAAAGATATTTTCCACAAAAATACGATTTTTTTTTTTTTTTTTTAAATCTAAATATTTTCAGAGACATTCGAGATCGGTCCGTATTACGAATCTACGAACACGACGTTAACGGTGGAGCGCCTCAAAGTACGTGGGATCCGGATATGAGTTACTTTTCGGAACCAGAGTTCGATTCCGAATATCAACATCAACACATCCATCGTACGAAGGTCGGTCAAATTCAAAATTTAGTTCTCATTTTTCACTATTTTCCGCCTCAAATATTTCTAAAATATGTTAAATAATTTGTTCTTGTTTAAGGTGGTTTTATAGATATTTATTTTGTTTTTCTCCCGCTAGATGGCGTCACTGCAGTGGCTACTGCTCTTTAGACGTTTTTTTTTTGTAAAAATTTTGGTTGCAAAAAAAAGTCAAGAGAAGAAACAATATTACAAAACAATTCTTGAAAATTGTTTTAGAAACTAGAATGGTAAAAGATTATGAAATATGTTAAAAAATAAACAATTTTATAGTTCAGTGAAATTGAAAAGTTCATGAAATTTCAATGGAAAACTCCAAAAATGAGTCATTTTTTTCAAAAACGACTCGTTTTTTGTGGTTGAAATTTTATAAAAAAATATTTTCGGGCCTTTTTCAAATTTGTCATAAAAAGTTTATTTTGAAAGATATCATCATTGAAAAAACATTTAGCATTATCGCCAACTAGTCTACTTTTTAAAACACTGAATTTTTTTTCGTTATTTTTTTTCTGAAAAACGTTCGCTTGAAAAATATAAATTTTCTCTCAAAACCGCGCAGGTTGTAAACTAGAAAGGTAAAAGATTATGGTAAAAGTTTTTTTTTCATGGCAGTATCTTACAAAATAAACAATTTTATAGTTCAGTTTGAAAAATGACCCATTTTTATTTAGGTTTTTCCATTGAAATTTCATGAAAAAGTCAACTTTAAAGTTAACAAAATTAATAATTGATGTTTTTCAAACTTGTCATAAAAAGTTTATTTTGAAAGATATCATCATTGCAAAAAAGTTTAAGCATTATCACCAACTATTCTAGTTTTTAAAACACTTTGAATTTTTTTCGTAATGTTTCTCCTGAAAAACGTTCGCTTGAAAAATAGCTTCCTATAGAACATAATAGGTACTACAGTGGCGCCATCTGGGAGGACAAAAACAAAATAAATATCTATTGAGCCACGTTAAACTAAATAAAAACTAAGACTTTTTTAGTCTCTTATTTTTTTTATTTAGTTTAAGGTGGCTCAATAGATATTTATTTTTGTTTTGTTTTTTTGGCAAAAGTTGTTTTCTGTATTTCGTAATTGGAATGAATTACGAATTGAATTTCTGGTTCATTTTGTTTGTTTACGTTAAGTGCAAATTTCTCAAATCTGTTTTGTGTTTTAGCCTCTTTATTGAGGCGAGGAGGAGGTTTTTTTTTTAAATGCCGAGAGATTTATTTCCATTTTTCTTGTTTCGTCCATTTGGTTACTTGAATTCTTGGCAGCGTTTTTTGTTTTGCCACTTTTTTTTTTTCCGGGCGGAACATGTGTTTATTTTCTACGGGGAGATTGAGGATCCCTCCGATCGTAGTTTGGGTTTCTTCCGAAAGAGTGCTTCACTCGGTTGTCTTATTTGGGGTTTGGAGAGAGAAATTCTGGTTTCGAAACACTTTTTATTTAGTTGTTTCCGATGTGGTTCGTGTTTCGGAAAAAAACGGTTTTTCGTGATGGAAGATTTCAATTATTGTGTTCTGTCGTGTTTTGGTTCCAAAAACCCTCTTGGATTTTTCTTACCAATTTATTACGGTTAAGGTGAAAATACAAAAGAGTAATTAAGGTGAGCGATTTCTAGTTTTTTTTTTGTTCTCGAGAAAATCTATTTTAAAATTTGGACAATTGTAGAAAGTTTACTTGGAGAAACTGTAGAATTTTTAGAGAATTATGCTTCAAAGCCTTTTTTTTAAATGGAATTCAAGGAATATTTCAAACTAGAAGAGTAAAAAAAAATTGTAAGAGTTGAATTTTCATGAAAATATTGTTCAAAATAAGCTTTTTATTGCTAGAAACTCGAAGTGGATTTGAAACTGGAAGAGTAAAAAAATCGAAAGGTTGAAATTTTCATGACAGAATCGTTGAAAATAAGCTTTTTATGGCTAGAAACTCAAAAGTGGATTTGAATCTGGAAGAGTAAAGAAAATCATAAAGTTGAATTTTCATGATAATATCGTTCAAAATAAGCTTTTTATGGCTAGAACCCCAAAATGGGTTTGAGTAAAGTTGAATTTTCATGACAATATTGTTCAAAATAAGCTTTTTAAATGGATAAAAACCTAAAATTGGTTTAAAACTGGAAAAGTACAAAAATAGAAAGGTTGAAATTTTCATGACAGAATCGTTCAAAATAAACTTTTTATGGCTAGAAACTCAAAATGGGTTTGAGTAAAGTGGAATTTTCATGACAATATCGTTCAAAATAAGCTTTTATGGATAGAAACTCAAAACTGGATTTCAAACTGAAAGATTAAAAAAAATCGAAAGGTTGAAATTTTCTTAACCAAATTGTTCAAAATAAACTTTTATGGAAAGAAGTTCGAAACTAGGTTTCTAACTAGAAGATTAAAATTGGAAGAAGAATTTTCATGACGTTATTTTTCAATATTAACTTTAAATGGAAAGAAATTAAATTGTTTAGAAAAGAATAATTCTTACTCTTAACACGAAAAGCAAATATTTTTGTCTCTTCCATTTCGTGTTAAACGGTTTCCATTTGTTAAATTCAAACAAACTTTTGTAAACTTTTGCAGAAAAAAAAAGAACTGACATTTTCATAAATGAATCAGTCAGTCAGTGCCTCAGAGGTAAACTGTGTTAAGTCACATTTTTTTTTTTTAAAAATACACGATTTTTACAATGAATATGAATGAGCTTGTCAAGTTCTATAAGCGGGTAAACAGTGTTAAGTCCATAGTGTTTTACACATTGGACGCTAGATGGTGTGGTATAACCATGTTAAGTCCTATTCTTTTCAATGAAGAGAAAAAAACTTTCAAATGAATTCATTCCTGTACAATTTAGGTTTTTGGCGACTTAACACAGTTTACCTCTTAGGAAACTGATATAGAAAACAGAGAATTCTTGTCAATCTTCAACACTCAAATGTGTGTTTCTTCGTAAATCTAAATTGAAAGCCTTTTTTTCTATTTAAACCTCGTGAAGTAACTTAACTTTTTTCTAAGTTAAGTGTTTTTAAACTAAGAAACAGATTGTTTAATAAGTTAATGGAGCACACAATACATTCCTCCTCCTCCTCCTTCTTTTCTATGCAATTCCATTATTTGGAAAAGCTTTTTTTTAACAACAACAAAAAAAACGGCTAAAGGAGGAGGATGACTTCGAAATGAGCCACTTTCTAAATTTATCGAGATTACAAATGTCGACGGTGAAAATTTGGCCTCAAACTTTTACATCGTCGTCGTCGTCATCATCGTGCTTCGAAAATCTAGACCAAACTCTGGAATTTTGATTAAATTTTGAGTACATTTTAGTTTATTTTCTTGTACTCATTGTTTAGTCCTTTGTTGAGCTGGTTTTAGACTTTTGTTGAGCTGGTTTTAGACTTTTGTTGAGCTGGTTTTAGACTTTTGTTGAGCTGGTTTTAGACCTTTGTTGAGCTGGTTTTAGACCTTTGTTGAGCTGGTTTTTTAGACCTTTGTTGAGCTGGTTTTTTAGACCTTTGTTGAGCTGTTAGGGCCTTTGTGGTGCTTTTTTATGCCTTTGTTGTGCTGTTTAAACCTATGTTGTGGTTTTTTAGACCTTTGTTGTGGTTTTTTAGACCTTTGTTGTGGTTTTTTAGACCTTTGTTGTGGGTTTTTAGACCTTTGTTGCGGTGTTTTAGACCTTTGTCGTGGTTTTTTAGACCTTTGTCGAGTTGTTTAGGTTTTTGTCGAGTTGTTTAGGTCTTTGTCGAGTTGTTTAGGTCTTTGTCGAGTTGTTTAGGTCTTTGTCGAGGTGTTTAGACCTTTGTCGAGGTGTTTAGACCGTTGTCGAGGTGTTTAGACCGTTGTCGAGGTGTTTAGACCGTTGTCGAGGTGTTTAGACCTTTGTCGAGGTGTTTAGACCTTTGTCGAGGTGTTTAGACCTTTGTCGAGGTGTTTAGACCTTTGTCGAGGTGTTTAGACCTTTGTCGAGGTGTTTAGACCTTTGTCGTGGTTGTTTAGACCTTTGTCGTGGTTGTTTAGATCTTTGTTGAGTTGTTTAGACCTTTGTTGAGCTGTTTTTCGATATTTGTAGATCTGAGCTTAGACCTTTGTTAAACAAAGTTTAGACCTTTGAGCTGATTTTAGACCTTTGAGCTGATTTTAGACCTTTGTTGCGAATACCAAAATCGTGACAATTCTAGCTTCTAACCAACTTTGAATTTAGTTAATCTCGAAGAATTTAATTACGTTCTCTTTAATTATAGTTTTTTTTTATAAATATAGTCAAGATTCTTCGAGAGAGAAGCTGAATAAATCTCGAGAGTTATTTTGTTTTTGGCTCGCAGTCTTCAAGAGAGAGAGAGAGAGAGAGAGAGAGAGAGTGACTCTTAAGATTTATTTGTTTAGATTTACCTTTTTTAATGGTTACATTGTTTATTTTTATAAGATAAAAAAAGTTCTGTTTCTGAAACTGATTGATAAGTTTGAGAAGAAATCGGTTGTTGACATTTTATTTTGTGGAAACGTTTTTTTTTTTTTCAAAAGCAACGTTTTGCAAAATGTGTTTCAGATTTTCCATTGAAAGATGATGACGTTGAGTGAATGTTTTTCTTCAGTTGAATGAAATTCTTGGAACTTTCTTCTTTTTACATTCTTTACTAGAGTTTATTTTGATGCTTAGTGAAAATAGGTGGAAATGGATGTTTTGGTTCATTTTAAAATGATTCATGAGTAAATTTATTCTACAGTCAGACACAAATTTTACTGAAGGTTAGATTTTTAGTTATAAATCGGGCTCCTAGGGCGGTGTTACCATCAGTACGTGGCGATGAAGAAGCGAATTTATCACAGTTACAAGTATGTAGGGTTTTAAAAGCATTTTTTAAACAAAACTCATTGTTTTTTGCGAAACTTGATAAATAAATTAAGCGAGGGAATCCCTTTTTGTGACGATCTGTTCGGAAATAATCTTTTTATGACAATTTTAAAAACGCCTATTTTGGGTTTTTATTGTTATCGGAGTTTTAAAACTGTCATAAAACGATTATTTCCGAACAGATCGTCACAAAAAAGGGTTCACTCGCTTCATTTATTCATCAAGTTTCTAAAAAACAATGAGTTTTGTTTAAAAAATGCTTTTAAAAACCTGCATACTTGTAACCGTGGTAAATTCGCACAGGCAATTAGAAATCGGGACATACAGAAGTTGGCTCCGCCCTTTTTATATGACGAACGGCAACTTCTAATTGGTTTGTTGTGTGGTTCGACGTTGAAAAAGGGCGGAGCATGTGACGTCAGATTACATAACCAACCAATTAGAAGTTGCCGGTCGTCTTAAAAAGGGCGGAGCCAACTTCTGTATGTCCCGATTTCTAATTGCCTGTTAAATTCGCTCCTTGAACTTAGAGATCTAAGGGCGTGGCCGCGTGAATTCACGTAACTCCATCTAGTGGCATCATTTGTAATTCTAATAAAAAACTAATGGTAACACCTTAACCTAACAGGTTGTTAGAAATAGGTGAAAACTTCAGTTGGCTCCGCCCTTGTTATGACGACGGGCAACTTCTAATTTGGTTGGTTATGGAGTCTGACGTCACATGCTCCGCCCTTTTCAACGTCAGATTACATAACCAGCCAATTGGAAGTTGCCAGTCGTCATAACAAGGGCGGAGCCAACTGAAGTTTTCACCTATTTCTAACAACCTGTCTTAACCTACATATTGTTTTCATGATTTGTTTTTCAGCGAAGGTTAGGTTTTAAGGTTTAAAAAACGCCTTTCGAACTCTTGATTAATTCTGTCGTTTCAGGTACAAAAATGAAGAGCAACTTGTAATTGTTTTAGAAACTAGAAGTGTAGAATTAAATATATTCTTACGGAGCCCTGTAAAGGACATGCGAGATTTTTTTTTTTAATCTCGACATTTCTACTTTTTTCAGAATCTCAACATTTCGACTTTAATCTCGAAATTTTCACTTTTAATCTCTTATTCGGTCATGTTAATTATGCCATGTTTTGCGCACCATACTCTAATAATTAAATTATTGCAAGCGCCCTCTTGTAGCAGCAATAATTTAATTATTAAGAGTATGGTGCGCACAACATGGCATAATTAACATGGCCGAATAAAAGAGATTTGAAGTCGAAATTTCGAGATTAAAAATTGAAATGTCGAGATTTTGGAAAAAGTCGAAATGTCGAGATTTTTTTAAAAAAAAATCTCGCCTGTCTTTTACAGGACTCCGTATATTCTACTATTCTAGTTTCTAGCAAATTTTGCAAGGATATTTCGCGCAACAAATGACTGGATTTTTGCGTTGAAGCTTCGATTACAATGTGAATGGAGCTTTTTTTCTTTTTAAGGGATTTTCTTGGCCAACAAAAACAAAAAATGCCATCGAACTGTTTTCTTTTGTTTGTTGTCATAATTTTTTCGGAAGTCTCTCTCTCTCCTCTGAAAAGTGAAATTTGCCTCAGAGGAGGTTAGCTTTTTGCCTTAATGTCAAAATAGACAATTCGTAATTTTAGAACAAGAGAAGGAGGAGGAGAGATTTTAGCATTTTTTTTCTGTGTTTATTTAAAGGTAGAAAACAACAACAATCAATTATTTTCTGAAAAAGATAAATATCTCGAGGGAGAGAAAAGTTTAGAACAGGTTATCATCTTTTTTCCATACTAAAAATTAAAATCCTTGGCCCCTGGATCTTGTCAGGAACACTTTTGTTAACTTGAAAAGGGTCTTCGAGGTTACGAAAACAGCCAAGACATTTGCCATATTTTGACTTCAATCAATGGTAAACTTGTTAAAGAAGCAATTTCAAGAGAAATTGCAATGTGGAGAATAACTTCAGAAAGCAATCTTTCAAATTAAACTATTTTTTTTTTAGTCAAATTTTGAAATCGATGAATATTTTAATTTTTAAAGTATGGCTTGAAGGTTTTTTTTTCGTATAAATTGTGCTTCTAGGACAAGCAGTTAGAAATCGGGGAGAACTTCAGTTGGCTCCGCCCTTGTTATGACGACCGGCATCTTCTAATTGGCTGGTTATGTAGTCTGACGTTGAAAAAGGCGGAGCATGTGACGTTAAACTACATAACCAACCAATTAGAAGTTGCCGGTCGTCGTAAAAAGGGCGGAGCCAACTGAAGTTCTTCCCGATTTCTAACTGCCTTTGCTTCTAGGACGATTTTATTGTCACTATGTTTCAGCATGTGATCACGCGTAACCTCGGGAAATTATGCAGAAAAAAAACCAATCTTCTAAGGAGCGAATTTGTACGGAAACAAGTATGGAACTTCTTAGAAATAATTTTTAAATAAAATTCTAGATGTTTTAGAAACTACGTGAATAAATTAACAATTTGATTAATTTTGTATTTGTGGATCTGATTGAAAACAGTCGTTTGGCTGCAGTTTTTACAATGCCGTATAAAAATCCGCATTTTAAAACTGCTATTAAACAATTATTTTCAAAAAAGATTGCAAGGAAAAAGTGGCCATCTTGTTGATTTATTTATTTAGTTACGAAAACACTTTGAATTTTGTTTATAAGATGTTTCTACGAAGTTCCGTACTTGTTTTTGTGGAATTGCGGAAATGGTTTTTTTTTTGTTCTGTACGACACTCTACCATGGTCACGCGTATACTGTATATAACGCCATCTAGTGGCACAATTTGTAAATAAAAACCTCTAGTTTAACTTTAAAAAAGGACATTCCCATATTTTAATTGGAAAGAAGGACTGAGCAGCCATTTTTAATTGATCAGGTTTCCAAGTCTCCAGCTCCCGGTAGCAGTTACTATGGAGTGGCTCACGCGTATGCGTTAGGTGTCGGAAGAACGGCCACTTTACCCCACACTGGTCAGATGAGAACGTACTCTCCGGCTCCAGTACTAAGCGAACGTGCCAAAACACAAACATTACCACTTTCCGGATCGGACATCGGTTCAAGAACATTACCGTTACACGGTACACGATCATCATCATCGTAACATTTCTCGTTATTTTAAGTTGATCATCGACGTTTTCTTTTATTTATTTTAAAATTTAGGACCCATGCAACCACCTCCGAAACCTCAACGTATTTATCAACAACCGGTCACTTCGATGGCTAAAAGTGTTCGTACAACTGCTGGACCTCCTCAGGGTGTCGTTGTTCCTTCTGTGCCATCGCCTCGTACCAGTCAGGGAGGTACTTCGGGTAAACATTTTATTATCAGTTTTTTATTCGGCATTTTCGAAACAGTTTCTTACGAATGCGGTTATTTTGCTTTTTACGGCTCTCGAATGATTTCGAGAGCGAAAGATATATTTTACTCGAGTAAAGGAAACTCGGGTCGAGTTTGACGTTTTATCGGATTTTTTCATTTTTTATTACGAGAACATTTTTTGTCCCGATCATTTTGTAAAATTTTGGAAGAATACTTTTTTTTTTTCTGATCTGCTTCTCGTCCTCCTCCTTCGTTATAGTCCCGTTCGGTCCATCGGGATCGTATCGTACCTCACCCGAGCGCCATTACGTGAACCACCACGAGTCTCAGCCGGTGCCAGTTTCACCCTGTTACCGTGGCGTTCCCGAACGCTCCTGTTCTCAACCTAATTATCAAGGTAGTCCCGATCAAGGACTCGATCCTTATGCGCTGCCAGGTAAGGAGATTTTTTTTTGTTGCATCTCTCGGGAAAGGAGAACTTTTTTTTGTGGTTTTCCTAATTCCTGGCAGAAAAAAAAAACGCAACGTAAACTTCTTTTTTGTCGTAAATTTTTGTTTTTTCGTTACTTTTTTTTTTTACGAGCTTTTGATGTGGCTTTTTTTAATGCGAGTTTTTTCATGTTTTGTTTTTTTGGCTGAAAATGAAAATTTGGCTGTTTTTTTCTTTCATTTTCTTCTTCTTCTGATGGACGTTTTTTCAATTTTTTCTTTTGAAGTTCGTGTTATTTCTGTATTTTATGCAATCGTGATAAGGTTTTTTTCCTCTCGTTTAACTGGGTTTAAAGTGTAAACGCTCCTAGAAACAACTTTTAAAAAAGAAACTAGAATAGTAAACGATTTTAATGAATTTGTTTTCCAAGTTGGTATCGTTCAAAATAAACTTTTTAGCCACGTCTGATCTTCAAAAGCTGGGTATTTATTACAAAAAGAGCGAGCATTATCACTCAATAATTGTCTGGTGAGTACTGGTTAGCGAGCGAACAAACATTCGCTCGCTCGTGTTCGAAAAAAAAAAAGATCGAGTGGATGGCGGTACATCAAAGGAAAGCCTTGTTCGTGCTTATTTAGTCTTGAAATACGATGGATCAACTGCGAACAAGAACATATTCGCTCCGGTATGACTGCAAGATTTGAGCATTTCAAGAAAACACGAGCGAACATCGGCGAGCACGAGCAAATGTTTGCTTTTGCTTTCTCGCTTTTTGGTGAATACCCGGCTAAAGAAAATATGAACGAGAAACGTTTATTTTAAAAGATATTAGAGAGACCTTCATCACAATCACTTACTATTCTAGTTTCTAAAGGTGGATTTACAGCAAAAAAATAGCAAAAACATTGTTAGTAACAAAATGTTAACAATACTTTTGTTAATTAACGATTTTTTGTTTACTATTTTGGTCAGTGTCGTTAACAAAAAATGCTAATAACAGTATTTTTTTTGACAAAAATGTTGGTAACATTACGGTAGGAGAAAGTGATTCACGAGTAGAATGTTATTAACAGTGTCGACAACTTACTTGCTAGTAACATTTTGTTATCAACATCCTTCGATCGGGACATCGCCTCTAGAAAGCGGTTGCAGAATTTCTGCTATTAACAAAGTTATCAACAAACATTATTATTACAATTACAAAGAATACTTTGCTAGCAGCCCAATGGGCCTAATGCAGAGGGACATAAAAGTCCAGTGAAAATGGAAAAATAACAGAATGTTGAAAGTTAATAGTTATGAAAATTTCTAGAGATTTTTTAAAAATGTTACTAGCAAATGTTGACAATAAAAGTTAATAACATTTTATAGTCCGTGATTTTTAATATTTGTTAATAACATTGCTAATAACACGCGTTTTCAACAATGTTTACCTTTCCGGTGTATTTTCACCGTAATTTACTTGATGAACCATCGTAAAAATGATATTAGCAGGTAAGTTTCGTTATATTATTTCAGATAAATTGGATTTTCGTGTGTTTCGTTCGTTATTTTTTTTTTGTCACTTTTCTACTCGTCATCGGTGAGTTTCACGAATTTTCGATCAAAGTTTTGTTTGAGTCGAAATGACATTTAATCAAACAAATTACTTCCGAATATGTTGTGATTTTTATGAGATGAAGAACTTAATTAAAATCCGAGGATGTTTTATTTGTCGTTAATTCAGATCGTCGAGTCGAACATCACCGTTCTTATCCAATGTACTTGACTCCTTCTGCGTCTTACGAGGATCCTTCTTACTACAGCGATCGTTCTTATGGTTCACGTTCCGGTAGCGTAACTCCCGTCATCGACGAAGATTCTCGGTGAGTCACGGCGGTTGAAATCTCTACACTTTTAGAAGCTCAAGAAAGAACAAGTTTCGTTATTCTGAGGAAAAGAAATTTCAAGAAACGGCCAAAAATTGGAGAGAAAAAAAATATTAAAATTGCTCTAAAATCTCAAAGAAGCTCGAAAAAGTCTTTAAATTTTAAGAAAAATACAAGAAGATATTTTAAATTTTTAGCCGTGACGGCTACCTGATTGCCCAAGATGGTATCCAAGCCGTGGACTCGTTACGTTACAGAGCGAGAGTCGAGTACATGGAAAGGCAATTGGCCAGTCTGACGGGTCTCGTACACAAGGCTCTTACGACCAGTCGTCCGCCTCCGATCCAACGCGATATCGAGATCGATCTCAATAGAGAACTACTTCACGTTCCGACTTCGAGAGATGCAGTTGCGGTTTACAAAGGTGGAGGAGGACAGGGTTCGGGATCGGGATCGGGAGGTGGTGGAGGAGGAGGAGGAACTGGTCGGTTCCTTTCTTTTAAAGTCTTTGAGTGAAAAGTCGAGTTATATCGAGATTTTTCTTCTTCTCTCGTAGGTGAAGTGTGCGAAGTTAAGCCAAACGTATCTTCTTCTTCGAGTCCGTCACTTTCAGGTTTGTTTCAGAATTTTATGGATTAAGACATTTGTTCGTTTTTATGTTTGTTTCTCGTTTGTTTGTGTTAAATGTGTGTTTTCCATTTGTCGCAATTTTAAAATCGTTTTTCAGATGAATACAAACCGGAACAACATAAACCCGATATAAAAACCGTTCCGAGACCTCTTTCGAAAGGTACTAATAAATGTTTCTTGTTAGTTTTGTGTCGATGTTGGTTTTTCTTTGTGTGCATGTCTAATTAATAACTAATTATCATTAATAAAATCATAAAAATTACCTAAAATTATGGATAATAAAATAAGGCCGCCATTTTAGGTTACAAACTGGTCGAAAATTTTCAAAAGGGCTAAAAATTTCTTAAAGATTGCTTAAAGTTTTGAGAAAATACTTAAAACAATTGCGATAAAAGGTTTTTTTTTTAAAAAAAAAAGCTTATATGTTTTGATAAATGAAAGAAATGCTAAAGAAAAAAATTAAAAAGTGCTAAAAGTTTTGAAAAAACGCTAAAAGAAAATTGAAAATTGTAAAAGGTTTTGAAAGAAGCTAAAAGTTTTGAAAATGCTTAAAAGTTTCGAAAAAAAGGTTCAGAAGATTTGAAAAGTGTTTTGAAAAAAGCTGAAAGCTTTGGAAATTACTTGAAAAATTTCAAAAATGCTTAAGAATTTAAAGAAATGCTTAAAATATTGAAAGGAATGCTAAACAATTTCAAAAAGTGATAAAAGTTTTTAAAAAAAATGCTTAAAAGTTTTGAAAAAATGTTCAGAAAGTTTGAAAAGTGTTTTGAAAAAAGCTGAAAATTTTGGAAAATACTTAAAAAAATTTTTATAAATGTTTAAATATTTAAAGAAATGCTAAAAAGAATTAAATATTTATAGAAGTTTTGAAAAAAATGCTTATAAAGTTGAAAAGTGTAAAATATTTTGAAAAAAGCTAAAACAAGTTTAAAAAATGCTAAAATCTTTGAAAAGAATGCTTTAAATTTGTTGAATAAAGGAGAAGAAAAAAAAACAGCTTTTTAAAAAAAGTAAGAAAAATCTGATTGCAAAATTGGACGACGTATTCAAAAGTTTCGTTTACTAATTAATTAATTAATTAATTAATGGTGTGATTACTAATAATTTGAATTGGTTCCCGATCTTTTTTATTTCTTCTTCGAAAGAGGAGAAATCGGTTTCGTTCTCTGACGACCCACCTACGATGAGTTCTCCGACCCATTCTAAACAACATTCACCTCAGCACACAGGTACTAATTAATACTAATTAATCCCCTTTTTTAAAAAAAAAAATCCGGAATCTTTTTTAATTAATTAACTATTTTAACTTTGTACCTCTGTTACTCGTTTTGTGTCTCTTTATTATTTTGTTTTCTTTGTCATGTCTTTTTTTTTTTACTTATTTAAAATAACTTAATTTTCAAGGTGGTTCATTAGTAAAAAAAATATAATTAATTAGTTATTTAGATGGTTCGGTTTGTTTAGTTCTAGTACTAGTTTAGTACTAGTTCATTAGGTAGTTAATTAGTTTGTTATTTACTTCTATAATTATTTAATTCTAAGCTGACTCGTTAGTTATATAATTATATAATTAGCTAACCTAATTAGCTGGGGGTTTTTTTTGGGGGGGGGGGGGGGGATATAATTAATTAGTTACTTAGATGGTTATTTTGTTCGTCTGTTTAGCTCTAATACTCACACAGCTGATAATTTAAATGCATTTAAATAATAAACGTGTTCTACAGAGCCCCGTGAAGGGCAAACAAACAATATGTCGTCGAATTCAATTTATTCAGTTAATTAATCTGAAAATATTGAGTGAATACTTAAATATAATTTATAGAAGCTATTGACTTTAAAATATTGATTTAGTATTTCAATTTAAATATTAATAATAAAGTCAATTTTTATTTGGTGTTCATGTCCTTAACTGGATTCCGTATAATTCACCTAAACTACATTTAATTTGAATTCATTTAGCTCATGTGAGTGTACAAGGTATAAGATAACTCGGGGTAGTTAGTTAGCTAAGTGGCTAGTTAGTTATACCTTGTACACGTATGAGTTAAATGAATTCCAATTAAATGTGTTTAGGTGTGAATTATACGGAATCCATTTAAGGACATGAACACCAAATAAAAATTGATTTTAATTATTAATATTTTAAAATTGAAATACTAAATCAATATAAATTTATAAATTATATTTAAGTAATTAACTCAATACTTTCAGATTAATTAACTGAATAAATTGAATTCGACATATTGTTTGTTTGTCCTTCACAGGGCTTCGTAGAACACGTTTATATTTAAATGCATTTAAATTATCAGCTGTGTATTAGGGATAAAAGTTTCTTAGTTAAGTACTAATTCATTAGGTAGATAATTACTTAGGAATAATTAGTTTGATGATTAGTTAATGTGTTAATTTAATTTAATTCTAAGTTTAGTTATATAATTACTGTAGTTAGCTAACTAACCAGTTGGTTTGGTTATGATTAATTAGTTGTTTAGATAGTTATTTTGTTCGTCAGTTTAGTTCTAACCTAACTCTCGTTAGTTCCTTAGTTAATTACTGATTCATTAGGTGCATAATTAGTTAGATAATGTAATATTTAAGTTTCAAGATAACTCGTTAGTTAATTGCTTATAATTAACGTCCAAAATGAATTTATCAAATTACTTTTGAGCCATTTTGTGGAGAGAAAAAAAAGACAATTTCGCAATTTGCGACGTTTTTTTTATTACGAAACGGATCTTTTCGTACGTTGAATTCAAAGTCACTACGATTTGTGTTTTCTCGTTGTCTCGAAAAACACATCGGTGAGGTTCCGAATTCTTCTTCGGACATCGGCTTTTTTTCCTTTTCTTTTTCTCGTTTGATTTATTTTTTTGTTTGCGGTTTTTTTTTTCTTTTCTCGTGTTGCGATTAATTAATTAATTTAAAAAAAGGAAACGAAATTAATATTAATTTTTCTTCCTTTTTTTTTTGTTTTGTCTGCTCTCTTTTTTTGTTTATTTGTTTTTTCTGCTGCTCGTAATTTGTTCAGCGGAGAAGCCGTCAAAACCTGCTTTAAAAAGCTCGTCTTTGCCCCGATCTTACAGTTCAGGTATTAATTTCGAATCCAAACACTCCTTTACTTCGGGTGTTTGTTTTTCGAACGTGTTCATTTCAATTGGTCATCCTACTTTTTAGTAGTTTGTTTCTTTTTGGTTTGCGTGCTTTTTTTTTAAACTTAGATTTACATTTGAAACTTTGGTTTTTTAGCTTTTTTTTTTTAGAAAAAAAAAAGCAAGTTTAATAATTAAAAAATGCAAAAAATTGTTAGAAACTAGAATGTTCGTAATAGTCTTAAAGGACATTTAAGACAGGAGGCGGTAACATTGCTGAAAACACCTGTTATTAGTAATGTTTTCAACAAATATTAAAAATCGGCCTATAAAATGTTATTAACTACAAAAGTTAATATCAAAATGTTATTAAAATCTCTAGAAAATTTTAATAACATTTTGATACTAACTTTTGTCAATAACATTTGCTTTCAGCATTTATTTTTTATGTTGACATGTCGATAATATTGTTGCTAACTTTGTTAATAGCAGAAATTTCACGACCGCTCTGAAGGGTGTGTTCTTGATAAAAGGATGTTGATAACAAAATGTTACTAGCAAGTTGTTATCACTGTTAATAACATTCTACTCGTGGATTAGTTTCCTGCTGACATGCAACCACGTTTGTTATCAACATTTAAACCAAAACAGTAAAAAAAAATGTTAATTAACAAATATTTGTTATTAACATTCTGCTACTAACAATGTTTTTGCTATTTCTTCGATGTAAATCGGTCTGTATGGTGGTACGTTTTGCAGAGAAAAATAAAACTGTTTCAATTTTGAAATTATCGTAAAAAATTAAATCTGAATAATGTGATTGTGAAGTCATTTTTAGGACATTCTAGTTTTTAACATACTTGCTATTAAGCTGAATTTAATTATGTTTAAAATGCTTCTAATTAACGTTTAGAAGAGCTTTGTTTTTTTTGTGTTTTCATACTTTGCAAATTTATTTTGTTTCTTTAACTTGCGATAAATTGGTGTCCGAATATAATAAGGTGGTTCCAAAGGTTTGTATTTTTCTAGTTTTCTAAGTTTTTTTTTTTTTTAAAAAGTAGAAAGTCGTATTTTTGTTTAATTTTTGAAGCACGATTTATGTTTTTGTCTTGTTTCTTTTTTTATTGGTTTTGTTTCGTGTTGATGGTTTTTACGTGTTTCGTTGATTGTTGACTTTTGTTACGAGACTTGTGACCGCGAGACCTAATTCTGGTGGCCCGTGTTTTATATTTATTTAGAAAAAGAAAGACAGAGTGGAAAACCAACGCCACCGCCGAAACCCTTCAGTTTGTACGGCAGCCAAGAACACCGCTCGATGTCGTTATCTGGAAGAGGTACGCTTTGTCGTCCGTCGACGATCAATGCTATAAAGCCAAAACTTTGAGGCTCTTTTGGCACACGAGAACCACTTTTGAGTGGTCGATCTTCATCTGCAAAATGTTGCTTGCAAGTCGCTGGCCTGTGGTTGACAATGTATTGGTATGGAAAGCACATGAGCGACTACATTTTGTAGTCGAACTCGACCATTGTATGTGGTTCGTGTGCCAGGGCCATTATGCAAATAGAAATTCAGAAAATGTGCGAATTATTATTAGAAAATATGCGTTTTATGCAAATAGAGAAACAAGAAGATTGTTCATTTTATACAATTAACAGCTGCAATTGTCAGATCCAATAACTAAAAATGCAAAATTTGAACGATTTGGTTTTTTTAAAAAAAAATGTTGAGCAAAAAAGTGGGATTTTTTTTTTTTTATAAAATAATTGAAATTTGCAAAATTTTAAATATTGTGTATTTTATGCAAACTTTTGGCCTTAGTCGGTTTACGATAATTTGCAAGTTCGGTCGTTCTCGGCCTCGTTGTGTGTTTCTTTGATGAACCGTTTTTGATTTCAGATCTTCAGATAACACCCGAAATGTACAACCAACTCCGTTTGCTCAAGAAGAAAACGAAAGACTTGAGATTGGAAGTACGGAACCTGAGACGCATGACTCAGGCTCAGGCAATGAACGTGAAAGAGACCATACGAGAGACGTTCCTTAAGATAAAGGCGATGCTTGCGGCTGTCGAAGCCGACAACGATCAAGTCCGAGCCGAACGGAACAGAGTTTCACGCGAAGAGGAAATGTATCGGCAAGACATCACGCAGCTAGAAATAAACTTGAGGTAACCGGTTGTTGATTAGATTTGATGCCGTCGGTTTTAGCCTTTTTACCTGCTTATTATTCAATAATAATAATGAAAGTAATTTTAATAATAATGATGACAATGATAAAAAATAATAATTATAAAATATAGTAACAATGCTAATAATAATTAATTATAATGATAATTAAAAATAATAAGTGTAATAATACAGAAAATAATATTAAAAACATTATTTAATAATAAAATATTAATAATTTTAGTAAAAATAATAGTAATATTGATAAAAAATAATAATAAAGATAATGAAAATAATTTTAGTGATAATCATGGAAATAATACAAATAATAATAAAATTAATAAAATTATTTATAAAATATATTAATAATTTTGATAATTAATTATAATAATTAAAATTAATAAAAATATTTATAAAATATATTAATAATTTTAATAATTAATTATAATAATTCAAATTAATAATTATAAAATATATTAACAATCTCAATAATTAATTATGATAACTAAAATTTATAATTGTAATAATAATAACAATGATGGAATTAATATTAAAATTAATAATAAAATATATTAATAATTTATTAAAATTGAAAATAATAGTGATATAAAATAATGAAATTTATAATTAAAAATAATAATGACAATAATAATTATAAAATATATTAATGATATGAATTATAATAATAATTGAAATTAATATCTGTTAATAATAATGATTATAATTCAGAAAACAATATTAAAATTATTAATAATTAATAAAGAATTAATAATTTTATTAAAAATAAAAATAGTAATTTAATGACAAACAATAATAATAATAATGAAAATTAACAATTTTAATAACAATTGAAAATAAAATAATTGGTTTTCGGTTGTTTGTTTTGCAGCGAATTAGAAAGTGCGGTTGAGGATTTGAGAAGCAACGTGATCAACAGACGTTGTCGCGTCAACATGTCCGAAGTCGAAAACATGGCACTCGTTCTGAGTAAAGCGAGCAAAACAGTTGCGGATCTTAAAGGTCGGCTTTTTGTTTCTGTAGATTTTTCATTCCTTCATGTTTTGTCTTTTTGGGCGAAATTAACTTTGATTCGTTTGTATTTACTAATCGTAGGTCGTTATCCGTCTTTGCAAGAGAATTTGAAGTCCGTAATGGCTGCCGAAATGGAAGTGATCGTTAGAGAAGAAAAGTAAGACATCGTTTTTAAAAAAAAAATAATGGAGAGACAGACAAAGGAGAAATTGAAAGTATGTTAGAAACTAGAAAGGTTAATGGTAATTTCAGGTTGATATTTTTCAAAATAAGCTTTTTATTAGGCCATTTTACGTACACCAGAGACGTAACATTTTTTGATCAGGACACCCCTGATCAGAAAGGATGTTGATAACAAAATGTTACTAGCAAGTTGTCAACACTGTTAATAACATTCTACTCGTGGATCAGTTTCTCCTGCCAGACATCCTATACCAACATTTTTGTCGAAAACATTGTTATTAGCATTTTGTTATCAACGTTTACACCAAAACAGTAAAAAAAAAATGGCAAATAACATATTTGTTATTAACATTTTGCTACTGACAGTGTTTTTGCTATTTCATCGGTGTAAGTCCACCTTAAAGGGCATTTTATCACCGGAGGTTACATTGTTAAAAGTCTCTAGAAAATGTTAATAACTTTTTGCTTTCATATCAACATGAGAATAAGTCTTAAATGGTTAAGTGACCCTTCTAGTTTCTAAAATACCTTCAAGTTTCTCTTCATATTCTATCCGAAAGACAGAATAATGTGATTTCGAGAGGATTTTTCACTTTTAAAATCATCTTCCGAGAGACAAAAGATAATTTTCGATAAATAATTTTATATTTCCAGATTTCTAAAAGACGAACCGGATCGTCTCGATAACGCTTTACGAAGGTGCAAGAAGTTGACCGGAACACTGGTCACCTTAAAGAGGTGAGTTTGTTTCTCTCTTTCTCTCGATTCTCTCCCTTTTTTCTCGTCCATCCATTTGTCGAAACGGTTTTGCTTGAAAGTTTCTGTCTTTGTTTCTTGTCTTTTTTTTATTGTTTTTATCGGAATGTGTTGTCTTTTTAAGTTTTCTCGGTGTGATTTTATTTTTTGTTGTTGTTTTTGTCCTCGCCCTGCATTTGTATCGATTTATCGATCAATCGATCGTAAAACCGCTCGCTCACGAAAACCTCCTTCGTCATATTTAAATTATACAATATATATATCTTAATATTTACGAGAAAAAAAACCAAAAGAGTGTGTTTGATATTTCTGTTTGCTCCTTTAGAATGCTGACCTAACACTGATCACACGTTTACGGTAACACGGGCGGGCGGGGGAGGGGCCGCGGGCCCCAAAATACTCTTCTTTTTTCTGTCAAATCTTCTTCGAAAAAGGACTTTTTTTTCATATCTATATTCTATAAAAATTATATATTTTTCTCGTATGTCGATTGCGAATGTTCGTGTGTCTCTACCATTGGTGACATTTTTTTTTTGTGCGTATCGCGAATTTTTACTGTGAAAAAACCTCACGTCGAGAAAAGAGAGAGCGAGAGAAGCGCACGTTTTTTTGGCTGTCAGATTTTTGTTTCTCTGACGAAAGATTGAGCTTGGTTGCTGTTTTTTTTTTTACGGCCTCCTCTTCCTTCTCATTCGCTTTTTGTATTCAAAATTCAGAATGTATGCACTAATTTTATTTTAAAAGTTGTTTCTTCTTCTTTTTATGGCTTTTATTTTTTATAAAAAAAAAGCCTGTTTCACATTAAATCTTAAATCTCCTCAAAAAAAGGAAAGGCCCAGCAGAAACTCGTGAAATATTTAGTAGATCACAAAATAGTTCTGCATGATAAACAAAAATATGGAATCTTAAGGAAGTTCGTAAACTGTTAAACCTTGGTTTAAACTGTTGCGACTTAAATCGCCTATTTAATTTTTAAAATAATTGGAATAAGAAATTTTTAAGTAAAAAGGGCAGAAGGTTTTTTTTGGATTTCAATCAAAAATTGAAATAAATTTAATCTTCTCAATGGAGTTCGTGAACTGTTAAACAACCTTGGTTTAAATTGTTAAGTTGCGACTTAAATCGCCTATTTAATTTTTAAAATAATTGGAATAAGAAATTTTTATGTAAATTCTGAAAAAGGAGGAAGATTTCGTGGATTTTAACGAAAAATTGAAAGTAGAATTCTTACGGAAGTTTGTAAAATGTTTATTTTAATTTGTTAAGTTGCGACTTAAATCGCTTATTTAATTTAAAATAATCGGAATATGAAATTTTAAGTAAGAAAAAGGGGGAAGATTTCTTGGACTTTAATGAAAAATTGAAAGAAGTTTAATTTTTAAGGAAGTTCGTAAAACCTTCGTTTAAATTGTTAAGTTGCGCGACTTAAATCACTTTTATAATTAAAAAGAATCGATTTAATTTTATAAACATAACTACAAAAATTTGTTTAAACACAAAATTAACACATTTTTACGTACAGATAATCTAAAATATATGTACTTTTTGATTTCAATAAACATTTCCACGAAATTTTAACCATAAATCGATGAAATTTTAGCTGTTAAGTCAAAAAGTCTGTAATTATTTTTTTAGTTGCTTATTCATTTTTCCATTGCATATGAAAATGAATTTAAAACGCGAAATACAAATAGAAGAGAGGCAAAGGCAAAAGTTTGCGAGGTCACACGTCTATAAAAGCCGGAGAATTTGAACTATTTTCGAGTTGTAAGCCACGACTCTCGAGTAAGCTCTTTTCTGTAACTTCGGAGTCTGTCGTGGTACCCGTGAAACAGGCTTTTGTTCACACTAGCGTACGATGTGAACGAATACGAACATCTAAACATTTTTCGGGTGAAAGTTTGGAACTCCGATAAGTTCGTGATTCACATCGTATGATTTTGTGATCGAGGCTAGTTGGTCCGCAATGTTATTACCTCGACCAATAGGTATAGAATTTTGTCGTCTTCGCTTTTTTTTTCCCCCGACAAGCAATTTTACGAAGAAATTGTGAAAAATGTGTTAGACACTAGAATGAGATAAAAGTAATTTCGTGATGAATTTGTCTTTACGAAGTTAATAAATGTGAAAATAGTTATTTACGGAACTTTCGTAATAATTTCAAATGATGTCATCATGAAAAGGCTTTTAGTATTCTAGTTTCTAACGAGCTTTCCAATTTTTTGTTTTTTCTTCTTAAAATAGCTTTCTTTCAAAAAAAAGTCGAGACGATAATTTCGTTAATCTTTTTTTTTTTTTTGAAAATTTAATATTGCGATTCACACTTCGAATCGTAAACATTGAACAACTAAGGATGGACTTATGTTTCATTCGTTTTTCGTACGAACAGTTTTCTCGTGTTAGAACAGAACAACTGTTCGCGAACAGTGTGGACGGTATATTCCGAGCAATTTCTCTGTAACAAATTTTGTTCGTTGTTCTGTTCGGCTCCGATCCACCATTTGTCGTTTTTTTTTTGCCAGTCACGTAAAGGGATGTTCGTGTTCGGGCCAGGAGTAGTTTGAATGTCTCGGCGAACATTTCTCCCGAACATCCATATACATTACGAGGTTACCAACTGGGAAGACGTTGCGAACATGTTCTGTTCAATGTTGAAAATTTCTATCACAACAAACATGTTCTTTGAAAATGTTTGCGAACATGTCCTGTTCTAGTCTGGACTCGCCCTAATTATATGTTTAAGATTAACGAGAGAAAGAGAAAACAAGAACGTACAGAAATGGAAATGACGAAGTCTGTCGAGAAATAGTTGTTCGAATCTTAAAATTGATCCGTGAGTTTTTTCTGCGATTTTTTTGTTCGTTTTCTTAGGCTTGCTTCGGTTCAAGAGCAAAGGTTGCCTCCAACATCTCCCGGTCTGGAACAGCGTGCGGCTTCTCTTCCGTCATCGGCTTCGATCGGTGACGTACAATTGGACGGAATGACCGTAGGACCCGACGGCCATATTTCAAAGGTGAGTTTAAGGCATTTACAGTTTATAATTCTGTTCCTCGTTCACAGCCTTTGTTTTTTATGGACATTTCGAACACACTTCGAAAACGGAAGGTTTACATTCTTCGGATTTCGTATTTGTGTTCGAAAACGAATGTTCTTCTCGAAGTTTTTGTTTTTTTTTCCGTTTTTTGTGTTATGCTTCATTTTATGCTTCATATATTTTTTTATTTTTTGGCTGTGGACGTAATTTTTTTGTTACAAATCGTTTTTTCATTGCCAATGTTTGTTGCCATTTTTTTAGCTAATAATTTTATGCAACTTTTTGTTAATTTGCATGAAACAGAAGAAAACAATGCATAGAATATCATTGGATTGAATTATCATAATAACTTAATATTGTCTTTTTTTGTAAAACTAAAATTGTGTGTTTGTTTCGCGCACGGAACTTTTGAATGTTCCGTCAACTTCGAGACGGGTTTAAGTTGAGTTACGAGACCGATAAAGGTGTTGTTTCTGACACTCGACACTTGATTATATTAGTTAGTAAGGTGATTCAGTATTTTTTAAAGAAATACTTTTTGGAAAATTTATTGGAAGATTCCGGAAAAACACCTCCGTAACAATTTTTAAAAATCTTTTACGACAGGTATGACTACGAACTGACTGATCGTGCGGGTGGGTCTCGTGTTGTATGACCCACTTTGTTCTATTTTAGGGTTTTTCTTTAGTAATTCTCCATCCAAATGTGTGAGTACGGGTAACATACAAATTAAACCCGTTTTCTTATCTTTGGATGGGGAAGAGTATTATATTTTTTTCTTCCTCCGGAAAGAATGCATGAGACGACGGTGATCACTGATCACAATTCCGTTAACGACATTCTACGTCAAAGCCTTAAATTATATAAAGTAGTTGCTGGTTTTGGCATTTTTATTTGTTTCGCATGCAATTTTCTTAATTATTTGTATTTTTTTTTGGTTTCAAGAATTTTTTTTCCCTTTTTATATGTTTTGTTGATGTTTTCCGCAGACCATTCGTGTGATTTGGCTCAGACCCTGGCTTGAGACCTTGCTGTGTCTTGGTTTTTTTTTTTGTCTCTCATAACCTCGAGTTCATTTGCAGAACTTCTGGAAATCAGTAATTGACTTAAGTATTACTTAATGTTGCTTTTCTGAAACGCAGAAATAAGCCGAGTTCAGTTTCCAATTGTTCTTTTTTTTTTGTAAAGCTTATTTTCCTATTTAGCTACTTTATTTAAAAGAAAGTTCGTGACCTAGACACTCCAAAGTTGTACGTGTCGTAAGACGTGGTCAATTTGGCGTTTCACGAGCTCTACGACGACTCGACCACTATTACGAGCTCACGAGGCTGTAGCAACCAAACGGCAGTTCAAAACGTCACGAAAACACCTCGGTTAAACGAAGAACATATTAAGGAATACACACAATTTTTCTTAAATCTGAAATATGTTTTTCCAAAGGTTGGAATGTAGTTAGCAAAATGGACGTTTTTTGAGGTCAATGGTCGAACAAATTAGCATAATTCGAAAGGGTGGTAAAATAAAAACCCTTTCGAATATTTGTAATAAAAAAAGACCTTAAAATCTGGCCACGACGACATTCAAGAATTCATCGTTCAAAACAAAGTTTGAAGAGAGATTTTTAATTTAGAATCAAGAGACGGTGGTGTTCGTAGAAACGTCAAATTTTGCACGTTCTGGAGTGTCTAGGGGGCTCTCGAGATGAAACTTCGTCGCGAGGATTTTTCAAAGTATCGAGAATACTTTTGTAAGTCGTAAGAGTTTGTAGTTTTTTTTTCTTAAGTTCTGCATTTGTCTCGAAGTTGTGGTTTTGTTCGTCATTTCGAGACGAGACTTTTTAGTCGTTTTTTTTGTTCATTTTTTTTAAGAATTACCAAATCGGTAACTTTTTTTTTTTCCTTGGCGTGTGATTTTTCTCGACCTTCCACTGTGTGAATTGTTTTTGTTTTTTTTTTTGGTTTTTGGTTTTCTCGAAAGTATTTTTCGGTGTCTCTCGTGTTTTTTTTTTTTTTTACTTCCATCACTTTTGAAATTGATCGTGTGTCTTTTTTTGAACCTCCCGTAGTCGAGCAGGCGTGGTGGCTGGAAATGGAGCACTAACTTCAGGGAGAATATCGAGTAATTTTTTTTACCTTCTATCTTACTCATATTTTTTTTTTTTTTGACATTTTTTTTTCCTTAATCCTTTTTTTTTCTTCCTCTTTATCTTTTTTTCTGGGCCTTAGAAAAAAAATCCTCATGTTTTCTTGGCTTTTTATAATTTTTTGTGTTAACCTGCCTGCCTGCCACCTACGAAATATTTAACATTTTCAATGACATTTTTTTCAATGTTTAGGTGTGAGTTTCCCCCGACTTACTTATTTTTTTGAAAAAAAAAAGTGGGATTGTTGTGAAATCGTTTATCCTTTTAAGATCCTTTAAAAAAATGTTTTACGGTTCTTTGTGTTTCGAAACAATTTTAAGAAGATTTTTTTTAAGAAAAAGTTTGTTCGAAACTAGAATAGTAATTTCATTCAGCCAACATTTAGCTGTTTAAAGAAACAAAAAAGAACTAGAAGAAATTTTAATGTATTTTTTTAAATTGAACTTGCTCGGGACGCATGTGGGCAAGGTGGATTATTCCCAATCAAAAATGGTTGTCATTTAGATGAAGTTTAGACATCAACGTCAAATCGAATTGGTCCTAAAAGGGAAATTATCTAAGGAATAAAATCCCACAGATTAAAATACATGTGAAAGAAAAACAATAAATAAGTATCAGTTCTAGCTCTCAATTTTTTAATTAGCTCGGATGGCCATTTCTTATTTATATGGGGATTTCTCGTGCGGATATCCCTTTAACGATGCCCTGTTCTCCGTAGATAGCAAACGTTCAGTACGGTTAAACAGTCATTCCCAATAAGGATTTCAAATTGGTGAACAATATTCTAATAAAAGTCTGACAGGAGTAAAATAACAGATCTCTTTTACATTTTCTTTACAATATTTCAAAGTTCGCTGTACGAAACCGGAGCCTTTGATTGGCTTTTGTTATATGTTCCTTCCGAAAGAAGTTTTCCCAGAGAGTTAAACCAAGATATTTAAATATATCGCAATGACTTAAGAGAAGGTTATTCTTTCGATGAGCAGCCACATACTGTATAGCCTCTATGCAGGAGGTTGTGTAGCTTTTCGCCTGATTTCGGGCCTGCAGAGTATGCTATACGGTACGTGGCTGCTCATCGAAAGAATCCCACTACCTTATTTCGATACGCTTACAGTAAACATGCATAAAGGTTCCGTTATATATACGAACATGAAGACTACATGATGAGCACGACACGGGCTCAAGCCGAGTACTCGGGAAATATTGTTCAAGAGAACTGTTTGTATTGACACCGAGCTCGTCCGTTGCCACGAACGGGTCTTGGCTCAACTTATATCTCCAACGATATTTTTCCTGAATCTTTTTTCCGTTCTCGTTGACATCACGATTGTTATGTCGTCACGAGTGAGTTCTGTTTCGTCCCGGTCTCCCTACATGCTGATATAAATGGAAAGGCTTTTTTTCTTCCTCGAACTCGTGTCGTGCTCGTCTCGTAATCCTGCATTTACTGTAAGTGTCCATTTATACGGATACGGGACACGAGCACGACACGAGCCCTCTCGAAAAAAGCCTTTCTATTTATATATGCAGTTAGGGAGACAGGGACTTTATAGAACGACTCGTTAGATAAAGTGATGTCGACAAGTTCTTCGTTCTAAAAATCGCGCAACATCGAGTAGGGATTATGTAACAAACGAGAACTGAAAGGGATTCCGACAAAAATATCATTGGCAGCGATAGTTGTGCAAGACTCACGTCCGTCAAACGGACGAGCTCGGTTTCAGTATAAACAGTTCTATTGAAAAACCTTGAACAACATTTTAGCTCGGCGGGCTCGTGTCGTGCTCGTCCCGTAGTCGTTACGTACCAGTATAATAGAGGTGTCTATTTACTTTTCTAGTTTCTAAATAAACTTTGAATTTCTTCGTTAAAGTTGTTTCTTTATAAAAGTTTCATTAGTTTACTGATCCGAATATTTATTTTGACGGTTTTTGCTGAAAAGTTTCTCCGCTGAAACGTTTGTAATTTCCCCGTCTCCTCCTCCTCCTCCTCCTCCTTTTCTCCTCATTTTTTTTTCTGACGTATTTTATCAAATTTTCTCTACTTTTTTTTTGTCAAATATTTTTTTGTTTTTTGGGTTGAAATTCGCACAGTGCAAAATTTTTGTGGTGTTTTTTTGTTTTTTGTTTTGAATGCAGCCAGTGGAGAGCATTTTCAGCCAATGGATGGTCTGAAAAGGTTTGTTTTATTTTCACAAAAGTCAACAACCGACGGGATTTTTCATTATTTTTCATTTGATTTGCATCTTTTTTTTTAAATATTTTCTTTTAATTTTTTGGATTTATTATTTAAAATTTTTAATTTTTAATATAGGAATAATTGATATCTAATGAACCATTTTTTTAAATCCTCCTTCACAGCTTATTATATTTTTTATTTTGAAAGATTTACTCATTTTTCTCTTTCTCTCTTTCAATTGTCGTCTTTTTCTCTCAAATGATTGGAGTTTTTTTATACAAAAAATTGTCGTAAATTTTTTTATAACGAAATCGGAACAACATTTAGTAACTTTTTTTTTTGGTTCAGCAGTTACGAACTTAAATCACGTTGAAGTTCGGGTTTGTTTCGTTAACTTAAGGTGGTTCGTAACATTAAATTAGCTAACAAAGTTTTTTCTTTTTAGAAACTAGAAATAGTAAACAAGAGTTTGCTAAAAGTGTGTTTATGGCAATATCTTTTTTAAGCTGTTTTTTGTAAAATTGTTTTTAGAAACTAGAAGGGTAGCTGAATCAATTTAAATGGATTTTCGTGTTAATATTATCTTACAAAATAAGCTTTTTATGTTGTATTCAACTTTTAGATTTTCGTTTATAGAAAAGTTTATTTTGAAAGATGTCAACATGAAAAGACTATGAAGTCATTCAGTTGTTATTCTAGTTTCTAACACATTTTCGATTTTTTGGAAACGCAACAACTTTTATTGATAAATTTTAAAAAATTTCCCGTAAAAAGTTTATTTTAAAAGATATTTTTGTGATTTTAACAAATCTTTTAAGAGAGAAAAAATTTGTTAGAAACTGGGATAGTAGGTGTTCGTGAATAATATTTTGCAAAATAAACTTTTCACGGCACAAAATTTTGAGTAAAAATTAATTTTTAAAATGTCTAAAATTAAATATTATCTTCATAAAATTACGTTTAGCAAATTTTGATACTATTCTAGTTTATAATACGATATTTTAAGAGTTTAAAATTTGCAATTTTTTGTGTTCTTTTGAAAAAATTGCTTCTAAATTTACTTAATTTCTCAAGTTAATTCGTTCAATTTGAATCTTTATGGCCCAGATTCATGAAGGAAACTTGAACTTGAATTTTGAAACCTCTGAACAGAGTTTCAACTTTAAAAAAAAAACACTGGTTTATTGAATACTCTCGAACAGGGTTTTTCTATTTTATGAATCTTATTATGGAGAGTTTCGACTTGAAAATATCAATTAACAAGTTTCTTTCTTGAATTTCGGCCTTTAAACTGTGTTTATAGTCGTTCAAATCTGATTCGTAATTAAATGATACACAGATATGATAGCGAATTAACCCGACTATAAACGCGTCGTTAAGGTCCCTTGAGCCACCTTAAGATCTTCGTGTTGTTGTATTTGATGGTTTTTTTTGTGGTTTTCCGGTTTTTATCTCATTGTTCGTCGTCTTTTTTTCTGTCGTTTTTCGTTAGGCTGCAAGTTTCTCCGGCGAAGTCACTCGACAATCTTCTGTATCCAGCGATGGTGGTGGTCCGAGGGGCTCCTCGTCATCAGCATCATCACAGAAGGGAGACAGTGCTCTAGATGCCCTTTTAGACGAACTACAGATCATTGCGAAGCCGAACAGTAGCAGCAGCGGAGGAGGCGGCGGCGGTGGCGATCGTAAGTCCACGTCCGACATCTACGCTAGTAGCACGGTTGCCGTCAAACGTGTTCCGTCGTATCCGAGTTGCGATTCGCCTCTCAAGGGCCAACTGGTTTCACAAGGTCCAGCCGGTTCCGTCTCGCTTACGGTTTCGACGGCACCCGTCAGTAAACTTCAGGTTTCGGACGCCGGCGGAAGACAATCGGTCAGTCTGTCACCTTCGCCAGTTCCTTCGATGGATGGAAAGGTTTCGCCTCAGCCTCAACAGTCAGATCTGTTTACGAGAGGCGTCGTCGGTGGAATACGTCAGACTGTTATCGAAGGACCCGATACGAAGGTGCCGCTTCAGTCGTCGTCGTCTCTCGGTGTTGCGTCGAAAAAGGTTCCACCGGCGCCTCCTCCACGTACGAGTAGCAAATCGCCGCTCGTTTCACCCACTTCTCCGATGTCTCCTTCGAAAAGACCGGCTCCACCTCCGCATTTGCCTCGGGCGACGAGTTTACAGGCAAGTTAACTAGAAAGGCCTCGAAAAAGGCTTTCGAAACTAGAAGGCGTAGCTCAGTCACTTAAGGGTGTTTTCATGTCGATTATCTTTCAAAATAAACTTGAAAATCACCCAACTTTAAAATAAATTGCGAAATAGTTATTCTTCTAGTTTCTAGAAGTTTACTTTTCTTCTGAAAGACAAAGTCAACGTAAATTATATCTTTTTGGTTTTGTTATTTATCCGTTAAGGTGACTTCGACTTATGCGTCACCTCGATCCAACTCTACGGAACGACCTCCGAGCGTGAATGCATCGAGCGAAAACACGAACGGTGGTCTCGGAAGCCGTAAATCTTCGATGGAATCATCTTCGGGAAGTAGCCGCCAATCGTCGGTCGACAGCGACAAAGACAGCAGTCACCTTCATACGACAGCCATAAGTGACGAGAATCTGAGACGAGATCAATTATCGAGCAATAGTAGCAGCAGCGAATCGGTTAACTCGCAAGAGGGACTTCAGAATAAGTCTTCGAAGAACAACAACCATCAAAACGATGGCGGTAACGTCGGAGGTGGTGGTGGTTTGACGGAAAGATCCAAATCGACTCCACCGACGCCTCCGACTCGTAACCGACAGGAGATCTTAGAACAACGGCATCAAGAATTACTAAGGAGACAAAGACAACTTCAAGAACAATACGCTCGACTTCAACAATTACAAAGAGGTCAAACACTTCAACATTTTTCTCCTCCTCGATCACCGGCCGATCTGAAGAAAACCGGAAGCGAAAGTAACATCCTTTTAAAAGCCGGACTCGCAATGAGCACAACTTCGGGATCTTTGACTCATTTGGCGCCTCCGATGATCGGACATTCGTCGCTGAAGCCGTTGACTCATAACAGCATCTCGATCTCTTCTTCTTCTTCGGGTTCAGCTTCGACCGCAGCACCGAACTCTAACCTAACCTCCTCCTCCTCCTCCTCCTCTTCGAATCCGCAACAATCTTCTGGTGTCGTTGCTCAGATTACGAATAAAATCTACGAAACTGACATTTTGTGAGAAAAAAAATCACAGAAAATATGGAAAATTCTACGATACCAAGTTTTTTTTTTGTTTCGATCTTTCGTACTTTTGTCGAAAGCAACTTTTTTTTTTTTGTGTTTTTACGTTTTACGAAAAAAAATACTTTTTTAAAAATCCCTTGTCTTTTTTTTTCTTCGCAGCTTCGATCTACGGTTTTTTCGTCTTCGTCTTGTTCTTCTTCTCTCGGACGCTCAATTTCTACTTCTCGTTCTTCTTCTGGTAGTAATTTGTGGTGGTTTTTTCTGTACTTAAAGTGTGTTCTGTTTTATGTCTTTTCTTTTAGGTAAAGTAGTTCCTGTTTTCTTACGTCGTCGTCGTCGTCCGTAAGTTTTGGTTTTATTCGTGTGTCGAAAAAGAAAGCGAGAGAGAGAGAGAGAGAGAGAGAGAGAGAGATCGAAGGAGAAAATTCTTTTTAATCTCAGTAAATTGTTTAATCTCAAGAAGAGATAATTTTCAGTATTTATTAGAAGAATTACGATGAAAAACCAAAAAAAATTGATTTTTACTTGAGGATGAGGATATGATTTTTTGAGTGGCAGCTAAATTACTAGTGGGCGGGGGCTACTCTTCTACTTTTTAGCAATTTTTTTTGTGTCTCGTTGGAGGTTTTTTGGTTTGGCTTTTTCGAGAACTTAACTGAAATCGGGAGGTTTTATTTTTAAAGTTCGAAGCAACTTTTAATTTCTCTAGATGTATACAGGTTATAGAGAAACAACAAAATAAGATTGAAATTGTTAGAAACTAGAAAATACTAAAAGTATTTTCATGACGATATTTTTTAAAATAAACTTTTTTATGAGATAATCAAATTTCTTCAAGTAAAAATTCTTCAAAAGTGGAAATAAAAAAAATACAATTCTTATTTTTAAACTGCCATTAATGTTTTATTTTGAAATATATCGTGAAAAAAATAGTAAACGAGTTTACTAAAAAGATTTTCATGATATATATATATATTTCAAAATAAACTTTTCACAGCATAATATAAAATAGAATCTCACAAATTCTAAAACGTAGAAATAAAATTATTTTTAAACCGCCATTAAAAGTCAATTTTGAACGATATCATTGTGAAATTAGTAAAAAAAAGTAGATGAGATTATAATTTTTTGTAATGATATCTTTCAAAATAAACGTTTTATAGTATAATCGATTTTCTGCTAAATTCTTTGAACGTGGAAATTAAATTATATTTTTTCAAATTTTAAACTACTATTAAAAGTTTATTTTGAAAGATCTTTCATCATTTATAAATTCTAGTTTCTAACAAAGTTTTGAATTGTTTTGTGACTTTCTTACATCTTAAGATGTTAATTGTTGTAACTTTTATTAATTTCAAAGTTGGTTTCGTATTTTTGCTCATTGAATTATTTTCTTTTTGTTATCGGTTGCCAAAATATCTTTCATTTTAAACAATTCTAGTATTGTTGTTGTTATTGTTGTTGTTGTTCATTGTTAATAAGAAAAGTGTTACAATTTACGAGAATGAACTTTGACACCTGAGTTGGAAATAATTTTGAATGAATTTTGAACAAAAGTTTCTTAGAAAAATTAGGAATCAAAAATGTATTTTCTTTTTTAAAAAGAAAATCGTAGATTTTAAACTTTTGGTTTCAATTTACCAAATGTTTTGAAAAATAATGAAAAATTCAAAACAAATTGTGATCTTTCTAGTTTTTTTTTTATGTTTTGTTGTTCCATTTTTTTAAAGTAAAATTTATTATGGTTCCTGCCAAACTTAACCGGGCCGGAAAGACGGTTACACCCGGTGGAGAGGACTTGCACCGTTAAATTCAATGCGTCTTACGACAGAGCCAAGACAGGGTCGGAACGCGGACGTCTCCGGGCAAGTGTGGTTTCCGGATTACCGACCGGGCCGGAGAGCGCGGCCGTCTTTCCGGGTCTGTCTCGGCCCGGTCATGTGTGTCAGGCCCATTAACCACAGTAATTTGAAAGACAAAAGTGAATGTTCACTTTTTATTTCAAAAGCATTTTTAAAAAATAAATTGAAAAATGATTAGAAACTAGAATAGTAAATGAATGAAATAGAAATATTTTAATGACGAAATCTTTCAAAATAAAATTATTATTGAATTATTATTATTTAGAAACTAGAATAGTTAGGTGTATTTTTAAGAGTTCCATAGAAACGTTTATTTTGAAATATGTTGTCATTAGAATTAAGTTTTAATTTCTTTAATTGGAATTTTTCAACATGAGTGTTGTTAGGTGGTGTATTTTTTCACGATTTTCGATCAAGTTTGTTAAAAAAATTGACAAATGAAATAATTAAAAGTGAGAAAAAGTTCATTTTGTAAGATAATCGTCATTAAAACTTATTTTAAAGTAAAACATAGATAAAACGGAAACCTGACTTTAAAGTGGAAAAAATTGTCTGAAATTGACAGGATTCCGTCTTATCCAGGTTTTACTGTACTTTCTTTGTTTACTATTCTAGTTTCTAAAAAAAATAATATTTAATTTTGTAAATTTTATTTTAAATTGAAAAAAGAGGCTAAAAAATGTTTGTGCCCTGGAATTTTTTTTTTTTTTGAAAATGTTTTATAATTTAAAATTATTTTTAATTGAAAATCTACTTGAGTTGTATTTCATTTTAGAACTTAGAAATTTTAACTTCTTGAATTAATTAATTAATTCTCTCGTATTTTAATTAAATTGTTTGTTGTTAAAAAATAAGAAAAAAATGTTAAAGAAAAGGGGATAAGAATTAATTATTAAATATTCAACAAAGTAAAAGGGGAGACAAAAACAACAATTAGATTAAAATTGTTAATTAAAATAAGTGCTAATAATTGCTTTTTCTTTCGTTTTCAATATAAAATATTTATAGTGTTTTGCAAATTTCACAAAAATTGTTAAAATTGTTCCAAGTAAGTTTTTAGATAAAAAAAAAAATTGCGAGAAAACCAAAAATGAGAAAAAATGTTAAATTTGCCAAATAATTAATAAATTTTAAAAAAAATATTCCAGCCAAATTTCCAGTGGCTTTTATTAATTATGTTGAAAAAACAAGGGGCCCTTTTATTGAGGGGGTCCCTTCTTAAAGTAGGATGTGTAAGGAAGGGGCCGAGGGCCCTTTCTCTTTTTTTTTTTTGCTTGCTATAATAATAATAATTATATATAAAAATATATATTCTGTCGTAGTTTTTTCCTCATCCTCAATTAAGTCCATTTCTTGTGTGAAAATGTTTTTTAATTGTTGGGATAATTATAATTGCGAATTAATAATAAAAAAATATGATTGATCATTGTTCATAATTTTAACTTATTTTATTTTACATTTTTCATCATAATACATATACAAATTTTGGAACATTATTTTGGCCCCTCAACTTAAAGCTAAATTAATTTTATTTAACCACAATTAAGTGATTATTAGAGCTCGGATTTTTATGCAAAATATCAAGCAAAGTGTTTCTCAATCTGTGGCTCAAGTGCTAATTGTAAAGTAATCATCATTAGAGCAACTGCAATTATGACTTTTTCTAATGAAAAAAAAGCTGGTTAGAGGCTAGATATATAGTTACTTTCAGTTGTCAACTAGAGTTCTAACCTCTAACCAGTATTTTTGATTAATAAAAATAACATAATTGTCGATATCTAAACGGAGATTGTTTCTATCACAATTAGCTCTTGAGCCACAGATTGAGAAACACTTGCTTGATATTTGCATAAAAATCCGAGCCTTAGTCATTATGTTTTTTCTTCTTAACATCGAGTTGAGTTACCTCTATGTGCAAGAATTTCAATTTTCTTTAGTTTTTCATAATTTGCAACTTTGGAATGACGTCATTTAGTCACTTATATTTCACACCATGGATCACCCATAAAAAGGTATTTATTTTAATTTAAAATAAATATAAAACATTTATAATATTAACAGTTATGGAATTTGTTGCATTGAAGAATTCCAAAAATTCCATTAAAATTAAAAATGTCTATCAATTTTTTTAAAATTAAATTAAAATTAAAAATGTCTATCAATTTTTTTTTAAATTAAATTAAAATTAAAAATGTCATCAATTTTTTTAAAATTAAATTAAAATTAAAAATGTCTATTAATTTTTTTTAAATTAAATTAAAATTAAAAATGTCATCAATTTTTTTAAAATTAAATTAAAATTAAAAATGTCATCAATTTTTTTAAAATTAAATTAAAATTAAAAATGTCTATCAATTTTTTTAAAATTAAATTAAAATTAAAAATGTCTATTAATTTTTTTTAAATTAAATTAAAATTAAAAATGTCATCAATTTTTTTAAAATTAAATTAAAATTAAAAATGTCATCAATTTTTTAAAAATTAAATTAAAATTAAAAATGTCATCAATTTTTTAAAATTAAATTAAAATTAAAAATGTCATCAATTTTTTTAAAATTAAATTAAAATTAAAAATGTCTATTAATTTTTTTTAAATTAAATTAAAATTAAAAATGTCATCAATTTTTTTAAAATTAAATTAAAATTAAAAATGTCTCAATTTTTTTTAAAACTTCATTTTGTTTCTTTATATATGTGCTTGACAATGCTTAATGCTGCATATGGACTTTTATGTCCCTCTGCAATAGGCCTATTTGGCTGCTAGCAGAGTACTAATTGTAATTGTAATTGTAAAAATTAAATTTAAAACGTTAATGAATTAAAAAAAAGACTAAAATTCAACCAATTTAAGAAAATTAAAAAAGGTAGATGTAGTTCAACTATATGGCTGAGTGTGTGTCCAATAGATGGCGCCACCTGCATTTAGAGCTAAATTAATTCATAAATTGATGAATCTACAAAAACAATTGACATTCTTATAAAAGATATTTAACTTTTCCATTTATATAAAGAAAAAAAGAAAACTATGGGAAGTCATTAAAGCGAACCTTGAAGAGAGGCTAGACATTTATAACTTTTGTTCTCTAAGTTTGAATTGAGCTACCTCTATGTATCTATCTTTAGGTTCATTTAATTTTAAAAAGTAAAAATAATGAAAAGTTTATTAATTTCAATTTTAATGTTCGTAAATTTAGAAAATTATTTAATTAAAACAAAAATCTTAAATTTTTTTAATAAAAGTTTATTTTAAAAAAAGTTATTTACAGTATATTTATATTTATAATGTATGACGTCATGTTTGTAGTTGGAGAATATAATTGTAAGTTAACCAATAAGAGTGTGTCTACTTAATGATTGACACAGGTGAAAGGTCAGGTGATCCAAAAAAAAAATTCCTCACTGAAAAAACTGTCATTTTTTCTTCTCGTTTTCATTTCTTTGTTTGATTCGTTTTATTTTGGGTGTCATTTTTATTTTTCCGAAAAATCAGCAATGAAAAAAAGGTAAGAAACAATTTAATTATTTATTATTTGTTTTATTTCATTAATTATTATTTTAGTATTTTTTATTTCATTAATTATTTTATTATTAATTTGAAAGTTTTTAATTTTAGATTTCTATTTGCTTGTTTTTCAGGTCTTGTGATCAAAATTTGACTTTTCTACTCTACAACTTTTGGAAACATTTTCATCAAATGGTGTCCTTTAAGGGCCTTTCAAGTTCCAGATATTCATTTTTGAATTAATTAATTGTTTATTTTCACAAAAAAAAATGTTCCTGTTGTTATTTTTTCGCCCAAATGTTGTGTGTCTTGGTCTCATTTAGCTCTTATTATAGGAATATTTTATTTTAAACTTTTTTGTTTGCATTTTTATATTGTTTTATTTCTTGTTATAAACGACATTTTTTTTGCAGAAACAGGATTTTAAGGAAGGAGATCATCTTATATTGAATTATGGTGAGAAAACGTTTATTTTATAATTGTGCAACAATTTCAAATACAATATATTATTGCCCTTAAATTGCCAATTGCCGAATTGCCACAATTATGCTTGCGCGCTTGTGCCGTACTCAAACTGTGCCGTCCTGTGTTGTCCAAAATCCAATTTTAAGAACAAGATTTCAGTTTCTAAAGTTATGTTTTCATTTGTAAATGGCAGCAAGACTTCGATGGACATCTGGACCACCATAAAGGAAGGACTGGAGAAGGCACCACGGTTCCGTGCCCACCGTGGGACCTTAGGAGGCACCACGGTTCCGTGCCCACCGTGGGACCTTAGGAGGCACCACGGTTCCGTGCCCACCGTGGGACAATAGGAGGCACCACGATTCCGTGCCCACCGTGGGACAATAGGAGGCACCACGATTCCGTGCCCACCGTGGGACCTTAGGAGGCACCACGATTCCGTGCCCACCGTGGGACCTTAGGAGGAACCACGGTTCCGTGCCCGCCGTGGGACCATAGGAGGCACCACGATTCCGTGCCCACCGTGGGACCTTAGGAGGCACCACGATTCCGTGCCCACCGTGGGACCTTAGGAGGCACCACGATTCCGTGCCCGCCGTGGGACCTTAGGAGGCACCACGGTTCCGTGCCCGCCGTGGGACCATAGGAGGCACCACGATTCCGTGCCCACCGTGGGACCTTAGGAGGCACCACGATTCCGTGCCCACCGTGGGACCTTAGGAGGCACCACGATTCCGTGCCCACCGTGGGACCTTAGGAGGCACCACGATTCCGTGCCCACCGTGGGACCTTAGGAGGCACCACGGTTCCGTGCCCACCGTGGGACCTTAGGAGGCACCACGATTTCGTGCCCACCGATGGAGCACATCGATGGAACGATGGAGGAGCCTGGGGCCCGGCCCCACAGGCCCTATTTTTTATATTTAATCGTTTCTTACGTGAGATCAGTTTTCATTTGTTTCTCGTTTTCTTTTTGTTTTTTCTTTTGTTTCTACTTAGAGAAGTACCATGCAGAGGCCCCGGCCTGGACTTCAGGATGCCGGACATGTGGGACCGCGACCCGACTTGTGAGTTTCTTATTAATGTTTTTATGTGTTTTCTATATGTTCGTTATGTGGCTGGCAAACGCGCGCAAAATCGCATTGGCACCGCGCGATATATCGGCATTGAATGTATTTGAAATTGTTGTCCATTGCATGTAATTAATTGCACGCAATGTAATTACTAATTAATTAATCATGTTTTATTACAGGTCATTTGTTTATCATATGTAAGTTTATCAATTGAGAGCCATGTTTAACATATGGCTTTCATTAACTATTTAATTAATAAATTAAATGCATATTCTTAAATTTGATTAATTGTATATTTTCTATTAAATTAGTAAAATATTATTCATTTTATTTCAATTTGTTTAGAATTATTTTACTTAATTTTGTTTAGAATTATTTTACTTAAATTTGTTTAGAATTATTTTAATTAAATTTGTTTAGAATTATTTTAATTAATTGTGTTTAGAATTATTTTAATTAATTTTGTTTAGAATTTTTATAATTTGTTTAAATTGTTGAAAACATAAGGAAAAAATGATCGAATTTTAAGTTTTTTTGTTAATCCCCTATGACGTCACAACCTTCGTCTAAAAGCGACGCAAGTATATAATGTAAGTACTGTATATTTTAACCCCGTTTAGTTATTCAGCTCTTTTAAAGCTGCTTGAAGTTGCGTTGTATGAAACGCTGCTTACGTAAAAAATCCTTCAATCGTTGAATTGACCCTTTGGCTTGCAGCAATCCCACATGTGTATTTAAAAATTCAATTTATTCAAAATTCAAGATATTTCGTAACTTTTTTTTTCTGCGTTTTAATTGATGAAATTTAATTTAATTTTTATTAAAAAAGAGATGGGTTTCTTCCTGGAAATAAGAAAATTGAAAAAAATAAAAAAATTGCGTCGGCCGGGAATCGAACCCGGATCAACTGCTTGGAAGGCAGCTATGCTTACCATTATACCACCGACGCTTGTACGACGAAAAAGTGAAGACGGTTGAATAGCTGGGGTCACAATTTCTCTTTATAAAGGTTAATAGAGAACATAACGCCATCTAGTGACGATATAAAGCAACTGCAATTTAGAGATAATGAAAAACGGCAGAAAAAAACAAATAACTAGCCATATTTTAAGACAAAAACTGATCATTAATTTACTATGTAGATTTTATTATTATAAAATGATGTAATCAATATGTTTTAATTTTGTAAACTCAGTATTATCGCGAAAGAGAAAAATTGGAATGGTTATCTAAGTCGCCACTAGACAACGCCACCGTCATTCGTAGTGTTTTCCCGCCAAATATATAAAAGTCAACGAAGGACGTGGTGTCACCTAGTGGCTATATAATGCAACAATGTTATAAAGAAGACTAAGAACTAATGTGAAATTTGACATTCTGACGCAGAAATGGTGAAGTCTCGTTTTTTTTTAAATTATTATTAAGATTCGTTATGATGTTTATTATTATTCTTATGGTGTGTGTTTTCTGTAGGACATTCGTCGTTATTTCGGTAGCAATAACGGAGCGAATGCAAAGAACAAATTGTCTCTAAACAAAGATCCAAAAGAGAACGAGAAGAAAAAGGTAAAGGCAACGATAGCACCGTGACGTCACGGTTTGGAGAGAGAGAAAGATAGAGATGACGTCACGGTTGGAGAGAGGGATTGCGCGCCAGATTTTTCCTTATTTCTCTCACTTGTTGTCGTTGTTTGTCCGTCGTTTCAATGTCGGAGGTTGGGCGGCTGTGACGTCACCAGGTGCACACGTGCATTTCGCGCAGAAGAAGAAGCACGTGTTTGACCTTTCGCCATGACCCCGACATGTGTTTTTTTTTTTCTTAATAAAATAATGCAAGACGCACATTTTAAAAGGGAAATTTCAATGTGCTTTAGAAACTAGAAGAGTAAATATAAATCACTTAATGAGATTTTCATGTTGAAAATCTTTCAAAATAAACTTTTTATAGCTGGTTTCAAATTTACAATTTTCTCGTTAATTTTTAAAGGTTGAAAAACGTTCCTAAGTCTTGAAGAATTAAAAATTTTCAGATGAAAAATGAAGATAAACTAGAAAGTATTTTTTTAAAAAAACTAGAAAAGTTGCTCAATCACTTAAAGCTATTTTCGTGTTGATATATCTTTCAAAATAAACAATATGTCGTTTTGTAAATGACTTGAGTTTATTTTGAAAGATATTAAGGTGAATTCAGCTACCATTTCTAGTTTCTTGAGAAATTTTGATTATTTTAAGGAGAATTTGAAAGTGTTTTATAAACTAGAAGGGTAGCTCAATCACTTAAAGGTATTTTATTGTTAAAATCTTTTAAAATAAACTTTTTATAGAAAAGTTAAAAAAATATCGTCTGTTTAAAGTTGGTTTATTTTCAAACTGACATAAAAAGTTTATTTTGAAAGATATCAACATTAAAAGATTGAGCTACCCTTCTAGTTTCTAAAACACTTTCTAGTTTCTTCCCAAAAGAAAGAATAATTAAGAGTTTGAAAATTAGCTGTTCATAAAACGCTTGTTGTTTTTGTTCGGATCGTAGAAACAGACCGAAGATGTTCCCGTCAGTAAGAGGAAAACTACAAGAAAACGTCGAACGGCAATCATCGAATCGGACGACGAAGAAGAAGAAGAAGAAGATCCTTTGCCTGCGAAGAAGAACAAAAAAGAACGGATCGAAATAGAAGAAGTTTCCGGTTACAAAATCATCTTGAGTTACTTTGTAAACTGCGTCACTTCGACTCTAAAGTCTATTTTTCTGAATTTTTTTGAGCAGATGCCGAAGAAATTTCCCCGAAACGAACTTCCGGTTATTTTTCGGTTACAAAATCGACAGAGTTAAGAAAATCTCCAAGGAAAACGGAACCGACGTCGAAACCGAAGTTCGTGTCTGCTGCCGACTTCTTCGGAACGGCGCCGATCAAATATTCGAAGGAGAAAAAGAAAACGGTTCCCGAAAAAGATTCCAAACAGACGAAACTTAAAGATCGATCGAACGGATACGAAATCCACGAAGACGAAGATTTCGTAGAAACGTTGAAAGCGTTGGACAAAGAAGAAGAGAAGAAGAAAATATCTAAGGTGATTTCGAATATCGGATTTTCTTTTTGATCTCGTAACTGAATGAATTATGGTTTGAAAATTCCTGTTTCAGAATGTGGTCGAGAAGGAAAAAGTGGTTCCTCTTTCGTCACCTGACTCTCGGAAGACGGCCGTTAAATCTCGACATCTGTCTGGAGATGTAGTAAAGAGTAAGTTCGGACTGAGAGCTTTCTTGAGACTGTGAGAGCTCGATCCAGGAAGAACTGAGAGCTTCCGAAACTCCAGAAACTTCTAACGAGGCACTGAGAGTTCTAGAGAGTTGCAGGGTTCGTGGAGAACTCTCAGAAATTGCTGAGAGCTTGAACAATTCGTTTAAGGGTTTCTAGAATTCATTGGGAGTTGCTAGAAAGCGTTGAGAGCTCTCAAGAGTTTATGGAACTATTGAGAGCTTCAGACGTAAAATGATGTCTTAGTTTCATCGGGAAGCTCTCGGAAGTTTATGAGAGCTCTCGACACTTACTGAGAACTCTCAGAGCTTCCCGAAAGTACTTTTTTCGTCATAAATATCAAGTTATTTTGTCAAATCGACAGAACAAACAACTCCTCCATCTAAGAAGACGGCGAGTCGGTTATCGGACGAGGAAACTGGAAGTTCCGTCGAGAAGAAGAAAGGGAACGCTGCTGCGTACGTTCGTTACATGGCACGCGAAGGTCCATGTGCTCCTGGATCGAAACCGGTTCCAAAGGTTAATAGTCAAGAAACGGGAAACAAAACTTGGATTTTGGTTCGTGATAATTTTTGTTTCTAGGGTGCGGAAGGTTGTTTCAAAGGTCTGAATTTTCTCGTAACCGGAGTTTTGGATTCTCTCGAACGAAACGAAGCCGAAGATCTTGTTACGAAATATGGTGGGAAGGTTCAGAAGTCCGTTTGCAAGAGTACGAATTATATGGTCGTAGGCAAAGATGCCGGACCTTCGAAGTTGGAAAAGGTTCGACATTCTTTTGTTGCCGAAACATCGATTCGTTCTTTTTATATTCGATCGATATTTTTTTTTACGAAAAAGGCTCAAAAGTTTGGAACGAAACAGATTTCCGAAGACGACTTTCTACATCTGATTTTGACATTGCCGGGAACGGAACAACCTCGAAAGGCAGATAAAATTGTAACGACGAAGACGAAAGAGAATGTCGATGCTGCAAAAGAACGGAAAACGGTTACGAAACCGGTTTCCGAAGTGGAGAGGAAGAAAAAGACGATCGAAGAGTCTGAAGCAGTTTCGGAGACGAAAGGAACGAAAGCGAACGATTGCGATCTGATGTGGGTTGACAAATATCGTCCGATGACAACGAAACAGATCATCGGTCAGCAGGGAGACAAAAGTAACGTTCGGAAACTGAAGGCGTGGCTCGAGAATTGGAATAAAAATCATTCTGGAGCGAAGAAAAAGAAACCGGGTTTCGGTAAGAGTTTTTTCCACGGAAGGATTCTCGTTACAAAAGAGAGCTTTCAGGTGGATATTTGTGATACTGATGCATTCTGGGTTACGCAAATGTATAAATTTGCTCTAGAGACGGTCTTCGTTGACCACATGACAGATAAAACGAAGACGAGAAAGTTCATTTTGAAAGATAACTGCAGAAAAACACTTTCAGCCACTTTCTTTTCTATTCTAGATTTTAACAAAATTTCAATTTCCTCCGAATGATTCTTCGTAACAAAAAGTTTTACATTCAATTGTGTTTTTCTTCGTCTTCTTGAAGGAAAGTTCGGAGCGAGTGACGACGGTTCAAACTTTAAAGCTGCTCTTCTTTCCGGTTCTCCCGGAGTCGGAAAAACGACTTCGGCTCAACTCGTTTGCAAGGTTTTTTTCTTCTTCTTCTCCTCGATCTTTTTTTCTCGTCATTTTTTCTTGCTTTTTTTTTTTTGTCGTAAAATTAGGAACTCGGTTTCACTTACGTCGAACTGAATGCGTCCGACACGAGATCGAAAAAGAATCTTCAAGAAGTCGTCGTCGAATTATTACGGAACAAATCTCTAACTCATTACGTTTCGGGAAATCCGAACGATGCGAATAAACATTGTCTTCTCATGGACGAAGTGGACGGAATGGCTGGAAACGAAGATCGCGGTGGAGTTCAGGTTTGGAAACGGAAAACTTCGTCGTCGTCTTTCGTTTCCGAACTTTTTTCGTTTTCTCGTTTTTTTTTAAGGAACTGATTCAGTTGATTCGTAACTCGAAAATTCCGATCATTTGCATGTGTAACGACAGAAATCATCAAAAGATTCGATCTTTGGCTAATTATTGTTTCGATCTACGATTTCAGAAGCCGAGAGTCGAACAACTCAAAGTTCGCATCGTTCGAATTCAAAGATTAAGCGAAATTTTGATCGTAATTCTTTTCTTTTTCCGTTTTTTTTTTTAAAGGGTGCGTTTATGTCGATCTGTTACAAAGAAGGTATCGAGATTACGAGCGACGCTCTTCACGAGGTGATCGTGGGATCGAATCAGGACGTTAGACAGGTGTCGGAAACGTTTCTTTTCAGGATCGATCGATCTGTCACTTGATTTTTTGTCCTTTTTCGTATAGATTTTGCATCATTTGTCGATGTGGTCGGTTAAAAACAAGAAGATGTCGGTCGAAGAGACGACGAGAGATGCAAAAATGTCGAAAAAGGACCTCAAAGTGGTCCGTCCTTAGTCTCTCGTAATTTAACGAAACGGCGAGAGAGTCTCTAGTGTTTTTTGTTTTCTTTTTTTTTAGGGTCCTTTCGATGCTCTTCGCACCGTTTTCTCGGCGAGCGAACACAAGACAATGTCCATTCACGATAAATCCGATCTGTTCTTCCACGATTACTCTTTATCTCCGCTGTTCGTTCAGGAGAACTACTTGAACGTGATTCCGAACGGAGTTCAGTGAGTTCTCGGTCGTCTCGATTGATCGAGAAAAGGGTTGAACGCAAATGAAAGGATTCTCTTTCTCTCTTTTTTAATTAAAAAAAAAAGGAAAGACGTTCGTAAACATCTTCGTCTCGTGAGCCGTGCCGCCGATAGTATCTGCAAAGGGGATCTGGTGGACCGTCTCATAAGGTCAGAGGGTCACTGGGGACTTCTTCCGACTCAGGTTAGAGCTTTTTTTTTCATGTTTCTGTTTCATCGTATTTTAGCCGAATGAAACCGAAGAGTTCGGTTTTTATTCAGAACCGACGAAAAACACAAAAAGTGGAACCGAACTGTAATATTTGCAAAACTAACAAACTTTGTATTTCTTCTAAAAAGTTCATTTTGGAAGATATCTTCTTCAAAATACTTTTAGCAAATTATTTTTACTCTTCTAGTTTCTAACAATTTTTGAATTTGTTCTTAAAAAAATAGAATAACCAAAAATATCTATTTTTTGTTCACATCGTTTTTTAAAAGTAAAACCGAGCCTGGTTCTGGTTCGGTTCTGACCGCTAGTGGTCCCCATTGTGTCGGTTAATGTTAACCGATCCGTTGAACCCCCGTAAACCACAGGCGATGTTCGCCAGCGTGATCCCTGGCGATCTCCTCGAGGGCTACTTGGGACAGATGATCAATTTCCCGTCCTGGTTAGGACGTAACTCGACACGTGGCAAGATGGACCGACTTCTTCAAGAGCTCCACATGCACACGAGACTGAGGTACGAGGCTACCGAGCGGCCGACACTTTTCTAGTCTCGAAAGACAGTCCCCCCTAAAAGTCTTTCGATTTAGGACGTCCGGTAACAAGACGAACTTGAACATGGACTATCTGCAGCATCTTTTTGCTGCGATCGCTCGTCCTCTCGTAACGAAAGGTCAAGACGGCATCTCGGAGTCGGTGGCCGTCATGTCGGACTATAACCTCCTCCGAGAGGACCTCGATGCGATCGTAGACGTAGCGATGTGGCCGAAACAGTTGAATCCACTCTCGAAACTTAGCCCACAGGTGAATTTATGAAGGAGGAGGAGTGTGGCTGTTTCGCTCGTCTTAACCGTTTAAGTCTTCTTTGTTTCTGTCAGGTGAAAGCGGCTTTTACGAGGGCCTACAAGAAGGTGGCCCATATGATTCCGTATGCGGCTGTCAGTTTGATTGGTAAAGGAAAAAAGGAAACTTCGAACAACGAAAGCGGATTGTTCGTAGAGGAGGAGGACGGTGGCGGCGAAGGACCGGAAGAGGAGGATGAGGATGACGTCAAAGCAGACGCCATGGTGAATCAATCTAGAACGGTTTATTTTGTAAACTTGGAGAGTCTTTTGAGGTTTTTATTAAAACTTGAAAGCTCGCAGTTAGTCCTGACAGCTCTCTAGCTTCAAACAGCTCTCACTGTCCTCTGGAAGCTCCGAGTTTGTTTTGAGAGCTCTCATTGATTCCTGAGAGCTCTTTGTGACTCCTGGCAGCTCTCAGTAGCTCTTGACGGCTTTCAGTAGCTACTGACAGTTCTCAATGAATCCTGGAAGCTCCGAGAGCTCTTAATTGATTCCTGAGAGCTCTTGGTGACTCCTGACAGCTCTCAGGAGCTCTTGACAGCTGTCGGTTAATTCTGGCAGCTCTCATTGGTTCGTGACAGCTCTCAGTGACTCCTGGAAGCTCCGAGTTTGTTCTGAGAGCTCTCATTAATTAATGACAACTGACAGTGACTTCTGGAAGCGTCTCCTAGCCTTCTGGAAGTACTGAGAGTGTTCTGAAAGCTCACTATGCTTCCTGACAACTGTCAGTGAATCTTGAATGCTCTGAGAGTAAATTCTGAAAGACTCTCTCAGTGAAACCTGAAGTGCCTCCTGGAAGTTCTGATTCCGTTAAGGGTTGATTTGTTTTTCAGATCAAGAAACCAACTGCTTCGAAGAGGAAAGCGAAGAAAGACGACGACGACGACGAGGATTGCAATCCTGGACCGTCAAAGAAGAAAGGAAGTTCCGGCGGCGGCGGCGTCGGTCGTAAAAAAGTCACAAAATCATAACTTAAATCATTCCTTTCTATCTTTTTTTTTTTTTCGAATGGTTTTTTTTTGTGCGGTTTTCTTATGACGTCACGATGAATGATCTAATTTGCATATTATGTTAATTTTGTTTTGTATTATTGTTTTAGAACTAATGTTCAGACTTGTTTATTAAACCCGATTAAACCGAAGAAGGATTTCTTCATTTATTTCGTAACGAGGAAGTTTCAAATTATAAACTGAAGGGAAATGAAATAATTTAAGAGTATCGTTGACCAACGTTATTATTAATTATTATATTTATGTAACTTGTCAATTAGAAATGACAGCTGTGACGTCATCGATTAAGATAGGTTCTTCCCCCCCATTTCTAAACAGGGTGTTTCTTTTAATCAGATTTCATTGAGGTTAGCCTCCACCCAGCCTTTTTATCTTTTAATTTGGTATAATTAAGGCTGAAATTGCAATAAAAGTGATTGGTTAGAGGCTATAATTAACTAACAGTTCTTAAGTTTGACTCAATTTTAATAAAACTAGCCTCTAATCATTTGCTTTGGTTACAAAAAGTATGAATTAAGAGGCTAGACGGGGATCATTTATTTAGATGTTTATTATTTGTAGCCTCTAAACACACCCACCTCATTTATTGATATTTTTTTTATAAGTAAAGGAATAATATAAAGATAAAACTTGCAATTGTTTTAAAAACTAGAATAGTAGGCGAATATGCTATGGTTTTTTTTTCTCAAAGATATCGTCGCTTCCTTCAGGAATTTTCTTTCAGGAATTCCTTCATGAAATTGCAGAAGGCAGCTTGACACTTAGAACTTAAGCTGAGAGTTCAAGTTCTAAGTGTCAAACATTTAACAGTGTTTTAGAAACTAGAATAGTTAATCATCAGGATTCTAAAATAGATAACTCTGTTTAACTGTGTTTTCTTTGAGAAATCTTAAAAAGAACCTTACTGAGAGAGTTCAAGTACCAAGTTTTCTTCTTGAATTTGTACCTTAGTTACTTGAACTTCAAGTTGAAGTTCAAGTAACTAAGGAATAAATATAACTTGTGAAGGGTTTTCTTTTTTTTTCTATCTTGAACCCTCATAACAAAGCTCCGAGTGCCAGGTTTCTCTTCTTGAATTTATTCCTTAGTACTTGAACCCTCTAAACAGGCTTGCAAACATTGAAAAATCTCCCGATTAAACTTGAGTAGGTACTTTGTTTTGAGGGTTGGAGTTTTAAAAGGTTATATTTTGCCAAATTTTTTCTTCTTGAATTTGGGCCTAAATTTCATGAGTAAAAACTATTCGGAGAATAATGTTCTAAATTAAAAGGAAAGAGAAAGACAGAGGGGGGGGGGACTTAGTTAGAGGCTAGTTGTTTTTCTCAGTAATAATAGAAACACCCCCCCCCCCCCTTTTTGGATGTCTGATCAGCTGTTTAAATCAATGCTGCTGCAAGTGGGAGGAGTCTAAAAATCTGGATCTCTCTCTCTCTCTCTCTTTCTCATTCTGTCTCTCACCAAGAAGAGAGAGAAACAGCTGCTTTTGCAATTCTAGTTTATAACTTATTCATTCCTCATCTTTTTTTTTATTGGCACCGGAAAAAAAAGCCCTCAAAAAAATATGGAACAGATGAAGAAGGATCAAATTATCTCCAAGGAGGAAACGTTGAAACTCAGACAGAAACACATTGGGTATGGATGGAAATTGGGGAAAAACTGACCAATGGTCATTTATGAATTAAGAAGGGGGATTGGGAGGGGGGGGGGGCCATCTATGAGGGGTTGCTTGCTTACAGGGGCTTACTTTTGAGGGAGGAGGAGGAGGTGGCTGAAGCTCAGCTCTTAAATCTCCTTGCAAGAAATTTATTTAAATTTGGGAGTTCAAATGATATTGACCTGTGGTCATTTTTTGTTTGAAGGGGGGGGGCCAACAGGGGCTTCAGGGACTTTTTAAAGTGCATTTTGAAAAAAAAGAGGGTGTTTCTATAAATAAAGTTTTTTTTTTTTTTTAAATCTACTTCTGACCAGTTTATATTTTTTTTTTTTTGCAGTGACCGTTGGTCAAATATTTAGGTCACATAATAAATATTTGTTTTGCATGTGAATAATTATACACAATTTTTGAATAAGTTATTAACCCAAAAAATCGTTTAAACGTTTTTTTTTCTTCTTTCTTTCTGAAGGCAATCATGTAAATTATTTTATTACGCTGACCCTTTGAAGATCGTGAGAGCCAGTGGTCAGTATATGTACGATGAAAAGGGTGCTCAGTATTTGGATTGCATCAACAATGTCGCTCACGGTACATTTTTTGTGTGTCAAGTCCATTGCTTTTTTTTTTAAAAAAAAATCCCCTGCAAAACGACTTGAAAATCTGTTAGAAACTAGAAGAGTAACTCAATCGTTATTTTCATGTTGTGATATCTTTTAAAATAAACTTTTTATTTCAATGTTATCTGTCAATCTGCGGAATCAGTCAGTCTGCAGATTGCCTAGGAAGTCTGCAAAACCACCAAACTGCTAGTGAATCTGCAAAATTCAATACATTTTTGGTGTTGAATTTTGCAGATTCATTAGCAAGGTTGGTTGTTTTGCAGATTGCCTAGGCAATATACAGATTGACTGATGCCGTAGATTGACAGCAACATATCTAACTTTAAGCAGATGATATTTTTAAATTTTTGCCTTTTGTAAAAAGTTTATTTTGAAAGATATATATCAATATAAAAATGAGGCACCTGGCTATTCTAGTTTTTAAAAACACTTTCAGGTGTTTTCATGACATGTTTTAAAGTGTAAACGGTGGGGGGAGCCTCTCAAACTCTGGTTATTCTAGTCTTTCAGAAGAGCAAAATGAAGAGTTATGTGTTAGAAACTAGAAGGGTAGCTCAATAATGGCTATTTTCATGTTGTGATATATCAAAATAAACTTTTTATGTCAGTTTTGAAAATGAGATAACTTTCAGCTAACAATATATTTTAATTTTTGTCTCATTATTAAAAAGTTTATTTTGAAAGATACCAACATGAAATGAAAATAGCTTTAAATGATTGAGCCTTGCCCTTCTAGTTTCTAACACACTTTTTTAATTTCTCCTCAGTGAAAACACAGAATCAGCTAACTGTCTATAAAACAATTAAAAGTAATAAGGGAAAGGGTCAAAGGGGGGCGGGAGTGAGAGAGAGAGAGAGAGAGAGAGAGAGAGAGAGAAAAAAAGCACATGTCGATTGCGTCATCTATTTATGGCTGTTGCCATGGAAACGAGGTCTACCCGCTGCGACCTTAACATCTTGCGAATATTAATGACGGACACGAGAGATCAAGGAGGCACGTGCTTCGTTTTTTTAAAAAGAAATATTATTGAAGTGGGTTCTTTTTTATCTCGCGTGTACGATGACGTCATGAATTTTGAAGGTTTAAGCGGAATGGAAGGATCACGTGACCATTTTTCTTCTCTTCCTTCGTTTTGAAATACAGGGTGTCTTAAAAATAGATTGGTAATTTACAGTGTGTGTGTGACGTCATCTCAGGGTGTGTTTTATTGTGATTTCACCTGGAGTTTAGTTTATTATTTGATGATTATTTGATTAATTGCCGAATATGGTGTTTACTTTCGTTTGTTTTTCTCATAAAACTGAAGCAAATTAATGATGAAAACAAAACCGATTGTGTTTTACTTTACAACGCAATTTGCGAACACCCTGTATGTGTTGATTTTCTTCATCATCTTCGCCATTGATTTCAGCCTCGTTCAGACCAGGAAGTCAATAAATTATGTAATAAATGTAGGTCAAGTTTGCTCTCTACCGCGCATGCGCATTGTCGAAATGCACCAATCGAAGAAGAGGATATACTTTGGCACATGCGCAGTAGAGAACAACCTGCACTTAATTTCAGGGTCTGAACGGAGCCATTACGGATTGTTGCTGAACTAATGGTTCTCAACATGCGGCCCGCGAGTCTATCTTTTACTTATTGGGCCGTGAAGTGACTCGCGAGCCATCAAAATCAACTTTTAAACTAGAACTTAGAAACTAGAGGATTGAATCGACAATATTAAAGTGTTTTCAAGACAATATCTTTCAAAATAAACTTTTTTTTGCAATAATTAAGATAATTTACAACAAACTTCGAAATATTGATATTTTAAAATAAGAACAAGAAGTTTATTTTGAAAGATATCGTCGTGAAAACAATTTTACTTGATTCCTTTACTTTTCTAGTTTTTAATTAACTTTGAATTTCTTTTAAAAGTTTCTTCTAAAAAGTTGAGAACCTGTATTTATAGATTTATTGATCTTCAAACTCAAATAAAAAGTTTATTTTGAAAGATATCAACACAAAAATATCCTCTTAAGTGATCGAAATTACCCTTCTAGTTTCTAAAACACATTAAAATTTCTCTCCCTATTTTGTATTCTGAAGGACAGAGAATAATTGAGAGTTCCTCGGAGAGGCCTTGTTCACACTTTAAAACGACTTTAATGTCATTTGAATATTTTGCAAATGGCTACTTGTAATATATTAAATTTCATTGCAGTTGGCCATTGTCATCCGGAAGTGGTAAAGGCCGGTGTGAAGCAGATGGAAGTACTGAACACAAACAGTCGTTTCTTACACGACAATTTGGTCCTTTGTGCCGAGAAACTGAGTAACACTTTTCCGGAAAATCTTTCCGTGTGCTATTTCGTCAATTCCGGATCTGAAGCGAACGACTTAGCTCTGAGACTCGCAAGAGCTCACACCAGAAGACAGGACATTATTACACTGGAACAGTTGAGTTCTCTCGTCTTCCTCCTCCTCCATGTGTTTCGAATTACCACAAACCGAACTCTGTATTTTTGCTGTTGTTGTTTTTTTTCATGGGAACAGTGCTTATCATGGTGTCGTCACTTCGGTCATCGAGATTAGTCCGTACAAGTTTAATGGCCGAGGTGGAGCCGGAAAAGCAGAACACATTCACGTTGTACGGAACACTCGGTCTTGTTATTTGTACTCGAGTGTTGTTGGATCGATTTAAAATTTGACATTAAGTTGTTTTTAATAAAAAAGAAATCAACAGATTTAACTCACTGATTAAGTCGCTATTTAAATCAAGACAATTAAGTCTTGATCTAAATTAGTGATTTAAGTCTTGATTTAAATCGGTTTTTGTAAACGACCGATTTAAATCAAGGCTTAAGTCACTGATTTAAATCAAGACTTAATTAAATCTTGATTTAAATCAGTGACTTAAGCCTTGATTTAAATCGGTGGTTTACAAAAACCGATTTAAATCAAGGCTTAAATCACTAATTTAAATCAAGACTTAAACCACCAATTTAAATCACGATTTAATTAAGTCTTGATTTAAATTGGTGGTTTAAGTCTTGATTTAAATTAGTGATTCAATCAAGGTTTAAATTGATAATTAAATCAATTAAATTTTTCATTTAAATCAATTAATCTGATTTAAATCAATAAATCTGACTTTAACTTAAAATATCCAATTATTTCATTAAAATTAAATATTATTTAATTGAAAATTGAATATTATTTAATTTAATCTTTTTTTAATTAATGTTTTTTTTTTAATCCTAATTTTTATTCAGAATGTTTTTCTAAGTCGTAATATCGGTTTTTCCATTCCCATGTGTGATGGTAATAGGCACCGTGTCCCGATATCTATCGTGGAAAGTATCGCGATACGGACCATCTCGCCGATGACCTGGGACGGAAGTATGCCGACGATGTCCGTGACCTGATTGTTGAAGTGGAAGTAAGAGGACGTAAAGTTGCCGGATTCATATCGGAATCGCTTCAGAGTTGCGGTGGTCAAGTGATCTATCCGTCCGGATATCTACGGAACGTATATAAATACGTACGAGATGCCGGCGGTGTTTGTATCGCCGATGAAGTTCAGGTCGGATACGGACGTGTTGGGAAACATTGGTGGGCGTTTCAATTACAGGGTGACGGTGAGTGTGACGGCTCGGTCGCCTTTTCAAATTGATTTTTATTTAAGTTGGATTTTTTTTAAATCAGGATTTTATTGATTTTTATCGGATTTTTTTGATTTACATTTATATTTTAATTTCGATTATCGATCTTAGATGTTGTTCCCGATATCGTGACGTTGGGAAAACCGATGGGAAACGGTCATCCCGTATCGGCCGTCGTCACCACACGAGAGATCGCTCGAAGTTTTGCATCGACCGGAATGGAATACTTCAGCACGGTACCAACTATATATCGTATATCTGAACCTTATTCCGTCTTTCGTAGCATAAATTTCGAAAGTTATTTTCTTTATTCTTCTTCTTCCCGTAGTTCGGTGGTAATCCGGTGTCGTGCGCCATCGCTCTTTCGGTCCTTGAAGTCATCGAGAAAGAGGGTCTCAGAGAAAGAGCCACTCTCGTAGGAAACTACTTGCTTAATTCTCTCAAGAAGCTCATGGACATCCACGAATTAATCGGAGACGTACGAGGAGTCGGGCTCTTCGTCGGTGTCGATCTCGTTAAAGACAGGCGGACTAGAGATCCCGCAACGGCCGAAGCGCAGCACGTTGTTACCAGGTATATCTTGGGACGTTCTTAAAACCTAAAGGTTTTTGCGACATTTTTGCAATCGGATTGATCGGTTTGATTTTAAATAACAGAATGAAGGAGGAGCACATTTTAATAAGTTCCGATGGTCCTTATCGTAACGTTCTCAAGTTCAAACCTCCGATGGTGTTCAGTACGGATAACGTAGACCGTCTTGTTCTCGTACTTGACGAGGTTCTGACCGAACTGACGGAAGGAGAGCTGATTTTGACTGGAAACACGAAGGGATCGAAAGAGAACGGAGACGACACTTTACTGGAATCGTCTCCGGAGATGGAAAAGGCTCAGATTCTCGATAAATCCGGATCGAATTCGAGTTCTACGGGTGGAGACGACGTTCTTCGATTGGAATCCGCTTTTTCGTAAACGAGATCTGAGGGTCGTCGTTTCTTTGGGGCCAGCCCCTATAATATTTGGTGTGGGGCCCAAAACTTCTTATCGCATGGAAAAAAAGATGGGTCTTAGTCTTTATTATATATGGGACGTGGGCCTCTCTTTATTGGGGCCGGACTTTTTACTCTATGGTGTTTGGGGCACAGCCGCACGGGCCCCTGAAACCATCTCTAAGGTAATTCTCATAACTATATGTTTCAAATTAATTATTTTTTTGGTGTCTCGTATTAACTTTGCATTGGATTAAAAAAAAAAGTTTTAAAAGAGGGAATTGCTAATTTAAGGTAGTTGGTAACACTGTTCAACAAATGATTGACGTGTTTTTTTTTGGTTTCGGCACGTGCACAGGTTTTTAAATTTCGCGGTAGAAAAACAACATGGCGGCCATATTTATATAGCAGACGACAAAAATGGAATACAAACCCGTATGACTAAAATAACAATTTTTTGAAGCGGGTAAGTTGTTGCGGGTAGGTGTACTAACATGGCGTATTTTTTTTTTTTTTTTTGCGTTAGTAATGTACATAGTTTAGACGCCATATTAGGTCGACCCATTCATTTTTTTTTAAGTCTACAGAAAGTGTTTTGCTTCAATATCTTTATCAAGATCAGCGCTGATGTCTTTTCCGTTGCGATTTTTCTTCTGTTCTCATCAACAAAACACTGTCGAAATAAGTCAAAAGTTCCGCTTTTCAACGCTTAAACTCTTAATTACGGCACGAATTACCTTTTAATAGCTTCATATCGGTCCATTTTATTGATTTAGTTGTTGTTTGTAATATTTTTGGATATTTTCGGCGATATAAACGGTAAACAAAATAGATTTCCATTAACGCTACATGCAGACACCGCAAACGCAACTTCAGTTGTACGTCACGCGCTTGCAGTGTTAATCTTCTTTCTATGTAAGTGACATCATCCCGATTCATCCGTTGTCTTTTTGTATGTATCCGCATTTGTATGAACCATTTGCTACATCGATATAATTAATACATCGAATGTGAACATATCGATCTGTATTTATACACTGCGTTTCAAAAATATTTCAACCTCTCGATACTTTTATTTATTTATTTTTAAATATGAACTACTTTATTTTATTTAAAATAACTGTAGACATTTATTGAGTGTAATTTGAGCATTTTATACTGTTTTTCAAGGAAGTTTTTTTTACAAAATGCGCGTCTTATAAATTTTTCTGTTGCGTGTCATTTTGTTAGCGCTGTGTATTTTATACATTACTTTGTTGTATCGATACTAAATAATGTACTTCGATATTACGGAATATACGGGTATTGCGTGTGTATTGTTGGCTTATAGTAAAAGTATCAATTCTGTAAGCTACAGTTACATGTAATGCAATGTAATGAAGCCATTTTGTGTCCATAATAGTTAAGATTAAAAAGAACACAAAATGGAGGCGTGTTAACTGCTGTTTATTGCGTTTTTGGTTGTATTTTTCCGATAGGTTTTATTAGATGGTTTTTTTAACTTAATTTTACGGAAATTTACGCGTTTTTACGTTAAAAACTACAATGGACATTGCCGATAATCAAAGAAAAAAGTTCTGCGGAGAGTTAGGAATTACAAACGGCGGAGAAATTCCATTGCAAGTCGTTTTAGTTGAAGAAGACATTCGATCAACTTCAGGTAAAGATAGCAGTTTCTCCTAGTAAAATCTGTCATCTCTTGCGTTTTTTTTTGTCTTTTTATCATTTAATTGATTATTTTCGTTGTCTAAAGTTATTAGATTTATTTATTTATAAGCTTAAATTGTAAAAATGTGCAAAACTAATCCAAAATCGATCTAAAACTGCACTTAAATCACATATTCTATCTTGAGGAGCCACTTCACTCTTAAAGACACATGTTTTCACTCTAGATGACACTGATATATCACTCTAGTGTTACTCTGTATTGTCTGAAACAGTTAAGTTTCATTAGAAAGGCACTGAGGAGTACACATAGACGTACTCTTAGATTCTACTAACTCACTCTTAGTGTAGTTCTCAGATCAATTTGACATCACTCTAGATAAACAATAAATTACTCTGGTGTCACTCTAGATACTTTAAAATACTCTCGAAACTCAACTAGAACACACTCTGAAGTCGCTCTTTTAGTGGTGTCATTCAGAACTTTTCTTTTTAAGAAAAGGTAAGTGTTATTTGAAAGACGCGAGAGTGCTTTGAGGATCAGTTAGAACACACTCCAGTGTCATTTGAAAGACACAGAAAACATAATTATAGAAACGTCAAAGTTTGAAACACACTTGTTTAGCTCTAGTGTAGTTTCCGATGGTCATTTTCACTCTTAAAATTATTCTGACGTCAATCTAGACACTTTTAAGGACATTTGAAATCACTCTGAATTTTCACTCTTCGATCGAGTAACACTTGATATTTTTCAAATAGTTTATATTGACACTGAGGTTTCTGAAGTTTAAAAAATGTCAGTGTCATTCAAGAGACACTTTCAAAGATTCAGAAACAACTAAACTCACTCTAGGTTACTCTTAACTCACTCTAAGGTACTCTAACTCACTCTAATGTAATTCTTATCAAGTTCTAAATTACTCTTGATTTCACACTCTTTAAGAGTGTAAAAACACCATTGAGAATAGACACCGAGAATCACTCTGTGACTCTAAAAGTGTACGAAATACAATCATTACAAGGGGGCGCTAGGTAACTGAACGAATAGCTAAGAGAAAAAACAGTTGCGCTAGATTCAAGAAAAAAAACTACTAGCTCATCTTGAGAGCTTTTTATGCTTGAGAGGCTACATTGAAGATGGCTACAATCACAATATATATAAATTGTGACTTGGGTTCTTGGTTTTTCTCTTCTGGCAACGATTAAAATGGAGACTCTGAAACGGTTCTCTCTCTCATATTTCCTGTGTTTACAGCTGGTGCTCCGAACATTCTATGGTCTCACGAAGCGATCCTGTGTCTCATCGACTTATACCGGTCTTATCAGACCGAATTCAAAGATCCGACAACACGTAAGAAGCTACTTTGGGATAACATAGCCGAAGAGATGGCAAAAGCCGGTCACAATCAATTCAACGGAGCCGCTTGCGATAAGAAGTTTCGTAATCTAAAGATGACCTACAGGTTTACGTCGAAATCCAGAAGGAGATTCGGAAGAGTTAAGAGAGTCTGGCAGTATTTCGATGCTTTCGACTCCTTTTTCGGAAATGATACTTTCGTATCGCATTCGAATGTTGCTAGAGTGACACGCAACAACGAGATCGAAATAAAACCGGTGTCCGATTCCGTGATGTCGTCTCATCTCGTGTCTGCGTGCGAACAGAACGTATACGACATGCCGGCTACGTCGTGTTCGTGGAACATTATCGATATACCGATGTCGTGCGACTCGATTGTTATAGATGGACCTCCTCCGTTGTCCGAACAGGATGTTAAGCCTCAGATTCATAATATACAGGCTGCGGTCGATAGCGTTCCGCCGCCACCGAAGAATCCGATTGTTACGGCAACCACTAACCAACAACAACAACCACGGAAGCGAAAGAGGGTCGTCGGTGTTTCTGCTGCTCCGAAATGGTTTACGGTTTTCATGAGACGGCAAGCGGAGGCCGAAGAAAGAAGATTTCAGGCGATTAAGGCTATCGGAGAAGAAAGAAACAGAATTTTATCCGATCTGAACAACACGTTAAAATCATTAATAAATTACAACAATCAATAAAATTTTATTTTACAAAATGGCTACCAAGTCTCTTTTTATTCATTCAAATATTTTACATGATTGTGGTTTCTGAAAAATATCAATTTTCATTTGCTTCCAGGTTGAAAATACACTGAAAATCAGTAGAATTGCACAGCGCAGTGCTTGTATTAAAACATTGTCCTCTGGCTCCCTCTGGTGAATTTTTAAATATTATAGTCTTGCAGTGGAAATAAGAAGTGTCTGGGGGAATTTTAATTTCCCCCCAGTTTTTCAGTCAGTCCATTGTTTTGAATAATTACTCTGCAAGCATCCCAAGGGGCCTGGGGCAGAGAGCCCATTTAGTCCAAAAGCAGCATAGAAAAATGCATTGTCAAAATAAACATTCCCTGTGATACCAATCCCTCCCATTTGAATGTAATAAGTTCGATTGCATCAGCATTATATATGCTTTATTTAATAGTACTGCTAAGAATTCCTGAAATCGTAACATTCCCCATGATGCACAGCATCCTCTGGAAGCAAATTCCATTGTGGAATGACCCACTAGGTACAAATGACCAGAAATACGAGTCTGTTCGCACAAAACCCTACCCGTGTAATACGTGTATACCATAAATTCACTACCCATTTACGATCGCATCAGGACTGAAAGAGCTGGGTGATCAGATCTCACACAGTTCCAGATCTATCCCTTTTTAGCCATTCGGGAATGGATCACTTGTAACTTGGTGGGATCCACTTAATCGGCAGATCTGGACTGAAGGATCTGATCTCTGGATCGCATTCACGGATGGATAAATGAGGTATTTAGCCCGTTATTTCGGATCCTATCAGGATATCGGATTCAAATTCCCCCTCCCGAGAATTCTACATTTTCCACGTTGACCGATAAACTCCCCGTTATAGCATGTCGGCAATCGTATTGCGTTTCCTGACCGCAGCAGTGGTTACGTATCTGTAGTCTATCGGTAAACCTGGTTCTCGACCACAACATTCCTCTACAAACGGAAACTCGTCTGGTGTTTCTAACGAAAGAATGATATTGTGTAGTACGCATGCCGCAGTGACGACCGTAGATATCAGATCCATTCTGGTCATATCCAAGTATTTTAAACGACGAAACCTATACTTCAGTTGCGCAAATGCTCTTTCTATTACACTTGTTGCGCAACTGTGCTCAAAGTTAAATCTTTTCTGCACCTGTGAGAGGCGCCCGTCGTCAAAGTACGGCGTCAGAACGCTTTCTTGTAGCGGATACTGAGAGTCGGCGAGGACGTGATAATGCTTCGGAAGGTTTCCCAGTTTTCCGTTGATCGGACTGTTTCGGAAAACTTCGGCTTCGTGGACGGAACCCGGGGAACCGCAAAAGACGTCTGTGAATAACATATTCTCGTCGCAAATGGCTTGCAAGACTACGGAATAACGTTGTTTCTGGTTAAGGTAATTTCCGTGATCCACCGAAGACGGCACTTTGATTATAATGTGGCAAACGTCGATTACTCCGATAACACCGGGAATGCGATGGTTTGCTTGGAATTTGGCAGCTATTCTCTGGTAATCCTCTTCTTCCGGCCACGTAATAAAGGTCTTACTGATGCCGTCTGTTAGGATTTTGCAGAATTCGAAGAAAATGAGATGAAGAGTTCCTTTAGAAACTCCGAATCTGCAACTAACATCTCTGTACGATTCCGCGTTCGAAAGCAGCCAAACGGACATTAGGATCTTCCTTTCGATGGAATATCCGACACATTTCGTCAGATGTTGCTGCATACAGCGTATCAGAAACTGTAAAATAATAGCAAAACGGTATTTTTTTGTTAGACATAGCGCTTAGTACGCACTGATTCAGCGGATTTTCAAACTACTTTCGTAATTGCAGCGTTTTTTTATTGTAACTCCAGATTTGTTGGAATAACTGGAGCAATTTTTTTTTAGCAATGTACGCACTGAATCAGCTTGATAGTTAGCGGATTTTTTCCTAATCTAGCTTAGTACGCACAGATTAAGCGGGTTTTCAAAATAGAAGCTCACGTGTTTATGGGAATCAGAGCAAAGCAACAAACGTTTTTAGCTACGTACGCACTGAATCAGCTTAATCAGCGGATTTTTCTTCTTCTAAACTTAGCTTAGTAAGTTAGTACGCTCAAATTCAGCAGATTAACAAATAAGAAGTAAGCATTTTAAGAACGTAAAACGCTCACTTGTGTTGTAATTAGTGGAGCTAAGTAAGCACTAAATCGGCTTGATGGTCAGCGGATTTTTTCTTCTTAATCTAGCTTATTACGCACAGATTCAGCGGATTGACAAAAATAAAAGCAAGCGCATTACGCGAGATTAGCTGAAATCAGTGAGGGGGGAAAAAAAAGCTAAAACTTTGAGCTTTAAAGTAAACTGAATCAGCTTTACGATCACAACACGGATATTACCTGAATGGTCGACCTTGACATTCCGAATTGAGCTTTGAAATCCGCTTCGGATAGCTGAGATGATAGAACAGCTTCGTCTAGTATGCTAGATGGCGCTGCAGTTGGCTGAGATTCCTTTGTTCTCGATTCTCCGTTGGATTCACTTAGCTGCTTTTCTTTGCTTACTGTTCTGACTACAAGCGGAAGCGCAATGAGAGCGTTTTTTAAAGCTTTCGATCGGTAACATTCTGAAGTGACCAATAAATCATTATCGTCGTCTCCGAGTTCTTGAATAATAGCTGAAATGACAGCTGCAATTGCAGCGTTTTTCGTTCTCTCTTCTCCTCTTTCGTCCTCCATCTTTAAAAATCACTCGAGCTTTAATCTAGCCCTGAAGCTTCCGGAAGTAGAATGAGGCTATAATCTAGCGGTGCGCTTCACAGCACTCAGCGATCGCTGTTCTAGCTACTAGCCGCTATAGCTTGTTAAGCACAACTGCTAGATACATGAACGCGCGCAATTCAAATTGGGGTTTCGTTTAATAAAATCTTTTTATTTTAGCTGCTCAGAAGTCATTTTAAGAAGAAATTCAAAGTTTGTTAGAAACTAGAAGAGTAAACGAATATGCTTAAATTATATTCATGACGATATCGTTCAAAATAAACTTTTTATAGAAGTTTTAAAAAACATTTAAGAGAAATGAAAAAAAGCGAAGTTTGTTAAACTTTTCATGAATTGTTTATTTTAAAATATTTTTTAGAAAAATCAAAGTTTGTTAGAAACTAGAAGAGTAAACGAATATGCTAAAATTATATTCGTGACGATATCGTTCAAAATAAACTTTTCACAGAAGTTTTAATGATAAAAGTAAATTATTTTTTAACTTTTCATGAGTCGTTTATTTTTAAATTTATCTTTTAAAATAAACAATTTAGAAAAGAAATTAAAAAAATGTAAGAAACTAGAAGAGCAATCGAATGTATGCTGAAAGGAAGTTTTGACGATATCTTTCAAAATTCAATTTAAAAAAAAATACTTTTACAAGAAAAAATTCAACTTTAAGAAATAATTGATATTTTGTTAGAAACTAGAAGGGTAGATTAATCCTCTTAATGGTATTTTTTATGTTGATATCTTTCAAAATAAGCTTTTTATGTCGGTTTTAAAATAACCCAACTTTAAGCTGACGATATTTGTTGATTAAAAGCACATTTTGAAAGATATCATCATATAAAATGATAAAGCTACCTTTCTAGTTTCTAAAACCTTTTTAGTTTCTCCTAATTTTGCTCTTCTCTAAAAGACAGATTAATTAAGAGTTTCTCATAAAAAAACCATCTTAATTTCGTTGATATTTCAGTTCTGCTGAGTGATATAAAGAGTGAGCCGATGGAAAACGAAGTCGAGACTAGAAACTTCATAACGAAAGGACCTTCGAATTGTTTTTCTTCTTCTTCTCCGATGGACGATATGACGACGATGGTGGCCGAATGTGTCGTTCATACAGAAGAAGAATCTCTTTCAAACGGTTATTCGTAATTGTTTCATGTGTGTTGGTTCGATAATTTGATTTTCTAATTTTCTCGCTTCCGGGTTTTCGTAGATTCGAAGGATCGAGACGAGGAATTAATCTACGAAAGGAAAAGTTCTCTGAGCGAGATAGACACCGATCGAAGGAGAGAACTGTTGGAGATTACGAGGGAATGCAAAGAGGCGATGATACGACGGTTGAGGTCGATGGTTCGATTCCGGTTCAACTTCGATCTAACGGACGAAGTCGTGACGGAATTGCTTACTGAACAGAACATAACGAGGAGTTTAGATTGGATGCCAGAGTCTATGGTTACGAACAGAGGTTGATAACCATAATTTAAACCGTTTTAGGAAGCAATTTTGGAATCATTTTCCCTCTTTTTGTTTTGTAGATGGAGAGAATTTGTCGATTGTCGTAGAAAATTGCTACACACTGTTGAATCTCGGCAAAGAACAAAAGTCATCGTTGATTAAGTTTGCCGAGGAGATTGAAAACGTGACCATCGAGCAGATTAGACAGCATCTGAAGGAACTGACCGAAGTGGAAGCAACCGATCTCGCGATTCGACAGTTCTGCGATCAAAACAGGATCTATTTAGCTCTCGATTCGAACGGAGGAGACCGTGAAGAAGAAGAACATGCGACCGAAGATGATGAAAGTTGTTCTTCTTCCAGAAAAGAGGAATTCTCTTCCGAAAAACGCGTCGGACTCTCGAATGGGACGAGACGCACGGCTATCAAGTTGGTTTGTGATCGGAACATGAGTCACGCTTCTGTCGGAAAACTTCTCGACATTCCGAAAGGTTCAAACGGTTATTTTAACGGTTTCTCAATGCTTTCTTTTAGGGGTTTCAATGTTATCGTCTAAAAAACCTTGATTACTTGGGGGGAAATTGAAATTCAGTTTGAAACTCAGGGAATTTACATAAAACAGCAAAAGAACGAAGCGAAATCATGACGAGAACCCTGTTTTGTGCTTTGTTTTTTATCTAAAGGAACAGTGAGTTCGATGGTCAGATGCTTCAAGAGTACGAGTCGCATCAAGAAATCTCGACGAGGAGGTTGTCCTCCGAAACTAAACGAGAGCCAGCAGCTGGCCATCGTAAAGTACGTTCGAGAAAACGAAGTAACGACTGTAAAGCGAATCATACAGTTCGTGAAGGACACTTACGACATCAACGTGACACGGTTAACAGTTCAAAGAGTTCTGAAGAGTCAGAATCTTGTTTTGCAAAAGACACCGGTGGCTTTTGTTAAGTATCTAAACAATGACTTCTCCGAGGAACTGGATTCCGAGACTTTGCAAGACTCTTCGGTTCCTGCCTATAGAAATTGCGAGAACAACGAAGCTGCAAATGGTTAAAACTCCAAGCGTTTTTGATTTAACCGGAAATGGAGATAGTAATTTGACTTGAGTTTTATTTCGTTTTCTTGTTTTCCTGAAGGTGTCGAGATTGAGAAATCTAAAGATACGTTGGTCGGAGAGAACAGAAAGAAGAGATATCTGAACCTGTCTAATTATATACGGCATAAGATTGTCGAATTTGTCGTGAAATGGGGAATGAGTCACTCGAAAGTCGCAAATCTTTTGGGCATTCCGAAAGGTATATAAACGACAGGGTGAATTGATCGAAATCGATTTAAAAATATTTCGATTTAAACGATAAAAGAAATCCGATTTAATTTTAAAAAAAATCCAATTTAAATTTTAAAAAATCCGATTTAAAGAACCAGAAGCCAAATTCAAGTTTCTATTCTGTTTGGTTCATTTTAAAATCGATTAACAGGAACCGTAAGCGGTGTCGTGAGATGTTTCCAACGAAACAACCGAATAAATAAAATCAAACAAGGTGGTTCTTACTCGAAACTTACGGCCGAACACAAAGCTGCTCTCGTGAAATACGTTTCGGAGAACAGAGACGTATCTGTGACTCAAGCCGTCGAGTACGTAAAACAGATCAGTGGTAAAGCGGTGTCGAAACAGACGGTGTATTCGTTACTGAAACCTCACAACTTGCATAAGAGACGGAAGTTACCCAGTTGGCCCAAGTGGTACGTTACGAGCAAAGAACACGTTGTTGATATTCCGTTGAAGTTGACGTCGAAAAGGAACAGAAGGACGACTTCGGTGGCCCCCATTTCGTCGAGTCGCGATGTCGGAGTTAGATCTTCGAAAGATGTGACTGATACGAGTGTCGGAGCCGATGGATCTACGGATCCAAATTTAATCGGTGTTTAGTATTTCACGTTTCTTTTTATTTTCCGAAAACTTACAAAGCCATCTTAAAAAATTAACTGAAAATTTACAAGAATTGAATGGGTTTTTATGATAAATAAAATTGACTTTGCCATCGTAATCATCTTGTAATCTTCTTGTGTTTCGTATTTTTTCTTCAGATGTGGATTCGGATAAAGTGAGTTTCAGTTATTTGGAAGATCACGAGAACCTCCTCCTTCAAAACATGCAAGGATTATTCGGTTCCATGTCCGAAGGTCCTCAGACTACGAAAGTGGTGACTTCGACCGGCGAAGACGCTCTCGACTCCTCCTCCGTTATAATGTCGACGACCGAGCCTCTGAGCCACGTCGAAGTGTCTTCGATGGCCGACGACAATTCGTATTCGGACTACACAATCAAAGAACGCGATAACAGCGTCGAGACGGAAGCCGAGACGAAGAAAGAGAAAAAGAAGAAGAAATATTCTTCCCTTTCGAACGTCGATCGGCAAAGAATCATAAGTTGTGTCGTACACAAAGGTTTAAGTCATGCCGATGTGGCTAAATTGTTCGACGTTCCGAGAGGTTCGTTTCTCTCCTCTTTATCAGATTCGGTCGAATCACTAGCTACCGATTTCGTTCTCTTTTTTTCGTACAAAAAAAAGGTACCGTGAGTTCCGTGATACGATGTTTTCAGAAGACGAGTCGTATCGAAAAGAGCCACAAAGGTGGATCTCAACCTAAAATGACGATGGAGCAACAAGAGTCGTTGGTTCGCTACAACGAGGAGAACGGACCTCAATCGATCAAACAACTTCAGGACTTTTGTCAGAATACTTTCGGAATCGACGTTTCAAAATCTACGATTAGTGTCACTCTGAAGAGACACAAGTCGCCTTTAAAGAGAAAGAAATGAGTTTTCTCTTTTATGGATCTTTCGAAGGTACGAAAGATTGAATCGGAAATTTAAAATCGACTCCGTAAGCAGTCAAGAAGGCCTGTGGCACAGGAACAAGCGTTCAATTGCAGTGTTTGCGAAATGCATTTTCAAAACATAAAAGTTCGTAACCGAGAAAGAACTTGTTAAAAAAGAGAGCTTAAATGACATACGTTCCGAGAATTGCAGGTGAAAACGCTGCCTCTCGAACTCTTGGTTATTCTGTTTTTCAGATGCAAACTTAAGAATAACTAGGAAGTGTTTTAGAAACTAGAAGGGAAGCTCAATCACTTAAGGGCTATTTTCATGTTGATATCTTTCAAAATAAACTTTTTATGCGAGTTTGAAAGAAAAAAAGGCACAAATTAGAAGACATTTTTAAAATTTGTCTTTTATATTATTATTATTTATTCTTCTAAAAAGTTTATTTTGAAAGATATCAATATGAAAATCCTATTAAGTAATTAATCTACCCTTCTAGTTTCTAAAAACACTTTCTAGTTTTCTCTTAAAAGACAGATTAATCAGATTTCACAAACCATCTTAAAGAGAATCTTGAATGTGTTTTAGAAACTAGAAAGGTAGCTCAATCAGTATTTTCAAGTTGATATATTTCAAAATAAACTTTTAAAAAAAAATTTAAAAAGTATGTTAGAAACTAGAAGGGTAATTTGAATGAAATAATCTGAGAATTATTTGAAGAATCCTAAATTCCGTTTTCCCAAATAATACTGCGGTTGTTTTATTTTATTCCCGAATATCTTCAAACATTTTCCGGGTTCTTTTTGTTTTCCAGTTTTTTTTTATTAAAATACCGGAAGAGCAGTTTCTATTTAACGATGTTTTAGTCGGTTATTTTTTTTAATAATTATAATTATGATTTGAAAACTGGTTTTTTTTTTCTCTCTCTTTCTTTAAAGAACTGCTTCCAACTTGATTTAAAGGAACTGGTTATTTTTTTTTACGATTTTTATTGATGTTATCTTCTGAATATTTAATGAATTCTCTCTTTGAACTGCATTTTGTTCAATTTTTTTCTTCTTATCTTCTTTCAAAATGAAAAAAAAAACAACAAAACAAATGAAATTATGAATCATCTGTTATTTTTATTCAAATTGTTTATTTATTATTATTCGAGATAAATCCTTTTTTCGAAGGATAGTAAATTGTAAAACAACATAATAAAAACAAAAGCAAAAGATGAAATTTACATAATTTGATGCTCAAACAAACATTTGAGACTTTTTTAAGCTTTAATTTTAACAAATTTTGAGGGATTATTCTTTTTTTTATATAAAAATGACTGCTAAAAATGGCTTAAAATAAAATGTTGTAAATTTACAAACATTTTATTCCGATTAAAATTACTCGGGTCGAGTATATTTTTAACAATGTTTTATTTTATAATATAATGTACATAATTAAAAAATAGAACTCTTGTTCTTCTGCATTTCAAAATCACAACAGAATAATAAAATAAAATAGAAAGTGTTTTTATAAACTAGAAGAGTAAATGAATAATAAAAATATGCATTTTCATGTTTGTATTTTTAAAAAAAATCAACGTTTTGAACTAAAAGTCGAATAGTCTTATAAAATCCCCCCAAAGAACGTTTAAATTTGGTCGTTTTCAAACTGTCATTAAACGTTTATTTTAAAATATATTAATAAGAAAATATTTTTTAAATGATTCCAATTACCATTCTAGTTTTCTAAAACAGTTTCATGGTTTTTTTTTTAAATCAAGAAACATTAAAAATGTGTTTAATGCCATAAAACGTTTATTTTAAAATTCATCAACGTGACAATCGTTTAAAATAATTCAATTACTCTTCTAGTTTTTAAAACACTTTCAATTTCTTCTTAAAGATATTTTGAAAACGTAGAATAAACCACAATTTTAGGCGAGATTTAAAATTAACAGTAAAAAAAAAATGATTTGTTTCTTAAAATCAAAGTAAATTTTTTGCAAAATATTTCACTTTTTAAACAGAGAAAGCGAATTTTTTAAGCTTTTCCGCACATTTTCGATTTTTTTTGCGGTTAAATCAGCTAAGTTACAATAAAAAAATATATAAGATTTTAGCAATATTTCCAAATATTTACAATGTTGCTTATTTTTATTTATAATACATATATATTTACAAAATGTGATTATTTTGTTGTCGTAGGTAAACTGGACGTTGTGTTCAAAAGTGGAGTCGTGACAACTTTCTTGTCATCTTCATCGTCATCTTTATCATCATCTTCGTCATCGTCGGATCCTTTCGTCGTCGTGTTCGTCGTCGACAACGAAACCGTTGCATTGGAGGCCGATTTCACATCCAACGTTGTCGTAACGTTACCTGAAGCATCTAAGACGGAGGTGGTGGAATTAGACGTTGGTTCGGCAGCATCGAGCGTCGTCGAGTTGGTGTTCAAAGTCGTTTTGTCTTCGGTGCCGTGAGCCTTTTCGGTTTCTTCGCTCGGAAAACAAACGACCAAAGCAAAGCCGAAGAAAAGGAACAACAATGCCTGATTGGAGGAGGAGGACAAACGTAAGTTACGGGTAAAGTATATTAAACGGTAAAAAGACACTTTATATCGAGAACTTACCAGTTTCATTTTTCAGTTGTTGTTGTTTCGTACTTTAAAATTAGAAGAAGAAAAAACGAGACTTTACCGAACAGAACACTCTTTTTCGAGTTACTTTTAAATTGTTTTGAAGCCGAAATGTTGTCGTCCTTCGTATTTATATACAGAGAGGGTTTGAGGTGACAAGTAGAAAGTAGTTTTTCTATTAAGAAGGAGGAGGAGTTTCTGAACGCCTTCTTCTAAACTCAATTGCTGTAACTTCCTTTTTTGTTGTTTGATATTTATTAAAAATGCAAATACAAAACAAAAAAAAGTTGATTCGAGAGGCTTTTTTTTGTTTGTTCGAAGAGATAAAAAAGGAAGGAATTGATTTTTTGTTTTGTTTCGTATTTTAAAGAGGCTTTCGAGAGGGGGTTTGATTCTTAATAATTTTTTTTCGGAGAGATCTCCGACTAATTCCGATAAAACTCCTCCTCCTTTCTTATCTTTTTTTCGGAATAAATTCTCGAAGCCTCCGGCAAAGTTTGATGTTTTATTAGTTTCTTTATCTCAGGTGTGTAATACTTTTTCAGAGAGAAGAATATCAGGTTAACGTGTTATGGACTTAGTGGGGCGGCATTCTCAGTCATTCAGGTGCTGCTTGCTACATTTTTATTGGAAGTCTCTTTTTTTTTTTAAGTGAAATACAAAACTAGAAGGGTAAATAAATGTGCTTTCAAAATAAGCTTGAAACTCCACTAAATACCTCATTTTGAAAGATATCATCATCAAGACAAAATTACTGAATTTATTTTTTTATTTAAATAAAATTTGAAAGTTTTATTTGAGACTAGAAGAGTAAATTGAATGCGAATGATTTTTATTTACTGGAAGGAATTTTTCAAAATAAGCTTTTTTTATGGTATTTAAAAAAAACACAAGTGATTGAATGTTTTCAAAATACTTTTCAAGCTAAAAAAGTTAATTTTGAAAGATATTATCGCCAAAACAAAATTACTGAATTTTTAAAATTGATTTTAATTGATTTTTTTTAAAAATTGAAAGTTTATTTGAGACTAGAAGAGTAAGTTGAATGCGAATGCTGGTTATTTTCTGGAGGGAATCTTTCAAATTAAGCTTTTTTTTATAGCATTTAAGAAAAGCACAAGTGATTAAATGTTTTTAAAGATGTTTTCAAGCTTATTTTTAAGTGAAATACAAAACTAGAAGGGTAAATGAGGTTTCAAAATAAACTTGAAACTCCACTAAATAGTTTATTTTGAAAGATATCATCATACAAAATTACTGAATTTATTTTTTATTTAAATAAAATTTGAAAGTTTTATTTGCGACTAGAAGAGTAAATTGAATGCGAATGATTTTTATTTACTGAAACGAATTTTTCAAAATAAGCTTTTTTATAGCAGTTTTAAAAAAAGCACAAGTGATTAAATGTTTTCAAAATTATTTCAAGCTAAAAAAAAAAGTTAATTTTGAAAGATATTTTCACCAAAACAAAATTACTGAATTTATTTTCTATTTATTAAAATAAATGAAATTTAAAGTTTTATTCGAAACTAGAAGAGGTGTTATTTATTTTCATGAAAATATCTTTCAAAATAAACTTTTTAAAAGTTTTTTTTTATTATAAAGACCCTCAATTTTGAGATTTGCAGACTAGAAAAGAAGAAACAAATGTCTCTCATTGGTTCGAAATAGAAAATCTGAAATATTAATTAATATTTTTTACAGTTTGCTCACGATTTGTTTTTATTTACTCGATTATTAAAAATATTTCTTGTTCTAAAAAGAGTACGGTTTTTACCTGAAAAAAGGTGCTGACGAAATCAACTTATTATTATTGCACAAGTTGACTGATTAATTTTTATGAGGTTTTTTTTTACAAAAAAAAAACTCTCTCTTTCTTCTCGTCAAAATGACTAAATTTCTATTTTGGATCCTGATGAAATATTTTTTCTTCACGAAATCAAGTCGTGAATCAAAAAATTATTTAATTTTCCCTTCTGGTCTTTTTTTTTTCATAAATTTGTTTGTTGGTTATTTTTTTTGGGCGTTTTTTTTGGGGCTTATTTCAATAAATTGGCCCACCTCGGAACGGAACGGTTTCGAGGACAGAACCTTTTTTTGTTATCAAGGTTGAGATTTTAAGGTGTTTTTTAAGTGTAAACGCCCTCAAACTCTTTTTTTTTATTCTTGTCTTTTTCAGGAGGAGAAAAATTAAAAGAAGAAATTTTGAAACTGTTTTTAAAAACTAGAAGGGTAGCTCAATCACTTAAGGTGGCTTTATAGATATTTATTTTGCTTTTATCTCATTGGATGGCGCCACTGCAGTGTGGCTAATTCTAAGCTTCATAGCTGTTTTTTTGTAAAATTTGGATGCAAAAACGTCAAGCGAACGTTTTTTTTTAAAAACAAATTGCTTTCAAAACTAGAATGGTAAAAAATGATGTTAAAAGTTACAGAATAGTTACAAAATAAACAATTTTGTAGTTCAGTTTGAAAAATGACCCGTTTTTTTTGGTTTTTCTATTGACATTTCATGAAAAACTTTTTAGTCTTATTTTCAAAATCTCACAAAAAGTTTATTTTGAAAGATATCATGATGAAAAAACGTTTAACATTATCACCACCTATTCTAGTTTCTAAAACACTTTGAATTTTTTTGTAATGTTTTTCCTGAAAAACGTTCGCTTGAAAAATATAAATTTTCGCAAAACCGCGGGGTGGGAGAGATATCCTATAGCACATAGTAGCAACTGCAGTGGCGCCATCTGAGAGGACTAAAACGAAATAAATATCTATTCAGCCGCCTTAAATGTACTTTTATGCAGATATATTTCAAAATAAGCTTTTTATGTTAATTTGGAGAAAGAAAGAAAAAACTTTAAGCAGTTGATGCTTTGTAATTTTCGTCTATAAAAAGTTTATTTTGAAAGATATCGTCATGAAAATTTTAATGTTGCTTTTCTTTGTATATTTTGCAAATGGCTGACTTAAAAAAAACGTTTAAAATAAACTTATATACATTTAATCTAAATTAAATATAATTGTTTTTAGATTAAAATAGACGAAAAAAAAAGTTGATTCAATTACTCTTCTAGTTTCTAAAATACTTTTAAATTCTTAAATTTTTATTTTTTTTTACTTTTTAGAAAGAAAAAAACAATAAAGTTCAAATTGAAAGGGGTTTTTTTAGAACCTTTTCAATAAAAAGTTTATTTTAAAATATATCAATTTAAAAAAAGTTTTCAAATTGATATATTTTAAAATAAACTTTTTTATGGTAGTTTTTTTAAAAAATATGACTGCTTATAAAATATGTTAAATTTTATTCATATTTGAATATTTTTGAGTATTTTTTTATTATTTTAAAATAAAAACTTCCGAAACAAAAAGTTGTAAAATTTAACATAATTTCCATATTCTAGTCACGATTTTCTTATTTCAAAGTTTGTAAACTTTTTTTTTTCTTTTCTTTCTAGTCTTTTAAAAGTGTTTCATTGGAATCGGTTATCCTTGACCGATATATTAAAATTTACAAACTGCATTTTTTTTAATAAAATGAACACCCTTTTTTTATAATTTTATAAAAAAATATCAATGACCTGTCTGTAAAACGAGAGTCAACTATTAGCATTATTGTTAGTTTTTTACGATTCTCTCTCTTTTGACGTATTTAGGAATTCCCTCTTCCCATATTTGAATTTAAAATGTCCGTTCAAAACTTGTTTTTTTCGGACATTTATTTAAATTTGAAAAATATATCTTCAAATGAAGACCCCCACACACAAGGCCCACACAAAAATATTACATTTTACACAATTCAGACACAAATATTCATAAAGTAGTATAAATAACTTTGTGAAGAGATTTCAAAGTTTGGTAGAAAATGTAATCGTGACACGATATCTTTCAAAATAAACTTTTTATGGCATTTTAAGCTTTTTTTTTAAAAAAAAATACCTCTGAAATGATTGAGCTTACCCTTCTAGTTTCTAAAACACTTTTAGAGAACATTTATTTTGAATTTCAGAAGAGCAACAAATTAGGAGAAATCAAAAGTGTGTTAAAAACTAGATGGGTTGATAAATCAATGTTAATATCTTTCAAAATCAACTTTTTATGGCATTTTAAGCATTTTTTTAAAAAAAAACCCTCTGAAATGATTGAGCTTACCCTTCTAGTTTCTAAAACACTTTTAGAGAACTCCATTTGTTTTGAATTTCAGAAGAGCAACAAATTAGGAGAAATTAAAAGTGTGTTAAAAACTAGATGGGTTGATAAATCAATGTTAATATCTTTCAAAGTCAACTTTTTATGGCATTTTAAGCATTTTTTTTTAAAAAAAATAACTCTGAAATGATTGAGCTTACCCTTCTAGTTTCTAAAACACTTTTAGAGAACATTTATTTTGAATTTCAAAAGAACAAAAAATTAGGTGAAATTAAAAGTGTGTTAGAAACTAGAAGGGCAAGCTTATATGTTGATATCTTTCAAAATAAATTTTTAGACAAAAATTTAAAAAAATATTGTGTGCTAAAAGTTGGGTCAATTTCAAAACTGACTTAAAAAGCTTATTTTGAAAGATAATCAACATGAAATTACCATTCTGTAAGCTGACCCTTCTAGTTTCTAAAACACTTTTAGAGAACTCTTATTTGTTTTGAATTTCAGAAGAGTAAACAAATTGCTTGAAATTAAAAGTGTTAGAAACTAGAATGGTAGATGAGTTACTTAAGGCTTATTTAATATAATTTGAATTGTGTTTTAGAAACTAGAAGGGTAGCACTTAAGGGTATTTTCATGTTGATATCTTTCAAAATAAACTTCGTATAGATAAAATTTAAAAAAAATATTGTCTGCTTAAAGTTAGATCATTTTCAAAAAGTAACATAAAAAGTTTATTTTGAAAGATATCAAAACGTGAAAATAGCCTTAAGTGATTGAGCTACCCTTCTAGTTTATAAAACAGTTTCTAGTTTTTCAATAATTTTTTGATTTTTTAAAAAAAATACGCTTTTAATTGAGAAATTATTAATTTTTATTGCATTTTCTGTTACAATTTTTAACTATAAATTTGATTAGATTTTTAATTTAAATATTTGGTTTTGAAGAGTCGGTATTTTAAATTAAGCCGTTGTGGTAGTCGGTGTCGGTGGGCTCGTACTCGTCTCCGATTCGTTATCAAGGCTGGAACCGTTATCGTCGGTTGGTCCACTGTTGTAATCCAGATTTTGTTGAATATCTTGATAGGTGCCCATCTCCGTCGTCGTGCTTTCGGAACTTTCGGAACTCTCGGAACTGTCATTGGTGCTCGCGTTACTCATCGTGCTCACAGTGCTCATGGTACTAGTGCTGCTGCTACCCATCGTAGTTCCGGTTTGTTGAGCTAGGGCCGAATCGGTCAAGGTACTGAGAATGCCATAAATAACGAACACGCTGACCAAAAGAATTGCCTAAAATTGACGAAAAAAAGAGACCATTGGACCAAATAGTACGGAAAAAACCAGGGAATAGTGGTTTTTGGTGTTGTTTTTTTACTATCTGAGAGTATGTTGACAGTTTTCTAGTTTCACTTACTCATCTCTCAGCAATTGAAACTATTAAAAGGTTTACTGAAGAGTGTTTTTCGTACTAGTTTCTAAGTGTCACTTGCTGCACTAAGAGCACTTTTAAAACAGTTTTTGCTGAGAGTAGACTATATGAGAATGTTTTGTTAGTGATGGTTATCTCTCAGACACATGAAATTATCCTCAGAGCTTCTTGAGAGTTGATTATCTGAGAGTGCCTTTAGTTAGGCTCGAAATTTTATTAAAAGTACTTCTTAAACATTTTTGTTGAGAGTTGACTATCTTCATTGCTTAATAGTTTTAAAAGCTGCACTTACTGATGGTCATCTCTCAGACACATAAAAATATCCTCAGAGCTTCCTGAGAGTTGATTATCTGAGAATACCTTTAGTTAGTTTTGAAGTTTAATTTACTAAAAGTACTTTTTAAATGTTTTTTTTACTGAGAGTTGGCTATCTGATAGTGTATCTAGAATTATTTTTAAAGCTGCACTTACTGATCGTAATCTCTCAGAAACATGAAAATATCTTCAGAATTTCCTGAGAGTTGATTATATCACAGATGAGAGTGATTTTTACAAAAAAAAGAAGGCACTTTTTGAAATTTATATTAGGCTGAGAGTTTGTTCATAAAAAGTTTACTCTTTTTAAGTTTATGTTTTCGCTTACTCATCATGTTCAACTTCCAAATAATCTCAACTCTCAGAGATTTCTTTCATATAATATTTTTGTTTCTAAAAAAAAATTACTTGCAAAACTTACTTTAGCCATTTTGTGTTTCGTAAAAAAAAAATGAAAGACAAAATCGTAAGATTTCTCCGAAAGAAAGAAGAAATTCCAAATAATAATAATAATGTGATAACAATGAAAAAGATGATTGTTTGTTTTCTCTTTTTATATAAACAGCTCAACTCTTTAAATTGCAGAATAGTTTTTAATTTTTAATAATGAAAAATTTAATTACTTTTTTTTTTAAAAAAAAATTGATATTAATTATGATGACGTCATTTGAAGAGGATCCTTTTATTAAGGATTTGAAATACATATTCAACGTTTCTTATTATCATTAATTATTAAAAGTAACTATTTTGCCAACAAAAAGTTATTAGTTGCAATTTCAAAAAAAAGTTTTAATAATAGACATGGACAGGTAGCTCAACTTCATGTTTGTTTTGTGGGATTAACAATTGTCTATTCATTTTGTGTTTTATATATGTGCTTGACAATGCTTAATGCTGCATTTGGACTTTTATGTCCCTCTGCCATAGGCCTATTTGGCTGCTAGCAGAAAAACTTTGTATGAGTGAGTGAGCTTTTAATTTTCTAGCCTCTCTACAAGGTTTTCTTTATTCCTCTTAACCATTTGTTTTATCTTTCTATTTTATTTTATAAAGAGAACCTTGAATCTGTTTCACAAGGTCATTCATGATAATGAATGACCTTGTGTAAACCATTATCATTAAGGCAAAAAGAATAATGCTTTTTTTATGAACAAAGAGGCTGGTTAGAGGCTAAAGTTTGTCTTGAATTAAAAAAAAATACTGCTGAAATAAATTGTAGATTAATTCTAGCCTCTAGCCTGCTTCTTTGATTAGAAGAAGCAAGTCTATTTTTGCCTTAATCATTGAAATCCGAAAGAATTTAGCTCTTAGTAGAGGTGGCGCCATCTATTGGCAACACTCACATATGGCATGAAATGCTCCCTAGAGCTGAGCTTTTGAAGTTGAGTTACCTCTATGTATATATCTTTGACAATTACAAATTTTTAAATTATAATTATTATTATACAAAGTGTCTTAAAATGATTTTAGCATTTGAAACACCCTGTATAATCCTTGAAATTTTGTCTGTTTTTGGTTAGTTTGGTTGTTTTGGTTTAGGTTTAATGTTTGATATCTTTTAAAATAAACTTTTTATGTCAATTTATGTGAAAATGACCCATTTTTAAGCAGACGATAATTTTGTTTAAATGTTCTATAAAAAGTTTATTTTGAAAGATATAAACATGAAAATACTTTTAAGTGATTGAGGCAACCCATTCTAGTTTCTAACACATTTTCAATTTACATTTAGAACACAAAATAATTTAAAAAAGTTCAAAAATCAGCTGTTTTTAATGAAAAGTTAAAAGAAAAAAAAAACAATTCAGAAGGCACAAAATGGCCGAAACTAGTTTGTAAGACACAAAATGGCCGCCATAGAAGCATAAGCTGCAGACGACGTTTACGTTCATACGAGACAAGTATGAAAATATGGATTAATGAGTGACTAGACAACCGGAAGTTAATAAAGAATTGTCTAGTTAAATTTATAAAGGTAACGCAACTTCATGTTAGAAAAAAAAACCGCTAAAAGTGAGTGAAAAATTGTCTGCTTTTTGAAGCTAGAACTTAGAAAAAAAAGACATCTTGCCAAAGAGGACGACATAAGGAGTGAATTTCGTACAGCAATGCAAGCTATTTTAAACGGAGACGATATTAGAGGGGTGATTCTCGTATATTATGTAATTTTATTATAAAAACTGGAGTTCTAAGTACAGATTGCGCCATCTATTGACCACACTCAGTTTTAGCACGAAATAGCTCCATAAGAAAAAGCTTTTAAGTTGAGTTACCTCTATATTCATCGATTGGTCTGTTATTCTGTTTTGCCGGTTTTTCAAAGTTTTGTTTTTGGGAAAAAAATGTTCGTTAGTCGCACAATAAATGCGGACCACAAAGACCTCATTCATGACGTCGCTTACGATTTCTACGGCAAGAGGATGGCCACGTGTTCCAGCGATCAGAGTGTCAAGGTTAGAGATCCGATCGCGCGCGCCACGTGCTCCTCCTCGTGCTCGTCTTTGAGGTTCCGGGAATCCAGGGACGGCTTCAAGGAGAGGAGGACCATTTATTACGTTTTTATAACTGAATTTTGTTTTTTTTTTTTGGTCAATTTAAAGGTTTGGGACGCAGGTGAAGATGGTGAATGGCATTGTACGGCCAATTGGAAGGTCAGTATTTGGTTAACCGTTAATGACGTTAGTTCTGGCCACGGATATCCGGATCTGTCCTGAAATAATCTTAAAATAATGTGTCCTGCGTTCTATGCAGCCCTTCCTATTCTTTAGTATCTGCTCTGAAAGACGCCGTTTTCTTCTTCACTTGTCGATATTCGGCTGTGTCTTTTATGGTCGTTTTTTTTGTTTTCAGACTCACAGTGGATCCGTTTGGAAGGTGACTTGGGCTCATCCGGAGTTCGGACAAGTTCTTGCGACGTGTTCGTTCGACAGAACGGCCGCCGTCTGGGAGGAAATCAGTTCGTTGTGTCTTTCGATACTCGTCTTTTGACCCCCCTTGACGACGTTGTTTAATTGGTTTCTTTTTTCGTGTGGGGATCAGTTGGAGACGGAAGCGGAGTCGAAAGGGGACAGAGTCATTGGGTGAAGAGGACTAGTTTGGTGGACAGTAGGACCTCGGTGACGGATGTACGATTCGCACCTCGGCATCACGGACTACAGCTGGTAATCACATCTTTTAAGAACGAAAGTTTTTTCTCGAAGAAGGAAAATTTCTACTTTTATCCGTTTTGATAAAAGTGTTTTTGTCCCGATATCTTTCAAAATTAACCTTTTTTGTCGAAATTTGACACGTTTTTTTTGTTTTTAACTTTCGTGTCGAATAAAAAAATCCATTTTGAAAGATTTTGTTTGCAAAAAATACTTTTCCGCACGTTCTTTTACTCGGAAAGTATTTTTCGTTTTTGTCCTTTTGACGAAAAAGACAGATTAATAAACTTGAATATCGACAACTTTCGTTGAACGAAATCCGATCACAAAGTCTAACGTCTGGGTTTTTTGTTCTGTTCGTTCTAACGAGGCGACTTGTTCGAGCGATGGAATCGTCCGTATTTACGAGGCACCCGACGTGATGAACCTGAGCCAATGGTCCCTTCAACACGAAGTTCCGTGCAAGTTCAGTTGTAGTTGCATCGCTTGGAGTCCATCTAGAATCCATCCTCCGATGTTTGCAGTCGGAAGCGACGATGCGACTCAAGTAACGATGGGAAAAGTCCTTATATTTGAATACAGCGAAAACACTCGGTAAAATCGTCGACGTAAGGTTCGGAATTCGGATGCTAACTTTTGTCTTTTCAGACAGTGGAACAGAGTCGAGACTCTGATCAGTATTCTCGATCCGGTTCACGATCTTTCGTTCGCTCCCAATCTCGGACGTTCGTATCATCTTTTGGCCGTTGCTTCAAAGGATTTGGTCATCGTTATGCTAAGGCCCATTCAGTAACGAAACATTCTTACTTCAATACGTTGTCTTTTTGAAGCCATGAAGCCACCGTAACTCGACCTTGAACTTGACCCGTCACCCGAGGTTGAAACTCGACACGAACTTGACCGGAACTAGACCCCCGAATTCGAACCCCGTAGCTGACTCGTCTCGTTGCAAATTGAATTGCATGTTTTATTTTCTAAGGCGTGAGATGTCTAGATCTGCAATGCAAGGTTCCGTTTCCGGATTCGAAATCCGTCAAGTGGGACAGTTTGACGAACATAACTCGATGGTGACTTGAGTTTCGGATCGGATTATCCGAATGGGTTTAAAAAGGTTTTGTTTTATGTTTCAGGTTTGGAGAGTGAGTTGGAACATAACGGGAACGATCTTGGCTTCTTCGGGGGACGACGGTCACGTCAGGTTGTGGAAAGGTAAATTACGAAGCGAGATTGTTCGAGACTTCCGGTTTCGAGATTGTTTTTCATCGTTTCGATTTGTCTTTCGTAGCCAATTACATGGATATCTGGAAATGCATTGCGTCCATCAAAGGAGCGAGTTCTATGGGACAAGCGAATGTGGCGATCGTCGGACAACAATCTTTGACCGGATCCAGTGGAAAACATTGAGCCGACTTCCGGTGGCGGCGGCTTCTTAAAAAAGAAAAACGTTTGTCGTTCATTTTGAAACGAAGCGAAGAAACTAAACGTTTCTGCTTCTTATTCCGACGTGAAAAAATATAGGCAAACATTAAGGCATAGAAATTGAAAGTGTTTTAGAAACTAGAAGAGTTAATTGTTTACTTTAAAAGACTGGTTTCACTTTCGTATATTTCAAATTAAACTTTTTATAGCAATTTCAAGTTCTCTATTTTTGTTTTTTCGCAAAAAGTTGGTTTGAATTTCACACGAAGAGCAAATTGGAGAGAAACTAGAAAGTGTTTTAGAAACTAGAAGGGTATTTTCAGTTTGATATCTTTCAAAATAAGCTTTTTTATTTTCAGTTTTGAAAATTGATTTCATTTCCAACTTTTAAGCTCAGACAATATTTTTAAAAATTTCGTCAATGAAAAGTTTATTTTGAAAAATATCAACATAAAAATACTGGTGATTTTTTTTTTACTCTTCTAGTTTCTAGCACACACTTTCAGTGTTTTTCTAACATTAAACCATTTTAAAATCGAAAGTGTTTAAGTTGGTTTTAAAGTGTAAACGGGGCCTTTCGAACTTCTCGTCTTAATCAGGTGCAAAAATAAGGAGAAACTTGAAAGTGTTTTAGAAACTAGAAGGGTAGCTCATTCACGTAATTCTATTTTCTTGTTGACATATTTTAAAATAAACTTTTTATTTAACATTTTTTTTAACTTTTGTCTATATAAAAAAGTTTATTTTGAAAGATTTCTAACATGAAAATACATCCTTAAATGATTGAGCTACCCTTCTAGTTTCTAAAACACTTTCAATTTCTTGTTATGTTCAATTTGTTGGTTGGGTTATCGAGCAGTTTCCAAGTGTTTTAAAAACTAGAAGAGTAAATCAATCACTTAAAGCTATTTTAATGGTTGTTATCTTTCAAAATGAGCTTTTTTTATGTCAATTTTAAATGTGGAATAACCAGAGTTCGTAAATCATCGTAAACAGAATTTCTGAAGTGTTTTAGAAACTAGAAGGAGTAGCTGAAACACTTAAGACTATTTTCATGTTTGATATCTTTCAGAATAAGCTCTTTTATGTGAGTTTGTATCTATAAAAAAGTTTATTTTGAAAGATATCAAAATGAAAATCCGGTCAAGTGTTTCAGTGATGTTGTTCGTCGTTAATGATGCGCTTCGAAACAACTCCGAAGCCTAAGTTGAACGAATGTTAGTATTAAAAAGCTGACTGACAAATTGATGGACAGTTTTGCCGTAGTTTTATTTTTACTAAAGTCCGTTCGGTGAGAAAATTAGGAAATTTCTTTCTCTCTCTCTCTCGTATTATCTTGCGAAACATCTGCAAGTGTTTAGAAATCGGTTACGAGAGGATTTCGAGACGACGACGACGGGAGACACCAATTTTAAACGTTAAGTGTGGGTGTTGCGTGTGTGTTTCTGCCGTTCGTTCGTTCGTAAGTGGTTGCCAAGAATGAAGGAATGATTGTGTGTGTGTCCTATCGGTTACATCTTCCGTCGTCGTGTTTAATGTGTTTTTGCTCTTCTCTTCTTTCTTTCCAGAGAGGTTTTTTTATTTTTCGTTTCTGGAAGGAGGGGGAAATATGTTTAACATGTTTCCTTTTTTGGCACAAAGCCACTCAAAGGAAGGCAAAATGCCAAATTGAACACTCAAGACTTCGAAACCCCGTTTCCGTAATATTTAAAACACGAACTCTCGGTGGGTGTTTGGTGTATCGTAGTTCCGATCCCTCGAACCGTGTTTCTCGCGCGGCTCTTCTCGTAAATGGTCGAGTCTCTCGATCGAATATTAATTCCAAAATGTAAAACCCCCGCCGTCTAAATTTCGGTTTTGTTGTCGTCGGAAGAAAGAAATTCTTCGTAAAAATAAATTTTGAAATTTTGAAAATGGGTTCAACTGGAGCGATGTTTAAAGTGACCGATTTCAAGGCTGGCAACAGAGTTTCCGAACAAGTTTATTCTCCGAAGTTGGGATTCGGTTCTTTTTACGAGGCAAGTTGTCAAATTTTGTGACGTATGGCTTTTTGACAAAATAATGCATTTTGTGTCTTTGATTTCCGTGTTTTTGTTGGCTCCTCCGGAACATATCTGATTATCATAAAATGACGATATTTTTCAAAATGAACTTTCTCTTGCTTAGATTAAATTTTTTTTTTTGCTAATTGATTGATGCAAAGTGAAGTAAAAACTCAACAAAAAAAGTTTACTTTGAAAAAAAAAAAACTTTTAAGAAAAAGAAATTGAAAAGTTTGTTAGAAACTAGAAAAATAGGTCACTTTATTCTTAAAAACCAAACTAAATTTAGACGCAAAAAGATGTAAAATTTATTAAAATTCGTCAGTTTTGCTAGAAACTGGAATAGTCATTGAATGGGATAAAAGTATTTTCATGGTGATAGCTTTCAAAATAAACCTTTAGAAGCAAATTTATTAAGAAATTGAAAGTTTGTTAGAAACTAGAATAGTAAATTTGAATGTGATAAGACATTTATAAAATTAAAAAAGAAATTCAAAATGTATTCGAAACTAGAAGAGTAATTGAACAAGGTAAAAATTTTTATTTTCATGGTGACATTTCATTTATGAAGAAATTCAAAGTCTGTTAGAAACTAGAAGAGTCATTGACTGAGATAATTCATGTTGTGATAGCTTTCAAACTAAACATTCAGAAGCAAATTTATGAAGAGAAACTGGAAGTTTGTTAGAAACTAGAATAGTAATTGAATAAAATAAAACGTATAGAAAAAAAAATTAAGAAGAAATTCAAAGTCTGTTAGAAACTAGAAGTGTAAATTAATTGGATAAAAGGACTTTTTTGGTTATTTATTTCAAAATGAAGAAATTCAGAGTCTACTAGAAACTAGAAGAGTAAATATATTTCATCCAAATAAACTTTTTCTCATGACAACTTTTAAACATATTTTTTAAAAAATAAAAAAAGTAATAAGTTTATTTTGCACGATTTCTTGATGAAATTATTTTTTATTTTAGCAAATTCATTTTCTAATTTTGTAATAATTTTTTTAAAAAAAAATATTTAACTTTTTAATTATAATTTTTGATGCAATGTTGTTCATGTTTGATGAAATAGGGGTAATTTAATTTTGAAATTTGCCATAAAAAAATTTTAATCTTTGTAAAAAATAAAATAATAATTGTTAACATTTCACTTTGAAATGTTTTATTTTTTAAAATTATTTTCATGTGTTTATTTTTGTTTTCAGTTAAACAACACAATTTGCCAGATGTTAGTTTTTTTTTTCAAGGATGAACTTGATTATTTTTCTGAAGCCAAAAAAAAGGATTTCAAATGAATGAAATTTACTCGAGTTTTTTACTCAAAAAAAAAATTGCGCAAAAAATAAGTATGTTTTTTCTGAATTTTATTTCTGAAACAAATTATCATGAGTAGGGTTCGGATTTTTATGCAATATCAAACAAGTGTTTCTCAATCTGTAGCCCAAAGGGCCAGGTTGTGAAGTAACATTCCCCTTTAAGCTCAACCAACAATTATGATTTTTTTTAATAAAAAACACTGGTTAGAGGCTAGAACTATAGTTGACAACTGATAGTAATCAGACATTAGCCTCTAACCAACCTTTTTAATTAGAAAAAAAAGCATAATTGCAGTTGAAAATGATGAAGATTACTTCAACAATTGGCACTTGGGGGCCACAAATTGAGGAACATTTGCTTTTTGATATTTTGCATAAAAATCCGAGCCCTAATCATGAGATATGGCGCAGATAAAAGGCGTCTTGTATTATTTTAAAAAATGAATTATTTCGTAAATTATGAAAGCTACCAACACATTGAAAACTTTACCATGTTTTTGCCTAAATTTATTTATAAATGCAAAATTTATAAAGTTTATTGAATTTTTAAAATAATGTATTTTATAAAGTATTTTTTCCTGGAGTCTTTTTTTTAAATTAATAACTTCGTTTAGAAACTAGAAATGTAACTCAATCACTTGATACATATAGTATGTTCATGTTGATATCTTTCAAAATAAGCTTTTTATGAAAGTTTTGAAAATTTGATTCCGGTTCCAACTTTTAAGACTGATATTTTTTGAAATTTTTTGTCATTAAAAGTTTATTTTAAAAAATATTAAAATGAAAATACAGGTGATTTTTTACTCTTCTAGTTTCTAGCGCACTTAGAATGTTTTTTCTAACATTTAAAATTGAAAGTTTTTAAAGTGTGAACGGGGTCTTTCGATTTCTGGTTATTCTCACTTTTCAGAAGAGCAAAATGAAGAGAAACTTGAATTTGTGTTTTTAGAAACTAGAAGGGTAGCTCTAATCACATAAGGCTATTTTCATGATGATATTTTTCAAAATAAACTTTTTATAGCAGTCTAGAAATAATTCCATTTTTAAGTGGATATTATTGTCTATATAAAAAGTTTATTTTGAAAAATATCAAAAACATGAGCCAACTTAACACAAAGACAAAGCTTTAAGTTATTAGAGCTACCCTTCTAGTTTCTAAAAACTCACTCTCAAGAGGGGCTTATTTACATTTTAAAAAGACGTTAAATAACTTTTAAATTCGATATGTTTAGGTTTTACATCAACCAAGTAAAAATAAGAGAAAGTTTCAATGAAAACGAAAAAAAAGCGGAAAAATGAGCTTTTTTGACAAACAAACAACAAAGAGTTAAAAATTGAACAATTTGTGTTTTGTGTTCTATTCTTGAGATTTCAAGGTTTTATTTTAAAAAATGGTTGGCACAAAACGAGTGAAAAAGATGGATGAAACTTTTACTAAAATAACATTTGCCAGTTTTTGCTTTTACGAAATCCCAAAGGGCCTTTTTTTTTCCTTCCCGAGGTTAAAAGGAGTTACTTTTCAACTCAATTTAACCAAATTTACATTGGGGCAACTCGGATTATTCTGTCTTTCAGGAGAACAAAATGAAGAGAAAGTTGAATGTGTTTTAGAAACTAGAAGGGTAGTAGCTCAATCACTTGATTGTATTTTTCATGTTTGAATATCTTTCAAAATAAACTTTTTATAGAGAAAAATTTTTAAAAAATATCGTCTTGTTTTAAGTTGGGTCATTTTCAAAATGACATAAAAAGTTTATTTTAAAAGATATCCAACATGAAACATACTTTAAGTTATTTAGTTAACCCTTCTAGTTTTCTAAAATATTTTTGACTTTCTCTTAAGGTGGTTTTAAAGTCTAAACTCAGGTGCTAAATGAAGAGAAACTAGAATGTGTTTTAGAAACTAGAAGGGTAGTAGCTCAATCACAATTACAATTAAGTACTCTGCTAGCAGCCAAATAGGCCTATGGCAGAGGGACATAAAGGTCCACTGATCACTTGATTGTATTTTTCATGTTGGATATCTTTCAAAATAAACTTTTTATAGAAAAAAAAATTTAAAAAATGTGTCTTGTTTTAAGTTGGGTGATTTTCAAACTGACATAAAAAGTTTATTTTGAAAGATGTCAAACACGAAAAATACCCTTAAGTGATTCAGTTGCCCTTCTAGTTTTCTAAACCACTTTCAGCTTCTTCTTAAGGTGGTTTTAAAGTCTAAACGACTCTGCAACCCAGGTGTTGTTAAATGAAGAGAAACTTGAATGTGTTTTAGAAACTAGAAGGGTAGTTGAATTTCTTGATTTATTTTGAAAAATATCACCATGAAAATACTATTAAGTAATTGAGCTTACCCTTCCAGTTTCTAAAAACACTTTCAATTTATTTTTTAGGTTTTAGTAGCAACAACACTAAGGAGAAATTGAAAGTGTGTTAGAAACTAGAACGGGTAACTCTGATTCATTAAATACAGTAGTTTCATTATAATAGTAGTCATTCAGGTTTATTATCTTTCAAAATAAACTTTTTATAGAGTTAAAAAGTAAAATGGTTTATTTTGCAAAAATTATATTGAGCTTTTTTATTTGAAGAATTACACTTGAAAGTGTGTTAGAAATTAGAAGGGTATTTTTCATCGTTTAAAATAAACGTTTTTTAAATCTCAGTTTGAAAATGGCCCCAACTTTAACAAGAAGACATTTTTGATGACTGAAATTTTAATAAAAGTTTATTTTAAAAGATGAAAAATACCCTTCTAGTTTCTAACACACTTTCAGGTGTAATTCTTCCTAATTTAATAGCTGAATATAATTTTACAAAATAAACCATTTTACTTTTTAACTCTATAAAAAGTTTATTTTGAAAGATAAAAATACTCTTCTAATTCAGGTGTAATTCTTTAAATTTATTATCTCAAAAATAATTTTGCAAAATAAACCATTTTACTTTGAACTAAATTTGTTTAGCAAAAGCCAATAAATGAAGTGCGAGAATTTGTAAATTATTTAAGATAATTTATTTTAAATAAATTTCTGTTATTTTACGGATCGAAACAAATGTTTCTCTATTTTTTTTTTGTACGAAAAAAACTAGAAACATTTTTTTGGATTCTGTTTCTAGTTTTTAGTCTCCAATAACAATTAAGTGGCAATGTTCCATAACTAGTTAAAATTTTCACTCTCGAGAGTAATAAATTGTCAGAAGAAAACATTTTGCTGGAAGTTCTCTCTTTCTCTCGACAGTTTGCTTGTTACGGATCCGTGAATTTACCGAACTAACTTGAAACTAAATCCGGAACAAGATTTTCTTAAGTGAAATTTATAGTTTTGTAAGAAATGCTAACAACAACAATGTGTTTCAGTAACAAAAAAAAAATCACATAAATCTTGAAGTTATTCCACTTTTTTGTTGAAAAAAAATATATCAAGAGATTGTTAGAAACTAGAATGCGATACAAATGTATTTTTTAATAATATCTTTCAAAATAAAACGTTTGTGTCAATTTGAAATTTGTAAAGTTTTAGTTTTCCGATTCAGAAAATGAAAATTTTGTTTGGTTTGAAATTATCAGAAAAGTTTATTTTGAAATATTTTTCACATTTTTTTTTACTTTCCTAGTTTCAGACAATATTTAAAAGAATAAATATCTTGTTTAGAAACTAGAAGAGTAAATAATATAACCAATGGGATATATCGCTTAAAATAAACGTTTTATGATCACAACACTTAAGATTTTTTCATTTTTAGAAATTTCTAAAAAGTTTATTTTGTAAAATATATCAGAATGACAATACTTTTATTAGCAATTTAATTTACTCTTCTATTTTCTAACAAACTTTGATTTTTTTTTTAGAAAATCAAATCTAAACTTTTTTTTAGAAACTAGAAGAGTAAGGCAATGATGTGTCTTAAAACGGGTTCAGATCTGAAATAATGAAGTGCATTTTATTTTTCATGTTCAAATTTTAATTGAATTAAATACAATTAACTTGAATGCATTTAAAGCTCAATTGTAGACTAGAAGTGTAGCCGTTAATTTTACTTTGCTTTTGGGAGAACATCTTCTTCGTCTCTCGGTTAAAAATAAGTTCCTAACAAAAGGCGCAGTTGGCAAATTTATAAATAGTTTTTTAAAAAAAAACAGAGAGAAAGAGAATCTTGAACAACTAGAAAATAAAAAAGTTAAACTACTTTAGTAAACGAGCTTTTAATTTTCTTTAAAATCTTAAAAAAAATTTCAGTGATGACAGATTTTGATAGAATTTGTTTGAAATTGGTGTCAAACGAGGTTCAACAACAATGCCATTTCTCATTAAAAAATCACTTAATTGTTCCTTTGACATAGGCCATTCTGTAAGTATTTCAGGTAATTTGCTAGTAATTAATTACTGCAATATTAAGTACAGTTAACCAGGGCTCGGATTTTGATGCAAAATATCAAAAGTAAAGTCTTTTTTTCAATCTGTGTCCCACCAAGTGCCCAATTCTGAAGTAATGTATTAGGGCTCGGATTTTTATGCAATATTAAGTTAATGTTTCTCAATCTGTGGCCCACCAAGTGCCCAATTCTGAAGTAATGTATTAGGGCTCAGATTTGTATGCAATATTAAGCAAATGTTTCTTAATCTGTTGCCCAAGAGCCAATTATGAAGCAACAATCCCATTTACATCAATCAACAATGAATTTTTTTTTCAATCAAAACACTGGTTAGAGGCTAGAACTTTCTAGTTGATAACTGATAGTAACCAGATAGCTAGCCTCTAACCAATCTTTTCTTTGATTAGTAGAAGCATAATTGCAGTTGCTCTAATAATGATAATTACTTCACATCAGTTGGCACTTGGTGGGCCACAAATTGAGAAACATTTACTTTTGATATTTTGCATAAAAATTCGAGCCCTAGTAATCATCATTAGAGGCTAGATGTCTGGTTACTATCATTTGTCAGCTTGAGTTCTAGCCTCTGACCAGTTGGGCCAAACATTAAGAAGCATTTGCTTTTGATAATTTGCATAAAATTTGATTTTAATTAATTACTTTCAAAGGGAATTTCTCCTAAGACAATTGAGAAATTTCTCAATTCGGAGAAAATGTTTGGAAAGTTTGGTTTTTTTGGTAAACTTTTTTTGTTGTTTTATGGAGTTCCGGATGCAATTGTGTACTACTTTTCTATATGTTTGTTTATATTTTGACTCTGGAGTTTTTTAAACCAGATTCCGGGTGTTTTTTTTTTTTCTCTGCAAAATCTCTCTGTTTCGATATTTACTAAAACAGGTGCTGACTTCTTGGCCGGGTCTTTTGCCAAATTTCCAGGAGCCAATTTCTTCGTTGTGTGTTTTTTTTTTCTTGTGCACATTTTGCTTTCTTGAAACATTATGGAATAAAATTAATAAAGTGACCTCTTAAATTGACCTTTTTTTTCAAAAGTGGCCACTTAACTCCACATTGAGAGGGTTTTTTCTTCTTATTTTAAATTTCCTAATAGTATGTACATAATATGGTCCTCGAGGGTTCTCTGGAATCCTTGATATGATTTTTTCAAGGGTTTCGAAGAATCTTCTCCGAATATTAAGTGGAAAATTGTACAGTTTTCATTTTTAGGTTTTTTTTTTTAAAAATTATTATTTATTGTTTATTTTTCACTAATTTTTAGACATCGACGACACGAGAATTGGTGAAAAATACTTCTAAAATCAGTAGTAATTGTTGTTTCAAGATGCCGACATCGACATCGAATGGACAGCAAAGTTCCTTCGAAAGACAAACCACCGTTCACTTTGGAAATTCCAATGAAAATGTTAGTCAAATTTAATATATGATGTTAAATTTTGAACTTTTTTTTTTCGGAAATTTCTAATAGTTTTTTTTTTCTTGTTTGGGATCTAACTTTTTTTAAAAAAAAAGTACATTGGTCATTTTTTTGTAGCACATTTTGCATCATTTTTGAACATTTTACATTTTAAGAAGAAAAAAAGTCAAAGTTTGTTAGAAACTAGAATAACAGGGAAAATGTTAAAAATGTCAGATGGTTTTGAAAATATCTTTAAAATGAAACTTTTTACGTAGCATCATTCTCGAAGAGATATTCGCCTACTATTCTAGTCTCTTAACAAACTTTGAATTTTTTCTTCAAGATTGCTAATTGATTTTCAAAAGTTGTTTCACTTGTTTGAAGAAGTTCCATTTTTAAAATATATTATATTTTCAGAAGAAGACAAAAATGTCAAGAGTTTGTTAGAAACTAGAATAGTAGGTAAATGTGCTAAAAGATTAGATTGTTTATGATGTTATCTTTTAAAAAATAAACTTTTTACATGACATTCACCTATTATTCTAGTCTCTAACAAACTTTGAATTTTTCTTCTTAAAAATCACTTTTGACAAAACTATTTAAGAAGTTCCATTTTTAAATATATTTTCAGAGGATGAAAAAACTGTGAAAGTTTGTTAGAAACTAGAATAGTAGGTAAATGTGCTAAAAGAGTATGTTTATGGTGTTATCTTTTATGTAGGATTCACGAGCAGATTCACCTAATATTCTAGTCTCTTAACAATCTTTGAATTTTTTCTTCAAGATTGCAAATTGCTTTTGAAAATTTGTTTAAAGGAGTTTTCATTTTAAAATATAATATTTTAAATTTATCAAAGTTTGTTAGAAACTAGAATAGTAGGTTAATGTGATTCACGAGCAGATTCATCTATTTTTCTAGTCTCTTAACAAAACTTTAACCTATTTGATCTGAAAAATGACTTGGAGCCATTGGTGCCACTTTGAACATTTTAATATAAATTTTCAAATTTAGTTCCTATGATATTTTCTAGTTTATTTTGAATAAGTTTTAATTTATTTTTGGCCCATGGAACTTATTCAGCTCCGAAGAAGTTGTTTAAACTGAATTGGAACGGTTTTCATAAAAGATGCTTTAAAAATAGACGGTGGCACATTATTATGTTATGGGGGAATCTAGTCTCTAAGTAGGTTTTATATTTAGAACTTTTTAACATTTTCGAAGTTAGTGAAATTTCAACGTCGTCGTCTTCTTCTTCTTCTTCTTCTTCTTCTCGTCTTCATCTCTTTGGTAAGTTTAGTTTTTTCGGGGGAACATTCTTTGAAGCCGCGGGGGAGAAAATTGGGGATCCTTCAGTTTGTTGGATCCGGTTACTTATATAGAGAAGAAGAAAAGGTTCCAGATATATTTGGGATAAACAAAAGAACAAAAGGTTTAATTGTTATATTTTCTGGACTCTTCTTTTTCTTTTGGATATTTTATCCTTTTTATTTAAAAAAAGGTTTTGTTTTCGGTGCAAAAAAAAAGGATCCAGGTTTGTTTATTTTCAGCTGAAATCGACATTTGGATCTCGGTGTTTATCGGAAGGGTTTTCTATTCAAAGACAAATCTGTTTTATTTTAAAAAAATTTATAGAAATTTGTATAAGAAAAGAAAGCTTTAGAAAAGTTTACTAAAAGTTTTGGAAAAGTTTTAGAAAAGTTTTAGAAAAGTTTCAGAAAAGTTTTAGAAAAGTTTTAGAAAGTTTACTAAAAGTTTATCAAAAGTTTAATAAAGTTTCGGAATTTTTTTAGAAAAATTTAGGAAGTTTAAGGATGTTTACCAAAAGTTTTAGAAAAATTGACTAAATGTTTTCTAAAACTTAAGAAAGTTTTGGAAAACTTAATTTTTTTACCACAAGTCCGCGGAAATTTAAGAAAAGTTTAAAATTTTAAAAAATGTTACATAGACTAGAAAATTTTTTTTAGAGTAAACTCGATTTTATTCACTCATATCACGAAATTTCGGCAGTATTTTCTAGCCTCACAACGGGTTTTACTTTTAATAAAAGTGTCTGTTTTTCCCTTTGCTATTTTTTTTTTTAAAAAATATTAGGATCGAAATTTTGGCACCAAAGTTCCTCTCGATGACGATGGCACATCCTCGATCGCAAGTGACTCGAGTCGTTTGAAGCTGATTTTGCAGCCACCTCAAGACTCCGAAGACATTCTCGTAACTCGAAGTGAGCCAGTTGTCATTCCATCAACGAGCATTTTTTTTTATATTGAATTTGATATTTATTTTCAGAAAAGATGTTTTCCTCTTCGAGTTTTTACGAAGAGCCGCACCACATCTATCCTACGATGGAGGAACAGGTGGATCTGTGCAGAAAAATCGCCGATTCGCTTTCGGCCGACACCAATAAATTGTCTCGCGGTCAGAGTATGTACAACAAGCGAAAGTTACGATCCGACAAATGGGTTTTTGAAGGCAAGTACTGCTGACAATTTACGGATTAAAAAAAAAAAGCCGTGGAAAACTTCGAAAAACTTTTTAGAAAAGTTTAAAAAAGTTTTCGGAATATTTCTTTTCTCACTTCGGTCACTCGGGAAGGTTCAGTTTTGAATTCATCCTTCGGAATTTCATTAATTGGACTTGTTCTTTATTTTAAAGGTCCCGAACCAGAATGTGAAACGAACTCAACGAGCGACCAAAATGGAAAACACGCACCGAATCAGAACGGAGTGTCTTCTCACACCGAAACAACTCGAAGTTCCAGAAAACTGAAACTGGTTCTCGATCCGAGACAGATTCAGGATGCGATGAAATTACGCAATTCGGGACTCTACAACGAGCACAACGTCGTGAGCCCAGAAATCTGTTTCGATCTCGTTAAAGATCTGAACTCTCCGACCGGCAAAGGCGCTGCTCTTTTTGCAAAGCGGAAAAAGAAGTCCGAGAAATGGATCGTGGACGAGAACACCGTCAAACAGCACGAACAACAGACGGAGACGGAAATCATCCGTTCCGATCATCATAATCCTCATCATCCTCCGAGCACCGACATTTCCGATCATTTACAATCGCATCCGAGACTGAAACTGATCAAGAGTCCGTGGGAGGCAGCACTCGAGTCTCCGATTGGATGTTGCGATGCCGCTTTTCAGGAGGTTCGTTCCGGCTACGGTGCCGTCGGCAACGACTTGGCCGAAACGGTTCTGAAGAGGGCCGACGAATACTTGAACAACTCTAACCTTTTGGGTGACAAGAGTTCCTCGATGTGGTCATCGACATCGTCGTCGACCATGACCGATTCCGTGACGACTCATTATCCGTACGCAAGACCGAACAGTAACCTCGAACTCTATAAACCTCGAGCTCCTCGTGGTTGGAGTGGAGGCCGCACCTTTGGTTTGGAAACGAGGCCCCGTGTGGCATTTGGAACGGGTTTCTAGCTAATTATTTCATTTTCTCGTCTTTTTTTTTTTTTTTTACAGAAAATGCTCCGTCTTCTAATCTGGGACAAGAGGCTACTTCTTCCCCATCTCCTAACCTTCCTCTTCCCGATCTGTACATAACTCCATCATCATTATCGTCTGCGTTCGATCCGTCGACGTGGAAACCATCGTCGTCTTCGATGCATCGTAAGTCGTGGTCTTTGGACCAGTTCACCAATTTCAACAGTACTCCTCGGCTGTGGACGACGGCCAAGGAGACTAACATGCCGGTCAAGTTCTGTCCGGTACGACCACCGTCTATCATAATCGATTAGCCTTCGAACGAGGCCTCGATCGAGATTTGCATCTTGAAAGTATGGTATCAAAGTGAAATGGAATTTGTCGGGATTAAATAAAATCGTGACGCAGCGGCACCGAGTTTGGAAATGATTTTGTTCGATGGTTCGATCGTGTGGTTGAGTTTTTCAGAGATCATTAAAGAGACACGTAAGATTGGCAATAATCGCAGGGGTTTGGAGGAAATGGCTCAAAAGGCTGTTGCCTGCGTAGGTCTTTGACTCTTGTATGGGCGCCGGTTTTTTCTAGAGGCACTCGGACAATTGTATGGGCACCGGTTTCTCGTAGAGGCATTCGAACCCTTGTATGGTCACTTTTTTCCTCTAGAGGCACGGAGTTCCTCGTATGGACACCAACCTCGTGTGGAGGAACTCGAGGAACTCTTGTATGGGGACCGGTTTCGTCTAGAGGCACATGAGATCCTTGTACAGGCACAAACTATTGCCTCGTTTAAAATGTCAAGTGTTTCTTCTTCGTAACCTCTTTTAATGTGAATTTTGCCAATTAAACTAATCTATTTTAAGCTCGGTGCCTCTGTGGCATTCAATATTTATTTAATTCGTTGTCTTTGTAAATAGCGAATTTATTTAAAGTTGGCTCAACACAATTTTTTGTGTATCAAAAAAGGAACGGAAATTTATTTTAGATGCAAATTTCAAAAGAAACTAGAAGAGTAAATTAAGGCGATTTTCATGTTGATATATTTTAAAATAAACTTTTTATTGCATTTTGCGTTATTGCGTTTTTTTGGTCTTTCTTGAAGTGAAAATTAATATTAACAAGTTGCCTTAAAAAAGTTTATTTTGAAAAATATCGTCAGGAAAAAGAAGTTTTCTACTAGAGCAAAGTTTTTCTTTTGCTTCTCATATAAAGTTCATTTTGTAAAATCTGTAACTGCTTCTCAAAATTGAACTTGTCAATTTTGCAAGTTTTTATTTTACATTTGTCTTTTTTTTTTAAGTTAAATAACTTTTAAAAAAAACTAAACGGATTTATGCAAATTAGTTTCAATTTAAAAATCGCTTTTTTGTTATTTTTTTCTTTCTGAGAGTTAACTGTCTGAGAGTCACTGAAAAAACTCTCAATCTCCTTCATATTTTTGCACGTGCAAAATTTATTTTATTTTGCATTTTGTTCCGCGCTTTTTTTCTCATTAATTACGTAGAGGATTGTTTTATTACTATTATTATAATTATTAATTGTTAATCATTATTAAATTATTATTTAATTGTGATGTAATAAATAAAAAAATAATTGATAATTAATTGTTAATTATCTTGTTTTTAATTCTAATATTTGCGAAATTATTTATTTTTTGTAATTTCGCTTATTTTTATTTTATAAAAAGTTTATAAAAAGTTTATAAAAAGTTTAGAAAAGTTTTATTTGTTTTAATTTCCCGCCAATATAATTACTAAAGTATTTTTTTGCCGATAGGTGGTGCTGTACAAATTAAGGTAAAAAGTTTATGGGCAACAATAGGTCATTTATTTGAAGTATCTTAAGGGGGTGTACTAATATGGCAATTTCTCATAAATCACACTTTGCAGCGTACAGCCATTCACATTTACTTGCATGAGTTAGTCGGCTCTGTATTTTGCTTCACATTTTTGTAGCAAAATATTACGCGAAGTCACTTATTAGCTAAGCAATGAAATAGCAACGACGCATGTACTTACGGATTTAAGTACCTTTACGACATGTTTTTGAAACAAGACATTAGGTTGTACTATAATGGCGATTGTAAGTTAAATTATACAGATTATGGCGCCGTCTACATACACCCATTTCTGTTTATTTGTATGAACTAGTTGGCCGTTCATTGGGCTTCACATTGTAGCCGTACGTTGTACCGTTATGTCTTCATTTTTTTTAGTATAAAGAGTTCTGAAATGAAGGTTCTGAAGTTCTTAAGATTGAAGCAAGACATGGGAAGCACTAAAATGGCGATTATCAGTTAAATTAATATTAAGGAGACGACATCTTAGGACACCCATTCAGATTTGTTTGTAGTCTTAAGTGTGGACCACCTGCTGAGCTTCAAGACGTTACTATGTGTCTTTACGTCGGTGCCTTTATTTAGCAGCGTAACGATGAAAGTTCTTTCGGTGTCTTTCGTGAGGTCAATTTCGGTCTCGTGTCAGTTTTCGCGTCGTTTTCTGTCGTTTTCGCATCCGATTTCGCGTCAGTCGGTTTATTTGAAACGTGATTTTAGTAGTTTAAGAAATATGTATTCGATTATTGAACGAGGAACACCAAATACTTTAGATTATCGCCTTTTTATTAGTAAGTTTTTAAACGAAATCGGCCCATTTGTGACCTTTGAACTTATGCGTTTGCGTTTTTTTTCCGCATTTAACAACCGGAAAATTGGTTTCTAATGATTTAAAACGAGTTCTAAGTTGCGTTTTACTTATTTCTCGTTTTGTTTCACAATATTCTGTGAAATTATTGATATTTTTCGTGTTTTATTCGTTATTTTTTTGTGTTTCAGGTGTTTTTTCCGGTATTCTTTCGATTATGAGCCGTTAGCCTCCAAGCTAAGTGTTCGGAATTGTTATATAATGTAAGATGGCACGCAATAAGGCAAAAATGCTGTACATAGAGGCTAAGTGGCTCGTATTCGGATGCATTTGCGTTTCTGTTGTCAGTTTAAAATTCGGAATTCTGCACATTCTTAGGTCGTAATTTCTGCAGAATTTTCATATAAAGTTTCTCGAACTCTGTTCTAAAGGCTTTTTGGAAGTCTTTCTTTCGAGCTTTTCAGAATTTGTCAGCAATCTCTGGAACTCTCGATAGTTTCTCGAACTCTTTCTGAAAGTCTTCGGAAAATCTTTCTCGAAGTCTTGAAGTTTCGAACTCTTTTTTCCCAAAGGATTTTTGAAGTTTCTTGAAGAATTCCAACTCGAAGTCTCTTGAAAAGTTTGTTGAAATCTCGCAAACTCTTTCGAAACCTTTAGGAAACGCTTGAACTTGCAAAATTCTTCCAAGTTCTTTAAGTCTTATCAAAGGTTTCGTCACATTTTTGGTCATTGAGTCGACCTTCTTTGCAGTTCTAGTCTTTTTAACATTAGATTTCAGCATTTTGACCAAATTTACTTTGAAATGAAAGTAACTTTTCTCAAAAAATCTTTTTTAAAGGTGATTCTGATGGACCGATTTCTCCGTTTCACGATATTCCTCTTCACGCAAACGCCGATAAGACCGTATTCAACATGGTTGTCGAAGTACCGCGTTGGACCAACGCCAAAATGGAGGTTTTCTCGATTCCGATCTCATCTCGCGTCATTCCGATCAAGAGAGAGAGACTAGAAGAGATGACGTTGTTGTTTTTCGTTTTCTTGCAGATCAGCCGAACGGAGCAACTGAATCCGATCATACAGGACGTAAAGAAGGAGAAGTTACGTTTCGTACACAATTGTTTTCCGCATCACGGTTACATTTGGAACTACGGAGCTCTTCCTCAGACCTGGGAGAATCCTCAATGTTTAGACGAATCGACCGGATGCAAAGGGGATAACGATCCGATCGACGTTATCGAGATCGGTTATCGAGTAAGCGAAGAACCTTTCGTCGGGTTGGTTTCCTGCTTCTAATTATGTTTTTCGTAAAAAAGGTGGCCAAACGAGGAGAAGTGATTCAGGTTAAAGTTCTCGGTGTCCTCGCTCTCATCGACGAAGGTTTGTTTGCGAATTTAAGCGAATAAAGCTTGGGAGGTGAATTTACACCGAAGAAATAGCAAAAAAAACATTGTTAGTAGCAAAATGTTAATAACAAATATGTTAATTAACAGTTCTTTTTGACTGTTTTTCGTGTAAATGTCGATACAATTTGCTAATAACAATGTTTTTGAACTAAAAATGTTGGTAGCATGTCTGGCAGGAGAAACTGATCCACGAGTAGAATGTTATTAACAGTGTTGACAACTTGCTAGTAACATACAAAATGTTACTAGCAAGTTGTCAACACTGTTCTCTGCTATTAACAAAGTTATCAACAATATTATTGACATGTTAATTGAGCAAAATGTTATTGACAAAAGATATTAGCAAAATGTTATTGATAAACGTTAATAGCAAAGTGTTATTGACGAAAGTTAATAGCAAAATGTTATTTACGAAAGTTAATAGCAAAATGTTATTGACGAAAGTTAATAGCAAAGTGTTATTGACAAAAATCAATAGCAAAATGTTAGTGACGAAAGTTAATGACAAAATGTTATTGACAAAAATCAATAGCAAAGTGTTATTGACAAAAGTTAATAAATGTTATTAACATTTCAACAAATGTTATCAACAATTGTTGATAACAAATTACATTAATAACAAATAACATTCATAACATTTTCTAGGCGGATTTTTAATATATTTGTTAAAAACATTGCTAATAACAAGTGATTTCAGGAATGTTACCTTTAAAGGAGAAATAAAGCGTTCGGAGGAATAAATTTATTAACAAATGAGGAAAGCGTTTAAGTTACGCTTAACTTAAAAGCTAAACTTAAAATCTTTTAAATTTGAGGGAAATTAACTGATGCTTTTTTTCTTCGAAAGGTGAAACGGATTGGAAGGTGATTGCGATCGATGTGAAAGATCCGGTCGCTTCGAAACTCAACGGTAAACAGGAAACGCTTAAAATTGAAACCAAGAAGATCGGAATTTAATTCTGATTGGTTTTTTTTTAGATATCAAAGATGTCGACGATACATTTCCAGGACTTCTAAAGGTTTGTTCTCCCTTTAACAGTTTTCTTCAAACTTATTTGCGAAAACAAAACGAAAAACGTCTGATTTTTAGCCACGAGAAGCTTTTAGAGAAGCAAATTTACCAGAATTTGACCAGAAATAACCTTAGTTCGAAGGGGCGGAAGGAAACCCCCTTCCCTTAAATAAAACCACCTTAAGATGTGTTTACTGTTTTCTTAAAAATCTTGTGTTAGGCAACACACGAATGGTTCAAGATCTATAAGATTCCCGACGGAAAACCGGCAAATCAGTTTGCGTTTAACGGAGAAGCGAAAAATAAGGTTTTCGTATATTTTTTTTTAAAAGAAATGAACCGAGGGCCGAAAATACGGTCTTTACGATATATTTTTACGAGAGAGACAGACGTAACTTTTGTTGTAAACGTAACAGGAGTTTGCGTTACGAATTATCGAGGAGACTCACAAGCATTGGGAATCTCTAGCGAATACGGTCGAACCGGTTTCGATCGAAAGGTTTGGATTCTCTTTTTGGTTCTCTCTCGGTGTTCTTTTTTAAGCCTTTTTTTTGTGTGGTTTCTTGAAAAAAGGGCTTGTGTAACCGGTGAGAATTCGTTTAAAGTAAGTCGTCCTCAGGCAGAGGAGATCTTGAAGAAAACTAAGGAAGTCGGTCCCGCAGCTTCGATCGAGCCCATCGGTGGGGTTTTTTTTTTCTTTTCGAACATTTTGTTTTACGATTTTCTTTCATTTTGGTTTTTTTACTTTTTTTTTCCAGTTGACAAATGGTATTTTGTTGAAATGAAGTGAAACATTTTTGGAGAATTCGAACTGAAACAAAGAGAAATAAAAGTTTAATTTGAATAATTCTTTAAATTCTCGTTTTGAAAAAGACATCCTCTCTCTCTCTCTCTTTCTTTAAATACGGTTAACGCATGAATAAAAGTGCATTTGGCCGGGATTTTTCTTCATAAACGGCCAAAAATCCAGAAACAAAATGTTTAAATGTCCTGAAAATGCGTCGGAAGAATTCAATTGGATGCAGAAGTTCCTTTAAAAAAAAAGCTTAAACTTGAGCTTAACTTTAAAAAAAATGTGGGAAAAAGGCCTTAAAAGGCCTCCGTAGGAACCAACTGGTCCCAAAAATAATAAAAAGTTTTAACAAAAAGGCCCTTTGGCCATTTTTAAAAAAATATTTCCAAAACTCAAATAATGCTTGGCCTATTTGTAACTAAAGGTGGAAACACGTGTTGTTAGCAATATTTTTAACAAGTATTACAAGAAAAAATTGGTAATAACTTTTGTTATCAACATTTGTTGATAACATTTGTTATTAGCATTGTTAAAAGATGCTAGAACTGTTAATAACAGTTTGCTATTAAGTTTTATCGTTAACATTTGCTTTCAGCATTTGTTATTTTTTTCCGATTAACATGGCGACAATAATTGTTGCTAACTTTGTTAATAGCAGAAATGTTGCAACAGGTTTCTGAAAGGGGTGTCCTGATCAAAAAGGATGTTGATAACAAAATGTTACTAGCAAATTATTTTTGTTGTGTCAACACAGTTTCCTTCCCGACATGCTACCAACATTTTTTTTGTCAAAAACATTGTTATTGGCATTTTGTTATTAACATTTACACCAAAGCAGCCAACAGAAAATTGTTAATTAACATTTTTGTTATTAGCATTTTGCTACTAACAAATGTTTTTTGCTATTTCTTCAGTGTAAATCCACCTTGATCAAAAAGGATGTTGATAACAACATGTTACTAGCAAGTTGTCAACACTGTTAATAACATTCTACTTGTGGATCAGTTTCTCCTGCCTGACATGCTACTAACATTTTTGTTAGAAACATTGTTATTGGCATTTTGTTATCGACATTTACCCCAAAACTGTAAAAAAAAATTGTTAATTAACATATTTGTTATTAACATTTTGCTACTAACAAATGTTTTTTTGTTATTTTTTCGGTGTTAAATCCACCTTAAGATCTCGATAATCCCTGCCGAACTTAAGCGACCTTGACAGTTACAAAGCTAAATCATTGGGTGGAGTGATCTTAAATTACTCCCGGTGTCACAATTTGACACTGGAAAGACTAGATTACAAAAAAAAAAAGTTTCACTTTTTGAAATTCTGAAAAGGAGGAGAGATTGTTGTGAAAAGTGTTTTCGAGAACCTTTTGAAATGTTGACTTTCAAGTGGCTTCTGTCAAACCGTGTGTTTTGAAGTTGATAAAGTGAGATAAATTGAGAGCAAAACAATGTTTAAAACATTCTCTTAATTGAATCCCACACAACTTATCATAAGTTTGTGACTCGAATATCAATGAAATCCTTTTTTTCTTCTTCACAAAGATACAGTTATGACCTTGAAGGGTCTGAACGGTTCTTTCTGTTCTCTCTGTCACGATTCTCATGAAAGCCGTTTGTTACATAAAAACCAAGTTCAACAGTCTTTTCGGAGGGAAAAACAAAAGAAGGTCACCAGAACGGTTTTTCTCTCTCTCTCTCTCTCTCTCTCTCTCCCTCTTTCTTCTTTTCGAGTTTCGATTATTTAGATTTACGAATTCGGTTGCGGTCTCTCGGTGTCGTAGTCTACCAGACGGAATTTTGCAAACAATGTCTTTCGTAATCTGTATTTTGCCATTTTTGGCTCTGATTTGCTTCTTGGACGTTGGTACGTTCCAACTGTTGCACGGATTGCCGTATCTGACACATTGGTATCCACCGGTTTCGACGAACCGGCTTCCTTTGTTGTCGCATCTTACGTGGAGACCCGTGCTCGATCCGAAGAGTCCTTACGGTGTTGTCGCTCGTGGAACTCCGGAAACGGCCAGTTATCGGCTTTATTTTTGTAAGTTTTACCTTCACTTTCTCTCTTTCTCGAGAAAGAGAGAGAGAGAGTCCACTTCAAGTGTTTGTTTTTATCGAGAAATTCGTGAAATATTTTTTGACAGCTTTTTCTATTTGAAACAACCTGATTTGAATTGTAGATTTGAAGGTTTATCTACTTTTTTTTTGTGTTGGTAATGCAACTTGTAATTGTAGTAATTTAATGTCATTTAAATGGCAGGTTTTGATTGTTATTCCTGTTATTAGATTTATTATTATTCTGTTTGCGTGGGTTTTTGGTTTCAATTTCAAACTTTACAACTTTCTATTTTTTTTTTACTTTTGTTTAGAAAGCAACTTTAAAGATTATTTGATATTTCAGAGTAATAAATGTACTAAAAAATGTTTTCCTGAAAGGATATCGTTTAAAATAAACTTTTTAGAAGGCAAATTTAAAAGAAAATGGAAAAATGTGTTAGAAATTTGTTAAAAGATATCATAAGAGAGATCATTTATGAGGATTTCTATGAACTTATCTTTCAAAATAAACTTTTTATAGCAGTAACTGCCGTGAAAAGTTTATTTTGAAAGATACGGTCATAGAAATCCTTGTAAGTGATACTTCTAGTTTTTAAGTTTCTGCTTCCTTCTGAAACTGCAAAGTTGATTGGGTAGATTTAATTATTAAGCTGTTTTAAAGGATTTTCCAATTTTGAATTTCTCGAAAGAATTCTTCTTTTCGTAAAAGTCGACATTTGAAACATGTAATTTTTTTTTAAGGGGATGTCGAAGGACCGATTTCACCTTTTCACGACATTCCGATTTACGCAAACGAAGAAGAAACCATTTTGAATCTCGTGATCGAGATTCCTCGATGGACAAATGCCAAGATGGAGGTTTTTTCTTCCTTCACATTTTGTCGGATCCCGTTTTTTTCTTTCTCTTATATAATTTAATTTCATTTCATTTTCGTTATTCGTTTTTTTTTTTAAAGATTTCTAACGAGGAATTACTGAATCCGATAAAGCAGGACTTTAAAAATGGGGATTTACGTTTTGCAAAGAATATATTTCCGTATCACGGATATCTGTGGAATTACGGAGCCTTTCCACAGGTCTCTTTGTTTCTGGTCTTTTCGATGTTTTATTTTGAGCTTTTCTTTTATATTTGCTTCTTTTTTGATTAAATCGTTTGAAAAAAGAGTTGGGAAAATCCGAACTCTGCTGATTCCGTAACTGGATTCAGAGGTGATAATGATCCTTTGGATGTTCTCGAAATCGGAACGAGGGTAACTTAGAAGAGAGGCTAAATCTCTTTTTTATAATTTAATTTAAAAGGCTTTTTTTTAATTAAAACAAAAGGTTGGTAAAACTGGAGATGTTGTTCGAGTGAAGGTTCTCGGTGCTTTGGGACTCATCGACGAAGGTGAATTTGAAAAACGTTTTGTCTTTTAAGTTACGACGATTCGAATTCTCTCGAAAAAACCTTTTGTTTTTTTCTTTAGGAGAAACGGATTGGAAGATATTTGCGATCGATGTCAACGATGTTTTAGCGAATCGGATCAATGGTAGAAAGAAATTCATTACGTTACGTCCGAGGTGTTGGTTTTTTTACGATGTTTTCGTTTCATGGTTTGTTTTTTTAAATTTAAAAAAAACTAGATGTTTGCGACATCGAAGAACATTTTCCAGGATTGATCGAGGTTGTTTTTAATTGATTTATCAAAGAAAGTTTCGAGAATGATCGAAAAACGAGGTTATTTTTTAAAGTGTTTTTGTTTTTCTGTTTCAGGCTTCGATCGAATGGTTAAAAACATACAAAATTCCGGATGGAAAACCGGAAAACATGTTTGCATTAGACGGAAAAGTTCAGAATAAGGTTTAAAAATTGAACATTTTGCATATTTGTTTTTAAGATGGTTTTTACGAACATCTCATTTTGTCGAATTCTTCATTATTCTTTGTCTGAATTTCAGATGAACAAAATTAAGAGAAACTAGAAACTGATTTTTTTTTAGAAACTAGAAGGGTAGCACAATTATTTAAGGTAATTTTCTTGTTGATATTTTTTAAAATAAACTTTTTTCAGGCAAAAAGAATAAAAAATATCGTCTTGCTTAAAGTTAGGTTATTTTCAAATTGATATGGACTATGAAGTCCCTCTGCCACAGGCCAATTGAGCTGCTTGCAGAGTATTTATTCAGATTCAGATTCAGATTCTGACATAAAAAGTTTATTTTGAAAGATAGATCAACCTGAAAATACCCTTAAATGATTGAGTTACCCTTCTAGTTTCTAAAACAGTTTGAAGTGTATTGTAATTTTGCACACACATTTTTAAAATTTTAAAAAAACCATCTTAAGGTGGCTTTATAGGTGTTTTTATTTTGCTTTTATTCCACTGGATGGCGCCACTGCAGTGACTAATGCTGAGCTCCATAGACGTTTTTTTTTTTGTAAATTTGGATGCAGAAACGTGAAGCGAACGTTTTTTTTGTGTTAGAAACAACTTTATGAAAAAAATTCAGATTGTTTTCAAAACTAGAATGGTAAAATATTATTTTAAAAGTTTTTTCGTGGAAAAATATCTTAAAAAATAAACAATTTTATAGTTCAGTTTGAAAAATGACCTCGTTTTTTTAGTTTTTTCTACTGAAATTTTCATGAAAAACTATTTTCGGCCTTTTTTTCAAACTTGTCATAAAAAGTTTATTTTGAAAGATATCATCATTGAAATAACTTTTAACATTATCACCAACTATTCTAGTTTTTAAAACACTTTGAATTTTTTTCGCAATGTTTCTTCTGAAAAACGTTCGCTTGAAAAATAGAAATTTTCTCTGAATTGAGGGGGGGAAAGAGACCTCTCCTATAGAACATAATAGCAACTGCAGTGGCGCCACCTGAGAGGACGAAAACGAAATAAATATCTATAAAACCACGTTTTAATAGTATTTTCCTGATCTTTTAAAATTCAACTTTTTTTGATTGTAGCAATTTGCCGAAAGTGTGGTTAGAAAAACACACGAACATTGGCGATCTCTGATCATGAATCCCGAAACTGAGAGCAATCACTCTCGGTATGTTTTTGTTTTTTTAAAAATTGGAGTCGGAATCGCAGAGTGAAATTCTTAATCCGAACTAATCGTAAAATTGGTTTTCGTTTTTATTACAAATAAAAAAGGGTTTCGGTGACTCGAATTGATTCTCCTTTTTCGATGCCTCGTGTTACGGCGTTGAATTTGGTCGCAATGTCGACGGCGATGAACGACAATTCGTTGCCTCTCGTTAGACACGATGGTAAAATCTTTCGATTGCATTTTGATTTAATTTCTTGAGAATTATTTAAAAAGTTAAAAATGTCACTTTGAACTCTCGATATTCCGAATAACACTTTCAAAACGGATTTTAAAACTGTAGAAATTTCGAAAAACTAACCTAATTTTCCAAAATAAACTTTGAAAAAAAATTGAATAATTTTGGAAAAAAATTGAATAATTTTGGAAATTTAGGAAAAAATTAAATATTTGAAATTTTGGGAAAAAAAAATAATTAAAACAATTTTGAAACTTTTTTTTAAAAAAATGCAAAAACTTGAAATTTTTGGAAAAAAATTGAAATATTTTGAAAAAAAAATTGAAAAACTTTTGGAAATTTTGGAAAAAATTAAATATTTGAAATTTTGGAAAAAAATAATTGAAATAATTTTGAAACTTTTGAAATTTTTGGAAAAAATTGAAATAATTTGAAAAAAAAAATTGAAATAATTTCACAAAAATTGAAAAACTTTTGGAAAAAAATTGCATATTTTTGAAAATTTCTGAAACAATTCAATTTTCAAGTGCAAACTTTGATGAATCTTTGAAAAATCTAGATTGAAAAAGCGTCTTCGAAACTAGAATTCGTGTAAGTGATTTTGATTAAAGGAGACATTTTCATTTTGATGAATCGCATAAAATAAACTTTTAATGGGCTTTTTTTTTGGCTCAACTTCCAAGTGTAAAACGTTTATTTTAAAAGATATCAACACGAAAAATGGTGTTCTCTAAAAGGATATTCTACTTTTCTAAGAAATGTTTTCACAATTTGTTTCTATAGAATGTCTGAAATTGCTCTCGAATAACCAGAGTTCTATTGTTCTTTGTTGATTTGCATATTATGCGAATTAGTTTTGACTTCTAGAAATCGAGTTAATTTGTTTTATTTTAAAGATGTTTGGTATTTCCATCCTTCGAAAGACACTTCCAATTGCTCTTCGGATTCCACCGACGCCACTGGTTCCTAATTAACCAAAAGTTTAGTAATTTTCATTTATTTTTATGCAAATTACTTTTTTTTTTAATTGTAACGATGTTTCGTTAATTAAAAATTTTTTTTTACATAAAACGAAATTTTTGATTTTAATAAATTGACCGAATGTCATTTATTAATTTGAAGAAATTAACATTAAAAACGTTGCTTTTTAAATTTAGGCAAAAAGAAAGTGTTCTTTCTACTTTTAATCGTAAGTGCAAAGTTTGTTAGAAACTAGAAGAGTAACTGTGTAGCACTTAGCCTAGATTAGCCTAAGATGGTTTTTATGAGAATAGAGAGCTGATATTCGAACTCTTTGTCTTTCAGGAAAGCAAAATTAAAAGGAAACTAGAAAAGTGTTTTAGAAACTAGAAGGGTAGAACTCAATCACCTAAGAGAGCATTTTTTCATGTTGTTTTTCAAAATAAACCTTTTATAAAAAGCTTATTTTGAAAAATATCGTAAATATTGAGTTACCCTTCTATTTTTTTAAAAATCCTTTCTAGTTTTTTCTTGATTTTGCACCTGAAAGACAGAATAAAATCAAGATTTCGAAGTCAACTGTTTATAAAAAAAAAACTATTTTAAGGCAAAAACCTTTTGCAATCAAAGAGAGGCTGGTTAGAGGCTAAAGTTCTATTGGTTGAATTAGTTATAGGTTAACTCAAACCTCTAACCATAGCCTCTTTGATTGTAAAATGAAATTATACAAAGACCGACTATAAACGCGGCATTTCTCTTCTAGTTTCTTACAAACTTCGAACTTTTGAAATACAAAACTAGAATTAAAATAATATTTTTGTTTTTGTTTTAGGATTAGTTGCGAGTTTGTCGTTATTTATCGGTATCGAGGAGGAGGTGATGGTTGCGTCATAGGTGGCGCTGGCTTAGGGTAAGGTGCCGGTCCAGGTGGGGGTCCTGGTGGCGGATACGGTCCTGGTGCCGGATACGGTCCTGGTGGTTGAGGTTGGGTTTGTGGTGGTGGTGGGTTATGTGGGTACGAGGAGGACATCGGTGGTGGCGGTGGCGGCGGTCGTGGTGGTTGGACCATAGGATAAGGGTCTTGTCGTTGTTGCGGAGTCGGTGCCGGATACGGTACTGGTACCTGTGGTGCCGGAACGCTTGGAGCGGATCCGTATTGTGGGTTAGCTAAGTAACCAGTCAAACTGAGTCCCAGAATCAGGAATTTTAGAAAGAGCTGTTAAAATGTTGCGACAGTTGTATTAGATATTGGTGACGGAAAACAAATAGATGGAAGAAATCGAAAGTATTTTTTAGAAACTAGAAGAGTAAATGAATCACTTAAAACGGTATTTATTTTAAAATATCTTTTAAAATAAACTTTTTATGGCAGTTTGGTTCAATTTGAAATTGAAATTGTTTTAATATGTTTATTTTTTTTAAAGATATCGATATGAAAATTGTCTTTATTGATTTATTTACTCTTCTAGTTTTCTAAGATACTTTTAATTTCTTCTTGTATTTGGCTTGTTTTGAACTTGAAAGTTCAAAACATTTTTTGAAAACTCTTGGAAATTTTTGTGATTTCCGAACAGCTTTAAGAAGAACTTGATTGAAAAGTGTTTTAGAAACTAGAAGGGTAGCTAAATCACTTAATAGTATTTTCAGGGTTGATATCTTTCAAAATAAACGTTTTATGTCAGTTTGAAATTTAACAAATTTTAAACAGTCGATATTTTTTAAATTTTTGTCTATAAAAAGTTTATTTTGAAAGATATCAACATGAAAATACCCTCTTAAGTAATTGAGCTACCTTTCTAGTTTCTAAAAAAAAATTCAAGTTACTCTTCAAGAAGAATATAACAAAGAGAAACTAGAAAGTATGTTAGAAACTAGACGGGCAGATCAATGAATCACTTAAGAGGCTATTTTCATGTTTAATATCTTTCAAAATAAACTTTTTATTTGAGTTTGAATGCGAACTAAGTTTTAAACAGACGATATTTTTTTAAATTTCGTCTTTAAAAAGTTTATTTTGAAAGATATCAACATGAAAATACCCTCTTAAGTGATTGAGCTACCTACGCTCTTCTAGTTTCTAAAACAAATTCAAGTTACTCTTAATTTTGCATCTGAAAGACAGAATAAGTGAAGAGTTCGAAAGGCCCGTTTACGCTTTTATAAAGTAGCCTTAAAATGAGGTTACATTTGATCGAAGTTATTTCTAGTTTTTTACGAACCGAAGCCGGCGCCGCCTTCATCGTTGTTTAACTTTTCACTTTAGAAAGTTTTCAGTGGAAGAATTGAAATATTTCTCTCGAGATGAATTTATTCTCGATAAGTTCGGAAAGTTTGGAGGAAGAAAAACAAATGTTCGTAATTTACGGATTTGTTTTTCGATTTATATGAAATTTAAGCGATTAATTTTAATTTAAAAAATAATGATGATGATGCATATTTTTCATAATTTCATTTTTAACGAGAAATCCAATTTTGAAATTTGAAAAAGGTGTCTTCAAATCTCTTTTGTTATCGATTTTTACAACGAATTTTAAATTGTTCGCTAGCCGTAAACCTTTTGTTCGTAAATGACAGACATGATTATTATTCAAAATGAATAATAATAAATGAGGGCCAAGGTTGTTTTAATTGTCTTTTTTCGGTTCTTTTCATCTGAGAACCAACATAATGGAGTTAGCTCAACTTAAGGTGGATTTACAACCCGTTTGAGGGAGGTAACATTGCTGAAAACACGTGTTATTAACAATGTTATTAACAAATATTTAAAATCGACCTATGAAATGTTATTAACTTTTGTTATCAACATTTGTTGATAATATTTGCTATTAACAATTTTAGAAGTGTCTAGAAATTTTAATAATATTTTGCTATTAACTTTTGTCGATAACATTTGCTTTCGGCATTTATTTATTTTCCGATAATATTATTGCTAACTTTGTTAATAGCAGAATTGTTATTAGCATTTTGTTATCCACATTTACACCAAAACAGTCAAAAAATTGTTAATTAAAATATTTGTTATTAACATTTTGTTATTAACAATGTTTTTGCTATTGTTTTTGGTGTAATATCCGCCTTTAAGAGTTCTGCACTATAACTGAGTGTAGCAAATAGATGGCGCCACTTGTACTTAGAGCTAAATTTCTTCATAATTTCAGGAATATTACTGAATAAAAAGACCCTTGAAGAGGGCTATATACAATTAAAGCTCACTCATTCAAGATGTTTTTCTTTTAAAATGGAGTTGAGTTACCTCCATGTTTGTTGTTCGAAACCAATTTTCCCATAAAATTAATAAATTTAATGCAATTTTACAGAATCTTTTTTTTTATTTGTCTAATATTTATTCTAAAATAAATTTTAAACGTAAAATTCACTTTTGATTTCAATTTTTTAAAAATTAAATTTTCATTAAAATCTATTTAAAATAATTTAATAGAAGTCTCTCTCTCTCTCTCTCTCTTTACATTCGAAAAATTAAAGTTTAGTTGAATCTCTTTGGACGACGACGGGTCACTTTGGTGGTCCTGTTGTGTCTTGTCTTGGTGGACCTGAAAAACAAATCAATAAATTAACATTTTAAAAAAAATATCTTTCAAATTAAACTTTTTATGTAAATTTGAAAATAATCAAATTTGATTTTCGTAATTAATATTTAAAAATATTATGAAAAGTCATTTCAGCTCATTTATTTACTATTCTAGTTTCTAAAAAGAAAAGTAGAAATATATTTACGTTTAGCACGACATCCAGCACGCCAGGGCCAGTCGCAAACGTGAAGTTTTGCATTGAAGTGCAAGAAGGCCGGACAAACTCTTTTAATGGGAACGTAATTTGAACACACATAAAAGGCATTGCAATTGTATGGGTCCGGAAAGTAGTAATTATTTGAACTCGGAGGAGGACATTTAATGTGGGAGTTCGGTGGGGTTGGTGCCGGAGTTGAAGGTTGGCCTGGAGGTGGGGTTGGTACTGGGGTTGAAGGTCGGCGAGTAGTTGGGGTTGGTGCCAGGGTTGAAGGTTGGCCTGGAGGTGGGACTGTAGTTGCGGTTGAAGGTGGTCCTGGAGGTTGTGTTGGAGGTGGAGTTGGCGGTTGGCTTGAAGGTGGGCCTGGAGGTTGTGTTGGAGGTGGAGTTGGCGGTTGGCTTGAAAGTGGGCCTGGAGGTTGTGTTGGAGGAGCAACTGAGGAACTTGGAACTGGTCCTTCGGAGGTTGGAGCAGCTGAAGGGCTCGGTCCTCCGGAGGTTGGAGCAACCGAAGGGCTCGGTCCTTCTGTGGTTGGAGCTGCCGAAGGGCTCGGTCCTTCTGTGGTTGGAGCTGCCGAAGGGCTGTGTCCTTCTGTGGTTGGAGCAGCCGACGGGCTCTGTCCTTCTGTGGTTGGAGCAGCTGAAGGGCTCTGTCCTTCGGTGGTTGGAGCTGCCGAAGGGCTCTGTCCTTCGGTGGTTGGAGCTGCCGAAGGGCTCGGTCCTTCGGTGGTTGGAGCTGCCGAATGGCTCGGTCCTTCTGTGGTTGGAGCTGCCGAAGGGCTCTGTCCTTCTGTGGTTGGATCTGCCGAAGGGCTCGATCCTTCGGTGGTTGGAGCTGCCGAAGGGCTCGATCCTTCGGTGGTTGGAGCTGCCGAAGGGCTCGATCCTTCGGTGGTTGGAGCAGCCGAAGGGCTCGGTCCTTCAGTACTTGATTGTGGCGTTGAACTTGGTCCTTCAGACGTCGGTTGTGCTGTGGAACCAGCTGCTTCAGTGCTTGGTTCAGGGGAGGAGCCAGCTGCTGCAGTAGTTGGTTCAGGCGAGGAGCCAGCTGCTTCAGTAGTCGGTTCAGGGGAGGAGCCAGCTGCTTCAGTAGTCGGTTCAGGGGAGGAGCCAGCTGCTTCAGTAGTCGGTTCAGGGGAGGAGCCAGCTGCTTCAGTAGTCGGTTCAGGCGAGGAGCCAGCTGCTTCAGTAGTCGGTTCAGGCGAGGAGCCAGCTGCTTCAGTAGTCGGTTCAGGCGAGGAGCCAGCTGCTTCAGTAGTCGGTTCAGGCGAGGAGCCAGCTGCTTCAGTAGTCGGTTCAGGCGAGGAGCCAGCTGCTTCAGTAGTCGGTTCAGGCGAGGAGCCAGCTGCTTCAGTAGTCGGTTCAGGCGAGGAGCCAGCTGCTTCAGTAGTCGGTTCAGGCGAGGAGCCAGCTGCTTCAGTAGTCGGTTCAGGGGAGGAGCCAGCTGCTTCAGTAGTCGGTTCAGGGGAGGAGCCAGCTGCTTCAGTAGTCGGTTCAGGGGAGGAGCCAGCTGCTTCAGTAGTCGGTTCAGGGGAGGAGCCAGCTGCTTCAGTAGTCGGTTCAGGGGAGGAGCCAGCTGCTTCAGTAGTCGGTTCAGGGGAGGAGCCAGCTGCTTCAGTAGTCGGTTCAGGGGAGGAGCCAGCTGCTTCAGTAGTCGGTTCAGGGGAGGAGCCAGCTGCTTCAGTAGTCGGTTCAGGCGAGGAGCCAGCTGCTTCAGTAGTCGGTTCAGGCGAGGAGCCAGCTGCTTCAGTAGTCGGTTCAGGGGAGGAACTTGGTTCCTCGGTACTCGGTTCGGGCGAGGTTCCTGATCCTTCTGTGGTAGGTTCTGGCGAGGATCCTGATTCTTCCGTACTTGATTCAGGAGAGGAACTTGGTTCCTTGGTACTCGATTCGGGCGAGGCTCCTGATCCTTCTGTGGTAGGTTCAGGTGCGTTGGTGGTTGGTGCTCTTCTCCGAGATGACAAAGCCGAATTTTCTGCCGGAAGACTGCTAACTGCAGCCACTAAGCTGACCATTACGATGCAGATGACAAACACGGCTTTCGAAGCCATGGTCGTACGTGATTTTCTTTCAAAGAAACATAATTGTTGTTAATATTTTCATTTTGTTTTTCATCTTATTTTGCAGATAAATGATTTTTCTAAATTTCTTCAAAGTTCAAATTGGCATTTAAGATTTTATATCAAAAGCTGAGGTTAATTTTTTTTAAAAAATGTCGTCTCTTCTGCTATGTTATTAATCGTTATTATTGTTTTTCTAAGGTTAAAAGCAGCCGAAGGAGGGGCCTGAAGTGGCCCTCTCGTGCTTACCACAGGCGGTTGTCGTGTTTCTTCTTTCCGTGTTTTTCTCGTAGCGAATGTTTTGTCCAGTTCTTCTTCTTCGGATGGACCGAAGTGAATATGTCTTCTGATTGTGGGGGAGGAATGTCATCGGTTCACTCACTTTCACTGGTATTTATACTGAAATATTTTTTTTTCCGTAAGATTTTTTTCTTTCTTAGGTAACACAAACATTGAAGGGCAATAAATATGTTCGTCTCATTAAGATGAAAAGGGATTAAAAAAAATTGAGAGAATTGCCAACAAAATAAATTTGATTTAGTTTTTGTTGTTCTTCTTCTTTTCGATCATTCGTTTGGCGGATGAAATCTGGTTGTTTTTCACGGTCAGGTGCTCACTTTTTTAATCCTAGGTGTCTTCGGAATTGGTCTTCGTGGCAATTACGAGAGAGAGAGAGAAAGGCAGAGAATCTTCTTTTACGATTTTATTAGGGTTTTTATTTCAATCATCAGAGATTGAAGCTCAGACTAAAAGGCTCGAATTCAAGAATTAACCCTGACATTTGAATTTTAACTTTGAAATCTTCGAGAGTCAAGTTTAGAATTTAAAAACACTAAATTTTATCGAGTAAACCTTAACGGATTGCAGAATAGAAGGCTGAACCCTTGTTTGGAGGGTTCATTTGGAGGGTCAACAGTTTTCTTCTTGAATTTGGTCCTTAGCACTTTAACTTTTGAACCCTCTTGAGTTAGGGTTACAACTTTTAGAAAAAAAAGCCCTACTTTGTTAAGAACCCTTTTGGAACTGTGCTCGTAAAGGGTTCAAGTTTCTTTCTTGAAGTTTGATATTACCACGTAAACTTATACTTGAACTCTCTCTCTGAACAGGGTTTCAACACAGAAAGAGACACCTGTTATAGTGAGTACCTCTGGAACAGGACTTTTTTCAGAGTTGAAACTTTGCTCAAATTTCAAGTTTTCTTGTTCAATTTGGACCATGACACTTGAACTTTCAAGTTTGAACCCTCCAACCAGGGTTTCAACATTAAAGAAAACTTTTAGATGTTTTTTCTTAAAAACTAGAAGAGTAAAATAAGGAGGCTGAGTAGATATTTGTTTTTGTCCCTCTGTGTGGCGCCACTACAGTGGTTTTGAAAAGTTTATATTTTTCAAGCGAACGTTTTTCAGGATAAACATTACGAAAAAAAATCAAAGTGTTTTAGAAACTAGAATAGTTGGTGATAATGCTAAAAGTATTTTCAATGATGATATCTTTCAAAATAAACTTTTTATGACAAGTTTGAAAAAAGGCGAAAAATTGTTTTGCGTACAAAAATGGGTCATTTTTCAAACTGAACAATAAAATTGTTTATTTTTTAAGATATTGCCATGAAGGAACTTTTACCATTCTAGTTTTGAAAACAATTTTTCGTTATGTTGTTTCTAAAAAACGTTCGCTTGGCGTTTTTGCGTCTAAATTTCATAAAAAAAAAACGTTTATGGAGGTTAGAATTAGCGATTCTTAAAAAGAACTTTCTAGTTTTTAAAATTAAGACTTTTTTAATTGAGGTTTTAAGGGGGGGACACTCGAAGTTGAGTTGCGAATTGTTTTCGAGGGGTTTTTTGCCTTTTTTTTTACAATCTGGAATTTAATCCTCATTTTAGCCGTTTTTTTGTTTCGAAGTTAAAATCGTAAAAATTTACATTAAAAAAATGGAAGTTTTTTTCTTCTTTCTGAATTGAAGGTGAATATTTTGCTTTTAATCCAAATTAATCTGAACCCCAATAAGGGAATCAAATTAATAGGAGGTTTTTTTTTTAATTATTAAAGATTATCGGTTATTTTTCTCAGGTGGAGAAATGAAAAAATTCCATCGAATCTAAATTTGGGCTGATTTTAAAGGGGAGGGAGAGTGGTTGGTTGCGGTGAAATTCCTCGGTTGGGATGAACAGCCAGCCAGCCATTCTTCCATCATTCACTCGGATCGTGAAAACTTAACCCTCTTATATTATTATTGCAAATAATTTAAGAAAGTTCATTTTGAAATTGCATTTTTTTTAAAAAAAAAAATACGTTAACTCTTTCAGAAGAAGCAACACTGAGAAGAAATTGAAAGTGTTTTAGAAACTAGAAGGGTTGCTGAATATTCATGGTTGATATCTTTCATAATAAACGTTTTACGTCAGTTTTGAAAATGTAACAATTTTAAAGGAACGATATTTTTTGTAATTTTTGTCTAGAAAAAGTTTATTTTGAAAGATATTGTATCAACGTGAAAATAGTCATGTGATTCATTGATCTACCCTTCTAGTTTTTAACGCACTTTCTAGTTTCTCTTTTTTATGTGTCTTCCAAATGCAAAATGCAGATATGCTTGAATGTGTTTTAGAAACTAGAAGGGCAGTTCAATCATTTAAAGCATATTTTCATATTTAATATCTTTCAAAATAAGCTTTTTATGTCAGTTTGTTAAAATGTTTCAATTTTAAACAGTCGATGTTTTTTAAACTTTTGTCTATAAAAAGTTTATTTTGAAAGATATCAAAACATGAAAATATCCTTTTATTATCCTATCTCTTCTAGTTTCTAAAACACATTCAAGTTACTCTTCATTACTAAAGTTACTCTTCAAGAAGAACATAACAAAGAGAAACTAGAATGTGTGTTAGAAACTAGAAGAGTAGCTCAATTACTAAAGGATATTTTCGATCTTTCAAAATAAACTTTTTATCGATCAGTAATTGAAAAATATCGTCTGTTTAAAGTTGTCTCATTTTCTAAACGTACTTTAAGGTATTTTAAATGGAAAAACCATGAAATGAAATATGAAATTTATTAGTTTAGCTATTTTTTTTTACTTTGGAAAAAATATTTTAAAATAAAATTTCTATAATTTAAAAATGGAAAATCCCAAAAGCAAAAATTATGAGATTAAATTTTATTGTTAAAATGATAAAAGTTTCCCCCAAAAAAAACCCCGGTTTGGTAGGGATTTTTAATTTTAAGTCTATAAAAAGTTTATTTTGAAAGATATCAGTATATAAATATAGTCTTAAGTGATTGATTTACTCTTCTAGTCTCTAAAACACTTCCATTTTCTGCTTAATGTTGCCCTTTGGAGAAATACTGGGTAACCAGAGTTCGATAATCAACCTCTACATAAAAAAAATGTTAGAAACTAGAAGGGTAGCTCACTCACTTAAGGCTATTTTCATGTTTGATATCTTTCAAAATAAACTTTTTATAACTTTTTAGACTGTTCTAAAAAGCTTATTTTGAAAAATATCAAACATGAAATTGAAAGCTACCCTTCTAGTTTCTAAAACACATACATTTCTTCTTAAAGTGGTCCATAAAAGACCTTCAAAACCAAATTATTTTCAGGACAAATTTTTGTTGTTTTCAAAATGAAATAAGAAAATTTTCCATTTTTGATTATTTATGAATTTCTTTTTAGAAAAAAAAAGTGTAAAATTAGCATTTTTAATTTTGTTAAAATGATTTCATTTTTTGGTTCACTGAATTTTTTCTTATAAATTTCAAATAATTTCAAATTTTGATTTATCTTAAATAATGAAATGACTTATTTTTATTATTGAGTCACGATTTTAAGTCTCATAAATTGTGAAAAATACAAAAATTGTCGGACATTTTCATTTGAATTTCGTGACAAAATGTCAAACTTAAAAACGAAATTTTCTAATTTACTGGGGTTTTTTTTTTGGTCAAAAATAGAAAATTGAACTTCAAAATTTCAATATTTTTGAAATTTATTTTTTCTTATTTCAATATAATTATAGAAAATAGAATTTATTTTACATCTAATTTAAGGTGGTTTTTAATCCAACTTGTCAAGTTGTATCAGTGGTAAACAGTGTTAAGTCCGTAGAAGTTTACACATTGGGCGCAAGATGGTGGTGGTATACAATGTTAAGTCCTATTCTCTTCAATGAAAAGAAACTTTCAAAATGACTCTCTCCTGTAAAATGTAGGCGTTTAGTGACTTAACACAGTTTACCTCTGAAGGTACTGATAATATGCAATTATTAATTATTTATTTGAAGAAGAAGAAATATTTATTTGAAATTCAATTGGAGGAAATTGATGAAAAATGTCAACCTTTTTCTAGAAATTTAAGTTTTATTGGCTCGAAATCAATGCGAGGAAATGATTTTTCTTGTGTTTGGTTCCCATTTAAGTGTGGGAGTTTTTTAAACTAAGATGGAATTTTTCACTAATTTCACTTAACAAACTCGGTTAAACGTCTTATTTTTTAAAATAAAAATTATTCAACTCAGCATTTTAATTGTGTTTCCTGAGAAAAAGTGGCCGAAAATGGAGTCATTTTAAAGCTGAAGATTTCCGAAAAATTCTCATTAGGAAATTTTTTTTTTTTGTGCTAAGAATTATTATTTAGAAATAACTTCGGGACAGAGTTCAAAAGTTTGCTTAAAAACTAGAATAGTAAGTGAATGTACTAAAATTTAAAAAGTAATTTCATGATGATATCTTTTAAAATAAACTTTTTGTGACAGGTTGAGATACAATTTATTTATTTTTCAAGGTAATAGAATTATTAAAAATTATATTTACCTTTCTAGTTTCTAAAAAAAAACTAAGTTTAATAAAAAGAAATACATTTATAACAAGGTTAAATTGGTCAACTTTATTAAAAGGAATAAAAGTTTAAAAACTAGAATAGTAGATGAATTTGATTATATGATTCATGCGAAAATATGTTTTAAAATAAACTTTTTTATTCCGTTTTTAAGGAACAAAATGAAGGGAAACAAAGTGTTTTAGAAACTAGAAGGTTAGCAGCTCAATCACTTAATGGAGATTTTAATGTTTATATCTTTCAAAATAAACTTTTTATAAACAAGAATTCATAAAAATGCCATCTGCTTAAAGTTAGGTTCTTTTTAAACTGACTTAAAAAGTTTATTTTGAAAGATAACAACATGAAAATTTCCTCAAGTGATTGAGAAACTCTTCTAGTTTCTAAAACAATTTTTTTTAATTAATTTTGCTGTTTTGATTAATTTTTCACCTGTTCATAAAACATCTTACGAGAAACCTGAAAGTGTTTTAGAAACTAGAAGGGTTATCAGCTCAATCACTTCAGGAGATTTTGCATCGTTGACATTTTTTAAAATAAACTTTTTGTTTCAGTGTTTTGAAAAGTGACCTAACTTTAAATAGATATTTAGTTTTTTTTTTTTTTTTTAAAAAGTTTATTTTAAAAGATGTCAACATGTGAAGTGATATTCAGCTACCATTCTAGTTTCTAAAACACTTTCAAAATTTCTGTTTGTTGTTCCTTTTCTGAAACTGCAGAAAATAACCACGACCTGAATTATGCAATAAACACTTCTAGAAAATATACCTACTATTCTAGTTTATAATAAATTTTGACACTTTATGTAAAATAATAGAGTGGCCACACTAAGGTGCCCTAAGTGGCCTCTTGTTGGTGGGTCACCAAGGTGCCCTAGGTGGCCTCTTATAGGTGGGTCACCATGGTGCCCTAAGTGGCCTCTTGTTGGTGGGTCACCGAGGTCCAAGAGTTACTTTCGTGCGGCTCTCAAGTTAGCTGTTTCATAAACTCCGGAAGTCTCTCCATGAAATAAATAGCCAGTTGGTCAAGAAATTTTCAAGTCAGATGGAAATGGTGGGCGTTGATTATTTTTTCATTCGAAAAGTTCCTCTCGATCATCCGGACGGATGGATCATGTAATTTGTGGTCTTTTTGGTGGCCGACAATAAAAAACAGGAACGTTTTCCGAATATATTAAAGAATGAATTCATCATTTTTGTTTGACTTCAGGGCAATCTTCAAACCAAAAAAAAATTGGTTAATTAACCAATGGTTTATAAATCCTAGTTGTCATTCATTCAATTCGAGAGTTTTGGTTGTCTTGCTCGAGAGTCTCGGGGTGTTTTTCGTGACAGTCACTTTTAACTAACTATTGTCCGCCGGAAGATCGTTATTTTTCTTCTAAAAAAATGACAATGTTTTTAAAATCGTTTATAATTTTCTTAAATTTGTTTTTTGGTTTTCAAACTTCGAAAGGTGAATTTTTTTTAGTTAAATTTGATGAAAATTTGACTTAATATTTTTTTTTGTTTGATTTTTCTTTTTTTTTATCAAAAAGGTTTTTCGTTGAATGATTTTGGAAGTTTGGCTGAAAGGAGTTCTTCTGACGGAATTCGTAATAAGTTATCGGATTCGGATGAACAATTGGATTCGAAGGATTTCGAGAAAGATGAAGAAATGTTCATTTTTCAAGATTTGGAAATTTCTAGTAACAAATGTTGTATCAGACAGAGGAAATTGCTGGACGTTGGTTTTGGCAAGTGGTTTTTATTTAGATTGAGCTGTCCTCAACGAAATCATTAAGAGATTTGGTTAAAAACTAGAAAAGTAGCTCATTTATGCTAAAAAAAAGTATTTTTTATGCGGGGAATATCTTTCAAAATAAACTTTTTATGAGCACTTTGAAAAGTTTTTTTTATTTTGAAAGATATCATAAAATTAAGGATTAATTTTCAAATGCATACTTTTTAAGTTTATTTTCGTAGTTTGATTACAAATAGTTTATTTTGAAAGATACCATTTTATGAAGATATGAAATTTTTCTACAGGGCATAGTTTATTTTCTAAGATATCGTTGTCGTCGAATTAAATATTTTTAATTTGAATAATTTACTCTGCAAGCAGCTTAAAGGACCTATGGCAGAGGGACCATTTAGTCCAAAAGTAGCATTGTCAGAAATAAACATTTTATTCTCTTAAGATTACATGTAATTTCTCAATAGTTTATTTTGAAAGATAAATGAATTCATTTCAAAATAAACTTTTTTTTTTTGCAGTTTTGCAAAAAGAAATTCTTTCAAACTGCGTTAAAAAGTTTATTTTGAAAGATATAATTCTTTAAGTATTTAAAACTGTTTATTAACTAGAAGAGTAAATGAATTTCTTAAAAGTATTTTTAAGAAATTCATTTACTCTTCTAGTTAATAAACAAACATAGAATTTTTTTTATTGGAAGTTGAATTTGAACGATTTGTAAAACACTTAAAAAATCATCGAGAACCCATTTTAAATGTCTTGAATATTTTTCACGAGAGAAGTTGTCGTATTTTTCGTTTCGTTAGACGTAACCGGTAATCCTCATTACGTGGACATCGGACTTTGCAAAAATATTTGCGGCAACGTCAGAAGAGGATCTATCGGATCTCGAGGACTGCACCACCACCGTCAGGTTGCTTTAAAACCCTCTCGGGCAATCAGTTGCTCGGAAACTGTCGCTTCATTGAAACTATTTTTTTTTAAAAAACAGGAATCGTGTTCGGTTCGAAGTGTCTGCGAACCGAAATCTTTACGATCGGAACAGTTCTATTTGCTCGACGGTGTCACGGACGTGGACGTGATCGAAGACTGCGAATGCGTCGAGAGACCTACGAGTTGCAGCCGATTGTCTCGGATCGTCGTTCTCTTTCCCGAGACTCCATACGAGAGACGAGTTGATGTCGGACACTGTCGAGGTCCTTGCGGACACGGTACGAACGCGCACGCTTTTATGTCTTGTTCTGCTTTGTTTTTTTGCGTTTCGAGAGAATTTGTTTTTCTTTTGAAATGTTTTAAAAGTGTGGTTCTTCTCGTCGTAAATTGCGACCGAAATAGCCATCAAAGTGACCGAAGAGGGTTAACTTTGAACATAATCGAGAGGCGTTGTCTCTCTTTTTAGAGAAAGAGAATGTCGTAATAAAAGTGTAACCTCGAGTGGGGTTTGGAAGGTTGCATTTGACGGCACTTTTTTAAGGGTTGTTCCGCGATTGTGTGAACTTTTCGTTGGTGATTTTTGTTCGGTTTCTTGTAATTGTGGCAACTTCGTAAAAAAAGGAATTTTCACAAAACTATATTCTGAATAATTATATTCTTTTCGAAGTTTCTTATCAACTTGAAAGGAAAACTTTGATGATAAATTAGAAACTAGAAAAGCCTCCTCTAAATGCTGTATTTTTAAAAAAGATTATATTCTAAAAAGTAATTAAAAGTGTGTTAGAAACTAGAAGTATTTTCATAATGAATATGATATCTTTCAAAATAAACTTTATTTATCTCATGTTTTAAGATAATTTCTCGAAAATACTAAACTGAAATTATCTCTGCTGAGGGAAGCAATGAACTTAGACCTGGGAATAAAACGGGGTAGAGGAAGACCCAAGCAAACCTGGGACGTGGTAGTAAAACGGGATATGGTGGCATGTGGGGCCACTGGGGGCTTGGTGCAAAATCGGAACGAGTGGAGAGTTAGAACCGGCAAGGCCGCGACCCTGCTGCTTGCGGAATAAGGTACAGGAAATGATGATGATTAGATAAATAAAGTTTATTTTGAAAGATATCGTTGTAAAAATTCAACCAATCGATTTTGATCAACTCTTCTAGTCTTGATTCTAAAAAAAAAACTTAAGACCGAAATTCAAAGAAAAGGAAAGTTGGCACTTGAACTTGAACTTCGCCTCTTGAAAACAGGGTTCATTCAAGTGCCATTTTTCCATTTTCTCGAATTTCGGCTTTAATTATTGTTTTTTTTGCAAATAATAAAGACGGTTAAATTAATTGAAAGTGATTTGTTTCAGGTGTTTCTTGTAAGGCGGTCCGAAACAAAACGATATCTGTGGACGGTCCGAATGGTAACGAGCGGTAGCCGTTTTCTTTACAAGACTGGAATTTGCTATTTTTGATTCAAAGGTTCTTCTTGCGTGAATGTCATCGAGGAATGTTCGTGTCGTGGAAACTGTTATCGAGCTCGGTATCGTCAGGTTTTCATCGATTTCGTTTGGAATGACGCTCTCAATTCAACTCGAGAAAACATTAAGGTAACTAGTTTTTACAGTTTCGTAAAAGAGAACAGAATAGCTTGAAGGGGAAGTTCAAGGGGAAGTTCGAGTTTTAAGGGGTCCAAATTTAAGAAAGAAAACTCGGCACTTTGGTAAGTTCAACTTTTCGAGTCCAAGTTCAACTTTTCAAGTCCAAGTTCAACTTTTACTTGAAAATTTCATTAGAAATTTCAAGTTTCTCATTGAAACATCTCGATCAAAGTTTCCGATGAAGAAAAAAGCAGTTGTTTCATTGAATAGACTTTGAAGAGGAATGTTGGAACCTTGCTCTCAGAGGGTTCAAGTGTTAATTGCCAAATTAAAAAAAGTAAAACTTCAACTCGAACATTTCGAGAGCAGAAGCAGGGCATAAGAAAGAAGAAAGAAAAAAACCACCGTTTCGTAGAATAAGCGTTGAAAAGGGGTTTTTCTAAGTTGGAATCTCAGCTTGGAGGTTTCGAGTTGTAGAGTGAGGATGCATGCTACGGGAAGGAGTCCAGTCATGTTTCGACATACATTAGGGTCTTAGGGTCCATTCCACTCGCAAGTGTCGACTCTTGTAACTGATTTTTAGGAATAAACCTGTCTTTGAAGCGACATAATTATATTGAACAGTTTATTTTTAAAGGCAATGCAAATGTTAAGGTTTAGCCAACGACTTCTAGAAGAAGGGGATCTTGTAATAAACGAACCGATCAAGTCAGCTGTGTGTCGGAGGCCGTAATTACAATTTGGGTATTGAGGTCAGAGGCGTGCTGGGAAAACAATTTGGCCCTGCGATTTTAGTCTAGATTGGCAATATTTTTTTTGAAAACAGAACAACCGGCCCTTCTGGCATTTGCTCAAGCGACCCCTTTGGCCATCTGGCCTCTGATTGAGGCGAATTCACACGAACCGATTCGTATTACTGATTTTTTTTTATGACAATGACATTCAGCTGCACCAGAAGAAGACATTGCAAATGTTATATCTTTCTGGTTTCGACAATGCATTTCAAACACACATGCTTGCGATTGGGACACTTGCCTCTCTGCCACAGGCTTTCACTTTTAGGAAGAATTTTGTTTCAAATTTTAGTCATTTTTTTCGTTCAATTGTCAAAACATAAATCAGAATTGTTTTTAATGAAGATATTGTTTTGTTCCGTTTTGAAGTTCACTTCTTTTTTTTTTCTCCTGAAGAATATTTAAGAAGGACGTGCAAATATGAAACCGGCCTTGAGGGGTCACTTGAAAGGTCACTCGAAGTCGCTTTTTTGGTCTTTCTAGTATATATTTCTAGTTAAGAAAGACAACAACAACAAGAAAAAAGGGGGTCAGGTCATGTTATTTCAACAAGTTTCTTAACGGAGACTTATGAAGTTCTATGATAAAGTACTCTCTGAGAGTTTGTCTCTCAAGAGTGCTGACAGTCCACATTATAAATTATGTTCATTGTTGGGGGGGGGGGGGGATTTTTAGATTTTGGTTTTGTTCATTTTTCGGAAAACTTCCGCAACTGAATTTTTGTTTTGACAACATTTTTCGGAGATGTTTTTTTCAAAGAAGAATTTGAAGAACAGCTTTTTTTTTTTGGAATTTCCAAAAATTCCAACATTCCTACAAAGAAGTAAATTGAAATGTTTGTTAGTAACTAGAATAACAAATTTAAATTGGACGTAAATAATTTTTTTGGGGATTTAATTTCATAAAGAAAATTTTAATTTTTTCTTAGAAACTAGAAAACAAATTTAAATTAAACAAAGAAAATTATTTAAATGGCTTCAATTTCATGAAGACAATTTTAATTTTTGTTATAAACTAGAATAACAAATTTAAATTGGACATAACTATTTTTTTTCGGTTCAATTTCAAGAAGAAAATTTTAATTTTTCTTACAAACTAGAAAAAAAAAACTAAATTGCACAAAAAATCTAAGAAAACGGTTGTAAAAGTTTATTATGAAAAATGTAGTCATGAAATTATTTTATTTCATTCAGTTACTATTCCAGTTTTTTAAAAAAACTTTTTCATTTATTTGAATTTTAATTTAATTTAATTTTAATTTTAATCAAATTAATCTTGAAAGAAACACAACAAAACGTTTATTTTGAAAGATATATAATCATTGATAGCAGTTAGGGATAAACTCGAAGTTTGCACCATTTATTTAACTATTCTAGTTTTTTGAACAAATATTATCATATAAAAACGACCAACTTAAAGTGAAAACAGAAATTAACTTCTTTCAACCTTTTGAAATTCATTTGCTTTTCTAGTTTCTAACAAACTTAGGGTGTTTCTTTTTAAAAATTGGCTTCTGTGTGATTAATGATGAAGATGATGTTTCAAAATAACTTGTTTAAAAAGTTTATTTTGAAAAATATCCGAATTTTACCTTAAGTTGTTATGTGAACAGGTAGGTGATTTTGGAAGACATTGAAAGTGTGTTAAAAACTAGAAAACTGGTTAATACTAATTTATTAATAAAAATTTTAAAAATCAGTTGCTTAAATTTCAGTCAATTTGAAACTTTTGACATAAAAAAAGCTTATTTTTGGAAATTATTTTTTTAAAAGTGATTGAGCTACCCTTCTAGTTTCTAAAACACAAGTTTGAAGTGGAAAGGCGCGTTTCCACATTAAAAACCCCAATTTAATTTCTGAAATGATTTTTTTTTCTTAATTTAGGAAGTGGACGTTGGTCAGTGCGTTGGACACTGTGATGACGTAGACAAATCTTTTCATTGTGTTTTATGGTGAGAAAAGAATTCATTTTTAATTTTCAGAAACAAAAAGTTGAGTTTATTTTCAGATTGGATTTTGACATTTTTGAACATTTAACATTTTTACAAATTTTCTTTTCTCTCTTTCGTAACTTAAGAAATATTGTTTGAACAGAAATAAGAACGACCTCATTGGGTTTAACCCACCAAAAATGGTCAAAAATGAAATATCTACCAAAGAAGATGAAGAAAACATTTACGAAGAATGTTTAACATTTCGTAAAGCTTTTTTTTTGGAATGTTTTTTTTTTTGTAAAAATGATGATCAAGTTTTTTGCGTTTGTGTTTAAGGTGAAGGTGGAGTTTAAGGAGAGTTGGTTGTGGCGCCAAATTCTCATTCTACAAAGAAATCACGTTTCTTTTTAGAAACACGGGGGTTTTCGTCACTTTTGATTGAATACCGGAGTTTGGTATTGGCGCCAACAAAGTACGAGAAAGAAAAAGCTCCCATGTTCGGTTTTCAGAGAGAGAGAGAGAGATGCTCGGAATGGGTGTTGCAAAAGGGTTTTTTTTGGTGGTTGGTGGCGGTTTGGCGCCGTGGTGACCACTACGAAGTTGCCATTGGTGGCCGTTACGAAGTGGCCGTTGGTGCTCAGTACGAAACAAAGAGTTGTACCACAGTGGCCATTAACCAAACATTCTGGCGCCACAGTGACCACCATTACGAAACACGACGGTGCCATGCACGGTGACCATTTACAAACTGATGTGGCGACAAAATGAAGTCGTGGCCCTACCGGTGGCCTCTTTTCTCGTCGTCGTCCTCCTCCTACTCTTCCGACAAATAAACACCAACAAAAAACAAACAAACACAGAACATCGAACAAAAAGATGATGCAAATTAATTTAATAATTCATGTTGGTTGACCCATTCGACGAAGGTTAATCGAGGTTAAGAATCAAACACAAAACAGAATTGAAAAACATATCCGGGTTTCTCTTTCCAAAAATGAACTTTGAGAATGTCGTTGTTATTTATTTCGAAAACTAGATTTGATTCAAACAGATTTTGATGTTTTTTTTTCTTTCTTGTTGAAAATAGGGATTCGAAAGATTCGTCGAAATGTCTGATGTCTCTGAGGAAGCGGAACTCGGAATGTGTCCCAACCTCTTTCGACACTCACGTCTTCACGAAACGCGACGGAACTCTTAAAACCGTTTTGTCCGTGACGGAATGTGGTTGCAAGTAGGCCCTTCACCTAACACGGGGATTTCAGGCCCAATGAAGAGAAAAAGGACCCATTTTTTTTAATAGAATGCGTTCCAGAGCTGATTTTTTGTTCGGTTTTTTTTTGGGATAAAAGTTTGAGAAAATATTTTATTTAAAGAATAAGAGTTTTTGTTTCTTAATCAGAATTATTTTAAATAAATATTGATTTAAAAAAGGACCATTGAATTTAGTAAAACAGCAACTAAATATATTATATTTTTTATTATTAGGGTTCGGATTTTAATGCAAAATCAAAGCAAACTGTTTCTCAATCTGTGGCCCGCCAAGTGCCAATTGTCAAGTAATCAAGTAATCATCATCACTAGAACAACTGCAATTATGCTTTTTTTTCTAATCAAGGTTAGTTAGAGGCTAGATGTCTGGTTAATATCAGTTGTCGACTAGAAAGTTCTAGCCTTTAACCAGTGATTTTTTGAAAAGAATCATAATTGTTGGTTGGTCTCTAAACGTGCGATTGTTACTTCACGGTTGGCTCTTGGGCCACAGATTGAGAAACACTTTGCTTAATATTTTGCATGAAAATCCAAACCCTAATTTATTATATATTTTTTCTTCCGAATGTCTTTGCGTCTCTCTCGTGAGCCTTACTTTTCTCCAGAAGTAAAAAATGTTACTAGAAAATTGGTTATTTTATATTTAGAAATGAACTTTAAAAAGAAATTGACAAGTGTTTTAGAAACTAGAAGAGTAATTGAATGATTTAAGTCAATTTTTATATTGATATCTTTCAAAATTAACTTTTTATCGTAGTTTTTCATTAACAAGTTAGAATTAAAACCCATAAAAGGGTGGTTCTTCAGAAAAAGTTTATTTTGAAAGATAAGGAAAAAGCTTTATAGAAGAAATTAAAAGTGTTTTAGAAACTGGAAGAGTAACTGAATCATTTGAGAATATTTTCATGTTCATATTTTTTAAAGTTGAAAAATAACCCAACATTGAAAAAATACTTTCAAGTTCTTCTTATGTTTTATTTTGAAAGATTTATTAAGATTAAAATACACTTTTAATTGTTTGAGCTGCCCCTTCTAGTTTTTTTTTAATGTCTTTCAATTTCTTCTCCAAGAAAGAAAGTTTATTTTTAAAACTAGAAGGGTTTTTGCTCAATCACTTTTAAGGGTTTCTAGTTTTTAACGCTTTTCAATTTCCTGTTCAGGTGACTTTGGAAATTGACAAATTTTATGTTATTTCGATTTTTGGTCCCAACTTGAAATGAAAAAACGAAAATGGAGAATTTGATATTGTTATAAAAAACGTTAATTTTGAAAGATGAAAATGCTGAAAATTATTTGGTCTTCTAGTTTTGAAAGCACCTTCAATCTCTACTTAATGTTGCATTTAAAAAAGTAGGATAGCCACTAGTTCTATTTCATTGTGTTCTTGTTTTAAAATTTTTCATATTATGAATTTTATCTGCCAATTAAAAGTTTATTTTGAAAGATATTAAGATTATTAATCTAGTTTCTAACAGACTTTAAATATTTCTTTTGTTAAAAATTCCAAAGTTTATTTTTTAAAAAAAAAAGGTTAATTTAAATTTTGAACAATCTTAAATTTTACTATTTTAAATGTTTGAGGTTAGAAAATTAGAAATAAATTTTGAAATGATTAACGAAATGTAATTTTTGTTCCCACTTTTTTTTTACTTATTTTAAGCAAGTTTTATTTTCAACAAGTTTATTTAAAGATTAAAGAATTCTTGGCGTTTCTTGTTGACATTTGTTGATAAACACGAGAAATAGTTTAAAATTTTGTCAAAAAAATAACAATTTTTTTCAACTTTAATATTCACTTAAAAGAAAAAAGTTTAAAATTTAACAGAAAAGGAATTTTGAAACTAAAAATGGAAAATTTAATTGGAAGATAAATTCTCTTTTTCTCAAAATTCTTTATGTCATTTTAAAATGTTGGCTTTTTTTTCTGCACTTAATTTGCTGACATTTAAGTCGTGTTTTAACACGAAGATTCACTTATTTCAACTACTTTTGAAACATATTTAAATTAGAATTAAAAACTAGAATAGTAGATTAAGTGATTTCATTGAAAATATATTTTAAAATAAACTTTTTTTTTTGTGGACGGTTTTGCCAATTGAATTTGAAGATTTTTCTTATAAAACGTTTATTTTGAAAAGGAACTTTGAAGTTGGCTATTTTTCAACTGACAAAAAAATTGATTTTATTAGTTTGAAAAAAATAATTCAAAGTTTTATTATAAACTAGAATAGTAAATGAATTTTGCTCAAAATTGGAATGGTTAATATCTTGCAAAATAAACTTTTTTTTAGGTGTTGCGAAAAAATGGGATTTTTGACCACTTTTTTTCTACGAGTTGTAAGATATTTTCATTAACAAATTCAATTGCTCTTCTAGTTTGTAAACCAACGTTTTTACATTTTAGTTATTTTCTAGAATGTTTTCCAACTAAGAAATGACTTCTACGAAGTCACTTCTCGAAGAACTGGAATCAGTTTTGAATGAATGAATGTGAAATTTGTCTTTATTTCAAAATGAAAATGGTGGTTTTTCCTAAATATCTCGTTGTGATGATGAATTTTGAAAGAAAAAATGAAAACCCTGTGACTTGTTTCGGGTGGTCCATTTATCACATGACAATTTATTACATTTTCACTTAAAGTGTGAACTTGTTGGTTGCCTTCGAAGGAATGTGTCCAACCAACGCTCATTTTTACCCATTTTTTTTTTTCCTTCAAAAATCTAAAAATTGTGTTTGGTTTTTTTTTTGTTGGCAACAACATTTTAACACATAAACTATTTATTCATTCTCACGAGAAATCTTTTTTTATTTGCGAAGAATTTGCACTAAACTACGATCACATATTTTGTCTTTTTTTATTTATGTGTTACCGAGTGACCATATAGATTTTTTGGATGGATCTTCTGGGCGCCAGTCTTTTGAACGAGGTGGGCGTTTCCGTCACTTCTTTCGAGGGCCCTTTTTGACGAAAGAAAAAAGACGGGTTTTTAAACTAGAGACGCATTGCCATTGGACGAAAAACACCGAACTCGGAACGATTACGAAGAAGACAACTTTATAAATCGAGAGCCCACATCTACGAAGGAATTAGTTCGAAAGCTGAATGCAAGTGGAAGTTCGGAAATTGTCTCTTCGTGAAAAATACACACACACACTCGAGCTCGAGAGTAATTTTTATTTTGTCGATCGATAATTCAATTTTTTTTTTCTATAAATATAGATTTTTAGGTTTTGTCGTGTGTTTTCGTAATCGATCCGTGTTCTTTCGGGGTGTGTTTCGAGATTTTTTTTTTTTTTCTCAGAAGTGACACGATGGCACTTCGGAATAATTCCGTTTTGACAATATTTTTGTGTTTATTTTGGTTTTTGGTGGTCATTTCCAGCCACACACTTCCTCCGACGCCATCCTTACCCGTGTCCACCTTGCAAGACATCAAAGACAAAGCGTTGGGAAAATTACTTCAAGTGTTCGGAATCAGTCCTCCGAGTCATCGTTATCGACACCTTTTTCCACCTCAGTATATGCTGGACTTGTACAATTCGATCGCCGACAGTTCAGGAATAACGGTCACTCACAATCCTTACGGTGCCAACGTGATTCGATCTTTTCCCGACAAAGGTAGAACCACTTCGACTAGAAAAGAAAATTTGGAAAAGTTCAAGTGTCGATTCTTATTTGAGGTTTGGTTGTTTTCGTTAGATGTGAGCCACAAGATGCATTTTGCTTTCAATTTAAGCGGAGTGGATCCGGTTGAACAAGTGTTACAGGCAGAATTTCATATCTATAAGATGAAACTGAAACCGCATCCGATCGGTTTTCGTAACGATGACGATTCGGAGGATGTTAAATCTCATCTTTATGAAGTGAGAGGCTTACTTAGAGTTAAGATTACTGAAGTGGCTGCGGTAACCACCAAGGTCTCCTAGCGGCCACCGAAGTCTCTTGGTGTCCACCGAGCTTCTTAGGTGGCCATCGAGATTACTTGGTGGTTGTCATGGCCACGACGGATTTTCTGTGGCTCCACTGACGGACGTTTGTTCGAAACCCTCGTCTTTGATTGTTTTAGATGAGAATTTACCAGGTGATGGACGAGAAACTATCGAACGAAGAGGAAGGCAACCGGCTTCTTGACGCTCGTCGTGTCAGTTCGTATTCCATCGGCTGGGAAGTGTTTCACGTGAAGACGGCGGCCATCGACTGGCTACGAAACCACTCTTCCAACCACGGTATAAATACGGAAATAAAAAGATCGTAAAATGAGATTTTGTTTAAAATACGTTTCGTATCGAACAGGGTTGTTGGTTACGCTTCGTTCGATCGGTGGCGATTCGGTCGAAGATACGGCCAGTCTCGTACGAATCGCTAAGAGGCGACATCATGCGAGCAAACAACCGATTCTGGTTCTCTTCACGGACGACGGAAGACCGCGTCACGCACCAAACTTCCCATCGCCAGGTGATGAAAACGCCCACAATATTGAAATTCATTACAGCTTTTTTCAAAAAAGAAAAATTGAAAGTGTGTTAGAAACTTGAAGGGTAGCTGACCGGTACCCTTCTAGTTTCTAATACACTTTCAATTTTTCTTAATTTTGTTCCGGAAATACAGAAAATAACCCAAAGTTTTTAGGGCTTTTGCACTTAAAAACTAGAATTAAATAAGTTTCATTTTCATTGAACAAAAGACGAACTTGCCGAATGGAGTCATTCGGGTCCGGACTCGGACGAGGATTACTGGAACGAGGAGGATTCTTCGCCACTGAATGCGACCCGAGCCTCTTACGTTCGCAACCGTCGGTCTTCGGCCACATCCTCTTCGGCTCTTTTGGACGAGGATGGAACTCCGGCTTCACCGGAATCCGTCGGCGGCCGATCCGACGAATGCCAACGTCACGAACTTGCCGTCGACTTCGAGAAGATCGGTTGGTCCGGATGGATCATTTTTCCTAAGGGTTACAATGCTTATCATTGCTTAGGAAAGTGTTCGTTTCCTCTGGGTCAGAACCTGATGCCTACGAACCATGCCACGGTCCAGAGTATCGTGCACGAGCTTCAACTGCAGACGGACGTCGAGGTGCCGTGCTGTGTTCCGAACAAACTTTTCTCGATAAGTCTCCTCTATTTCGACGGAAACGAGAACGTGATTCTAAAACAGTACGATGACATGGTGGCCGCCTCGTGCGCCTGTCACTGAGGGCCTTTTTTTTAATGGTTGTTGTTGTTAGGGCCTTTTTATGAAATATTCTTATTTGTATATTTGCAGCCGAGGATCTGTTTCTTTTTTATGCTTACGTAATATTAATAATTAATAATAAATTGTTTCGAGAGAAAGAAAGAAAGAAAGAAAGAAAGAGTGATGTAAACGGCGAATGTTCTTCTTTCTCTCGGAAAATCAGAAAAGAATTTCTTCAGAAGTTAATTTATTTTTGGGAAAATGCAATAATTTTATTTATTATTATTTATTATTAGAAAAGTTTAAATAATAAAAAAGACAAAATAAGAGACAAATTAACTGACTGACTGATGATGTCATTTTTAATTTCTTGCAATTAGAGAGAACACATTGAAAAGTTGGAACGGTTCTCCACTTTATCTGGTCACTGGGCCGAGGAAAATAACTTAGAACATCAATAAATAATTTCTTACTTAAGAATCACTTATTTTTTTAGTTAAATTCTGGTGACTCAGATTTAAGAAATTTAACTTGGCACTTGAGATTTCTCTTGAACTCTTGTTTAGAGAATTCAAGTTGAAAAGAGTTCACTTCTCAAAGTTTTACCAAAATTGCTTCAAAATATTATTATTCTATTCATAGGAAAAATGGTCACTTTGTTTTAACAAATATGTGTTAGGACTTTTGAATCAGCTTGTACAAGAAGGAAACTTGGCACTTGAACCCTCTAAGCAGGGTTCTTTCCATAGAAAAACCCTTATGTTTGATTGAGTGTATGCAATAAAACAGGATGTTTTTCAATGTTGGACTCCTGTACGAGCTATTATATTATAAGTGGAAAGTGCCATTAAGCCTGAAATTCAAGAATGACACTTGACCTTAGAACTTTTACCTTGAATCCTCTCTGAGCAGGGTTCCAAAATACAAAAATTCCAAGTTCAAGTTCAACTGTGTGTTGGAATTACTGTTCAGTGGTTTCAAGTTTGAAGTGCTAAGGTCCAAATTCAAGTTGGACACTTGACACTTGAACTTCACTTGAACTCTGGTTCAAGTGGAAGTTCAAGTGACATGTTTTCTCGTGAAATTTTGGTGACGCAAAAGTTGTAATGATTAAAGAGGGTTACGTGTGTCGAAAAGGGCCAACGGTTGGAGATCGAAAAATATAATATTTTATTAATTTCGTATTTTTCTTTTGTTTTCTATAGAAATTTCAATACAATTGGAAATTGCAAATTGGAAATTTCGATTTGGATTTTTCCGATTGGACAACTTTATTTTCTTTTTGTTTTAAAAGACAAAAATCTTCGTCTATAAAAAGCGGGGTTTCGATTCGAGAAGTTTATTCGAAAATTCACCACTTTGATCCTCGATTTTTTTGTATTTCTAGTCTTCTAGAATTTTGTTCTTTAAAAGTGAAATAGTTAATTTTTACAAAAAAAAAATGAAAACAGTCAGTTTATTTCTTATTATGGAATTAAGTTAAGATTTTAATTAATTTTTTTTTGTTTTTCAGTTGTCCGTTTTTGTGTTGGTCGTCGTTTTGTTGCTCGTTTCGCATGAAAACACCGTTCATGGTGGTAATTAACTATTTTTAATTATTAACTATAACTAATTAAAGGTGGTTTCAAATTGAAAATTTTAGCCTCTCGTAACTCTGGTTATTTTCTGTCTTTCAAGTGCAAAACGAAGAGAAACTTAGGCCTACAAAGTGCTTTAGAAACTAGAAGAGCAGCTGAATCACTTAATTCTTTCAAAATAAGCTTTTTATTTCAGTTTGAAAATATTCCAATTCAGTTCCCTCAGAGGTAAACTGTGTTAAGTCACCTTAAAGCCTAAATTTTACAGGGGAACAGTCATTTGAAAGTTGTTTCCTTTTCATTGAAGGAGAATAGGACTTAACATTGTATACCACCATCTAGTTGCCAGTGTGTAAAACTATGGACTTAACACTGTTTAGCACTGACAAGCTGATTCATAAGATTTTAAAAAACTGTGACTTAACACAGTTTAACATAGTTTGTTTTGCCTATGAAAAGTTTATATTGAAATTATATGAAAATATGCTTAATTTGAGCAACCCTTCTAGTTTCTAACACAATTTCAATTTCTCCTTAGTGTTGATCTTCTAAAATTTAGAATAACCACAGTTGCAAAATGGGTTTTTAATTATCTTAATTAAATACATTTTATTAAGCTTTTTTTTTAAATTTAAAATGTGGAAATAATTCAAAGTTTATTATAAACTAGAATAGTAATTTTTAGCTTTTTTTGTCGAAAACTTTAATTTGTTTGTAAAATTCCATGAAAATTTCAGGTATGGGCATGGGTATGGATGACAAAGGGACAACAATGATGAGTTCGGATGAATCGACGGGATCGGGATCGGGTTCGAACGAAGGAATGGACACGACGACCACGTCAGCACCACCGATGGCACCGAAGCTGTCCGGACAACTCCGAGAACCTTAATGAGGCCCACCTCCATTAAAAGAGGATGCACTTCCAATAATTTACTATATATAGGTTAAGTAGTTTTAAAATACTAGAAAGTCCTTCCCCTTTTTCGTCCTTCAACTTATTAATTAAAAATATAATGGAATAATATATGGAAAACAATAAAGTGATTTAGCTTCAGAATGTGTTTTTCACTTATTATTTTGGCATTTGTTACCACAAAGTGTCAAACTTTTTTTAATTAGTTTAATTAGTTCTTGTTAATTACTTATTTCAGGGACAAATAATTATCTATGCGGATGTGTGTCGTCCACATTTTTTTTTCTTTTAAATTTTTAATATTACAAAATGAATATTTTTGTAGGTCTTTTTTTTTCAGGGTTAGTTTCGTTGCGAGGCCTCATTAATCAGGCTTAATTAAATTTATGCTAATTAAAAGATCAAAAAAGTGTATTTTGAAGCATTTTTATGCAGTTTGATAATTGTCATTAATTTTTATTTATTTTAAAAACTAGAACAACCATTATTATTATTATTTTCAATAAAAAAAGACTGGTTAGAGGCTAAACTCAAGGTGAACTTTGGGTTAAGCGATGGCTTCTTTTGAGAAAAAATTCTAGCCTCTAAACAGCTTTTATTTTATTGTAAAAATGTATATTTTGTTTTTGCTAACTAATAATAATGGCTTTTATAAACCATAATTATTTTTTGTTCGATAAAGAAGACTGGTTAGAGGCTAGCGTTTTCTAGTTAACATTAGCTTTTTTTGTTTGAAAAATATAAAATATAATTGTGTTCAATTATAAATATAATTATTAATTTATTAGGATTATACTAATTAATTGGTTTTTAAAATAATTTCTATAAATAAATGTTTTTTTGTGTTTGAGCAACAATTTTTAGAAACTAGAAGGGGCAGCTTATTTTACTTATGGATATTTTCATGTTGATATCGTTTAAAATAAACGTTTTATACGTAAGTTTGAAAGAATGTTTTTTTAATTGTTTGTTCATAAAAGGTTTATTTTGAAAGATAATCAACAATTATTAAAATACTATTAGGTGTTTCTTTTACCGTTCTAGTTTTTTAAAAACACTTTCAGTTTTCTGAAATTTTAGAATAACCAGTTACAAAATCATCTATTTGTAAAATATTTTAATTAATAATTATTTAATTAATATTTACTTGCATAAAATGCATTTTTTTTAGTATTGTTTATTATGAGGGCTCGGATTTTTATGCACTTATCAAGCAACTGTTTCTCAATCTGTGGCCCAAAAGCAAATTGTGAAGTAACAATCCCACATTAAGATCAACAAACAATTATGATTTTTTTCAAATCAAAAACACTGTTTAGAGGCTAGAAAACTAGTTTACAACTGATAGTAACCAAGACATGTAGCCTCTAACCAGCCGTTTTGATTTCTTAAAAAAAAGCATAATTGCAGTTGCTCTAATGATGATTGTTACTTTAAATTGGCACTTGGGCCACAGATTGAGAAACATTTGCTTTTTGATATTTTTGCATAAAAATCCGAGCTCTAATTAAAAGTTGTTCTGTTTTAAATTCTAAATGAGGCTTTTTTAGCTTTTTAGCTTTTGAACTATAGCTCAAATTGAAAAAAAAAAGACAGTTAGCACTTCAACTTCAACTTATACCCTCAAAGCAAGAATTTTAAAACATTTATTATTATTATTAGGGCACGGACTCTTATGCAATATCAAGCACATGTTTCTCAATTCGTGACTCAATTGCGATCATTCGAGCAACTTGCAATGATGCTTTTTCTAAAAAAAAAATGGCTGGTTAGAGGCTAATATCAGTTGCCACCTAAAGTTCTAACCTCTAACCAACTGTTAGTTGATTTAAATGAGATTGTTATATCATAATTGGCCACTTGGGCCACAGGTTGAGAAACGTTTGCTTGAGAGTTCAAGTTCTAAATTATGCAAATAATTCACAAAACACAATTGATTTATGGATTTTATTTATTTCATTTGATTTTTACATAAAATGAACAATTTGTTTTTAATTAAATCCTTTTAATTAAGAGATCAACATTTTTTTTTCGGGAATTGTTTTAATTTCTAACATTTTTTTTAAATTTTAAAATGATTTTTCTTTTCTTCTTTTAAATGTTGGAGGACCAAATGGTGACGAATGTCCGAGTGGTCATTCGGATGGAGTAGATGACGAGGTGACCGTTGCAGTGGAGTTCATATCTTCCATTGTGGTGGCCTCAGAAGTGGGCTCACTTGTGGCCTCACTTGTGGCCTCACTTGTGTTCATTATTTGGCTTTGGACCACCACTGACGTCATCAAAAGGGCCAACACAAGTACGAAACTGGTGATTCTCATCTGAGAAAAGTAAAAGTAAAATTGTTTAAGATTTAATTTTTTTTATCAATTTAAAAACTAGAATAGTAGGATAGTTTTCTAAAAAGTGCAAAATAAGCGTTTTGCTACTGAGTTTGAAAAAAATTTCAAAGTTTACGTTCTTCTTTTAAACATTAATTTAAAACTTAATTTAAAAAGATTGTTCTCCTATTATTCTAGTTTTTAGCAAATGTTTGAATATTTGAGAAATTAGTTTTGAGATTTGAAAATTAAGGCTTTTTTTGTTTAATTTTCTAGTTTCTAATAAACTTTTTAATTTATTTTAAAAGTTTATTAAAAACTAGAAAACTAAATGATTCAAATAAAAGAAATATTTTTATGATTGTATTTTTCAAATTAAACTTTTTATAAAAAGTTTGAGAGAAAAAGAACGAATTTTCATTTCGATGCGACTTTTTCAAACTTTGATAAAAAGTTTATTTTGAAATATTTCACCATGAAAAAATAAATGTTTTCTCTGATTCGTTTACTATTCTAGTTTCTAGTAAACTTTTCAATTTCTGTTTTCTTAAAGGTTGTCAAGTGTTTTTTTTCTTCTTCTCAAAGGTGCAAGGTGCAGAAAATTGAAAATTGATGAGAACCAATCACTAAACTTAAAGATTTCATTGTTGATTTTGAACTATAATAATAATTAATAACAATAAACAGCAGAAACTGAAACTTCTCATAAAATTTAATTAATTTTCATTTAATTATTATTTCAGTTTATTTTTTCATTCTTTCAGAAAGTTGAAAATCATTTCATTTACTGGGTTACAATGGACATTAAGGCCTTGTTTCCACTGTGGCGACAATTTGTAACTTGTTGAAAATTTCAACTGTTGAAAAATAAGTTTTTTTTCCTATGGAGAAAGTGTGTTAATGCATTTCTATTAGTAGGAGAAAAGAAATTCGATATGGCGACTAATAACAGAACAAACGTGGTTCCCGCCTAGTTACTATTATCGGATGCTCATTATGTTAGGCCAATTGAGGTGAGAAAACCACATTCGCTCTACCACTTTAAGTAAAACATAAATTGCCGTTTCTTATCAATATTTACATCGAAACGGCGTTATTTTTTCTGTAAATCTATAGTTAAATATATCATACAACTAATTAAAATACATTAATTTAACTGGAATGATGAGAAATTGAAGAAAAATCATTGAAAAAACACTCACCAACAACGAAACGAAAAGAAAGATGGCGACTCAAAAAATGCAAAAAAGCAAAAATATTCACCAAAAAGAAGGTTTCAACAAAAGTTGAATCAATTTCAACTTTTTTTGGGGCGAATATTTGTACTTTTTTTTGGGGGGGGGGGGGAATTGAGGGCTTTCTATTGAATGACTTTTCTCCTATTGGTGACGTCATATTAGCCAACTAATAGAAATGTGCATTAACTCACTTCTCCATAGGAAACACTGTTATTTTTCAACAGTTGAAATTGTCGCCCCAATGGAATCAAGGCCTAAGTATTGTTAATTATTTATTTCAGGGACAAATAATTTTCTATGCGGAAGTGTGTCGTCCACATTTTTTTTGTTTTAAATTTTTAATATTACAAAATGAATATTTTTGTAGCTCTTTTTTTCAGGATTAGTCTCGTTGAGAGGCCTCATTAATCAGGCTTAACGAAATTTATGCAAATTAAAAGCTGAAAAAAGTGTTTTTTAAAGTATTTTTATGCAATTTGATATAATTGTCATAAATTCTTAATTAATAAAGACTAGAAAATCCATACTTATTATTATTTGCAATCAAAAAAGACTGGTTAGAGGCTAAAAATCAAGGAGAACTTTGTGTTAAGTGATGGCTTCCTTTGAGAAAATTCTAGCCTCTAAACAGCTTTTATTAATTGTAAAAATGCATATTTTTTTGTTAACTAATAATAATGGCTTTTATAAACCACAATTATTTTTGTTCAATAAAGAAGACTGGTTAGAGGCTAACATTTTCTAGTTAAACATATGCATGAAAAGATTTTAAACATGAAGATATTTCTTAAAAGGTTCTCCTATTATTCTAGTTTTTTGCAAATGTTTGAATATTTGAGAAATTAGTTTTGAGATTTGATAATTAAGGCTTTTTTCCTTATCATATTTCATGTTTAATTTTCTAGTTTCTAATAAACTTTTTAATTTATTTTAAAAAGTTTATTAAAAACTAGAAAACTAAATGATTCAAATAAAACAAATATTTTTATGATTGTATTTTTCAAATTAAACTTTATATAAAAAGTTTGAGAGAAAAAGAACGAATTTTCATTTCGATGCGACTTTTTCAAACTTTGATAAAAAAAAGTTTATTTTGAAAGATATCACCATGAAAAAAAAATGTTTTCTCTGATTCGTTTACTATTCTAGTTTCTAGTAAACTTTTCAATTTCTGTTTTCTTAAAGAGGGTGTAAAGTGTTTTTTTTTTCTTCTCAAAGGTGCAAGTGCATAAAATTGAAAATTAATGAGAACCAATCACTAAACTTACAGATTTCATTGTTGATTTTGAACTATAATAATAATTAGTAACAAGAAACAGCTCAGCAGAAACTGAAACTTCTCATAAAATAAAATTATGTGAAGATTGTATTTCAGTTGATTTCACTTTTATACAAAGCTTTTATGCAAAACATTAAAGACAATTAATAATCTGACAATATTAATTGTCTTTAATGTTTTGCAACCATTTAATTACTTTCCATTTAATTATTATTTCACTTTTTTCTTTTCATTCTTTCAGTTGAATCATTTTATTTACTGGGTCAGAATGGACATTAAGTATTGTACACAGTGTCTCATAACTAGGGCTCGGACTTTTATGCAATATCTTATGCCAATATTTCTCAATCTGTGGCCAAAGTGCCAATTATGAAGTAACAATCAATCTAATTTAGATCAACCAAAACACTGGTTAGAGGCTAGATATCTAGTTGACAACTAATAGTAACCAGACATCTAGCCTCTAACCAACCTTGATTAGAAAATGCATAATTGCAATTGCTCTAATGGTGATGACACTGATGAATGATGTTTACTTCACAATTGACACTTGGGCCACAGATTGAGAAACATTTGCTTGATTTTACATAAAAGTCCGAGCCCTACTCGTTATCCACGTGCAGAGGCCTCGATCGTTCCGGATATTGTGACGCGCTCGGTAATATATGTGACGTCATATATGTCACAAGGAAACTAATTTTGAAGTTGGCAAGTAAATTATGGAAAAAACTTGAGCCAATTAAAAATATATAAATATATTTCTAGGTTCTAATTAAATGGTGGAAAATACTAACTGCATTGAGATGACGCAAAATAACAATAATCTTACTTAATATCGCTTATATTTTAAATATTTGCATCTTATTCGCACTAACGTTTAAAAACAAACGCCATTTTGTTTTGGTTTTTCTTTTCTTTTATTCATGTTTTTTTTCTTTTCTTCAAATTTTTATAATTGTGAACAGTTTCAGTATTTTTATTTTAACTTAATTGAGTTTTAAAAAAACTTAAAAATGTTCAAATATTTAAGAAAATTTCTATTTTTCCCTCAGTTATGTAAATGTTAAAAAACGGACGCCATTTTGGTTTTAAATCAAACTTCAAAATTCTATACAATGTATTGATCTTTTTTGTTTAAATTTCATCACAAATTTTATTTATATTGATTTATAAATGTTTAAAGATTGAAAGATATTTATAATTAGCATAATATAATATTAAAACAGTAATATTTTAAAAGTTAAGTATATTAAACTTTTAACATTAAAGGGAAAAAACATTTAAATATTGACGTTATTTTATTATTTTAGCCAAACTTCATTGTTGTGAATAATGAAATTATTTATTTTAATTTAGAAGTTTTTATTTTTATAAAATCGAATAATATTAAAATTGAAGTTATTGAACGCAATTTCCCCATAAAAAAATAACGGAATTCATCGTTTACAAGAACCAAGATGGTGGACAACGTGTTATAGGGTGTCAGCGTACCTGCACTGTAATCACATTTGAAGCATTAGTGGAGGTTGTGCTGACATCTAGTGACGATAAAATAAATTTTAAATCGGGTTGTTTAATTTTTTAATCGTTTATGACGTCGTTTTTTCTTATTTAACAACATAATAATATCTAACAGGTGACTTTAAAATGAACTTATATTAATTAAAAATGATTTAATTGTTATTATAAATTCGAAATTAGCCTTATTATAGGAGAACCAAAATGGCGACGCAAAAGTCAATGAATGTCACCATATTACACAAATAGAAGACACTAGAAGAGACGAAACTGTGGCTGTAGTGCCATCTAGTGGCAACACAATAAATCTCAAGATATTTTAATTGTTGTTGCCGTTTATTCTCGTCTTTCGTACGTTTTTAGGCTTAATAACATGGGAATATTCAACAGGTGACTGTATATTTGTAGTAAAAATGTTGTTATAAACATTGTTGTAGTTTTCTAGGTCGTTTTGCGAGTATTTTACGTTTTTCATTCGTTTCTATCGATTTTTACTTAGAAGTAAGGCAAACGTGGTTTTACGTAGGTTTCAATCAAGGTTAGTTAAATGAGCTTCTATGGAGAAAGCCACGTCTGCTCTACTACCAACAGCGTTCCCTAGCGGTCATATCGTGTCATTGATTTTAAAGCGGCTTAACGTTGTTAACTTTGCATTTTCATATGATTCAAACATAGAAACGTAATTCTAGACATGAAATTAACGTATTTTATGCTCATGTATTTGTTTTAAGTGACTGTAAACTGCCACGTTTGCATTGCTACTAAACAGCGCCCTCTATTGGTCCTGCCGTAATATTGAATTAAGTTTAATTTCTTTCTATTTTATTAGTTTTCCAGCAAAGAAACATGGTTTAAGACGCCAGATTAACATCTAATCGATTCGAGAGGATTCAAAAATCCAATTTTTTGACATTTTCCCCGTTTTTCTGGTTTACCGAGTTTTCTCCGACAATTTCACTGGTTTTCGAGAGGGAGGAAAAGTGGGTCCTCATGCCTCCCACTCGTTTCCATCCGTACTATGGCAAGAACATAATTTTGTGCGACGATAACACGGTCGCATTCCGCAAGGCAAGCTTTGCACATGCGATCACGTTCAGCGAGAAGCCGTTGCTTCCTGGCGAGATATTCTTGCTCGAGATCGAGAAGAACGAAAGAGGCTGGAGCGGCCATATGAGGCTAGGATTGACTCAACTGGATCCTTCGTCGCGATTTAGCCTCCCGCAGTACGCTCTACCCGACCTGGCGAATATGGGACATTCTTGGATTTTTGCCGTCACGAAGTCACACAACAACGTTTATGATTACATGTACGAGGTTATCATCGATCCAGGTTCTTCGCAACCTTCCGTTTTAGGAAACGGAAAGCAGATCGTTACGAGTCGCGGTGTCGTACATCGTAGTGTACTGAAATCAGTTTCTAGGTTTCAGAATCCGGTTGGATACGAAGACGAGGACGATCAGGTGCCGTCGGGTATTTCCCCTTCGTCGTCTACGTCTGCGCTCCAGAACGAAGATTACAACGGGATGTCGTCTAGGGTCGGTATTCTTCCTACCGATGTCGGTAGTCGGATCGGTGTAATGTATATAACAAAGGGCGATGTTGCCGAAATGCATTTTATTATCAACGGTGACGACCAGGGGCCATGTGCAACCGGGATTCCGTATCAGAATGGACCCTTGTATGCTGTCGTCGATGTCTACGGGACGACAAAACAAGTCCACATCGTACAGCTGTACGGAGGTAACGAGGGTTTGTATTGACTGTCGTCATAGCGGTTTGTCTTTATAGCATTTAATCGATGTTTTATTGTCTCGTTTCAGTTGCAACTTTGCAGAGTGCGTGTCGTGATGCCATTCTGCAACACATCGCTAAGACGGCAGTTTCGTCTTTGCCGCTTCCTCGTAAATTGAAAGAATATTTGATGTATCAGTCATTGTAAATTATTATTGTTTCAAATGTGGTTTAATAAAAAAGGAGAATTCTCGAGTTTTAATTTGAATCGGGTGGAAATAAAGAGGATTGGTGCAGCGACGTGGCTCTCGAGCTGATTGCAGGTGTACTAAGTCGAATTTACTGCAAATTCCATTACTCGTCGATTTCTTTCATTGGTGTTGCGTGGAAAAATCGATGAATGGTGGGAATGTCTAGTTAGTAGTTTCATTTTTAAGAGACTAGAATGGCAGCCCAGTCACTTAATAGTATTTTCATGTTGATATCTTTCAAAATAAACCTTTTAATAAGAAAAATTAAAAAATATCGTCTGCTTAAAGTTGGTTCACTTTCAAATTGACATAAAAAAAGGTTGTTTTGAAAAAAAATATCTTTTAAGTGATTGAGCTACTCTTCTAGTTTCTAAAAACTCATTCAAGTTTCTTTTCATTTTGCATTGAAATTCTGAATAATCAGAATTTTTGCTTAATTTTTAACTGCCCAGTTCATTATTCATCGATTTGTACTGCAGTGTGACGTCACCTTCATAAGAAAATCTATGGACATGACGTCACACTGAATAAGAGAATGTGCTAGTAAATTTCAATTAGCGGCTTATTAGTCGCCAAAATTTGGTTTATTTCTGGCGCCGGTTAGTTTGAAATTTAAAAGTTTAGCCGCTATTTCGTCGCTAAAATCTGGTTGATAGCCGCCGATATTAGCGATTAATTTATGTTTCTATTGATTTTGGTTACGTCTGTTAATAGCCCATTTGAAAGTATGCATATTTTGATTTAAATCCTAGACAGCGGCGTCTATAGGAAATATTGTTAGCCTCTCTACGTTCTCCTCTAGGAAGCCGCCTCGATATAGTGTCTACACCTAGAGGGCGCAGATTGATTTTTAATAACGTACCCTTACGGTCGAGGCTAATTTTGAACTTCTGCGCATCGTCTACGGCGCAATTTTGACGGTGGCGGCGGCCACAAAGAAGACAAGGCTGTTAGCCTCTATGTACTGTTGTCTAGCCTCAATATTTTTTTTTATTCGTCTCTTTCTGTCAAGATGGAGGCTGGTTGATGTCTGAAGTTGTTTCTATCTCTATTTTCTTCCGTCTTTTTCTACTAATGAAGCGCTTTTATGAGTTTGCTGCGGTCTTTTTGGGGATCTCAACGTTATCCCTAGTATCTAGAGGAAGTCGTGGTTTTGCCAGACATGCTTTTTTGCCTCGGTTTGGTTGGTAAGTAACAACTTTAACCTCTCTCCCCCCCACCCCCTTTTTTTGTAATTTCGGTTTTGGCAGACTTTTTATTATTATTATTATTATGTACCTATTTTTTTAATCTCTTCTCAGACGAACTTCCGGTTTCTTATAAAAGTCTAGCCACAGCTTCCGGTTTTTTTTTTAAATAACTTTTTTGTTTTTCTGTTTATTTTTCAGCCCTACTTCTATATGATACCGTCTTTGCTAACGGTACGTAATAATTGATCTCTTAATTCACCTTTGACCTTAGTGTTTTATTATAGTATATCTATCTTATATGAGAAGATATAATAATGGCCCCTGGGTGCGAGGCTCTTTTTTTCTGATTTGGCGGCAGTGTGGTCGTCTCGTGCGTTTAGACGCCGACTCCTCCTCCTCCTTCAACCGTCCACGAGACGACCGCCGTTCATTCTCTTGAGGTCGTCTCGAGACTTATTTTTAAGCTCCGCCCCCTTTTTCTATTCCAGACATAATAAAAAAATAGAATGAGTGAAAGAGAGAGAGAAAAAAAATCTGTGTTTATGTTATGAGATTGATCCGAGTGCTCCGAGTTAGATCCGTCTTTTATGGTAGTCAATGAATAATGTACAGGGTGAACCAAAAAAAAAAAGCATTTCATGCAAAGTTAAAATTTTTGAAAAAAAAAAACAACCTATAAATTCGGTTGTTTATGTTCGCATTTACTGTTTTAGACAATTTGCAGAATGCCGGTCAATGTAGATAATGCTTAAAAGATTGTTTTGTTAACTGGGCTTGTTTTAGGGTATTTTATACATTGCCTGATACGTGAATGTGATTGACAAGTTAAATGTTTTTGCAAAACAACCAATCAAATCGGTTGTTTATGTTCGCATTCGCCGTTTTAGACAATTTGCAGAATGACGGTCAATGTAGATAATGCACAAAAAGATTGTTTGGTTAACTTGGCTTGTTTTAGGTATTTTATACATTGCCTGACACGTCAATGTGACAAACTGTCGACTTTTTTTCACAAAAAAAAACACTAAATTGGTTGTAAATGTGTACATTGACGAGTCGTTTCAGGCAATTTGCATAGATAATTTTTCATCAAAATGATAATATTTCAAAAGATAATTTCATGAAATTTACATTTGTTCTTCTAGTTTTTTAATTAATTTTGTATAGAAAATGGTAAATGACCCCCCCCCCCCCTCGTTTGTGAGTTGTCACAAATAATGGATTTCTTTTTTGGTATCACCCTGTATATTTACATAGACTGTCTGTTGTATTATTATTATTATAAAGATAATAATGGTGATAATGATAATAATAAAAAGCAAAGTGGCTTTTGTCTCGCTTTTTAAGTTGAGCTTAAACAACTTCTTCTTTATAATATCAATATTAACTTAGACATTCTTGGAATGAAAATGAAAATTGACTCATTTTTAACGTCTTTTTTATTTTTTCCAAGAAAAATTCATTCTTTTTAATATCAATTCATAGAAAATTCAAATCATAAAAGAGGGATAAAAAGGGCTTTTAAATTTCAGGGCTGGTTGGACCCAATTAGGGGCGCGGGCCCCTATGAAGATCTATCAAGAGGCTCCGGATTTAAAAGGACATCGTTTAAGCTTTTGAAAAGCAACTTTCAAAAAGGAATTTCAAGTTTGTTAGAAACTAGAAGAGTAAATAAATCAAGTGCACACCTAATTTTATGGCGATATCGTTTAAAATGAACGTTTTTAATGGCATATTTCGCTTTTCGACCAAAAAAAATCAATGTCAAACTTCCATAAAACGTTTATTTTGAAAGATTTCGTCACAAAATTACTATTTTCTTCTAGTTTCTAAGAAACTTTAAATTTTTTTTGAATTTTAACCATATCTTTCAAAATAAACGATTAATATGACAAGTTTGGCTGTGATTAGAGATTGAGCCAAACAGAATGATAAACGTAGTAGGCCATTTTCAAACTGTTATAAAATGTTTATTTTGAAAGATATCATCACGAAATTACTTTCAATCGCGAATCCTTTACTCTTCTAGTTTTCTTACAGACGTTGAAATTGTTTTTAAGTAGCCTCTAACTAGGTCTTTTCAGTTTCTCTATCGAGATTGACCCTTTGAAGTGGCACGCGAGCCATTACTTTGAGTTGTGGCTCGCATGTGGGCCTTTATTGTGGCTCGCGAGCCACCAAGTGTTGATCAATCTCTCTTTCTCTCTCTCTGGATTGAGAGAAAGATCGATCGTGTGTAAAAGAGAGTTGAAATTATTCTCTGTCTGTCTGGGATTTTTTTTTGTGCCAAATGCTTTTTTTGGCTTTTGTCAAATAACTAGCTTAAAGCTTAGCTTATCACAGCTTTTTTTAGGGGGGGGGGGGGGGGTGGACCGTCTGGGGTTTATTTTATATGAAAAAAACGTCGCCATAAGGGGGGTGTGGGTTGCCCCCCCCCCCTTTTACCCCTCCTTTTGCCCTTTTCTGATTCCAGACTATATTGAAAAAAATAAAGGGGGCTCTTTTATTTTTTTTAGCCCCTTTTTTTAAAAAAAAATATAAAAAGGGGGGGTTAAAAAAAGGGCTAATTTTTTTAGGGGGGGGGTATTTTTTTGTATTTCCCATCTTTCTCTCCGAATATAAATTTCTGGTTTTTCTTGTTTGTGTATGTTGAGCATTAAGGTGATGACGTCATTATTATCAGGTATATTATGTTATTTTATAATAATAAGAATAATAATGGGCCAAGGTATTGACTACACTGGTAGCGCCCTCTACATTAGAGATGGAATACTAACAGAATGAAGAATTAAAATGGTGCCTCCCTTTCCACACACACAAGCAATTAGAAAACGGGATGAACAGAAGTTGGCTCCGCCCCTTTTTATGACGACCGGCAACTTCTAATTGGTTTGTTGTGTGGTTTGACGTTGAAAAGAGCGGAGCATGGTGACGTCAGCCACTACATAAATAACAAATTAGAAGTTGCCGGTCGTCATAAAAAGGGCGGAGCCAACTTCTTATTTATCCCGTTTTCTAATTGCCTGTCTTCCACGCACACATATACAAAGGTAAATCAACTAAGAACTCTTTCTATGGATCAAAACTGAGTGTGGCCGATAGATGGCGCAAACTGTACTTAAGAGCTTCAATTACAATGCGATTATAATGCGTACGAGATTCACCCTCAATGTCGTTCCCCTTGAAAAATACCTGTAGCTTGTCATATCGTACGAGATTCACCCACCTGTGTCGTCTTCCTTGACAAGATGTCTTCCTTCTAAGTTCTAGCTTCAGAAAGCAGACGATTCGTCATTCACTTTTGGCCTTTTCTTTTCTAACTAATGGATGCCATTCTAAAAAGCAAGATGTCTTCCTTCTAGCTTCAAAAATAAGCAGACGGAGTTCAACCTTTTTAAATCTATCTTGGATTAAACAAGAGCCACAATCAAAATAAATTTAAAAAGGTTGAACTCCGTTTGTTTATTTTTGAAGCTAGAAGGAAGACATCTTGCTTTTTAGAATGACATCCATTTACTTTGTACGTTCATTGAATCGTATTGTAAAACTGAAGCAATGAGTACAGTTTGCGCCATCTATCGACCACAGTCAAGCTATAACACGTAATGCTCCAATGAGAAGAGCTCTTCAGTTGAGTTACCGACTTACCTCTGTATATTTATCTTTGGTTTGATCGTTTGTGACATTTTATTAAGAGAGCTTTCCATAGAAAAAAAATACTTGTGTAAATGCACGGTAGATGGCGCTTGCAACCTCCACAGGTGCCAATTAGATTGAAATCGAATGCACCCTTTTAGCCTCTAAAAGCGCGTCCAAAACAACATTAATTATCAGAGCACGTGGACAAACTTACACCCAGAACACAATACAAGTGAAGGGAGAGCACGTGTAAAATTATTGATGACACAATTCAAAGTTTGGCCACGTGCAAAAAAAAGGAAGTCAGTCTGTACATGTATATGGTAGGTGGGCTAGTGGCGCCATCTAACGCTACATGCACAAAATAAATGATCTACTTTAGCATTCTTGAATAAAGTTGATGGATTTTGTCTTATCTGTAACCAACTAATGTTATTGTATCCATAAATGTGTGTATCTGTATCCGTAAGAATGTTATGTATGTAATTGCATGTACGTATGTGTGCGTTTAAGCCCTTATCTTCTATGTATGTATGTATGTGTGTGTTTATGAAGATGTAAGAAGGAGAAAAAATATAAGGAGGGGGAGGAGAAGTATTGATTGGAATAGCCGTCTTTTACTATCTTTCATTCGTTCTCTCATTTCTCTTCAGACCCGACAAAAGTGACATCAGAAATAGAAAGAGAGAGAGAGAAAATGCAGGAAAAAGAAGAGGAGATAGATGGAAAGTAGGAAAAAAAGGGGGCCAATCGATTTATATATATTCCATGTGTCTAGACTCTGTCTGTCTCTCATTCTCTCTCTCTCATAGTGCGGGCGTTTTTAGTCTGACTTGATAGAGAGAGAGAGAGGCGTGTGAGGGTGGAGGTGTTGCATGATGGGATATCTCTCTCTCTCTCTCTTGTTATCATTGAGAGTCGATACTTGTTGCTGTGTGTCAACGCAGACACACAAATGTCTCCTTAAAAACGAGAATAGAATATTTTTTTCTTCATTTTGACGTCCGACCGCAAATTGGACGAAATAGGCATTGTGGGTAGTGAATAGATGGAAAAGACATTAATATAATAGAGAAATAAAGGGTTGAATTGAGATAATGATTGCGTTAGCCACTAGAGGGCGCTATTTTGCTGTTTATATGATTCACTCTCTATACTGAGTTCAAGATAAATATATGCTGAAGTAAATCAACCTAATTGGGAGCAATTTGGTGCCAAAGTTGAGTGTGGCCAATAGGTGGCGCAAACTATATTTAGTGCTTCAGTGGTTACAACATCCAGAAGACAGGCATTTAAAGGCAGGAACACGCAGACGTTTGCTTATAATTGGTTTGTTATGTGGTCTGACGTTACATGCCACGCCCTTTTCAATTTCCAATTGGTTGATATTTGGTCTGACGCTCTTAAAAGGGCGGAGCAAACGTCTGCGTGTCCCTTTGTTTAAATGTTTGTTCCAGAAGTCCCCCCAAAAAAGCTTTAAATTGCGTTTTTAAAAACGGCCAAAAAAATCGAAAAGTACGGAGCCCTGCAGAGGACTTTTTCACATTCTTTTTTATTCTCGCTTATTCAGCCATGTTGCATACAACATACTCTACTAATTAAATTAGTGCAAGCGCCCTCTTGTAGCAAGTGTGCACTTTTAAACACATGTTGCTTCTTAGACAGGCATTTGGATCCAGCACATACTATTGGTTTGTCCCGCTCTTTTAAAGCCCTTTATGAGCATCAGCGCCATCTATTGGCATAAAAATAGAGGAATGGCGATTTCTAATTGGTTGATATTTGGTCTGATGCTCTTAAAAGGGGCGTGGCATAATTAACATGGCCGAATTTTTATTCAGAAAAAGGCCTCTGCAGGGCTCCGTAGTTTTTAAATGCTCATAAAAGACCTGGGGGAGAAGCTAAATTTGCCCAAGAAAGCTTTTATTTTCTAAAATAATTTCAATTTCTTGCTTCTGAAATGCAGAATAACCAGAATTTTTGTATATTTTGCAAATGGCCGCTTTAATAAATGGTTTTATTTTGTATTTTCTGCGAATTTTTAGCTGTTTGTAGCCAGACATTCGACAAAGCGCCCGGACAAATTAGAGCTCTTTCGCTCTATTATCACCGATTGGGACAGAAACGTTGTGAATACATCATCCATGCTCCAAGAGACTTTTCTATTTTGCTCAACTTTACGGACATTTTCGGTTTCGCGACGACCAGCAGCAGCAGTGTCCCCACTTCCACTGTTCCCATTTCGACGACTCCTTTGCCGTCGTCGCCCTCGTCTTCTTCCGCTGGTCTCCTTTCGACCGATGGAGACGACGTTGTCGTATTACGTTCGAAGGGTCTCGGTGGCGCCCCCTGCCTTCCAGAAGTCGAGATAGTCGAGGTGAACTTGTCCGGCGAGCGACGCGAGTCGGTCATGGGCAAGATATGTCACCTACGACACAATTATCGTGCGCCGCAAGTTTATCGGTCTCGTACTCACGAGCTCAAGTTGACTTTCGAGTGGTTACCCGCGCATCAGAGTGGATTCTCGCTAGAGTTTACTTTTCACCACCAGAGGACGACACTTAACACAGGTGAACATTTTATTTCTGACCATTTTTTTTTTAAATGTTTTCAAGATCAAATATGCTATAAATATGTACATTAAATTGTGTTTTATGCAATGTTTCAGCTTTTTTGTTTAAAAAATGCCACTAGATGGCGCACCAAAACCGGTTTTTCACTTCTTTGGTTGTGTTTTTGAGCTTTTTTTTTAATTTTTGCACGTGTTAATGAGGTTTTTGCACGTGTTTGGCTGTTTATGATATTTGGTTTTTGTGCCAAAAAGTGTACGGCGCCATCTGGTGGTTGTCTTCTCGGTTTGATATGGGGATGGAATTAATACAATAGGCCATTTTCTGGCAGCATTAAAAAGTATATTTTGTAAGATACCATCATGAAAATACATTTACATGGTTCTTTCACTCTTCTAGTTTTTAAAAGAAACTTTAAACTTAACCTGCTTTGAGGGTTGAAGGGTATAAATCCGAAAAGCGCCATCTTGCGTCAATGTTCTGTAACACATTGTTTGTCAAAGAAGAGGCAGACATTTCTGATGACCTTGAGGGGTATTTTGTTCTACCCACCCTTCATCCCTCCCTCTCATTTCCCTTTATGGGATGAGGGTTAAAATGTGGGAGGTGGTTGTTTAGAGGCTGCTATTTCCTGGTATTTTAAGGTTTTTTTGAAGCAAAGTTAAGGTTATGTGGGTCACAATGGTGTTATGTATAGGGTGACAGCTGTTAAATTTTTAATGTTGTCTCGCCCTCCCCCCATCTCATGATATAAGTGGCGCCCCTTGTGAAGTTTAAGGGGGAGGGAGGTTTACTTTTGAGCCCACGCTTTTAAGTTTGGAGCTGTTTTTAGAAACAACTAACAATTTCCGTGTTTTTTTTTTCCACCAAAAAAAAGTATTATAAACGACGGGTTCTGAAAAAAATTGCCCTTCAAATAACTAAAAAAAAAACGTCGAAATCCGAAAGGGGGCGCCTTTAGGGTAGGTTAAAGAAAGTTGCTGTAATTTTCGGTTAATAGATGGCGCTGTGTTGCATTTGCAGAGCAAAGTATATGGCACCAATGATTATATTGTCTTGTTTTGAAGAATTAATTTAAGATGAAGTTCATTTTGTTAGAGACTAGAAGTGAGCGAATGTACCGGAAGTAATATTGTGACAATATCTTTTAAAATAAACTTTTTATATCAATTTGAAAATGAACAATTGATATTTTTAAACTTCAATACAAAAAAAAAGTTCATTATTGACGATATTGTTAATGAAGATCATCTTTAGCGCATTCTAGTTTTTTAACAAACTTAAGATATTTCATGAACAGGTGATTTTCGTATTCTTGATTATTTCAGTAGAAATTGAAAGTGTGATAGATACTAGAAGGGTAACTGAATAACTTAAAGGGTTAGATATCTGTGAAAATAAACTTTTTACATAAAAAAAGCTTATTTTAAAATATATTAACATGAAAAATACTTTTTTAATGATTGAGCTGTTCTTCTAGTTTTTAAAACAGTTTTCAAATTTCTCATAATTTATCTGTTCTCAAGACAGAATTAACTGGAGTTCAATGAGGGCGCCACTTGCCTTTAAAACTACTTTAAAGTTTAACTTCCATTTTTGTTATAACTAACATGAAAAGTTTATTTTAAAAGATCAAAATGAAAATATACTCATGTGAACAATATTCATGTTTGGGTTTATCCTTCTAGTTTCTAAAAACATATTCAAAGTTTTTAAAATTTAGGTTTCCTTAATAAGATTTGAGGAGGGCGCCACCTTCGCTTCTAATGAAGTTTAACTTCCATTTTAGTCATAACCAACATAAAAAGTTTATTTTAAAAGATTAAAATAAAAATAATCATGTGATTGAGTTTACCCTTCTAGTTTCTAAAACACATTCCAAGTTTTTTTAAAAAAAATTTTAGGTTTCCTTAATAAGTTTTGAGGAGGGCGCCACCTTCGCTTCTAATGAAGTTTAACTTCCATTTTAGTCATAACCAACATAAAAAGTTTATTTTAAAAGATTAAAATAAAAATAATCATGTGATTGAGTTTACCCTTCTAGTTTCTAAAACACATTCAAAGTTTTTTTAAAAAAAATTTTAGGTTTCCGTAATAAGTTTTGAGGAGGGCGCCACCTTCGATTCTAATGAAGTTTAACTTCCATTTTAGTCATAACTAACATAAAAAGTTTATTTTAAAAGATTAAAATAAAGATAATCATGTGATTGAGTTTACTCTTCTAGTTTCTAAAAACACATTCCAAAGTTTTTTTTAAAAAAATTTTAGGTTTCCTTAATAAGTTTTGAGGAGGGCGCCACCTTCGCTTCTAATGAAGTTTTCCATTTTTTGTTATAAAAATCTTATGTCTGCAAATTTGCGTCAAAAGAGAAATAAAAATCGGTTTTGTTTGTTTCATATTTATTTAATTTATTTGATAAAATAATAAAAGTGATGTCAATGTTTTTCAAGGGCATTGGGCGACATTATAGACGGAAAAATATTTAATCAATGCCAGACACACAAAAAAAACAAGCTTCAAAGAATTATTAATAGTTAAACAAATATGTCTGGAAATAGGGGGAGGGGGTGGACGAGGCTACAATATTATATATGAATGGGAAATTGTGAAAGACAGAAAATAAAGTGTTTGTTTTGAGGCTTGCTAATGATGATCATAATAATAATATTTCAAGTCTATTATATTTCTGCTCTTCATTAGCATAAGTGGGACTTATTTACTTTTGAATCAACAAGAGTTTGAAAGGGGGTGGGGGAGGGGCCACCAACCATAACACCCCCTTAATTGTTGGGGGCTTTGACATCATCATCATCATTATCCACCCACTGATTCATCAGACACAAAATAAACAATGATTTATTTTATAACATTTTATATTTTATAAAGGAGGAGGAGGGATACAAGGTGATGGTGGCGCCTCTAGCGGCGGCGCTTGTGAGTTCACCTGTGCAGACGCCAGTTGTCTACCCACCTGGTCTATGGTGTGTGATGGTGTTTCCAACTGTGCCGATCGTAGCGATGAGCACGACTGTCCTAACAGTTGGCCTCCGGCTTCGTCATCGTCCGCTAATGGACGAAGTGAATCCAATTCAACCGCAGGTTCATCTATGGATGGTAAGTTTATAATTGATCTTTATCTCGTTAATTATTGATAGTGACAAGTTTGTCATGTTATTGATGCTTATTTTGGTGATCCAATATGGCGTTTATCGCTTTTAAAATGTATCCAATAAGGTCGCCATAATGGATCATCACTGTGTCATTGGTTTCAATAAGAATGCGCTTTGTGATTCAAATCGATATTGTATTTTGTTTTGTATATGGTCTTTTAGCTATAATTAACACTAAACTTAATTATTGATGCGTGTGAAAGGGTGATCGAATATGGCGTTTGTCGTGTAGTAATGTTCGCAAGGAGGAACCATATTGGATCATTTTTATCGTTCACGATTGTGGTTTCTAAGTTCGCTGCTTCTTGCTTCCAATCGTTATTATAGAAACGAATGCTCATGTCGTTTTTAACTTTTAACATTATTGATGCTAGGTTTTGGTGACTGTGGTGTGATCTAACATGGCGTATTCATTATTGAAATACATTGTATGAAAACGCCATATTGGATCACTTTTCTTGTTCCTCTTACGTTACGACTGAATGCTTCATGAAGATAATGTTATTTTATGCAATAACTAGTCAATGTGCAGATTTATACCGTCTATTTTGAGATCTAAAGAATGTTTGTTTAGGTAAAGTACAGAATGCCTAATGCATTAAATTATTAAGGAATTATCTAGAATGTGTTCTTTTAGACATTCTGCAAATTATTTAATAAGACGGGTCAGTCATTATGCAGAATAACTAATTTTCTCACTTTGGCTGTAAGATATTTGATGAAAAATTCATTATTGACTAGATGAGTCATGTAAATTAGTATTCAATTGTAGAAATAAGAGACCTGTTGTTTTAGGCATTATGCAAAATGCCTCAGACGTTCAGTCATTGTGCAAAGTAAAATATTTTCTCACTTTTGACTGTAAGAATGTGTATGTTTGTGTTGATGAGAATCTATTATTGACTAGACGGGTCTTGGGGTATTAGTAGTCAATTGCAGAAATAAAGGGGGGCTGGGAATTTCTGTTAGTTGTTTATGTTATGTCGTGTTCTCATTCTCTCTCTCTCTCTCTCTCTCTCTCCCCCCCCCCCCCCCCTTCTACATATATATAAATATATATATGTCTGTCTGTCTTTTTTAACTTCCTTATTGTATTTCTGCAAAAAATGACGTATTTTTGGCCTCGGTGTGAAGCGTTTCATATCCTCCTTGTCTCGACCTCCTCCTCCTCTTCTTCCCCTTAATTTCTCTCCCCTCCCCTTAAGTCGAACGTCCCTTACCCCACCTATCTCCCTGTCGGTCCCTCTCCTCCCTCTTGTCTAGCCATTTTATCATCCGCCCTTTTTATTTGTTAGAAAACTCATGATCGTCCTCATTTGCATATGTGGGGAGAAAATCGGGTTATATATGCATTGCATGCATGCATGCTTGCTTTTTTTTTTTACGGTTTCTCTAAAAGTTATCGGTGAATTCAGCTGGTGATTCATCGATGAGTTAGAAGAGGTAATTAAAAAATATGGTTTTGATTCACAAATTTTCTTAATTTGCATATTATTTGATTTTGATACATTTTTTTAGCTTTAAATATTAAAAATCTAATAAAAATTAATTCATATTAAATTAATGATATACTTGATTTTTTTAAAGAGAGAATAATTTCGACATTTTTTTATAATTTTGATAAATTATGAAAAAATAAAAATGGGAAATTTTAATACTAATTTTTTTAAAAAAAAACATAAAATTTAGATTTAAACAAAATCCAAATTTTGACATTTTTTTGTAGAAATTTTCCCGTAAAAAATTTGTCTTTTAAAAATGCTTTAAAATCTTAAGAAATATGAGCATTTTAACGAATTATATTAATAAAGCATTTTATATATTAATGAGCATTTTAATTTTAATTTAAAATACTCATAATATTAATTAAATAATTATTTTGATTTCAAAAGACGAATTTTTAAACTCATAAACATCAAAAACCATTGTTTTGCTTGTCTTTATTCATTAAATTGTTTATCAAATGTCTCATTAATTTATAAAGATGACATCATGCTTTGCAATCACCCTGTAAATACATACGCTAATCACTAGTATGACGTCACGCAGACAGAGCGAGATAGATAGAGAGGGGGGGTTAGTGGGAGGAGTTTGTCTACTGTCTGCAAATAAGCAAAAGAGAGAGAGAGAGAAGGATATGAAGAGAAAGACATTCATATTTGTGTCTATCAGTCTAGTCTTTGTTGGCACTTTGCCAACGGGTGTTGTTCGTTAATAGGGACAAATCGACGGCGTGACGGGGAATAAGGAGGAGGAGCTCTATCTAGGCTCTGGTGGAATTGCATATTTTTCAAACGCGCGAGACCCGTGTGGCTCTCTTGTCTCTTCTCACTCTCGTTCGCTTTGGTGGTGAGAGAAAAAAAAATAAGGAAACGCACGCGCTCGCACCCGGTGTTGTCGTCGCGCGGGGATTTTTTTATTTACACATAGGGATTTTTATTTTTGCCGCGAAATTGTGTGTTTTTCGCGGGTGGATATTAAATATTATCAAGAAAAAAAAATGGATAAAAATCAAAGAAAACAAAATGTGTTTAACTGTGATAATTTAATTTAAAATAATTGAGTTTTGTTTTTAAATGGAATGGAAATTGGTTGTGGTAAGTGGTGATATTTTTCTTCAAATTTTAAATGTGCGAAATTTTCACTTAAAAAATTTATGATAAATATTACAAAAAATGAAATGAAATCAGCTGTTGTTCATCAAAAACCGCAGGCATTTAAGGTGTAAACGAGGAGAGAGGGGGGGTTCTTGATTTAGTCTGATTTTCAGGTGGAAAAATTATGAGAAACTTAAATGCGTTTTAAAAACTAGAAGGGTAGCTGAATCACTTAAAGACTTGATTTTCATGTTGATGTCTTTTAAAATAAGCTTGTTATGTAAATTGTTCATAAAAAGCTTATTTTGAAAGATATCAAGCTATGAAAATACCCTCCTTAAATGATTAAGCTACCATTCTAGTTTCTAAAGCACTTTCTAGTTTCTTTTAATTTTGCTTTTCTGAAAGACTCTTTAAGAAAATCATCTTTTTATAATAAAAAAAAATTAAAAAGAAATTGAAATTTTAGAAACTAGAAGAGTAAAAGAATCACTTTTCTATCTTAAAATTCAGTCATTTTTAATACTGCTCCAAAAAGTTTTATTTTTTTAAAAAAAAATACGAATGTGATTAAGTTACCTTTCTAGTTTCTAAAACATTTTCGATTTCTTCGAACTCTTTGATTATTCTGTTTTTCAGGAACAAAAAATCAAGAGAGAAACTACCAAGTGTTTTAGAAAGTAGAAGGGTAGCCTAATGTTACAGGTTTTTAATAGGAAAATCATCAATTTCTAGTTTCTGAAAACGAATTAAAATAGAAATTTTCCCGGTAAAATCCGGAATAAAAAAAAACGATGTCAGATAAAAATATCTGGTAATAAAAATGTAGAGGAAAAATTTAAATAAAATTAGGGAATTCTTCAAATCAAATCAAAAAAACCCCCCGATTTATTATTTGGTACTAATGTGACGACTGCAATGATATGACGTCATCATCCGCGGCGAGATCAACAGCAGCAGCAGCGCGAGTGTCTATACTCTTATTGGTCGTTGACCTTATGACCTCATCGAAAAAAAACGCTGATGTGTTTGAGTGGGCGTGGTTAATTTGTCAAAAGACACGACAGTGACGTCACAACGACTTATAGGCCTACCTACATCTCTGTAATCATGATTGGTTGATTATACAGATCAGACAAGATATTAAAAAAAAGAAGAGCGACACGCGACACGTGGACAAAAAAAACCACATACGAATTTTTTTTTTTAAAAAATGTTTGATATTATATAAAAACCAGGCTAGACTAATAGACAAATATAATGAAAATGAAACCCCTCTCGCCTCCCCCCCTTTTCCCTATCTATAAAAAGCATCCACCGTATTGGCTAGACACTTGTTTGGATTCAAAAACGTAGGCCACGCACACAAGTAAACAAGGAGACAGACAGGCAGAAAAAAAAAACTGATTAAATTAAGGCCTGAAAATCCGCCTCCTCCTTTCGCCAATCAGATTATTGCAAAAAAATAAAATGCTAACAACTATACGAAAAAAAATAAATACTAAAAAAAATTACAAAATATATTTTTATTTATATTAAATAAAAATGAATGCAGGCTTTTTTTTTTACAAAAATAAAAATGCGATGCAAAAACTATATATAGATAGCTATATAAATGGATTTCAACAAGAGTGTAGATGTGATTATTATCGATTAGAAACGTCTGGAAGTCTCTTACCGCGTTCTAGAACGTAGTTAGAGTTTGAAGTTTGCGATCTTTTAGATCTAAAGCTGTTAAGGCTCGGAGTGCTCAGAGCGTATAGAGTAGAAATATAGTAATTTGGATTTCTAGGTTAGATGGTGTATAGGGAGTGAGATTGGATTACTCCGAGTGAATTTCAGAGTGCGAGTTTTGATTGAATCTGGTCGTTTTTTATTTTCTTCATCTCAGGGTGTATCTCACTTATGATTCGTTTAATAACGTCTGGTGTTGTGCTCTTCGTAGACTTGTCTGCAGTTATGGTGTCTGTGCGTTGTTTGTATTAAAAGAGGGGCGCATAGGGCCCCCTGGCCCTTCTGAAAACATAAATATGATTGTTTTTCGTGTGCTTTATTATAGTGCATTTTCAACTTTTTTTTTAATGTGACGCGCTTGCAATACGAAGACGAGGAGGAGGAGGAGGAATAAGTGTGAACGATGCTTTTAAAGGACTATCATAAGTTCAAATGGAAATTTTTCATTTTCTTCTATTATTATTGCAAATAACATCATAAGGATCTGGGGATTTACAAATCCTCGTGAATTTGTCTCATTGGTGGTTCGTAATGAATTTTCATTAGAAAAAAATTCTTTTATTTCTGAATTAGCTGCTATTTCGTCGTCCTGCTTGCACGTGCTTGCACGAGAGTATAGGAGTGCCACAGATGTGCGCGTGCAAACGACTGAATAAACCAGCCAATCGTTGTGTGAATATCTGTCGTAATAAAGTAAATTATGCGCAGGAATGAAGCAAAAGATTATGATTGGTTGTAAATTATTTGTTTAAAAAAAAAATGCTCATCGATCATTGGCTGCTTTGTTTTTTTTTTTGGTCTTGTCTTGCACGTGCAAGTGTGGTTTATCTGACGAGAAGTAGCCAATGACGCGACGAGATGATGATGGGTTTTTGAGAGCGCGTGCTGTAAATCGGTCACGTGTTTTTGATCGATATATCGTAAATTTGAATATGCAAATTAATGTTATTGTTAAAAGAGCCGAGTAATAAAAAAAATGAGAGAGAGAGAGAAAGGCAATGAGAATGGAGGGATGTGATTGGTTGATGATTGTTTTAAGTATGCGCAGCAGGGGGTTGTGGGTGTGAAGACGAGTTGGTAGGGCAACGCCCCTTTTTTTTAGTTAAGAAGCAAAAACCGTAAACAAAGTACGTTTTTAAACTCCCAATGCTCGCTGATGAATCAAGCGGTTGCAATCATGTGGTAACTACTGATCTCTGAAGGTGTGACGTCATAGCTTCGTATCTGCGAGTTTAAAAACGTGGAAATTTTTCTCTTATTTTAGTTTATGATTTTTTATGCTAATTTTTATATAAATTCCATATTTTGTCTGATTTTCATCAATTTAGCTAATTTTTTTTTATATTTTTATCAGATTTTCCAGTTATTTAGGTCATTTTATTTCAATATTTTGGTAAATTTAGCTCATTTTTCTTAGTATTTTGGTATTTTTAACTCATATATTTGTTATTTTTCTGTTAGTTTGGCTTATTTTTTAATTAATTCTGGGGATATTTTTTGTTAATTTGGCTCTTTTTTTTCAGATTTTTCATTTATTTAGTTAATTTTTTTTTTTTGGTATTTAGTCGAATTTTCGTGAATTTAGCTCTTTTTTCTGAATACTTTTTGGTAAATTTAGATCATTTATTATTTTGTTATTTTTCCGTTAATTTTAAGTAGCTTTCATTATTTTGTTTGTTAATTTAGCTCATTTTTTATATTTTATCAATTTTCCGATTAATTTAGCTCATTTTTTCATTAATTTAACTGGGGTTTTCTTGAAAATGATTCATTTTTTTCTCAATATTTTGGGTAAATTTAAGTCATTTTTTCATTATAATTTAGCTGATGTTTTTTGTTAATTTAAGTAGCTTTGTGGTTAATTTAGCTAATTTTTCTCTTATTTTTTTCAGTTAATTTTCACTTGTTTCCAATTTGATCTATTAATTAATTTTTCGTTATTTTCCTCGTAAATGAGAGAGAAAACGGTTATTTTGTGTTTATATTTTGTAGTTTTGACCTATTTTTTTTTTGTTATTGTTGGTTTTTTGTGGTTCTCTCTCCGCCCACCTTTTAAGAAATTATAATTTATTCTAGTCTTTTTTTATTTTCCGAATCTTCTCTTCCTGGAAAAAATCTCCTCGTAGAAAAAAAAAACCAGCAAGGATTTAAGACTTGACCTCTAAATGACCTCGAATTTCAGGAGGTTTTTTTCTGATTATTTTTGTCTTCTTCTTCTTCCACCACGAGTGACTCCACGTGTTTCGTGTGTGTTTGGCTTTCAAGAAAGAGGGGGTTCAAGGTCATACGGCGAGGCCACGCGCCAATCAGTTGTAGGTGGCGCTGCTTGTTGGTCGGAGTTATTAAGAGCCCTTTATGGATTTCCATAAAAGGGCTCTCTAGTCGGCGTTATTATTATTCAAAATGTGTAAATTCGAAATGAATGCTTTGGTTTCCGACCAGAGAGACTAGTTAGAGGCTATAAAAGCTAGAGCTCTGGGTCTCTTTGAGGCTAATCCTAATATCTAAAAGAAGGCTTAATATTTTAAGCGTAAAACCGCTCTTTGAATTCTGGTTAGTTTGTTGTTTTTCAGGAGCAAAATTAATGTTTTAAAAACTAGAAGGGTTGCTCAGTCATTTAAAGGTATTTTTCGGTTGTTGACAAAAAACTAGAAATTACCAAATGTTAAACAGACAATACTGTTTAAATTTTGGCTCTAAGAAAAGTTTATTTTGAAAGATAACAGCCTGACAAATAGTATGAAGTGGGATTCAGTTACGTTTCTAGTTTGTAACACGCTTTGAAATTCAGCAATAAAAGAAATTTAGTAAAAATTTCGTCATAAAATTTATGAAACACAAAAAAAGAGAAAGAAAAATCCGAAGAAATGAACTTCCGGAATTGTTTGACCTAAATTATTTTGGACGCACATCCGGTGTCTCATTTGTTTCCTTTTGGTTTTATATTATTTATTATTGTGAAAAATTCACCCTTTAAAACAAACCTCTGAAGATTTTATTGTTTAAAATAAACTATTTTATTGAATAGTTTTTATTCCATTTTGAAAAAAAAAAAATCGAAATGAACACAGTTTAAGTCTCTTGTGCGCAGCGCCATCTTGTGGAAAATATTTTTTATAAAAGATTTCGATTTTATTTCTTATTTTATTGAGTTATAGTTCCTCTGCCACAGGCCTTTACTTTGAAGAGCAATTACACTAATACCTCGCTTTACGGCCCGAATATATTAAAGTTGACTGTAAGGCGAAATTGCCGTATAACGAATTATTTGTATATTTCATCATAAGCAGACAATATAGTAAATTGAATGTACATAATCGTGTGGGGGGGGGCCCCTAGTTTTCGGGTTTTATTGGCCGTATATCGAGACATTTTGGTGGCCGTAAATCGAAACTTGAGTTATAATAAATTAGAAAAGGCCGTTATAGCTTTAAAAAAAGGTGTATAAAGAGCGGCCGTATAGCGAGGTATGAATGGTATTCAAATTTGAAGCAAGAATACTAGTTTTTATTTGCAGGATCTGATTACTAGCCTCTAACCAGGTTTTTTGATGTAAAAATTCATTTTTTTTCTGGTAATTAATAAGGTTTTTAATTTTATTTCATATACGGAGCCCTGCTGAGGACATTTTTTTTTACAATCCTTATGTATGTTGCCGGCGTTGTATATAATGCCTAGGAAATCTACAGAATGCGTGACGTTTTTAGGCAAAGTATAAAATGTCGGTGGTATTTTAACATACAAAAATACTTTCCATAGGCATTGTGTATAAAATACCTAGGCATTATATAGAACGACAAGTAATATTTAGGCAAAGTATGGAAAGTCATGGTTAGGCGATAATAAAAAAGTCATTGGCGGAAGTATTTCATACTTTGCTGGTTTTCGTTTTGGCATTGCATAGAGAATGTCTAGGAAAAGGGTGACGCGACATTTACAGCATTCTATAGATTTCCTAGGCATTGTATACAATGCCTGCATTTCGTACATTGCCGGTAACATATAGATTACAAATCCGTTATTAATTTATTATACGGATTTGTAATCTGTATCTTAAATACGGATTGTAGAAAAAAAGAAAAACTTTCAAAATGTCCTCAACAGGACTCCGTACCTTTTATTTGGCTGTCGGTGAAAATTTTCAAAAGCCTCGTTTTCACGATATACAGGCATTTAGAAATCGGGACGAACAGAAGTTGGCTCCGTCCTTTTTATAACGACTGGCAACTTCTAATTGGTTTGTTGTTTGTGTGATTCGACGTTGAAAAGGGCGGAGCATCTGACGTCAGCCACTACATAACCAACCAATTAGAAGTGGCCGGTCGTCATAAAAAGGGTGGAGCCAACTGAAGTTTTCACCTATTTCTAACTACCTGTGATTTATAGACAGTTGTTATCGTGAGAGAGTGAACTATCGCCAACTTTCATGACACGAGGCTTAAGAATTGATGATTTTTTGTGGGCGGAGTTTTGAAATTTAGGCAATTTCGCTGTTTCGCTCTCTCCGTCTTCATCATAAGTCACTCAGTTAAATGGTAAGTGAATGAGTGAAAGACTAAGAGAGAAATTAAGGGATATAATGAGAGAGAGAGAGCATGAGGGAGAGAGAGAGAGAGAGAGAGCATGAGGGAGAGAGAGAGAGAGCATGAGGGAGAGAGAGAGAGAGAGAGCATGAGGGAGAGAGAGAGAGAGAGCATGAGGGAGAGAGAGAGAGAGAGCATGAGGGAGAGAGAGAGAGAGAGCATGAGGGAGAGAGAGAGAGAGAGAGAATGAGGGAGAGAGAGAGAGAGAGAGAGAATGAGGGAGAGAGAGAATGAGGGAGAAATTAAGGGATATAATGAGAGAGAGAAAGAGAGATGAAAAATAAAATGTAAATTTGTCCTTGGCTTTGACTTTTCCTGAATTAAGAAGAATGAAAAATGAAAAAAAGACGTTTCAGGAGGAGAAATAGCAACAGAAATAGAAACGAAAACACGTCTTTTTTTTTTAAAAATAATAATAATTATGTCCTTTCTAGTTTCTTGGCACTTCAACAAGAAAACAACTTTTGTTATTTTTCTATTAGATTTTTCTTTTTTTTTTTTTTGAAAAAAATCTTTTCAAAATGTTTTAGTTAAAATGTGATTAGATAGAAGTTTATTAGAAAGTTCTAAGTTGGTAAGTCACATCGCAAGTTGCAAGTTGAATTGCATCAAAAGTTGCTATAGTGTGATATCCCTTATTGATGCAATTCAACTTGCAATGTGACTTAGAACTATGTAATCACATCAAGTTTTCAAAACTTAATTTTGTTTGTCCACTAAACCGGAAGTCCGTGAAACCGGAAATTCAAAGTTTTGATGTCATTTTCTGGCATACAGCCTGATTGGTTGTTTGTCAGAAAGTTTCATAAAAAGTCTCTTCAGAAGTTGAACATGTGCAGTTCAATGAGACTTGGTTGAAAAGAAAGTTTTATCAAAAGTTGCATTTCATATCAACACTAAACAAAGAAGTTGCAACAAATTTTATTGCATCAAAGTTTCATCAAAAGTTGCTGGTGTGATAGGGGCTTATAACAGGAAGTTCATGAAACCGGAAGTTCATTTCAAAGTTTTGATGTCATTTACAGCCTGATTGGTTGTTTGTAAGGAAGTTTCATAAAAAGTCTCTTCAGAAGTGGAATACGTGCAACTCAATGAGAGTGTGAGGCTCACACTTAGTTGAAAGGAAAGTTTTATCAAGTCGCCATGTCATAATCACATTATAAACAAAGTTGCAATGTCACATTGCAAGTTTTATTGCATCAAAGTTTCATCAAAAGTTGCAAGTGTGATTAGAGGCTTAACTACAATTGTGGGATGAGATTTTATATTTTACAAAATATAATGGCTTAGGAAAATTGACCTTAAACTTTAAACTACGGTTTGTCGTTAGCTAAAAAAGCCCCAAAGTATTCAAAAGCTTAAGCTTAGCTTTACCTCAAGCTAAACTTAAAAACTTCCAACTGTGAATGGTGTTTTTAAGTTTAGCTTCGTCTTAAGGTCGGTTTCAATGTGTTAAATTTCGCCTTTCTCTGAACTCTTGGTTTATTTCTGTCTTTCAGAAGAGGAACTATAGATGGTGTTTTAAAAACTAGAAGGGTAACTGAGTGACGTCATCTTTTAAAATGAACTTTTTTTTATATTAAACTAAATATCATCTGCTTTTAAGTTTCAAACTCAAAAGATATTTTTATAAAATTCCTTTACTATTCTAGTTTCTAATAAACTTTGAATTTCAAATCATTCTTCTAGAAAAAGTTTATTTTGAAAGATAATCGTTGAAAGCCCCAATTCTTGTGCTATAATTGTAGTTTTTAGTAAAAATTAGGGCTCGGATTTTTACGCAAATATCAAAAGCAAAACGTTTCTCAATTTGTGGCCCCCAAGTGCCAATTTGTCGTTCATTATCATTAGAACTGTAATTAGGCTTTTTTAATTAAAAAGGGTTGGTTAGAATTAAAAGGCTGGTTGATAACAGTTGTCAACTAGAATTTTCTAGCCTCTAACCAGTGTTTTTGATTAGAAAATGATCTAAAATTCAGCTCTTGGGCCACAGATTGAGAAACATTTTGCTTTTGATATTTTGCATGAAAATCAGAAAAAAGAATCTGCAGATTGACTAGTCAATTTTGCATGAAAATCAGAAAAAAGAATCTGCAGATTGACTAGTCAATTTTGCATGAAAATCAGAAAAAAGAATCTGCAGATTGACTAGTCAATTTTGCAGAATGTCTAGATTCCCCCATTTTTTATATCAACAACATAAAAGAATGTTTTTTATATATAGTCTTGCATATTATGGATTTAAAAAAAAGCTCTTAGCCTCCTCCTCCTCCCTGTTTTTTATGTCTGCTATTTGTAGACTAGAAAAGAACAAGGTGCGGGGGTTTTTTATTCAGACCTGAGAAAGAGAAGGAAGAAAAAAAACTATCAGACAGTCGTCTGTCTGCTCATTAGAGAGTTCTTTTTATGTAACAAAATAGTGGGGTGGGGGAGGGTGTTTTTTTCTTTTCATTTCTTAGCCTTGAACCTAATCTCTAACACGGGTGTCTGTTGTGGCACTCCTTCAATGGAGAGAAAGATAAAAAAAACGAGGGTGGGGAGGGGAACGAAAGGGGGCGCTCATGTCGCGAGAGTCGACTCGGTTTTTTTTTTGATGTCTCACGTGAAGGATGGGATTGTTTAAAGGGGTGGCCGCCAACCTTTGAACTCCCTCTAGCGGGAACATTTTCAACGTATAGAGAGAGGGTGTGTTGAAATTTTTTAGTCTTTATTCACAGAGATTTCTTTTAAAAAAAAATGCAAACACATTATTCGCGTTCGTTTTAATGTATTTTTGTTGTAAATAAATATATTTTCTGACAGGAAATGCACTAGACGGGATAAAACTGGGTCACTTCCGGTTTCACCTGTTTTTTTGTTTTACTAAAATAATTGGAAGGACTTTTTTTAAATAAAAAAATAAACCATGAGGAAGAAAAATCGATCAAATTTTGTTGATTTTTTTTTTTTTTTTTGCTTGAAAAACGATCACGTGACCATATTTGTTTTTAAGTCTTTTCGTCTGAAACGTTTTGTTATTCGGTTAGTGTGACGTCATTTCCATAGACTATGAAAATGACGTCACACAGTGGACTTACGCGTTTTGGATCTATACGAGGGATGGCATGGCGGACATTTTCTGACCGTTTTTTCAGTACTGTATATTTTTTATTATAGGATTCGATATTTTCGCGACGGTCTGAAAATGGCGGCTCATAGCCGGCATTAAGATGGTTTATGAACAGCTGATTATTCTGTCTTTCAGGAGAGAAAAAATAAGGAAAACTAGAAAGTATTTTAGAAACTAGAAGAGTAGCTCAATCTTTTAATATTTGATATCTTTCAAAATAAACTTTTTATTGATAAAAATTAAAAAATATCAGCTTGTCAATGTTGGATCAATTTCAGACTGACATAAAAAGCTTATTTTGAAAGATATCAAATATTAAAAGGTTGAGCTACTCTTCTAGTTTCTAAAACTATCAAAGGTTTTCTTTTAATTTTGCTTCTGTTAGACGAAATAATCAAAGTTCGAGAATTAAAAAACCGCCTTTAATGTCTCCGTCTAGAGATAATAAATGAGCTGTTGTTTACCGCTGACTAAATCGATGACTAACAGAATGTGCTAATGGACGTCTGTTTTCGTTCATTTTTTGTTTAATGTTGTTTTGCGGTTGAGAAATATGACCCGGTGTGTGCAGATATAGGGATTTTTAACCCACTGACCTCGTCTGTGTCTGTCTGTTGTGTGTTTTGTCTGTTTATTTGAATAAACAAAAGGGGGGAGGGAGGGATGAGGGTGGAATGGCGGAGAGATTACAGAGGGGGAGGGTGGGAGCTTCACGGATCAGACGTCTGCCACCCCCTTTTTATATCCGCCCTTCCTTCCTCCCTTCCCACTCCCCCTTATTTCCACTCAGACTTTTTTTTTTCTACACCCACGCCCTTTAAAACACTTCTCTCCCTCCCTCCCTATTATAACCAATTACGCACCATTTTTTTTCTCCCTATTTTTGTGTTGTCTGGTCACACTATTTAAAAAAAACGTTGTCTGGTTTCTAAGTAAGAAAAAAATCCCCAGATGTATATTTTTAGCTTAATGGAAAGGGAGGGGGGGGGGGAGTTAGAAGCAATTTTATGAATGCAATCAAAGATGCTTAGAAACTAGAATAGTAAACGAATGTCATAGAAGTGTTTTCATGACGATATCGTTTAAAATAAACTTTATATAGCAGTTTTGAAGTAAAATTTATAAAAAATTTAGAAAAAGAAATTTACGAGCTTCTTAGAAACTAGAATTGTAGACGAGTAAACTAGAAATATTTTTCTGGACCGTGTTATCGTTCAAAATGAACTTTTTGCATCGTTTGGAAAGAGCCAACTTTGAAATTTCACAAATTTTTATAACAAAATTTTTGAAAGGTTTTTTCCAGAGTTTATTAAAAACTAGAATACCCCAGACGAATCTCCTGGAAGCATTTTTCAAGATTATATCGTTCAAAATGAACTTTTTATTTGCTATTTTAACCCAAATTCAAAACGAATTTATTTTAAATGTCATTTTGGTTAAAGGCGCAACTATTTAAATAATTTGTAACCTCTTTAAAAACTAGAATAGTAGACGAATGTCGTGGAAACATTTTCAAGATTATATATCGTTCAAAATGAACTTTTTACAGCAGTTTTTTTTTTTATTAAAAGGCCCAAATTTGAACGTTTTTTAAAGCAATTCTTTAAAAAAATGTGCAAGTTTCTTAGAAACTAGAATGGCACAAACTGTGTAATAAATCATACTCTCTCTCTCCCTCTTAATATTTCTGTGGGTTTTGTTGTCTTGAAATTTACTCTCAAAAATGAGGAACTTGAGAGTCGATGATTTTTGTGAGCAATAAAAATAGTGAGGAGGAGGTTGGGAGGAGATTAGAAATTGACAAACAGACTGAATGAATGAATAGGGAAGGCTCATTAATAATGTCTATTATATTCTCTTATTATGTGTGTGTTAACTAAGTAAAACACATACGGATTTATATTACGAGAGAGGGAGAGAGAGAGAGGGGTGGAGTTATTTAGACACAAAACACACATTTTTCACTAGAAATCTATGTTTTAAGTGATGACGATGATGAGTGTCTGTCTGTCTGTCTGGACTGTCTAATCTGTGTTTTGTATGTGTTGCAATAGAGAGAGAAAGATAGACAGAGTGAAAGAGAGATACAGTGAGAGAGACAGAGAGAGAGAGAGAGACAGAAAGACAGAGAGAGAGGCCAGAGTCTGCGTTGAAATGTTGCTAAGAATAGAAATGATACAAAAACAGCAACTCATATTGTGTGATAGAATGAGAGAGAAAATAACATGTGTTTTTTAATGGATGTAATTTTTTTCTTCATTTTCAAGGTCACTTTTTTCGTCCTGTTTCTCTTAATGTGCGTGCGTTTTTTTGTGTGTTGTTTTTCGCTCGTTCTATCAATTTCTGTGTCTTGTTTGTTGAGAACAACATGGAATAGGATTTTTTTTCTTCTTCTTCCTTCATAATAAAGCACTGGTTAGAGGCTAGAAGTCTCTTAAGTACAGTACCAGTAGTAAGATATGGAGAAAAATGCGTTTTATGAAGAACCTACTTAGAGGCTAGAGTATTGTAAGGCCATTACCAATATTATATTCTAAAACTAGAACAATGCGTTTTTTTTTTTTAAATCAAAGAACCTTGTTCGAGGCTACAGTTTTTAAATCGATCACCAGTAGTAATATATCGAGACAAATGCGTTTTATGAAGAACCTGCTTGGAGGCTACAATTCGCTTAAGTACATTACCAAGATTATATTCTAAAACAACTAGAACAATGCGCTTTTTCAGTGGATGACCCTTGTTCGAGGCTATAATTGTCCAGTTCAATGCAATCAGGTAAGTAAGCTCTAGTTGACAGATGCTACATGCGCATGCGTGTTTGTGTTGGTTAGTTTTGTGTTTTGAGGGATAGGTGGCGCTGCAGTGGGGGGGGGTTTGTCTTTCTTCTTGGAAAAAGGACCGTCGTCTTAAGTGTGTTTTATTATTAATTAATATTCAACTATTGGACTTTTATTAATTAATTATCAATTAATAACATTTTGACGATTCAATTAAATTAAATAAACATTAAATTTTTCATTCAATTTGTTTTGGATTTAAAGTGAAAAATAAAATATTATTGATTTAAAAAAAAAACAATTCTAAAGAATTGAAATTGTTTTTATTAATAAATAGAAGAGTAAATTGAGTGGAGACTAGAAAGAGTAGGATTGAGTGGAGACTAGAAGAGTAGGATTGAGTGGAGACTAGAAAGAGTAGGATTGAGTGGAGACTAGAAAGAGTAGGATTGAGTGGAGACTAGAAGAGTAGGATTGAGTGGAGACTAGAAGAGTAGGATTGAGTGGAGACTAGAAGAGTAGGATTGAGTGGAGACTAGAAGAGTAGGATTGAGTGGAGACTAGAAGAGTAGGATTGAGTGGAGACTAGAAGAGTAGGATTGAGTGGAGACTAGAAGAGTAGGATTGAGTGGAGACTAGAAGAGTAGGATTGAGTGGAGACTAGAAAGAGTAGGATTGAGTGGAGACTAGAAAGAGTAGGATTGAGTGGAGACTAGAAAGAGTAGGATTGAGTGGAGACTAGAAAGAGTAGGATTGAGTGGAGACTAGAAAGAGTAGGATTGAGTGGAGACTAGAAAGAGTAGGATTGAGTGGAGACTAGAAAGAGTAGGATTGAGTGGAGACTAGAAAGAGTTGGATTGAGTGGAGACTAGAAGAGTAGGATTGAGTGGAGACTAGAAAGAGTAGGATTGAGTGGAGACTAGAAAGAGTAGGATTGAGTGGAGACTAGAAAGAGTTGGATTGAGTGGAGACTAGAAGAGTAGGATTGAGTGGAGACTAGAAGAGTAGGATTGAGTGGAGACTAGAAGAGTAGGATTGAGTGGAGACTAGAAAGAGTAGGATTGAGTGGAGACTAGAAAGAGTAGGATTGAGTGGAGACTAGAAAGAGTAGGATTGAGTGGAGACTAGAAAGAGTAGGATTGAGTGGAGACTAGAAAGAGTAGGATTGAGTGGAGACTAGAAAGAGTAGGATTGAGTGGAGACTAGAAAGAGTAGGATTGAGTGGAGACTAGAAAGAGTAGGATTGAGTGGAGACTAGAAAGAGTAGGATTGAGTGGAGACTAGAAAGAGTAGGATTGAGTGGAGACTAGAAGAGTAGGATTGAGACTGAAAGTAGTGGTTTCATGGTGATATATCGTTCAAATTGAACTATTTTTTTAAGCACAGTTTGAAAAAAGGTGAAATTTTTGAAATTAAAAATCGAAATGTTTTATAAAAAAAAAATTTTTTCATGACGTCATCCTTCAAAATATTTCGTCTAATTTGTCTCGTAGTGTCCAGTGTCCAGATAATCATTGTGATATTGGCCATAGCCGTAACGGTGGGCGTTTTCACTTGCGTCGTGGGTCACTATAAGATGGGAGCTCGGTCGTGGAACGATCGATGGTCCGGTGGATCGGGAGCAGGAGGAGGAGGAGGCGGCGGTGGCGGTGGTCATCGTAGTGCGAGTGTCCAGCACCATCATCATCATCACCACCACCATCACCATCATCACCACATCAATCACAATCCAACTGCAACGGTAACCACCCTCTCCCCACCCCCTTTTCTTAGAAGAAGAAGAAGAAGAAAGTAATTTCCGATCCGTTTTTAATGTTTTTTCAGGTCCTTTACGTTCCGCCGAGCGGCGCTGAAGATCGTCTTGCACACGAGGTGGCGCTGGTGAGAGAGCGACAGATCCGACTCCATTCCGTACACACGGACATGGAGTTGGATCTTCCGCCTTCGATCCACTTACCGGACGGCGAAGAATATCCTTACGACAGTTTACAACAGCTCCACCTCCGCAATGCGGATCAGGAGAACGAAGTTTATCGAGAATGTATTCGACCGCCTCCGAATAGGACGATATTCGAAGGGGAGAGTCCTCCTCCTTATCGTGCCGGATCGGTCGGAATTCTCGATCACCATCAGTCGAACAACGGCTCTCCTTCCTCGTCTCCGAGGACGACGAGCCGAGGACTCGAAGGGTCCTCGCCACTAGTCACGCGGTGCGGCAGTCGAGGTTCTTCGATCGGGAGTGTCGTCGGTGTCGGTAGTGGTGGTGGGGGTTCTGGTGGAATGATGTTGGGAACTGGGAACGCGGTTTCGGTTGCGGCCGGAACGACGGCGACTAGTGGGTTAAGTGGACGTAGCACGCCGCTTTCTCATCATCTGAGGATAGCTCGGCTCGTTAGTCGGACTGCTTCTATGTTTAGCACTTCCTCTTCTTCTTCTTCGTCCTCTTTCTCCTCTTCCTCCTCCTCGTCTTCGTCATCGACGTCTGATTGTACAAACTGTGTCCACGAAAGCAATCCTCGGAACGGACTAGGAGTATCGAATCGAGGAGGTTCGGTAGGTGGTGTCGAAGAGAGCGAACACGTTTTTGCCAATTCAAATATTTATAAAATGGATGTTGTTGTTGATAAAGGAGGAGATGGATCCGGAGTCTGACCCTCTCTCTCTAGTGCCCACGATCCGAGACCGCCGTATTTCTATCTCTCTCTCTTTTTATTTCTATATCTCTCTCTCTTCGGGGGGAAAAGTCTCGAGAGTAAAGTCTCTCTCGGAAGTCCAAAAATTCAATCGACACTTGGTTTGTGTGAGAGAGAAACCTCTTTCGTAACTTCCATCTTTTGAGTCTCGAGACGCAACCTGGAAATTTGATGGGGGGGGAGGGGTGAAAAAGCAGACGAAACTTCCGCATTTCTCGCTGATAGAAATGTTGCTGCGGAGGGGGAACGACATCCAAGACAAATAGAAATGCTTTGGATGTGTTTGTATGTCGAGAGGGTTTTTTGGTCTTTCGCTTTCTCGAAAAGGAAAAGGTCGGAGGGTTTTTTCTTTCTTCTTTTAGCTCGTGTGGTTTTTGCCACGAGAGATGTGGTCATCTAATGCAATCGTCTCCGATCGTCTCTCGTGTGACCACCACACGAGAGAGCAGCCTCCTCCTTCGAACGGTGTGTGTGTATGTGTGTCATTTTCGAAATCCTTTCACCTCCTTCGTATCTTTGTTTTCCCTTCTCCTTCTTTTTGAATGTTTGCGGGAAGAAGTTGTTCGTTATGTGGCCCAAGTGCCTCGGAAATCTGTTGTGAATATTTTTCTTTCGGAACGTTTTTTCTCCTCCTCCTCCTCGAGCCTCTTCGTTAAACGGAAAAAGAACAATGGGCCTTTTTAATTTTAACTGTTCATAGGACCTTTTCTTTTTGTGATCACCATTTTTTGTTTTTTCCTCTTCCTTCTCCATAGACATTTTTTTTTTACGAGAGTTCGTGGTCCTTAGTTGCGTTTCCAATTTTGTTCAACTCGTCTGTCTCTCTTACGATGCCGCGAAGCCTCGACAACAACGTGTGGATTTCTTCTGTTTTTCTTTTCTTTCTCATCATCGGAACCTCACATCTAAAAGATTTTTTTCATAATTTTCTTCTCACCTTTCCCTCTCCCCCCCCCCCCCCCTTTATTCTACGGTTCTTCGTCGTTGTCTTCCTCAAGAGAGAGAGCGAGCGAGAGCAGGACAAATTGGGAGAAAGAAAGCGACGAAGAATCGCAGGAAGAAGAAAAAAGCTTTGAATGTGTTTTATTTTTTATTTTTATTTTGGCAACATTTTATCGTGTTGCTTTGTGATATTCTTAATTTTCATTTTTGTTGTTGTTGTTGTTGTTGTTTGAGTGGGTCGTCATTGGTTGGAGTTCTCTCCCTCCTCTTCCCGCTTCGAGAGTTGGGTCGTAGCCATCCGTCGAGGCCCCCTTCTCCCCCTTCGGAAGTTCCCTTTTTATGTTCCCGGTGTGTTGTTGTTTGTGGACGATCATAGGTTTTTATTTTTTTTATTAATTAAAAACGGTTTTAAAGTCAAAAAAACAAAAATTTCTTTTAAATTTTCTGTCCTCGATCCGTACTGATTTTTCGTAAAGTGTTTTTTTTATTAGGTGGTGGTCCATTTGACTCGAGAGTTCTTTTTGTGTCAAGCCTTTGATGGTCACATAAGAGGATGGTTGCCGAAGCAAAAAAATAGTTATCGTGTTATTTTAACATGAAAATCAAACGAAATTTTAAAATCAATAACAATTTTTATTTCCGTTAATTGAGAAATCTAAATTATGTCTTGACCTTGCTGTAATATTATTGTATTCTTTGCTGTTTTCGGAATCGTTTTTCATCGATCGGAAGAGATTTCGTGTATCCGGAAGTGATTTCGTATAATCGTGGAATGAACGAACTTTACTAAATTTAATATTTTGAATTCAATGAAACAGTTTATATCGAATCTGACTTGCAATTATGTCTTCACCTGGCCGTAACATTATAGTATACTTTTCAGTTTTCGGAATCGATTTTCATCGATCGGAACAGATTTCGTGTATCCTGGAATAACTCGACCTTTTTGCTAAGTCGAACGTTTCGAGTGCAATGAAACCAAGTATAAATGCAATCTGACGTGCACAGAAACCAAGCAGTGCCTCCTTCTTATTACGAAAGCGACAAATCCAACTTGCTGTTACCACTAGCCTCTCAACAGTGCGTGTATATGGCATCGTGTGCGGGGCACGTGCACGCGCTGGAGTCTATGCGATTTTTCTTGCGATTTTTCAATTAAAATTAGTAGTAAAGGTAAATTTAAGGCCAGTGCACTTCTAGTATTTGCTAATTGTTATTAATTTGCAGGTGTATACTGAGTTGAGTTGCTTAATGACTTAACGGATGATAGTTTTCCAGTTGTTGCCACCTGGTGGCCGCCAGCACCTGACCTCTTATGTGACCTGGCTATGCGCGCCGCGTACGGATTTTGTACTTTTTGCGGTAACGACATCGTTCGGCTCGGCATTTCACGCAAAGATGTTTTTTCTCTCTCTCTTGAATTGTCATTTGGCCCACGACCTCCTAACTTCATAATTCGATTTTTATCGAAAACTCGAAGATTTTATTTAAAAAAAAGAGTAGAATTTAGGCTTATTTGTTATTTAATGATGCCACTACAATTTTTTTTTAATTATTACTCAAGATTATTTTGTCCATTGTTATTTATTTTTTTGTTGTTAAAACTTATTGGAAAAAAAAAACTAATTTTTCGTAAGCTTAATTTTTCTTTAACCTGTTCGTAGACAGGTCTTTATTTTGGTTTTTTTGTTTTGTTTTCCGGATAGAGAGGATCTTCTTCTCGTGAACCTACGGTTTGCCACTTTAGAAAGAGTTTTCCGACTTGTGATTGATCGGGTTTGTTAATGGTGAGATCTGGGATTTTTTTTAAAGTAATTCTTGTGGGAGAGTCGCATTCGAGGCTAGAAGTCGTTTCTTCGTTCCGGTTTCTTTTCGACCTCGTTGTCGAAAGTCATTTAAGGTTTTCTAAAGGGACATTCCGTGAAGTGTGTACTGAATGGACTGTGGAGTTAACTCTAGAGAAGAGTCTCGTAAAGGTTCCGAGGGTTCAAGTTGATTTTCGAGTGCCAAGTTCCATTCTTTCGCTCGTAAAGTCACTGCCTTTTAAGGGTGGAAACAGACGTTTGTTGTCGAATTGCAATTCATCGTCTGGATCCACCTTTTTTTTCCTACTCTTTTTTGCCTTTTTCTTGTTTTTAATTTACTTGAGTTCCGTTCACGGCACGGTGGCCTCGGTATCGTACTCGGGGTTACTGTGCCGACATTTCTGGTTTGCTCCCGTGCTCGTGCCCTCGCTAGCCTTGGTGCTAAAGTGCTTTAAAAAGCATAACTGTGATCATTAGGTTCTTCGAATGAATTGGAGTTTTTTCAGAGTTAAATCGATTAAATTAATCTCGGTTGGAGAATTGAGTTTTTACGAATCGCGAGGCACAAATTTAAGAAGGGAACTTGGCACTTGAACTTTAACCCTTTGTGCAAGGTTTCTATATATAGAATCATTTAAGAGTTAAAACACTTGCTTCGAGGGTTTAAATTTTGAGTATTATTCCTCATGAATTTTGTGGGTCCTTAGATTTAGAAAAAAAAAGGGCTTTGCAAGTTGTATTATGGGTCTTTCAGGCCTTGAGACAAGGGCCATATGGTGGGCCTTTTGGCCAAAAATGGCTCCTGAAGTTCACTAGTAATACAAGAAGTGGTTTGGAAATTTTTGCACGTCCCGCCTATCCCTTGGAATCATTTTAAGAGCCCAGATTTAGGGTTCGGTTTGGGGACATGAAGGGTATGGGAGGGGAGGGGCCAGGGACCCAGCAATCATTCTTTTTATTGGTGTAATTTCTTAACTTTTTTTTTCGGTTTGAAAGTGTAAACGGGGGACTCATTTTAACTCTTGATTTTTCTGTCTTTCAGAAGAGCAAATTTAAGAGAAACTAGAAAGTGTTTTAAATACTAGAGTAGTCGATATATTTCAAAATTAAGCATTTTTTATGTCAGTTTGGAAAATGGCCCCAACTTTAAGCAGACGGTATTATTTTTATAACAAGTTCATTTTGAAAGATATCAACATCACTTCTGTAGGCATATTGGGGGCGGGGGGGGGGGCGATTGCCCCCTCTAGTAGGGGCCAGTATCTGAATGGATTGGCCCAGCTGCGGGCCGCTTTTATCTAAACCGGAAGTTGTTTGTAACCATGTGCGTTTTGGCGGGAAAAAAGGGGGAGGGCCACGTTAGCTTGAGGGAGACCCTCTTTACGAGAGTTTCGTTGCATTGTGGGAGCCCTCGGGGGCCTCGTTGTTATTATTGGAACCTAATGAACCTTAAGTGTAACTACGGTTTTTTTTAAAAGTGGTAGTTTGTAGATTTTGTGCAATAGTTTCGATTTGGTTCTGTATAAATGCTGAAATAATAAAAAATAACCTATTTGCATTTTGTAAAACGTAAATATTATGTTTGCACATTGTGAACTTTGACCTATTGACCCATTAATATAGGAAAAAAGGGACTGAGCTTGAAAAGTTTTCGTATTTTAATAACGTGTAAATAAAAATAAGTTTTCATTATTCCGCCGCGAATAAGAATTACTAGTCGTAAAGCCTTTTGTAAAAGCGCCATTGTAGCGGTTGTATAATTGAGTTACGTCGTTGAATTTTTCACAGCTATTTTTACATGTAGCTAACTTTATACAGCTACAAACTTCAAGTAGCTGCTAACTTTAAGCATCTCCTTACTTTTAAGCATCTGCTAACTTTAAACACGTGGCCACCGAAGATATTGGGGGGGTTCTGGCATAGCCTCTTATATAAGGAGGCTATGGTTCTGGAAATATGCTTGCGGTCCAGATTCAGTGAAATTTAGAGAACTCCTCATGAATCTTGTAAAATCAGGGCAGGGCCCGCGGGCCATACGTTCCATGTGTTTTTCGTTTATATTTTTTTTGAGAGGGGGCGCACCGGGAATTGCTCCACTTACCTGTGGCTCAGTCCGGGCCTGGTGTGAAGTCATTAAATATGCAAGAACAAAAAACAGTTTTGTGTCACATTTTACTTGTATTGTTATCACATGACGTCAACAGTCAAAGTTCACTGGTATACGGTGAGAGGAATTTTATTAATCGATACTGTTTCATATCATGGCCTGCTCACAGTGTAATTTATGGGCCCAAGGGGGACGACATAGAGTTTGAATCTCGTACAGTATGGCAAGCCGTTAGCAGTCGTTTTATTTTTTATTCGAGTTTTGTTGAATATTCAGAATTTAATTCTATTCTTTGTGCTCAGTAATACACGGACAAAAGTAAAAGAAAAATGATTTTTCACACATATGCTTTGTTGTGAATCTTGTATGCGATTTTCTTCTATGTCATTCCCCTTGTTAATGGCGCTTTAGTCGCTCACTGAGAGATGCCTTTATTTTTTATTTATTTATTGAAAACAACATTTAATAAAGCATGAACGGAATATCTGAAATGATGTATAGTTTAGTTCAAAATCGTTTAAAATGATATTTTTTTCAGTAAAATTATCACAATGACGCAAATTTCTTATTTAAACGTTGTAAGTTTTAACGCATCAATGACGTCACTGCTCAGCGCGCTCTTCCATTAGTTGTTTATTATGCTGTGAAATAATAACTGTATATCGCTCCCTGTACTCTTAAGAACTGTGACGTCAAGAATATATGTAAGGTGTGCTCATATCAGAGGAATCCCCATGGCTAATGGTCAACAGGCAATTAGAAATCGGGACATACAGACGTTGGCTCCGCCCTTTTTATGACGAACGGCAACTTCTACTTCGTTTGTTGTGTGGTTCGTCATAAAAAGGGGCGGAGCCAAGTTCTGTATGACCCGATTTCTAATTGCCTGTCTATGGCCATGGTTAGTAGTCTCCTTCTACTAACCATGGCAATAGCCTCCGATAGAAGTTTCTATAGGATGCTACGGTACAGCACTAGAATTTATTGTGCCCCGCCCTCTCCTGTGCGTTAGCGCCGTCTGTCCGGCAATTGTGTTTATCATCTCGTTATTTTGTCTGTTGCGGGAATTAAATGCCGATGTGGTCCGTTTCTATTGAGCACGTGTTTTTGTTTTGATTTTAGCGATTGGTGGTTCGTGCCCCATACATCTTCAACATTTTTTTGCTTTTATTGTGAGGGACGTTTATTTAGGTTCGCGTGCCGCATTCGCGCAAAAAACGCCAAATTAATTTTATTTCAATTTTAATGTTATTTTAATTTACATATTTTAAATTATTTAAATTATTTAATTTTCGACAACTTCGTATGTCTCCTATTGTGAAGCCCCGCACAATGAAAGGCATCTGTAGACAGCTTCAGAATTTATTTGGCTCCACCCTTTCATGAGCGTCATCAATTTTTGATTGGTTTGTTACTGAGTTTGATGTCACACATGCTCCGCCCTTTTTATTTCTAACTGGTTGATATTTGGGCTGCTGACTCTCATAAAAGGGCGGAGACAAATAAATTCTGAAGCTGTCTACAGATGCCAATGATGCAATGTCGCCTGTAATTGACAATGAAAACCGGAAGTGTGGCGCTAGTTATACTTCCGGTTGTGTCTTGACCGTTTTTTTTTTTTTGTTCGCGGCACTCGGTTCGTTAAAAAGTTCGTTTTTACGATGAAATTATACGAAATGACGACGAAAAGTCGTTTAAAACAGTACGGAGATGTATTTTAAGTGAAATTAAGTGGATTTTTCTTGTTTTAGATGCGAAGAAACGGTGAGAAACAGAGAAAAAGAAAGGAAAAAATGGGATCTGAATGTCCAGAAGAAGAAGAACAGACTGAGAGAAAGAGTGGACTGGTCAAACAAGTGTCCAGAACAACTTTTTTTTTTATCCTCCTCCTCCTCCTAACTGTGGAATGTGACTCCTTTTGACCGATTTCACATCGTCAAAAGACGCACGAAACGTTTATTCGTGTGAAAACCATAGAAATCTATCTTTTGAGACGTTTTAATTATGTTTTTGCGGTCATTTTGACGGGTTTTTTGTTGTATTTTTTAATCTTAAAGACTTTTCTTAAATAAGTTTAAAGTGTGTTTTTAGATTACGTTTGAATTTTGGTTTAAACGGGTTTGGTAAAAAAACAGGTGAGGAATTTCTTTAATTATTGTAGAAAATGGAAGATAAACTGAACTTTACTGTGGATTTTTTAGAAAAATTTCACAGAATTCTGCAGATTTTTACATTTTTAGCAATTTTCTGTGTGCTTTAACAGAATTTTAGCAATATTCTGCAGGCTTTAAACAGAAATTTCAGTTTTAAACAGACTTTGGAAAAGAATTTTAGCTGAATTTTGTAAACTTTTTTATATTTTATGTAGAATTTGACAGGTTTTAACAGAAATCTGTTGAATTTTATCTGTATTTTGTGTATTTTAGCAGAATTTCACAGGTTTTAACAGAACTCTGGATAATTTTATTCGGTTTCAGCAAATTTGAGACTTATGCTCAATTTTGACTGAATTTTGTAGAATTTAGCTGTTTTTTTAACGGAATTCTATAAATTTTAGCAGTCCCTAGCAGAATTCTGAAGACTTTCAAAAGTTTGCAGTGTTTATTAGTTGTATTTTTTAGAATTTGTAGGTTTTTGACACATTTTAGCCTACTTTTGCCGAATAAGTTCTTTTTTTTTTTGTATTTTTTAACAACTAAGTCTGCAACGTGTTTCATTTCAGAGATATTCGAAGAGTTGAACATTTTAAAGCCGTTTTTTTTTCTAAACGCGGAAAAAGACGAAGAAGAGAGAGAGAGAGAGAGAAACGCCGTTGAAGGATCGGCGTCGTCATGAAAGTTACGGTTTGTTTCGGAACTGTTCGTGTCGTGGTTCCTTGTGGCGATGGAGACATTTTAATTGTTGATCTGATCGATAAAGCTGTAACCAGATACAAGAAAGCGACAGGAAAAGTACGACAGAAAAATCATTGTTTTTAACTTTTTACTGAACGAAAATCACCTTCGAAATCGGTTTTCTTTTAAAAACTATTTTTCAGCCTTCTTCTTGTTGGGTTAACGTTCAATATTTAAAGAATCTTAACGACGGTGGAATTCTCGATCCGGACGATCGACTTAACGACGTTGCCGATGACAGAGAACAAGTACGGAACAAAAAAAAGGGGTTTTCTAGTTTTTTAACTTCATATTTATTGTTTAAAAGGAGGTGAGGAGGTTAATTAACAAAAAAGGCGAATTACAGCTCATGTTTGCTGTCTTTTTGCTTTTTTTAAAGTTTTTTTTTTTTTGTACTTTTTGTACAAAATGAACGATTTTTGACGATTTAAAAAGTATAATTTGAAAATTATCCAAATAAAGTAAAATAAAGAATTGAAAGTTAAGAAAAGCGGACGTTAGGAAGAAAATTGAAAGCATTTTAGAAACTAGAAGAGTAAATGACTCATTTAAACAGAGTTCATTTTGAAAGATATCGAACCCTTTCTCTCTCTCGAAATTCAGATCCAGGCTATTTACGATGAGCAGGGAGTGGCCGGTGGTTCATACCTGAGCCACCACAACGGTGGAGACGGAAGCAGTGGAAGTTCGACCGACTGCGAAAGTCCCGACATTTACGTCTCTGAAGATAATGGCGTCGATGATCGTCTTAATTGTGACGCAGATTTCGAGATTAGTTCCGATATTGTTCCGTCCGGTAAAATTGTGGATCTCTTTTGAGAAGTTTCTTTGTTATTTTTTTTTTAGAATGTGGGTTTGATTCTTGTATTTATTTATTAAAAAGGTGTTTCCGTTCTTCAAGTTCGAAGGGGAAGTGAACCGGCTCTGAACAAGATGTTGCCTGTGTCCGGTTCGTACGTGGATCCGATGAAACGATGGTCCACGGCCGTTGTCTTAGATGGAGACAATCCAAATTGTTCGACTCCACACCAACGAGTAATTTTAAAATTTCGTTGCTTTTTTTTTTAAAAAAAAGAAAAGTTAATTTTGAATTATTTCAAAAATTGTTTAAACTTCGACATTTCTTTTAATTTGAATTATATTTTTTAATTATTTTTTAAATATTTAAAAATTCTTTTAATTTTAACAGTTTTTAAAAAAATATTTAAATTTAAACAATTTTTAAAGATTGTTTCAATTTGAACAATTTTTAAAATTTATTTAAGTTTCAGCAATTTTTTTAATTTAGAAAATTTATTAAAATTTAGGCAGTTTGAACATTTTTTTTTAATATTATTTAAATATTAACAATTTAGAAAAGTTATTTAAGTTTGAGCAATTTTTAAAAATTGTTTAAATTTGAACACCTTCAAAAAAGTATATTTTAATTTGAATAATGTTTTAAATAATGAAATTATTCATAAAAAAGGAAGGCTATCTCGTGATATTGAACCTTTTAAACATTGTTGTTCCTGTTTTTAGTGTCACGGGTCAAAGGGCCATCATTCGGATGGAGATTTTTTATCGGATCGAGAGGACGGAAGCGGAGAAGAAAGGTCGACGGCTACGACCATCTCTCGTTTCTCGAGAGATTCGATGCGGTCGTCTATTTTAGGAAACAGCGACGACGGTTTACCAAAACTCAAAATTGTAAATCTTTCATTTCTCGTTCTCTTTTTTTTTTTTGTTTGTTGAATAATTCCGAAAAGGAAAGTAAGAATTGTCGGGTTTTATTTAAATATTTCTTGGATTGGATTTTAGAATCTTCGATACTTTTAGCGATACGAAAAATAAGATTGCGAAAAATGAAACATTTTGATTATTTCGATTTTCAGAAGTAACTTTTATTAGGAGTTGAGGTGGGAGAAATGCGAAGTTTGTTAGAAACTAGAAGAGTAAATGACGAAGCTATGAATGACGATGTCGTTAAAAATGAACTTTTTTTGAAGACGAAAAAGTCGATATCTTTCAAAATAAAATAAAAACTCATTTGAGAGGAGTAAACTTTAATTAATGACTCCTTCTTCTTGTAGCATCATAACAACAGAAGAGAGCCGCTCGGAGGTCCGAACGTACCGATCATCGGCACCTTAATCGTAATTCAAAACGACGGATGTCCTCTTGGAATCCACGTGGTTCCGGAATACAATGCGGACGACAGGTTTAAAGCGCAAAAGATCGAAATATCGCTCTTTTTGTTCCTATATTTTAGCTCTTTTTTTACTGTTAAAGGGATTTCGGTCTCGTTGTACAAGGAATCGAAACGGGAGGAAAGATATTTCAAGACGGTCGTATTGCAGTTGGTGATCGTATCGTCGAGATCAACGGACTCAGTCTTTCGAACATTAACTTTCACAGGTTTGTTTCGCATCGAGGCGTTTCTCGGTTCTCTTTTATAAGTTTTTTTTTGTCGTATTTTCAGAGCTCAGGATATGTTCAAAATGGCTCTCTACTCTCCCGAGATTCGTCTTCGTATCGTTAAGACGAATAGAAAGATCGAAGGATCTTCGGTTCTTCCGGCACCGGTTTTTCCATCTCGATCATCCGTCGAAAGCGGTTCGGAACGAGCGAACGGAACCGATGTTTCGGCCGTAGACAACAGTAATGAGACGTGAATTGTTTTTTTAGTTGATAAGAAAGAGAGAATTTTGACGTATCTTTTTCAGGTGGTCGATCGATGGTTCCTTCGGCTCAGAAAGCGATTCAGTTTACGCATAATGTTAACACGCTTTCGTCGAATACGAGAAAGATTGGAAAGAAATATCCAATCCTCTTGACGAAAGGTTTTAAACTACGATTAAGGCACCCAATAAAATGTTATTTATCCTCATTTTTTTTCGTGTTTAGGCCATAACGGTCTAGGATTCAGCATAACGACGAGAGACAACTTGGCCGGTGTCAACTGTCCGATTTACGTGAAGAACATCTTACCGAAAGGAGCAGCGATCGAAGATGGAAATTTGAGGGCCGGAGATCGTCTCTTAGAAGTGAACGGCGTTCAGATGACTGGGAAATCTCAGGACGATGCCGTTTCGCTTCTTCGTAACGCTCCACTCGGAAGTACAGTGAAACTCATCGTTTCCAGACAGGAACCGGACAGTCCGAAGCTTCCGAGACAAATCGTAATTCCGGAACTAGTTTTTCTGTTTTTCTTCGAAAGAGAATTCTCCTTAAAAAAAGTGTTTTTGTTCTTATTTGAAGGGTGACCCGGTCGAAAGATCTCCGGACGATGGACACTATTTTTATTGGAAGCAAAGAGAGATTTTGACGTTCGATATTCCGTTGAACGACACCGGTTCTGCTGGTCTTGGTGTCAGCGTCAAGGGTAAGACTTCGACCGGACCGAACGGAACGACGGATCTCGGAATATTTGTGAAGTCGGTGATTCACGGAGGAGCCGCTTCGAAGGTGGTAAAAAATAAAACACGAGGCGATGTTTTTTTTAATGAACTTGACACTTTTTTTTGAAGAACAGAGACGAGAAATGTATTTTAAGGGAAGCAAAAATAAAAGAAAATTAAAAAAATTGAAAGAAAATTTCAAAAAAAGGAAATAATTACTATAATTATTGTTTTTTTTTTAAATTTTCTTTCATTTTTAATAATATCGTTAAAAATTAATGTGATTTTTATGGTTAGACGGCGACACGTTTCGCTTATGAAAAAGGGAGATTCTTTACTATTTTATTTTGAAACTTTGCTAAAACGTTTATTTTGAAATATATTTTTTTTGTTATCAGGACGGTCGTTTGTTTGAGAACGATCAACTGATTGATATCAACGGCGTTTCGTTACTACGGATGCCGAACAGTCAAGCGATGGAGACTTTGCGTCACGTGATGCATCGAGAGGGTCCGAATCCGGGTGCGATCACTTTATCGATCGCGAGACGTTTGAACACAGATAACAAGTCTCTAGAGAGACAACCAAAACGAATCGAATCTCGTTCGAACGCGAAGTCGTTCGCAGCTACTGCCGATACTATCGACATCGGTGGTGGTCGTAATCTCAGGACACCGTCTTCGATCGATTCGACAACCGATTCCGATCACACAGCCATCTATAGGCCTCACGGTCTCAGAACGAAAGACGAAGACTCTGGTGTCGGTTGTTGTGTCGATAAGATCGAAGATAAAGATCTGGGCCTCGATTGTCCTTCCGATATGTTTAATCCCGTGATCGAACGTATAACGGGACTTCAGGCACCTCGTAATGAATCTTATTATCGTGCGTGTCGCGGCGACGGTTGGAATAGTCCGCAGCTACCGAATGATTCTTCGGAGAAATCGACTCTTCCGTCGTCGCAACTCACAATGGCGCGTCCGTACGACGATACGGTGATCATCGAAGACGAATACGTTCATCATGCGAAGAAAGTGACGAAAGGAAACGCCAAAGAGGCGGCGGCGACGACGGCCGATTCCAACAGTGGCCACAAAGAGAAGACTGTTCCGACGGCGGCGACTACCGCCGTTTCAGTATCTTTTGTTAGCCAGTTAGTTTGCCTTTTTTTGTTGCTATTTTCAAACATATAAGATTAAATTTCTTATTTTTCACAATTCTCTTTTTGTGATTTGTTCTTTTATCATCAGGGTTTCTCTGGACGACGAGAACGTTAATTTCGATCGTGACGGATTCGGAAGACAAAGTATGTCCGAGAAACGTAACGCTCAATTGGACGCTCGCAACACGGACACTTGGAAGCGGAATAAGACGGCGAGAGCGGCAGCTAAAGAGAAAGAAGGACAGCTGGTATTAGGTCAAGAAGATTCGGCGGCCGGAGTTCCATCTTCGGTCGGTCGAAGAACGAACGTCGCTGCGGGTGAACCGATTTACGGTCGTCTTCCTCATTCCGACGGATCTTCAAATCTCGTCAGATGTAATTCGGCCGATTCCGTCGTTAGTACGACTCGAAGGGCGAAACCTCAAACGAAAACTCAAAGTACGAGAGTTCGAAAGAATCAGAAAATTTCAAAACAAATTCATCGCTTTTTTGTTGGTTTTAAACAGAACCAAAATCTGTTACGATAGCAAAGTCGAATAGTCTCGAGAGTCTTCAGCGTGTCGGACAAGATGTGGAAGGGATTTACGGCGGAGGAGGTGGAAATGGAGGAGGACGGAATGCGGTCGGTCGAGGGCGAGGATGTAACGAGAGTTTCAGAGCGGCCGTCGATCGATCGTACGATGCACCTTCGAACTCCGCCGGAGAGGCGATGGAGACTCGTTAGTCGATTTCATACCGATCTTACATTTAAGAAGAGCAACATAAAGGAGAAATCGAAAGTTTTTTTTTTTTAGGAACTAGAAAGGTTGCAAAATCACTTAAGGCATATATTTTCATGCTTAAATCTTTCAAAATAAACTTGGCTCATATTAATAGAAGCTTATTTTGAAAGATATCAACATTAAAGTAGCATTAAGTGATTCTAGTTTCTAAAACACTTTCATGTTTCTCTTCATCTTGCCTCTGAAAGACAGAATAGCCAGTTTGAGGCTTTAAAGCCACCTTATTAAAAGATAATTCGTTGTTTTTCGTAGTTGACGAAGAGGCCGAAGTCGGAGTTCAAGCGACGAACTCGAGACTTGTCGATCGAACTTGTTCGTTAGCTCCGAAGCAATACCGACCGGGAAAGAAACCGAAAAAAGGCTCACTTTTTCGCGGTCTCGGTTCCATTTTTAAGTTCGGAAAAGATAAAAAAGAACCCGAGACGACGCAACCGAACGGAAAGTTCGGATTCATCGACAACGAATTTCATAACAAAATCGATCCCGAGATGATCCCTACGAAGAGTTCGGACAGAGATTCCGAAAAGTAATTCTTACGAACTTTCGAAACATCTTTTTCCGTTTCTAATTATTGCTTTTTCTTTAGATCCTGGGAACACAAAAGGAACGTTGGAGATCATTTCACGACAAATCCGATTGCAGATAATTCTCAAAGGTTTGTTACGGATAAAACGGAATCGGCTGCGGTCGGAACGAGTGGCGTTTATGCCGGTTGGAACTCGTCGGCCACGAACTCCGCTGTTAATCCTCCTCTTCCTTCGTCTTCGTCTCGACACGAAAGGATAAACTTATTGAGGGCTCAACATCAGAAGAAACATTCTGAACGACAAGGTCATTATCCTTTGGACGATAAAGAGGAGAGGCTACAGTGGAAGGTTCACGAAAAGGTCAAGGAACAGGTTCGTAAAACGAAGATAAGTCGAATTTGTTCTCTCTTTACGTTAGAGGGGGTGTCAAAGGTTGTAACTCGAAAGGACCTTAATAAAGGAGCTGATGAAGAATCTCGAATTCGGATTTCGTTGTAAATTCAAGAAGGAAATTTGGCGCTTGAACTTCAACTTGGTTTTGTTCGGAGAGTTCAAGTTAGAAACTTCGCCCTTGAAGTTCACGTGTCTTAAGTTTGATTCTTGAACTTCTGATTCTTCAACTTGAAGTCTCCGAACAGGGTTCAAGTCCAATTTAAACTCTCTTCAAGTGTCAAGCTTCTCCTACAAATTTTGTTAAAAGAGATGAAATTTTTAATGAAACGTGGGAGTTACATTTCTAGTTTTTAACGGTTCCTTTTTTCATTTTTTGTTTCAGCAGCACCAAGATTTTAACGAGATTAGTAGAGAAGTTGTTCACAGTCGTTCGCACAGTTATGACATGTGCCAAGAGCCGACAACAACGAGACACGGCACAGCAATGGTCATCGGGTGCCCCGACGGAAGAACGACGTTCTCGTCTTCGGCCACCGCCACTTGTTCCTCCTCTTCCTCTTCGTCCACGTCCACCAAATACGGTCACTACGTTAACTACGAAGAGATAAGAGAACACATTCGGAGGCAGGAACAGAGCCGAACTACAACGGGACGGAGGCAGGAGAGGCCCATTTCGAATTACTACGAATACGAGAGTATTCCCGGACCTCGTGTCGTTCATCCTCAGCCGCCTCCTCCTCCTCGGCCACTTCCGGCTCTTTCGGTCGTTCCTCATCCTCTGAATCAACACAATCGACATCATCATCACCAGCATCATTTACAACCGTCTTTCGCTTCCTCTTCCAATCACGGGTCGCTTAGAGGTTATCCTTCGAACGCAACGAGACCGAGAGACCAACCGACTTCGATGGCCAGTCAAGCGGTCAAGAAGAGAAGTACGAGCGGTAAGAATTCGGTCGTACATCCGATTCAGTCGCTTAACAACAATAATAAGTACGTCAGAGCGAAAGACGGCAATAATGCGACCGGTTCGAAAGTATGACATTATTTTTTTTATTATCGTGTTATTTGCAGCGCGATACTATAGTTAGATGCGCCTGAGATGCTTGGCGCCATATGTTAACTGACGGCGCGACAACAAGAGTTGCGATAAGTAGCAACAGATGGCGCTGCAAGTGACTTATTTGCAGCGGAATGCAGTGACTTGCAGCTATTTGTAATTATGCAAAGACAAATTTGCGGAATATTTTTTTTATTCTAACGCAAAATACACAAAAAAAAATGCCACAAAAAAACAAGATGAAAAACGACAATTTATTTTTTATATTTTACAATTTAATCGTGTTTTAAATATTAATGGTTGCTTTTTTTTATCCCCCTTTTTTATGATGATGATGATAATAATAATAAGAGAAAAAAAAATTAACATTCCAGTTTTTATATAAATATATATAATAAATTGTAAATTATGCAATTTTTAATTGTTCATAATTTGGCGGGAGAAACAAAACTTCGTTCATGCGGCTCAATGACAGCAATGATAACATTGAAGCAAGGTGCTCAGACATATTCATGGTTTATAGGTAACTAGATGAGGTTGAACCAATATGGATGTCTGTGGTTTAATATCAATGGGAATGACGCCATATTTGTACATCTCGTGTAGATAGACTTGTAGCTTAAAAATGTGAGGGTGTATTACAATTTTCAAAGGGGAACGACACGCAAGAAAATCATATAATCACAGTAAAGCGTCATTTATGGCAAGCCGTTTTCTTTTTTATCCATCTTTTACTGGATACTCAGAATGAAATTGAAGTCTGAGAAAAAAAAACGCCCAAACACGAATAGAAAGTAAAAATGGCTTGCAATTCCTTATGAGATTCACCCCTCTTGTGTTGTCCCTTTTGATAGAGCGCCATCTGTGGCCGGTATGTTTTCAAAATACGAGTGGTGGTTGAACTAATATGGCGATTATTTTACATTTATTGTAATGCCATTGACTGCCATTTTGGTACACTTTATTTCATACAGCGTCCATTCGTTGCTAGATTGCCATCTATTGGTTGTCGTGATACTAGTTCTTGAATTATCAGCTGTTGGGGGGGGGGGGGGCCTTATACCTTTGACACACACACAGTTAAATGCATTTAAATGTTAAACACGTTCTACAGAGCCCCGTGAAGGACAAACAAACAATATGTCGCATTCAATTTATTCAGTTAATTAATCTGAAAATATTGAGTTAATACTTAAATATAATTTATATAAACAATTGACATTAAAATATTGATTTAAGTATTTCAATTTTAAAATATTAATAATAAAGTCAATTTTTATTTGGTGTTCATGTCCTTAACTGGATTCCGTATAATTCACCTAAACACATTTAATTTGAATTCATTTAGTTCATGTGTGAGTAACAAGGTATTAGGACTAGCTCTTAGTGAGCTTACCGTTCCCACTATACCGTGCTTCCTCTTCCTGCTCGGGGTGGATTTGACAGGTGACAAGTCTCCTTCCGCAATCTGGTCAGTAACCACATTCCCGGCATCCTTCAGGTTTTTTTTTTGACACTTCTTGTTGATACAGTTAGGGTGAAGTTGCCCTCAGTTGCAACTTTTGACTTTTAAGTCAACAAACTAGTAGTAACATTCCATAATCCGATCTGACATGGAATCCGACATCTTAGTTGGCAACACAAACATCATAGTTATGATAAATGAAGACGTTTGCCACTCTTTTAAGTTCAAGTGTCAGGTTGTTTCAATGTGGCCTCTGGTGTTGCAACCGGAATACTCCACCTCGGGTCAGGCTGTGTTTTCACCCTCCACCCCTTGTAACATCTTTAATGTCACGTGGTATCAGACTGGCCAACCAGATAAATTTTTGCTAAAAAATATATTTCATGGCAGATTTTGTCAGACAAATCAGCTTTTCTGTGGGGTTTTTTATTGCTAAATCAGAGAACAAATAAAATGTGAACACAATAGGATATAATTTATTTCCAAATCATAACAGAAATTGACAGTTATTGTTATATCCTAACAATGGCACATAAATTAATATTTATGGTTATGTAGGACAATTAATATCAAAATAAAAGTTAACTGTTAGACAGACGAATGCATCAAGTTGCAAAAGCATGCACTTGAGGGTTACATTAAAGATCACAAGAGATGCTCGCAGCAGACACTTGTTAAAACAACATAAGCATCAATTGGGGTGGTTGACCCTTAAGAAATCGAGTCTCTCGTTGTCTTCCTAAGGCCTTGTTTCCATTGCGGTGAAAATTTCGTGATTTAGCATTCGATACAACGACTAATAACAGAACAAACGTGGTTCCCGTCTAGTCACTATTATAATTTGGTTCTTTATGTTAGGCCAATTGAAGTGAGAAAACCACAATAGCTCTACCACTTTAGCTACATGATAAAATGAAGTTTCTCAACAGTATTTGCATCGAAGTGGCATTATTTTTATGTAAAACTATAGTTTAATATATATTCCAAATCTAATAAAAATGCATTAATTTACCTGAAATGATGAATAATTGAAGAAAAATAGATGAAAAAAAAATTTACCAAAAGGAAAGATGGCGACCACAACGCCTTTAGTGGTTGAAATTTTTAAAAGAAATACAACTTTTGCGAATATTTGTGCTTTTTGCACACATGCTATTCGCAGGCATTTAGAAATCGGGACGAACTTCCGTTGGCTCCGCCCTTTTTATGACGACCGGCAACTTCTAATTGGTTTGTTGTGTTGTTCGACGTTGAAAAGGGCGGAGCATCTGACGTCAGACTACATAACCAACCAAATTAGAAGTTGCGGGCGGAGCCAACTGAAGTTCGTTCCGATTTCTAAATGCCTGTATGCTTTTCAGCCACATGAACCAATCAGGAAAAATCGTAACTTATTAATGACAGTAATAAGCAAAACGGAAAAAGATGGTCGACCAATCAGACAGATGATGAACGTGATTGTTTAACCGATTGGATAGTCGTAGATTTAAGAAATGTATAAAAGAAAAACTTTATGGTTACGAAGTCATATAAATTATATGAGTACTTTTAAAATAAGTCTGTTTTTCAGAAAGAAAATTGAAAAAAAAACTAGAAAGGTTTTTTTAGCGCCAAATAGAGGTGGCGACATCTATTGGCTACACTCAGCCCTGGTACAAAATATTCTGTAAGTTGATCTACCTCTATATACTTATCTTGCTGTACATTCCGGTATTCCTCGATTTATCCATCGGTGTGCCGTCACTTTCGAAGAAATATGTACATAATTATATTAGAATGACGTCATACCGTTTAATAAATCGATGAATTACATGGTTTCTATGAAGGGGACGACATAGATAAACAATCATGTGTAAGATTCACGTGTAGATTCCCATCTACGTACGAGATTCGTGCCCTTGGTTTTTATTCAACTTTGGAATGGGAGATGGAAGAAAATCATGTACGAGATTCACTAAGGTTTTCAAAGATTCACTAAGGGTTTCAAAGATTCACCGAGATTCCCAGCAGTATGGCAAACCGTTTTACTTTTTTCTACAATTTACTGGATTTAAATATTCCAGTTCTGTTCTGTGTAAAATGCAGATGAAAAATAAAATGGCTTGTAATACATAAGTTCTGTTTTGAATTTCGTACATGATTTTCTTCTATGTCGTCTCTTTTGAACCATTGTTGTAGTAGAGCGCCATCTATCATTGGTATGTTTAGAACATTGTTGTCAGATAACAGATATCTTGAAATCAGGGAGTGAGAAAAAAAAAAGAAGGCGAGATAAGCAACAACACTGAAATTGCATTACATTTTGCATCTCCTTTTTGTACGACGGTGGCTCCGGAATAGAAAGAGAGAGAGAGCGAGAGAAAAAATGAGAGCAGCAAAGAAGAAGAAGAATTCCAATTGCATAAAAAAGTGTTCATAGGGATTTATGGAATCGCATCTGATTTACTAAGGATTTCTGTTCATGGTTTCTTTTATTACAGTGTTTTGAGTGCGGTTTTTTGTGGATAAAAAACGGATAAGATCTCAAAAGAAAAATGGATTATCATCGGTGAATTTTTTTTTATTTTGTGGCCGGTTTTAAAGGAGAAAAAAAAAATTCTGTCTCTCAATCAGTTAATATTGAAGAAGAGCGACCGTTAGAGGGCGCTACTGTATCGTAAGACAGCAAGCCGCAGTAGCTGCGCGCGCGCGTGTGTGTGTCTGTGCTCGTGCGGGTTCCATTTTTATTTTTCGGTTTAGCGCCGCGCTCTCGTGAGCGTTGCGTGTTGTGGGGCGGTGAAACGTTACGCCCCTCTCCCCTCCTTTTGAAAGAAAAACCGCCCTCTTTTCGCGTTTCTCTTCTAAGCTCCGCCCTCTTTTTTCTTCTATATCGCGTTTTTCTTTTAGTCGCTTGTCGTCATTGAAGCGGCAGCGGCTAAGACGTCGGCGGCCGGTCCGGTAGTCGAAGAGGAGGAGGAGGACTCAGTGATTAATAAGCCTAATGTCATGGGTTGTTTCGGCAATGGGCCTTCGAAACGGGACGTCGAGGAGGACAAACGTCGAAAAGAAGCCAATAAGATAATCGAAAGACAAATACAAAGAGATAAACAGGTTTACAGAGCGACACACAGACTATTATTATTAGGTTCGTAATCGTAAGAAGATGAGAAAAAGAAGAAAAATTATTTCACTCTTTGATTCTCCTGTGAATCTCTCTTTAATATGAGCGGCGGCCATTTTGTGTCCGCTGTGTCCTTTTATTTACTCCTCCCTCTTTCGTTCGTTTTGCACCGCTTACTCTTTTAAAACACCGCTTAACTCCTCCTTCATTCGTTCTTTTTAACCGTTTTGCTCCTTCCTTATTGGTTTCTTTCAGGCCGCTTAGCTCCTCCCATTTTAGGTCTTTTTCACTGCTGTGGCTCCGCCTACTTTTATCTTCATTGGTTCTTATTTCTGTTTTTTTTTTCTCAATGAGAAGGTGCTGGCGAATCTGGAAAGAGCACGATCGTCAAACAAATGAAGATTCTGCACGTGGACGGCTTCAATGACGAGTAAGTCGCCGCCGTTCCTTCCATCTGTCGAGGGGGGTGGGTGGGTTTAGTAAACAGCCAATCACAATTGAGTGTGGGAGGTGATTTTTGTTTATTTGCATCTAATTGGTGCATCTTTTATGATTGTCATGAGACCAGTTCATATATTTAAAAGGGGGAGGGAACGTGGGGGGGATTTGGGCGTTGACCTCTGTCTGACCGTCAGTGGTGTCAAGGTCAAACCACGCCCTTTCGATGACGTAACGTGCATGACATGTTATTGTAAGTGACGTCACTGGTTACTCAATTTAGTTTCAAATGAAAAGGTGGTCACGGTTTTAAGAGGGGCGTGGCTTACGACCCTAGCACTGGATTGTTTTAGCAGTTTTAATTGTATGGATTTCGTAGCAGTAAACTGTTATAGCAATTCTAAGATAAGTTTTTATTGGTCTTTTCTTTTAAGCCCCGCCTTCTTTTTAAAACGCCCCATTGTAGCTTTTATATTTTTAAGCCCCTCCACCTTTCTTAGCTCTTTTTCTTAAGGCTTCCTTATTTCTTAGCCTATTTTCCTTTCTATTTAGCTTTTTTTAAAGTTTTTCTTCTTCTTAAACATCTTTTGAGCCCCGCCTTTTAATATTTAGCTCCTCCTCTTCCGCCTTCTTTCCTGTTTAGCTCCTCCTCTTCCAACTTCTTTTCTGTTTAGCTCCTCCTCTTCCGCCTTTGTTCATGTTTAGCTCCTCCTCTTCCGCCTTTGTTCATGTTTAGCTCCTCCTCTTCCGCCTTATTTCTTGTTTAGCTCCTCCTCTTCCGCCTTCTTTTTTGTTTATCTTCTCCTTTGAATCTGTCTCCTCCTTCTTAACTAAACATAAGCCACGCCCCTTTCCGCGTATTTAGCTTAAAGGTCAAAAGGTCACGCGTTTTTTAATCAATGTGATTGTTTAGAGGCTACAACTTACGATTAATTGCAAATCTCTTTTGATTAGAAAAAAACGCAAAAATACTGTTTTTGACTCGAAATTATCGTTTCTAAATTTTAATTTTGTAATTTTTCCTTTTTGATATTTTTAGAGAAAGGAGGAAAAAGATAGAGGACATTAAGAAAAATGTCAGAGATGCAATTTTGGTAAGAAAAATAAATATTTAAATTTCATTTTTTGACACTTAAAACAAAAAAAAGTGATTTCTAGAAAAAAAGAGAAAGAAAGAGTAAACTTGGCAACACTGTCTGTTCCATGTTAACGAATGGACTTGTGTTTCTACTTGTGACAACTTGGTTTATCAATAGGTGGCTATGGTAATACAGTGTTGCCAGCTACCGCGTTTACTTAATTTGCTTGTTTTGCGAAGAGCGAGAGAGAGAGAAAGGAAAAACCGGTGCAGAAAATGGGTTTTCGATTTTGTTTTTACGAGAAAGACTCTTAAAAGAGAGAGAGAAAGAGAGAGAGAGAGAAATTGTGTTACAAATACGATCGACCAACAAAATAGAGAGAGAGAGATAGAATGAGTGTTTTTTTTGGTTGTGGCCTGGGAATTTTTTTTCTCTCTTATTGTACCAAGTAGCTGGTGACCTACTTGAGAAAAATAAGAGAATTTTCCCGGGCGCATCTTATTATTATTATTATTATTATCCACAAAAAATAGCTAAAAAATAGGAAATTTTCAGAAAAATTGCAAGAAACAAATAAATTGCATTTTTAGCCGCTAAAATCGGTTGCTATTTCCACCTTAGGTCACTTTAAGAGAGAGAGAGAGAGAGAGAGCAGGTCGCAGAGAGGTCGCACGTGTGTGACCTCTTGATGTTTGTGGAGGTCTAGTTGTGACCTCCGGTCTAGGGTTCACCACGGGCTCTCTTGAAGGTCTGACACTGAGAACCTCTCTCGGAAGATGGTTTTCGGAGTTTGAATTCTGATTTGTTAGAATTGATTTCTAGGAAAAAAAATTACAAGAGTTTGTTAAGAGACTAGGAGAGTAAAAAAAAAATCATAGTTAAAGGTGATTTTGTGATGATATCTTTCAAAATAAACGTTTTATCGAAGTTTGAAAATATAGCTTACAGTCAATATTATATTTTGAAATTTTTTTTAATGATAATATCTTTTAAAATAAACGATTACAGTTTTAAAAAATATAATATTCTACTTTAATAGTGAAAAAAAAGCACGGAAAAAGAATAACACTGATTCACTTTTTTAATTTTAAATATTTTTCAAAATAAACGTTTTATTAAAATTTAAAATTGGCCAACTTTAAGTGATTTCTTTATGTTGGCTATTTTTAAATTTTAATAAAACGTTTATTTTGAAAAATATTTAAAATTAAAAAAGTGATTACAATTACAATTAGTACTCTGCTAGCAGCCAAATAGGCCTATGGCAGAGGGACATAAAAGTCCATATGCAGCATTACTCTTTCAGATTACTCTTCTAGTTTATAAAAACACTTTGAATTTTTTTTAATTTTTCACATCAAAATATGAGATTTTTCTAAATTAATTAGACATTTATTTGTCGTATTTGAATTTACAGAAATTACTCTGCAAGCAACAAAGAAGGCCTGTTGCAGAAGGACTAAAATACCAATTGCAGCATGTTGTGAAAATGCAATTGTAATTTTCTAATTAAAATTTTAAGTAAAAAAAATCTCCTAAATTTAAATAAATCCGGAATCTTGTTATTAATAGACTAGCTCCATCCCCCCCCCCCCCCTCCTCCTCCTCCCTCAAAAAAAAAATCAGTTAGCCTCCTCCTCTACCCCCACTTCACCCACTTTTATATTTCGTTGTCGAATTTTAGTACTAGGAAGGAGGAGGAGGAGGAGGAGGAGGTTTGTGTTACTAAAAATAGATTTCTCTCTCGTTTTCTGGGGGGGATTCCACATTCATTATAATAATATATAGAAACAAACCAGAAATACGCTTTTTTCCGCTTTTCTTTCGTTCGGAAAGCCGCTTTTTTCTATCTTCTTTATCTCTTATTGCAAGAGATAGAAAGATAGGTTGAGAGAGAGAGAAAGACAAGAGAGAGAGAGAGAGAGAGAAAGACAAGAGAGAGAGAGAGAGAGAGAGAAAGACAAGAGAGAGAGAGAGAAAGACAAGAGAGAGAGAGAGAAAGACAAGAGAGAGAGAGAGAAAGACAAGAGAGAGAGAGAGAAAGACAAGAGAGAGAGAGAGAAAGACAAGAGAGAGAGAGAGAAAGACAAGAGAGAGAGAGAGAAAGACAAGAGAGAGAGAGAGAGAGAAAGATAGGTTGAGAGAGAGAGAGAGAGAAAGATAGGTTGAGAGAGAGAGAGAGAAAGATAGGTTGAGAGAGAGAGAGAGAGAGAAAGATAGGTTGAGAGAGAGAGAGAGAGAGAAAGATAGGTTGAGAGAGAGAGAGAGAGAGAAAGATAGGTTGAGAGAGAGAGAGAGAGAGAAAGATAGGTTGAGAGAGAGAGAGAGAAAGATAGGTTGAGAGAGAGAGAAAGAGAGTGAACTCTTAGGTTTGGCTCCGCCCTTGTTATGACGACTGGCAACTTCTAATTGGTTCGACGTTGAAAAGGGCGGAGCATGTGACGTCAGCCACTGCATATAACCAACCAATTAGAAGTTGCCAGTCGTCATTAAAAGGGCAGAGCCAACTGAAGTTTTGACCTATTTCTAACTGCCTGTGCTAAGGCAAATTGATCCGGTTTTCAGGCCCCGGATACAAACGGATATCTTAAGATTTCTGTAGAAATCTTGCAAATTCTGAAGAGAGAAATATGCTTAGAGGGTTGCGATCACACACGCTGAAAAATCACCAGAAAAATACATATAAATGCAGAAAATAGAATTTTTGTTAAAATGTCTTAAAAAGTTATGGATTTTTTTCAGCGTGTGTGATCTTTGCCTCTAAATACAAAAAAATAAAATTTTCACCAAAAATGTCAAGATTTTTTTGATAGAAAATTAATTCCTTCTAGAAAATTTGCAGAAAATAAATATCTATAAAGCCACCACCACCACCTTAAGTGATTCAGCTACCCTTCTAGTTTTTAAAACACTTTAAAAGATAGTTTTATGAACAGTTGATCTTTGATTATTTCTGTTTTTTTCAGGTGCGGAATGAAGAGAAAAACTAGAAAGTGTTTTTTTAAAACTAGAAGGGTAGCTCTATCACTTAAGGTGGCTCTATAGATATTTATTTTGTTTTTGTCCCGCCAGATGGCGCCACTACAGTGGCTATTATGTTCTATACGAGAGGTTCCTTCAACTGCGGTTTTTTGAGAGAAAATTTCTATTTTTCAAGCGAACGTTTTTCAGGAGAAATATTACGAAAAAATTCAAAGTGTTTTAGAAACTAGAATAGTTGGTGATAATGCTAAAAGATTTTTCAATGATGATATCTTTCAAAATAAACTTTTTATGACAGTTTGAAAAAAAGGCCGGAAATAGTTTTTCATGAAATTTCAATGAAAAAAAGAGAAAAACTCGCATAAAAAGTTTATTTTGAAAGATAAATCAATACGAAAATTGAGTTACCCCTTCTAGTTTCTAAAAAAATTCTTGATTTTCTTCAGTTTGAAACCTGATTAGACAGAGAAATTTAAAGATTTCATGGATCGTTTACAATTTTAAAAATTCACATGTAAGGTGGCTGAATAGAGATTCATATTGTTTTTTGTCTCACCAGATGGCGCCACTGCAGTTGTTAATGCTGCGGCTCAGTAAGGCGGGGTTTTTTTTTGTAAATTTTGGACGCAAAAACGTCAAGCGTTCGTTTTTTATATATAATTACCATCAGTCTGCGGAGTCAGTCAATCTGCGGATTGCCTAGGCAATCTGCAAAACAACCAACCTGCTAGTGAATCTGCAAAATTCAATGCATTTTAGGCGTTGAATTTTGCAGATTTACTAAGAGGGTGGTTGTTTTGCATATTGCCTAGGCAATCTGACAGGTAACATTGACATAAAAAGTTTATTTTTAAAAATATTAACTTAAATTTGAACAAGAATTTTTTTGTTGTTGGTTAATTTTAATGTTTTCGGTGTTTGTTTCTGACAGTCACGAAAATGAATTGTGATTTCCCCGCCAGATGTCCTTTGGGGTTTTCCCCCCTGAACACATTTAGTTAAAATTAACGATTTTCTTAGTTTTTTTTTTTTGGCCAAAAATGATTTTGAAACCCCTTTAATTTTTTGAGGTCAACATGAAAACCAACCGAAAAAAAATGAACCTTAAAAAAGGGGGCAGAAATCAGGTTTATTGGAAAATTTCCACCCCTTTTATTTATTTTTCTCGTATTTTTTATTCATTTTTTCTATCAAGATCAAAAAAATGTCTTAATTACTGATAATAATAATAATAATAATATTACTAAATATCAGTAAAAAAAATAACCTTCATTTTGCAAAACAAAATTACGGGTTTTCTTTTGTAAAAAAAATAACTGTTTAAGGGGGGGGGGGGCGGATTTTCTGGCCCCAAAGATTTCTTTATTAGATTAAAAAAAAGGTGTTTCTAGTTATTAAGAATTCGGTTGATTACGGAATTTTATCTTTGAGAAATTTTTGGAACTTTTTCCGTTGTCCCTTTCTCTCTTATTCAGGTGGAGTCGCCTGGCAGTGAGGCTGGCCTCAGTTTATATATCTTACTTTCAGGAGGGAATTTTCCTTGAAGAAAAACATGTTGTGTTTTCACGAGTAACTGTAACTGTTATACCAGTAACTGTAACTGTTATAACTGTTAATAAAAAAAACCTGTTACTTGAGTAACTGTAACTGTTATTTGAGTAACAGTAACTTATTCGGATAACTGTAATTGTTATTCGAGTAACTGTTATTCGAGTAACTGTTATTCGAGTAACTGTTATTCGAGTAACTGTTATTCGGATAACTGTAACTGTTATTCGAGTAACTGTTATTCGAGTAACTGTTATTCGAGTAACTGTTATTCGAGTAACTGTTATTCGAGTAACTGTTATTCGAGTAACTGTTTTTCGAGTAACTGTTTTTCGAGTAACTGTTATTCGAGTAACTGTTTTTCGAGTAACTGTTATTCGAGTAACTGTTATTCGAGTAACTGTTATTCGAGTAACTGTTATTCGAGTAACTGTTATTCGAGTAACTGTTTTTCGAGTAACTGTTTTTCGAGTAACTGTTATTCGAGTAACTGTTATTCGAGTAACTGTTTTTCGAGTAACTGTTATTCGAGTAACTGTTATTCGAGTAACTGTAATTGTTAATAAAAAAAAAACTGTTACTCGAGTAACTATAACTGTCACTCAAGTAACTGTTATTCGAGTAACTGTAACTGTTACAACTGTCTGTTATTCGAGTAACTGTAACTGTTACAACTGTCTGTTATTCGAGTAACTGTAACTGTTACAACTGTCTGTTATTCGAGTAACTGTAACTGTTACAACTGTTAATAAAAAACTTGTTACTTGAGTAACTGTAACTGTTACCGAGTAACTGTAACTGTTACTCGAGTAACTGTAACTGTTACTCGAGTAACTGTTATTCGTGTAACTGTAACTGTTACAACTGTTAATAAAAAAACTTGTTACTTGAGTAACTGTAACTGTTATCTGAGTAACTGTAACTGTTATCTGAGTAACTGTAACTATTATTCGAGTAACTGCAACTGTTATTCGTTAGTTTGGATATTTTTTAGAAGTTTTCTGCAGATTTCTTAAAGTTTCTCCATTTTTTTTGGCTATTTTCTGAATTTTTATTTATTTCTTCATTTAAGAATAAGAAAGATTTTTTAAAAAAAATGCCTCGAAAGCAAGAAAAAGACAAAGAAATAAAGTCGGTTTTGTTTTCGAAAACGAGATTGTTTTTTTCTCTCTCGTATATTCGTGAGATCGGTTTGTTTTCGGCTTGAGGCGGGTCTCGTGACATTCTAAATGTTACGAAAGTAAACATGTCCATCAATGGACACGGACACCAAACACAAAAGTCTCGGGGAAAACATTTTTAATTTTGGATAAATAATTCAAATATCAATTGCTTTAAAAGGGGTTTCTCGTAATTGAATATTTATCCTCGGAGATGAAAATGACTAAAAGTTGGATGTTTGGAAATGAAAATAGGGTTTGTTTTTGTTTTTCAGACCATAACGGGTGCAATGAGCACGTTAACACCTCCCGTATCTTTAGAAAATCCGGCCATTCAGTTCAGAGTGGACTACATTCAAGATGTAGCCAGTGCGTCAAATTACAATTATCCACCGGTTTGTTTGAAATTTCAAATGAAGAGAAAATCAAAAACCTCAAACTTTTCCATTTTTAATGAAATCTCATATTTATAAAAATATCTTTTTATTTTTTTGGATCCAGGAGTTCTACGAACACACGGAAGAATTATGGAAAGATCCGAGTGTTCAGGCTTGTTTCGAGAGATCCAACGAATACCAACTCATAGACTGTGCAAGATAGTAAGTAATGGTTAGGTAAACCAACTAATTAAAAGGAGAGGATCGAACCTTCTTCCGATTGGGAGACAAGGGAATGTGGTCGAGAAGGGAGGAAAATGACGACGGTGTTTTTTCCTCAGAAAATTGGCCGAAAAGATGGAAAATTAAGGAATTGTTAAATAGGTTGGGAAGGAAATAGTTGGAAAAAAGTTAAGAAATTGGAGAAATTTATAAGTGAAAAAAGTTTCGAATGAAATTGAAAAAGTTGGATAAAAATTGAAAAAAAGTGGAAATTTAAATGAGAAAGTTGGGAAGGAAATGAAAACATTTGAAAAGAAATAGGAAAATTTGTTAAGAAATTGGAAAAAATTGTTAAGAAATTGGAAACAAATTGGAAAATAAGTGAAAAGTTTTTCTGATTACAATTACAATTAGTACTCTGCAAGCAGCCAAATAGGCCTATGGCAGAGGGGTTTTGAAGGAAATGAAAGAAAAAGTTTCTAATGAAATGAAAAGAAAAAGTTGGATAAAAATTGAAGAAATGGAGATTTAAATGAGAAAGTTGGGAAGGAAATGGAAAAACATTTGAAAAGAAATAGGAAAATTTGGAAAGAAATTGTTAAGAAATTTGAAATTTTTTGAAAGAAATTGGAAAATAAGTGAATAGTTTTGAAGGAAATGAAAAAAAGTTTTGAAGGAAATGAAAAAAAGTTTTGAAGGAAATCAAAAAAAGTTTCCAATGAAACGAAAAGAAAAAAGTTGTTTGTTTCCAACTTATTTTCATTTTAATCTAATTATTTTCAATTTCTTCCATTAAAAAGTTACGAAGAAAATGAAAAAAAATTTAAAAATTAAAAACTTAAATTGGAAAAATACCCCGAAAGTTTAAAAATTGTTTTTCTTCGTAACCGAGAAGAAGAAAAGAAAAATGATAGAAATTAAGAAAAATGGTGAAAAAAGCAACTCGAAGAAAACATTTGAGTTTGAAATAAAATGAACTCTCGAAAGCCTCGATCGAAAAAGTTTGCTATTTTTCTTTTCCGAAAGACCAGACGGAAAAGAGTGAGAGAGGCTTTTTAGAAGAAGAAGAAAAAACTTAAATCTCGAAAGAAGTTTTTTTTTAAAAAAAGTTAGAAAACTATTTTGAGAAGTGTGGACACTATTTTTAGCTATAATTCCACCTCTTGCAGACATCTTTTTTTTCTTTTTTTTCCATTTTTTTTTTACGAGAAGGAGTAAATAGAAATTAAAAGACGTGGGGTTTTCTTCTTGCCGTCGATGACTTAACGTACGAAAAGACGGGAGACCGGTAAAGATTGATGGGACGGGGGAACCTCGGCAGAGAGTTACGAGGAGGATCTTTTTCGGAAAATTCTCTCGAAACTCGTCTTTACGAGAGAAATGTGTTTTCTAGTTTTGAAACTGAACACCTTTTCGTAAAAAGTGAAAGATTTCATTACAAAAAAAGTGGAGAGAAATAAATAAAGATAACTTCTGGTTTGAATAAAAAAGAAATCCACCCACAATAGAGAAACACCCAGAAGAAGAAGAAAAGTAATTCAGGAAGAAGTTCTTGAATCAACAGTTCTTGAAAAATTCGGATCCATATTTGGGATTAAAGAAGAAGAAAAAGTACTGTGTTCTAAAATTAATTTATGGGTTTCGAACAGAAACATGGATTGAGTCAGACTTTTAAAACGAGAAACCAGAAAAGTAAAATTGAAAATTAAATTTATTTTTCTGGGTTTGTCACTTGTTAGGGTCCTCTGGTTTTTACGGGCCCCTCGAGGGTCAAAATAAACTGGAGCTTCAACTTTAAACCCGACTGAACAGAAGAAAATCTTCTGTTCGAGAGTATTTGATAAAACAGTTTTTTTTTGGTCTTTGTTCGAAGCCTTTTTGGAGGATTAAAGTTCAACTGTTACCCTTCAAGTTCAAAAAGGAAAACGGACACTTTAAAGCTCTGTTTGGAGGTTTGAAGTTGAAGTTCGATTGGTAATCCTCAAAGGCAAGAAGGAAAACTGGCACTTGGAAGCCCTGTTTCGAGGGTTGAAGTTGAAGTTCGATTGGTAATGAAGCCTCAAAGGCAAGAAAGAAAAAATGACACTTGAACTCTAACACTCTTAAAAGGATTGGAGTTCAAGTGATAACCTACAAAATCAAAAAGGGAAAACTGACCCTTGAACCCTGCTAGAAGGTTTGAAGGACACTCTAGTTGAAGCTTAAGTGTAAACCCATCAAAGTTAAGAAGGAAAACTGACACTTAACCTTTAAACTTTGAAACCCTCTTATGAGGAATGAAATTAAAGTTCAAGTGATAACCTCCAAAATCAAAAAGGGAAATCTGACACTTGAATTTTGTTGGAGGATTTAAGATGCAGTTCAAGTGCTAACCCTCAAAGTCTAGAAGGAAAAACTGACACTCGAGTCTCGTACGACTCTTTCTCAAAGAATCCGAGCCGAAGACAATCTTTGGCTCTCGTCAAAGAGAGTCGGGTCTCCCGAAAGGCGGGTTTTTTTAAAGCTTAGCTTTAATTTAAGCAAGAGTTGTTAGGTTGATTCGACTTTAACGTGGCTCATAATAATTTCGTGTTTTTAATTTTTGTGTTTCTAGCTTTTTGGATAAGGTTCACATTATCAAACAACCGAACTACACGCCTACCGAACAGGTTTAAACGAGCAAAACTACGAGAAAACATCGACAAATGGACTTAAACGAATCTCGGTTGTTTTGTTTTTCATCTTAGGATATTCTAAGGTGTCGTGTCCTAACGTCGGGAATTTTCGAGACTAGGTTTCAAGTGGACAGAGTCAATTTCCAGTGCGGAACTCTTTTTTTTCTATATTATTTCTAAAATGATCGTCAGAAAGTTACAAAGATTTGAATCGTTGTGATTTTTATTTTTTCAGCATGTTTGACGTCGGTGGTCAGAGGGACGAAAGGCGAAAGTGGATTCAGTGTTTTAACGACGTAACTGCGATCATTTTCGTGACTGCTTGTAGTAGTTATAATATGGTCCTCCGAGAGGATTCCAACCAGAATAGGTTAAGAGAATCTTTAGAACTCTTTAGGAGTATCTGGAACAATAGGTAAAAACAAAACAAAAGGTTTTCTCGTTGAAATTGGTTCTCGGTCTTTTTTTTTTGATCGAAAATCTTTTTTTTTATTTCTCTCTTTTCGTGCGAAAACACAAAAAAAAAGGTGGCTGAGGACGATTTCTGTAATTCTTTTCCTGAACAAACAGGATTTATTAGCGGAGAAAATTACGACGGGAAGATCAATGTTGCAGGATTATTTTCCCGAATTCTCGCGATACACAACTCCTCAGGATGGTAAAATTAACGATTCTTCCTCCTCCTCCTCCTCCTCTTCTTTCTTCGAGTTCTCCTCTTTCGAATCATCCTTTTTATCCTACTCCTCCTCCTGTTTCTCTGCTTCCGACTCCTCTTCCAACTCCGCTTCTTCCTCCTCGTCTTCTGAGTCCTCCGTCTCCTCTTCCGACTCCTCCTCCTCTTTCGAGAGGGAGAGAAAGAGAGGAGATGGAGATGAGAATTAAGTTTTCGTAATCGTTTTTTTTTTGTCTTTTTTCGAAAGCAACCTTTGAATCGGGAGAAGATCCCGAAGTCGTAAGAGCCAAGTACTTCATTAGAGACGAATTCCTGGCGAGTTTTTTTTTACTTTTTTGTTTTTCTAGTTTTCATTTTGTATTTTAACTTTTCTAGTTTCTATTACAGTTTTAGATTTCTTCTTAAAATTATAATCAGAAGCAGACGTTAAAAAAAAGGAATTGAAGTGCGTTAGAAACTGGAAGAGTAAATGGATCCCTTTAATAATGTTTTAATGTTAATTATCTTTCAAATTAAACTTCTTCGTCAAAATTTCAATTTCTCTTTATTTTTCGTTTTTTAATCGGCAAGTTTCACGTAATTATTGTGAACTACCGTAAGACGTTTATTTTGAAAGATATTAACGTGTAAACGTCCTTAAAAGGTACCTCTATAGATATTAACTTTGCTTTATTCCCACCGGATGGCGCCACTGCAGTGGCTAATTTTAAGCTCCAGAGACGTTTTTTTGTCAAGAGAACGTTTTTTTAGAAACAACATTGTGGAAAAAATTCAAATTGTTTTCAAAACTAGAATGGTAAAAGTGTTTTTATGGCAATATCTTACAAAATAAACAATTTTATAGTTCAGTTTGAAAAAAAATTCCCGTTTTTTAGGTTTTTTCTTGAAAAACTGTTTTCGGCCTTATTTTTCAAACTTGTCATAAAAAGTTTATTTTGAACGATATCATCATTGAAAAAACTTTTAGCATCATCACCAACTATTCTAGTTTCTAAAACACTTTGAATTTTTTTCGTAATTTTTCTCCAGAAGAACGTTCGCTTGAAAAATATAAATTTCCTGAGGGGGAAGAGAGGCCTACAGCTGCACAGGGGCGCCATCTAGGAAGACAAGAACAAAATAAATATATATAGAGCCACCTTAAGTGATTCATTTACTCTTCTAGTATCTAAAACACTTTTAATTTAATTTTAATCTAATAAGATCATTCAAAATAAATAATATTTAAATTTTGACATTTGATCGTGATTTAAAGTTAAAACCGACAATATTTTAAAATTAACGATAAAATGTTTAATTTAAACGATTATGAACCATTGAAATCGCCTGATTGTGATTTCTAGTTTCTAATTATAACACATTGAATTTCTTCTTAACGTCTGCTTCCGAAACACAAACTCGGATCTTTTTTTTTTGTTTCGTAATAACGGAAGTGTCGTTTTTGTGTTTGAAAACAGCGCATCAGTACGGCGACGGGCGACGGAAGGCATTACTGCTACCCTCATTTCACATGTGCCGTCGATACAGAAAACATTAGGCGCGTATTCAACGACTGCCGTGATATAATTCAGAGGATGCACCTTCGGCAGTACGAACTCTTGTGATCCGAAATATAAAATGTCCAATCCCGAAAGAAAGAAAGCGAGAAAAATGGTTGCGATTCAACGGGGGAAAAAAAAAACCCTTTTCCTTTCCTCTCTTCCCCTCCTTTTCCCAATCCTAATCGTGTCCTCCTCATCTCTTCTTCTTCTTCTTTTTCTACTCTCGAGAGAAACTTCCCTAAAGAAACGCCGACGAGAGTTTTTTCTTCTCGTCGACCCAGTTTTTATTTTTGTTTTGTTTTGCGTGTTCCGTCCCGTTCTTAACGGGGTTTCTGCCCTTAGGAGATCATCTTCGAAGGATTACGAGGAGGGAATTCGTATGTTTTCCCCTTCGTCTTTCCTTTTTTCCCCCCTTTTTTTCTCCCATCTACGATCAAATATGCCATCGATCATCATTCACGAATATCATTTCTCTCTCGGTCGTCGTTTGTTACGTAGAGAGAGAGAGAGAGAGAGCGAGGGTGCATTTGAGAATGGCTACCTTTGTTGTAGCTAGTTTGTTTCTATCACCATCTTGATAACTTTTTGAAACACACTAGACTACAAAAGGTGGCGCCACCAATAGTGTCGATATCGTGTGCCACTGCGGCCCACCGCCTACTTTGTTTTTCAGGTTTTCGTCATTTTCAAACGCTTTCCTATGAAATGTCGTTAAACAACTTATGGGGGGGGGGTTTCTCATCGTTCTCAAATGCACCCGAGAGTGAATCCGAGAGTGTTCGTAAGAGAGAGAAAGAGAGATAATTGTCCATATTTTAAATTTTACAACATTTTTTCCATCTTTTTTTGTTTTTCTGTTCATTTTTTTTTTTCTTTCTCCCCGATTTTTGTTTGTTAGTTTTGTCGTAGTTTTTATTAATTTTAATGATATTGAAACTTTCCGTAAAAAGCCAAAAGTACGCAAACAACCTGTGAAACAGATCGATTCTTTCGAACAAATAGTTTAAATTGTAAAATGTTTGGCTGCTAAGACAAAAGTGAAATGTTTCTTTTATTTTCTAAAGGTGGATTTACACCGGTTGGAGGTGAAAACATTGCTGAAAACACGTGTTATTAACAATTTATTAAAAATCGCGGTCTATAAAATCTTATTAACTTTTGTTATCAACATTTCTTGATGACATTTGCTATTAACATTGTTAAAAGTATCTAGAAAAGTTAATAACATTTTTGTTATTAACTTTTGTCTGATCAAAAAGGATGCTTATAACAAAATGTTACTAGCAAGTTATTTCTGTTGTCAACACTGTTAAAACATTCTACTCGTGGATCAGTTGTCTGTCGACATGCTACCAACATTTTTGTCAAAAACATTGTTATTAACATTTTGTTATCGACATTGTTAACCCAAAACAGTCAAAAAAAATTGGTAATTAACATATGTTATTAACATTTTGCTACTAACAATGTTTTTGTTTCTTCTTCGGTGTAAAACCGCCTTAAGGCCGGCTTCACACGTACCACTTTGTGGTACTACAAAGTGGTTGACTCACATGGGCCACTGTTGTAAACGGTGGCCTTCTGTCAGTTGCGAACCACTTTTATGAGTTTGTGTGTGAACATCTAATGCTAAAAACGACCACTTTATGTGTCGCCACAAAGTGGTTCGTGTGAAGCTGCTATAAATTATGGGCAGCTTTTAGATTTTTTTTTTGGCCAAAAACAGAAAGAAAAAGTCGCAACTTTGAAGAAATAAAGAGTGAAACAAATGGATGGAATAATAATTTGAACTTTGAAGAATTCTCGTATCTTTTTTTTTTTTTGTGAAAAATTACCTAAATTGGCAGCTTAAAATTGCTTAAAATTCCTCTTGTTTTTTGCGGGATTTACCTTCGATTTTTACGATAATCAAGAAAAGAACGAGAAAACTTTTCAAAGTTTCTTCTTTTTATTGCGGCAGCTTTACGAATTTTGTTAGTTTCACATTGAAATTTCAATCATTTCTTCTTATTTTAGAACAATTTTTTTTTTACTATTTTATTAATTGTTAAATTTGTTATTTTATCAGAAAATGTTATATATATCAAAAAGGAAATTTCTTGAGTTTTTTGAAGATCGAGAAGTGAAAAACAAAAATCCCTATTTTTTTTTCTTCTTCTTTTTCAATCCTTGTGGTTTTTTTTTTTTTGGTCTGAAATTTTTCATAAATTTAGTGATTTTTTTTTTTTCAGTTAAAACGGAAAAACTTTTCGCGACTTTTCTTGTGTTTTTCTTCTTCATAGACTATTTTACGGACAATCGAGCTGAACTATCGGAAGTTTTTTTCGTTAAAAGTATTCCTGTGTCCTATGATTTTCTTTCTCTTAATTTTCTCGAAAATTGGTGGTTTTTTATCGAAAAAAAATCCGTGAAATTCTCGAAAAAAAACATCAAACTTCAAAAAAAAAAATGTTGTCATTTTTCTGTTTAGTTATTTTGATCATCCGGTTGATTTTTTTTAAAAAATTCGCATTTAGAAAAGAGAATTTTTTTTTCTCGGGCATTTTTTGATCCTCCTACTTTTTAATTTTTTTTTTTTCAGTGTGTGTTGAATTATGCATCATCGAGAAAAAAAAAACCGTCAAAAACCCAAATCCCCCCATTTGTCCTTTCATTATATATAAATATATTAATAATCCCCCCCCCCCTTTCCTTTTTTGATATGCGGAAAACAAAAAACAATATGGAAAAATATATATAAAAATATGAACTGTTTAATGAAAGAATAAGAAGATAAAATCGTCGATTTTTTTTCATTTTTTTTGTTGTAAACTTTGCAAGAAAATGAGTTTTTTTTTTTCGTGGTTCCTTTTTTTTTGGACTTGTTTGCTGCTGACTCCCTGTGGCTTTTTTTCCCCCTCTTGAACTTAATTTTACCCTTCTAACCTAGAGAGATCCATTGATTTTAAACTGAATTTTTGACTTTTATATTTATAGTATTGAAATAAAAATGAAGTAAGTCTCGTTATGTGAGACACAACTATGGAACTCAACAGGATTGTCTCACTTATCAAGACTGCTTGATTCTTATGAAAAACAAGGAAGAAAATCTTGTTATGTGGGACACAACTATGGAGACTCCACAGGATTGTCGCACTTATCAAGACTGCTTGATTCTTATGAAAAATAAGGAAGAAAATCTTGTTATCTGAGACGCAACTATGGAGCTCAACCAGTTTGTCTCATTTATCAAGACTGCTTGATTCTTATCAGAAAAAAAATGAAGAAAGTCTCGGTATGTTGGACGTGTATGTAAAGTTAAATTGGTTTGTCTTACTTATTGAGACTGATGGGTTCTTGTAAAGAAAATGCAAGTCTCCATATGTTGGACATGGTTCTGAAGCTCAGCTGGTTTGTCTCATATATTGAGGCTTGTTCATTCTTATGAAAAACAAAAGTCTCTGTATATTGGACACGTACATAAAAGTCAATTGGTTTGTCTCACATATCGAGACTGCTTGATTTTTTTTATTTCCGTATTGTAAAACTTTCAATAGCATCTGTAATTTGTAGGGTCAGTTTTTTGTGAAGAACCCGGCTGTGAGGCTAAAAAGGTCCTTAAGATGGGTCTTTTTGCACAAAACTAATTCCTGTAAATTGTTTTAATTAACCTCCTCTCTTTTTTTCACTTCAACCGCGTATAAATAGGTCAATATAATTTGTGTGCAATTGTTTTCTTACCAGTTTTTCTTTGTTTTTGTTTTTAAGTTTCATAATTTTAATTTTCTCTTAATTAATAAAAATACTTTGTACAAGTTTTAAAGAAAGACAAAACAAAAGTTTTATTCCCCACCCTCCCCCAACTTTTGCCCCCCCCCTCTAAGCCCCCATAGCCCTTTGGCCCCTCCCTTTCAGCCCCTCCCACCTTAATCTCAATAACAGCTGTATAGTATATTAAAAAAAAAGACACAAAAAAGTTTTTTGTTAACATTGTGAAAAATGAATAGATGTTTTTTCTCTGTAAAATGTTTGAATATTTTTTGGCTGATTATTATTATTATATACAGCAGATGATAATTCAAACTTTGTTGTTGAGTTTGCACTTGATCATAAAAAAAAATACTGTGGCTTCAAATTTTTTTCTAGTCTTTTGTTGTTTTATTTCTTCTTCTTCTTATGGATTCTAGTTTTTATGAAGAATGAAATTCTGAAAGTTCATCCTGGAGCAATGGGACCAACGTAATTCTAGTCTTATTTTTACAGTTTCTACATTACAAGTAGTTTCCATATGACCATTTTGTGATTTTCTAGTTTTTTAACCTCTAACCTATAAAGAGATGTTATTGATTTTCCATAATTAAATTATGTTCTAGCATGTAGAATATTACAGTGACCTTCGAACGTTTTTTTTTCCGCGGTTAATTTCTGGCCTTCAGATGACCTTTAACTATATGTCCTTGAAAGGGTTTTAAAAAAATAAAAGTATTGACCTTCATGTTTTATTGACCTTCAAAGGTTATTTTATGACATTCAAATGACCTCTAACTCTTGTTTTTTAAAAGGCATTTTATTGATTTATTAGTGACTCATTGACTTTCACGTGGCTTTTCTGACTGAGGACCTTCAATGGTTCTTTTTATTATGACATTGAAATGTCCTTCAATGGTTCTTTTTATTATGACATTGAAATGTCCTTCAATGGTTCTTTTTATTATGACATTGAAATGTCCTTCAATAATTCTTTTTATTATGACTTTCAATGGTTCTTTTTATTGTGACTTTCAAATGACCTTCATTGGTTTTTTATTATGAGTTTCAATGGTTCTTTTTATGACTTTCAAATGACCTTCAATGGTTCTTATAATGACTTTCAAATGACCTTCAATGGTTCTTCTTGTAATGCCTTTCAAATGACCTTCAATGGTTCTTTTTATTATGACTTTCAAATGACCTTCAATGATTCTTTTTATTATGACTTTCAAATGACCTTCAATGGTTCTTGTAATGACTTTCAAATGACCTTCAATGGTTCTTTTTATTGAGTCTTATGACTTTCAAATGACTTTTTATATATTGATTTTTAATTTTATACATATTCAAGTGATAATGGTGTCTAGATTATTTAATTATTTTAATTTATTTTTTTTTATTATAAATTAATTTTATATTTATATATTAGTATTAGTAATATTTAATATATTTGAATAAATTAATTTTAGTGTCTAGCAAAATATTTAGTCACTAATAATAGCGACTAATATGCATTTCACTGCGCTTGCGTACAATGTGATATCGATTAAGATTGATAGGCGATCTAAACAATATTTCGATACAATTTGAATTTTTTTTAATAACGCCGCCATCTTAGTGGAATTTTGTTTTCGTTTTATATGACTCATCCGGGTAATACATGACGTCACTATTGTTATTAGTAATTCAAATGCCAATAAAATGTTGACGTTCTAACTAGCGATGTAGATGACGCCTTTGGAATATCGATATTGTGATGACGTTGAACTTTGTTCGATGTGAATCGATAATGAATTTATTTTGGAAAAACAAGTAAGATGGCGGCCGTGTTGATGTTCTTGCGTGTGATTAACATAAAGGGAAGGGTCAGTGGCAGTCTATAGAAGCTTCTGTTCATTCATTTCTGGTAAGTCTATCTTTATTGAATGAATGCGGTCTTAAGTGGGGATAGGGGCCGTGGGTCGCCAGCCCAGTCGACTCCCGCTTCAGTGACGTAATTAACGTTGTGAAGAATCGGATGTGGAGATTTTTTTATACATATTTTTGGGGTGCGTTGAATGATCATGGAAGGGGGCGGAGCTTAGCTTATCATTCTGCTTTGTCATTGGTTGCTAACGTCTAATTGTTACTACGACCGATAGATGGCGATACAATTTCTGTATTCGTCATAATCTCATTGAGCACTTGAGAACGAAGCCTTTTTTGAAATTATTTTTCAACTTGTATTTGGTGAACTAATATGGCGGTTTCTACCTTGGTTTCTTTCATTTGAAGTCGCCATATTGGATTACCAATATGAACTAATATGGTGGATCTCTATGTAGGTTACTATGTAATGAGGACGCCATATTGGGTTTTCGAGGGATTCGGCTTTCTGCTTCAAGTATTTGTGTCGTAAGAGGTTACGTCACTCGTTTTATTTCTCGTATTTGATGATGTGTCGATATGATTACGTTTTATTTTTCCCGCAAAAAGACGTATATAAAATACTGTCCCAAGTGTTATAACAATAGAGCGAGACTGTGAAAGACTTCTCGATCTATTTTATTTCTATTGTGTGTTTTTTTCGGCTTCAATTGTGTGTATCCATGTGTTATAACTTATAAGTATAGCGGTTGTCATGACAACAGAAGATAAATTGAGATTTTTTTTTTCATCCTCACGCGCCCTCTCGCTAATTGGTCATTCCTTTTTTTGTACCCTCCAATCACGGTGAAGATGACGTGTTGTCATCTTTTTTTTATGGTATGTGATGAATTAGCCTCTATGTCGACCTATTTTTCTTTTTTTGATTTGAGAGAGGCGGCGCGTCGATCGTTTTATTGATTAAATTGGCCGGGAATTGAAAAGGGGTGGGTGGGTGAGACAAGAGAGAGGGTGGTTTTGCATTAATTAGACCACGCCCCCTTTTGTTTTCTCTCTTTTCTTCTTCTTTCCACCCCTTTGATTCCGATTTATTAGATTTGATTGGATTCGTCCTAATTGAATAATAAATTATAATAAAAGAGAAAGATTTTCTATTTTTAGCTTTTTTTTCCTCTGCGACTACTTTTATTTTGTATTTTTCGCAATCTTTCTTATTGAGATTTTTTTTTTTAAAATTCTGAAATTCCCGGGACACTTGAGCTTGCTTTTTATTATATATTTAGATTTTGCAAAATTCAAAATGCAAATTTATAATTTTATAATTTGGGCTTTTTTTGAATTATTTCTTAAGAAAAAATTGCAATTTTTACAAAAACAAAACGTGATTTTTAATAAAAAAAAAAGTACAATTGAAACAGAAATTTAAGCTTTTATTAAAATTGAAATTATATTTTAAAAAATGAACGAATAATTATCAAAATAATATATAATAATTTAAGTTAAATTTTGTGTTATAATTACAATGAAATTTATGCTAATTTTCGTACAATTATTAAGGCTGAGAATTTTTCGTTTCCTTTTTTTTTATTTTTGCATATTTTTTTCAACGATTTTTTCTCTTATTTTCTAATTTTTGTTGCACTTTTTCTATTTATTTTTGTTAATTTGGGCATATTTTTTTTAGCTTTTTTTTCCTTCCATAATTTTTGCATATATTTTTATTACAATTTTTGCAAACTTTCGTCTACGATTTTTTACACATTTTTTTTTCCAATAAGCTCTTATTTGTTTTTTGTGCATATTTTCAAAATTATTTTTCTGCAATTTTTTTCATATTTACCATAATTTTTTTTTTTTTATACATATTTTCCCTTTTTTTTTTTTGCATATTTCTTCACATTCCATCTCCCTCGAAAATTATTGGCATTTTTTAAAAAACAATTCTTAACAATTATTACATTTTGTGACAATTTTTCAATTTTTGCCACTTTTGTTATTTTTCTAACAATTTTGCATAATTTTTTTTAACAATTTTGCATATTTTTCTAGCAATTTTGCATATTTTTTTTAAACAATTTTTCATATTTTTCTAACATTTTTTGCATAATTTTATCGCAATTTTGCATATTTTTCTAACAATTTTGCATATTTTTTTTTTAACAATTTTGCATATTTTTCTAAAAAAAATTAGATAATTTCATTACAATTTTGCATATTTTTTTTAGAATATTTTCATCTCAATTTTTAAAATAAAAACCAGAAATTTCACACAACTTTCTTCCCCCCCCCTCCTTTCTTCATTTCTAAAGAAAATAAGACAATCTATTAAACAAATTAATAATAATAACATAATAGGTGACGTCACTGTTTATGAATGGAAAGGGGGGGGGAAGCCATTGATTTATATGGAAGCCCAATAGATGTCGCCACCGTTTCCGCTCTTGTTATGTAAATGGAGGGAGGGGGAGGAGGTTGGTTCGGTTTTTCGATTCTAATTTGTTTACAGAAAAAAAAAAAGAAGCCGAGGTTTTTTTTTTTCTATTTTCCGATTGGTTTTCCATTTGTTATTTACGATTTGGAATCGTTGAGAAGATTTTCCTTATTTATTTATTTCTCTTCTTCTTCTTCTGATATCATTTTTATATTAGATGAAGAATGCGTCCATCTTTTGGAGGCGGTTCCTTCTGAAAAGGGGGCGGAGCTTCGTGACATCATAACAACAAAAAAGGGTGGGCGGAACGGAAAGTGAAGAAAGAATAAAAAAAAGTGGGAGGGGCTTGGTGACATCGTCGCATCTAGACCGGAAGTGGGCGGGAGGAGGAGGAGGGAGGAGTCATGTCAGAAAGTCAGCCTGATCGACAGCATCTCAACCAGGCACGCTTTCAGGCGAGGCCTTCCTATTCAGGTCAGTTCATTCCTTTAAATTTGTTTTATTATTTGTCTTGCTTTCGTGACGTCATGTGGCTGCGGTCCAATCAGAGATATGCGGTGGGCGGGGGGTCATATAGCTGCTTAGTTCTGCATAAGAGCGAATCAGGATAGGATGGGGGCGGGGTTTGGAACAGTTGGGCGTGGCTTGAGCGAATTTTCTGCGAATGGGGTGGAATTTTGCTTTATTTCGCGCGGAAAAGCAGAGTTTTTGTGTTTCGTTGTTCCTCCGACACTCGAGGAGCTGCTTAGGAACTTTTTCAAGTGTCAATTGGTCAACTGAAACGAACTTCTCGAGTTTCCAATCTTTCGAGTTGTTTATTTAACGGTTGTTGAGGGTCGTAAGTTGCCGTCGAGGATCTTCCAACAGTCGAAGGAAACCACAAAGTCAAGTTTTCGAAGGTTCGATCTTCACGAGTAAACGTGTCGTTTGGTCGTAGTTACAGCTGGCTCTCGAGGTCACAACTAGACTCTGGTGGAACCTGTTTCGTGTTTGGAATCTCGTCTCTAATTCTAATCTTCGAGACTTTAAAGTTAAACTTAAAGCAACTGTCTCTTCGTATCTTCGAAAGGAAGAATCCAAGTTGTTCGTGGTTTGTTTCGGAATCTAAAACTTAAGTTTTTTGTTTTTTTTGTAGCATTTCTGAGGATTTTTGGTAAAAGTTTAACCAGTTTAAAAGGAAAAAACCTTCTCTTAAGTCATCACTGAGGTGATAACTTCTTAGTTGTAACTATGGTAACAGTTGTCTTAATTGAAAGAAAATAAGAAGAACTCCCACTTGAAAAAGAAGAATAGTTTGGAACTCGAAGAAAAAAGATCGGAAACTCTTCTGGAGACTTACTCTTTCTCTCTCTCTCTCTGGAGAGAGAGAAATACGGTTTCCCAATTTAGATACAAATAGATTTTGGATCGATAATTAGATATGGATGACAAGATCCCACGCAAAACCACCTAACCGAAATGAGAAGAAGTAGAAGGAACCTTCTACTTTATTACACGATTTCATGTTGTGTCATTCCTTGTGTGTGGTTTTATCGGAAAAACCTACATTTTCTAAAAATAGAATGTCTAAGTTTAGCTTTTTCTATTCACTCAGCTGACGAGAGAGAGAGAGAGAGAGATCAACATTATCGATTTCTACGAGAGGATTCTACGATTCCTCCTCCGCCGAAGACGTTGTTTTCGTCTTCTTTGGTTGAAATAACATGCTGAAAACACCCAACACCCACAACCCGACTTGCAAACTATTTCGGAAAGAGACTTTCGAGAGTTCGTGACAGTCTACTGTCGACAGTTTTGATTATCGAATCCTAGTGTGCCCTCGAGTTAGTCGAGAGAGGGCCACAGGTTCGAAACTACGAAGTCTACGAACTTTAGAGACTCTTGGAAGTGTCCCGATGCCACTGATTCAATATAAGGGTGTCAGTTTGCGAGTGGCTCTTAGGGTTATCCACAGGTTCGTAAAGGTCTGTGTGCCTTGCCGAGCTTCCCGAGAGTGCCCACTAAGGACAGTCCAGACATGACTAAGCCTGGCCTGAAAACCAGAAAGATCAGTCCTTTCTTAATCGGGTTTCATGGTGAAGCCATTCCAACGAACCTGGACTTAGCTGATGCTTTGAGTCGAGGCCTCACACCAGGCTTCAAAACTAAAACTGTTCATGTCTCTGACCTGAAAAGACGGGACAGGATTGGTCAATCCTGGAATCCAGTGATTCGGGCATTTTCTCGACACAGGAAATGTCAGTTCTCAAATCAGGGTCAACCAAACTAGCCTCATGAAAGGACTGTTGAGGTTGGTTCAAAGCCTGACGCCAGGCCTCGAAACAAAAACTGTTCCTGTCTAACCTGAAGTGAAAATAGGATTGTGTTCAGTCCTAGAATCAGTGATTCAGGCATGGCCTCAAGTCAGTCCTATTTCGTGAGCCATACTGCGAGGCTTTTATGACATGCCCGAAAAGGAAGACATACTCTGGGAGCCCGTTTGCGGCTCGTCGAGCTTCCGAAACGAGAAACCGTAAAGGATTAGAATTTTGGTTGTGTGGGTGCCAAAATGTAAAAGAGGGTCGAGGTTTAAATCGGGACCTGAATCCGGTGTTTTGTTGTTCAACTGAAGATTGGAAGATGAGATTTTTCTTTCTAAATTTAAAATGTGTACCTAAGTTTGAATGTGAGGTGGAAGCCAAAAATAACCTCCTCCTCCTCCTACTCTTCCTCCTAATAATATATTGATGAGATGTTGGTTAAAACGGGTTGGTTTCAGGGTTCGATTTGGGGGCGTTTTTCTAAGGGACCTTGTTTCAGTGTGATATGAAGTTTTTAAGGTTGTTGTTGCCATAGTAACGACAACAACTGTAGAAAAGATAAAACCATTAAAAATCCTCTCTTTTTCTCGGTCTATTTTTGGAATTACGATTTGAACCGAGATATTTTGGGACAAATTTAGTTTTTTTTAGGTGTTTTAATAATAGATTTTGGAGGAAGGGGAGTTGAAATTAGGGGCAAGAGGGTTGGAAATTCCGGGTTATTTTCGGAATTAAGTGTTGACACCCACGCAGACATTACAATGTCCAGTGGCACGCAAAGGTCACTTAAAAGAGACCATCAGAACACACTTCACCCCCTTGTGTGGTGAGATAGATAGTAGTGTACATAATTCTCGAGGAATTCGGAATCCCGAACTCTCTCGAAAGCTAAAACCCCCTTTCAAGGGACACCAGAACTTCAAAATATCGAGAGTTCGGAATGTGAACTTTCTTGAAAACTCAACTTTTGGAGGAATCGGATCTTCACAAGGTTATGATGGAGTTCTCGAGAATTCGGAATCCCGAACACTCTGGAAAGCTCAACTCTCGGAAAGGTTTTCATCCAGCATGTGTTTCTTAGCAGAAAACAGTAACTGAATTTCTGTTTGTTTGGGGCCCTGCCGGCCGGGCCCCTCCCCCTTTCTTTACTCATCCCACGTAAATTGAGTAATATGATGGGTAAGAAATAGAAAAAGGATGCGAAACATATTTTCGTGTTTTTCACTGCCAAGGCTGACGACACAGAGAGAAAAAGATGTCTTCGTTTTTCCACTTTTGAGATCATCTTTTTATCTTCATAAAGCAATTTTTTTTTATTTTCAGTATTTTATGTGTTTAAAAATAACTTGTGCATTGCTCTCTCTCTCTCTCTCTCTCTCTCTCTCTCTCTATTTCGCTTTTTTGGGGGGAGTCAGTTCGAAGTCGGAAAAGAAAAGGAGGTTTTGGGTAGATATATTGAGACAGTGCAACTCACAAGACTCGGAAAGTTCGTCTCTTTTTGAAATTGCAGAAATCCGAAAGCATAGTCTTGAGAAATTGTGGAAAGCCAAATTCGTGGTCTTAAGAAAATGCGGAAAGTCCGAAGCTTAGTCTTGATAAAATGCGGAAAGTCCGAGGCTTAGCCTTGAGAAAATGCGGAAAGTCCGAGGCTTAGCCTTGAGAAAATGCGGAAAGTCCGAGGCTTAGCCTTGAGAAAATGCGGAAATTCCGAAGCGTAGTCTTGAGAAAATGCGGAAAGTCCGAGGCTTAGCCTTGAGAAAATGCGGAAAGTCCAAAGCGGAGTCTTGAGAAATTCGCTTTGTCGCATGCGAAGTTAGCTGGCATCACAGTAGATTGCTTAGCCTATAGTTGAATCGAGAGGTTAGCTTTGTCTAACTGAGCCAGTGTTAACCTTTTACTGGGCCCAGAATTCGTTTCGCCACATTTTCGGAGTTTGGTGTTTAAGTGGCTTACACGAGATAGCACAACTTGGGGGGGCCGAATCGAGAAGTTAAGCTTGAGAAGTATAATCAGGCAACTGTGCCACATTTGTGGCTCTCTCGTGCCGAAAAGGGCCGCGACTGGCAATTGGGACAAAAGTCACAATTGCAAAAGCATGCTGAAATGCATTGTCGAAACCCAATAACAGTTGCAATGTGTTCCGGTGACAGGCGTTTGGATCCAGCATCAAAAAAAAAAATTCGTTTGCTCCGCCCTTTTATGATCGTCAAGACCAAATATCAACCAATTAGAAATTGTCGTTCCTCATAAAAGGGCGGGGCAAACGATTTTTTTTTTGTGCTGGATCCAACGGCTTGTGTTCCGGTGCCGCTGAAATAATTACAGGCAATTAGAAAACGGGATAAACTTCAGTTGGCTCCGCCCTTTTTATGACGAACGGCAACTTCTAATTGGTTTGTTGTTTGGTTCGACGTTGGTGAAAAGGGCGGAGCATGTGACGTCAGACTACATAACCAACCAATTAGACGTTGCCGGTCGTCATAAAAAGGGCGGAGCTCACTTCTGTTCATCCCGTTTTCTAATTACCTGCAAGTAATTTGCATTGTCAGAAAATTAAGTGGAACTGTTGATGCGGCGGCGGCTGCACGCTACAACGGCGCACGTGCTAGCGTCGTCTCTTTGCCGCCACCGTTTGAGATGCGAAGCGGCTCTTAACCTTGAAGAGGTTCCGTGTTTAAAGGAGGAGGAGGAGGCGGCTAGAATCAATTTTGGGCGGTTTTTCTCTCGTTTGGTTGGCTGAAGTTTTGTTGAAAGAAAGGAAGGAAGGAGGTTTCTCTCTCTCTCTCGCCTACGCATTTTGAATTACATTTTCTGCGCGAGTGTTTGGTTTTGTTCGGTGGGGAACAAAAAAAGTGAACTCTTCCCGTCTTCACTGCTAACCTGCTAACTCTGGATTCAGACGCCAGAAAATCTCTTGTTTTTTTCGGTCCGAAGTTCTTTCTGTCTTCGTCTGTTTGAGCTTCAAACACGTTGTCATTTTGAATTCACTGGAAAATAATAACAACAACGCAGAGGCAACTTGGGAACGCGAGGAATGTTAACCTCCTCCTCCTCCTCGTCCTCCTCACCCCAGTGTCACCAACATGTTGCTGGGGCAACTTTCCCTTCTTTCTCATTCATCGTTTTCTTACTTCATTAATTTGCAAACAATTATTTGACTTCTTTTTCGGAACTTTTTTGTTTTGTTTTGAAATTTCAACTTTTTTTTTTGTAAAAAAAATACGGTTTCCTAGGAGAGAGATAGAAAGAGAGAGATAGAAAGAGAGAGAGGATTGGTTCCCAGAATTCCCTAATTTGTGCTTAAATTTCTTATTGTTTGTGTTGGTTGTCCCTAGTGAAAAGTGAAGTTGGGGATTTTGTTTTTAAAACTTTGACCCTCAATTGATTTGAATGTGTGTTATTTTTGTGTGGAGGGGTTGCCCACCTCTGCTTGTTGGCCTTTCTACTTTTTAAGAAGTTTGGGTAATGGGAGGAGGATGATGGAGGTTGACACAACGTGTACTTCAGCCAGTCTCTACTTCTTCATGGGAATGCCGACTTATACCGGTCTGTCTTCTTAATTTCCTACTTACGAAACCAGAAATGGGGTTTCTTAAAAACTAGAAGAGTAATCTGTTAATCATTGAAACAAATTTTCATCTTCACATCTTTCAAAATAAACTTTTGATGAAAATTTTGAAATTTTTTTTTTTTTTTTTCCCTTGAAAAGAAAAATTGTCAGAAAAAAAGTTTATTTTGAAAGATGTGAACCGGAGGCGGCGGTAACATTTGTGGAAAACACCGTGTTATTAGCAATGTTTTTAACAAATATTAAAAATCGCCTTATGAAATGTTGATAACTTTTGTTAATCAACATTGTTAAAAAATCTCTAGAAATGTTAATAACATTTTGCTATCAACATTTGTTGATAAGATTTGCTATTAACATTCTTAAAAATCTCTAGAAATGTTAATAACATTTTGATATCAACATTTGTTGATAAGATTTGCTATTAACATTTTTAAAAATCTCTAGAAATGTTAATAACATTTTGATATTAACATTTGAGCTTTCAGCATTTGTTATTTTTTTTTCGATTAACATGTGGATAACATTGTTGCTAACTTTGTTAATAGCAGAAATGTTGCAACCGCTCTCTGAAGTCGGTGTCCTCATCAAAAAGGATGTTGTTGATAACAAAATGTTACTAGCAAAGTTGTCAACACTGTTAATAACATTCTACTCTTGAATCAGCATTGCTACCAACATTTTTGTCAAAAAAAACATTGTTATTAACATTTTGCTACTAACAATGTTTTTGCTATTTCTGAAATACTTTCAAGTTTCTTCTTTTTCTGCAGTAGAAACTGAAAGTGTTTTAAAAACTAGAAGAGTAAAGACCTGAATCTGTTTTTAAAAGATTTTTTTTATGGATATATCTTTCAAAATAAACTTTTTAAAGAGTTTATTTTGAAAGATATAATTATTGAACATGAAAATTGTGATTATCGTTTAAATGATACACATTTACTCTTCTAGTTTTTTAAAATACTTTTGATGAATTTGCGCCTGAAATGTGGGTGGTGTTTTCAGGTGAAATATTATTTTGAGCGTTTTCGTTTAAATTCTACTATTTGTGATAATTCTACATTATAAAAGCCGGGGGGGGGGGAAAGTCACGTGATATATATTTTCATATATAATGGAAATAATAGAATAGACAGATGCGAACACGGAAAGAGACTAGAAAGGGCAAAATGGAGAGACAGAGAGAGATTTGGAAGAAGACGATTTATGCTGCGTTTATAGTCTTGTTTTTCACTGTGACGTAGAAATATCGACTATAAACGCGGTATTAGAGTTTGAATCTCACTTAAATATTCACTTCCGGAACTTAAAAAAAGGTGGCGGGGTAAAAGTTCCTGTGTTGCTGGGAACTTGATATGTTGTTCCTGTTTCCGTGATACAAAACAGACACTTGTTTGTATCACACTTGAGAGAGAAACACACCCGACACAGAATAAAAAAGTGGAAAAGACACATAAGAACACGGATACAAGGAAGAACATGCTGACACAGAAAGAAAGACACAATGACACAAAGCAGAACTCACAGATATACAGGAGTTATCCTGTATACAAAAAAATGTAATACAGATACAAAACAGGTGAGAGAAAAAGGGGGAAACACACAGATACAAATTATTACAAAGAATGGAAACACGTGACACAGATATGAACACACAGACACAGAAAAGGAACAGACACATAGACAAGGAACACAGCTAAATAGAAAAAAAACTCAGATACATAAGAAAAGAACTCAGATACATAAGAAAGGAACTCAGATACACAATTGGGACAGAGATACACATTGACACAGGTGTGTTTCGACAGGAACCAAATTGAGTTTGAGAACTTGTGTCGTTGTTGCATCTGTGATGTGTTTTTAACGTAACATACACGCGTAACACACGTACAGGCGCGTAACGCGATGACGTAACACAATCTGTAAATGTTGTTTTTAAGGTGTAAATTGTTTATTTTGTGAAATGACGTCATTTACGTATTAACAATTGGTTTTATTTTGGTTTTTCTTTATTTACGATCAACAATTGTTTATTTTATAACATAATTGTTGTCACGAACGTAATTATGCAAATTAGTTGCTTATGACAACAAATTTGCATTATTTGTTGTTTCATTTTGAACGATTTTGAAAAGAAATTTTTTAAAACAAAAAAAAAATGGTTTAAAATGAAATATCTTGAGGTTTTTTATCGATATTTATCGTTACATATCGATATTATTTATTTAGTTTGAAGTCAGCTGGAAAATTACAAAGTTAATTGACATTTAGTTGTGGGGGGGGAGGGGTGAAAGGTCATTGTGGACAATTTAATATAGAATTATATTTATTAACAAAAAAAAATAAGTGTTTTTTTATTAGAAACTAGAAGAGTAACTGAATCACTCAAGGTGTGAATTACAATGTTTGATATCTTTCAAAATAAACTTTTTATGAGTATTTTTCGCTTATTTGTTGAATAAAAAGTTTACTTTGAACGATATCAACATAAAAATTTCCAATTTAAGTGATTTCAAATGAAGAAAAGACTAGAAAAGTTTGTTACAAACTAGAAAGGTCTTATTTTCTAACAAACTTTTCTAGTCTTTTCTTCATTTTGAAATTCATTTTAAAGATTTCATGAATTGGTTCACAATTAAGGGGGCTGAATAAGTATTCAATTTGCTTTATTCCCACTGGATGGCGCCACTGCAGTGGCTAATGCTATGTTTCATAGACTTTTTTTTTTTTTTTGGTAAAATTTGGACGCAAAAACGTCAAGCGAACGTTTTTTTTTTTTTACAAACAACATTATGAAAAAAAATTCAAATTGTTTTAAAAACTAGAATGGTAAAAGTTTATGCTAAAAGTTTTTTCTTTGCAATATCTTACAAAATAAACAATTTTCTAGTTCAGTTTGAAAAATGACCCGTTTTTTTTTTGGTTTTTCTATTGAAATTTCATGAAAAACTATTTTCGGTCTTTTTCAAACTTGTCATAAAAAGTTTATTTTGAAAGATATCATCATTGAAAAAACTATTAATATTACAACTAACTATTCTAGTTTTTAATTTCTGAATAACGTTTGCTTGAAAAATATGAATTTTCTCTCAAAATATCCGTATTTGAGGGGGGAATATAGAATATAATGGACACTACAGTGGCGCCATTTGGGAGGACAACAGTTAAATATCAATAAAGCTACCTTAAAGTGGGTTCATTTACTCTTCTAGTTTTTTATGAAAAACTTAATTTTCTCTTAAAATCAAGTAAATATCCCTAATGAATTATAAAAATATAGATATTTATAGAGAGAGAGAGAGAGAGAGAGAGAGAGAGAGAGAGAGAGAGAGAGATGTAAAGAGAGAAAAATAGTGCAAATTGAACGAGTTCCAACTGGGTTCGGTTGGTTTCAGTTGGATTTTTCAATGCGTGAAGTGAGTTTGGTTTTTCGATGACGTCATTCGTTTTCCAAGCGGCGGCTTCTGCTTCGTCGTCTTTGTTTTCAGCTGCTTTTTTTTTTTTTCCTATTTTCAAATCGCGTCATATTTTTTTCATTAATTTTGGATTTTAAACAACAGATTTTTTTTTTAATAATTTCACATTTTTGTGTAAAATAAAATACTAGAAAAAGACCCTCCTATTTAAACAAGCATTTAGTTGAAAAAATGATGTTCTAAAACTAGAATAGTAAATTGATTTTTAATTTTGAAATATATTCTAGAAAATTGAAAAACAATTGTTGTTTTTCTAACTTGTTAATTGAATCGTTTATTTTTTAAGATTAGAGAAGGAAGTGAATTTAATAAAAAAAAATCTTCACGACGATATCTTTCAAAATGAACTTTATATCGAATTTTAAAAACTTCAAACCAAAAAAACAGTCAACTTTGATATTTTTCTAACTTGAATTGTTTATTTTTTAAAGTTATATAGAAAATTGAACGTTTATTAGAAACTAGAATAGTAAAGGAGTTTCATAAAAATATTTTCATGACGATATCTTTCAAAATGAACTTTATTTTGAATTTTAAAAAAACTACAAACCCAAAACGAAAGTCAGTTTTGATGTTTTTCTAACTGTTATGAATCGTTTATTTTGAAAGATAAAAAGCAAATTGAACGTTTATTAGAAACTAGAATAGTAAAGGAATTTCATAAAAATTATTTTCATGACGATATCTTTCAAAATGAACTTTATATCGAATTTTGAAAAACTTCAAAATAAAACAGGCAACTTTGATGTTTTTCAAACTGTTATGAATCGTTTATTTTGAAAGATATCACGAAATATAATTAACAATTGAAATTTTGTTAGAAACTAGATTAGTAAATGAGTTTCATAAAAATATTTTCATGACGATATCTTTCAAAATGAACTTTATATCGAATTTTTCGTTATTAAAGCGAAAAAAGGGTGAACTTTTTTTTTTCCCAACGTTAAAACAACGAGATTTGAGTTTTCAATGTTGTTTTTCCATTGTTGGATGAATCCCAACTTTCATTCATTTAATACTCGGAATTGTGGATTTATTTCTCGGGAGATTTTTTTTTTCTCCTCTTCGTCCGTCTTTTGTTTTCATTCATTAAGGGCTTTTTTTCTCTCCTTAAAATCCTGAATGACAATTTTACTATGTGATGTCTATTAGGGCCTTTCACTAAGGATCCTTGTTTACGAGTGATGTTGCGAGGCTATTTTTATCCGGCCGACGCTCCGTTAGCACAGTGGAGTTAGCCTCCGCTTGTGATGCTTGAGGGTCCCGGTTTTGCTTCAGCCGGTCTCTTCTAAAACATTTCTAGCGCCACCTGGCCTTCTGAACTTCTCAAGAAAAGCAAGTTTGCTCCGCCCTTTTTATGACGACCGGCAACTTCTAATTGGTTGGTTATGTAGTCTGACGTCACATGCTCCGCCCTTTTCAACGTCAAACCACAACAAACCAATTAGAAGTTGCCGGTCGTCATAAAAAAGGGCGGAGCCAACTGAAGTTCGTCCCGATTTCTAATTGCCTGTATCATCTAATCCACAAACTTGCTTTTTCGAGAGGATGAAATTGAATATGGCGCCCTCTAGTGGCAAAGTCCAGTTGTAAAGATGGTGTAAATGTGGATGTCATGTTTGCACCAACCTTCAATGATAACGTCGCTCATCATCATCATCATCATCATGATGATGATGATGATGATGAAAACAGAAGTATTGGTATTTGTAGTGTATGCTCCATAGAGGGCGCTAGTTGGTTTTCTATTATGGAGCGCCCCTGGTGGTTGGCTTTTTTTTTTTTCTTTTTCCTTTTTAATTTATCTTATGACTTGGATATTTCATGGATAATTGGGTTCTGACCTCTGGGTACCCGTGTTATCGTGTTTCTTCCTCCATTTTGGTTCCATTTTTTCTGTTTGTTTGGGGTTTTTTTGTGTGGTTAGAATGGATCTTTGAAAGTTAAAAATAGTTAGCAACATTTGTTTTAAGAACTTTTCTGTCACTTTTCTAAGAAAAAAGAAATATTTGGGCGAAAGTTGTGTTGTTGGTCTGTTAGTTTGGTCTCTCAGTGACATGTTAACACACACAACACAACTTAAAAGACTGAGAGAGAGAGTCAGGCATTAAAACGGTTTATAAATGGTAACATTCCATTGCCGACATTTCCGGAGCCAAAATAGATTATTTCTGACCTGCTCCATATTTTTTTACTTCTCAATAATAAGAAGAAAAAAATACACATCTGGATTTAGTCCAAGTTTAACTAAACACTTTCTCAATCTATCTTTATTTTATAAGGAGTTAAGTCCCGCCCCCTTTTGGGGGGTTAAGTCCCTCCCCCTCTTTTCGGGTTAAGTTCGGAGTTGAGGAGACACACAAGTCAAGAAACACTGAATTCTGTGTCACACATTTTGAAGAGGATGTTGTTCTACTTCAGTGCCCTCTTTTGGTTAATTTTTTCCTCTTCTTTCTGGAGTTGACCTTTACCTATATTACCCATGACCTTTAATACCTACAGGTGACTGACACTAGGTGACTTGTCAGGCAACAACAAAAGGTTTGCCTATGAAGCATTTCAGGCCATAGTTGAGTGTAGCCAATAGATGGCGCCACCAATACTTAGAGCTACTATAAATTTCTTCTCTGTTGCAAACACAGGCAATTAGAAAACGGGATGAACAGAAGTTGGCTCCGCCCTTTTTATGACGAACGCAAATTCTAATTGGTTGGTTGTGTAGTCTGACGTCACATGCTCTCCGTCCTTTTCAACGTCGAACCAGACAACAAACCAATTAGAAGTTGCCGTTCGTCATAAAAAGGGCGGAGCCAACTTATGTTCGCCCCGTTTTCTAATTGCCTGTGTTTGCAAAACACGAATTTAATTATTCAGCTAAAGAGAGAACCCTGAATAGAGGCTATAAAATGGAGTTGAAATACCTCCATTTGTATAAAATTCTTAAGTGTGAACAAAGGTGGATTAAAATACTAGAATTACAATTTACGAACAGATGTTTGGTTCATTTGCATATTGAGAAGACTTTCACTTAAGGTGATTTGAAGAGAAGGGGGTGGAGGAGGGAGATACAAGAAAATTCACCATATGGTTCTTGTTTAAAAAGTTTATTTTGAAAGATCCTCAACATGAAAATACAATTAAGTGTGATTCACCTTGCCTACCCTTCTAGTTTCTTAAAACACTTTCAATTTTTCTTCTGAAATGAACAGTTTTTGAAATCACCATTTCAAAAAGACGGGCAATTAGAAATCGGGACGAACAGAAGTTGGCTCCGCCCTTTTTTTATGACGACCGGCAACTTCTAATTGGTTGGTTATTTAGTGGCTGACGTCACATGCTCCGCCCTTTTCAACGTCGAACCACACAACAAACCAATTAGAAGTTGCCGTTTGTCATAAAAAGGGCGGAGCCAACTTCTGTTCGTCCCGTTTTCTAATTGCTTGTGTCCAAAAAGTGGGAGAACCAAAATGGCTGCCATTATTAACCTGTGTTGAGAAACAAGAGGGTTGAAGTTTCAAGTGCAAAGTTACACTTTTATTTGAATTTGAGCCAAAATAATAAAAAAACGCTTGAACCCTCATTTGTCGTCGTCAGGCTGTGCGTGCGTGTGAATGCACCTTTAAAGTAACTGCCAAAAAAAAAAAGTTAATAAGTAATTTTTGATGGCTTGTTAAAAAGTGATGTTTGTGTTGTTCATTCATTAATTTGGAGAACTGTGAAAAGACCCCCGCCCCCCCCCCCCCCCCCCTTTCTCTCTCTCTCTCTCTCTTCAATCCAAACAACAAAAAAATGCAAATGAAATTCCATTTAGAACAAACAATAGACAGAGTGAGTGAGAGAGAGTGAGTGAGAGAGAGAGAGAGAGAGAGAGAGAGAGAGAGAGAGAGAGAGTGGTCAACAGGGAGGGAGGGAGAGAGAGAGAGAGAGAGATTTAATTGGCTTCAAAGTTGGGGTGGTGATGTCCTTCTATGTTATTCAAACACAAACAACCGATTGAAATATGTAATATTTAATATTTGTTGGTTTATTTAATTGTCATCAACACATTAAAACGTTGTCCACACATTAAATTATTAATTATTGCAATTAATTCAATTAAATGAATTAATTTTGACTGAAAACTTGTTTTCGAAAGAAAAAAAAAAGAACAAAGGGAATTTTAATTAGGAGTTAAAAAAAATAATGAAAAGTTTGTTAGAAACTAGAAGGGTAATTTTGAATGGGGGCTTAAAGTTGTTTAAAAATGATGGTGTTCCCCTTCGACACACAAACACATGAGTTAAATGAATTCAAATTAAATGTGTTTATAGGTGAATTATTACGGAATCCAGTTAAGGACATGAACACCAAACAAAAATTGACTTTAATTATTAATATTTTAAATTGAAATACTAAATCAATATAAATTTATAAATTATATTTAATTAATAACTCAATATTTTCAGATTAATTAACTGAATCAATTGAATTCGACGACATATTGTTTGTTTTGTCCTTCACGGGACTTTGTAGAACACGTTTATTGCATTTAAATGCATTTAAATTATCAGCTGTGTGTGTACAAGGTATAAGGTCTATTGAACTCTGGGAATTGTTGTTTGTTGATGGTTTTTTTTGTGACGTCATCACGTGGAGGAAAAAAAAAAACAGTGTGACTCAAACTCAAAAATTGCAATTTTTCAGGAGAACAAATGGTGATAATTTTAATTGTGGACATTAGTTAAGTCATGATTACGTTGGGAAGGTTTTATGTGAAGATGAGGATGATGAAGATGTTGAATAAGGATGAAGATGAAGAGGAGGATGTTGAAGAGATAAGGATGAAGATGAAGAAGAGATAAGGATGATGATGAGGATGAGGATGATGAAGAAGAGGAGGAGGAGGATGATGATGAAGAGGAGGATGATGATGAAGAGGAGGATGATGATGAAGAGGAGGATGATGATGAAGATGAGGATGAAGATGAGGATGAAGAGGAGGATGATGAAGAGATAAGGATGAAGATGAAGATGTTGAAGAGATAAGGATGATGATGAGGATGAGGATGATGAAGAAGAGGAGGAGGATGATGATGAAGAGGAGGATGATGATGATGATGAAGATGAGGATGAAGAGGAGGATGATGAAGAGATAAGGATGAAGATGAAGATGTTGAAGAGATAAGGATGAAGATGAAGATGAGGATGATGAAGAAGATGGTGAAGAGATAAGGATGAAGATGAGGATGAGAATGATGAAGATGTTGAAGAGATAATGATGAACATGACGATGAAGATGACGATGAAGATGACGATGAGGAAGATGATGAAAATGAGAATGATGAATGTGAAGATGACAATGAAGATGAAGTTGATGTGGATGAAGATGATGAATAGGAAGTTGATGAATGATGATGATGATGATGATGAATGTGAAGATGAAGATGAACTGATTAAACAAAATTAAATAGGCTTAAAGTAGGCTTAAATTAGAAGCAATAAGAAGAAGAAGAGCAAAAATAAGCCTAATGACATTGGTCTCACTTTTTTTGTTGTTGAAACCGTTTTAATGTTTTATTTTTAGACACAAAACACGACCCAGAAAAACACAAAAGGAACAAATAAGACATTATTATTATTATTATTATGTCATATGGGGCCCCCTCTCCTCTCCTCTTTATTGGGGGAGCCCCCCCCCCCCTTCTATACTTAAAAAAAGAACCTTATTTTTTTATGAGAATTCTCCTTGAGTTTCACTCACTTATTATGAGACACCAAAATAGACTCAACTTTTTTTTGTTTCTACTTTTCAATTTTGTCTTCTTCCAATTCCATCATTTTGTTGTTGGTTTTTCTATTTAGAAAAAAAACAAACAAAATATCTTCTTCTTCAGAGACAATTTGTGATTCTTATGACGTTAAAATCGATAAAAAAATTAGATAAATTCAGAAGTCACTTATAAATATTTATATTTTGTCAAAATTTGTATTTTTCAAGCGAACGTTTTTTAGAAAAAAAATTCAAAGTGTTTTAGAAAAGTGTTTAAAAGTTTTTACAATGATGATATCGTTCAAAATAAACTTTTTATGACAAGTTTTAGAGAAAAAAAAAAGGCCGAAAATAGTTTTTTTGTGAAATATTAATGGAAAAATCATAAAAAAACAGGAATGAATTTGGATCTGAAAAAGTGGATGGAAAGTAATTTTGCGAGCGTGATGGTGGCCCATACTAGTAATTTATTTGGAAATGAGATTTTCATCTAAAATTCACTTTGTTCTTAATGTTTGTCATAATGATGAGAAAATGTCAGAGGGAATTGGGCCAAAATGGCGTCTATTTGGGTCCCTTACAAAATGGCTGCCTTTTTTTTCTCCCGCCGCCGCCTTTGTTTGTTTGAAAACACCCACCGCTCTCCTTCCTACTTCAAAGTTCTCTCTCTTCTTCTATTGATTTATATATTTTTTCAGTCATTCTGTAATAAAAATGACTGAAAATGTTGTCAGAGATACTTTTTTTCTTCTTCTTCTTGTTTTTAGTTGGTTTTGTGTCGACTTTTGCTGGAAATCCAGCAAATAACAAGAAAAATGTATGCAAAGTAGATCATTTATTTTGTGTCCTAATAGCGTTAGATGGCGCCACTCGCCATCCTCCCATTAGAAATGGACTGACTGACTTCCTTTCTTTTTTTTGTTGCACGTGGCCAAACGTTTAATTACGTCATCCCTCTCTACACGTGCTCTCTTTCTTCACTTGTATTGTGTTCTGGGTATAAGTTTGTCCACGTGCTCTGATAATTAAGGTTGTTTTGGACGCACTTTTAGAGGCTAAAAGGGGGTGCATTCGATTGCAACTTAATTGGCACGTGTGTGGTTGGCTACCTATGCATGTTGCATGGCGCCATCTACCTTGCAATTTACACAAGTATTGTTCTATGGAGCCACTTCATAAATACATTTTGAAAGAAAAGACCGGAAGTTGGTGGACAGACATTCTTTCATTAATTTGTTCCGAAATGTGAGCCCTTTGGGTCAATTTCGTGAAATGCCTAATCTGGGTCATCTGATCCCGAAATTTCAATAAATTTACGATCCTCTCTCTCTCTCTCATCCTCTTTAAATTACATAGAAAGAGAGAGAGAGAGAGAGAGAGAGAGAGAGAGAGAGAGAGAGAGAGAGTGATTCCAATTGGTTAAAATAATCGATATTGAGTTTGTCCTTTGCGTGTGTATTCATTCTCTTCTCCACGTAAACAAAAGTCTTTCAGAGTTGAGTTGTTTGAAATTTCTATTTTTAGACAACTTATTTGTTGTTTTTTCATGTAACCCAGATTATGTCGTGGGCGGCGTCTTCCCCTCTCTCTCTCTCTCTCTCTCGCCCTCGTTTCTCCTCTCCGCACTCCGCAGTGTGTGTTGGGGTTACAACTCGTAAGGTTCGTTTGTGTGGTGTTGGGTGGGGCGTACTTGTTGTTCTTTTTAAGACCCTGAAAGAGAGTGTGGGAGAGATCACACTCACTGACACATTTTGACAGTTAGAGGGCGCCACCAAAGAAAACAAAATTTATTTAGTTAAGCAGTTTTGATGTTGAATCCAGAAATATGGTGGGATTTACGGTGTTGATCCAGTGGTTCCGTTGAATAATATTATCTGTCGACCTTTAAATTTGCGCCTCTAACTTGGGATTTCGAAGGAAACGGTTGCCGAAGTCTCGTTTTCGGTCGCTTTCGGCTCGAGTGTTTGTGTTTTAACTAAAAGAAATGAAAATATTTTCCGTCAAAATCTTGTTTTAGTATTCTTTGTGAGCATGGTTCACTTTTTAAGCTCCTCCCTTTTATCTTTAGCTCCTCCCCTTCTATTTTTAGTTCCTTTTTATGTTTAAGCTCCTCCCTTTTATGTTTAAGCTCCTCCCTTTTATGTTTAAGCTCCTCCCTTTTATGTTTAAGCTCCTCCCCTTTCATCTTTAGCTCCTCCCTTTTTGTTCATGACCTTTAAGTATGTTATGCCTTTTAGCCAATCACTTCATTACATTAGCTGTTGTTGCTTAACTCCTCCCCTTGCGGTTTAGCTCCTCTTGTTTGACTCCTCCCTTTGCAGTTTAGCTCCTACTCTTTTTTATAACTCCTCCCCTTTTTATAACTCCTCCTCTTTGACATTTAGTGCCTCTTTCGTTAGCCTCCTTCTACTGAATTTTGTAGCCCCTCCTTCTCCGCCCTCTTTTCTTCATGGCTCCGCCCCTTTTTTCTTTCCAATGTCTCTCGTTTCCATCGATCCGGTTGTCTATTCGCATAAATTGATTGTGTGTCTAATGAGCTCGTTTTCTACGTCGTTCATTCGTTCGACGACGACGACGAGGACTTCGTAGAAATCGAAGAGGTTTTTTTGGTCGTTTAATTTGGTTCTTTTGTTCTCGGGATGCAAATGTCAAACGTCTTTTTCCGTTCTTTCAACCATCGAATTGCAATAAAAACTGTAACCGGAACGTTCTTTTTCTTTTTCTCGTGTTCTATAGACGTGAATAGAAGATCGTCTCCTATGACTTCTCCGAGCCTGGAGAGGCGCGCCTCGGACCTGACCAACAACCTGAACAATGCGATTCTGGTGAATACCGGTCTTCGAGAACAGTTGTTCCAACAGGAACTTCGACAACTGAAACAGGAGCAACAACAACAGCGAGAATTGTTGTTACAACAGTTTCATCAGGAACATCAACGGTTGGCCGAAAGACACAAGGAGCAGCTACAGCAACGGATTAAGGTAACCGTAATCGGGATTCCTTTTCTTTTTCTTCAGGTTTTGCGGTGCGAGGCTACTGTCTCGTGGAGAGAGAGATGACGAAAACGACTTTTAAAGTAAACGAAGGACCTGGTTAGAGACTAGACTTCTTTCTCTAGACTGAGAAACTTATCACTTTGCTTTTTGACGGCTTGTCACTTGAACTTCAACTTGAACTCTCTGAACAGGGTTTCAACACATGGAGAGAAAAGAAAAACTGTTTTATTCAGTAGCCTCGAACAGAGGGGTTTCTATTATGGAACTATTGAGAGAGTTCAAGTTGAAATGTCTAAATAAACTTCTCGAGTGAGTAAATGAGAGACAAATCGAGTGACAGGAAGAGAGATAAATGAGTGAGACATGGTAAGAGTGCGAGAGTACGAGAGAGAGAGTGAGAGAATACGAGAGAGAGAGAGAGAGAGAGAGAGAGACAGATGTAAGTGACATCTGTGTTCGTGAGAGAGAGTGATTGAAGAAGAAAAAACCGTAAACAAGTTGAGTTTGAAAATCTGTTTCTGTTTTTTTTTTGGATTATCTTTTTTAATTCCTAAATTGACCTTGGTTTCCATGGCAACAACATACATGGATAGATCCGGAAAAATTTAAATCCAGAAAAATTACGGAACTTTTTTGTCAATTTTTTTGGCGATTTCACAGTTTTGAGTTTCGAGTGGAATTTCAAAACATACGATCCCATTTCTCAAAAAATTTCAACTTCGAGAAGATGATGAAGAAGAAGATCACAGTTATTAAAGTTGTTGTTGTGGTTGTTGTTTTTTTTTTGGGGCCGTTTTTTGACAGCAGTTCTGGGAACAACAGAAACTCGAAGAAGAAGCTCGTCTGGATCGAGAGAGGCGAGAAAAGGAACGGTTAGAGGCGCTCAAAAACAAGGAAATAACGCAACAGAGTAAGTTGTTTCGGAACTCTCGACTTCCGAAAATGTTTCAAATCGGAGCTATTTTTAGTTTTATCTTTTCTTTTGATAAAAAAAAGAGTGAGAGACCACTTTAAAGTGTGTTCGAGTGATGTTTATTTTTGAGTTTTTCCAAATCTTTTTCCGATCTTTCGAGTACTTTTGATGAAAGAAGAGTTATCAACTTCGTACTCCATTTAACTTTTACCACTTGTTTTCTTATCGCTTTTTTATTTTCCTCGCAGTTAATTTTAAAAATTTACGATTAACTGCAGAGAATAATAGAAAAAAAATGGTTTGCAACATAGATGGCGCTGTTAGTTGCAAATTAAAGCTCATTCAATAACATGGTACAGCGCACCTAGTGTCTGAATTTTGCAACACTTTTCAATCTGTCACTGTTATCAATCATTTGATTGGTTAAAACTAAAAGCAAAAACTTAGAAATTTAAGCAACTGCTTTAAAAAATTTCAACCATTTGCTTCAATTTTTCAATCATTTGCTTCAAACTTTAAGCTTTTAATCGATTATTATGTGATATATCGATAAACGTGGAGGAGGAGGACGAGTGGGGTTTCTTTATTGGAACCCTGTTTCGAGGGTTCGAATGCCGAGTTTTGTTTTCTTCTTGAGTTTGTTGTTTCTCTCCTCGTTTGTCAGGTGCGGTTGCGTCTACGGAAGTAAAACAGAAACTTCAGAAGTTAATTCTGAACAAGCAGCGTGAAGCCGCTGCGAACAGTACGAATGCTGCTTCACCTCCGAACCGAGGAAACTGGTACGGGTACCATAACTTACCGCACTTTATTATTACGCTACCGATAAGAGATTTGTTTACGATTTGCTTGTTTCTCGTAGGCATCAGACTTTGGGAAGATACGAAGGCGATTATCCTTTGAGAAAAACAGGTCAGACACTTTTTTTCCGGAATGTTCCATCCGTACGATTGCGAGAAAATTACTAACATTTTTTTTGTTTGTGTTGCATTTTTGACGCTAATTACCGTTAATTAACCGTCTTTTTTTTTTTTTGCTTTCGACCGGTTTGAAAACCGGTTTTAATTAAGTGAATTTTTTACGAATCTTCCCGAATGAGAAACTTTGAACAATTTTAACATTTTGTGTTTTATTTTTTTAGTTATTAATCTTTCTTAATATCTTGTAGTTGTTTAAACGAATTTTGCATTTTATACTACTGTGGTGAAAATCTTTTAAAATGAACGATGTTCATCATCGTAATAAGAGAGAAACAAACAAAAATTGCAATTTTAACTTTTTTTCGGGGGAAATTTCGCTTTTTTTTGCGGAACAGAGAAGCAGTCGAGATTCTAGTTTTTTAAACCATCTTCTTAAAGAAATTCAAAGTGTAATTTAAAAACTAGAAGAGTGAAAAGTCGACAATATCTTTCAAAATAAATGTTTTTCGTCTTTTTTTTTTGTTTTAAAAAAAATTGTCATGAATAGTTTATTTTGAAAGATTTTGGCGTGAAGTTGACGCTCCTCTCTATCCACTTTTTCTAGTTTCGAATACATTTTTTTATTAAGTTGAATTAAAAACTAGAATCTCTTTCTTATCCTTTGTGTGTCTAAGGACTTAAGTAAAACTACAGTTCCCCATTTAACGATACTTTTATCAGCTATTTTAAGTAGAAACATTTTTTTGAAGAAAATTTAAGAAGAAATCGTAAGTTTGTTAGAAACTAGAATAGTAAATGAATTAGCTGAAAGTTATTTCAGAAAGATATCTTTCAAAATAAACTTTTTATGAAACTTTGAATGTATTATACATCGCTTAAAAAAGTTTATTTTGAAGAATGTCGTCATCAAAGTTCATTTATTATTCTTGTTTGCTAAACTTTTGAATTTCTTCTTTGCTTTTTGCAACTTAAGTTTGCGCTGCGTACTGAACGCGAGGCTAGAATACGATGCTTTTTTTTAAGTTGGACTGAAGGTTACTATCGTTATGTGTCGGTTCGAGGTTCGAATCTACGGAAAAACAAGTATGGAGCTTCATAAAAGCATAGTTTAAACGAAATTCAAAGTGTTTTTGAAACTGGATGAATAAATAAACGGTTTGGTCAGTTTTTCGTGATGTTTTAAACATTACGATTAAGTAACCAAACCGTTAACTTATGCCGATTTTCGTTTCCGTGTGTTATCGGCAGTTTAAAGCTGCGACTAAACAGTATTTTAAAACAGATCGTGATAAAATAAAGTAGTCATCTTGTTAATTTATTCATCTAGTTCCAAAAACACTTTAAATTTTGTTTAAAAGATGCTTTCAAGAAGCTCCGTACGTGTTTTTTTTTTCCGTAGATGACGTGGTGACGCACCGACACGGAATGCCTACTAGTCGCTAAAATATCGGACCAACCTTAAGCCGTAGCGAAGTTTAAAAGCTGATCGAAAGTGTTGGTTGTTTCAGCTTCTGAACCGAACCTTAAAGTCCGTTCGATCATCAAGCAGAAGGTTATCGAAAGACGAAGCAGTCCTTTGCTCAGGCGCAAGGACAGGGCTCCGGTGCCCATCAAGAGGAGACCGCCTTTGACAAGTATGACCAACTCAACCCTTTACCGAAAACGAGAGAACTCTGCCAGGGGGCACCACATGAATGAATTTGAATGAATGCGCACGAATGTAAATCGTAGATTGTTTGAAATAGTTTTCCGATTCCGAACTAATCGCACTGTAAACAAAACAAAAAATGGAATGTGTCGTAGTTTTCAAACATGATTAGAAAGTTTGAAATTAATGTTCTGTAATTAACGACAAAGACAGAAATTGTCTACGTAAAAGATTTTACTTGATCTTGAGAGTTATGTTTAATAACTATCCGTGCATGACGCTTTCTCTCTCTCTCGAGAGTTAACTCTCGAGGAAAACTTTTCTTTTTACTTTCGGAAAACTTGACAGTCGACAAACAAAACACAGTTCAGACGGAGAATTTCAGAAATTGGATTCAGAAGAAACTCTTAAGTAAAGATTCAAAGTTTTTTTTTAGAAACTAGAAAAAAGCAAACTAAATTTTTGATCGATAATAACGATATCTTTCAAAATAAACGTTTTCTGTGAAAGTTTGAAGTCGATCAAAAAAAAAAACGGCCGAATTTTATATTCAAGCGCAAATAAATAGTTTATTTTGAAAGATATTGTTAGAGCACATGCATTTACTATTCTAGTTTTTAACAGACTTTAATGAGTCTTTGTCTGAATTTTGTTTAAGCAAATTTTAAGAATAGTCGACATTGCACGATGACGTCATCCTGCAAAAGTCTGTAAACGTGGCTCTTAGAATAATCAGGAGCCGGTTAGCCTCTATTTAAGAGCAATTATTGCAATCATAAATAGAAACTTTGAAGTCTTGGCTTAGAGGCTAGCGGCTCCTTGTAGTTGAATGTGCTTCGAGGCTAATTTTTTTTTTTGGTTGGTTTCGATCCGTGTGTCCTCCTTAGTTGAAACTGGAAACAGCACTCCGGATTCCAATCCGAGTTCGCCTCCAAATGGAACTTTCTCTCTCCAGTCTTGCTCAAGTAGCGGTAGCACTCCCATACAAGAGGTAGGTCTCGAGAGTTGAGCTCTCGGAGAGTTTCTCTCTCTCTCTCTCGTCTTTTTGATCTGATTTTGTTTTGATGTTTTGAATTAGGAGCCGAGTGGATCTCCGTACGGAACTCTCAGTCAAAGCGACCTGACTTTATATTCGTCACCATCTATGCCTAATATCTCGTTAGGCAGACCACCTGTGCCTAACAGCAGCAGCAGCGGCGGAGGAGGAGGGGTGAGTTCCCTTTCCCCACGAGTCTCCCCACTCATTTCTCCCGTTGAATCCGTAAAAACGAATTACGAACTGAGAAAAACATGGAAATTAGCAAAAAAAAAAAAATATGCAAATGAAGTAGGACAAATTTGGTTTTAGAATTTTTGATTCTTCTCTGGTTTTAGAGAAGCAACATTAAGAAAGTGTTTTAGAAACTAGAAGAGTCATGTTTCATATTTTAAATTCTTTCAAAATACACTTTTTTTTTTTCCTAAGGAACTAAATGAGGAAATTAAAAGTATTATAAACTAGAATAGTAAAAGGCTAAAAGTGGACATTTTTTAAAATACACTTTTGACAAAGAAGCAGTTTTATATCATAGTTGGTTAAAAACTAGAAGAGTAAACTAAAAGTATTTTCTTGATATCTTTCAAAATGTACTTTTTAAAAGTGGAAAATTTGAAAGTGTTTTTTTAGAAAACTAGAAGAGGAAATTTTTACAATTACAATTAGTACTCTGCTAGCAGCCAAATAGGCCCATGGCAGAGGAACATAAATGAGTCACTTGAAGGTGATTTTGTTATTGATATCTTTCAAAATAATCATTTTATGACTTGATGGAAAAAATTGAAATTTCAATATAAAAAGTGTATTTTGAAAGATATCATTAAGAAAATACTTTTAGCTATTCCAGTTGTTACTCTTCTAGTTTCTAACAAACTTCGTATATATAGTCTAATATGTTTCATTTTGAAAGATGTCTGTCTACATTGAAAATCTTTTGAAATGATTCATTTTACTCTTCTAGTTTCCAAAACACTTTCTATTTCTTCTTAGAAATGTGTTTGAAATCTCCGGTAGGAGTTTTTTTTTAAGAGAGAGAGAGATGTTTTCGTAGCTCGCTTTCTCTTTCTCGACATTTAACTCTCTCTCGTGAGAGAGACGATGAGAGCCGAGAGTTCTCACTATAAGACACTCTCTCCCTTGGTTATAGTCTCGTTTGAAAAGTGTCGTCCTTGTGTCTGTTCCTCTCCTACCTCTCTGTTACTGGCCATGAAGAAGGGAGAGTTTTGTCGTAAAAAAGACGTTCTATTTCGAGGATTTCTCAACTTTCTCTTTTTTTTTTATTCGAAAGTTTCTCCAAAGAGAGACATTTAAAAAAAGATACTTTCTAGTATCAAAGGGAAAAGACAGAAATACATTTCTTCTTTTTCTTCGAAGAAAAAGGGTTGACTTGTAGTGGGGTTTGAGGAGGGAAATATGATGGAGGGAGGAGGACGGAAGAGGCTGTGGTTTTCAAACGCGGGACGAAGGGGAGAACTCCGACCACGAGCGGCGTCTCTCTTGTCTCGTCTAGTCTTCTCGTAAATCTTTTTAAACATTTCTGCAAAAGTTTAACTTTAGATTCTCCAAAATGTCTTCCATCGAATAACTTAAATTGATATTTAAAGTGGCTTTATAGATATTTATTTTGTTTTTGTCCTCTCAGGTGGCGCCACTGCAGTGGCTTCTGTAAGGAAGTCTCTTCCACCAAAAACCCTCGGTTTTTATATTTTTCAAGCGAACGTTTTTCAGAAAAGAAACAGTGCGAAAAAAATTCAAAATGTTTTAGAAACTAGAATAGTTGGTGATAATGTTAAGTTTTTTCAATGATGATATCTTTCAAAATAAACTTTTTACGACAAGTTTGAAAAAAAAGGCCGACAGTAGTTTTTTTTCATGAAATTTCAATGAAAAAAAAACCATAAAAAACTGCTCATTTTTCAAACTGACCTATAAAATTGTTTATTTTGTAAGATAATGCCATTGAAATAACTTAACATAATCTTTTACCATTCTAGTTTTTATATCTTTTATGAAAAATGTGTTCATAATTTCCATAAAAAAAAGCTTATTTTGTACTATATATAAAAAAATAGCTTAAAATTTTTTGTCACGATATAAAAAAAGTTTAAATTCTATTATGATATATTTTGAACTATTTATAAATTCTGGAAGAAGTTTTTTGTTTTGTTTGGAACTTTGGAATTTGTTAAAATTCTATCTTTGTAAAATCGTCGATTTTTTTTTTTTTCATTTTTAGCTTTTTTTTTAAAAAAAAAAAGAGCTATAATTAGGAAGAGTTGTTTTATTTTCAAAACTAACAGACTCAATTTTTGGAACTTGGTTCATTTTGTAGGGGGTTGGAGGTGGTGGCCCTTTCTACTTTCTAAGAATATCTCAATGTGTTACTTTTGGCTAAAAATGAACTTCTCTCTCAACAGTTTCACTTTGAATTTATGACTTAAAATCATTCCGACATTTTTTTCTTTCTGTCTGCTGTCTTTATTTTAAGGACATTCTTTAAATGGCCGCCTTTTATAAGTCGTACATTTTGCAATTTTTCAGGGTTTGTTATCATTTGGAAAGAACTACTATAAACGCAGCAAGAAATTGTCTCTCGTGCGGATTTCTAGTTTTTAAATATTTAAGATGATTCTTTCAAAGAGAGAGACAGAGAGAGCAAAATGAAAAGAAACTAGAACGGGTAGCTCAATCTACTTTAATCACTCAAATTCACTTAAAAAGTTTATTTTGAAACATGAAAATATACCCTTTTTGAGCTTACTCTTCTAGTTTTTAAAATACTTTCTAGTTTTCTCTTCATTTTGCACCTGAAGTAGACAGAATAACCTGTGTTCGAGAGGCCCCATCTACACTTTAAAACCACCTTTCTTTTTCAGAACGAATTCAAAATGTGGTTAGAAACTAGAATAGTAAAATACAGAAATGATTTTTTTTTTGTTCCAATCAGAAATAAATGTGAAAATTAAACAATTACTATCAAGTGGTTTACTCTTCTAGTTTGTATCAAAGTTTAAATTTCTCATCTGTTATTTAAGTAAATGTATTTAAAGACTAGAAATGTCAGTTGAGCCAAATTTACATTTGAGAGAGCTTGAATTTTTTTGGGGGAGAGTAGGTCTGTTTTATTTCAAAGCACAACTCTCGAGAGTTAACCATAAATCAACTCTCGGATTAGCTGTTAAAGAAGTTAGTGGTTTTTGTCGACCTAAACTTAGAATGTTTTCAAGACTAGATTTGACCAAATGACCTTGCTGAGAAGTTATTCAAAGTTTGGAGGGGGGGGATTATGACACTCAAGAATGCTGTTATTTTTTCACTAAATTTGTAACAAAATAACACATTTTTCTTTAAAAAAAAAGTGAGTCACTCAATTGCCAAATCAGTTACATTAAGTTAAGAAGTAGAAAATAGCATTTTCATAATGAAATCTTGCAAAATACACGTTTTGTGGAAATTCAACAAGTAGAAAGTAGGATTTTCATAATGAAATCTTGCAAAATACATTTTTATGAAAGTTTGCAAGACGAAATTGGAATTTTTATGGATGAAATCGTTGAAAATGCACTTTTTATGAAAGTTCAAATGATAAAAAATTTATGATTTTCGTTATGAAATCTTGCAAAATACATTTTTATGAAAGTTTGCAAGAAGATAATGGAATTTTCACGATGAAATCGTTGAAAATGCACGTTTTTTTTAATGAAAGTTCGTAAGAAGAAAATGGAATTTTCACGATGAAATCGTTGAAAATGCACGTTTTTTTTTATGAAAGTTCATAAGAAGAAAATAGTATTTCCTCCAAATGTTTCAAAATACACTTTTGTACATGTGCAAAAAGGAGTCACTGAAGATATCATCTTCTCCGATTGGTGCATTTTAAAGGACTACACATGCGCAGTAGGGAGTGACCTAACCTTTAATCCGCATTACATTAATTGGTGTTTCGTTTTTTTCTCTTTAATTAAGGACAATGGAAGTAGTTTGACGGCGGCCGTGTCCGAGGCTCAGCTTCGAGCCATGGCTGCTGCAAGGTTAGGAATGCCGCTAACAGGACACATGCTACATGGAATTCTACCATATTACCCTTCTTTATCAGGTGCCATTCCGTTACGAAAGAAAAATTAAAGAAAGAAATTTGAAAAGTTGAAAAATGATATTAAAAATGGAATTTTGTTAGTGATCGAAGGTGAGTTCACACCACCTACGAGCCCTGCATTTATACAACATCAGATGAAATCACTGGAACAGAACCGAACCGGAAGTGGAGGTTCGGGTGGAGGAAATGGAGGTAGTGGAACGGGAAGTGGTGGTGGTGGTGGACCACCATCGACGATCGTATCCGGTCTCTATCCAGGTCCACCGATTACGGACGCACAAGTGGCTCAAGCGAGGCTACACCGGTTAGTAATCATAAAATAGCTTCGGTTCATTTATCTTCTTTCTCGACGGTTTTAACTGTAGAAAACGCTAACCGGAAATTGTCGCAATTAACTTTTTTGTTCTAACATCTTCGCTTCTTCTTCTGGGGCTTTTTTTTTTTTTTCTTCTTTGGAGGAGGAATCTTTTTTTAAGGAATTACAGATTTCTAAAAGGAGGAAGGGGTGGGAGGTTTTTGGATTTCAAAAACTTCTGTTTCTTTTTTTCATTTTTGTTATTATAGTCTTGCTTCGGGTGATGAATTTTTCAGCAACGTTGGTTTGTTTTGTGGTAGGACCGGTCATCGTCCTTTGGGTCGTACTCAGTCCGCTCCTTTGCCTCTCGGACATCCGATGTTGCAACCTCAGAGTATCATAATGACTCCCGAGAGATATCTTCAGGACAAACAGCTTTACGAGCAACAGCAGCAGCACAATCTTCTCAAACAGGTTCTTTCTTTCTCGATGCTCGTCTTTTAAGAGCCTTCCTAGAGCTCGACAGACTTGTTTCTGAAAATCGTGAAAGCCGTCTCGTGTGAGAGCGTGATACGACAAATGGCAAAATTGAAAGAACAACATGTAGTCGGCCATTAAGAATAGGGACATATCCCTATGTCTTTCTACATTTGGTTATGGCCACACTGCTCTAGCGTAACCATTTTTTTGTTAGTTTTTTTATGAAAATGACACCTTTTTAGAAGAAAAAAAATTCTAAAAGCCATCATTTCAGAAGGTTTTGTTGAGTTCTAGGCAGACCCGATCGTCTCCTGCATCCTGCAAATGAGAATGGTGTTGTTGAATTTTGTTTCATTAGCATATCCGTCAGACGGTGTTGACGAGAGCGAGCAGCAAGAACCACGTCGAGAACGTGGAGGAAGAGACGGAAGCGGCCGTAGCTCAGGAGATGAGAGATCAGGAAGTGATCGATCTGACCGATAGAAACTCGGACGATTCGGAATTAGCGAGGCAGCAAAGAGAACGGGAATCCTTCTTGCAGCAGCAAAGAGAACTCATGCGACAGACGCACACGATCAGCGAAGGTTCGATTTCTCCTCTTCTTCCTTATCTTTTTTTTGTCTTTTCGCATGGTTTTTTTTTAACGAAACTGGGATTTGCACGATTTTACGATAATCTGTGTTACGATTGTTTTTTTTTTGTTTCATTTTCTCTTTTCGTTTTTTTTTTGTTGTTTCGCATGTTGTCTCGTGTGTTTGGCTTTTGTGTTTTCAAACAACGAAAAAAACAACTTCCTTTTCCCTGATTGTTTTTCCCCCATCAATGCAGAAAGCACCGAGAATGTGAGCGATGAGAATTCAGAGTTAATCGAAGGTAATTTTCATTGTTCAAAGTCTTTTATTTTAATTTCTTAATCGTAAGGAACACATTTTAAAAGCACTTTTCTAACGTACATTACGTAATAACGTTGAAGTCGTAGTGAAAAATGAACTAATTTTGTCGAAATCACTGGACACTTTGCTTTTTCCTGTCACTAACCGAGTTGCGGAATGAGTTCTGAAGTCGATTTATGATTTTCCAAAATGTCTAGTCATTGTACAGAATGACTTGTTTTAGTGTAATGCATTGCACACTTTGTTTAGTCTTCAATGTTGCAGTCAAAGTGGGAAAAATTAGGCATTCTTTATAACCACTGGCTACTTCAGATTGCAGATTTAAGGTCTGAAGAAGTAGATTGGTTATTTCAAAATGTCTAGTGATTATAAGGAATGACTGGTTTCAGCGTAATGCATTGTACACTACCATTCTGCATAATCATAAGTCACTTTGTGAATGAACTGAAAGCATTTAGGCAATGTGCAGAAAGCCTTTAACAGATATCGGATCTACGGAGAATGCACTCTTCGAGCGAATAGCTTAATGTTGCAAATTGTCTAGCAATTGTGCGTAATGACTAGTCCTAGTTCGCATATTGACTTACTAATACCACTCCTTGCGGGGTTTTTTCGTTATTTTTTAATAAAATCGTTTCGAACGCGAGGTGACCATCGCATTTCAACCTTAATGCGTTCTCGTCTTTTGTAAAGGTTCCGCTTTTACTCCTCGTCACCACATTGTGAGACCTCTGTCGCGAGCTCTCTCGAGTCCACTCGTAACGCTCGGTTCTACGGTCAACTCTCAGGACGGAATGACGCCGCAGAGACACACGTTTACAACCGGTACGCTCTCGTAACCAAATAGTAAACTACAACAAAAAAAGACAAAACTAACTGCATTTGGGTTTTATTTTATTTTTATTCGAAGGACTCGTTTTTGATTCGTTGATGCTGAAGCATCAATGTGTCTGCGGCGATAATTCGAGCCACCTCGAACATAGCGGCCGACTTCAGAGCATCTGGGCACGGTTACAAGAGACCGGACTCGTGGCACGTTGCGAGGTCGGTTTGGAAGAAGGTTTTTTGGGTTGCTCTGGTGAAGAGCAACTTGTATAAGTTGTTTTAGAAACTAGAAGGGTGATTATTGAGCTACTACCCTTCTAGTTTCTAAAGCAATTTTTAATTTCTCTTCATTTTGCATTTCTGAAAAGACAGAACAACATCTTAAGGCAGCATTTTGCGCAACATTAATTGAGATATTATCGTAATGTTCGATTGTTTTGTTGTTGTTTTGGGTTGCTCAGAGGGTTCGATCGAGAAAAGCGACTCTCGAAGAACTTCAGTCTTGTCACAGCGAAGCTTACACTTACCTTTTCGGAGCGAACCCACTTAACAGGCAGCGGTTAGACATGAGCAAACTCGGTAATGTTCGTCTTCTTCGGCTCTCTTTTCTCTCTCGTAGCAACATTCGCTTTAATCGTTGGTTGCTTTTTTTTGTTGTGAAGAAGACTTGCCGATCAAGAGTTTTGTCGTGTTGCCTTGCGGTGGCCTCGGTGTCGATTCCGATACGACATGGAACGAACTTCATACGGCCGGCGCCGCTAAAATGGCGGCCGGTTGCGTCATCGAGTTGGCCATGAAGACGGCGACCAAAGAAATTAAGGTTTTTTTAGTTTTGTCTTTCGTGTCATTTCGTTCCGAGAAAGTGTTTTTTCTAAATTGTGGGTTTTCTGTATAGAATGGTTTTGCGGTTGTTCGACCGCCGGGACATCACGCGGAACATCGTCAGGCAATGTAAGAACTCGTTTTTTGTCGTATTTTGTTCGTTTTTTATGTGGATTTCTTCTGTGGAATTTCAGGGGTTTTTGTTTCTTTAATTCGGTTGCGATTGCGGCAAAACAACTGAGACAGAGGCTTCGGTTAAAAAAGATTCTAATCGTCGATTGGGTGAGATTTTAACGATTGTTTCGTAACTTTTGTTTGTTTTTTTCCGAAAGAGCAACAGTTTTATGTTTGATTTTGTGTTTCCGATATTCAAAAAAAGGACGTCCATCATGGAAATGGAACGCAGCAAATATTTTACGACGATCCTCACGTTCTTTACATTTCAATTCATCGACATGACGAAGGGAATTTCTTTCCTGGAACGGGAGGACCGGAAGAGGTTAGGAGGGGAATTTTGTCGCCAGAACCCCATTTTTGAGCTTTTAAAGGGAGAACTTTGAGGAGAACTTGCCAAGTTTAATTCTTTAAATTGCTCCTTAGCACTTGAACTTCATTCTCTATAAAATGTTTTTCGTTCGAAAGCCGCGAAAGTGGCTCATTTTTTCGTGTTTTGTTTTTGTTTTTAGGTTGGTGTGGACGATGGAGTTGGTTTCAACGTGAACATCGCTTGGTCGGGCGGTCTGAATCCTCCGATGGGCGATGCCGAATACATGGCCGCGTTCAGAACGATCGTAATGCCGATAGCGAGAGACTTTAATCCGGACATAATCTTGGTTTCGGCCGGTTTCGACGCAGCCGTCGGTCACGCGGCTCCTCTGGGCGGTTACAAAGTGACCGCTCCCTGTTTCGGACAGATGACCAGACAGTTGTTACAACTGGCCGAAGGCAGAGTCGTTTTAGCGCTCGAAGGCGGTTACGACTTGACGGTGATCTGCGACGCGTCTCAGGAGTGCGTCAGAGCGCTTCTCGGCGATAATATTCTGCCGTTACGAGAAGACGAGATGGTACGGAAGCCGTGTCAAGCGGCCATCGAAACGCTAAAACGGACCGTCGACATTCAGGGTAACGAAAAGGACCCCCTTCGAAATCCTGTTCTCTCTCTCTCTCTCTCTCTTGTAATTCAACGATCGTTTGGTTTTCTCTTTCGTTTCGTTAGCTCCTCATTGGCCGTGTATCAAACGCTGGGCTCAGACAATCGGTTATTCGGTGGTCGAAGCTCAGCAGAAAGAGAAAGAGGAAGTGGAGACGGTGACGGCTCTCGCTTCTCTTTCGATGGTTCACGGTACTCAGCAGCAACAGCAGCCGGGTGTAACCGTGTTTCCGTCTACGGTAGTCGCAACCACGATTTCTCCGGCTGCGTCTCCTTCTGCTGTTGCTGCTGCCGTCGTCGTTACGAGTGTCGAAGTCGCTTCGGTCGCAAATTCGGAAACGGATCCGAGGCAGAGGTCGGTTCCTTTTTGTATTCGTTAGTTTTTCGAAGCAGCTGAGGAAGAAATATTTATTTCACTCTTTAAAAGCAACAGAAAGAAGAAATTGTTCAAAATGAAAAGCGTTTTTTCTTCAGAATTCTCAAAATAAAATTGAAAGTGTTTAGAAACTAGAACGGTAGAAACTAGAAGAGTAAAAGGAATCATTTGAGGGTATTTTTTAAAGTTGGATCGTTTTCAAACTGACTTAAGTGATAGAATTACCCTTCTAGTTTCTAAAACAAATTCCAGAGTGGAATAAACAGTTGTTTTTATTTTGTTTGTTTGTGTTTTCAGAACTCCAGAACGTTCTTCTCCGGAACCGACCGAAAGTGAAGAACCGATGGATCAGGACACGGACGCCAAGTGAAACTTCGAAAAATAACAATTTTTAAAAAAATGAAAAAAACCTTCCAGAGAGAAAATTGTGTCGTCGTAAAAATGAACCGTCGTTTCTTTAGGTTTTTACCCGAGTGTCCGAAGAAGACGCTCGATGACGATCACGGTGCAATCTTAATAGCCTCGAGTATTCTAAAATCTCGTCTTCTTTTACGACGCGAACTAAAAAATAAAATGGTGTCTTCGTAACACACACTCGAGAGACAGTCGCAATGGAAGATTTTCTGTTTTCGGTCCTCTCCTCTCGTTCGCGTGTTGAGAGGCTGCCGCAGCACACGAATGTCGTATTGCGGTTCGGTTTAATTACGACTTTTGAGTTTGAACTGATCGTTTTTTCGAATGTTTACAAACGGCAGCCGTCGGGTTCTGTTGTAAAGTATATCGGAAAAGTGAAAAAAATTCACTTAAACGAGACTGACGACATCGAACTTTGGTTTTAATTGTCTGGGAAAGACTGTAAAACGTTTTCTGAAATGAGCTTAACGTATGAAAACGATACGAATGTGGTGTATCTTAAACCGACAGATGGCTCCGGATCCAATCGGAGGTGGAGATGGGATTGGAGATCGAAAGAGTTTACGAATTTAAAAGCTGCAATTCGTGTTTTGGTTTTTCGGTCTCGAATTTCTTCTTCTTCTTCTTCTTCTTCTCCGAGAGAGAGAAAGAGAGGGAGAGAGCGAGATAAGACGTCGTCTGGGTGTTCTGGTCTCGAGAGACAACATGATGATGATGTATTTTCTTAATCCTGTCTTTAATACGATAACACACACATATATATTTATATATTCTTACAAATTACGAGAGAAAAACCTAAAACACTTTTAGGTGTCTTTTTTATGAAAGAAAACAAAAGACAGAGATAGATAGATAGATAGATAGAGGGAGAAAGAGTGAGAAAATTGGAATTTTCGGTGTTTTCGATGTCGTGTTTTTTTCTTTCTTTGAATTGGAGTATTTCTAGTTACTGTCGTACGTGAATATGTTAAACGTTCGAAAGTAAATAACTGGTGATTTTCTGTAGAATTCTAAGGGAATGAACAACACTCATTGAACGTGTTATATATTTCTCTCTTAATTGTGGCATTTTGCAGGCTTATTTAGGATTTTTTTTTGTAACATTGCTAGTGATTTTTTAAGAATTGCTAGTGATTTTTGTAGAATTGCCAGTGATTTTTGTAGAATTGCCAGTGATTTTTGTAGAATTGCCGGTGATTTTTGTAGAATTGCCGGTGATTTTTGTAGAATTGCCGGTGATTTTTGTTGAATTGCCGGTGATTTTTGTTGAATTGCCGGTGATTTTTGTTGAATTGCCGGTGATTTATGTTGAATTGCCGGTGATTTTTGCAGAATTGTTAGTGATTTTTGTAGAATTGCTTGTGGTTTTTACGAATTTCTTGGTGATTTTAGCCAAAAAAATTTTTAGTAAGATTACATATTTAACCATTGTTTATTGCAGATTTTTCCAGTAATGTGATTTTTCAAAAGAAATTTTTCCGAATTTCTTGATTTTTAGCCGGTGATCTTTAGTCTTGTCAGTGATTTTGCAAATTGCCTAGTTATTCTACAGAATATCATCAGTTATTAAAGGCAATTTGTATAATTCCCCCTTTCCCCTTGTCGCGAACTTGGAGACGGAAGAAAAGCAAAACGCAAAAAGAGATATATATTAATATTAGAAATATAATTATTAATTACGTGTTATTATATAAATATCGCAAAATAAAAGAGAAAGTTAATTATATACTATTGTTGTTGAGCCGTAGGAATATTTTATATATTTGAAATTTTTTTTTTTTTTTTTTTCGTGATCGAGTTCGGGATTTTCTTTTTTTTAGCGAAAAAGGATCCAACTTTCAAGTTATTTTTTATTTTGTAAAATTACATTCCTCTTGAAATCTTCGTTTTTTACGAGGTTTTTTCTTCGGTTTTTGTCTTTTCTTTTCTGAGCTCGGATCGAAATAAAGTTCATTTTGAAAGATTTTTCTTGAAACCCACAAAAAATATAAGAAAAAAAAATGGAAAAAAGACAATTTTTTGTTGTTGTTTTTGTCATAAAAATAACATAATTTCTATAATTAATAATTGTAATCGTAATAATTTCTATAATCCTTGAATTCCTCCTTTCTTTTTACGACAAACAATTTCGCTATTCATCTCTCATTTTTCATCAAATTCTTCTTATTTTCTAGTCATTTTTCTAACTTCGATGAAAGGACACATTATTTCACCTTTTTTTTTTAAAATAGACGCAATCGAAAAACTAAACTAAAAAAAAAGTCTATTTCTTAAATCTAGAAAAATCTAGAAAAAAAAGTAATTTACTCATTTTCTGGAAATTTGCATTTCAAAGAAAACAATTTCCGGATGTGCTTGATTTTGCCATTTTCTATACTCACATATGAGGTCTTAAGAAAGCTTCATATGGAGGAAACCATTTTGGGAACATGTTTAACCCTTCTTCTTTATAATTTTAATTTAAATTTTCTCAAGAAACGCAAGCATGTCTGGGTTAGATGATTACTTTCTTGAGAAAAGCGGTCATCAATTCTTGGATACGTTTTCTTTAAAGATGGCTTACTTTTCTGGTTTTTTTTTTTGTAAAAAAATACAAGATTAATAGCTTTTTCTTTAGTTTCCGATTGCGTCTTAAAGACTAGAATTTCATTTTTAATTTCTTCAAGAAACACTCATTTTAGGTCATTTGGACCTAAAGTCGGTATTTACATCTTAACCGAATTCCGGCATTTTTGAAAATTCTTTTAACTTTGAAAATGCTGAAATTTCATTTCCGAATGGATTTTTTTTTTCCGCATTTTTTTCTTTTTGTAAAATAAATCCATTTTCGTTGTGGTTTTTCATTTTTTTCTCCCCTCGTACTTTTCTAGTTTCATTTCATTGTTTGTGTGTTTTTACGATGAGAAATCTATTTTAAGTGTTTAGCTTTTTTATGTCACTCTTTTACGGCCTTTCTTAAATTCGTAATTTGGGGTGAAATTCGATGTGTTTTTACGAGAGAAAAAAAAATCCCGCTCCGCACTTTTCCGATTAATTAATTAATTATTAATTAATACGTCTCTTTCGTAGTTTTTGCTTTTTTTCTCCGTATTGTTGTGTCTTCCCTCCTCTTCCGTAATATGTACTTGTATATAGATAAATATATTTACGGCTTTTCGTTTAATCCATTTTTTTTTTTCAAACCAAAAAAAAAACCAAACATTTTAAGACAGAAATTCCGGAAAGTATTTTTTATTTTTAAATCTGGGACTTTTTAATCCCTGAAAAAAACGGATTTTTCGCCACTTTTCGTTTTCCCGACTTAATGGTGAGAAAATTATTACATTTTTTTGTGATTTGCAAATAGAAAAGTGGAAAAGAAACTTCTTTGTGGAACATTTTTTTAAGAAAATGTAAAATTCAAAGTTTGTTAGAAACTAGAATAGTCGTTTAAGTACTGAGTTTTTCCTCCTCCGATGTTGTTTAACTTTGGTGATCGAACGAGAATCAGTGTTGAAGTTCAATGAATGTGGTGTGTGATATCTTTCAAAATAAACTATTTACTTGTAGTATTTTCAAAATGAAACAAGTTTCTTATAGTTGAAAGTTTTATTAAAAACTAGAATAGACAATTTAAATTATGCAGTGATTCTTCTTTTAATCTTCAAATAAGATTAAAATGTATAAAAGTGTTAGAAACTAGAATAGTAGTGTGTAGTGTTTTTTCTCCTTTTGACATTATCTTTCAAAATAAACTTTATTCAAGTTTGAATAAATAAAAAAGCCATAAAAAAGTTTTATTTTGAAAGATATTGTCGTGACTCATGAAGGGTAGGCCTACTTTTAGCGTATTCATTGACTATTCTAGTTTCTAAAAAATATATTTTGGTTTTTAAATTTATCTTTAAAAAATAGAATGCCAAAATTGAATCTGGATTTTTTTTTGGAAGTTTAATTTGAAAGATATCACATAAACCGTTCAGAATTTTTTTTTTACTATTCTAGTTTCTAACAAATTTTGTATTTATCTTAAAAAGTTGCTTCTGAGTTGTTTTTTTTAGAAGAAAAAAAATTGTGCAATGAAATTGAACCGCACGTTTTCGTTATTGATTGATTTATCGAAACATGTCGTGACGTCACGTTCGTAGAAAATGTATAAGACCTTACGTCACAACACCGATGAATAAATCGATGAATAACGGAATGTAAGGTCCATTTTATTTTTAGTCTTTGAAAGGAAAAATTATCATTTTACATATTTTTATTAGAAATTTCTAATTTTAATTTCTCACCCGGTCATTTTATTATTGTTATTATTTTCTAGTACAGGGTTTCATTTATTGTGCAAAATTTAAGATGGTTTATTTTGAAAAAAAAGCTCATTTTTCAACTCTTGTTTTTTTATGAGAAAATCAAAATTAAGAGAAAGTAGAAAGTGTTTTAGAAAACTAGAAGGGGGTTTCTTAATCACTTCAAAGATATAATTTTTCATGTTGATAATAATATCGTTCAAAATAAACTTTTTATAGACAGAAATTAAAAAAATAGCTGTTTTCAAAACAGCCATAAAAAGCTTATTTTGAAATTCATGAAAATATCCTTCTAGTTTCTAAAACAATTTTAATTTCTTAGTTCTGTGTTTCAGAAACAAATGTGTGTTAGAAACTAGAACGGGTAGCTGAATCAGATATTTTAGTATTTTCATGTTGATATCTTTTAAAATAAACTTTTTTTATAAAAGCAGAGAAAATTAGAAAATATTTTTCTTACTTAAAGTTAGGTGATTTTTCAAATTTGACACAAAAAGCTTATTTTGAAAGATATTAACATGAACATATAGGCCTAACCTTAAGTGATTGTTGATCTACTACCCTTCTAGTTTCTAAAACACTTTTAATTTCTTAGGAAAGTAGCTAGACACTTCCAACAACTTAATAAGTATTTCCATGTTTGATGATAATCTTTCAAAATAAACTTTTTTTTAGAGGAAAAATTCATAAAAAATTATTGTCTGCTGAAAATTGAGTCATTTTCTCAAACTTACGTTATAAAGCTTATTTTGAAATATATATCAAACATGAAAATATCCTTCTAGTTTCTAAAACACTTTTAATTTCTTAGTTCTGTGTTTCAGAAAGGAGTGTGTTAGAAACTAGAATGGTTAGGTGAATCGGATATTTTAGTATTTTCATGTTGATATCTTTCAAAATAAACTTTTTTTTAGTGCAAAAATCCATAAAAAAGTCTGCTTAAAATTGAGTCATTTTCTCAAACTCGTATTATATTATTATAAAGCTTATTTTAAAATATATCAAACATTAAAATACCATTTTAAGTTGTTGTTACCCTTCTAGTTTTCTAGTTTCTCTTCATTTTTTGTTCTTCTGAAAAGACAGAATGAATAATCCCATCCTTTGAGTTTTTTTAAGAAAATCCCATTTTAATATTAAGAGTCGTTATTTAATTAATCTCCTCCTCCACCTCCCCTCATAATTAATTAATTAATTATTAATTAATTAATTATCATAAACAGAAAAAATATTATATATACACATATTCATTTTTTAATGTATAGTCAGTATTTTTTTTACTGAAATGGTGTTTTTTTTTTAGAAAATGATGAATAATTAACAATTATCTGTTTCTCCATATTTTAGAGTTTATAATAATTAATATTTTTTTTGTCGTAAATTTCAAAAAAAAATTCCTTTTTTTTTTAATTAAGATTAATTAAAATTAACGAAGAAGAAGAAGAAAAATGAAAAATTCTATTTTGCATACTGCCACACATTATTATTATTATTATTATTGTTCTGTGTTTTAATTATCATTTTAATTAAAAGATAATCCGGTGTACGAAATATTATTAATTATTAATTATTATTTAGGTTTTGTTTTCTCTATTTTTTCGTAAAAAAAAATGGAGGAAAACTTTATTATTTCATTTTTTTTTATCATTGTATGTTTTAATTTTGAATATCGTTTAATTAATTAATTAATGATGATGATGTCTGATTGGATGTAATTTCGTTTTCTTCTTGTTTTTGTTTTTTTTTTCGGAATAAATGTCATCCGTGTTTCATGTCTTTATTTCGAATCACAAAATTAACTTCGGGTCAAAAATATTTCAGGGATTTTATTTAGAAAACATTGGAAACAATATTCGGAAATTTGGAGGATTTTTACTTTAATTTCGTTGCAAAGTTCTGTCATTCTGGAGATTTTTGTGGATTTTTATGCAACTTCGTTGGAAAGTTCTGAAATTTATGAATATTTTTGAGGAAAGTTTATTGTAAAGTTGTGAAATTTGGAGATTTTTATGGAACTTTCTTCCAAAGTTTTGAAATTTGGAGATTTTTATGGAACATTCTTCTAAAGTTGTGAAATTTGGAGATTTTTATGGAATTTTCTTCCAAAGTTGTGAAATTTGGAGATTTTTATGGAATTTTCTTCCAAAGTTGTGAAATTTGGAGATTTTTATGGAACTTTCTTCCAAAGTTGTGAAATTTGGAGATTTTTATGGAACTTTCTTCCAAAGTTGTGAAATTTGGAGATTTTTATGGAACTTTCTTCCAAAGTTGTGAAATTTGGAGATTTTTATGGAACTTTCTTCCAAAGTTGTGAAATTTGGAGATTTTTATGGAACTTTCTTCCAAAGTTGTGAAATTTGGAGATTTTTATGGAACTTTCTTCCAAAGTTGTGAAATTTGGAGATTTTTATGGAACTTTCTTCCAAAGTTGTGAAATTTGGAGATTTTTATGGAACTTTCTTCCAAAGTTGTGAAATTTGGAGATTTTTATGGAACTTTCTTCCAAAGTTGTGAAATTTGGAGATTTTTATGGAACTTTCTTCCAAAGTTGTGAAATTTGGAGATTTTTATGGAACTTTCTTCCAAAGTTGTGAAATTTGGAGATTTTTATGGAACTTTCTTCCAAAGTTGTGAAATTTGGAGATTTTTATGGAACTTTCTTCCAAAGTTGTGAAATTTGGAGATTTTTATGGAACTTTCTTCCAAAGTTGTGAAATTTGGAGATTTTTATGGAACTTTCTTCCAAAGTTGTGAAATTTGGAGATTTTTATGGAACTTTCTTCCAAAGTTTTGAAATTTGGAGATTTTTATGGAACTTTCTTCCAAAGTTGTGAAATTTGGAGATTTTTATGGAACTTTCTTCCAAAGTTGTGAAATTTGGAGATTTTTATGGAACTTTCTTCCAAAGTTGTGAAATTTGGAGATTTTTATGGAACTTTCTTCCAAAGTTGTGAAATTTGGAGATTTTTATGGAACTTTCTTCCAAAGTTGTGAAATTTGGAGATTTTTATGGAACTTTCTTCCAAAGTTGTGAAATTTGGAGATTTTTATGGAACTTTCTTCCAAAGTTGTGAAATTTGGAGATTTTTATGGAACTTTCTTCCAAAGTTGTGAAATTTGGAGATTTTTATGGAACTTTCTTCCAAAGTTGTGAAATTTGGAGATTTTTATGGAACTTTCTTCCAAAGTTGTGAAATTTGGAGATTTTTATGGAACTTTCTTCCAAAGTTGTGAAATTTGGAGATTTTTATGGAACTTTCTTCCAAAGTTGTGAAATTTGGAGATTTTTATGGAACTTTCTTCCAAAGTTGTGAAATTTGGAGATTTTTATGGAACTTTCTTCCAAAGTTGTGAAATTTGGAGATTTTTATGGAACTTTCTTCCAAAGTTGTGAAATTTGGAGATTTTTATGGAACTTTCTTCCAAAGTTGTGAAATTTGGAGATTTTTATGGAACTTTCTTCCAAAGTTTTGAAATTTGGACATTTTATGGAGAAAAAAAAATTAGTAAACAATTTACAATATTAATTATTATTTATTTGACTATCACAACTGAATCATTCTTAATTTATACATTTTCTAATAAGATTTTAAAATATTAACAAGATGTCGCAGAATTGGGATCGAAGTTACAATTCTGTTCGATGTTCCGAGTGACATTCTTAAAGTCATCGTACGAACAAGGTGTTCCGCAGTTGTTTATCTCAAGTTCCTGCGGTTCCTGATCGAGGAATGGACGGTAAAGTAACTGAAAACAACAACAACAAAAGAACAAAGGTTATTATCTTATAAAATGAATCAATTTGAAATTGAATTGTTGAAATTGTACTTTAACTAGGTAGCCGTTGTTTTGATCATTTGGCCATATTTCGAAGAAGACGGTGGCTGCAAACGGTGGACTCTGTTGGTTGTAACCGTTGAGGAGCGAAACCAGGGAAAACACGTTGGCGTCGTGCTGTCAGGTGTTCATACGAATCATCAAGCGGGATTCAGGCAATCTCGAAGCGGATTTATATGTTGTTTGGCTTTATATGCAGAATATGCTCGAATTTCTTTCGAGCATATTTCATAAGTTGCACGAAAGGCATTCAGTGCATATAAATCCGCTTTTCTAATCTTTCTGGACTCACCATGGAATAGACGTAAGCATTCTTCGGTGTCTCTTGGTTCAGATAATTATCGGTCTTGTTAACGAGATCGTTTAAAATTTGTGCTAATTTTTAATTGAACGGAAAAAGAAGAAAAAAAAAACAGATCCGAGATTAATTACGGGAGTGAAGAAGAAGGAGAACCTCGAGCACGGTTCGGTTCTTACGTGCTAACAGGCAGGACATTGTGGGATCTGCGAACATTTCGATGAACATACAATCTTTGAGGTGTTGAATCCTCGGTGCGTAACTGTCATCCAAGCCGTAAGGAAACTTGAAGCCGGCGAATTGCTTTTCAATGAAGAGATAAAATAAGGATTAGAATTTCAAGTGTCCGCCGGTTTTTCGTACGAGAAGTACGGATCGAAAGGAAGGGAGCCGCACTCACTTCGGTCACTAAGTTGTCCAGAAGTTCGAAGAATTCGCTCGGTGAATTCGATAAGGAAATATTTGTGGCCGTTTCCAGGATGCTAACCATCTCCTAGTAAATAACATTTTAGAAATTCTTCACAAGTCTTAGCTGTGTTTGATTTTTCATTTAAAAACTAGAAGGTGCACAGAAATGTCCTCTTTAGTCCCCCCCCCCCGAGGAGGCCCCAATAACTGTTAGCCTACTGTGGTCGGGGGTGACTTACGTTGTCTTCTTGTGTCAGGTTCGTAACCGTCTTTTGTGCGACGCTGTTCATCAGTTCATTGGTCTAATAGAAAAAAACACGAGCAACTCTGTAACTATTCTAGTTTTTTTTTCTCTGAAATTTTAAGACTCACGATTGCATCGGAACTGAGGAAGTTGACCGTGTAGATGGCGGTCGGTTGCCACGAGAGACCATTTTGGAACACTTGGGAATCGTCCGGTTCGTAAAGAGAAGCCGAGAAACTTGCGGCACTCATCAGGGTTCGGTCCATCGGCGAACTCCTCATCAGGCTTTTGGTGGCGTCGTAAGTGTCGAACATGGGTGCGTATCGGGCACGCACTTTGCCACCGTTCTTATAATGTTGTGTCATTCCATCCTGAAAAAATTTCAACAATTTAATTGAAACACGAAATAAGAAACGCGTTTAATCGCGAACGGGCTTCAAATAAAGCTAAGCTTTAAAGCTGTTAAGCTTCTTATATGTAAGTTTATGGCGAATTGTTTTAAGCTTAGCTTTGTTATGTAACGTTTTGGAAGAATGCCCTCAAAATTAGTCAAAATTATTCACATTAATAGAAAAGTTAATTTTGAAAGATCAAAGTTGGTTTTAATTCGAAGTCGTTCATTTTTACTTTGGTGAGTTGTCCTACGCCGACTTTCCATTTGTCGTTGTTGATGTCACCTGGAAGTTGCGCGGCTACGGACCTGGCTCCATGTCGAAATCCCTGAAAATTAATTAATTAATTAATCCAGAATTAATTGTCTCCAAAAATCATTCACCAATGATTTTTGCATAATTTTAAAATACTGATTTTTTCTGCAAAAATGCAAAAATGGCTTTTCTAGTTTTTTAAACTCGATTTGAAGTTAATGAGATGCTTAAATACTTGATTAATTAAATTAATATTTAAAAAATAATTGTTAATTAGTTAAATAGAAAACTATTTTCAATTTGATTATTATTACTAGATGCTCGGATTTTTATGCAAAATATTTCAAAAGCAAATGTTTCTCAATTTGTGGCCCCCAATTGTGAAATAATCATCACAATTCTAATCAAAAAAAGGGCTGGTTAGAGGCTAGGAGTTTCTAGTTTACAACTGATAATCACCACACATCCTAGCCTCTAACCAGCCCTTTTTTGATTAGAAAAGTATAATTGCAGTTGGTGAAATGATGATTATTATTTCACAATTGAGGGCCACAAATTGAGAAACATTTTGCTTGATATTTGCATAAATTAAAAATTAAATGTTCTAATATTTTTTCTTGTTTTTGCCGATGGTCCACCAATCACTTACAATGAACACCAAAGTCGGCTGCGGCTGCGGCGGTGGAGACGGTTGGCATTGGACACTGGTCAATTGGAGCACGTTGAGCACGTTGAGCACATTTAGAATTGTTAAATTTCTGCACTTGGTCATGGTTGTTGTTACAATAGGAAAATAGGTTTTATTAATAATTAATATTTATTTTGGAAGACTCTTTTTATTGTGGGTGGCGGCATTTTGATACAGGACACAAACATAATAGGAAGGGGGAGGAGTCACGTTTGGTCAGCTTAACACGAAAACCAACAAAATTGCAACAACAACCAAAAAAAATAAGACCTAGAGATTCGGACCCAAATGACGTCATTTGTTGGATTAACAACTCAGGTGACTTTGTGGGTTTTATTGTTTAATTTCGGGTATTGTTTGCACTTGAAATATTTGCATTACTTAGTTACAGATGGCTTTTTCACAATTTCTTTATTTCTTCGATTCAAGGACTCAATTCTTCTCATTGTCTTTTTTACTTTTAATTGACTATTAAATATTTATTTAATGCAAATAATGTTACATTTTGCAATTGTTTTTGGATTCTTTGTTTATTTTGGAATAAATTAATTATTTGACACTTTTTTTTTTATAGAAATACATTTTCGAGAATTTCTAAATTTCGATCATTCGAGGTTTCGAGAGACAGAGAAAGAGAAAGAAACGTTTATCATCATTTCATTTTAATTATTAATTTATTTTAATTAAGTTTTTGGCTTCTGTTTTTTTTTTAAACAACACGGATTTGGTGAACCATTTTTCTATTTGTGATATTTTGCAATATTTTTTTTTGTTGCCAACCAAGGAGAGAAAGAGAGAGAGAGAGAGAGAGAGAGAGAGAGTAATTAATTTAAGTAATTAGCATTATTTTGTCTTTTAATAGAATTGACCTTTGAATAATAATAATTTATGAGTTCGTTTGATCGAACTCCATCAAACTATTATGGAGTTTTGTTTGTTTCATTGTCATGTGGTGTCTGACACATGATTATGTGTGTTTCATTCTTGTGTGTATTGTCTACTGTAGTGTGTCATGGGGTATTTTGTGTCTCTTGCGATGTGTTATGTGTCACAGGATGTTAAACAACTTGATGTGTCATTTGTTTGCCACATTATAGTGTCGCGTAGTATTTTTCCCATTATTTCGTGTGTCTGATACAAGTGTGTGTGTGTCTTGTTCAGTTGTGTTTTTTTGTATACAGAAATAAATTTCTGGTGTCTGACACATAATTATGTGTGTTTCGTTCTTGTGTGTATTGTCTACTGCAGTGTGTCATGGTTAATTTTGTGTGTCTTGCGATGTGTATATGTCTTGTGTCATGTGTCACAAGATTATGTTCAAGAACTTGATGTGTCTCATTTGTTTGCTACATTATAGTGTCGTGTAGTATGCCAGTATTTCTTGTGTCTGATACATGCGTGTTTCTTTGCATATCAGTTGTTTTTGTGTATACAGAAATATATTTCTGGTGTCTGATACATGCATGTGTCTTGTGTGTTGATGAACTTGATGTGTGTCACTTTTGAATCAATACTTTTGGTTAACGTTATATTTTGGATCTTTGTAGATTAGACGATCCACACGGAAAATGGCTATTTTTATTATTTGTTTGCGCGTAAATAATTGTATTGGACACTTTTGTGGACACTTTTGTGGTCATTGTCGGGAGAGAGAAAAATGTTCAAACAAAACTCATTGGATTGACATCTGGACAAGTTCAATTATGACTCAAGTCAAATATTTTTTATTGGGAATTTCTTCCTTAGAGTCAATGGACAATTTTTTTTTTTTTTTTGGAGGTTTTTACACTTTTGGCCCATTTACATTTTATTTTAATTGTTTGTTGTTATTAGATAGGATGAAGTTGAACTACCTCCATAATTCTATGTAAGAAATTATTATGAAACTAGTGGGTGGGGGGGGGGGGGTAACCCGTGATAAATGACGGGAGCAAAATTCACAGGCAATTGTGCCCTGCTTTAGACTTTCTTTTCCTCCGCCCTTTTATGACGTCACACCAAGTAACAAATTAAATTAGAAATTATTATGAAATAATATTATTACAGTCAGTGGTTCCTTTTGGAATTAACTTTTTGCATAATTCTCATTTTTACTGATGACGTCATTAATAAAAGCAATTATTTTAATTTTGTTTAGGTGAAGAGAACTAATTAATTTACTTTCATTTTCGACACCATTTTAGTTGAGGAAGAGATTTGAAAGGAGAAAAATGTGCAATTTGTACGTTTTTTGTACGATTTTCGTTATTTCTCTTTTCGATTCGGCTTTTTCTGTGAAAAACACAAATTTGAGATTTGTTCAAATTGTAAGTTGTTGTTTTTTTTTTCAAAAGAAAATTTAATCAATTTTGGTTTATTTGCGTCATTTTTATCGGCTCGAATTCAAGTAGAAAAAAAAAAACTTGGCACTTGAACTTCAACTTGAAGCCTCTCTGCAAGGAGTTCCAACATTTGGATTCCAAACCCCGCGTCATCAAAACGTATTCAACAATGCTTTTTCTAAGTTGGAACTTCTTTTTTCAGAGGGTTCAAGTTGAAGTTCAAGTGCCAAGTATTTTTCTACTTGAAGTTTGGACTAAAATCTTAGTTCTTTTTTAAACAAAAAAGATTGTTGGCATTTTTTAAAAAAAATATTTATAAAATTTCAAAGAAAAGTTGGACTTTTCAAAAAGTTTGTCAACTTTTCAAAAAGTTTGTTAACTTTGAAATAAAGTTTGTTATTTTAATTGAAAGTATTTGGAATGCGTTTTGATGAAATTAATTTGAACGCACGAAATTCAGTTAATTAATTATGTTTAAATTATTGTTTTTTGTGTCCTTGAAACTATTTTTAAATTTCAATTATATTTTGTTGTTTGTTGAAAATACAAAAATAACAAAAATTAAAATTCAATTCGAGGAGAAATGTTATAATTTATATGTTTTTTTGTTGTGTTATTTTTAACCAATGGATCTCGAATGGCATTGAAATTTAGGATTTTCTTTTTTCTTACAAAATTTGCTTCGAGACCAAAAAAAAGTAATTAATGTTAATTACAGTAATTAAGTCGTATTTTCAGGTGGGTCGTCACGGAAATAGAACACCTTTGACCGTCATTAACAACGACACAAATTCATGGGATGGAATTCCATTGGGATTTCTAACTATTGTGAATATGAAATTAATTACTATAGTTAATAATTGTGTTAGAAACTAGAATAGTAACTCGGTTTTTGCTCAAAGTTAATTCATGATTGAAATCTTTCAAAATAAACTTTTTATGGCAAAATTTTAAGTTTAAAAATTTCCAAATATTTTCAAATTTTCATAAATAGTTCATTTTGTACGATTTCATTTACTATTCTAGTTTCTAACAAAGTTTGAATTTTGCCTTAAAGTTTCTTCTAAAAACTTTTAAATTCATTTTGTTTGAAAATTCTTATTTTTTTTTTTTCAGAAAGGAATGAATGCGGTCTACGAGGCCGGAATGTTTTTGCGGAACCATTACGGTTCGTTTCTCAGCCCTTCGGTGGATTCTTCGGAGATTTATGCTCGAAGTACGGACAAGGACCGGACACTTAAAAGTGCCCAATTGCTTCTTGCCGGCCTCTATCCACCCAAGAGACGAGAGAAATGGAACGACGGTTTGGGACAGGTCTGGGAACCGGTTGCGGTCCACACACTACCGCAGGACTTGGATCCGGTTCGTCTATCTGTCTGCATGGTTCGATTCGTATATAATCTGATTCGGTTCGTGTTTTCGTTGTTTTATAGTTCGTCGACAATTATCCGATCGATTACTGTCCGCGGTTCAAACAGTTGATGGGAATGTTCGTCAAGACTCCCGAAGGAGAGCGGATGTACGCGAGAGTTACGGTAACGTTATCCACGCAATTTTATATTTTAATAAATTCTTGGCTCTCAAATTGCAAAATTAATTATTTTGCAATTTGCAAAATAATAATAAAAAAATGTGACAAATTTGTATTAATTTTGAACAGAAAATCCTGGATGTGGTGAGTCCCAAAGGCATCACTTGGACCGATTATAACGGATTCTTGGCTTTTGCCGACTCGATTTATACAGAAGTGACCACTTATTAGCTGGACCACCGCGTGGACGTTCGAAATTAATTATTTTTGTTTTTTTGGGGGGATCCGTTTTTTTTTCTCAGGTGGTTCAGAACCGTTCCTTGCCACTGTGGCTCGAACCGTACAAGACGGAAATTCTCGACTTGTTTTTTTACTTTACTTTCACTTTCGTTAATGTTCCCGAAATGCGTAAACTAGCCGGTGGTCAGTTTTATTTCCGATTTTTCTTTTCGGACGTCGTTTTCGTAATTTTTTTGTTCAATTTCAGGTTATTTAATTTACGAAATAATGAATCGTAATCAAGGTGTCGTAACCAATAATACGGACGGAGATCCAACCAAAATATTCTATTATTCGGCCGTAAGAATTCTAGTTTTTAATTTAATGTTGTGGGGCCCAGTTGGGGGCCTTTAAGTCTGGCCCGGCACAAAATATTTTACAAGAATTAAACAGCTCAGTAGAAATGACTGAATTTTTGAAAAGAAACTAGAAAACACATCTACAAATAAGACCCTTAAAGGAAATTCTTGTGTACTTTCTAGTTTTTAAGATGAACTCTTGATTATTCTGAGTTTTCAGAAGAGCGCAACACTTGAAGGTGTGTTAGAAACTAGAAGAGTAGCTGAATCACCAAATAAGTGATGTTTGACATCTTTCAAAATAAACTTTTTTATTTTCTGCTTAAATTTGAGTCATTTTTTTCAAATTGAAATAATTAATAGTTAATTTTAAAAGATATATGAAAACATTATAAAATACCGTCTCTTAATTGATTGAGTTACCCTTCTAGTTTCTAAAACACTTTTTAAGTTTCTCAGAATAATCAAGAGTTGAATTTAATTAAGCTTAATTAATTTTAATTATTTTTTTCAGCACGATTACACTTTAATGTTCGTAATGGCGGCATTTGGAATATTTAACGATATTTTACCTCCTTTCACTTCGTTACTTTTAATCGAACTCTACGAGGATTCGGATTCGAACCAGTTTTACATTCAGGTCTCAGTTATTATTTAGGTCCATCTTGTTTAATTAATTAAGGTTTTAATTGGTGTTTTTTTTAGGTCCTTTATCGCAACGACACCAATGCGGACCCTTACCACCTTTATTTTCCCAAGTGCCCTAACCAAGATCTTTGTAATTTTAACGATGTTTGGGACGGTTCGGACAAGATGTTTATTGCCGACTTACCTGGAGCGTGCCAACCGTATTCTTATTGGAAATATTGGACCGTACTCAATAGTCTCATTAAAATGTATCCCTAATTAGATACATTTTAAACGATATTAAAATTGAAATCATTGATTGAATTTACGTTTGATTTTTAAATACTGTGAAAAATAACTGCAACACTTGATTTTTTTCCAACTTATTCACTTTTCTGTGAAATTTAACCAGGATATAATTTTTTATTACGCTACAAACAGGTGTAAACATGACTTTCTTATATCTTTAGCTTTCAAAGTTAAACAAAAATTAAGAAATAATTATTTTACACAACATTTTACATTACATGATGACATTATTACAAAAAAAAAATTAATTTAGTTCTAAGAAAATTGGTGTTTTTGTCAACATACTATTTCAGTGACCTTAAAACTACCCTACCCTTCTCAAATAATGGTGTTTTTTGTGGTAAATCTTTTTAATTTTGCTTATAGCTCGGTTTTTTCTTCAAAATTTTCATTTGTATCAACATTTGTGTTGTTTAAAATAGCTAATACTGGAAGCACAACTCCTAGAAAATGAAGCAGTTTGGTGACCAAGTACCAACTTATTTGTTCTATGACAGAAATTGTCAAAAAAGTTTGAGTTTATAAGTCAACAGTTTCTCAAATTGTGTCACAGTGGAAAACCACTGGTCATCGTATCCCACAGAAAACAGGCAATTCTGGAAGAAAACGAATTTCCAGGTGTGGTTCTGACAAAGTTTTTATAAAACTGTGTTTCCAAAATCTTTTTTTCTTATTCAAACAATTGGCTGTGGAGAATGGCATTCCTCAACTAGAACTGTTGCTTGTGCATGAACTGTTTGAAGACACCTAATTGGAATTGGTCTGAAAGCTTTTTAGGCCAGTTACAAAACCTTTTGTTACTGCAAGGCAAAGAAAATTATGACTGGGATGGGCAAAAGAACATGCTAGTTGGTCCACTGAAAAGTGGAAAAATGTCACTTTTAGTGTTGAATCAAAAATAAACTTGAATTATGCTGATGGTGGTCAATGTGTGCATTGGAATGTTGGTGAATTAATGAGCCAGTTCTAGTTGAGGAATGCCATTCCACAGCCAAATGTTTGAATAAGAAAAAACAATTTTGGAAACACAGTTTTATAAAAACTTTGTCAGAACCACACCTGGAAATTTGTTTTCTTCCAGATTTGCCCTTTCTATGTGGTGTACGACGACTAGTGGTTTTCCACTGTGACACAATTTGGGAAACTGTTGACTTATGAACTCAAACTTTTTTGGTACTTGGTCACCAAACTGCTTCGTTTTCTAGGAGTTTTGCTTCCAGTATTAGCTATTTTAAACAACACAAATGTTGATACAAATGAAAATTTTGAAGTAAAAACCGAGCTATAAGAAAATGAAAAAGATTTACCACATCAGGATCTGGGACCAAACCTGGACACTTTGAAGGACCTAGAAACACACTTTTTTTTTAAATTTTATTGATATTTTCACGGTTATTTTGGAAAAAGAAAAAGTTGTAATGTTGTTTTACGTCTCAGTAACAGAGAAACTCTCTTCATTTTTTATGCAATTTTTAAAGGTGTTGACAGGTGATTTACTGTTTGAGGCTTCGAGGAAGGTCATCGTGTGGCCACCTTGACCTGCACTTGGATGTTGCAGTTCAAATCACAAACAGACAGACAAAAGTGGCCCATTAAACATTTTATGAGTTCATGTCACGATCTTTTTATCTTTCTGAAGTGGCCGCCACAGGAACTTACTTCCATAAGGTGGCCACTTCCATAGAGGTAGGTGCATGCCACTTCCATGGGTGGCCACCTCCATAAGGTGGCATAAGTGACCTTTTCCACAAAGTGGCCACCGTATAGAGGTGGCCACTTTCATAATTAGGCCACTTCCATAGGGTGGCCACTTTCATAATTAGGCCACTTCCATAAGGTGGCCACAGTGATCTCCACGTTAGAAAATCACCACATAATTCAATAATTCATATGTTGTTATTGTTGTTTTTTACTTAAAGATCCATTAAATTCATTGGCTGAAACAACTTTAAGTTTAAAAAAAAAACTTAACGTCCTTCAATTGTAAATGAATGTTGAGGGTAAAAATGCCTGACATTGGACTGACACACATGAAGAAACATGAAAGTGGCCGGACTTAGTAACAGAATATAATGGTTGTGATTGTTGTTATTGTTGTTGTTATTGTTGTTATTGTATTTTGATTTAATAATAAAATTGTGAATTTTTTTTTTCTAGGTTCTCGTAAAAATATATAAAAGGAGGTTGAAATTGTTTCCGAGACATTAAACAGTTTCGTACTTTTGACTCCGAGACACTTTGTTTGTCAAAAATGTTACGTTTCGTCATTTTCTCTTTGGTGGTCGTTTCGAATTCCTGGGCCGCCGATACGGATACGGACGTCGTTTTCGTTCATGTCGTAAGTTAACGGAAGTATTTATTTAATTATTAATAATTTATTCATAATTAATTTTTCAATAACTTTTACTTTATTTAATGAAAAAATGAAAATAAATTTGTTCCGGGTTTTAGAAATTATGATGAAATTATTTGAAATATTATTCAAAAATTTCCTTTTGAAATTAAATTATTCATTATAATTATCGTAATTTCTTGTAGAACTTTCATTTTGCAATATTTTTAATAATATCAAATGAAGTTTTAAATGTGTAAGCATTTCGCATTTCTGATATATTTCATTTTAAACGATTTTAGTTTATAAATTGGTTAATAGTTTGGTGGGGGGAATGTTTTGAGACATCCTGTATAAAATCTTTCATTTTATACTTTTTTTTCTCAATAAAGGAGAATTGTCTAAAGTAAAATTTTAACCTCATTTTTGAATTTGTAAAATTCTCAGTTTTTTTTTTGTTGCAATAATTGTAAATTTTGTAATATTTTTAACAATCAAATGAAGTTTTATTTCTTTTTATTTTTGATATATTTCATTTTAAACGATATTAGTTTATAAATTGGTTAATAGTTTGGTGGGGAAGTTTTGAGACATCCTGTATAAAATCTTTCATTTTATACTTTTTTTTTAATAAAGGAATTGTCTAAACTAAAATTTTAACCCCATTTTTGAATTTGTAAAATTCTTAGTTTTTTTTTTGTTGCAATAATTGTAAATTTTGTAATATTTTTAACAATCAAATGAAGTTTTATTTCTTTATTTTTTTGACAATTTCATTTTAAACGATTTTAGTTTATAAATTGGTTAATAGTTTGGTGGGGGAGTTTTGAGACATTCTGTATAAAATCTTTCATTTTATACTTTTTTTTGTAATAAAGGAATTGTCTAAAGTAAAATTCTAACCCCATTTTTTAATTTGTAAAATTATTAGTTTTTTTTTGTTGCAATAATTGTAAATTTTGTAATTACAGCTTTGCTGCATCATTCAATGTTAAATTTTGACAATGGCCCTCAAAGTAAAAATGCATAAACAATGGAGATGCTTTTTTTTGTTGTTATTGTTGACTAGAAGGTCACTTTCACATATTATTATTATTTAAAATTTACAATTTCAAGGTTCTGATTTTTTTTAAATTCAAAACTCACGTATTTTTAATTGACTTCGTATTAATTAAATTATAAAATTCGTCATTTTTTATTTCTAAAATTTAAAAGTTGTAAAACAACTTTTTTGTTTTGTTCATTTTTTAAAATTAATTAATTATTAATTTATTATCAATTAATATATACTATTAGAGGTAGCTCAACTCCATGTTAAGAGAAAAACGTAGTGAGTGAGTGAGAGCTTTAATTTGTGTAGCCTCTCTTCCAGGGTCTCTTTTAAGAGGGTTTCTTGTAACATGGTTATGCATCTGTTTGTGGCATCATTAAAACATCATTTTCAATCAATGAGACTGTTTAGAGGCTAAAGTTTAAGAAGAACATAAAGTTAATTGCAAAAAGTTGACAGGCATCTGTGGACAGCTTCAGAATTTCTTTGGTTCCGCCCCTTTTATGAGCGTCCTCAATTTCTAATTGGTTTGTTACTGTGTCTGATGTCACACATGCTCCGCCCTTTTTATTTATAATTGGTTGATATTTGGTCTGACGCTCATAAAAGGGCGGAGCCAAAGAAATTCTGAAGTTGTCTACAGATGCCTGTCAAAGGTTACACCCTAGCCTCCTTGTAGTCCTCCATATAAAGGAGGCTACGGTTGCACAATCTACCAATATTAGATTTATTCTATTATAGCCTCTAAGCGGTCTCATTGATTAAAAAAAATGTATAAACGTTTGGCCTTAACTATACTTATAATTATAATTGTGGTGCAATTAAGTGAAAAGCTCTTAAGTAGACAGGAAATTAGAAATCGGGACGAACAGAAGTTGGCTCCGCCCTTTTTATGACGACCGGCAACTTCTAATTGGCTGGTTATGTAGTCTGACGTCACATGCTTCGCCCTTTTCAACGTCGAACCACACAACAAAACCAATTAGAAGTTGCCGTTCGTCATAAAAAGGGCGGAGCCAACTTCTGTTTGTCCCGATTTCTAATTGCCTGCCTTAAGCACACTCGAGCAGCAATGGGCACGGAATGTTCCATAGCCAGAGTTCGAAGTTGAGCTACCTTCATGCGTATATTTATTAATATTATTAAATATTGAAATATGTATTTTGTATTTTGTAGGTGGCTCGGCACGGTGAAAGGGCTCCGGTGACCCGTCTCGCCAACGACCCCAACGATGCATTGTGGGGCGTGCGCCCAGGGCACCTCACCAATGTACGGCGGCCGCATTCACTCATTTGAAAATTTCTACCTTTTTAACATTTTTTTTTTAAAATACTTTTAGAAAAAAAAACATTTCAAAGTTCATTAGAAACTAGAATAGTCAACGATTTATTTTGAACGATATATCATCATGAAAATACTTTAATTTAAAAATGCACTTGTTGAAATTTGCATAATGAGCCGTTTTTTTAATAGTTAAATTTTCTAATTAAATGTATCAGAAAGGGAAACAACAATTGCTGGATTTGGGTCAGTTCCTTCGTCGAACTTATCGGGACCTTCTAAGTAATTACACGGCCGACGGTGACATCTACGCTCGAAGTACGGACAAACCGAGGACCCTGGCCAGTGCTCAGATTGTGATGGCCGGACTTTATCCACCTCACGAGAAAGAACAGTGGAACGACGGACTCGGCAAAGTCTGGCAACCGGTTCCAGTCCACAGTCTTCCGGCGAACCAAGATCCGGTACAGTACATTAGCCTTTTTTTTTATTAAATCGTTACCATTTACCATTTTTCGTTATTTAGTTTATCGACAGTTATTATCATAATTGTCCTCGGCACGATCAGTACATGAACACCATCGTAAAGACACCGGAAGGAACTCGAAAGTACCAGAGGACTCTGGTAAGTGACCACCTTCGGATCGAGGCTCGCGGCGAATGCGGACACTTTATGGAGTCCGTTAATTGGCCCTTTTGAACTTATGACCTCTTGCCCGTTCGATGTGGCCTTTGACCGTTTTAGGAAATCCTTAACGCGACTCAACGGCACAGCAATTTCACCTGGAAGGACTTCCACGACTTTCTGGACTTCGGTGATGTGATTCACATCCAGAAGAAGAAGGAACTTCCGATGGCCGATTGGTTGCAACCGTTTGCCGATGAAGTGGACGACCTCTTCACCTACTTTAGCCTTTATTACATCAAGACGAAAGAGGAACAGCAGTTGGCTGGAGGTTCGTATATGATGTGTGCCGTGCCGTGCTCGTAACCGTGCTACAAGATCTCGGTGTTTTTCTCGGTTTCAGGGTTCCACGTCAACGAGATCATGAACCGCATGAAGGATGCCATCGACGGAAAATTAGAACCTGTTAAGGCTTACTATTACTCTGCGGTAAGAATTAATGGAGAGATCGATGGGATTGCGGACCACTTCGAGGGGCGCGGCGACCCACTTATAGAGGGGTCGTGCCCATTTACGAAACTCCTTAGAAGAGGCCACGATCCATCTGAAGCGATCCACTTATTTGGAGCCCGGCTCACATAGGGGGACATGGCGACCCTGTTTTCTGGGGCCGACCCACCTAAAAAGAGGGCCCCGACCCAATAAATTCTTAAAAAAACATTGTTCTTTCGCAGCACGACTACGCAATCATGTTCATAATGGCTGCGTTGGACATGTTCAACGGAATCGTGCCGCCGTTCATCTCGGCACTGATCATCGAACTCCACGAGGACGCTCAAGGACAGCATTATGTTCAAGTGGGTTCGGTTCGCCCAAATTCCGGGCTCTTCTTGTGATCTAAGTGTGATCTCATATGTATGACTTTGAATTTCAGATGCTGTATCGTAATGACTCTAGTGTGGATCCGTACCCTCTGTTTTTTGCACAGTGCCCTCAGACCCAACTGTGCCCCTGGGAAAAGGTCTGGGCTCAGGCGGAACCCTTGTTCATTACTAACATGAGCGCAGCTTGCGTGCCGTATACGGATGCGGAATTGGTTGAGTTGCAGAAGAAACTCGACCAACAGTTTCCGTAATTTTGTATCGGGAGCCACTCGCGGACCCTCAAAGGGCCCATTTTTTTAAAAAAAATGGCCGCGACTTCGTAAAAATTCCGTGTTTTATATTTTTTATTTTGCAATATGTCTCATACAAATATATAGTTATTACGTCATCAGAAATCTTACAAAGATTTAATAAATTTTTATATTCCTTAATTATATGTTTCTTATATTAATGTGTAATAATTATGCAAATGAATTCATAAGCAACACTGAGAAGGAATTGAAAGTGTTTTAGAAACTAGAAGAGTCATTTCTTGTTGATATCGTTTAAAATAAACTTTTTTTTTAAACAAAATCTGTTAACTTTAAAATGTAGTCATTTTCAAACTTAAAAAAGTTTATTTTAAAAGATATCAACATGAAAATACTTTTAAGTGATTTAGTGACTCTTCCAGTTTTTTAAAAAAACTTTAAAACTCTTCTTAAGGTGCTTTCAAAACGTAAAATAATTAGATTTTTAACTTCAAAATGTAAAATGAAAAACATATTATACAGGGTGATTTAAAAATGACACAACTGAACAAATAAGTTGGTTTTTATGAACAGAAGAGCAAAATTAAGAGAAATTAGAAATCATTTAAGGGTATTTTCATGTTGATATCTTTCAAAATAAACTTTTTTTCTGAATAAAAATTAATTAAAATCTGTTAAAAAGTTTTTCAAAACTCTTCATTTTGCACCTGAAAGACAGAAAGAAGCAATCAGAGTACACCGTTTACACCTTTAAAATCACCTATTTAAGTTTATTGATTTTAAACAATTTCATTTATTTTAATTTATGTTAATCTATCTGACACAATTTAATGAAATGAACCACATTAAGTTAATTAACTAAAATTTTGATAGAAGAAGGACATTTTAATGTGAGGAGGTTTTCTATTTTTTGATCACCCTGTATTATTTAAGCTCCTCCCTCAAATGTGACGTCATATTAGCAGACTACCAATTAAAAATATAGTATAATGGAGGGGGGGGGGGTTCTGGGGGCGCAGACCCCAATTTTTTTTAGAATTATTAAATGAAATTAAAAAAATGAATAAAAGTTGTTTGATTAGTTCGAGTCCAAGATAATTAAGGCTAAAAGTTCTTGTGACAATACAAAAAAGACGACTATAAGTGTTAATAACATTTTGCTATTAACATGATTTGTTAGTTTTTCCATTAACATTCCATTGCTAACTTTGTTATTAGCACAATGTTGACAAGAAACTATTACTAGCAAGTTATTTCTGTTGTCGACACTATTAATAACATTCTACTCGTCCATCAGTTTCCCCACCGACCAATCTTTTTGTCAACAACATTCTTATTAGCATTTTGTAATCGGCATCCATCAAAACAGTAAAAACTTGTTAGTTACAAATTTGTTATTAACATTTTGCTATTAACAATGTTTTTGCTTTCCCCTTTAAACATTCAGGAAAAAAAAAGAAAAATATGAGTGCCCACTCGCCCAAACCCAACCAGCCGCGTTCCCACACACTGTCAGCCACTACTGTCCCGATCGTACGCCACTGTACCCAACCCACTGCCTGCCAAGTCACAAGAGACAGGAGGTACATGACCCCATCCGTGGGTCATCTCTTACGCCCTCTCGTCGGAGCTGCCCCCTGATATGAACCTGGAAACCGCCTATCAGGGCTTTCCAAACTTTGTTCATATTACCAGATTATTATTATCTGATATCTCCGCAAGATGGTGAAGTGCTAGCTGCGGAATACGGACAGTACGATCGGAACCTCTGTGTCAGTCACGGTGTAATAGCCTAGTGTACCACGACCGCGACAACAGCTAGTAGATATCCGGTTGCGGCGGTTTTACCCGCATTCCTCTTGGATTTTCACGATACCGGAACGCAGTCGATAGTATCGCTACTTTTCCCCGAATACGCTTGCACAAAGTGTAGAAATCTGACAGCATGCGGGCTGGTCTCGAACTCACGCATCTCATCGATCAGCTGCTCAACAGCTGCAGAGATAATACCACTACGCCACGCAGGCACTCACGAACAACAAATGGTTGTAAGAACTATATGTGCTTCTACTGTAACATTGGATAGGCTAACAAACAAATACCAGCAATAAGAGCGCCGCATCCTGCAAGTGCCATTGTGGTGTAGTGTGCTGAGGCATGATCTTCTTGTCGTGGTAACACTAATTCGCCAGTTCGAACCTCGTACCTACCTGTTAAGTTTTTCTTTTTTTTTTTCATATGGATATATAATTTAGTTGGTTTACATACATTGCTTTGTTTTTTAAATAGAATTAAAATTTCTATAAAATTACTTTTTTTTTAAAAAAAATAAAACACTGCTTTTAAATTGAATTTGTTTTTAAAGTGCATTTATTTTTTAATAATTATGTTTTTTTTTACAAGATAAATACAATTTAGTTTTAGTTATATATCCAGCAAAGGAAAGTGTAGAAGGGGGGGAGAGAGAGAAGTGTGGGAGGGGTGAGGGGAAAAGGTTGGAAAGTGTAGAAGGGGGGAGAGAGAGAGAGAAAAGTGGGAGGGGGTGACTGAAATTGAAATGAAAGAAGTAAAAAAAGAAGAAAACGACGCGCATGCGCACAATTGCCTGTGAATTTTGCTCCCGTCATTTATGACGGGTTACCCCACTAGTAATAAAATATAAATACACCTACAATAATATAAAATATAATAAACTATAGCTTTTTGGAAAGACATAGTCGAACTAATTACGAATTCTCGAATATTCACCAAACACTTGAAAAAGTTAGAATTTACATTAAGGTTTATAGCATTTTAAAAGTGATTTCCCATTTGTGCCGCCGAGTAACCCAAATATTTTTAAAGAAAATACAGTTACTTGTTACATGCCAATTTAGGTCTGTGCCTCTAATAATCGCCATAATATAAGCCACTGTAATACGAGCAGGGGGGGGGGGCATAGTGCTAGAGAACCGCCAGACCCGTAGTATTAGGTGATTTTATCATCAATAGATGGCGTTGTATGTCCCGTTAGTTGGTTCATTTGCTCGTAAAGGGGCGTTTCTAGCCTCTATCTGTACTCTTTTATTGACGACTTTTCAAAGCGATTCTTTCGTTCGCATTTAATAATCCAATGATTGAAGTATAGACTAAGACCTTGGCAAGAGAGGCTAACCAATCATCGTCGTCCAACTCCTCCTCGTGGCTCGCAGTGGCCATGTGCTTTTCTTCTTTTCGCTTCGTTTTCATCGATAAAAAAAGTAGAAATTTTGATTCAATTTTGCGATTTTAACCGCGTTTTAATGTATTAATCGACGGCGAGACGAACGAAGTTTATCTTTTTATAAATTGTCTGCGAAAGTGGCGTTTTTTCCCCTTCATCTTTGGAACTTTAAGATCAGTTTTCAGGACGTTTTACGGTTGGTTTTCGATGTCATCGTAAGAATATTCGGCGTCGCAAATCCGGGTTTTGTTTTTATAAAAAAAAAAGGTGAGCAGAGAGATCCAATCCAATGAAAGGTCACTTAATTGTTTTTTTAATTAATTCTAATTATGACGAAGGGTAACTACTCTCAAGGGTATTTTCATGTTGACGATATCTTTCAAAATAAACTTTTTATAAACCCAAAAAAAAAAAAAATTGAAAAATACCGTCTGCTTAAAATTGGATCAATTTGAAACTGACATAAAAAGCTGATTTGTGAAATAACTATTAAGTTGATTGAGTTACCCTTCTAGTTTCCTAAAAAAATACTTTCTAGTTTCTTCTAATTAATTGTTCTCGTCTGAAAAAAAATAATCAAATCAGTCAACATTTCAATTGAAATTCTTTCGATTTGAAGACGACGCCTCTCTAGCCTCTATGAACGACGCTTTCGCTTTATTGAAGCGACGAATTCATAATCGCACCAGTCTTTGGTAGGAGGCTAGCAGCTCTTTTGGTTTTCGAAAGGGATCAGTTTTTCTTCTCTTGTTCGTTGACGAATGAGGGATTGACTTGACCTTCGACGGCTGACCTCTTGACCACCGCGGCGGCGGCGGCGGAGTCATCGTTTGCAATCTCCTGCGAATCGATTCGGCTCAATTAGAATGATTTTTATCGATTTCGTTCGGCACGGTTTCGAAACTCAGCGATGCGGTGAGTTTCGAAACGTGTCCGTTTTTGACTGACCTTTTGCTTGACCTGGTCGACTTTCCAAGCGACCAGTTCCATCGCTCCGTGTTTCCGGCGCCTCAGTGAAATCAACCATCTGGTCAACGGGCTCAGAAGTTCCGGATCGACGTCATCAATTTTGTTGAGACCTAAAACACACACTCACCCCCACGTGACACTCGAGATTAATTTCGTGAGGTGTGTCTATGGGTAAATTTGGGGTTCGTGGTGGTCCGTACCGGTGACTGCGCTGACCAGGAGACCGACGATGATCACCGTCATGCAAGAAATGACGCTGTACCACAGATAAGACAGTCGGTAAAGGACGAAGATGTCGCCTCCTCCTCCTCCTCCTCCACTTGAGTTAATCGAACTGAAACATAAGGATCGACATTTTAGCCTCTTCCATGGGTCACGAGTCTCCCTCCCTCCCGCCTTCCCTCCTCTCTGGTCCATACTTGGCCGGAGTGAATGGGAGTCGCTGTTGTAGCGATACGTTCCAAGGTGATTCGCATCCGTTCGTGGACACCGGCAAAAAGGGTTTCGGTGGTTTCACCACTTGAGCTCCGATTCCGATCCACAAAATCAAACCGAAACTCGTTCCGAGGCCCACTGCAGCTCCCTTTAAACATAAAAAAGACTTTTCTAGTTTTTTTTTAAACTTAAGCGCTCGTGGTCAACCCTAATAGCTTACGGTTGAATTGGCCCACGGAAAGAACATTCCGAGAGTGAAGACGCCCAGCACGGGTCCACTTATCATTCCGAAGATGCTCAGAGTTGCTTGAGTGATGTTACCGAGTTGTTCGGCCGCAGCCACCAAAGCCACGCTCACAAAGCCGTAAGCGACAGCTGTGTTGAACGAGACGTTGAGCACGCATTAAAGAGAGACACGGGCACTTAGTAGCCTAGAGACTTATAAGAACCGAACCTAATATTTTGGAGAGAGTTCCGGCCTTTTCTTCGCTGATTTCTTTGACAAACAGGACTTTGACGAAGTCTTCGAGAGTAACGGCCGCCAGAGAGTTGAGTCCCGAGGAAAGCGTACTTTGTACAAATGCAACCAACAATCGTATCAGTTCTTCGAAGTTTAACAAGTGAACTGAACTCGGTACCTGAGAGCTCCACTGAAGACACCGGCCACGAAGAGCCCGGGTAATCCGGGAAGATCACCCAAAAGTTCCATAACGAACAACGGAAGCATCTATAACGAAGGAAATCAAACAGTGTTCAGATTACTCGTTATTATTGTTTCGGGAGAAACCGTTCCTAATTGACCTGATCTCCGGCTTCGATCTGTTTAGTCTTAACCGGGTCACAGTTCCAGTATCTTGCGTAGAGAACGAGTCCGACGAAACAGCAGATCGCGTTCAAAATAATGAAACCCGGAACGTTGAGCCACACGGCTCTGAATTTTTATAAAAAACAAACGAAAAAAAAGCGGGTCAAGAACGGGAAAGGTCAAAGGTGATGGTGTGGAACTGACATTTGAGCTCGGAGTTTTGTCGGTGATGTGAGGAAACGTTGAACCTGAGCTTGGTTCGTGCCGTAAGTGGACAACCAAGTGAAGAACCCTCCGAAGACGAGTGACCAGAAAGTGTGCCGGACTGTCGGATCCGGATTGAAACTATAAAACAAGAAATTTGAATTCGGTGGGCCCAAAAGTGTTCTGAAGAGGACGTGTTTTACTCGAAGAACTCGAGTCGACCTCCTTGAGCGTTCTTTTCCCACAGAGCACTGAGTCCTCCCGTGTCGGTACATCCTTTGATTGCAATGACCAACATGGAGGCGTACATGACGACAATCTGGGCCGCATCGGTCCACATGACGGCCTTCATTCCTCCCTAACACATTCGGAACATTCGTTCTGTAAAAAGGTGACCCAGAGTTTCGAGTATACAGTCGAAGGACTATACTTACGATACTTGTGTAAAATACGCAGACGCCTCCGATGGCGGCCACACATCCCCAACGGTGAAGTCCAGTCACTGAAAAAAAAAGGTCCCCATTATAGGAATGAATGTTCTTTCTGAGACTGAACTGGCGTAATTATATACCTTGGCTTAGGGCCAGTGCCGGTGCGTAGGTAACGATGGCCATGTAGAGAACCTTTAAGGAGGAGGAGGAGGAGGAGACACCGGTGTCTTAGCTTTGGGAACATTTTTCTAAAATTGGGACATTTTTTGTGGTCTTACCATGTGTAGAATGTAGATTGCCGATCCGGTTACTCGGATTCCGGTGTTGAATCTTTTTGAAAGATACTGTGAAAGAGACATAAGGAAACAAAACTGTGATTCGGAATGGTCGGTATACGTGACACAGTGTCGTGCTAGGTGACAAGGGCGGCTCGGCACGGCATAGTGCTGGGTTATTTGGCCGGTGTGTGTTATGGCACGGACACTCGTGCTCATGACCGAAACTGGCCACTTTACAAGGAACATTCCTATATATATAGTAAATCTTGGGTAATAGCTGCCACTTTGGTGTTGTTGTGACTTTTAAAAACTAGAAGGTGCGGACCGGTGTGGTGGCGGTGTCGGCGGCACTTGATTCCGCGGCTTACCTCGTAGGCGCTGGTCAGTTCCAGATGGTAGAAGACCGGCAAATAGAAGAAAGACGATGTGATGACGGCACACGAGAGTCCTAACATGATAACAAAAGTGCTGACCCCAAAATTGTAGACTTCGGCCGGAATTCCGATGAGAGAAATTCCCGATAAAAAACTAGCCAAAAGTGAGAGGCTAATGGGAAGAATTCCCATGGACCGACTGGCCATAAGGAATTCACCGGCCGTCCTCTGACCACCACCGGCACACGCATAATAGATTCCGATGGACGCCGATAAGACGAGGGTCAGTAGGAAGACCACGTAGTCCCAGGCACCGAACTGACCGGTCATCTTTTTGTGTGGGGAAACTGCTGGGGAGTACGCTTTTTAGGAGAACCCCGTACCTTTATATATTACCGCTCGGATTTTTGGGTGGTCCACCATCCGTATCGTCGTCACGTATTTTTTTTTGGTTGGGGGATGGATTTTTAATGAAAGGGTTTCCATTTTTCTGCTATTTTCTCACAAATTAGGTTATTTTTCCTCTAATTTTGGACTAATTTTGGGGTCTCTTGGTCAGTAATTAATTTCACAATGACACAATTTTTTCTATTTTTGATTAATTAAATTAAGTAAAATGTTTTATTTGTTGGTTTTCCGCTTTTCACAACTATATTATTAGGTTTTTGTCATTAATTTTGTCGTAATTTTCGTTCCCAAGGTTCTTTTTGTTTTCTCCAATTTCTTTTGTTTTTGACGGGAAACAAAATGACAACATTTTTGGTTTTTTTTTTGGCAGCTCACAATCACGGGGACGTTCACTTTCTAGTTTCTAACAACAACTGTCTTCTTTCTAATATGATATTCTGTTGAAGGTCCAGTTCATGAAATCTACTCTCGGGTGTTTTATCTTTCTAGTTTCTAAGCACATTTGTGCTTTTTGTCTCATTCAGATCCTATGTGTCACTTTCTCTAGCCTGGAATTTTATTCTCTAGGATGTGTGTTCCTTTCTAGTTTCTATGGACACTTGGCATCTCTATGTGAGACACTTCTCTACAAACGGTATTGTTTACGTTGACTTTCTAGTTTCTAAGATCGTTTGTGGTTATTGTCACTTTCAGATCCTATGTGTCGCTCGCTTAAACATCCTGGGGAATTTAACCCTGGGACGTTTTTCTTCTTCTAGTTTCTACGAACATTTTGGATCCATTTGTCACTTTTCTCCAAAAGCGACCTTGGAAATGAGAATCCAAAGATGTTTCCCTTTCTAGTTTCTAGAAAGATTTTGTTTAAAAAACTGGAATTACCTCATAGGCGCTGGTCACTTGGAGTTTGTAGAAGACGGGAAGGTAGAGGAATGAGGCCCCAAGGATACCGAGGCCCATTCCTATCATGATGATGACGGTCATTATTCCGAAAGTGTAGACTTCGGCCGGAACTCCGAGAAGAAGGACCGAAGACAAGAAACTGGCCAACATGGAAAGACAGATTGGAAGGATTCCCATTTGACGGTCGGCCATCAGGAACTCTCGTGCGGTCTTCTGTTTGGTGCCGCAACAGCCGTAAAAGACTCCGATCAGAGCCGATAACATGAGGAGGCCGACGAACACCAGATAATCGGCCGTTACGAACATGTTCACCGCAGCCATCTCGGTGTTCTCAAGGGAACTTTTGTGGTAGGTTTTTAGCTTTCAGCGCCGCGAGACCGCGTGCCACGGTCGCGGAGTCACCTGGTGTTTTGGGTGTGGTAAGTGTGCCAGGTGCCGGTCTCTCTCTCTCTCTCTCTCTCTCTCTCTCTCTCTCTCTCTCTCTCTCTCTCTCTCTCTCTCTCTCTCTTCCTCTGGAATGGTAAGTGTCGCGTTTCTGCAGCGGCTCGGCACGTCACCTTGTGGACCTTTTTTGTTCACGGTAAACACTCGACAGTGTTCGGTAACTCCTGTAGAAGTACTGGGAATGGATTTCTAGGATGAGGAGGAGGAGTGCGGCACCTGAGAAGAAGAGCTCGCGAGAGCGAAGAAGGGAGGAGACACTTCGGAAGAAGACACTTAAGTGAGTTTTGTTTTTTGGACCTTGTTCTCCACCTACCTGTCCGTGAATAAATATGATTTAATAATTTTCAAAATGAGATTATTATTCATTGTGTCGTCAAATTCTTCTTGTGTCTTGTTCATTTCCGTGATCACCAATTGCGTTTTCTCTCTCTTTCTCTCTCGGCGTTTCGAAGGTCGTCCGTCCGGTAATCGGTTTTTTTTAAAAAAAACCTGCGCTTCTCAAGTTCAATTGGATGACTGGATTTCATCGGCTCGAATTCAAGCCAAGAAACCTCATCCTGAACCCTCAAAACAGAATTCCAACACAAGAAACCCTGTATTTTATTGTGTAGGATTCAAAAAAAGGGGTTTTTCTATGTTGAAACCCTGTTTCGAGAGTTCAAGTTGGAGTTTCAAGTGACAAGTTGTCTTCTTGAATTTGAGCTTTTGTCTCTTGTGTCTCAGGTTATTATTATGAATGATTATAAAGCAACACAAAAGAGACTTGTTTAGAGGCTAAACAGGTGGTTTTTTGTGAACTTTAAGGAGCAAAATGAAGAGAAGACTAGAAACGTGTTTTCGAAACTAGAAGGGTCTTGTTGAGATATTTTTTTGAAAATAACCTAACCAAGATGTGGATTGAGCTGCAACCCTTCTAGTTTCTAAAACGGTAAAACCCATTCAAGTTTCTTCTTTTGAAAGAACACCTTAACTGGATTTTAGCCTCTAACCAGTCCTTTTGAAATTGTTTCGTGTTTAATTGTGCTGTGTCATTAGTAATGACTTTGTGTTTTAGGTGTAATTGGGGGAGGGGGAGGAGGTGGAATGTGGTTTAATTCCCCCCACCCCACCCCCAACCCTTCTCCTCCTGGGGGGCCTCCTCGAGTATCACGTGATCTCAGGTATATGTTAATGTTGGTGGTCAATGAGGGTTCTTAAAGCCCTCTAGGGGGAGGGGCCGGGGGCCACAATTACTGGGTCTTCACGTTTCTTGAAGATCAGTTGGATTTCATTGTTGTAATTGAGGTTAATAATAATAGTTAATTGTGTTGTAGCCTCGCAACACAAAGTGTGCCACTCACACAAGAAAATCCAACTGACAAACATATTTTATGGAAAAAAATGTCGCAAACAGACACACTTACTGTAACTAAGTTACAGAAAGTTAGAAACTTTAACTGTGAGACAGGTCACACAATGAACATTTGAACTGTGACTTGTCACAAACACTTAACTGTCAAGTGTCACACATTCAAATTGAACACAAACACACTTGACTGCTGTCACAGTTAGTCGCTTGACTGTCAGCTAGTGTCACAAACACACATTAAACTGTGACAGTCTCACACTTCACTATCACAATCATGCACTGAACTCTTTTTTTTTTTAAAAAAAACCTCATTAAAATGTCACACACAGTCACACTGTCACAAACACAGATTGAATTGTTATAAACACAAATTGAACTGTCATACAGAGGGACACTATAAACTGTCACAATCGCACATCAAACTGTGACAGTTACACACTGAACTATCGCAATGATACCAGTAACTGTCACAGTCAAACACTGAACTGTCACAATTTCACAAACACACTTGACTGTTACAGTTATGCGCTTGACTGTCAGTGTCACAAACACACATTAAACTGTCAGACTAAACTTTTTCAAAAAACCTCATTAAAATGTCACACACACACACAGTCACACTGTCATGGTGAAATACTGAACTGTCACAAACACACATTAAACTATCACACACTGAATAATTATAAACACAAATTGAAGTGTGACACAGGCACACATTAAACTGTGACAGTCACACATGTGTCTTTAGTGTGTCTTTTTTTTTTTAAACTTTTAATAAAATATTTTCGAGGACAATTTTGTTTTAGAAATGAATTTCGTCCTTTTTTGAATTGGAATCTCATTGTGACATTAAATGTGATGAAATGTCGTTGTTGTTGTAATAATTGCAAATTCCGCAATTTTTGATTGCTCTTCTATAGATTTTAATGTTAGCCTAAGTGAAGGACAACACAGTTTCAGCTTCAGTGCGGAACTTTGGTTTTTTCATGAAAATCTAAATGTTTGGCCTGAAACTTCCTTCCTTCCTCCGCCTCAATCCATTCCTATTCAACGGGGTTTTTTTATTTCAAATTGGCGTCGATGGGGGAGTTGTTTTACAGGGTGTGTCTTCTTCTTCTTTGGAAACATCTTATTTGAGCTCACCTTGTACAATGACACATTTATGATGTACGTGTCACTGTCATAGAAACGGATTGTCTTTTGAAAGTCATATGACAAATTTAGCCAAATAAAAAACCCCAATTTTTTATGGTTTTGAATGTTCTAAAAAAATCCACTTAAGAAAGTTTCATAAAAAAATCCGTTTTTTTTTTGTTGCAACAACAAGGATGTTAATTTTGGGAGGAAAAAACTTCCTGAAACACTTTTTCTGAGAAATCAATTGAAAAACTCGGATTGCTTAAGCTTTTTAGTTTGAAATGTAAAGTTCATTGTCATAAGATAGGGTTATGATGATCAGTGATTCAAATGAACGGCAATTGTTTGACTTTCGCTCTTTTTCTTGTGGCCACCGTGGCCTCTTGGACTCTCAGTTCCGCTCTTTTGGACACCACGGTGGTCTCTGTGTCTTCCGAGCCCACGGTGGTCTCTGTGTCGTCCGTGCCGACAACATTCCCGTCCAACTGCAATTTGTACTTGTCTCGTGACTTACAGTGTGAAGGTGAGATCGATTTGGAGGAGATTGCGGCCTCCTCTTCGGCACCCGAACTTCGTAAACTGTCGTTGACCAATTGTACCTTGAAACGGCTTCCTGTCGGCGCTTTCGCACGTTTCAAGGCCTTGCAGCAACTTCGAGTGACCTGTGTCGATCTCGAAACAAAGGTGCAAGAAGGTACCCTCTTCGATGGGCTCGAACGCCTCGAAACGGTTTACTTGAGAGCGAGTGGAGTCGGAGCACTGCCTCCGAGGATCTTTTGCACGAACACGCCCAGGCTAACTTCGGTGTTGCTGTCGGGTAATTATTTCACTTCGGATGATCAGTTGGGGTTCGATCGGAGTTGCAACTCGAGTTGCGTTAACTCGGCGGCAAAGTTCTTGGACTTATCTTCAAACCAGCTGACGGTCATCCACAGAACCGGGTTCGTTTGTAGTCTTCGTAAGTTGATTTACTTGAATTTGGCTCACAATCGTATCGTGGAAGTGGAGTCGTCGGCTTTCGATCATCTGGTCCGGCTCAAGAAGCTCACTCTTGCCAATAACTCTCTCGAGGTTTTACCCGACAACGTCTTTTGGAACCTCGAGAACCTGAGCCGACTGGATTTGGCTCTCAATCGCCTTCGTTCCGTGTCGTTCCACAATCTCGGTTCCTTGACGATCCTGAATCTAGCGAACAATCGACTCGTGTCGTTAAATGATTCCTTAAAGGATCTTCGGAACCTAGAAGAACTTTATTTGGAAAAGAATCGAATCTCTCGCTTGGAATCGCCGTTCTTCGATAACTTGGCGAAACTTAAGATATTGGATCTGGGCGTTAACGACATCGAGTTCGTTGCCAACGAGACGTTCGTGGCTTTAACCGAACTACGGAGGTTGGATCTACAGAGAAATCGTTTGAGCTCGGTGCCGATTGTGAGCAACAGCATCAAATTGGAAATACTGTGCCTCAAGTACAACAACATCGAGGCCATCGACGGGCACGTCTTTGAGAAATTGGAACGGCTCCAGGTGCTGGAGCTCTACAGGAACCGAATCGTCCAAGTGGATCTAACGATGTTCCGCAATTTGAAATCTTTGACGAGACTCTTTCTTTTTTACAATAACATCAGCACCGTAGTTCCATTGGAGCCCCGCACGAAGGACCGGTTGCGAACGAGCTATCGGTTCCCACTTTCGAACCTTTACTACTTGGACATTTCTTATAACAATTTGTCTCATTTTGACTTCGATTGTCTTCCGTTCCAAGTGGACACCCTTGCACTGAGCCGAAACCAGATCACATCTGTTCGGTCCGATGGTTTTCTAAGTGCCATTGCGGTGGACTCCGTTGATCTCAGTTACAACCTCTTGACCACTGTCGAACCGGCCTGTTTGCCGCGGTCCATCGGAACAGTTCTTCTCATGGGGAATAGAATAACGAATGTTGACGAAATGGCATTCAAGGGATTCGAATTCCTGAAACTGGTCGATCTGACGGATAACGAACTGACCACTATACAACTTTACGATGAATTTAGTAATCCTCCGAGTCCTCGGTTCTTCTCCAACTTGAGAATTACTTTAAAACTGGACTGCAATCCGTTACGGTGCGATTGCAATTTGAACTGGTTGAAGAAAGTTGTTGAAGATCGGCATTCCATTTCACCGTACCGTGTATGGGACGAGCCCTTACTGTGGTGCCAAAGACTTTACAGCAAGGGTGTTGAGTCGAACATAACTATCGTTACGGCGAACCGTGTCGAAGATTTTGTCTGCGACTTTACGCAAGACGAGTCGGTCGGAATGGTTTGTCCTTTTCAGTGTACTTGCTACGAAGATGTCCGTCGTGTCGTGGTCATCCTCGAGTGCTCCAATGCCAGCGTGACCACCGTGCCGTTGAATGTGACGTGGCCACGGCTCGCCACTTCGCTCTTTCTCGACCACAACATGTTGACAGTTCTGAAGGATGATGCTTTCGTCGATGTAGAATTCGTTACGGTTCTCCACTTGCAGTATAACATGCTAGAAAGTCTGTCACCGAATGTCTTTCGGAACCTCGGTCGGCTTACAGAACTGGACCTGTCGCATAACCGGTTACGGAACCTCGATTCCGGAGAGTATTTTAAGCCGTTGCGGATGTTGAAGACATTACAGCTTCATCATAATAAAATTGTCCGTTATCCCGTTTGGACATTTTCGAGAGAACTTCCGGGTATCGAGGTCCTGGGACTTTACAACAATCCGTGGAGTTGCGATTGCAATTTTGCGCTGAATTTTACGGATTGGATACGGAGCTACATCGATAAACTGCCAAAGAGTGACGGTCTCTACTGTTCGATGGATCCAGAAGACTCGAACGGCACTTTGGACACGACGATTCCGTTGTTGGGTTTCAATTCCTCTTACTGTTACACCTTTCAGGATGCGGCTTCGACACTTTCGATCCTGAATAACAGCCAGATTTATGCTCTAACCAGTTCGCTTTGCATATTATTGATAACCGTACTTGTCGTACTCCTTGTTTTTCTTTACCGTCAGGAGTTGCAGGTTCTGGTGTACTCAAAGTACGGCATTCGGATGTTTTCTCGGGAGGAGGAAGGAGACGACCATGACATTAAGATTTACGACGTTTTTGTGTCGTACTGCAGCCACGACGAAGAGTTCGTCGTACGAGATCTTTTGCCGGGCCTCGAACAGATCGAAGTGCCGTATCGTGTTTGCCTTCATCATCGAGACTTTCTCGCCGGAGCCTTCATTACGGATAACATCCTCGAGGCCGTCGGAAAGAGTCGTCGCACTCTTCTGGTCATGTCGCAGGAGTTCGTTCGTAGCGGATGGTGTCGGTTCGAATTTAAGACGGCCCACTTTCAAATGTTGAAGGATCGATGCCAGAGGGTGATCGTGGTGCTCTTGGGTGAAATGCCGGTCTTGATGGATCCCGAAATGAAGCTGTACATTACGACCAACACTTACTTGACTTGGGGAGATCGGCTCTTTTGGAAGAGGCTTTACTTTGCGATGCCTTCCAGAAGGACACCACCACCGCCACAGGTCGGAGGTCCACCCGAATGACCGCGACCCTCTTCGGACTTTCTTTTATGAATTATTTCTCTAAAAACTAGAAAAGCAATGGATGTGCTAAAAGTATTTTTATGACGAAATCGTTCAAAATGAACTTTTTCTTTGGTGATATATATATACTCTCTTCCTGAGGAAGAAGTGGTAAATGCGGATAATTTTGTTTTGTGGGATTCTGTTTCTTTATATATGTGCTTGACAATGCTTAATGCTGCATTTGGACTTTTATGTCCCTCGGCCATAGGCCTATTTGGCTGCTTGCAGAGTACTAATTGTAATTGTAATACAGTATTTTTTTAAATTTTAACTTCAATAAAAACAACTTTTATTTATAAAAAAAACTCCGGTTATTCTGTTTTTCAGGAGGAAACTAGAAACTTTAGAAACTAGAAGTGTAGCTCAGTCACATATAATTATGATGTTTGCTATATTTTTCAAAATAAGCTTTTTTTATATCCGTTTGAAAATAACCAAACTTCAAACGAATGACATTTTTTAAATTTTTGTCTTTTTAAAAGTTTATTTTGAAAGATATCGAAAGAAGTTGAAAGTGTTTTAGAAACTAGAAGCTCATATTACCCTTCTAGTTTGTAAAACACTTTTTTCACAAATAATGAATTCGCATAAAATAACGGAGATATTTGAATCGAAACTACTTTATTCACGTATATTTTGAAATACAATTAAATAGCAAAGAATAATACAAATTAAACAATTTGATTTGATAAAATTGCATGCAAAAATCGATTAGATAAATCCTTATATAAGTGGCGCCCTCTGATGACGGCTGTTGCTTCAATGCGATCCCTGGGAATTGATTTCAGTGCAGAGTTTCTTGAGATTCGGTTTGTAATTGGTTAGTTTGAGTCTGGCCGAAGTCTCGGAATTCGAAGTGGAAAGCCGACACCTGAGAGGATTGAAACTGTGTTTCATGTAAGTCATCGTCTGTTCGGCGCAGTTCGTCGACCCGAAAGCGGTGAGAAGAGCGAGCGCCACCTTCTTCATGTTGGCAAACTTATCCGGTAGCGAAGACCAACATTCCAAGATCAGAGCTTCTCTCTCGGGTTTGTCTTCTTGGTTCTCGAGATTCTTACGAAGTTCTCTGAACTTGGAACACCAAAGATCCGAAACCTTCAATTCGAGAAGTTCCATTTCCAGGTTGTCTCCTCCGATCCACGAGAGACACAAAGGGTTCAGGTCGATATCCAGGAGTTCGTCGGCTCGCACGACGAAAGAGAACATCGAACCGAGACGCTGCAACTCCTGAAATCGATCGTAAAATGCCTGTTCCAAGGCGGCCATGCAAGAGTCCAGAACCTGAACGTCGACCGGAGTTCCTTTGGCCGTGACGAACTTACGAACGTGGACGAAGTAACGGAACGCTCCGACCTGAATGTCGCGACGGAAAACTCCCAGTTTAGAGGTGAACAGCTTCCATTGTTCGTAAAGGACTTCGACGGTTTGTCCTTTTCCCTTTAATCGAGAGTTCAGATCGTTCAGATGTCCTACGAGATCTGCAAGGAATGAAAGTTTAAGAAGCCAGAAATCGTTCCACAGTTCGGGATACGTCTGCCATTTCTCGCCGAAAAGAGCTCGGATCTCTTCTATGTTGGCGATGAAACGGTCTAAAACTTCGCCGTTGCCGAGCCAACGAATGTTCGAACGGGGAGACAATTCTCCGTGAGCCTTTCGGAAAAAGATTCACAAAAAAAAAACACATGGTTAACTTTTGAAACACTTCTTGCAAGCTTATTGGACAAGTTTCTACAAGTTATTACAAGTTTCTAGCAGAATCTTACAAATTTCCTGCAGTTTCTTACGTGTTTGTTGCAGTTTTCTGCAAATTCTTACAAGTTTCTTGTAGATTTTTACAAGTTTCTTGTAGATTCTTACAAGTTTCTTGTAGATTCTTACAAGTTTCTTGTAGATTCTTACAAGTTTCTTGTAGATTCTTACAAGTTTCTTGTAGATTCTTACAAGTTTCTTGTAGATTCTTACAAGATTCTTGTAGATTTTTACAAGTTTCTTGTAGATTTTTACAAGTTTCTTGTAGATTTTTACAAGTTTCTTGTAGATTCTTACAAGTTTCTTGTAGATTTTTACAAGTTTCTTGTAGATTTTACAAGTTTCATGTAGATTTTACAAGTTTCTTGAAGTTTTCTACAAATTCTTACAAGTTTCTTGTAGATTTTACAAGTTTCTTGAAGTTTTCTATAAATTCTTACAAGATTCTTGTAGATTTTTTCACTTTTCTGCAGCATCTTACAAGTTTCTGAAACTTTTCTGCAGATTCTTTCAAAGATACCGAAAATATGTTACAAATTTCCCACAAATTCTTTTAAGTTTCTTTGAAGATTTCTACAGATTTTCAAAACTTTCTAAAATCTCAAAAAGCGCGCAGCTCTTTTTTTTTGAATAAGTTGTAAGAGAATAAGTTCTAACCCTTTCGACTTCGTTTAGAAGTTCCTGAAACTTGTCGTGAACGTTGGTCGGACGCGAAGTGATGAGATTGACGATCTTGACGACCGTCTCCATGACCAACTTGAGTTCTCCGTTCGAGATCTGAGTGCAGATGTCCTCCTGCCTCAGGATGCAAGGACAACTGATGACCACGTGCTTGACCTTCTCCTGAAGAAGCCTCACGAAACCTCCGTTCTTGTCTGCGAGACACGGAGAGTTGTCCGTCATCACGGAAGCGATCTTCGAGATGCTCACACCTCTCTGATCGAAGTGTTGGATGAAACCGTTGAGGATCTCTTCTCCCGTCATCGGTTTCTCGGCCACCTTCTGATAACAGAGATCCTCGTGGATCCTTCCGGCCGCAACGTATCTGACAAACACGGTCAGCCTCCTGACGTCGCTCGCATCCACCGAGTCCTGCATGGCCACGCTGAAGACCTCGCAGTTGACGAGGTTCGCCGTCTGTTGGTTGCGTACGTCGGAAGCCATCTCCGAGATGCGACGTTGCATCGTACGAGCCGAAGCCGGAATGTCCTTGATTCGTGTCAGAATCTCGTCCTTGTTCGGAAAGTCTTCGAAGAGCGTCTCGGCGCACGCCACGAAAGTGTTCTTGATGAACTCTCCTTCGGTGAATGGTTTTCCCTTCTCGCTGATACAAAGCGAGAGGGTGAAGCTCGTCTCCGTGGCGTAATCCTTCTCCTCCTTTGGTGCCGTCGAAGTGGCTGCCGCCTCCTTTCCGGCAGTGCGGTGAGAGTTGTACGAGATCACGGCTCGCAAGATGGCCGCCTTCTTCTCTTCTTCGTCTTTGAAATATTTGCTGTGGATCGTCTGGAAGTGACGTTGAACGCTGTAAGTCCGCTTGATCACTGTTTCCTGACAGAGGACGCAAAGAGCACGGCCGTCCGCTTCGACGAAACCGAAGGAATCAGTCCATCTAAACGACAACAACAACAATTATTATTATTACACTCGGAAAACTACAGTAATAACACATTTCTAAACTCAACGACGAGTCCAACGGTTGACTCTTCGATGAGTTTTCAATTTTCCCGCGCTTAAATGATTAACGGACACGAGCCATATTTCAGGCAATAACTTTGAAGCGCAAGATCGCTGCCTATAAAAGGGCAACCGGATATGACGGCTTTTTAACATACAAATCAATGGAAAAAATACGCCATACTGGCTATCCCTTTGCGATTGTTTTAACTTCAAGATTCTGTCATTATGACCGTACTGTCACATCATGGACATTTGGAGACCTTTGAGGGCATTAGCAAATTTTTTTGATTGACATTTTGAAGCAATACAAAGTCATGAAAATGAACCGTTGGGTAACTAATATGGCGTATGTTTTTCGTATAAAAATATATACAAAGACGCCATATTAGGTCACCAATATGTAAGCGACTATTTGCTTTAAAGGTATGACGTCAAAGTTATACCATCGTTAAGTGATAAGAATGTCTTTTCAAAACATTGAAAGGCTGCTTAGAGGCTATAATTTCCAATAAATTAACGTGTCGATTCAAAAATTAAAGCCTCTAAGCAGTCTTTTTAAATGACGGGCTGAACGCCATCTAGTGGCATAAATACAAACTAGACAGTGTGCGGTTTCTTTCCCCTCTCCACCCTTCTTTCCCTTGCGTTTGCGTTTCATTCCGCACCTAGGTTGGAAATTTCTCATCCGATCTGCCCTCTTTCGTCTGGTCAACCCTTTCTCCTCTTCATCTTTCGGCTCGTCTTTGTACGTGTTTTTCTTCTTTTTTGGTGCAGGTTTCTTAGCAGCGGTTGCGGCCCCTCCTTTGCCCCCTCCTACTCCGCTTCCGCAACCGCTTGCGTTTCCTCCTCCTCCTCCTCCTCTTCCCTGATGATGATGGGTCCTATGATGCTCACTTTCGGGTGTCCTTTCGTCCACATCGTCTTGTTGCATCGCCAGTATATCTGGTGTACATCCGAGGATTTCACTGTTTTCATCGTTATCTAAATCCATTCGTCTTAATGTTAGATGCACCGCAGTCGTTCACTTATAGAATCCCCTTATTTGTTTGCGGTTGCGTGCCGTCAAGATGGACCCCGAGCTGACGTGGCACGCGTGTCCTTGTTGCCGGTACCTTTAGGGCTCACAAGGTCAAAGGCTTAGCTGCTTATCATCGGTTATCTATTTCTGGTTACTTATCTTGTTTTTCCACTCGTTTTATTTTGTTTTTCGTTCGAGTTATGCGATTTTTGCGAGATTTAATTAATTTATGAATTGTTTTCGTATAAATAATCTGGAAAAAAAATTGTAATTTTAATATAGATTGTTTTTTTTTTTTTTTTCTTAACTTGGCAAACGTAAACGATACATATTACGACCGGTAGAGCTCCTGGATTGTGAGGCTATAATGTATGACGTCATTGATTTTTTTCATTTTGTGTCCACATAAATCAGTTATTTCTGGACACATAATGATTTCTAACTTGAAATTTAATTCTGTCGTAAAGAAACAAGCGTGAAAGTAAAGATGACGTCACGAGCTTAGGAATGACGTCATTGTTGATGTGAATTATTCTACTCTCTAACCTAGGTCTAGCCTTCAAACTGCTTTGAGGCTAGCTTTCGTTTTTCGTTATGCTGTTAGTATTTCTAAACTAGCCTCTAACAAGTCCTTTCATTTGAAAAGCCAACAGGAAAAAGCAATGTGATTGAGAAAAGGGGTCTGATTGGAGATTTTCGATTCAACCGCGACATGGGTCACTGGGTCTAGCCTCTAACGAGCCTTTCTTTATAAGCTTCTTTTTAGGGGCCTAGTTAGAGGCTTTTTATATTATTTTTGTCGCCGGCAACGAGACTAAAGAAAAGGACGATTTTCGCCTTGAATTTTTGCATTTTTAAAGTGTTTTAAACAGTAAATTAACGAAAAGGTGCGTATTTTTAAGGGTTTTTTCATCGTGAATGAAGAATTTTTGTTTGTTTTTCGTAGTTTGAAGCAAAATTTCGCTGTTTTTCGTGAGCATTTTGTGGTTTTTAATGGCGTCTTCGTCGTTTTTACGCCGCTTTTTGTCATTTTGCTTCGTTTGCATACTCCGAATGCTTTAATCACTTTCTGTTCGAGCTGTTTTGTTTATTTTATGTTATTTTAGCGTTTTTTTCTTGCGTATTTTACTGTTTAAAAAAAGGGGTGGTGGGTTGAAATTTTAGAAAACCGGAAATGGGGAGGGAGCGGATGTGACGTTAATGCCGGTTGAAGCTAAAGCGAAGGCAGTAATAAGGACATGAGCTTGTGTCTGTTGATTTCTTCTAGTGGGAGTATGAATATGGCGCTGTCGAATCTGCATGAGTGAGGGACGCCATATTAGGTTACCCCTTTCTGCTTATTCTATGATTTCATAGTTGCTTCATAACGGCTTCGTGTAGAAGTTTATTGATGTTTTATTGTTTTTTTGTGTTTGGTGGGAGGTTTGGATCAAGGTTTGTAGCGTATGTAAGGTGTGCTCATATCACGAGGAAGCCTCACCCCCCCCCAAAGGCGGTGCCACATTGAAACGTCACTGGTGTCAACACTTTTTCTATTTATGTTTTGACGTATTTCACGCACAGTTTCCTCTGTACACGTCAACAAAAATGTATAACAGAATTCGGCTAGTTGTAACAAAAAAATCAATAAAAGGTATTAATATCATAAAAAACAAATATCTATCGAAAAAAAAGCAAGAAATTTACTACAAGCCAAACAGAAAACCGTTTTTTTTTTCAGTGTGTGAAATACGGCAAAACATAAATAGAAAAAGTGTTGTTGAATGTTGACACCAGTGACGTTACAATATGGCGCCGCCTTTGGGGGGCGTGGCTTCCTTGTGATATGAGCACACCTTACATACTCTACAAACTTTGGGTTTGGATAATTTAACCGGAAGTAAATTTGTTTTAACCGGTAGTAGGGATGTTTTAGGGTTATTTGAACCGGATGTTAAGGGTTTTTTTCTACTTTTGAGTTTATTTTTGTCATCTTAACTTGTTTTTCTTGTTTTAATGCAGAGTTTCGACAATTGGAAGCGAAGATTTGTTGGCGTTTCATATTGTGTGCGAAAAATAAAAAGCGGCGGCAAATTTAAAAGCATTCCTGCGGCGGCGGCGGCGGCGTAAAGCGATCGCTAAACATACACACACGTAAGCGAATCCGTCTAAACCATTCCGTCAGCCTTTAAAATGGGGTGTTTTATTTGAGGGGGGAAATTGTTGTGTTCTGTCTTTTTTTCCTCCCGTTTGTCACGTGGCTCTCGAGCTGATTTGCAGGTGTACTGAGTTGAATTGAAATCCTCGTGTACAAGCATACCTCGTTTAACGTTACTTCGAACGATTATTCGTTGACCGAACTAGCTTTGTATGGAAGTGCCTTTATTCTAGTTTTAACTTTTTGAATAATTACTCTGCACGTAGCCCAGGGGTGCCTGTGGCAGAGGGACCATTTAGTCCAAAAACAGCATAAAAATGCATTGTCAAAATAAACATTTGTTTCCTGTGCGAATGTTAAACAAGGTTTGACTGTACTTCACATAGTGCCGTGTGTCTCGCAAGTGGCGCCAGTTGGTGTTTCGTTGTGCAGCGTCTTCAATAGCGAGCTTCTGAAGCCGTATTCGTTAATGGTTTGCGCTAGCGTAAAAATTCTAATGGCAGCTACAATTGATCTAATTGTAACCTTTTATAATCAACTTATCGTGAACTGTAGTAGTTTGCGACATGCGACCGATTTGCTAGACGATAGTGCGTATCACCAGCTGGCGACACTTGTCTCGTGCACGTGTAGCCTATTTGAAAACTGCGAGAGAAGTAATTGCATTTGCTCCTGTTTTTGCAGATATTGCGACGCAAGCATACAAGCACCCCGCTAAAAGCTAAATGATCGAGAGAAAGTGAAGAGTTGCATGGTCGTAATTTGCGAGTGCCTCTTAACTGTTTAAAAATACTTGCGAGAAAGAGCTTAATTACGCAGCAGCAGCAGCAGCAGTAGCAGCAGCAAACAAACAAGCAAGCGGCACGAAATAAAAGCTAGAGAGAGAGAGAGAGCGAAAAGAGCGGATAAAAAAAGATGGCTGACGCAGACAGTCGCGACAATATGAACGGCGGCGGCGGCGGCAATTCGGCCGTAGATGAGGAGAACATCTGCCGCGACTTTTTGCGCAACGTATGCAGACGTGGCAAGCGATGCAAGTATCTGCATCCGGAACAGAACGATGGGGGCGATTTCGGACGCAAAGCAGATTATATCTTCTGTCACGACTATCAGAACAAAGAATGCCGGCGTCCGAACTGCAAATTCGTTCACTGCACGCGATCCGAGGAAGAATACTTCCGTACTTGCGGCCAACTTCCGCCGCGTTCGAACGGAAACCGCGGAAATCACGGGATGGGTGGAGGTGGAATGGGAGGAGCGAACGAAATGGATTCGGATATTCCGATCTGCAAGGATTTTCAGAAAGGAGAATGTCGTCGAGGCGGTCGCTGTAAATTTAGACACATCGGGATGAACGACTTCAACATGGATATGGGACGGGATCAGTTCGGCGGGATGGGTGGCGGCGGCGGGTATGTCAATTTCGAGGACTTCGATTATTATGAACCCGAACGAAAACGTCGTATGTTCGGCGGAGGAGGAGGAGGAGGAGGTGGACCCGATTTCGGCGGTGCCGGAATGGGAAACCGTCAATCGATACCACCTGCCCCTCCGATGCCGTTGTCGGGCGATTACTACATAATGGAAGAAGAGAATGCGTTCCTCCGTCGTAAAGTCGAAGAACTCAAGAAGCAAGTCGGTGATCTGACGGCAACGAACGAGTTTCTACTCGATCAGAATGCGCAGTTGCGTCTTAGTAAACAGGGAAGCGTTTCCGGTGTGAATCCAAGCTCGATGGCAGCAACTGCGACACCGGTTCAGTCGACTATGGCTCAGATGTCGCAGCAGTTGCCATTGAAGCCGGAAATGACGAGTCCAGCCGGAATGGCTCAGGAGCTCGCAGCTGCCACTACACAGGCCATCGTGCCCGTGTCACTTACGCAGGCGGCTACGCTCGCTCCCGTGTCGATAGCTCCGTTGTCTATCACTCAGGCCATTCCGGCGGTTTCTCTCGCTCAGAATCCGCTCGTCTCGTATCCCATCATGACTCAGAATCTGAGGCCGGCTCTTGCTTCGACTAGTTTGACCCATTAGAGAGCTTCTTCTTCGAGGCATCGGTGGTTACGATTTACGAGATTCTCCTCGTAAACGGCACGATTATCATTTTTATTTTAGATTTTTCACTTTATCGTAGATATTTTTTTTTTCTTTCTCGTGTTGTAACAATTAATACAGTTTGTGTTTAATGTGGTTCTTTATTTCTGTTAGTTTAAGTATTGAAAACATTTTACAATTTAAACGATTTTCATTGGATCGTAAACTTTTTTTTCTTTTGGAAGCAAAACAGTTTTAAAAAGTTTGCTAGAAACTAGAAGAGTGAAATTGGAATGCTTAATTTACGAACAACGTTCGGAAGTACAAAATGTAATTTTTTCAAGTTCGGCTGAAATGTTTATTTTACGAAAATTTGACGATTTTATTTTGAAAAATAATTGATTCGACTTTTAAAAAAAAAAATTTGAAAAAAATCATCTCTCATTTTAAACGACGGTGAAAAGTTTATTTTAAAAGATAACTTGACTTTTAAGGGAAATAATTCAAATATTATTTTCAAAATTTCCCCCATAAAAAGTTTATTTTGAAAGATAACTCGACTTTTAAAAATAAAATGGAAAGAATTTCAAAGAAACAACGATATCGTTCAAAATAAACTTTTATGACGTTCGCTGTTTTTCAAACCAAATCTAAAAAACAAAAACACGTGAAAATTGATGAATTTTATAAACAGCTGCAAAAAGTTTATTTTGAAAGATGTCGATCATTAAAAACACATTTAGCATTTTACTCTTCTAGTTTTTAAGAAAACGAACTTAGCTTCTTTTTTTCCGTTTGAAGTCAAAACCGGAGAATCTGATTTATAAAATAATAATATAAAATGGACGCCATTTTGGGTCCTTTTCAGATTGTTCAAAGTAAAAGATTCTGGAGAATTTTTTTTAAAAAAACTATAAAGTTGACGATATTTTGGCTTCTCGACGGTTTTTCTCTCTTTCTTTCTTGCGTAAATGTCTGTAATTTTATCATTTTCGTGAATTTCGATAAAAAAGGGACTATTTTCATTTGAAATCTTTTATTTTACATTATTTTCCAATTTGTTAAAGAACAAAAAAATGAAGTTAATAATAAAAAAATAGCCTAAAATTCGTTGTTTCCTTCATGTTCTCGTTATCGGGAATGTTGTGTCTCTTTTTACTTAAAGGTAACCAGTTAACCAGGCGAAGACCGTAAAGATGGCGGCGAACCATCCGAAGATGAGAAATCTCAACCTCCAATGTCTTCTGGATCGAACGATTGTCTCGTAAACCAGTTTCAATTCTTTGGTCGTCGATTCCAAGTCTCCAGAATTGTCGATCACAAAGTTCGCTCTTTTACATTTCTCTTCCAAAGGCATTTGAGATTTGATTCGCTTCTTTGCGTCCGATTCGCCGAGACCGTTGCGAACCATCAGCCGGTTCAGTTGAGATTCTTCGTCACTTGAAAAGAGAAAAAGAATTTCAACGTGCGTTAGAAACTAGAAGAGTAAAAATGAATGCGATAAAAAAATGTTTCTGTTAAAAGATATCTTTCATAATAAACTTTTTTATGTTTAAACCAAAAGTGTTCTCTAAATTGTTTATTTTGAAAGATATAAGACAAAAGGAAGTGTTAAATACTAGACCAGTAAATAAATGAATCAAGTTTTATTTTGAAAGAAATTCAAAGCTTATTAGAAACGAGGAAATCGAATTCGTCACGAAAAGTCCATTTTTGGCTCGATTCCTTTACTCTTCTAGTTTGTAATAAACTTGGATGATTCAATCGGAAGTGACTTTTTCCAGTAACAGTTGGTGTAAGTTACCAGGAAACTACAATAATCTTGTGCATGAAATCCAACATGACTCCACTTTCGAAGAGCAACGGCAACTCGAGAATCACGAACTGGTTCCCTACACGGTTACGAAAAGAAAAACCCTAAACTGAAGGAGGAAACTTGGGCGCTCGAAGCCTCTGACTCGGGATTCCAACATGGAAAAACCCTCTTCGGGGGTTATTATATGTTGGGGAACACTCAAGAGTCAGAGGCTTGAAGTTTTTTTTTGTGGAGAATAGTGGAAGGTCCTTATGCCTCTTAGAAAGGACCAAATGACCATCCAAAAGATCCTTTTGTACACTTCCGGATGGACAATGTTGTCCAGACGGTGTCTTTTCTTTGCGTCATTGAATACGACGTCTCCCAGTTTCGGTCTGTCGATTTCACCATTTTCTTTCAGGATTTCTGTTCCGAACTCAGATTTGATTTTTTTCCAGGCCGATTTCCCCGGTTCCACAACTGAAACATTTAAAACAACGACAAGAAAGTGTTAATTCTTGTTTGATTGTATCTAGTAAACAGGCTCGGGTAAGATATCATCCTTTTCTCCTAGGAACATATAACCTGAGAAAGTCTCCTGGTCTTCCTAGAAACAGAACTGGGGGAGGGGGGAACTGCCCTTCCTCGGGGACCATCCCAGAAAAACCCTCTTAACTCATGGGAAAATTCATCAACCCTGGAAGAAAGGTCCTTGTGCAAAAACATCCCTGGGAAACTTCCTCTCAAAGAAATGTACCCCAGGGAAAAGCACCTCTTTATCCTCTAAGTTAACCTAATTTCCATAGGAACATAAGTAGGGAAGACCTCCCCACAAGAACATGCACGGAATACCCTTTTTTCCTTGAGAACAATCATTTGGAGGGAGGAGGAAGAGGAGGAGGACATCTTCCCCGGGGGAATATACTCAGGAAAAGTAGCCTCCTCCTGACCCACCCCCAATGAACAACGACCTTCTCTTGCAATGATGTCTGCGTCAATAACTTGCGCTCCAAACTCCTTCAATATTTTCGATACTGAGCTCTTCCCCGTTGCGATTCCACCCGTGAGTCCAACGAGAAACATCTTTTACTTTTTAATTATGATTACTATTTCCAGTTAACATGAAATCATGAAACCACAACAGGAAAAAAAATACTATGTTTTTAATAGACGATTACATAACTGAAGCAATTTTTGGCTTCAAATGGGTGTCCGAATATGGCGATTGTTTGTTGGAATTAATGGAGTTGGACCTCCATGTTAGGACTCTTTGCCGTTCACTTCTTAATATTTTTGTGAGCTTCAAATTGAGTTTCTCTCGCACCCTTTTTTATTTATTGCAGTTATGTAACCGGTTATGTACAATCGATATTTGTCGATTAGAGGTTTCACTAAAATGTGATATGTTGTCGTTAATTTAATGTTTTATTTTAGACGGAATTATTTTATTTTTATAATTAAAATTACCAGTTTATTTTGTATTTAGAATTAAATTATTAAATAATGTTTATTTACTTTTAAAAACATATGGAATTAATTACAGTTCATTAATTATGTTTTAATAGTTCCGCTAGTGTTATTTAATTTCGCGCCTCATTCATTTATTTTTATAGTGACAGTGAACAATTCTTGTGATTGGTTAATTGCTTAAACTATTTTATGCGTTAAACATGATGATTGGTTTAGATTAATGAAATTATTTGCTGTAAGTATAGTCTTGCCGTCTATATATGAAGCAATGTTATTTACGTTAAGGGTGTACTAACATGGCAATTATGCTTTGAACGATACGCTAAACGGATGCCATATTAGTACATCAAATTAGGTCATTTATAAACTTCAATTCTTTATTACGATGATTTAGACTCGTGTCACTTCATATGTTTTAAAAATGTCGTAACCAGTTATGGATTTGTAATGGCCGCTGTCGAAATTGGTAAAGAGTAGAAGAAATGTCGCTAAACGTCAAGAATGTCGCTTCATTTTCGCACCACGAGCAGCGCGAGACGTGCGCGACGCGACCTCGCTATCGCCAGGGACGGAAAGACACGGCCGTGAAGGTATAATTGGGCCACCGTGGGTTGCGAGTTAACATTTAAGTGGAGAGATGCAAGAAAAAAAGGGCGGGAAAAAGTGTTTTCACTTATTTGCCGCTTGGATCGTTGTAGGTCTACACTATCAACATGGAGTCTCGCTATCTGTTGGTGTTGGGAGTGCCCTCTGTCGGCGCCAAGGACGAACTAGAGAAGAAATGTAGCGAATTCGGCGATTTGGTTCATTTTTACGTTCTGGATGAATATCCGTGCGAAGATTTCACCGAAGTTTATCTCGTTTGTTTCTCTAAACTTCAATCAGCCAGGTTTTTATTTCGTTTAATTTTTCTGTTTAATTTTGGTTATTAAATGGGCGCTGTTACGTTTTTGGTTTCAGAGTTGCCAAACGTAAGTTGGACACTCGATCTTTCTTCGGAGGAATTCTTCACGTTTGTTTCGCACCCGAGTACGAAACTGTTGATGAGACGCGGAACAAACTCATCGAGAGGCAGCGATATGTTGCTTACGTCACCGGAAAAAGTATATATTTTATTAGATGCGAACCGGTTTCTTGCTTTTGCAGTACGATCTCCGCGAAGAGACTCTGCTGAAATCCACAGAATTTCATGAAATTATGTTTTTCTCAGGTGATTCAGGTCCTTTCGAAGTTCGTAAATCTCTTAAGAGAAATTCTGACGTCACTTCCGACCGACTTACTTTGGCTGCTCCGGAAGCGACTTCCGGTACAGAAATGACTTATATCTGGGCCGGAAAAACTTACACGATGCCACAACAGCCGGTTTCGGAACCAACAGTTGAATCCGCGTTCACATCGAAGGACGATACGATGGCCGCCGCCGGACGGAGCAAAATGCCGCAGTTTGTACCGAGACAGATCCGCACCTCCTCCTCCTCCTCCGTCAAAGCGAAGAAAGAAGAAGAAGGAGATTCGTTGCAATCGACTTCTTTGATCGGACGGAAAGTCGCTTCCGTAATTTATTTTTTTCTTTAATGAACTTTATTTGTTCCTAATTGTGTTTTTGGATCTTTTTTTTTTCAGTTGAATGTTCCGAATCCGATCGTTTCTTTCAAGAAGAGGAAAACTTAAGATCCATCGGTACGTAATGGGTTTCGTCTTTTTTTATTTTTAGGGGATTTCGTTGAAATTGAACTTCGGATTCGTCGTTTCCGTTCGAAATTCGGGGATTTAAAAAGTTCTCACGAGGTTCGGAAGGTGTTTTTTTTTGTTTTTGATGGACTTCCTGAAAAACGTTCATTTTAAAAGATTTTATCGTGAAAATCGCTTTCGGGTTTTGTCATTTAGTCTCTTTATTTTTCAAAATAAACTTTTCAGGTAAATTTTAAAAAAAAAATCATCGTTTGAAGTTGAAAAAAAAAATATTTGAAATACTTTAACCAAATTTATTCCCTTACTAGTCTAGTATTTAACAGACTTGAAGTTGTTTTGGTCTTATGAAATCGTTCAAAATAAACAATTTAGTGAAAGCTTACACAAAAAGGAAAGTTCTCTTTTTAAAGTGATTTAAAAACGTTTATTTTGAAAGATTTTAACAAGTATGAACGTAGCGTTTACTATTCTAGTTTCCAACTGGTTTTCGGTTTCTTTTTTATTTTTGAAATCTTTTAAAATAAACAATTTAGAGAAGGTTTACACAAAATGTTTACATTTTAACTCAGGAAAATTTTTTTTGAAAGGTTTTTTTAGCAGGAATGAAAGTTTTGTTTGCTATTCTAGTTTTTAACTGATTTTTAGTTGCTTTGTCCTTATGAAATATTTCAAAATAAACAATTTAGAAAAGGTTTACCAAAAAACTTGACGTTCGTCAAAACGTTTTATGTTTGCGTTGACTGGAATACAAATCTCTGTTTTTCCCTTTTTAGTTTTTCTAGTTTTTAAAATTTGTTTGTCCTTGAAGTTGATATTTTTTTTAAAAACAGTTTCTGGTTTTAAGAAGAAGAAGAAAAAAAAGGGACACTTGAAACATTTTTTTGTTCTTAACCAAAAAAAAAGTGTTCTGTTTATTTTTAAAGTCGAGATTTGATTCATAAAAAAAAGTAACTTAAAAAAGTAACTTAAGAATGAGACAAGAATTCCATTGTTTGTCTCTCTTGAGTCACTTGAAGTTTCTGTTTTATGTCTTCTTCAGATCACTTTGATTAGAAAAACGAGATAAACGTCGTTTTAGCTTTCTTTTCTCGTCGTCGTCGTCGTCGTTTCTCATCAGTCACTTTTTCTCTCTCTCTGTTTTACGAAAACAATTTTTGTTTCCACGTTTAAAGTGGTTTTCAACTTGTAAACTGCGGCCTCTTCAAGGTTATTACGTCTTTCAGGTGCAAAATGAAGAGAAACTAGAAAGGCTTTTGAAAACTAGAAAGGGCACCTCAATCACTTAAGCTCTATATTTTCATATTTTGTTGTTTTTCAAAATGTGTCAGTTTGAAAATGACTAAACTTTAAAGTTTATTTTGAAAGATATCAACATTAAGTGATTGAGCAACTGTTCTGGTTTCTAAAACTATTCATTTTGCATCTGAAAGACAGAATAATTCGAGAAGTTCGAGAGGCTCAGTTTGCACCTTGAAAACCAACTTAAGCCGTAACGACCTCCACCATACGGCTCCTTCGATTGAGCTCGTAACAATGTTTCCCGATTCTCTTTATCAAAATGTTTGTAGTCGTTGCGTTGGTTCATCACTTCCATTGTTCAATCTTCGCATAAAACGATTCTTCTGTGAGAAGTTGCAACCACGCGAGTGGTTCGGTGAAACTTTCAGTCATAATCGGCTCTCAAAAAAAAAAACTTCCTTCTTGCCTTGAAAATGACTGCTTTAAAAAAAAGACAGCACTTTTCAAATGCAAAGTCGCCTCTTTTTTATCTTCTACTTTTGACAGCAAATAACCAATGTTCGAGAGATAATGTCGATTAATTTTGAAATGAGGACGGCGCCTCGAATGCAGGCGCCGCCGCCGCCTTCGACACATCTGTTTTCTCGTCCTCTTTTTGCTTTCGTTCGCGATTCTGTTTCGGAAGCACTTACGAGGACGAGATGACGGAGTTACCGAAGACGGAACTTTTTTACAGAGACATCGATCCGTTGGGTGGATCCTCTTTGAGTATCCATTTCGATGAGATTGAGAGTCTCGGTTACGATCGTCGTGACGTCAAGATTACGTTTGGACGTTACGCCGTTCGTGTACGAGAGATCTGTTTCGTGTGCACGGCGTTGATGCTCTTTGTCGTGTGCGTGTTGCTCTCTGTGTTTCTAGTCGCATCCGATAACGACGGGAGTTCTCTGACGATGATCGCGCCGGACTTAGGGCACCGTCGAAGTTTTCGCGTTTTATGCGAGCGGCGCGAGTGTCTTCGATACGCCGCCTTCGTAACGGAATTGGCCGACTTCGAAGTCGATCCTTGTGAGGATATTTACTCTTACGCGTGCAGTGGAGCGGCACGGACTTTTCGGCGTTCCGTCGACGATCCGTATGTCGATATGTTGGATGTCGCCGTACAGAACGTCGACGAGAAGTTGAGAGCCGCCCTGGAGGCTGACGGTGGAGTTCGATCGGACGATCGTTCCGCTTTTGGAAAAGTGCGAAGGTTGTACGAGAGTTGTCGGAACGGTGGACGCGGAAGTTCCGATCGTCTTCTCGAACTGATCGAAACGATCGGAGGATGGGAACTTCTCGGTAACTGGATCGGCACGAGGTGGGACTCTAGCGAGGCGCACGCCGTGGTTGCCGGAAATTACTCGGTTTCGGTGTTCTTCGAGGTTCGCTTACGAAACGATGTGGTCGAGATCCTGAAGCCGACCGATTACGATCGGATTCCGCTCAGAGTTACGCCGAGAAATACAAAAGTAACTGGTTACAATATTCTGAAGTAATCTTTTTATGTAATTTGTCCGTTTGGTTTGTACTTGAATGTTTAGGAAAGAGCGGCGTTCTTGCACCTGATGTGGGAAACGGCGATGTTATTGATCGGCGACGAACAGTTCCGTCGGAACGTGACGATCGGTGACTCCGATAAGAACGTTGGTCGTTTCATCGAAGATGTTGAGAGTGTCGAACGGAACATTTCGGCCGTAATCTTTCTTCGAGAATTCCGATCTTTTTTTGTTTCCGGATTGCTCTTTCTAGTTTTTTTTTTGTATTTTATTAGATTGCAATCGAGTTTGAAGAAATTCCCGTCAAAGTGAAACTCAAAGAACTGAAAAAAATTCTTAAATCGGTGATTTTTAAAATTATTTTATAAAAAAAATATCGAATTATTCATAAATTTAATTTATAAAAATTAGAAAATTATTTATTAAAAAAAATCTCAGTTCTTCTAGTTTCTAAAACAGTTTTCAATTTCTTCTTAAAATTTGAAGCAAAAAAAAACATTTCAGAAGAAATTGAATATGTTTTAGAAACTAGAACCGGTCGTATTTATCATTTTGTCGTAAAAAATTTATTTTGAAAGATATGATTGTTAAAATTAATTGTAAAATAGTAAATATTAAAATAATTGAATTTTTTTTTCAAAATGAAATAAATTTTGAAATTTTGTTTCGTGTTTTTTTTCTTTTCAGATTGACCTTTCTAGTTTCTTGCGCCATCGTTTCGTCAGATTGAACTTGACCGAAGAAACTTTAGTCAAAGTTCACGGAAGATATTTCACTAAAGTTTCGCATCTGATCGAGACTTTTACGAAAAGGTTTTTTTTTCAGAATTGAAAATATATTTCAAAATGAAACATCTTAATCTTAATTTTTTTTAGATCTTTACACAATTTTCTTTTTTGGAGATTCGTGTTTGATTTTGTTCCTTTCTTACGGATGGAATTTCGGAAGAAACTATCGGATTATTATCGGAGCGTTACGACCGATCCTTACGACGGATCTGATTACGAGTCGTCGGAGTTAGACGAGGAATGTTTGAATGTCATCAAGGGTGGGATCGTCAGAGAAGCCGCTTTCGGACTTGTAGTCGGTCGAGAAACCGATAACGAACGGAAGAATCGAAGAGTTCGTTAGTTTGTATTCGGGCGCCCCTCGAGTTTCGTTTTTATGACAATATCTTTTAAAATGAACTTTTTATGGAATGTAACTCAAGAGTGGATTTGAAACTAGAACACAATTCTTAGTTTTCAAACTTCAACAAATAGTTTATTTTGAAAGATATTGCAGCTGCTGCTTAAAGGACTAGAATTTCTTTCTATTATTAAACTTCAGCAGCTAAGATGGCCTGTGGCAGAAGGACCATTAGTCCAAAAGCAGCATAGAAAAATGCATTGTTAAAATAAACATTTATTCTCTGTTAATTAAGTCTGAAGTTTGGCTTTTTTCCGTTTAGATCTTGCAATTGATCAATGATCTCGTAACTTCCATAGAACTTAACCTCAAAGTTACGACTCCGAGTTCAAATTCAAAGGTGTTAAGGATTTTACATTGTTGATCGTATCTTGCAAAATAAACTTTTTAATTACTGAATAAAAAAAGTGTTGACTTTAAAACTTTGTTTTTAGCCTAAAATGGTTTTAGAATTGGAAAACCAGCTGATTTCAAACGCAACTTGGTTGGATGTTTATTACGAAAAGGTTCGATTCGGGAAAACAAAAGGAAAATCTTTCATTTTAAATCATTTTTTATGTTTCTTAATCGATTTATTTCTCGACAGTTGGAGATTACGACGGATTACTTAACGAATAACCTAAACATGAGATCTTTTAAGAGGTTCCTTCGGATCGATTCTTCGTCCAGTCGGATCGAATTCCGTACGAAATCGATTTCGGCTTCCGATCGGAACCGAATTCGCGGTCCGAACTCCGACTGTCCCGATGTCGGTGGCTCCTCGAAGTGGATCGTTTCGTACGAACTGACTCTCGTCTCGTTTGTCGATCCGGATCTACCGAAATATGTTCTCTACGGAACGTTCGGAACCGTTCTTGCTCGAAGTCTCTTGAGGAAACTCGTCGATTGTGGGTTCGATTCGTTTTTACGATGCGATTCGTTGCGAGGGCTAAATTTTCTTTTTGTCCCTTTAGGTTACGGATCGAACGTTTCTTACGGAATCTCGTTCGATACTCGGAAAGTGCAAAATGAAACATCTTTGGTTCGGTGTTTGTCCAAAATCTATTTTCAAAATTCGGAAGTTCGTCGGAACATTTCTTCCGTATGTTTTGGAAATTATTGTCGAAATTGGAGTTCACCCTTTTTTTTAATTAGCAGCTTCTAATTTTGTTAAAAACTAGAATGAACCGAAAGTATTTTCATTAAGATATCGTTCAAAATGAACTTTTTAATCCATTTTTTTCACACAAGTTTAAAAATTCAATGAAAGCATTTAATTACTCGCATTTACTATTCTAGTTTCTAACAAAAAAGTTGCTTTAAAAATCACGTTTAATTTGAGTCATTTTATTTGTTGAAATGTTTGATTTGTTTTTGTTATTTTTCTAAAGCGAGAAGTTTATTTGTCGCTGATCGAAAGAGGAGCTCTTCTAGTCTCTTTCGAAGTACGAGGCTTTTCTTCTCAGCGCATTATGAATGTTAATAATGAATTTTAAAACATTTTTTTCAAGGCTTATTTGGAGGATCTTTTACGAAACGACTTCGATGACGTCACTTTGAAGGGCCTCCAACATTTGTCGAACGTTCGATCGTTTTTTCTCTCGGCGTCTCAAGTAAACGTTTCTTAGAACAATTGATCGGAATACAACTTCCGGATTTCTCTTGGAATTTAAAATTTAAATGATTTTAATGTTTGATATTTTTCAAAATGAACTTTTTTATGGCAATTTCCAATTCGTCAATAAAGAATAACGTGTTGGAAACTAGAATAGTTAAAGAATGTGATCTTTCAAAATACACTTTTTGTTGATTGGATTGAACCCGTAAATGGAAAAACGAAAATTGTAGAATTCGAAACTTGTCATAAAAAGTGAATTTTGAACGATATCAACGTGAAAATTCTCTTTCAAGTTATTCGGTTGCTCTTCTAGTTTCTAAAACGCTTTCAATTTCATCTCAAAGTTGATTTTTTAAGTTTGTGTTTCGTTATTAACGTTTTTTTTTTCAGATCGGTTGTGAGGATCTGGATCCCGTATTTCGGGAGACGCTTTCGAGAGTTGGGATCTACTCTCAGGACACGAGGCGAGTCGTTGCAATTTTATTCGTTAAATTACTTAATCTTAAATGTTTGCGTTTATAGAATTTGTCGCGATGACGTCATTTCCTCCTGATTTCTTATAATTTTAAATAAGAAATTTCTCGAAATGACGTCATCGCGAAAATAGGACGTAACTGTAAACGCGGCACCAGATTTGGCCGAATTTAATGTTTAATTTTAATCTTTTTTTTTAAATTTTAGGCAAAGGATTTACGGAACTCTCCGTTCGTTCGTTACGGCTTTTAATTGTTCCGTTAAAATTGCAAATTGTCAGATTTTCGTCGGATAAATTAGTTTTTTTCAAGCTTGAAAAGTTTAAATTAAACGATATTATTTACATTTTTGGTCGTTTTTTTTTAATCGTATTTTGTTTCTTTTATTATTAATTAATTTTACATATATTTTTAATTAGTTAAGTTAATTAAGATGGTTTATGAATTCTGATTATTATGTCTTTTCGGAAAACAAAATTAAAAGAAATTTGAAAGTGGTTTAGAAACTAGAAGGTACGTAGCTTTTTTATGTTTGATATCTTTCAAAATAAACGTTTTATATGACACAAACTGACATAAAAAGCTTATTTTGTAAAATATCAACCATAAAAATTGATTTACCCTTCTAGTTTATAAAACACTTATAAATTTCTCTTAATTTTAGACAAGAATAATCAGAGTTCAAGGGTCGTTTACACTTGAAAACAACGTTAAATAAATTTATTAATTGGAATTCGCGCCAATTTTATAAACGGATTCTCATTGATTGTTGATTTTTTCAAATGACGTCATTTTATCGATGTGATTGGTCAGTTTCAATAGTCAAAACGTCAGCTGTTTTCTTTGAATTTAGCGCGCTTTATCCTAACATTTCGCTCATTGGTTATTTTTGTTCATTGTAACGTCACTGACTCCGTTATGATTGGCCCATTTTTCATCAGCTGTTTTATTACGTCATGAATTTCAGTGTTAAATTGAATTTCGCGCTCATATTTTTTCATTGGTCAACGTCTGTTCGTGACGTCATGGAGTCGATTTCATTGGTCAACGTCTGTTCGTGACGTCATGGAGTCGATTTCATTGGTCGATTCGCGTGACCAATTAAATTCTCTGACGTTTCTAAAATTACGTCACTTACGTTTTAACCGATGGATACGAAGAACCGGTTATCTTTCTAATGAATTTCATGTGTATGCGTTTTAAATTGATGCGCATTACGTCAGATGTTGTTGCATGAAATCCATTAGGACAGTGATAACCGGTTCATTCGTTTGCCGATATGAATCGATATGTGACGTCATCATTGTAAAGGTTATATAAGAGGCGTCAACAGCTGAAAACAATCACTTTTTTTTTTAATCTGTCTTTCTGGCGGTTGTTTTGTCATTTTTATCATTTTTTTTTAAACGTTCAGCATGGATTTTTATCGTTAAGTTGCATGAATTAATTGATTGATTAATTAACAAGCGTAAGTTAACTTAATTTTTAATTAAATCTTTTTAATTTCAGTTAGAAGTTAATTGAGGTTTGTGGTGGCGGAGGAGGAGGAGAAGTGAAGTCCAGGAGTTGGTTTAGTTTTGTTTAATTTTTCTTCGCAAACAAACAAAGAAGTGTCGCTAAAACTTGACCAGCGCTTGACCAGTGCTTGACCACTCTCCACAAACAAGAAGAAGAAGAAGAAGAGGGGGTCACGAGGTGAGTGAACGATGGTGAATGAAAGGGGTCGGAGGAGGAGGAGGAGGAGGAGAGCTCTTGAGCGAGAAGCTATGGTGAGGTTCCGGACAGGTGAAGCACGTGCTCTGTGCCTAGTTGGGGGAGGAGTTTTGAAGTTCGGTTTTGCGCGAAATTGGCCAATCAGAGAGAGAGAGAGGCGTTTGGTGTCTTTAGGCCTTCTTTGAGCTAGCACGTGGAGAACTGTTGTTTGTTGACCTTTTGGAGAGAGGGAGGGAGGGAGGGGGGAGGGAGGAAGAACGGGGAAGACGTCATCAAGATGTGACAATTTGGCGGGAAATGTTTTCGTTATTTTCGTTATTTCGTTTAATCTTTAGAAAAAAATATGAAGTTCAATGCAAATTCGTTTTTATCTCGTTTGGTTTGAGAAGACTTAATTATTAAACATTTAAGAAAAAAAATAGTTAGAAAGTGTTTTTGTTTTTAAAAACTAGAAGGGTAAACTGGAATGATTTCCTTTGCAATCAGAAGAAAGCGTTTTCAGTCAAAGAACCTCGGTTAGAGGCTAAAGTTCTAGTCTAACGTGTTATGCCAATGTTAACCTCTGAATACTAGCCTCCAAACAGGTTCTTTTTTTACCGATATTTCAAAATAACCTTTTTTTATGACTTTTACTAAAAATATATCTGTAAAAGTGTAAATTGCATCATATGCAAATGAAGGGGAATTCCACCTTCATTTGTATATATGATGCAATTTACACTTTTCCAGACATTTTTAAGTTTTAGTTTTTAATTTTGAAATTATGTTTGCTGCGCCATCCTATTATTTTTTTCCTTTTCGTATTGTTTAATTAGCAACACTTGGTGTAAAATTTAATTTGAATTAACAAATGGACCTTGAAGTCTTCTTTTAATATTTTTCTTTAATTGTCTTTTTTTTTAATTTCGTCTCAAGGGGTGGGTGGGTGGATCCGGAAGATGATAGGAGAGAAATTTAGGTCACGTGTCACTTCCATAATTGCAATATGAATAATGTTTTGTTTTTCCTTCCTTCCATTTGCCAAAGAGGATCTTTCAATTTGAAATAATTACCTGTGAGCCCCCCCTCTTGGGCCCAGATAGGGCCCTAGGAACCCCTCTCGTCCTCCCTGTAAACACGTGCACGCAATGTGATGGATGTCCACTTGTTTGCACGTGCTTCTTTTTAAGCATGACACTTAAAAGAGAAGGGTGCATTCGAAAACAACTTGATTCAGTTCGAAATAAGCCTCGTCGCGTACATTGATTGACACTACTGTATGTTGGGGGGAGGTGCATTTGAGGCTATGTTTTACTCTTGATTCCGGTTGTTTTCGAATGCACCCAAAAAAAGACGCGTGCTGGTGTATATATCTACGTGAGGATGAAGATTGGGCCCGTGTCTGAGCTCCAAATGAACCCTTTGGTTTTGTCATTCATTTCCAATTGATGTTATCTTCGGAGTTATTTGATTTCAAGTGATATTAATAATTGATCGATTAAAAGTCAATTGGAAAAATGAATGAGATAAGATGTTCTCAATCTATTTTGAGTTCAAGTGGTCCTTAGTGACGTCATGACGTCTTCCATAGATAAAGCCGGAAATCTTGTCAGTGAGGCGCAAGGCGTCCCCAGATGACCCTAGGTGACCTCCAAACTAAAAAAAGAACGCGGAATTCTTTCCTTCGTTCTTTCAAAAGGGACTTTTATCTGTAATTTTTGCCATCGTTATCGTTATTCACTTCAAAATTGGACCATAAAACGTCCAAAAGTTTAAAAATTTGAATAAAAAGTTCATTTTGAAAGATATCATCTACATGGGGAGCTTAACCATTTGGGGAACTTATAAATATTTTGTTTTTATTCTCCCAGATGGCGCCACTGAAGTTGCTCTTATGTTTTATGGGAAGATTCTTCTCTCCAACAAGTGGTTTTGAGAGAAAAATACTGTTTTTTTCAAGCGAACGTTTTTCAGGAAAAACATTACGAAAAAATTCAAAGTGTCTTAGAAACTAGAATAGTTGGTGATAATGCTAAAAGTTTTTTCATGATGATATCTTTCAAAATAAACTTTTTATGACAAGTTTGAAAAAAGGGCCGAAAATAGTTTATTCATGAAATTTCATTGGAAAAACCTTAAAAAACGGGTCATCATTTTTCAAACTGAACTTTAAAATTGTTTATTATTTAAGATAATGCCATGAAAAAACTTTTACCATTCTAGTTTTGAGAACAATTAGATTTTTTTCAGAAAGGTATTTCTAAAAAAAAAAAAACGTTCGCTTGACGTTTTTGCTGTGTAAATTTTACAAAAAACGTCTATGGAGCAATAGGCACTGCAGTGGTGCCATCTGGCGAGACAAAATCAAATTAAATATCTATAAAGCCACCTTAAAAGATAGCAAAAATCAAAGAGTTTGAGAGGCGCGTTTCCACTTTGAAACCACCTTAGGGTTGTTTTCAGAGGTTTAGGACCATTTGTTACATAAGTTTGAAAAGAATTGGGCGTTTTTTTATTGGGGTTGGGGTTGGAAGGGGGGGGGGGGTCCTTTTTGTTTTCTTATTTATTTGAAATCCGTTTCCTTTTGCCATCAAATAATGACAATGATGATAATTGGGACAGGAAAATAGTAAAAACTTATTTTGAATTGAATGAAGATAAAAGGTGTTTTTATTTTTATCATTCTTTGTTCTGAATGTTGTAATAATTGGGGATTATTATTATTATTATTATCGTTATCGTCCTTCACCTTGGTGAGGGGGGGCCAAGGTGGTCCTAGGTGGTTCTAATTGGAAGGGGGGTCTCTCAGTGGGTGTCTGGGGCGTGTGACATTTGTTTACGCATCACACACATGTCGCACACACACACATAAATATAAACACAGACACAGAAAACAAATAAAATTTACCAATAAACCGTTTTTTTGTTTGCATTTTTACGTAGAAATAAAACCGTGTTTATAGTTCGTCTGATAAAAGAAAACCTCGTTTATATCTTTTAAACACACAGTTAAATGCATTTAAATACACGTTCTACAGAGCCCTGTGAAGGACAAACAAACAATAATGTCGTCGAATTCAATTTATTCAGTTAATAATCTGAAAATATTGAGTTAATTGACTTAAATTTAATGTTTAAAATATTAATTTAGTATTTCAATTTTGAAAACATTAATATTTGGTTCATAACTGGATTCCGTATAATTCACCTAAACCACATTTAATTTGAATTCATTTAACTCATGTGAGTGTACAAGGTATTAGAGGCTAGAATATCCATATTTGCATTGACCCCTTTAGTCCAAACTAGCCTCTAACCAGGTTTAGTTGCTAGAAAAGCACATTTGATCAGTATGGGCAAAAGAGAGTATTGGGGGTTTTTTTTGCATAGCCTTGTTAGAGGCTATATTTAACCTTAAAAATCTATCCCAGTTGTAGAGGAACTCTATATATGTGAATTGTAGCCTCTTACCTTTTTTAAACTTATTTTAGTTTGCAATTTTCATATATTTTTGAATAGGGAATCCTAAGGAGGTTTTTTTCTCCCGGAATTTCCGACTATAAACGCGGCTCTTATTTATGTTTTGGTTATTTTGTTTGCGTCGTCACGTGACGCGCGTTTATTGTTCAAATAATAATAATAATAATAATAATAATTGAACGAAAGTTTCATTTCTGAGAAAACCTTTTTTTTTTTCCTTGTTTGTCATTCATTGGCTGTTGATGGAAATAAATTATCATAAATTAAATTATACGAGTTGGGTTCCAACTGATACCTGGTTGGGGGTGGGGCGGGGCAGGGGTGCCCCCTCCTCCTCTTCGCCTCGAGGGGCTGTTTTTTTAAGGTTTTTTTTTTATTTTGCAACCAAATTTCACTTTGTTTTTTTATTGATTTTTGAAAAAAATAGGAGAAATTTCGCGCCGGATTTTGATGAATCGCGGTTTTTGTTTTTTTAATTATTAAAAGTTAATTATTAACTATTTTTAATAAAGCTATAAAATGAAACTCATTGTAACCTAATAAATTTTTTCTAGTATTCAGCAAAATCGGAAATTATATAAGAAACATTTTAATTACTAATTTATTAATTAATGGGCGGATTTATATATAGATTTTTATGACGTTTTCAAAATGATGAATATTACACAATTAAAGTTAAATTTAAAAAGGTGCCAAAACGTCCCGCAAATTTTTCATTATTTACTATTCTGTCGTTTCGGAAGCAACACGTGTTTTTAGAAACTAGAAGGGTAACTAATAATATCACTTGTAAACGGTTGTGAGTCTTTCTGCTTATTTTCTGTCTTTCAGGTACAAAATTATAAGAGACTTTACTGTTTTTAGAAACTAGAAGGGTAACTCAATCATATTTTAAATTTGATATCTTTTAAAATAAACTATTTTTTTTTTAAAAAAAATAAGCAAGACAATATTTTTTTAAAAAAGTTTATTTTGAAAGATGTGTCAACAAAGAAGTAATTGAACAAAACCTTTTGCTACCCTTCTAGTTTCTAAAAATGCATTCTAGTTTAGTTTCTTCTTCTCAAAGACGAATAATAATCAAGAGTTCTAAAATTAAGAAAAAACCTTCTTAAAAAGTAGAAGAGTAACCGGTAGTCACGTTATCTTAATAATTTTTCCATTGTTTTTCTTTCAATTTCATAATCCGAATTTGCAAAGATTCTCGATAAGATTTTCGTTATCTTAACGATATGACGCCATCAGAGGAAAATCACAAACGTAAGTCAATGTCAATATTCTTAAGGCACAAATTCAAATGAAAATAAAGGAAAACTTGACACATCAACTTGAAGCCTCTCAACAGGGTTCCAACTTGAACGAAAAAACCTCATCAATTGTTCTCAAAACCATTGAAGAAGGAGGGGTTTTTCTTCTATGTTTGGAGGAACCCTATTGAGAGGCTGCAAGTTGATGTTAAACAGTTAAAAAGTTTTCCTTTTCTTGAATTTGTGCCTTTTTTATTTTAAATTAAAAAAACCTCGAGAGCTCAACTCTCATTCAGTCATTCTTACGAGAGTTGTTCTTCTCGAGAGAAAGTGATTTCGAAATGGAAGAAATTCCGATGCAAATTTGTTTGGATTCGAAAGGAGGAGACGGTGGAAACGGGGTCGAGATAATTCGGTATGATGGAACGGATCCACCGAGGGAGATGATGGGAACGGCGGCGGCCATGGACGAGGGAGGAGAACGTGTCGTTGTGACCGACGGAAGACAGACGAAGAACGGTTGGAACGCAACGATTGCCAACGAAACGTCCAGACTGACTCCGATCAAACAGACCTACTTGGAACACAAAGTTTCCGTTCCGGACACCGGAGACGATGTTCGACAAATGATATTTTATTTTAAAATATAATTTTCATTTGAAATTCTGAAATTTTAAAATTTACAAGATTTATTTTTCTTTGAAATAATTTAAATGAAAATTATAATTCAAGATTAATTAATATTTCTAATAAAGAGATTTAATTATTTAATTAATGGTTAGAAAATAAATAATTTAAAGTTTTTATTGAAATTTAACTAAATTTTCATTATATTTTTACATTTAATTAAAAAATTAAGTTAAAATAAATTTTCATCAAAAAATTGAAACTAAATGAAAAAAAATCTAATTAGAATTTTTTAAAAAAATTAATTTAAATTAAGAAAAAAAATTAATGGAATTTTAAAAACTTTTATTTAGTTTAAACTAAATTAATGTAAATTAAAATTTCATTAATTTTTTTTAATTTCTAATTTTTTAGACTTCAATTTAAATTGTAATTTTTTTAATTAAATTAAATTTTAATAAAATCCAATTTAATTAAAAAAAATCAGAATTTAAAAATGAAATTTTATTGAATTAAAAAATGAAATTTTATTGAATTAAAAATTTGATTATAATTTAATTTAGATTAATTTTAAATTTAAAAATTAAATCAAATTTAAATGAAAACTTAGTTAAAACTTAATTTTATTTAGTTAATTTTTCAAATTTTAATTCAAATGTTAATTAAAATCAAAAATAATTATTTTGAACCAAATTTCTGGTTAATTTTTTGAATATTTTTTTAGTTCTCGTTCAGTTGGATTAAGTTATGGCGTTTTACTGGACCGGGATTCCTGATGAGCATTGCTTACTTGGATCCGGGAAACATCGATGCGGATCTTGGATCCGGATCCGTAGCTAAGTTTAAAGTAACGAGAGAAAAAAAGGAGCCCCAAATTAAGGAGGATTATTTTAAATTTTAATCTATTTTGACGTTTGCGTGCTTTGTGTGTCTCTCGATAGTTACTTTGGGTCCTTTTCTGGGCGACGGCCCTTGGACTCCTCCTTCAGAGGTTGGCAGCTCGACTGGGGGTCGTGACCGGAATGCATTTGGCTGAACTGTGCCACAGGAACTATCCGAAGTTCCCTCGTCTCGTGGTCTGGATTATGATCGAGATTGCGATCATTGGATCCGATATGCAGGAAGTGATCGGAACCGCAGTCGCCCTCTACCTACTCTCGGACAGGAAGCAAGTTGCTCTTAGTTATTCTACTTTCTAACGCAATGCGAAACCGCCATTTTTGAATTTCAATTGTCTCTTGAAGCAACTTTTCAGATGAAATTGAAAGTTTGTTAGAGGCTAGAAGAGTATTAGCATCATGATATCTTTCAAAATAAACTTTTTCATGGAAAAACTTGAAATTTAAAAGATTTGTCGAAGTTGATAAAAAAAAAATTCTAAATTTGAAGCTTGTTAAAAACTAGAATGTTCTAAAAGTAGGAATTACCGCATAATTTCATTATTTTGTTTTTAAATTTGTGAGATCGGAAAGAAAGAAAACCAGAATTCATTTTAAAATATGATTAAATAGTTTATTTTGAAACATAATGCGATGTCAATATTTAAATTTCGTCTTCACTTCAAAAACATAGTTTAATTAAATAAGGGAAGTTTAAAGGGTTTAAAAACTAGAAGAGTAAATGAATATGCTTTAGAAAAAAGTATTTCTGATGACGATAAAGTTCAAAATAAACTTTCTATGGCAGTTTGAAACTAATAACATTAGAATAAATCTTTTTTTCTGGTTTTGTTGAGTTACAAAAACTGCGATAGAAAGTTAAATTTTGAAAGATTTCGTTATGAAATTCCTCTTTCTAGTATTTTAAGAATGTGGTTTTTCTGTTTAGGATTCCATTGTACGCTGGAGTGCTGATCACTTTGGTGGACACTTTCACGTTCCTTCTACTCGATAAATACGGACTTAGAAAACTAGAAGCGTTTTTTGCGTTTCTCATCTTCGTGATGGCCGTCACGTTCGGTTACGAGGTTCTTAGTTTTTTCTAGTTTTACAGATCCGTCTTTATTTAGTAGACGAGTGATGATATTCCGTGTGTGTTTTGTTTTCAGTACGTCGTAGTGAAACCGGACCAATTGGGTGTCTTGGAAGGGATCGTGATTCCCTATTGTTCCAATTGCGGAATGAACGAACTGATGCAAGCCGTTGGAATGATCGGAGCCATCATTATGCCCCACAATCTCTACTTGCATTCGGCTCTCGTTAAGGTTCGTTCGTTCGATCGCGATCCGACTCGCACTCTCGTGCGCAAGAGAGAGAGAAGACAGGGACAATGCTTTATTTATTTTATAAGCTTACGTTTGGTTTAACTCAACATTCTCAACGTTGCTTAAAATAATTAAAAGCTAAGCTCTTTCTAGACTGTCAATTGTTTTGGTTTTTTAAATGAAGATTTTGTCTGTTTTTGTTATTTTCAGTCGCGAGATGTGGACCGGACTCGATCCGGAACGATTCGAGAAGCGAACCGATATTTCTTCATCGAGGCTTCGGTTGCGCTCTTCATCTCCTTCATTATAAACATGTTGGTCGTTTCCGTTTTTGCCAGCATTTTGTATGGAAAAAGCAACGCGGACGTCGTAAGATCAAAGATATTGTTTATTTTGAAATATTCAGAGGGTGTGTTGTCCAAATTGCAATATCTTATTTTGATTTTCCAATCATCGTAACGTTTATTTTAAAAGGCTTTACTTAAAGCGGAATTACGTACGTTAAATTGAGCAAATTCTGCGACTCTTCTAGTTTCTTAACAAATTTTTAATTTCTTCTTGAAAAATCCGTTTTAAACTTGAGAATAATTTATTTAAATGAACCGGCTTGACCGAACCGGACGCGGTTTTAGTTTTGACGCAACTCTGAATTTGTGGTTTCCACGAACCGGTTTGACCAGAACCGGGTTTTTTTTTCTTCTTTTGTTTTTTTAGCTCGAACTCTGTGTGGCAGCTAAAGATGAATATGGAATTATGGTTTTTCCGGTAAAACGTGTTCTTTATCTCTTTTTCGAAACCGGTTTACTTAAACCGGTTTCCTCAAAACGGTTTCTAGCTTCAGTTTTGTTTTTTTTCTCCTGTTGTAGAATAACACTGAAATCGTAGATGGAAGCATCTATAATGGAGTAAGTTACAAAGTGTTTTGATTTTTCAAGACTTGAGATTCAAATTCTAGCAGCACTTTAGCCTCTAACCAGCCTCTTTTAATCGTATATCCGCCTTCTCCTTCAGGGAATCTTGTTGGGTTGTCAGTTCGGAATCGCTTGTATGTACATCTGGGCGATCGGTATCTTGGCCGCCGGTCAGAGTTCGACAATGACTGGTACTTACGCCGGTCAGTTCGCAATGGAAGGTTTCCTGAACCTTCAGTGGCCACGATGGAAGCGAGTTCTCTTGACGAGGACGGTGGCCATCTTACCGACTGTGATGATCGCGTCGTTCAAAGGGATCGAGGATCTCACCGGTCTCAACAATCTGCTCAACACGGTGATGAGCGTTCAGTTGCCGTTCGCTCTCATTCCTGCGATCACCTTCAGTAGTTCCGAGGCGCTCATGGGAGAGTTCGTCAACGGAATGTAAGACCCCCTCCGAACTTTCTTCTTCTTTTTACGCCGCGATCGATTGCAATCTCCCAGAAAACTTTCATAGTTTTTTGCGTTTTTTATGGCGTCTTTCCTTGCAATTTGGCGATGTTTTTTCTTCAAGAGTTTCATTTTTTTGTTTTTTCAGTGCGATGAAAATCGCCGCCTGTTTCTTTTCGTTCGTTATATTATGCATTAATTTCTACACTGTGGGGATGTTCATCGCGACCGAGATCACTGCCAATTGGGCCGTCTACTTGGGAATTGGAATCGTTATCGTTCTCTACACGGCACTCGTACTTTATCTTGTTAGTCGACGGCCCGTTTTGATTCTTCTTCTTCGTACGGTTCGCTCTCAACTTGTAATGTTTTCTCGTGTTTCTTATTAGGTCGCGTATCTTTTGATCACTCTCGGTTGCAAAAGCCTTCGCTCTTTACTAGTGAGTATTTTTTTTTTAGATCTTTAATGAAGATTTTGAATTGCAGCAAATTACTTCTATAGCGCGGTTGGCTGCGGAGAGGCGCATTTGCTTGCAGAGAGGCGCGGTTGGCTGCGAAGAGGGGCATTCGCGTGTCGAGAGGCGCCTTTATTTCAGCTGCAGAGAAGGCGCTTTAACCTGAATTTGTCTCATATCTGTGTTATTTTTTGAAAATAGCGTATCGAGACACCCGATTACAATAGCCGAACTCTTCAATACAATTCTTCTTCCGATGTGACTCTAGATCAGGAATCGGTTAACTATCGGTCGTAATGCGATTCCAATTTACATCTCTAAATAATTTCATCATGTTGTCTTCCATGTTTTTTTTAAAAATATAAAGATGGGGTGGATATTAGTTTCAAATTTTGATTGATCAAATTGATTTTTGGAAACTGTATATTTTTGTTATCGAGAAATGAGTTTTTTTTAAATACTTAAATTGAGCGAAATCGACGATGGATCAAAATGGGATTGAATTAATTGGGGGGAAAATGTTTTAATTTAAACGATTGGCGACTTAATTTCGCTAAAATGTTTTAAATTTTAATCATCGCTCTCCTATTGTAAGTCAGTGCAGGCTCTCGAGAGTAAAATCGGCTGTCGAAACAGTTTAACTATGTCTCGACAGTTTAGAAAGTTCCTCTCGAGAGTCGAGTGTCACGTGTTCTCTCTCTCGGTACATCTCTGTTAAGTCATATTTTTTTAATTTATTCAGAATCTCGAACACGTGCTGGCGTTCGTTAAGAAATTTATTTGGATTGACGTCACTAGATGGCGCTCAGAATATTTTATTTTATATTTGTCTTCCTGGATTTTTAGTGAATTGGAGATTGTGTGACTTCCCCCCCCCCCCCCCCCCCCCCCCCCCGCCGGGGAGATTTTAGGGGTGGGTGAGTTTAGTAATTGTAAATATAATTATTATATATAGTAATTAATTTGTGATGTTTTTTTTCTGTAAAAATTCGAGGGAAATTCCTAGAAAATTGCCAAACTATAAAAAAAAATGTCAGTATTAATTTCCTGGAAGAAAAAAAGTTATTTATAATTTGTGTTTGTCTTTAATTGGAATTATTAAAGTTTATTTCCGAAAAAAAAAGATGTTTAATGACGCAATTTGTTTATCTTTAACTCCTCCCCTTTTGAAGTTCCGACTATTCGATGGTAATTTCTAGCCACGCCCCTTTTGCTAATTTGCTTTTAAAGCTCCACCCCCCCGTTCTTGATACGAATGCATCGTTTATTTTGTTCTTCTGTTGCAAATTAAAGGGAAGGGTTTTAAAAACTAGAAGGGTCGCTCTATCTGTTATACAGTGTGTTTCAAAATTAGCTTGAGTTTGAAAATAGACCCAACTTTTTAATGCTTTTTTTTTTGTTTGTAAAAAGTTTATTTTTAAAAATATTAAAACATGAAATTCAGTTGTTCATAATAAAACATTCGATCACGTGCATCATCAAAGAGATTTGCCGCCATACAGGTAGATCACGTGATTCGAGAGAGAGAGAGAATCCCCGGCTGTATTTTTTTTTTTGTTATGAGGGCGTTGTCATAGCAACGGGGATTTCTTTTCTTGGAATCGGATTGGGTCGATCGGTTTCCAGTTATTAATAGTGGGGCCTATGGCAACAACAGTGTTGCCAATTTATTTGGTTGAATGATCTTTCTTCCATTCGTCGAGATTTCTTTTTTGATTGATTATTGATTTCAAGATATGTTTGATAATTTAATATCTTACGTAATTAGTAATCTGTGATTATTTTTATTATGAGAAATCTCTTATTATGTAATTTGTGGTGTTTTATGATTACTGATGCAATTTGTATTTGCAATTAGTGATTTCCGATAGAAGATTAATTATTTTGTTGATTTTGTATTTTATTACATTAGTCTGATTTCATATCGATTTACTATCGATATTTTAGACTGTTTTTCTTTGTTTTTAGAAAAAGATAGTAAAAAATTTTTCGCAGTTGTTAGAAGCTAGAATAGTAAATGACAGTATTTTCATTCTAATGTTTCTCAAAAATTTAACTCCTGAATTTGTTTTCAACAAAACTATCGTTTTTCACTTCAAATTGGTACAAAAAGCGCTTAATATTTTAAAAGGTATTTTTAACAAATTGCTTTTGGGTCATTTGTTACTAGTCTAGTTTCTAACAAAATTTAAATTTCTTCATATTAATGCTGTAAGTGGACTTGTACGTCCCTCTGCCATAGGCCTATTTGGCTGCTAGCAGAGCACGTTTGTAATTGTAATACATTTAAGTGTTATTTAAGCAACCACAATTTTTTTTAGCAATCAAAGATTAGTTAGAGGCTAAAATTTTGCAATGACAAAAAGAATTATGCTTATTCTAATCAAACAGGCTGGTTAGAGGCTAGAATTAGTCTAAAATTTTAATTAAGCATTTTAAATTTAAATTCAATTTTTATGAAAAACGGTCGTTGGCAACACTGTCACTCTTGTCAGTGACGTCATAATTCTGTTTTAGGTAAAGAAAGGAGGAGCCAATGAGAGATCAGAGATTTTTTTTTTTTCCTATTGTCTTTCATTCATTTTCTTCGCATCTTCATTGCCGCCTGCTCTGTCTTTTGTGTCGGTCTATCTCTCTATCTATTGTGGGGTGAAAAACGTTTTCTATTCGTTCATTTTGTGCACGTGTTTTAGTTAATATTAATATTTAAGAAAAGTCACCACGAGGCCCGTGGACAATGGGATGAATGAAAGGCGCTGAAAAGTGGGGTAAAAAGGTAAGTGACCTTGAACGATGAATGACCTTGATTGATCGATTTGCATCTCCCCCCCCTCTCTCCTCTTTCCTGTCCACCCCCATTTTTTCTTAAGAAAGGGCCCGTGGGTCTCGAGCCCCTCCTCAAATCTGTTACTTTTGTATGAGTACAAAAATAGATGAGATTTCCTGTGAAATTTTTGGTTCCTAATTTGGAATCGGTTCTTTTCCTCAGAAATAACCCCTCCCCCCCCCAGAAAAAAAAGACGTGACTTATTTGACCTTCAAAAAAGAAAGGAATTTTCGCCATTTTTAACGATCTGTCTGTTTTTTTTCCTCCAAAGGACAAAATTTTCATTGGTCCTTGACATTATTAGGGCTTTTTTTAGAGACAAAAATTCACTTTTATGCTTCATTTTTGGCTTCATTTAGAAAACAATAAGCTTTTTAATCTAAAAGAACTGCTTTGAGGTTAGGGGTTTTTTATGACAAATATCTGTCAATTTAAAAACTCTAGCCTCTAACCAGTTTTTTTTATTGAAACAAACTGGTTGCTTTTTTATTTTCTGAAGATATCTTTCTTTGCCCCTTTGACGCATGAAGGTGGGCAAACCCTGATAGCAGTGCTTCTTGTTGTTGCATTTTGTGTTCCATAGGTGGCGCTCAATGTCCCGTTAATCGTTTTTAAACTTTCCTCCAATAGATTTCAGCTGAAGAAGAGAAAATATAAAAAAGCGCGCGCGCCTTTGAGTGAGGCGCGCTTGATTTTTCGTTATTAAAGGGAGCGTGGTTGAACATATTTCAGTCTTTTTGCAAAATAACTGATTTCTTAGTTTGCCAAGTGATAATTTATAAATTAAAGGATCAGTTTTCTTGGTTTTTATAGTTTCATTGACCTTTTTTCCCCCATTTTTCTCTTATTAATTGTTAAGTATATTTTTTTTAATTTTTTTTAATGTTTTCGTAATGTCAAAGGTCGTATTTTTGTAATTTGTGGAAAGGGAAAGTGGGCGGAGCCTCGTACGGTGGGATTGGGTTTCTATTGGCTGTAATGAGGTGGTGTGTCTCGGTGACGTCATTTGGCAAAGGAGAAAGTAATGACAGAAGAACGCGTGACCGCAGTCTAGAGGGGGCGGCTACGGGCCCCCCAAATTTTGGCCCCTTTTTTTTTTTGTACAATGACGTCTTACTACTGAAGTTTAGTTGCGAAAATTATTGTTTCGTTTTTTATTTGAACTAAAATTTTGAAGATTAAAAAAACCCAGCGCCATTTTGAAAATGGCTGCTAAAAGTGGGTCCATGGACGGAAGTTCAAGACCGGCAATTTCAATTTGGGTTAATTTGTTTTTATTCTGAGATATATTTTGTTATTTGCTTCCATTTTGATTCTTCTTGACCCAAACTGATTGCGTTCCCAATGATGATCCATATTGTCGCGGCGTTTCGTAATGTGTTTTTTTAAAGACATCACAATCAAGGTCTCCATATTTTTCCATATCCTTGAGACATCGATCTAGATCGATCAACCGATTTGCATATTTTCTCTTTTCGGTTTTCATTGTGATAATTATTAGATAATGACTCGTTGCCATGGAAACGAAAGAGAGACGAATGGCGCGCGCATAAACGCCATGAAAACTGAGCGGCGTGTGCCTTTGGAAACCGGGCACGCGCACCTCCCTCGAAGGCGCTAAGGGGCAAAGAGGAAGGAGAAGAGTTCGAAGGAGAGGATGTTGATGACGTCATTCCCTTTGATGATTTATTATTATGCAAATTAGTTTTGAAAATGTTTACAAAATAAATTAAATGCGGTTCTGATTTTAATATTTAAAATTTAAGTGCTTTTTAATGTCTTTTCTTAGGAACACAATTAATAAAAGAAGATTATAAAAAATGTGTGGGAATATTTTAAAATAAACAACAACGTTAGGAATTCTTAGAATTACATTATTTGATTGATATTTTGTTTTAATGGCGATTAAGTTTTATACAAATGTACGGAATTTCAAATAAAATTATCCCTCGAAGGAAAGGCGCGGTTTTAAAATAAATAACAGGTGTTTCGGATATCAAGGGAGCGGGGGAAAAAAAAGAAAAACCGGATAATTTGTTATTAATTATATGTAGTGACGTCACTTGTCTTTTTTTTTCAAAATGGAGGGCGTATAGGCATTTCCAATGATTAATGGTTTAGTTTAGCCGGGGAAAAACAAAAGGTGAGACACGCGCGCGTCCACTTGACACTTGTCGCGTGCAAACAGTTAAACCGGACTCTGGCATTCCGTTCCTAAATGAAAGCCCTCTGGCTTTCATAATCTATATGTCATGATGACAGTCAGAGAAATCCAAATGTAAATAATAATCCATGGATTTCATTTTGAAACGAACAGCTGATTGTCGAACTTTTATACTGTCTTTCAGAAGTAAAATTAAAATAAGCTTGAAAGTGGGTTAGAAACTAGAAGGGTTGCTAAATCACTTTAAAATGTCTGTTTATTTTTCATCTTGATATATCTTTCAAAATAAACTTCTTATATATCGTCTGCTTAAATTTGGATCACTTTCAAACTGACATAAAAAGTTTATTTTCAAAGATGAAACATGAAAATACAATTAAGTCATTCTAGTTTTCTAAAACACTTTCAAGTAACAAGTTTCGCTTTATTTTACACCTGAAAGGCAAATTCTAATGAAAACCACCAACTTTAATTGAATATTTTATAGAACAGAATGGGATTGAGCCACAAATGTCAATCATTTATTATTTCGTTAGATCAATTCGGAAATGATATATATTTTATTATTGTGTTTGGGGGCTTCACTGCATTGCACATAAATATATCTGATAATTCTTTAAAAAAAAATGATTTATTTTTCTTCTTCTGGTTGTGAAATGCGGTCAGGGTTAATCACTCTTATCGATTATCATTGATTTTGTATTTTCTCAGGATTTGACAAAAGGAAAACACCGTTTTCAAACTTGTGCCATCGGTGAATTTACCATTGACGTCACGTATACTGTATGTATGTGTATACATTATATATTTATACGTAGACGTGACGTCACCGATGACAGTTCTATGAGAAATTAAATGGTGTGAGAAAGAGGGGGAAGAAAATGGACTCTTCCGTGTCACGTGACGTGTTCCTTGTCCTCCTTTTAGGTTGTTATAACACACACACACACATGTATATATATATATTCGATTGTGTATGTTAGTGTGTGTGCTTGTGGATTTATATTAGAGAGAGATCATTGCATCAGCAGAGAGCTCTTTGTATTTATTCAGTTCCTTGTGTTACTGTATTTTGTGCGATATTTATCTGTTGCTGGTCTCTCACTTCGTGTGTGATTTGTATACTGAGAAATATAACAAGAAGAGGAAAGGAAGAAACAACATAGAAACTAGTAGATATATAGACCTATATATACATAATAAGGTGTGTTTCGGTTGGTTCCCGTCATTTCTTTGTTGGCATTTTTTTGGGAGGGAAAACGAGAGGAACATTTTATTATTTTTCTTCACCTAAAAATTCAGGTAAATTTAAATTTTTTATATATTTATTTTTTAAAAAAAATTAAGCCTTTTTTAATTAAGCTTATTTTTAATTTATTTTTACCTTGAACTTGATAAATATTTAAATTTTCAGTTTGTGTTGTGTCACTTTCGCCTTCGATTGTACACACACATAATTCAGTGACACGAACACACTGAATTGAGGGCGTGGCCTCAAAATAAGGGGGCATCTTAGGCTCCGCCTCTAACCCGGTTTTTTTTGGGAGGGGTCTTATTTTCACCCATATTTTAGTTAATTTGAGTAACATGCTTGCTTTTTTTTAAAATACAGGGTGAGCTCTTGAATTCTAATTTTGTAGTCAGCGCCCTCTATACTGTTAAATAATAAGTTCAAATAAAAATGTTATGTAATTGTCCTTGGAATCTCCATTAATTAAAACTAATAATTATTATGCAAATAGAAAGGTCGTGATCAATTTCATCATGAAAATTACAAAAAAAATTGAGTCAAAAAACTGGGTCTCAATTGAGGTTACGTTAGAAACAGCTTCTAGGTCTCTCTCATAAATCACGTGTTAATAGTTTAAAATAAACCATAAATAATGTCTGCCTTCACAACTGGAAAATATTTACTTACTTTATGGCAACAATAATATTTCTAAGTCCTTTGTTTACTTAGTTAACATCCTATTCAGTGTAATTAATTCGACTTTTTTTTTTAATTTCGGAGATTAACTGAGTCTCATTTGTGAGCAGACGATTATTTTTAAATTTTTCTTCTGTAAAACGTTTATTTTGAAAGATATCAACAATAACCATTAAGTGATATATAGGCTGCTATCCCTTCTAGTCTCTAAAAAAAACACTTTCTAGTTTAAATTTAGCTCCTGAAAGGTTGAAAATCAGCTGTTCATAAAGCCATCTTCAGCCGCTTTTAAGTAAAGGAAAGCTTAGATCTGATTGGGCGTGTTCAATAAGTGACTCCGCCCCTTTTAGATTTAAGCCCTGCATTTCTTTCATTTGAATGAATAACAAGAGAAACTCCTCCTCCTCCGTTTCCTGTTTGGCTTTCTCTCTTCGTATTGACTTGTGCAATGAGCGACACGTGACGCTTTCTGATTGGCTCCTCCTCCATTGTTATTAGCAATAAATTATGTTAATGAGGATCGGGTTTAAATTCGAATTTGTTGTTGTTTTGTAATGGCGGAGCGTTTTAATATTAAACTTTTCCTCTCTGAGAATAAAGGAGGGGGGCCTGGGCCCCCTCTCTCATTGTTTATTACCGATTGAGTAATAGAAAGAGAGAAATATGTGACATTGGATGACTCAATATTTAAAATATGAGAAAGGTTAAATCAAAGAGAGGGAGTTGTTTAAAATGCACTTTTTTTGTGTTGTCTGCTTCCATCCGGTTCTTGGTTTTTTTTCTTTTTTCTATTCTTATCTTGTTTCTATGCAAATGAAATCTTATCTTCCAATTTTCGGTTTCAATTCCTTTGAAATTCGAATCTCATTTTCTTCTGTTTTTAAAATTAAATTATTTGTAAATCAGTTTCTATAAAAAGATCGTCGTTTCGATTAGAAAAGTGCTTTAAGGTCGAAATTCAAGAAGAAATATCAACTATAGTCTCTGTTCTATAAAACCCTGTTAGAGAGTATCTTTGAAGAGTTTTTGCGATATTTTATGGTGTGTTGTCACTGCTTGTGTGATAGTATTAGGACTGTCATAATACGGTGTCTACACCAGTCAGTGTGGCAGTCACATTTGACAATAAATTTTGTCATATAATTAAGCCTATATTTTATATATATAATTGTGACTTTTACAAGGTTATGACAATTTTCCTGACATTTGTGACAGTCTTATTGTCATTATGTAAAGAGAGGCTCTGAGGATTTGAGGCCAAGTTTTCTTTCTTGAATTCGGATCCCCTTTTTAAGCTTGAAAGATCAATTTTCAACACAGACACACAATGTCAAGTGGATCTTTCATTGTTATTAATTATTAATTATTAATTAAATTAATGTGTGGGTTTTCCCCGATCCGTGTTTATTGTTTCGGGTCAAGTGTCCACTTGATGATGATGATGGTTTGCGCGCGTGATTCTTCTTCAGACATGAAGATTAAGATGACCGTTGGTCACTCTTCTATCTCATGATTGATGATAACAATAAACATATATATATAATTATATATAGATATATATATCTTTCTATTATTATTATTATTATTATTATTATTATTATCTTGTCCGTACTTTATGATGTTAATGATAAATGAGGACGAGGATGAGGAAGTGGTCAGTAGTTACCAGGTATAAATGGTCAAGTAATAATAAGTGACCATTATTATGGAACCACAAGGCTATTATTATTTTTATTATTATTATTATATAAATCCCAGGAAGGTGCAAATTCAAGAAAGAAAAAATCTGGTCACTTGAAAACTAAAACCCTCAAAACAAAGGGTTTCAAAGTAGAAAAAAGAAACAAATGTCTGCTTTTTTTAATTTTTCAATGTTGGGAAACCTGTTTTGAGGGTTGAAGTTTGAAGGCCAAGCGCTATTATATGTCCACTTGAATTTGTGCCTTAATAGTGGATCTCCTTGAATCCAAGTGAATCATAAATTTAAAAAAGAAACCGGGTGTTTTTTTTAAAAGACTAGAAGGGGAAAGAAGATGACCACTTGAAGGTCATTTTTCTGTCTGTAAAATATTTTGATTTGTCTTCTTATGAATATATTAATCCCACTGTCCAGGTGTTTCTTTATTGGTAAATATATATATAGATATATAGGCCTATCTGAAATCAACAGGTGCGCAAGTAACATATTGAAGGTTGAGGTGTCCGGCTAAAAACGATCAGAGTCCTCCTTTCTCGTTGTGCGTTTTTCAGACTGTGATCATTTCAAAGTTTCAAGTTGGATCCCCCAACAGAGGTTTATAAAATAGGGATTAAGGAATAAATTCCTTTATTCCGTCCTGGCTTTGAGAACTGATTATTAAACCAAGACAAAGTTTATAGGATGAAAATGGACGTTGATCAATTTGTATATACTTTCAATGAAACGGCAACCTCAATGAGTGCGTCGTCTGCAAACTTGTCGTCATTTTCTGGGAGGGTTAGTGGCGCCATCTACGCGCATTGTTAAGCTTGGTTTTAACACAGGCAATTAGAAATCGGGACGAACAGAAGTTGGCTCCGCCTTTTTTATGAAGGGCGGCAACGAAAGGGCGGAGCATGTGACGTCAGACTACATAACCAACCAATTAGAAGTTGCCGGTCGTCGTAAAAAGGGCGGAGACAACTTCTGTTCGTCCCGATTTCTAATTGCCTGTGGTTATAACTGGGGTGTGTGCAAAACGGGGGGGGGGGGTCTCTTTGATTATTCTTTCCGTCTTTCAAGTACAGAGAAAACTTGAATGTGTTTTAGAAACTAGAAGAGTAAACATGAATCACTTAAGGCTTATTTTGTTGTTGATATTTTTTAAAATAAACTTTTTTTTATGTCAAGTTTGAAAAATAATCCAATTTTAAAACAGGCGATATTTTTTTAATTTTTGGTCTAAATAAAAAGTTTATTTTGAAAGATGAAAAAATAGGTGAAAAATAGGTTTTTAGGTGAGAAAAATAGTGGTTGATTTACCTTTCTAGTTTCTTTTGAATAAAAACTCTTTAATAAAAGTGTTTCGTATTTGAAAAGTGAATTCTGAAGAAAAGTGTTGGTGTTTCGTCTTGTGATGTTCTATTTTTAACGATCCAAGGTCGTCCGTCCGTCGTTTCTTCCTTCTTTTTGAGGCTTTTTTTTAACCCTAATTTGCGTCACAAACATTGGGGTTTCTAAGTGACATCCCACCCTCCACCCACCCCTTTAACACTTGTCAGGAATCATAAGTGTCAACCGACCTCCCCCCCCCCAGTCCCCAATTGGGGGTGGCCTCTCACTCTCCTTCCTAATAATAAAGGAGAATAATGACTTCGACCCCCTTTTTTACCCTTCTAGTCTGTATGTTTTCAGAGAGTGACACGAGGTGGAGATGTCGCTTATTTGGGGTTTTTCCTTTTGAATCACGTGTTTGCTAATCGGTTTGTGTCGTGATTTTTCCGAGTTGGTTTTTTAGGGGGCGGAAAGGGGTGGGGGTGGGAAAAAAAAGGGGTCAATGGGTTACTTACGTTGAATTAATTTCAATTGTGTTCTGGATGAAGTTGATTAGAAAATTGATCATGTGACCCGATGACGTTTTATTGTATTAATTCAGCAGCCATTTTTGATAAAAGAAATTATGCAAATGAAGGTGAACAATAGAATTAGGAATTAAAAACTAGAATTACACTTTTTTTAAAACACGTTTGACGTAATATGGGTTTATGAACAGCTGATTTTTAAATTGATTATTCTTTCAGATTACAAAATTAGAGAAACTAGAAAGTGTTTTTTTTAGAAACTAGAAGGGTAGCGGAATCACTTAAGGCGACTTTGTATTTATTTTGCTTTTATCCCACCGGATGGCGCCACTGCAGTGGCTAATGCTAAGCTTTTTATGAAAAAATTCAAATTGTTTTCGAAACTAGAATGGTAAAAGATAATGCTAAGTTTTTTCATGGCAATATCTTAAAAAATAAACAATTTTATAGTTCAGTTTGAAAAAAGACCCGGTTTTTTTGGTTTTTCCATTGACATTTCATTAACAAATGAAAGTTTGATTTCATAAAAAGTTTATTTTGAAAGATATCATCATGAAAAAAAAACATTTAGAATTATCGCCAACTATTCTAGTTTTTAAAACACTTTGAATTTTTTTCGTTATTTTTTTTCCTGAAAAACGTTCGCTTGAAGAATAAAAATTTTCTTTCAAAACCGCAGGTTGAATGGGAAGAGAGACCTCTTTATAGAACACAATAGCAACTGCAGTGGCGCCATCTGGGAGAATAAAAACAAAATAAATATTTATAAAGCCACCTTAAGGTTTCCAAATAGTCTTTTAAGTCGAAACAGATGGAGAAATGAAAACAAAGAAAAGGTTTTGTCCTTTTTTAAACTTTTTTTGTTTTGAGGTCATTGAACTCATCTTTTATTTTAAACAAACATTCGGGAATTTGCTAATTACTAGTTAAGGAAGGGGGGGGGGGAATTCCCGAGGACACCCCCTTTATTCACCTAATGTGAACCCCTCCAGCCCACCTTCTACCTCTTTTAAAGGGGTGGCTTCTCTTTCTAACCCTCCCATTTTTTTGGGTGTGGTCATTCTAGTTTCTTGTTGACCTAAAAACTATAATTGTGATGTTTTGTTATTTTCTTCGTGTCTTTGTTCCCATTTAATTTTTTCGATTTGTTCGGAAGGAGGGTCGTTTTTTTTTGTGGTATTAATCGAGTGGGGCCCCTCTCTCTCTCTGACAAGGGGCCCTGCTTGGCCCTTTGTTTGAAAGGACCTTTTTCCATTGATATTTTTTTTCGTTTTCGATTTATATAGAGTTCGGAAAAAGGATTGTCCGTAATATGGTTTACACTGGGTCGATGAGCGGCGATGAGGAGGAGGAGGGCTCTGAGTGCTGCGAGGTGGTGGGTCGCGAGGGGGCGGTGGCGGCGACCCTCCAGCCGTTCGTTCATCAGGTGGGGGGCCACACTCGCATGTTGCTCCTCGATTCGTCCACCATTTGCAAACCGCTCATTCAAAGGGAACTCAATTTCTACCGAAACATTCCGAAAGAATTGAAATCTTTTACTCCAGATTTTAAAGGTAATTAATTAACATTTTTAATTTTAAATATTAAAGTAGTTAATTTTGAAATTTTATTTAATTTTTGAGCGTTTTTTTAGGATTTGTTTTGAATTGTTTTTTTAATTGAAATAAATTGCAACCAAAAAAAAGTTTTATTTTTCTGAGTTTTTCAAAAAAAAAGTGTTGTTGTTGGTTCAGTGTGACGTCACAATTGATGGTTAAGTTAGTTAAACACGATAGTTAGTGGTTAACGTATGGTTATGGTTATGGTTTAACGTAATGGTTCAATCACAAGTACGCCGCAGTTCCGAAAAGTTTAAAATAAACTTTTTTTAAAAAAACTTATTTAATCAAAACTTGAAAGTACTGTTTTAGAAAACTAGAAGGGTAACTGATCTCAATCACTTATTAGTAATTTTGATTATCTTTCAAAATAAACTTTTTAAAGGCAAAAATAAAGTTTAAAGTTTGTTAATTTTGAAATTCAAATAAAAAGTTTATTTTGAAAGATATTAATCATGAAAATGACTAATGAGTGATTGAGAGCGCGGCTACCCTTCTAGTTTTCTAAAATACTTTCTCTTAGTTTTGCTCTTTTCTGAATCATTAAGTTTGAGAGGCGTTTTTGTTTGAAACTAGACGAGTAATTGAATTTAAAATATATTTTCACGGCGACCATATCTTTCAAAATGAACTTTTTATAACCAAATCACAATAAATTGGATATTTTCAAACGTGGAAGTTTATTTTGAAAGATTTCTTCTTTTAGATGTTATACAGTTATATAGTTATATTTTAGTTAATACAAGTTTCTTTTGAGTTTTGCATTGAATTTTCTTTTTTTTTGGTTCATTTGTTGGAGAGAGAGAGAGAGAGAGAGAGATATAGTTAGATAGATAGACAGAGAGAGAGAGTGAGTGACCCACAAAGTGTAAAAATAACAGGAAGAAATCAGAGCAAAATGGTGGAAAATAACGTAGAATAGTTGTTTTTCGTCGTAAACTTGGTAAGTAAAGTAAATAACATGTGTTAACATCTTAAACAATAATAATATTGGACCCAAGGCTGCCTTAAAAGAGAAAAAGACCGAGAAGAAATTTCACAATTGAAACGGATTTCATCTTTCACCGCAAAAAATCCAACAAAAAGCCCCTCAAAAAGGAATTTCCTCCATCGAGAGACCGCGACGAACAGACGGACGGACGGACGGACGAAAGACACAACAAACTGAAATAAAAGAGAAGGTCTTCCCGACACTTTCTCGAGAGGTTTTTTTAGCGCAGTTTCGCTGGTTTTGTGTGTCTTTTTTATCTTCCAGGAAACTTTTTGTCCCCAAAGTGCCCTAACTCTTAATAAAAGTCCTTCTGGAACAAAGATGTGGACCGATTCGGAAACACTCGAAATACAGAGAGAGAGAAGTTTCCTTCTTCTTTTTCTATCATTTTTAAATGTTGCTTTAAACTGCGTTCAATTGCAGTCGTTATCGTTGTTGGACTCTTTAAAAACCTTCGAAGAAAGATCGTAAGAGTCGTGCACGGCCACCTCCGAAGTGCTCGGAATCTTCTCCGAATGTCCCGACTCGTTCCCGCCGTAAAGAGAGTGTAGAGGTGACGAGTGTGTAGTTTTGTCTTCCTCGAAGTTCTACGTCTTCTCTCGTTGCAGTTTGCTCGTTCGTTTCTTTAACGAAAGTTCGACGAATCGATCCCGTAATGACGACGACAACGACACCTTCGGAACGTCTCGCTAGCTGCCGAACGGTCACCGTTCTCAGTTCGAAACAGAACGTTCCCGATATGAATCCCTCTGGAGGTCGAATCCCGTCCTCTCGTTGTTGCGGCGGCGGCGGCGGCCACTCGGGATATGTTTTACTTTGCAATTTTGATTCGTAGTTTTAATTGTCGAAAAGCGAAAAAAAAAAACCGTTTGTCGACTTTGAAAAGTGAAGTTTGACGTTTTTGATTTTCTGTTTGTTGTGAAAATAGGTGTGATCCAAGTGAGTATGGAACGGGATCGAGATTTCGTTACTTTGAGGAATGTTTCGTCGTCTTCCGGAGTTAATGCCAGAAATATCGGAATGGCCGAACCGGAATCGAAGAAGAATAACAAGTGTCTCAGGTTAATAGAAAACTAGAAACGCCACCACTAATGCTGCTTTTTTGTTGTTGTTGTTTTACGAGGACCTAATTGAAAGGAGTGGTGTTACTGACTAGAGGAGTAAAGGCACCACGTTTGGTATCTTTCAAAATGAACTTTTTGTTCCAATTTTAACTTTGACGTTTTTTTCAGGAGAATTTGAAATTGTCTTAAAAAGTTCATTTTGAAATACGTTTTACATAAGAAGTTAGTTTACTTTTCTAGTTTCTAAAACACTAAATTTTTACAAAAAGTGACTGAAGTTTTCTGATAATTTCGCGTTTAAAGAAGTTGGGAATGTTTTAGAGACTAGAAGAGTTTAAACGAATCACTTAAAAAGGTTATTTTTTATGATTATCTTTCAAAATAAGCAATTTTATGGCCGTTTTTTTGCTTCGAAGTTTGACATATAAAAGCCATAAAAAGTTTTTATTTTAAAAGATACCAAAATGAATTCAAGGGATGATATTTTCTAGTTTCTAAGAGATTTTTCTGAAATTTGACCTAAATAAGTTGCTTCTCAAGAGCCGTATTTTATGGTTGATTTGCGTTTTATGCAAATTGGCTGCCTTATTTATTAAAAATGAAGTGTTTTTCAATTGTATTTTATTGTTTTCAGTGTGAAAGTGATCTCGGAAGAATCCCCTCGGCTGAACCGATTACTGATGGACAAAAACGAGAGTTTGAGATCGGAGAACCAAAACGAAAGCTGTATCCTTTTTTTGTTTGTTTGTTTTTCATTTTGACTTCGGAAAAGTTTTCGTTATCGATCGGTTTAAAGTTGTTTCGTAATCTTCTTGTTTACGAGTGGCGAGAAGAGTTCGGAGCCTCGGAAGAGGAGGAGGAGGAGGAGGAGGAGTCGATGAAGTTTATGATGAATTGGAATGTGGGTTTCGGTGTATTTTTAGCTCGTCGTCGGGGGTTTGGCCCTGAGAGGATTTTTTTTTCTACCCTTTCATTCCTCTCTTTGTTTACGATAATTAAATTTGGAAATTACGAAAGATGCAAAACTTTAAAATGTCTTCTTGATGTGCTCTGTAGGTCTATTAGGTGAAAATTGCCGTTCTTCTGCTATTTTGACCTAATGGAATTGGAGATTAATTTAAGTTGATTTAGCTTTTCAGACTTTCTTTTTTTTTAAAAAAAAAAAGGTGCAACGGCGGAACGAGGTTGTCGTAAGGGGTTATCGTGCAAATTCTAAAATTCCAAGGTGGTCTATTAATAAATTAGAAGCACGTCGAGAATGAAAGATTTTGGTACGAAGCCGAAATCTCGTATCGAAACGGATATTTATCGGTCTTCTCGAGATTATTTCGAAAGAGAAATAATAACAAATAATAAACTTAAAATAATATCTAACGTCAAACGTAATAAGAAAATGACGTTCATATTCGACAAACAAAAAGGAAACATAATTTTCGATGCCAAGAATTTGTCTCGAAAGAAACATGTTGACGCATTTTGGCCCTTGAAATCCGAAATTGAAATAACGGAAAAGTTTAAAATAGAAAGTTCGCATCTTATGGCTTTTTTTATATTTGAAAACTGACATAAAAAGCTTATTTTGAAAGATTATTATCCATCGTAAGTGATTGAGCGCTCAATACACTTCTAGTTTCTAAACCACATTCCAGTTTGTCTTCATTTTGAGTGGCCCCGTTTCCACTTGAAAAGCAGAAAGTGAATTTTGTACGATTCCTTGACTCGTTGTTGTTTTTCAAAATGAAAGATTTCCTCATGTTGGAGAACGTTGCGTCGAAATTCTACCGTCCTTGTATTCTGGACCTTAAGATGGGTACGAGGCAGCACGGTGACGACGCGCCCGAAGAGAAGAGACATCGGCACATGGCCAAGTGTGCCGCGAGCACCTCCGCTAGCCTCGGCGTCAGGGTCTGCGGAATGCAGGTAAACAACACACAACCACCGTTTTTACTCTCTTCTTGGACGCGTATCCGAGGATTTGTTTTCACCGAACGGATTTTTTGGGCCTTTTTTGTTTCAGGTTTATCAGGCCGATCTGGGAATGTATCTCTGTAAGGACAAGTATTTCGGACGTCGGTTGGACGAAGAAGGTTTCAAACACGCTCTTCACGAGTTCTTTCACAACGGATTCACAATGAGGACTCGAGTCGTACGACGAGTCATCGAGCAATTGCGGAGACTGCGGAGGATCGTCGAGAAACAGAACTCTTATCGGTTTTATTCGAGCTCTCTGCTCGTCATCTACGAGGGATGTGTCGAAGAGGAGTCGGGACATTGTCCAGAAGACGGTTATTGCGATTCCGAGATGGAACTCTCGAGTTCGTGGGATTCCGATCGTGAAGTGCCGACCACTTCGAGGCGCCGAGACACCGATGCCGGTCACGATGTCTGCGGCGGTGGCGTCGATAGACGTTCGCGAGGGGAGTCCGACGGGCGAAGAGAGAGCGACACCGACACGGACTCCGCGGACGATGTGGACGGTGTCCGTCGAGAGGCTTCGGTAGACGTGCGGATGATCGATTTCGCTCACGCTACTTACGAGGGTTACGTCGGTGACGCGATGGTTCACAGGGGGCCCGATAACGGTTACATGTTGGGTCTCGATAATTTATGTCGCGTTCTCGTCGACATTCTAGCGGAAACGGAAAACGATAAAGAATGACCGGAAGGTACAATTAGGTTTCTAGAGTTTTATTTTTTCACTGTGTCTCTTCTCGGAGGCGGTTTTTTTAGATTAATTTATTATTTGAACAATCTTCCGGACGTTCGGTTTTTGTGGGAAGTCGAATTCACGGTGTCGAACTTTTACGGAACTCGTAACTCTTACCGAGGAAGAGGAATTCTACTCTTTCTACCAAGAGTGGGTTTTCGTCGCGAGGTTTTATTTCTCGAAAGACTTCTTCTTCGTTTTCGACGAAGTTTCGGCTTTTTTTTTAGAAAATGGTTTTTAATGTTTTACATCAAAAAAAAAACTTTCAACAACATTTTTGTTTTTGCTGGCAAAAAAAATGGAAACTTCATTGAAAAAACAAAAACAATTACTGCATAATTATGTTTCTCTCATCTTCATTTTCGTTTACTAATTTTAATTTACTCTCGCTCTCGCTCTCTCTCTCTCTCTCTCTCTCTCTCTCTCTCTCTCTCTCTCTCTCTCTCTCTCTCTCTCGATATTGCAGCAAAAAAAATGATGCATTTTATGTTTTCTAATCGTGGAATTTTGAACGAATTTCTGTTCATTTTCCTTTCGAAGGTCGTTTTGAATGTAGTGGATTTGAGGCTTCGAATTCAAAAAAGAAACTTGGCGCCCTGTTCGAGAGTATTCGATGAAACAATATTTTTGGACCCCATTTAGAGGGTACGAGTGGCATAGTTTCCTTCTTGAATCTGGACCCTCACTCTAGATAAACTTTTTTTTATGAGAATTAGTGGACCATTTTGTTTCGAGGCTAATTCGAACCGGATTGGTTCTAAAAATACGACTTTTTTTGGGGCTCCGTTGCAGCTACTGTTTGGTGGGGCCCTTGAGGTCCGGGCCCCCTCCCCATAATTGAGCCACCGAACCACTAATAAAAGGGGCTCACACATTTTAAAAATTCGTCATCTGTCATTAGAAATGATTTATAGGAAATTATTTTTTTAAAAACTAGAAGAGTAATGAAAATGTAAGTGTTACGAAATTTCTTTTACTCTTCTAGTTTTTAACAATATTTGAATTTCGTTCAAAATCTAGAATTTTTTCATTTCAGATAATTTTCATTTTCAGAAGAAATTGTGTTTGTTAAAAACTAGAAGAGTAAAGGAATCGGAAATAACGTCACGAAATTTCTTTTATTCTTCTAGTTTTTTAAAATTTCTAGGTGCAATTGTCCGAAATTAGTTTTGTCTTAAAAAAAGAATCTTTAAGTTACTTTTTTACAATTGGGGACCAAAATTTTCCCTTTTTGATTAATAATTCATAATTAGTTTTGACTTAGCAGACTAGAAAGGTAAATTAAAGCTGTAGGTTAACAATTAGTCGTAATGTTCAAAATGTAAAATACTAGAAAAAAATATCTGAACAATAATTATTGGTGTTTATTTATTTATTTATTTGTTGGCATTCCAAAAAAAAAGGTCTCGTGATAAATATTTTAATTGTCTCTTAATTATTAATTAATATATATATAATTGGTTGGAAATATTTTAATTAATATTGTGAATCAATCCAAGAAGGAAAAATCCAAAAATTATTTTTAATCTCGTTTTGACTTATTTTAATTATTTTTTCTAAACTTAATTTTTCTTAAAAAAAACTTTAAAATTTATGCAAATTTTAGATTTTTATGCAAAATAAATTTTAAAAAGTGAATAAATTTTTAATGTTTTTTTGTTTTATGTTGAAACGTCATTAGAACTTTTAATTTAACTCTTAAGAAAAAAAATTGAAATTGTTTTAAAAAAACTAGAAGGGTAAAAGTGAGTCCAATATTCATGTTGGTAATCTTTTAAGAATAAACAGGTTTAAATTTGTCCTGAAAGTTTATTTTGAAAGATATCGACTGGAAAATCTTTGTTTGAAGAGATTGATTTACTATTCTAGTTTTTTAAACATCAGAAATGTAGAATAAAAATCTATTGTTTTTTAAAATAATTCTTAATTTTTACAATTTTCATGTTCGAAACAAAAAAAATGGCTGAAATTTGATTTGATTTTTAGACTTAATTTAGCAAATTGGATTTTTCTAAACTTAAAAATTGGAATTTATGTTTCAAATGTGATAAATGTTTTAGTTTTATAATGTTTTTTCTGTATTTAATCTAGTTGTAATTACTAACTAATTAATTTAGTTTTGCTTTTAGGTAAAAGTTAGAAGAGGCCAAAGATATTTAATCGTTGAATTTGCAAAATGAATGAATGAAAATGACGAAAAACACATATCTCTCTCTTAATTGTAAAAATTTCATTAATTATTTGTGCTTTTTTTAATTAAACATCAAAAATTCTCATTATTTACTAGAATGAGAAATCTAAGGTCCAAATTCAAGAAGAAAACTTGGCACTTGAACTCTCAGAACAAGGTTAAAACATAGAAAAATCCCCCTTTTTTCATTTGATGAGGATTTTTTTTCTTTCCGATTTTGGAACCCTGTTGTGAGAGTACAAGTGGTCAGTTTTTGTCAATGAATTTGAGCCTAAATATTGTAGCAGCTATGCTGGCTGTGTATAAATTACATTAATATTATCGTTATTATCATAAACGCCCTTATCAAGGGCCCCCTCTCATGACTGTTGGCCCTCAATGTATTAATTGTGGCCCCTCTTTTTGTATTTCGTATTTGAGTGTCTCATAAGTTCTCCATAGAAGCAGTGATCTTGAAAGTGTTTTGGAAACTAGAAGAGTAATTGTTAAACTTAATAGGGATTTCTCGTTGATGATATCTTAAAAAATAAACTTTATGGCATTTTGAAAACTAGAATTGTAATTTTTGAATCAGCCATAAGTTTATTTTTTAAGATATAAGAAACGTTGAAAGTCTGCTCAAGTGAATTATTTTTACTATTCTAGTTTTTAAAGACTAATTCTAAATTTTGCTTCTGTCTCATTTGCATATTTAAAAAAACCTGACTAATTGAGACACCCTGTACGGTCTTCCTCACATTGAGGAGGGGGGGTTATTTTTGCATTTTAAGAGACTAGAAAATTCATTTGGTTTTATTTTTTTCATTGTGGAAATTAATGTTGATGTTTTTGTCATTTTGTGTTTTCAAATAAAGTTAGATTTTATTGTTGGAATAATTTCAATATTTTATAGTTTTAAATGGGGATTTTAAGAGTTAAATTAGTCACACGTAATGAAAAAAAGACATTTGGTCTCATTGGACACGCGTTTTCAACCTTTTTTTTTGGGGGGGGGAGGGATTAATATATAGTTCCTGGGACCTCAGTAAAAAAGTCATAAAAATGTGACAGTCATACGTCATGATGTCACTGCTTGTGCGTTATTTTAGGATTATCCTATGGCAGTCATATGACAATATTTGTCATAATATTTTGTAAGTTTCTTATGTGATTGTAGATAATTCGGCAAGAGGGACGACACAGAAGATAATCGTTTACGAGATTCACTGAGATTCACAGTATAGCGTTTATTATGGCAAGCCGTTTTTCTTTTTACATTGATCCTCAGAATACAATGGAATTCTGAAAATTCAGTAACACTCAGATAAAAAGTAAAATGGCTCAATATCCTGTATGAGAATCGCCACCATTTGTCGTCCTCCATGGTACCATTGGTAACAAAACATTAGTTTTTATTAGTTTTATAAATAGCTAATGAGAATTGCCTATTTTTTAAGTGATTCAGTCAAATATATTAAAATAAGGCTATGTAATTATGTTTAATTATATCTAGAATAGTCAAAATGCAGAATTTTCTGATTTTATCACTAAAATAGGGAATTTAAGCTATATTGTAGGGATTTTTTGCTCGTAGTGTGCTAACAGGTTGGTTATAACGTCACTATTTAAAGTTTTCAAAAAGAGCTGAAAGAGCTCCATAAAAGTGCACGTGTCCATATTTGATCCGAGTACTCCGAGCTATGATGTTATGACGTCATCGACTGCAAATAAGTTGTCCTCGTTCCTCTTAATTGTCTGTTATATATTTTTTTTAATTATGATTTGATGAGTTTATTACGGCGTGTTTTTCGTTTTTCTATTCTACAAACGTTAAAGACTAGATCGTGTAAATTGAAACAAGTGGTGTTTAATGTTTGCATTACATTTTGTAAAATACAATTCTAAAAACGACGACCGACTTAAAAAAACAATGAAATCGTAAGTAAATATTAATTAAGTCAACACGAAAAATCTCCATAAAACACAATCAGAAAGAGAGAAACAATTTGGCGGCAAAATCTGAAACGTTTTCGCTCGTGATTGCGCGCGCATCTCACGTGCGTTTCGATGGTACATAATTAATTAGCAGAGTTGGTCGCTCATTGGTTGCTCCTTCTTTCGCTGTTTTTTTCAAAAATATTCCGAGATAACTCGAGCCGAACGAACAAAAAAATCTTTCAAATTGCAATTTCTGATCGAACAGCACGAGTCATCCAAGAATCGTTCATTTTGTAAAAGAAAAACCAAGTCTCACAATCCAGGTGTCGTTCAAATCTAGTCTAGAAGTAACATTAATTAACAAGAGAAATTGAGAAATAGAAAACTAGAAGAGTAACTTCATGTTTCATGTTCAGATTTTTTTTCTCTCAAAGAAAAATGAATTAAAAAATTGAATGTTTATAATTAACATTGTATTTTCATGTTGATATCTTTCAAAATAAACTTTTTCTGCACAAAAATTTAACAAAAATATCGTCTGCTTAAATTCGGATTATTTTCAAAGTGATAGGCCGAAAAAAAAGTTTATTTTCTAAGATTCTAAAGTGAATGAACCCTTCTAGTTTCTAAAACAGCAATTTTCTTCTGAAAAAGGAGGAATAGAAAAAGTTCGATAGACTTTTACAATGTTTACACCTTTTTAAGTGGGGTTCAAATTACTCTTCTAGTTTTTTTAAAACACTTTTGATATTTTTTCTTTATGTTGGCTTCGGAAAAAAAGGTTAGAAAATAACTTGAGTTCTATTGACCTTTTTCCACCTGTTTTGAAACCTGTAAAAAATAATTCAATTATTACAATAAAAAAGAAAAATGCAAAGTTAAATATTTGCAATTTCGTTGTTTTTTTTGCGAACCTTTTTTTTTGTTGAGGGATTTTTTTCTTCCTTTGGTTTCGTCGTGTGTCGTCGTCGTCGTCGGTGTTTGCGGTGCAAAAAGTGCGAGGAGGCGGAGGAGGAGTGAGTTGTTTCTACTAAAGTGAGTGGGGCCCTGGCCCGTGTTTTTATATCAATGAGCTTCCATTCAAATGGACACCTGTGCGGAAAAAAAAATAAAGGAGAACAGTTTTTCATTTTAAAAGATTAACCAATAGAAATTGAACGAATCGCCTTTTTAGAAAAGCAAATAAAGTCACATTGGATGATTATTACGCATAATAATAATATAATATATATTATAACTTCACCCCCCCTCCCCTCCCCTCCCCCTTAACAACCATAAGGGGAGGGGGTATTAGCCTCCTACTCATCCTCTCCTCCCCTCGAACCTCCTCCTCATCAATTCGGAAAAAAAAATGTCCTTTTGTTGTCATAATTTTTTTCTTTTCCAAATGATTATTGGGTTTTACTATTCACTTCCGGTTTCAATTTATGAATCTATATGAAAATAGAAGAAGATATGAAATTTATAATAAAGAGAACAAATTGTGTTCATTGGATCCTCTTTTCAATTTGAAATATGTTTCAAATTTCAAAATATTAAAAACATTACAGGAAATGAATAACAAAAATATATAAATGAAATTTCATTCAAAATTCCAATCGTCCGAAATTCCGAATCATTCATTAATTCGTACGAACACGTTACGTGCACGTCTTGTTTAAAAAATACACACTGTATACAAGATGCATTCTGGGAAGTGATGTCGGCCATGTTTGTTTGTTTAATCGTTTAGCAGCAACCGCATATACAACTTAACAAACGAGATCATTTCCCAGAATGCATCGCTTTCACCATGCCCGTGAGAACCTTGCTTTAAGCTGCTTCCAAAGTGTGAACGACTCTTAATTTCTGCAAAATTAAGAGAGGAATTTGAAAGTGTTTTAGAAACTAGAAGGGTAACTCAATCATTCTTAAGACTATTTTCAGGTTGATATCTTTCAAAGTAAGCTTTATGTGTGATTTTCAATTATTTGATTTTATTTTGAAAACTATTCATACATGAGCTACCCTTCTAGTTTCTAAAACCCTTTCTAGTATTGAGAAGCTTAGCCTCCAAACGGTCTTTTTGAAGCGTAATGTTATTTTTTTAAAAAAAATGTCATGCACGTAGCTCACGCGTAACGCACACAGATGCAATTAGCATATTTTAAACTCATCGGTTAGTCAACCGGTTGCATCAGTGCAATGAGTTGATTAGCAATTGAGTTTAAAAACGTGCAAAATGCAAACAGACTGAAACGAGATTGTGTTCACAATGAGAGCGAGAAACAATTGAAAAGTTACCGAGAAAAAAAAAAGTGTAAGCGGAGATGAGGAGGAGGAGGAGGAGGAGGTTAGACATAAATAGGAAAAGGTCAAACATTTGACCTCTGCTAAATAGAAGAAAGAAAAAAACAATGGAAACGAAACAAATACAATGGAATTAATAATGATCAAGTGGTTTATGAAACAAGTTTAAAGTTCGATCCAACATTATTCCATTCAATGTACATTTCAATATAATTTATATAGGAACCTCATTTAACCCTAAGAATCCCTCAGAAGTGACTATCGATCCCCTTAAGTTGTCACTTGAAGGGATAGGAGGGCCCTTGTCCTAAGTTGTGGCACCATAATTAAAGTTTTAAGAAGAGGTCCAACATGTCTAAATTCAGTGCCAACTTTTTTCTTCCAATTCTCTCTTTTTTTCTTACAAAAATGGATCTCAAAGTTTGGCTTCCATCTTGAAATCCAAGATGGCTACCGAAAGTGCCCATAAAAATGCACAGTCCAACCTTTCCCCACATAATATTATACTGTCTATATAACAATGTGAACCGGAAATGAACTGTAGGTTGTTATGTTCACTTTCACTGATTCACAATTTCCCATTTCTCTTAAAAATGGATTTAAAAATTCGGCGGGCCATCTTGAAATCCAAGATGGCTGCCGAAAATGACTTTTAAAAACCCTCCTTAAGATCACAACGTTTGAAATAATTTTTTTGGAAAATATATTCAGACAGTTGTAAGCGATATATTTTTTTAAAAAAAATTATTCACAACTTTCAGACTAGACTCACTAAAAAGTAGAATTTACACACCTGTGTGAACGCGTCATCATCATTTTCATATAAAGGTGATGCACCAAATAGATGATAAATGAAGTGTCGTTTTTCGGTTCGAATTCAATTGTGATCAAATTCAGTTCCAAACCTAATTTACATATGCACCTAAACGGCCAGATGGAATCGATTGAATTGATTGATTAATCGACTTCCACCCACTTAACCACGTATTTCTCAGCTCTCTCTCCCTCTCTCTCTCTCTCTCTCTCTCTCTCTCTCTCGGATGTTACTGGGCGGAAAAAAGTGAGACATGTGCGGCGCGCGCCCCTTTCTAGTAAGTAGTAGCTCAATCAATACACAAACCGAACTCATCAACCCAATAATAGATTGAGTCCACAGGAGCTCAATCAGCTTTTGTTATTGGCTTGTTTTTCACACAGGTGTGCAATGAGATGAGGTGGGAGTGGGAGGTGTGTTCACCTTGACTATGTGTGTGTGTGTGTGTTTGCTATACGCGGAAAACCGGGCACGTTTCTAAACTCATCGAGGACGATGCAACATGCTTCACAATTGGTGGCATCTTCTCTATGGGTGTCTATTGGACGGTATGTAATCGATGACTCAACAGGTGGCTTCACAGGTGAGTACGCTGCAGGGATAGGTGTGTGTCTCCTCCTTCCCGCAATTTGTGGGTGGTTGTGCGTGTGATACATTTTAATTCAACCCTTCAAACAGGTGGCACATCTGATGATGACGTCATTTTTCTCTCTCTCTCTATTGAATAGAAGTTTAATGTAATAATAACAATAATAATAAGAGACTAAATCGATGTTTACTCAGATGACAATAGAATAAATTACTTCCAGGCATTAAATGGTTGATATTTTGAGCACGTTCTTAAACTAAACGTTGAGCTGATTGTATTGATTGCTCTTACATATATGTATGGCGGTGACGTCACAACTAATGCACTCGGTTGATTCATCAATTATTTTTTGAAGTTTTAGTAATAATTCATCATGTGTATTAATTTTAAAATATATTTTATTTTTCCAAATAATACTTACATAAGGAGGAAATTCATGTCGCCATTTTCGCTTCAAATTATATATTTTAAACTTTTTTCTACGTGATTATTGTAGTGTGGTTTCAATGCAACGCGTGCCATAGGTCAATAGTCAAGAGCGCCGTAATTTCTGTACAGCCTCCTCCACGAAGCAATATTTTTGATTCAAACATATGACGTCATGCTCTTTAAATTGAGTTCGAAAACGACATTGTCAGTTTACCTTTATAACAGTAGTTGCAGCGACGCCATATTCGTATTTCTAAAAACTTTAGAAATATCGATACTTTTTTCTGACCGGAACATTCCTACTAAGGTTATAAAGATGTTGGACACTCGCATTTCATGTTCGTGTTTGTTATATCTCGACAGACAGATGGCGCAACTATCAGTGTCTTCCATAGCTATCATTTGCATGCAAACGATCGTTGCGTCACTTGTAGTCAATATGTGTAACTAACTATTGTAATGAGTGTCCAAACTTATATATTCATGTATAAGGATTGGTTAGTTACGCTAGAGGGCGTAACAGGGCGGAGGTGAAAGCGTCACATCCGGCGGGCGTCTGGCTCTCGCGTCTCGTGGACCACGTGGTTTCGTCTTTTAACGCGATTATTTTGACGTTTTTTTAGTGGTTTATTCGTGTTTTTGGTGCGAAATGAAGCGCCGAGTGAATAATCGTTTGCCAACGAATCTTCCGCAGCTTCAGAACCTCATTAAGAGGGACAGTAACAGCTACGAAGATGAGTTCCACCAACAACATCGTCACTTCCTGGCTCATTTGGACGTCTTCAAGTTGCAGCCGTCCAATTACTCCCAGGATTTGGACGAAATCGTCATGTTCCTTGCGCAGGTGAAAAGGATAAAAAACGCACGCATGCGCAGATGCGCTTTCTGTATCTTCAATGAAAACGAAAAGAAAAAACGCGCCGAAAATAAAAGAAAAAAAAAATGCTGACAATTCGTTTAAAAATGAAAAAAACCAGAAATTTTTTTAAAGAAAATTGTCATAAACATTAAGAAATATGCGAAAATTGAAGAAAAATAAAAAAAAAATACTGTGAAAATTGCAGGAAACTGTAAAAAATATCAGAAAAAAAAATACGAGAACCGTCAATACCATTGCGAATAATATTGAAAAATGCAATAAAATAAGCGAAAATCATTTTAAAAATGCAATTAAATGTAAAAAACTATGTGGAACTTTAATAAATATGAAGAAAATTAAGCAAATTGGAACAACTTTTAACAAATTTACAAGAAATTCTAGCAATAATAGCGGAAAAATGAAGAAAATTATGAAAATGACAAGAAATTACATCTAGCTGAAGACATTTCATGAGAAGAAAATAACAAGAGCAGAAGAAAAATATAACAAAAGGGAAAAAAAAATCGCAAGAAAAATGAATAAAATTCCATGAAAATTCAAAGAAAAATGGCCTCGTAATCAAGAAAACGTTAACTGATTTTAACTAAGCCTTTCTTTGTTTCTTCTAAAACAGGTTTCTCACTGTTATCCATCGGAACTGTCATCGTTTCCTCAACAGTTGATGAATCTGTTGAGAGATTACAGCACTGTTCTCGATCCGGAAATGCGGTCCACCTTTTGCAAGGCTCTGATCCTCCTTCGTAATAAGAACTTGTTGGTTCCAACTGCTCTTTTGGAGCTCTTTTTTCAGCTTCTTAACTGTCAGGACAAAAACTTACGAACCTTTCTTCGTTCTCACATCGTGAACGACGTTAAGAACGTCAATTCCAAACACAAGAACGCGAAACTAAATTCCAGTCTGCAGAATTTCATGTATGGAATGTTGAAGGACAGTCGACCGACGGCTGCGAAGATGTCGCTGGACGTCATGACGGAACTTTACTCGAAGAACGTCTGGAACGACGCGAAGACCGTGAATGTCGTCTCGACGGCCCTTTTTAGTAAAGTCACCAAACTGATGGTCGCTGCTCTGAGGTTCTTTCTGGGAAAAGATGAAGATCGTCAAGATGAAGGAAGCGATAGCGACAGCGATGATGAACCGACGGTCGGAGGGACGGCAAAGGAAGTTACGATGGCCAACAGAGTCAATAAGAATTCTCGGAAGAGACAAAGACAACTCAAAAGGGCCAAGAATGTCGTCAAAAAGTCGAAGAAAAAAGGTAGAAACACATCGAATTAAAAAAAAAATGTTATGTTTTCTTGGATTTATTTTCTTTAGAAATCAAGAAAAGTTTCTTTTTCTTGATTTATTTTGTGAATTTTTTTTTTCTCCTCGAAGATAAATCGTCTGTCATTAATTTCTCGGCACTTCATCTTCTTCACGATCCGCATTCTCTTGCAGAGAAGCTTCACCGTCGTCTCGAATCGATGACGGAACGATTCGAAGTTAAGATGTTGACGATGGATTTGATATCGAGACTGATCGGAATCCATCAGCTTTTTCTCTTCAACTTCTATCCTTACGTTCAACGGTTTGTCCGTCCTCATCAGAGAGACGTAACGAGGATCCTTCTGTTTGCGGCTCAGGCTGCTCACGAGTTGGTTCCTCCGGACGTGTTGGAACCACTCTTGATGGTCATAGCAAACAACTTCGTTACGGAGAGCAATTCGAACGAAGTTGTCGCAGTCGGAATCAATGCGATACGAGAGATCTGCTCTCGGTGTCCTCTCGCCGTATCTACGGATCTCTTGCACGATCTGACAGGATATAAGTCTCACAAAGACAAGAGTATCGCAATGGCAGCACGGTCTCTCGTAGCTCTGTATCGTGTCGTCAATCCCGACGCTCTGCTTCGTAAGGAACGAGGAAGACCTACGGCTGCGAGAGCCGAACATAAAGCTCTCGAATACGGCGAAAGCGGAGCCGTCGAGTACGTTCCCGGAGCAGAAGTCTTGAACGAGGATCGCGAATCCGACGAGGAAATAGAAGAGAAGTCTTGGGTATCGACCGACGAAGACGAAGATGGCGACGGAGAGTGGAAAGACGTATCGCATGCGTCCAGCGAAGAGGGGAAGGAAAACTCGGAGGCTTCGAAGTTCCTGTCCGTCGAGGAAAAGATCAAGAAAGCGACGACCGTGAGCCAGAATCGTATTCTGAGCCAAGAAGAATTTCATAAGATCAAAGTGGCTCAACTTGCGAAGTTGATGGCTGCGGCTCCTCGTAAAGGAAGCTCTAAGAAGCGCAAAGGGGACGGTAGTGATGCCACGGCCGAATCGACCGTGTTAAACATGGAGGGCGTCTACGATCCGTCGGCAAGGAAGGAGTTGCCGTCGCTTGATGACGTGGAACGGATCCATAAGCGACCGAGACACGACAGGGAATCGAGGTTGGCCACCGTGATGGCCGGCAGAGAGGGAAGAGAAAAGTTCGGAAAGAAATTTCGGAAGAATCCGCTTGCGTCGACGAACAATCGAGAGAAGAGTAAGAAGAAGGCGTTCATGATGATCAAGCACAAGGTCAAGCAGAAGGTCAAAAGGTCGTTCAAGGACAAACAGATCTCTTTGAGAAACCGGCTTCTTAAAAATAAACGAATGAAGTGAAGAATAAAAAACGAAAAATGGTCGTTTCCATTTTGTCCAATCGCAATTTTCGTACTTTTATTTGAAAATTTCAAGATAGCATTTTAAAGTGGTGCTTTAAATAAAGCTAAGCTTAAAACGTGACCTTATATTGTGAACCTGGAGAAAAGTTTTTAAGCTTAGCTTTGTTTTAAGCAAAATTAAGAGAAAAATGAAAGTGTTTTAAAAAACTAGAAGGGTAGCAGCTCAATCACTTGAAATCTTTCAAAATGAACTTTTTATGTTATTTTTTAAAAAGTTTATTTTAAAAGATATCAACATGAAAATAACCTCATAGGTAATAAAGATATCCCTTCTAGTTTCTAAAAGACATTCAAGTTTCTCTTCTGAAAGACAGACTAACAAAAGAGTTCGAATATTTTCGCTGTTCGTCTCAATTGTTGTTAAAATTCAGAGAAACTTCTTTTTTTTTCGTAGTTTTTATGTTTTTTAAGCAGGTTTGTTTTTATTTCTGGGCTTTCGTCATTCAATTTGATCTTCAGTTAGTCACAATTGTGAGTATGTTTTCCTTTCAAGGGAAAAACCACCACAATTTACGGTGGTCAGAGGTGGTGGTTTCGTAAATAAATTCGTTTTGAAAGTGTGTCTTTATTGGTTCTAACTTAGGTATGGCGGCTATTTGGGGCGGTGTCTCCTTAATCTTGTTGTCGTAACTCGAGTGTCTCTCTCTCCCGAAGAAGAGCTCAAATGAAAGACGCGGTATTTTACGCGAAATCATGACGGAATGCGAAAAGGGTGTTCGTCGTAGTTCGTTCGTAACTAAAGTAAGTTGAAAAACCTTTTCTTTTTTCTATTTTTTTAAATTAACAAATAAAATAAAATTAACGAAGTACAAATTAATAAATTATACAAGAAAACAAATATTAAGTCATTTAAAAATATTTTTAAAAAATAGTTGCAGTGATTTTGTGAATGTTTTTAAAAATATTTTCATCTTATTTTCCGTAAATTTTGTGATTTACACAAAAATCCTGTTAAAACAAAAGAAAGAATGAAATTCTACAGGCATCTGTAGACAGCTTCAGAATTTCTTTGGCTCCGCCCTTTTATGAGCGTCAGACCAAATATCAACCAATTAGAAACTAAAAAAGTTCGGCACACGGGACAACAGACCCAGTAACAAACCAATTAGAAATTGATGACGATTATAAAAGGGCGGAGCGAAAGAAATTCTGAAGCTGTCTACAGATGCCTGTTGAAATTCTCATAAGTTCAGTGGGAACTAAGGATGATCCAATATGGCGTCTAGTGTATGCCATTTTGGTACACTCGTTTTTTCTCATTATCCAAATTCTGAGGAAGCCCGTTTGGGATGTTTCGCACAATAATTATCGCGCAATACGATTGAACAACTGCAAACATTGAGCAAAATGTCTCTTTTGGAGCCCAGTGGAAAGAAGGTAAATGTGCACAATATCCTTATTGGCCGGGAGAAATGGGGTGGCAGTGGGGGGGGTTTCCTGCTTGCGATTGTTCAAACGTATTGAGAAAAATTATTGTGCGAAATGTCCCAAACGGGCTTCCATATTATTCTACCACTAGGTGTATAGATGTAGAATGATACGCGCCATATTGGTACACCCACTGACTAGCTTCGTAAATGTGATGTCACTTCTTTTCTCTAGCGATGAGCGCCAGTCTCATTTGGCGGCAAATTTCAGATTTTTTCATCACGGTGGAAGATTCTTTGAAGTGAAAAGCGATTGAAAAGCGCTCTGTAACTGAACGCGCTTTTTGTTTTTGGTCGAGAGCTCTTTCTTGAACACGACGGACCCTCGGTTCCGTTGGTGGAACCGGTAGCCGATGCCCTTTGTTCTTTCGGTGACCATGTGTCCTCTGGGCGCCTTCGTTAAAAATGCAACGGAAGGCGCGCCAAAGACAGTAGCCCGTTTCTATCACTTGAGTCCCTGAGGCGCTGTGGGATTTTGGGGCCCCTGGTGTTTTAGAATTAAATTAAGCACTTGACAAAAGTTTTAACTTTTTAGGACCCCTGAAAATTGCAGGTCTTGGACTCGCGAATAAGCTGTCGGTTTCGTTGTTTTGATTTTGTGGAACTGTTTTGGTGACCGGTGTAAAGTTCCGTTCTCGACCGTTTCGAAGATAACGAATGACCTTATCTCTTATGTCCGATCCGGTCAGTTGCGGATGGATTCCGAACGGATGGAGGTGGTAAACGAGGTACTCAATGGTCCACATGGTTTTGCTGTTGATGTAGTGGAACGCAATTGCGGAGTCACTGCAGCAGTGGATCCCCTGAAGAAGAGAAAAAACCAAAAATGGATTGGTATGGAACCGTACCAGTGGTTGCGAGATACTGACCTGCTCGTGGGAGTAGTAAATGTACTTCCAGTACCAAAAATTGCGGTTCACTTCCTTGGGAACGACATGGTCCTGCGGTTTGAACGGAAAAAAGCGGACACTTCCTTCGGAATCTCTTGAATCGGCCGCCTCGACACCCACCTTTTCGAGGCACTTTCCTTATTTTTAAAACCAGAGAGGGATCGAAAGAGTGAGATAACGAAAAAGGACGTGAAGGTGTTGAGACATCGGTATACCGATCTCGGCATCTTCGGCTCCTTTGTCGTCCTGTCGGCATTTGGTGGGGTCCGGAAGACTCTCTTCGATGAACCTTCTGAGCGCCTCTTTACTGAGGATGTATCCGGCGCCACCACTCATGTATCCCTTCAATTAAGATAACGAAACAGCGAGTTAAATTCCTCACAGATCGGTTTCGTTAAAAGTGGGGTCAATGAAACGCGAACCTGTTTGACTATCGGTTTAAACTTGCATCCGTAATAAATGGGGTTCGAAGGATCTTTGTCCAATAAGAGGTACCTGAGGTTCTCGATGATCATGTACGTGTCGTCGTCTGCCTTAACGAACCAATCGGCATCTTCAAAGTAGTTGTCGTAAGCGTAACGAAATCCTAGTTTGGTCTTTCCCCAAAGGATGTTGCGACTCTCCTTCCCATTGTAAACGACAGTCGTTTCGTTCGTTACGGTGGCCGTGCTTACGAAGAAAAGATGGTTGCATCGTCGGCCCCAGGTGTCGGCTACGGCTCGAGCCTGGGTCTTATGGTGTATCGGCTGGGTCAGGACCCAGCACGCTAATCGGATGTGGTCTCGTAACTCGTTGGCCAACGTATCTTCGCCTGCGAAAAGCCAAACCCTTAGATTATTGTTCCTTCGTCTCAGCTTTTTCCTTATAAGTTTAAAGAAGAAGTTGAATGTGTTTTCGAAACTAGAAGAGTAAAGGAATGTACTGCACTTGTCGATATCTTTCAAAATAAACTTTTTGAAAATCGCCAAATATAATTGGCGATTTTCAAAAGGACGTAAAAAGAAAAATTGAAAAGTCACTTAGCATGTTCCTTGGCTCTTCTAGTTTTTTACACACTTTCTATTTCTCCTTAGTGTTGTTTTTTTCTGAAAAAGTAGAAAATAACAATTTTGAGTTAAAAAAAAATCAGCTAACTTGTTCACGAAACAGCTTAAGTTGCTCAGTTACCCTTCTAGTTTTTAACTTATTCTGAGTTCAAGTGTCGTTTTCACTCATAAGGTGGTTGTATTTACCGAATTGGATGTCGGTTTCGTTATTTATCGTTATGGTAGGCGGCGGCGGCGGCACCATTTTGAACAGTTCTCTTATGTGTAAGTCTGTTACGGGACCAGTTACGAAGATGAAGCAGTAGACTAGAAGAGCCAATATCGCCACAACCAACAACACTCTTCTCATAGAACGTCGATTCATCTTGTCTCGTCTTCCTTCGAAGGCAATTCATTTAACTTTATAAGTTGCGGAACTTTATAAGTTGCGGAACTTTATAAGTTGCGGAACTTTATTGCGGAAAGGAATTATTACGGAAGTTCTGCTCAATTAAAGTTATTACGGGTTGGATTCGTTATGGTAAACGTTCTTTTAGGTTTTTTTTTCAATCGGTGTCATTTGTATTCGAAGTGTTTCTAAAACGAGGATTCGTTTTCAGGCGGTTCTTTTTTGTTATTTTGACATTCAATTAAATGGCCATTCTACTTTTTTAGTTTGCAACTGATGCAATAGAAATTTATGGGTTTCTCTCTCATATAAAACATTAAATACACAATGACATTTTGGTTTATTTTTTATTCACTTTTTTTTTCTCCAATATCCGGATTTAATTACAGTTATCTCTTAATTGAATTGGAATTGAATTGGCGTAACGCGCCGTTATTTTCATCAAAGATTATTGAATCCCACTGTAAATTGCCATTCACTTGCAGGTGGCAATGAAATGTAAGAACTAGTTGCTGAAATTCATTACTAGATTGCGCCACATGATGACATTTCTATCTGTAAAGCGAGGTCGGTGACGCGGCACGGCATGGTGTAGCGCGGCGTCGACCTAGTGGGCGGAGCAGCTATCAAGAAGTTGCAGACATTCTCCAGAGCGGTGCCGCGCTGTGCTTCGTCGCGCTTCTGCCCAGCCACAATGCACGGGGCTTCATTCATTTACAAGCATTTTGTTTCCGAGCCGTTTTTTCTCCGCAGCGAGCCGCATTACCGGCCTAGTGGGCGAGCAGCTTAATTCACTGAAATTCTGGATATGCAGTAGCGTAGCCAGGATCAATGGCGTAGCTAGAGTTTGTGCTGGGCTGGGCTGGGGTTAGGTTAGGCTTTTTATTGTAGTTTAGTATTTGGTTCGATGGGTTTGTTTACCTTTGTGAAGTTCCTGGGCCGCACGGGCCACTTGCGGCACGATGGCACTTATGTTGACCACTGTCCACTCTTCCTCCTTTCCTTCGGACAGTTGGGTCGTTTCAATTTGGATGGCTCGGTAGTGAAAACTAAAGATCTGGATCGTGAAGAGAGTGAACGTGGTTCCCAGGATGAGGCCCAGGCTCAGAGCCCAGAAGGAACGGCGGAAAATGGCGACCATGGAATTTCTATAAGAAGAAATTGAAAGTGTGCTATTAACTAGAAGGGGCATTATTTCAATCTCAAAATCACACAAACAAGTTTATTTTAGAACATATCAAACAATGAAAACACTTTTAATTTACCCTTCTAGTTTTTAAAACACTTCTCTAGCCTCTTTTCATTTTACTCCTGAAAGTCAGATTTATGAAGATCAGAGTTTGTTTGTGGGGGGTTTGAGGAGGCGTTTGTTTACACTTTCAAAGATAAATTGAAAGTTGTTAGAAACTAGAAGGGCAGCGCCATTCACTTAAGTGTGTTTTCATGTTGATTATCTTTCAAAATAAACGTTTTATGGCACTTTAAAAAATAAGTTGTCAAGAAAATTTAAAACAAGTGGACTATATAACATTTTTAAATTTGACGATATCGTTCAAAATTTAATGTGAACAAAGGTCTAAAAAGTACAAAATAAAACAAAAACATCAAAATCAACTATAATTGCACAAAATAAAAAAATGATGAATTTTAAAAATTGTAAAATTTGAACATTTCAGGCTTTTATTTTGTGCAATTATAGTTGATTTTGATGTTTGTATGTGAAATATAAAAGAAAAAGATGTTTTATTTTGTATTTTTTCGTCTATTTTGCTTACCTTGAGTGCTTTTTATTGAAATGTTTCATAATGAACGATATGCATGCTCCACATCTGCTATTAATATTTTCATTAACCAGAGGCTTAATTAGGGTTTGAAAGGGGGCGGGGCCAATTAAAAGGCCAAATTTAGCAATTATAATTAGGACCGATTTCATAAAGAGAAACGCAACGAATATTTTAAAAATCGCACGGAAAAATTAATATTTTAAAAAATGAGTCATTTTTGTTGAAGAAAAGAGATTTCAACAAAATATTGTGAAAATTTTGTTGAAAATTGCGGGCAAAATTGAAAACAGTACCGAAATGGTGGTGGGTTCTACTGTATAGGGACAGCCCTGAAAATATTGTCGTGTTGGTCGACTACTGGTTAGGGTTTCAGTCCATGGAAAGGTTGGTTCTGGATTGGTACGGTTGGTTATAGGACTGGGTTTCTTTTAAAACTTACTTAAAAAGCTTATTTTGACAGATTTGATCATAAAGAAATGACTTTTAAGTAAATAGATTTACTATTCTAGTTTCTTAGATATTGTTGTTGTTTCTTACAAATAATATTGTTAAATAAAAAGACATTTAAAATTGGAAACATGAAATAATTTTTGCCCATTTTAAAACTTACACATAGAAAGTTTATTTTGAAAGATATCATGAAAAATAAAAATACTTACTATTCTAGTTTTTATTCAAAGTACGAATTCTTTTGTTTAAAATTGTTTGAATTTAATGTCCATTAGGTAAATTCCTTTTCTAGCTGACTGTAATTAATTGCCAACCGGAGAAAAAGATGTTACAAAATGTAATATTTTAAAGGATGTTCCTTTTTAATTTGCTTTTTTTTATCGCGAATTTTGTTATAATTTTGATTCTCCGTAAAACGAAATGACAATGTGGTGATAGTCATATCTATTCAGTTATATCTTATCATCACTGGGTGATATTACCGTTATCGCTAATAATGAAAGATGTGATTAACATCTCTCTCTCTCTCTCTAATAATAATAATAATAATAATTGTCCTTTAATAATAAAAAAAATATGTGATAAAAATAAAAGACAGTCATAAATTCTACAAATGATCGTCTTGATTTACGACTCAGTTTATTTGATTTACGGCAGACAGAAAGCGGCGTTGACTTAGCCACATTTTGTCTAGACTCTCATCCGTAAATGAAGCTCGAATCCTGGGTACTCTTACAATCAGACGCTTACAATCACGTTTTAATAAATCAATCATTGGGGAGGGGGGCCCATTGCCTGGAAGTAATACGGATCACAACGTATTTGATTGCAGGCCTAGCTGTAACGCAGCACTAGAAGCCGGGCCCACCTAGATCAGTTATATCTTTAAAATGAGCCTCTCTTAAATACTATTCAATGAAGATGCATTTAATCTAGCCTCGTATCCCCCCACTCTTTAATATCAAAGCGTATGAAACTTTGTTGGATTGTCTCGAGGCTATTAATTCCGGATGATGGATGGATGTCAGGAAAAAGTCTAAAGTTTAACCTCTTTTTGCGGTCGAAAAGCACTAACCATCATTCCTGCTCGGTTAGTGTTAGTGTACCGCAGCAGAGTGAGTCGGCAAGCCGTGCTCTGAAACGGCCACCAGTGGTGGTCATTTCTGAGTTTACTCGGCGCAAAACTGACCAGCGCCCGTAAAAGGTTGAGAACGGATAAAAAGATTTACTCTCTCGGGACGTCAACTCTTTGGAGCATCGATGACCTTTTTTGCGGTCTGTCTACATTGCAACATCTGATATATTTCACGTCGAAAATTAATTTTACAAAATTGCAAATCAAATAAGAAAAAAAAAGTTCAAATGAACAAAATGTGTTTGTTTTCTAGTCTGCAAAGCTTTATTTAAACAATTGTCTCGATAACGAAAGTTATAAAGTTGACGATTGAAATTGAAATAAAATGTTTGTTTATATTTCACCTGTTAAAAAAACAAGTCACTTGAAAAATTTTAGAAACAAAGAAATTGAATGTTGTTTTAGAAACTAGAAGAGTAATATCTTTCAAAATAAACTTTTTAACAGATAAAGGGTAGGCTTATTTTTCAAACTTCATATATTATTAGTAAAAAAAAAGCTTATTTTGAAATATTTCATCGTGAAGAAAGACTTTTAAGGTGGCTTTATAAATATTTATTTTGTTTTTGTCTCGCCAGATGGCGCCACTGCAATGGCTATTATGTTCTGTAGGAAGCCTCTTACCTTGCGGTTTTTAGAGAAAATTTCTATTTTTCATGCGAACGTTTTTCAGGAAAAACATTACGAAACAATTCAGTATTTTAGAAACTAGTATAGTTGGTTATAATATTAAGTTTTTTTTTTCATGACGATATCTTTCAAAATAAACTTTTTATGACGAGTTTGAAAAAAGGCTGAAAATTGTTTTTCATGAAATTTCAATTTAAAAAATAAAAAACCGGGTCATTTTTAAAATTGAAAAAAAAAACGTTCGCTTGAAGTTTTTGCGTTCAAATTTTACAAAAAAAAGTCTATGGAGCATAGCATTAGCCACAGCAGTGGCGCCGTCTGGAGAGACGAAAGCAAATTGAATATCTTTAGAGGCATCGTTTCTAGTTTCTTATTTTTTTTAGAGGATTTCTATTTATTGTTGGTTTTTACAAATAATATTGTTAAAAAATAAACTTTCTTGTGAAAAGTGACACTTGAAAGTTTATTTTAAAAGATATTGTGAAAAAAAAACACTTTCAGCTTATTCGCCTACTATTCTAGTCTAGAAAAAAAACTTTTAATTTCAAAAAAAGGGGGGGGGGACTGTGGGATAATTTGTAATGAAAATACACTGAAGGAATTGAGTTACCCTTCTAGTTTATAAAAAAAAACCTTTTTGGTTTCTCGAATTTAGCGCTTTTTTCAGCAAATCAGCTGATTTTAGCGGAAGTTAATTCTTCACTTTTTCAGCGCTTCGGCTACAGTATAATGAACCGGATTGTTTTTCGTTATTTTGCCGCCTAAATTTGACTCAAAACAAAAACCGGAAATTTAATGTGAAGAAAAAAGACAATAATAAATTTTAGGGCTCGGATTTGTATGCAATATCAAGCAAAAGTTTCTCAATCTTTGGCTCAAGGGCCAATTGTAAAATAACAATCTCGTTTATATCAACCAACAGGAAAACACTGGTTAGAGGCTAAAATCTTCTAGTTGGCAACTTATAGTAACCAGACATGTAGCCTCTATTTCGTTAGGAATAGGTTAACTGCAGTTACTCTCTAATTATGACTTCACAATTGGCTCTTGGGCCACAGATTGAGAAACCTTTTCTGTATATTGCATAAAAATCCGAGCCCCTAATAATAATATTTTAATGAAACTGTCATAAAAAAACGTTAATTTTGAAAGATGTTGTCCGATTATCATTTAAAATATTTTTTGTATTTAAGTTGAATCAACTTATTATCAGACCCCCCCCCCCCCCCTTGAAGAACAAATTAAAAACTAGAAACAACATTTCAAATTTTAATAAGGTTTAAATTGATATTTAAAATTGCTTTTTTATTATTCTTGTTTGATCTCATTTGCATAATATGCAAATGAGTGTTGAACAATAGAAAATTAAACTCTTGTGAGATTATATTTGAGCTTTTCAGTAAGAGAAAATGTGAAAGTGTTTTAAAAACTAGAAGAGTAGTCTTTAAAAATAAACTTTTTATTCAAAGTTCAAACTGCTATAAAAAGTTTATTTTGAAAGATACATCGATATGAAAATATTCTTAATTGAGTTGCCCTTTCTAGTTTCTAGAATTTTTTTTTTTTCAATTTCTTTTTAATAAAGTTGTGACAATTTTTTTGTGATTGTCAGAGGATACTCTTTTTTTGTCATATTTCATTTAATTAATTTTTGTCACTTTTATTTCCATCCTCTTTTATTGAGGCTCAAATGTGTTGAAAAGAAACTTAACACTTGAATTACAACTTGAAGCCTCTCACTCAGGAGTTTCAACATAGAGAGATCCAGTTTTAATATGTCTAAAAGGATTCTTAGCATGTTGGAACCCTGTTTAGAGGGTTCAAGTTAAATATGAAAAATGCTGAGTTTTCTTCTTGAATTTGGTCCTAAAGTGTCCTCCAAAATTAAAAAGAGGATGGTTTAAAGTGAAACATCCTACTCAAGATTTTAAGGGATTCATTTTAAAGGTCCTCTCTCTCTCTCTCTCTCTCCACCCCTCTTTACGTCCCGACACCCCTTGATTTTGAAAGAGAATTCTCTCGCAAGAGGGCGCTGAGTCACAATTCGATGAACAACTTTTTGAGTTGTTGTTTTAGGTTCAAGTTCAAGTAGGATACTTGGCACTTGAAGTGTCACTTGAAACACATCTGATCTAAGTTTCAACTGTTTTCAAAGGGCACTCAATTAATTAAGGGATTTTTAATATTTAAGGACCTTGTTCTGAGTGTTCAAGTTGAAGTTCAAGTGACAAGTGATCTTACTTGAATTTAGTCCTTAAAAAGTTGAGAGCCAAACTTTCAACAGAAAGAAAAAGAGAGAGAGAGAGAGAGAGAGAGAGAGAGAGAGAGAGAGAGAGAGAGAGAGCAACTCTTGAGAGTCAGAAAGTAAATTCAGTGAGTGAGGCACTCCGTGAGGCATTCGTTTTCAGTGACAAGTTAGGCTGTGTGAGTGTGTGGCACACATGACCAGCACTTTAGTACTTTTTTTGCGGGATTTTTGCAAATAGCTCTCAGTTTTTTTTTGTCTCTCGAGAGTGAACTTCCTAGTTTCAAGATGATGTTGCCTGAAACGGCTTCATCAAAATGATTGTCGAACTCGTTGTGGTCGTCGGCATCTTACTGTCAACCTCGGCCACGGTCTCAGGTGTGCGAGGCGGCGCGGCGGAATTTGATCTACCGGTCACTCACTCATTTGCGTGGCGGTGGCGGCGGCGCCCTTGACCACTACATGAGTTGACCGGTGGTCAAACTCAATACATTTTCCCCGCAAGTGACCGATCTAATGTCAGCTGTTTTTTTATTTCAGCGTTTGTTTCTGCACCATGTTGCATGCAAGTGTCCGGTTCGTGTCAAATTGCTTGCGAACAGGTAACTGTTATGGAAGTATTTTCAAAAGTTTATTATGTAAGATGTTGTCATGGAGACACTTTTAGCATCATCTTTTGCTATTCTAGTCTCTAATTTACTTTGAATTTTCAAACCATTTTTTGCAGTATAACAGTAGAAAGTCCATTGTAGAACTTTTCGGGAGCAAATTTAAAGTTTGTTAGATACTAGAAGGGTAACGGGGAATAAGGTGCTCAAGGTCTGATATGATGACAAAATAATCTTTCAAAATGAACTTTTTGTTATGAACAGTTTAACAAACTGCCAATTCAGTTATCTTTCAAAGTTTGTAATTTAAAACTTTGAAAGTTAATTTTGTTTAATTTAGTTGTGTTGTACGTGTTTTAGAAAACGTTTAAAATGAATTATTTCTGGTTGAAATTTGAAATGTTTTTATTTCAAGTCACGTTTCTTCATTTCTGTTTCCGCTCCCATTTTTCACTTCAGGACCCAAAAAACATAAAAGAATATAATAGAAGCTCCAAATTCAAGAAGGAAACTTAACACTTGAAGCCTCTAACTCAGGCTTTCGACATTGGAGGGGAAAAAAATCCTATTTTATTAAATAAGTTTTAAAATTTAGAACCTTGTTTAGAGATTTCAAGTTTGAAGTTCATTTTTCTAATTTCCAAAGTCAAGAAGGAAACTTAACACTTGAAGCCTCTAAACTTAAGTGTTTCAATTTGCAAAGTTTTCTTCTTGAACCTCCTCCTGGTCGGTGTTTTACTGAACACCAAGGGGGGGGGGGGTGTCTTTAAAGGAGGTCAAATTGCACCAACCATTTGGGTCTCAATTGACCCCGAGCCAGAGTTCATTGTGAACCTTTCTTTTAGGTCCTCCTCCTCCTTCAAAGGGAGAGAGAGGGGTTTGAATCTGAGGCTAAATTATAGCCTCAATTTGCACTATTTATAGATTGTAGGTGAATTAGCCTCCAAGTGTTTTCATGTTTTTGACATCTTTTAAAATAATAAATTTTGAACATTATTTTCAAAGTTGTATAATGATTGTTTATTTTGAAAGATATCGCCGTGAATTTATTATTCTAGTTTTCTTCTTGAAAGTTATTTTTCATGACTCTTCTAGTATTTTTCCAAAATTTAAGCGTTTCAAACATTTTTAGAAGAAATTTTTCACTTCAAATTTTGAACTATTTTCAAGTTTATTTTGAAAGATAACTTCGTGAAAGTACTTTTAGCTGATTTTTTTACTTTTCTAGTTTTTAACAAACTTTCAAATTACATCTTCAGGTTTAAAGTGCAAAACGACCCTCGAACTCTGTTATCTTTCAAAATAAACTTTTTATAGAACTTTTTAAACAGAGAAGATATTCTTTTAATAATTTTTGTCTTTAGAAAAAGTTTATTTTGAAAGATATCAACATTGAATTAAGTTAATTTCAGTTACTCTTCTAGTTTCTAAGACACTTTTTCAATTGTTTGTTGAAACGCAAAAGTTCATCAAATTTGTTCATCAAAAATATTTTAAAGTTTACGATTTTTGTTTTCGTCGACCGAATTCCATTTTGTTTATTGGTTTTAAAAAAACGGGGGAAAGATTTCTTATTTTTAGAAATTTCTCTTTTTTTAAAATAATGGGGGGGGGGGGGGGGGTGATTTCAGGAAAGGTTTTTGTTTTTTGCTTTCTGTCTCTCTTTTTAAGGTGGCTTTATAAATATTTATTTTGTTTTTGGCCTCCCAGGTGGCGCCACTGCACTGCTCTTCTTTCCTTCAACCTGCGGTTTTGAGAGGAAATTTCTATTTTTCAAGCGAACTTTTTTTCAGTACGAATGTTCAATACGAATTCCAATGTGTTTTAGAAACCAGAATAGTTGGTGATAATGTTAAAAGGTTTTTTCAATGATATCTTTCAAAATAAACTTTTTATGACAGTTTGAAAAAAAGGCGAAAATAGTTTTTCATGAAATTTCAATGGAAAAACCTAAAAAACGAGTCATTTTTCAAACTGAACTATAAAATAGTTTATTTTGTAAGATATTGCCATGAAAAAATTTTTAACATATTTTTTTACCATTCTAGTATTTAATACAATTTGAATTTTTTTATATGATGTTTCTAAAAAAACGTCTATAGAGAGAGCAAAATAAATATCTACAAAGCCACCTTAAGTTGTATTTTTCAAAATTGTTTGTCTTAACAGCCGCTCTTTCATTTTGAACTATTTGTGTTTTTAATATTGAAAAATGTATTAAATTTCAAAATGGTTCCTCTTTTTGAGGTTTGTGTTTTTTTTTTTTTTGGGAAATCTATTTTCGAATCACGTTTTTCAACGGAGGTTTTTTTTTTCTTTGAAGAAAATGGATATCATTTTTTATTATTGCTTATTTTGAAATGTTTTATTTTGGGGGGTTGAGGTTAGAGGGGAGGCTGGGGGAGAGGCTTTTTTCATATTCCATTTTTGCGGTTAGGTTTTGAGGCTTTTTTGACAATAGAAATTGAATATTCTGATATTCAATTTCTGTTGTTTTATTTTCTACAATTTTAGGGGAATCTCTTTTCATTTTTAGGGGTTTTTTATTGTGTTGGACCTAAAGGGGAGGGGATGAGGTCCATTATATTGGCCCTTTGCCTAAAAATGGAATTTTTGTCTTGAGACAGCAAACAATTCAATTTGAACAATTCTCTTTAACAATGGACTTTGGGAACATCTTTTCCTTCTGGGTTCCAGGTGTCACTGTCTTAGTGTGTCCGGTATGTTTGTACACTGGACAGTCCTATGTCAGAGGGTCACAAATGAACAGCTGGACATCCTGTGACACCATCCAAGTTACTCTCTTCAGACTAGAAGGAACCTTTTCTAATTGTGTGTCACTGTCCAGTATGTATGTTTTTTAAAACCTTTGACTCTTCTAGTCTTGTGTCACTGGACACTAAAGTTGTTTAAAATTTATGAGGCGGTTCTTAATTTCAGCAATTTCAGCAATTTGAAAATTCTTTTTAAATTTTTTATTTTTTTAATTATGAACTTTAAAATGAACTTTTGGGTGTGAAATGGGGTTTTCATGAGAATGTTGACCTTCTGTTTCAGGTCCCTTTCTTCATAGTTTTATTAAAATTATCATAAAATCAAATGTGGTTGTTGTATATTTTTTTAGGACCCCCCTTCAGTCAACCCATCATCAAACTGTTGTTCCTTTGTTTTAAATTTCTAAAAAAGGAAGTGTTAGAGGCTAGAAAATGTTTCATTTTTTACTTTTTTTTCTAACAAGATTAGAATAAATTTCATATTTATGAGGTTAGTCATGTTTCGGATTCTGGATGATCTCAAAGATTAGAACAAAAAAAAAGGTTTTAGACAGTCAAAGAACCTGGTTAGAGACTAGAATTATAGCTATAGAGTTTATTGGTTTAGCCTCTAACAATGATTCTTGCTTTGGGATGTCTAGTACTGTCTAGTCTAGGTACTGAATAACTCGAGATTAGAATGAACTCTTAGGATGCGATTGTTACTGGTTAGAGGCTAGCATTTTCTAGTCACCTGCTAGACTTAGCATCTAGAAACTAGAAAACGCTAGCCTCTAACGAGTCTTTTTTATATTGGGGGAAAAAGTGTCATTTTAGTCTTTTTACTGATCTGTTTTTTATAAAATTCTCATTCTTTTTTTGGGATGTTTTTTTGGGAGGTGTCGGAGGCCCAGTTTTCATTCAGTTGACCAGCTGTCAGGTGGAACACCACTGAGGCCCTGGACAGTGGTCACTGGACACTGACTGAATTTAATGCTATCTCGCTTTTCTGGACAACTTCACAGGGGGGGGGGAGAACCTTTGAAAGTGACCATCAAGAGTTGTTTCATTTTGTCCAAAGAAGTTCTCAAGTGTCCAGTTGTTTCTGGACTAACAAATCCAAAGATGACCATTAGAATGACCACCACACCCTCATCCCCCATCTCATCTCATCTCCTTCCCTTGCAAAACATATCGAGTTACCAGAAGGAAAAACACTCTGGATTATCTCCTCCACTCTGTGGGGGTCCAAGGGGTGTCAAAAAAGGGGTCCCAATAGAAGAGGGTTTAACCCCTCATTTGGGTGACAAACTCAGGGTTTCTTTTTCGTTTAAAGAGAGTAGAGGGGTCATTCTATATGATGCTGTAAGAAATTATCGCTTTTTCACATGAAATTCAATATCTGACCCTTCCCCCCCCCCCCCCCCCCCTCTCTTATAATTTAACCCCCTAAGTTTTGGTCCTTTTTTTGAAATCTGATAAAAATCTGATTTTGATGTTTTGCAATTTTTTTTTTTGGGGTCTATTTCTGGATTTTGTCAAATTCGATCATTTGAGTTGTCACAAATTTTAGTGGAATGTGTTAAGAGGAATATATTTAGGTTTCAAATGGCCCCCCACCCCCCTAATAGAAAAAAGGGGAGTGGGTGGGTTAAGGGTGTTATTGATATACCGGAAATGGGACATTTAGAATTAGAAAGGGGATTTTTTTGTTGATGAATTTCTCTTGTGATTTTTGGAGATGATGAAAAAGAAGCACCTGTTTTTCTAATGTGGGGGGGGGGGGCATCTTTTAAAAACATTTAAAATGGCGGAAATTTGTATTTTTCCCATGATGCAACAGGGAAGTCGTATGTTTAGCACTTTAGCTAAATGCACAAATTCCGGAATTTGAAACTGAGATTTCAGTTGAAACACTGAAAAGCCCTTTTTCTCTAAAGCCCTGAGTCCTCATTACAGAAAGAAAAAATAAGATTGTCATATGACAGTAAATTGTCATATCTACCTCATAACCTTGTAACAGTCACAAAAGCAAATTACAGAATTATTATGAAAAGTCTTGTCATATTACTGTCATTGGATACAGCTTAAAATAATAGAACACAACATTATAAGATATGACTTGTTACAATTTTATGACTTTTTTTCTGTAATGAGGCCCCTGGTTATTTCCCCCCCCCCCCCTTGTTTCATGGATTCACTCTAACCCTTCTAGTCTCAATCTCTTTAAATGTATTTGCAGTTAAGATATGAAGAATGAAATTCGTCTTAAAAGATTGTTTTACTCTTCTAGTTTTTATCTTTCTGCAATGCAAAATGGCGGAAATTGTATTAATTCCGTGCTCTCAATGTGTGGCTGTTAATTATAATAATTGATCAATTAGTTTAATTCTAATTACAGGTGATAAGTGATAACTATTATCACCTGTTTTGAGTTGTGTTTCCCCCTTAGGACAACAACAGGTGAATTTCACATAAAAGGGAGCCAAATTGGGGAGGTGTGTTTGTCCCGGGTGCCCTAAGGGGTACAACAAGGGAGGGGGAGGGGCTGGGAATTACAGGGTAGAAGAGAGGAAAGTATATTCTAACCTATATTGAACAATAATGTTTTAGAAACTAGAAGGGTAATCATTATTAAAATGGATGTCTTTTTCTTGATGTAGATGTCGCTGGTGTCGGTGGCCACGAGTCAGGAAGAGCGACAGAAGCACCTGCACGTGCTCGACGTCTATTGTCCGAAAACATTGGTAATGTGTATGTGTGTGACGTCACTTCCTGTCTGTTAGAATGTTACAATTTCGTTTTTAATTATGAAGTAATTTTTAAAATTGGATTTCGGATTGAAATCTTAACTGAATCCTAATCGAATCCAAATGAAATCTAAATAAAATTGAAACCCAATCCAATAGAAATCCAAATAAAATTCAAACTAAATCCAATTGAAATCCAATAGAAATCCAAATAAAATTCAAACTAAATCCAAATGAAATCCAAATAAAATTCAAATGAAATCCAAACTAAATGCAAATGAAATCCAATAGAAATCCAAATAAAATTCAAACTAAATCCAAATGAAATCCAACAGAAATCCAAATAAAATTGAAACCTAATTCAAATGAAATCCAATAGAAATCCAAATAAAAATCCAAATAAAATTGAAACTAAATCCAAATGAAATCCAAATAAAATCCAAATAAAATTCAAATCAAATCCAAATGAAGTCCAATAGAAATCCAAATAAAATCCAATTGAAATCCAAATAAAATTCAAACTAAATCCAAATGAAATCCAAATAAAATTAAAACCTAATTCAAATGAAATCCAATAGAAATCCAATAGAAATCCAATAGAAATCCAAATAAAAATCCAAATAAAATTGAAACCTAATCCAAATGAAATCCAAATAAAATCCAATAGAAATCCAAATAAAAATTTAAACCAAATCCAATTTGCTTAGAAGTTGATGAGAAAATGAAATGTATTTTTGCATCACCCTGTATGGTAAATATATACAGGGTGTGTTTCTCATTAATGTCTGATGTTTTAATGTTTGAAGTCCGTCGTTCTTATTTAAATGGAGAGAGAAAACTGTTAGTCAGTTTTTAAAATGGAATATATTTTATATTCTGCAACATTTTCTTGTGTTTTCTTTTTTTTATCAGAAAAAAAGTTGCCCCATTCCAAAGGGAACTTCAAGGGGGGTCCTCCTCCTCCCCTCAATAGGGTGGGCCACTCACTCACTCCCCCTTTAAAACAACAAGCAACCCCCTTCCCCAAATGTGATTGATGATAGTGCCATAAGGTAGAGGGGGGAGGGGCCCCCGGGTGGATAACATGAAGGAGGGGAGGGGCCCCATTCACTCTCAATGAGAAAACATATGACAGGAATTTTTTTTTTCGTAGATTTTTATCAGAAAAAAGAAGAGAAAGACGTTTTTTCTAGTTTCTTATCAAAGACAAGAAATCTTTTATATTTTGCTAAATTTTCAGAACTCCAACTGTGTGTCATTGATAACAAATGATATAATGGGCCTCTTTTGGGCCACTTGTTGGTTTTTATTTTGGGCGTTTGCCCCTTTTTTTTTCAACAAAAACAACTCCCTTTTAGAATAAAAAGCCTTCTGTTCTACGTAAAAGAAGACCCTCCTACTTTTTAATATTTGAGATATTTATTAGAAGAGCTTATTTTGGTCGTTTATATTTAAATTCGTTGCTTTTAAAAGAGTTCGGAAATAAAATGTTGTTAAAAACTAGAATATATAGCAACAGAAATTGAGAAAATAAATTTCATGGTGAGAAATCGTTCAAAATAAACTTTTCATAAAATGCTTACTTTGAAAACATTGTTGCTTTGCTGAAGCTGAGTTCGAAAAATGAAAGGATAAATTGAGAAAGTGTTTTAGAAACTAGAATGTTCACTCAAATCACTTCAGAACATTATTATTATCTTTCAAAATAAACTTTTTATGTCAGTTTCAAAATAATCCTATTTTATAAGCAAACGATATTTTTAAATTTTTATTTAGAAAAAGTTTATTTTGAAAGATATCTCAACATGAAAAATATGATTTAAAATGAGAGTTGTTACCCTTCTAGTTTCTAAAACACTTTCAATTTCTCCTCCTGAAATCAAAGTGTTGAAAAATGTGAAACAATTTTTGATGATGTCCACTATTGAGGATGTTGGGGGAGGGGGTGTGGGTGGGTCCTTTTTGCGTGGGACGCTGACCACAAGTGAGGGGGGTGGGGGTCACTGACCTCCTCCTCCTCCCCCACCTCCCCTTGACCCCCTCCTAACCTCCCCCCACCCATATTATTCTTGTATTTTCTAATTTATTGACGGAGCCAAGTTGGTCGCTCATTTTTTAAAAATTATCTTATCATTTGTACGATTTTCTCTCTCTCTCTCTCTCATTCTATGGGAAATTGTTTATTTTGACACTTGGACACATTGGGTCAGTCTTTGCCCCGCCACCTTACCCCCTCTCCCTCTAATGACCCCCACCCCCTCTCTCATTGAAACGTATTAGAATTCTATTCACGGATTCTAATGAGTTATTTAAAATCAACAATTCAGGAAGTTGATTTTGAAATTTACTCAGATTGAGACACATTTTTTTAAAAAAAATGAAGAAAAACTTGACACTTGAACTCTCTAAACAGGGTTCCAACATAGAAAAAAAAACAATAGAAATCTTGAAACCCTGTTTGGAGAGTTCAAGTGTTAAGATTTCCTGCTTGAATTTTGTATTAAGCCTCTTTTTTTTTACTCTTCTACTTTCTATAATAACATTCGAGAGTAGAAGAGTAAAAGGCATCCATTTAACAAGAGGATTTTTTTGTGTTGATATCGTTCAAAATAAACTTTCTTATTGCTTTAACAAATTTTAGGTTTTTTTTTGGGTGAACTTTGACGTGTAAAACTTGTCATAAAAAAGTTTATTTTAAAAGATTAATTAACATTTAATTCCTCGCAATTTAATCTTCTAGTTTTTAAAATGTTGGTTATTTTGTTGTTTCGGAAGCAACTTTATTAAGAAATTGAATTTGTTTTAGAAACTAGAAGAGTAAATGTACAGTAGTGTCACTTAAAAAGGATTTTAATGACGATAAGATTGGCAAAAAAAAGTTTATTTTAAAAGATATTCAAACATTGAGAATTAGTTACTCTTCTAGTTTTTAAAAACACTTTCAGTTTCTTCTTGAAGTTATTTTTTTTAAAAAATGCGACGTTTAAGTTTGCGTAAAATGTCTTTGCGTCTGACATTTTTTTTAAAACAAATTTCCTCTTCAAAGGTGGACCACGAAAAAGGGTCAAGGGTCAAGAGGTTATGGTCCTAAAACCTGAATGAAACCTGAGCCTGAAATTCATTTTATTTAAATTTGTTTTATTCAGTTTATTTCAGTTTATTGTCGGCAGTTTATTAGTTTTTGTGTTTTTCCTAGTTGTTCACTAGAAGAATGTTGGTGACCTATGACATTTGCCCCCCCCTTAAGGCCCCCAACTTTTCCCCTTAGGTTAGATTGTCAAATGTGATGGGCCCATTACTCTTAAAAGAATCTTGTTGCTCATTTTGAAATTTATGATTCAAAATATACAATTTGACATTTTCATTGGAAAAATGGACATGAAGTTTAAGGGGGGTGAGGGGGGGGGCCACCTTTTAAGGGGTCTTCAAGGGGGGATATGTTGGTTGTCCATCAAGTCCACTTTTTTTTTTGTTGTTCTAAATGTCACCAACAACAACAAGCAGAAAACAAAATCGTATAATTTAAACAATGAAAACAAATAAATTTCGTAATTCTTGTTTTTCTCTTTTAAGGATTCCTTTTGGAGTTGCCTCAATGAGACCCTCAATGGTAAGTCTGAACCCCCTTTTTAACCCCTCAACCCCTTAAACCTCCCTACTCTCTTTATTTATATTTATTGTTTGTGTTGTTTATTGTTTATTATTAACGATTCAAACTTGTTTTTCTCCTCCCCCCCTTTTTATTTATTTTAAAATCTGTGTTGAATTTTAACGAGTTTTAAATGAAGACTAATTCGTGGCATCATTTTTATTGTTTATAATATAAAATAAAGCTCAAAATAAAAAAGGGGTTAATGTCATACAGGGTGGGCTTAAAATAAGAAGTGAAATTTGACACTTGAACTTTGAATCCTCTAAGAGCAGGGGGTTTTCAACCCTGTTCTGAGGGTACAAGTGGAAGTTCAAGTTTTAGTTTTTCAGCGAGTGGTTAGTGCTGAAGCTAAGTGCTGAAACTAAGCGCAGTGACAAAGCTAAGCTTAAAACAAAAACATATGCAAAACTAAGTTTAAAATAGAAGCTAAGCTTAGACATTGCAAAGCTAATGTTTAAAACAAAAGCTAAGCTTTTAACAAAATCTAAACTTACACATTGCAAAGCAAAGCTTAAACATTGCAAAGCTTAGCTGAAAATAAAAGCTAAACTTAAAAAACTCTTCATGTAAGGATTCTTTAATGTTTGAAGCTTAGCTTTATTTAAGTAATGCTTTAAGTTTGAACTTATTTTAAGAGAGACATAAAAGCTAAATGGGATGATGAAATGTCTTTTTCTAATTTGGAATTTGTTTGCCTGGAGACTAGAAAGTTCCTTTTCTCAAATGGATCATTTCCAACTTTTTTTAAAAAAAAATGTCATTCATTTATTTTGGGCCGCAGATGAAAGATTAAAATGGGTCGTGAACCCTAAATGGGGCCATCGAACCCTGAAACTTCGAGGGAGGGGGGGTCTCATTTATTTGGGTGGGCCGCATTTCGGCTTCTTGATTGGAGGCCCACTTATGGAGTGCTAGTTTATTGTGTGTTGTGAAGAAGATATTCGAGAGCCCTTCTAGTCTCTAAGATGAAATCCGATACGGATTTTAGACCTAATTTAATAAATGTGATAATTCTTTGAAAAGAGGAGATAAAAGGAATTTAAAGTGCAGTTTGTTAATTAAAGTAATTTATCTTTTCGAGTGGATTTAAGTTCAATCTTGTCATTAAAAAGTGTTAAAATGTAATTAAGTTAAAGACTAGAAAACAGTTTTAAATTTGATTAATTAATTTTGATAATTTGATCCTTTTATAAAATTGAAACTTTGGATCTTTAAATGCGATTTAGACCAAATGATGAATGATGCATTTTGAAAGATTTCAGGGGTCGAGGCGCCAGATGACCCCCCTTTTTAGGGGGTGGGCCAAAGTGTTAAATTGGGGTCTAAATATGTGTCTGTCTGTCAACATTAAACGCCTGCGACCAGATTTAGCAGTCGTAATTTGATCATAACTCAAATTGAGGTTCAAACCGGGGTCAATTGGGGGTGGTACACACTGGGAGGCGGGAGTGTAATAATTCATAGTTTGTTAAAAACTAGAATAGTAAATGAATGTGCTGTTATAAAAGCATATTTTTTTTTCTCAAAATTAACTGAAGTTTATCATTGAATTTGATATTTTTATTCTTATTTGATGTTTTAAACTACTTAAATCGTTTATTTTGAAACATAACACCATATTATAGTAATAATAAGAAAATATATGAGTCATTTTTCTGTGCCAATATTTTCATGCGGATATCTTTCAAATTAAACTTTTTATGCGAGTTTGAAAATGATCCAACATCCAACATCCTTAAAAGTTGATTTTGAACGATTAAAGCCAGGAAAATACATTTCAGCATATTCACCTATTATTATATTCATATTTTAAAATGAACTAAATCGAAAACGTTCAAAATGAACGTTTCAAGAAAAACATTAAAAGATTAAAAGTAACTTCTTTTTTTTTTCTAACTTTCATAAATTGTTCATTTTGAACGATGTCATTAATGGAAAGATAAAATTCGGAAATTGTTAGAAACTAGAATAGTGGATGAACCTTTAATAATATTAATATATATTGGTTTACTATTCTAGTCTCCAGCAAAGAAAATGTTCTTTAATATTTCTGTATTTTTTTCAGAAGTGGACCGCGGAAAGGGTTTTTCCGGAAGACCCTGTTGTTACCTTTTTCAGTCCGGCACCTGTCAGATGACCTGCCTTCAGGTGACCTTTTTCATGGGATATTTTCATGTTAATATCGTTCAAAATAAACTTTTTATTATTTTAAAAATAATGTCATTTTCAAACTGACATAAAAAGCTTATTTTGAAAGATATCAAGTGATTATCGCTACCCTTCTAGTTTCTAAAACACTTTCTAGTTGTTTCTCTTTTTTACACATTAAAGTGGCTTTATAGATATTTATTTTGTTTTTGTCCTCCCAGGTGGCGCCACTGAAGTGGCTATAGAATGATTTTGAGATAAAATTTCTGTTTTTCAAGCGAACGTTTTTCAGAAGAAAGATAACGAAAAAAATTCAAAGTGTTTTAGAAACTAGAATAGTTTGTGATAATGCTAAGCTTTTTTTATTTAATGAAGATATCTTTCAAAATAAACTTTTTATGACAGTTTGAAAAAGGCCGAAAATAGTTTTTCATGAAATTTCAATGGAAAAACTTGAAAAACGGGTCATTTTTCAAACTGAACTATAAAATTATTTATTTTGTAAGATATTGCCATTGAAATAACTTTTAACATAATCTTTTACCATTCTAGTTTTGAAAACAGTTTTCTTGGTAATGTTTTTTTCTAAAAAAAAAAAAACGTTCGCTTGACGTTTTTGCGTCCAAATTTTACAAACAAAATACGTCTATGGAGCATAGCATAAGCCACACAGCAGTGGCGCCGTCTGGAGAGACGAAAGCAAATTGAATATCTATAAAGCCACGTTAAAATTGGTTAAATTATTATTTGTGTTAAAAATGTAATGAAATTTGGATGAAAATAGGGTTGAATTTTGTGTTTTTTTCATTTTCTGAATGAAACACATGTGGTTTTTTTTGGGTGGGATTTCATTTTTTGTCTTCTTTTTATTTTGCAATTTTCTTCTTCTTCTTCTTCTTCTTCTGCAATTTGACTTAAACATATTTATTTTTTTTTGTTGAAAAATAGTCCGAAAATAGAAACGATCTTTTGAAAAAAGGAGGACCGGGATGCGAACAAAGTGACGACGAAAGTGCTTTCTATTCGTGTTTAAATTGGCAACAAAGTACGAAACTCATCACAACCAGACCTGGATTAACAAACTGGCCCCCTTTTTTAAAACGAACGAATATAGCACAGTTTTGTGGCCCCGGATTTATATGCATCGCACGCATTATTTGCATAATTCTATGTTAAATATAATTGAGCTTAATTAATAAATACATATTTCATAAAAGCATTTTAATTCGTCATTTACAACTTTTTTAAGTTTTGAAATACATGTTTCGCATATTTTCCAAGTAGTTGCATATTTCACTTTTGAAGCATATTAATGCATATTTAGCTATTTTGAAGCATAATACGATTGCGTATTTTTCATCAATACGACGAAAAATACGCTTGTCAAAATAAATGAAAAATCCAAATAATTTTTCTACAAATCTAAAGAAATTCGAAAAAATAATTAAAAAATCGACAATTTAATTAGCGCTCGGATGTTTATGCAAAATATCAAAGCAAATGTTTCTCAATCTGTGGTCCAAACGCCAGTTAAATCAACAATTATGATTTTTTCTTTGTAATCAAAAACACTGGTTAGAGGCTAGAACTTTCTAGTTGACAACTGATAGTAACCAGACACATCTAGCCTCTAACAAGTAGCCTTTTTTCATTAGGAAAAAGAATAATTACAGTTGCTCTAATGATGATGATGACTTCATAATTGGCACTTGGTGGGCCACAAATTGAGAAACATTTGCTTTGATATTTTGCATAAAAATCCGAACCCTAACAATTATTAACAAATTTTATTCTGTTTCTTTATAGAATTGTTAGAAAAAATTCAATTTGAAAAATAATAATAAAATCAAAATTAATTTAAATAATAAATTCTTAATTCTTAATAAATTTTCCATTTTATTGGGCATATTTTCGAAAGGTTATGAATGCATATAAATCCGTTCTCAAATAAGATAATTAACCGATCTTAAATGAAGTTGAAGTTGACATAAAAACAATTTTGTTTGCAGTCGGCGATGAATGTTGCGTAAATGCGCAGACGTCGGAATGCCACCGTGCGTGCCGAGAGGTCTTCGTAGTGAGCCAGACTCCGGCTCCTCTCGTTCTGGCCTCCGTCGACGACCTCTGTTCCCTCAAGAGTCGTCGTGTCGTCGATTGCGTCAGTAACCACACGAGAGCCACTCCTTCGACCGATCCTCATCGAAGTCCGTTTTTCGAAGAAAACCCGATTTCTCGACTTTCTGGACTTAACGAATGAGATTTTTTTTTTTTCTGATCTCGACAGATCTCGAGTGTTGCGAGACGTCTCGCAACGAACACTGTCGTACGACGTGTCGCAGCGTTTTACGTTCGAATACTTCTAGTCAAGAGGCGATGATGGATGCGTTGATCGAAGGTGGCTGCGGACGCCCAGTCATTCACGTCTGTCTTCTTCTTCTTCTACGGCAGATGCCGATATCTGACGTGTCTAATGCGGGTTTGCTCGTTTTTACAGGACAGTCTGTGGCAGTGTTTCTTGTCCAACTCGGACAGCAGCAACCGGCCGAACAGCGTGGTCGCCTCTTCGGCATCTTCTAGATCGGGGAAGATCGGAAGAGACGGAGCGAAACTTCATTGCTGTTTCAAAGCGGTCACTCTCGTCTGTCAGAAGCTCTGCTTTAAGGTTCTTTCTTTGTTCTTACGGCTGAAAAGGAAAAGAGCGGTTGATTTTAACGAACGATTTTGTTTTATTCAAAACGAAAGACGTTCGGACGCGAGTGGGAGTCGAGTTGGAAGAACTTTCATCACCTGTGTCTTTACCAACCTTCCGAAGCGAAAATGCTTCGATGCCTCGAAGAAGGTAAGATCGAGGCCAGGCATTTCTTCGATGTTTTCGAAATTTAAACTGAACTTTTCTCTCAGTGGACGAACCGTGCGATCTCGGTTGCGAAGGTCTTTCGTACTGCAGCGGCTTCAACAACCGACCCACAATGATGTTTCGTAGCTGTAACGCTTGGTCCGATCAGACGGCACGAAACGAAGTTCGGATGTGGCGCAGCGGTTACATAAACACGTCGACGGTGACGATACCTGTTCTGGACACCGGTCAGTGTTATCCGAACATGTGGAAAGGAATCGCTTGTATGTTGGCCATCAAACCGTGTACGACGAGACACAGCTTCTCGGGACTCTGTTGGTAGTTACGATCGCTCGATCGGCGACGGTTCGGAAGTATCGTTTTCGTAACTGTTTCTTTTTTTCTTCTCTTAGGTCGGATTGTGTCGATGCTCTCACCAAGTGTCTCGATTACGGTCGTCTTGCTTCCGGCGTCACTTCGGAGTCCATTTGCGAGATGTTGCTTCCGAACGGCCACGATGCTTCTTGCACTTCTCTCTCCACCTACACGAGTTTGTTTTGTTTGGCGAATCGTTTAGCTCGTATTGCGCGAAGAGAATTAACTTCTTTTTTTATCAGATGGGAATTCTGACGATCAGAAATCGAGAGAAGTGACTTTCGCTTGTCGTCCAAACCCTTGTAACTTGACCAGTTACTGTTTGGTCAACTGGGACTGTAAGATCGGAGAACGGTGTCTTCCGTACAGATGCGTACCGGGATGTAGGATGGGAGATGCTTCGTATCTCGTCGTTCCTCGTGGATCTCTGGTCAATATCCCGACTTCCGGAACCGATGCCGGATGTCAGAAAGTCTGTCGTTGTACGAGTAAATCGACTTTCGACGATTGTGTCACTCTTCAGTGTCAACCGACCGACGGATGTTGGATCGGAGACAAACGCATCGGTCTGTCGAGACGAGTCGATGTCGAATGTCTTCCTTTTTTAAACGACGTCTTTTGTCTGTTTTTCAGCTCACAGAGCCACTTTTCAGCTGGATTGCAACACTTGCGCTTGTTACGCTGGCGAAGTGACGTGTAGCAACCACGAGTGCGCGGCTCACGGCGGCACCGATCCGAGCAGAACCGGTACGAACAAATCGCCACTCGTTTGCCACGTGTCGTTTCGTTCGAAGCCCAATTTCGATTCTCTTTTGATTTCAGGATTGCCATGTAATTGTCCCGATCATTACGTTCCCGTCTGTGGTTCCAACGGCCGTACTTATCCCAGCGCTTGCGTCGCTTCGTAAGTTCCGAAGAGCGCGTCTACGGGTGTAGGAGATTTACGAGAGATAATGTTTCGTTCTTTCGTAGGTGTGCCGGCCTGACGGACCGCGCGATGGAGTTCGGAGCTTGCGGCGCCATCGATCCGTGTCAACGTAATCCGTGTAAACACTGGCAGAGATGTTTGCCGACGAGAAGAGTATGTCTGGCAACTTCTCGCAAGTCCTGTCCTCGATACGAATGCGGTTCGTCCGACCTGCTCGTAACGGATCCGAGCTGCGAGTTCTCTCGATAAGTTTTTCTCTTTTTTCTTTTGCAGTGGACGTGAACCAGGTTTGTTCGGCCGGTCGTTCCACGAGTCCCGTGTGCGACACTAGTCATGAGACGCATCCTTCCATCTGTTCTTTGCTCAGTAAAGATGGGATCCTGGCTTACACGGGACCGTGTCTCGAAAACTGTAGTCGGATGGGACCCGTTTGCGGTCAGAACGGAGAAACGTACGCCACCGAGTGTGCCGCTTGGGCCGATCGTGTTTACGTGGATTACGACGGACCGTGCCGCAGCTTCGGTGTCACTTTCGGTAAGACGCGTTCTCGTGCGGCGAGTGCTGTGGAATCTGCTACGTATTAACGGAACTCGTGATTTCTGTTTATCTTTTCAGATGGCGTCGTCACCAAATGCAAGGACGTCGAGTGCCCTCGGCCGCCCTTCGATGCTTCTCGGTGCCACACCGTCGTTCCTCCCGGTGCGTGTTGTCCCATCTGCGGATCCGCTCTGAAGCTGCTCTTCAGTAAGACGCAGATGGAACGCATTCAAACGGTTCCTAAGGATCGTCCTCCGCTCACGGTCGTCGACGTCGTGCTGTCTTTCCGACGGCACATCCGTGTCGCGCAGTGCGACGTCTTCGGTTACCTGGCGGTCGAAGGCGAGCTCGTCCTAGTCGTAACATCTCCCGTTGCTCGGGGTTCCTCCTCCTCCTCTGCCGTTCCTTCGTCGGTTCGGTTGGAGGCTTGCACTCGAGAGGCCGATAAACTGGAGGCGATGGTTCAGTTGCAGAGTCCGCGCTTTCTGAGCGATTTCACTCTTTCGGCCGTTCTGAGTTCGAAAGCGGTCGAGGTTCATGCCTCCGATGCGGTGGCGGCCACTACGAGCCTCGATTTTCTCCTCGTAATCTGTTTCCTTTTGGTCGTAACTGGATCTCGCGATCGGGTTTAAGCCGATCTCTGGTCGTTTGAACAACTTTTTCACTAGTTTTTAGATTTATTTATCAAAAATATTCGATTTTGAAGAGATCTCGAAGAAATCTCCGTAATTGAAGCTTTAATTGAAGGAAATGACGGACGTCTCGAGTCGTTAATTATTATTGAAAAGTGGCTCAGCGGAGGAAAATTTCAGGAAATTAACAAAGTTCCAACTTTAATAGATGTAAATTATTTTTTATTAAAATTAACTTCCAAGTTTAATGACGACTTGTTTCAAAATGAACTTTTTATTTATTAAAAGTTTCAAATTATTAATTTTCAATTTTTCACTTCAAATTGCCACAAAATGAAATTAATATTTTCAAACTTTCATAAAATGTTTCATTTTGAAAAATATATCATTAAAAAACACAATTTACAGAGAAATAAAATTGAAAGTTTGTTAGAAACTAGAATAGACGCCGATTTGAAAATAAACTTTTTATTGAAATTTGAAACTTAATTTCGGTGCAATTTGAAGTGGAAATTATTAATAATAATAAAGTTAATTTTGAAAGATTTCTCATCAAATAGCATTATTCACAACCATATCTTTCAAAGTAAACTTTTTATGGCAATTTTGAAATCTAGTAAATTGAGCAAAGTCTATTCTAGTTTCTAAGTTTCTCCCGTTGAGTTTTTCAATTTCGAAATATGTTTTATTTTGTAAATATTTTTTTTTGTATATTGACTTGAATTGTACAGAAATCGATTTGTATCTACATTAATTAACTAATTAATTAATTAATTAATTAAAGACAATTATTTTAAGTGTTTGTTTTTTTCTTCTAATGACGTCATCGTCGATCTTTCACGTGATCGTAATTAGGTGATGACAGTGTTTGTTTTTATGTAAATTCATGAATGGAGTTGTGATTAATTGAGATTAAGTTGGAAAACAATTCATTCATTGATTCAATTGATCTTTTTATGGAAAACAAATATTACAAAATATACTTTTATTGCTTATTATGACATTTCTTATAGCCAATATTACGAAATGAATCCTATAATCACAAACGTAAATTGTTTTAGATACTAGAAGAGTAAATATTTTTTTGCGTTTCTATAGAGCAACACTATAGAAGATAAATTGAAAGCTAAAAACTAGAATGGGTATTTTAGCTCAGTTATTTTAAGGATGTTTTGATATCTTTCAAAATACACTTTTTTTTTTACATCCTAATTAAATAACCTAACATAATCTTCATAATTTATCGATATGTTCATTCTAGTTTTTAAAAACCCTTTAAGTGTTTGGAGATCGAGACTTTTGCACTTTAAAACAACCTTTTAAAAACAACATGTGTTTATTTTGTTATCGAAACATAAACATAAATATTAACTAAAATTAAACCTAATCTAGTTATCTAACTATAACTACATTTCTAATTTAATGATTTTTGCTTTTTATTTTCACTTGAATTTGGACCAAAAAGGATTTCTCTTCCAAATTATTCTCCTTTATTACTATTCTAGTTTATTAACTGAAACTGAAGCTCTCAACAATGTAACTTCATTTTACTCCTCCAGTTTCTAACACATTTTTTAATTGCTTCTTGAAGTTCATTAATAAGTGTTTTAAAAACTAGAAAGAGTAACTGATGCAAGATTTCAAAAGTAATTGAAACTGTTTTAGAAACTAGAAGAGAAAAAAGCATAGAAAATGCATTAACTCTTCTAGTTTCTAAAACAGTTTCAATTTCTTCTTAAAGTTGTTTGTTTTGTTTTCTGTTCAGATTTATCTTAAATTGAGTTCAAACTGGTTCAAATTACAAAAGTCGTTGCAATTTCTATTAATTTCGTTACAGAAATTGATGAGCCAACAAAACGAAAACAAAGTCTTTTCTAAAGAAAGTTCTCTCAACAAGGGGTTGGAATCAAATGAAATCAATCAACGAAAGGATGAAGAAGAAGAAGAAGAAGAAGGGGACGACCTTTGACCCTTCTTCCAATTTGATTAGAGAGACTTAAGAGGAGGATAAAGATGAGGATGACGGTGAATTTTTTTGTGTTGTCGCGTGCGGACGCAGCCACCATTCATCGAAGATAAAAAGGACAAAGTGGCTTCGAAATTCAGTCAAACATATCTTAATAACATCGGCCACCGAGCTCTTCACGTGAGCTATCCAGGTCACCGCAAGCTCTCCTTCAACTCGGCCACCGAACACTCTCTCCGCGTACGTTATCGGCTAAGCCTATACTCAACTAGTCTTAAGTAAAATACCGCGCGGCCACCGAAGAAGTCTTCTTCTCCTCGGCCACTGACCTCTACTCTTCGGCCACCGAACTCTTGTCAGGCACCGAGCCTCTCCTCTTTGGCCACCACCTCATCGAAGATGACTTCGAAGTCGGTGGTCACTCTGGACTTAGTGGACTACGTGACAATGATCGTCACGGTGGCCATGTCCACTCTCGTCGGTTTCTACCATGTTTTCCGGGTAAAGAAGAACAGCAACACAAAACAGTTCCTGGTGACCGACAAATCTCTCGGCTTTCTGCCGGTCGTTCTTTCTACGGTGGCCACTGCAATTTCTGCGATGTCCTTTCAGGGTTATCCGCTCGAGACTTACAGCTACGGTGTCCAGTTCCTACTTCTGAGTGTCTCCTGTTTCACAGGAATTTACGTTTTCAACCAGTTGTTCATTCCGGTCTACTTCAATCTGGGATTTACGAGCATCTTTCAGGTCTCGATGTTCGCCGAGCTCTTTTCTTTTGTTATCGTTAATAACAATCCACCTATTTCCCGTCTGTAGTATCTGGAATTCAGATTCAGTCGTAAATTACGGATGATCACTTCCGTTTTCTACAGCATACAGCTGGTAAAGTCGGTTATGGGAACTAACGGCACGCGGCCGTCGGCACCGAAATTGCCCAAGTGACCTTATTGAACTTTTTTTCTTTTCCGATCGAGTTTAGGTTTTAATCTCGTCTTGTATGACCTATGCACCGGCTTTGGCTTTGAACCAGGGTACAAATATAACAAATGAGTGGCCCGTCGGCCCGGTTTCGGTCGTCGACGGACTCCCAATGACCCCCCCTTTCTGATTTTTTTTTTAAATTTTCAGTGACCGGTCTCGATCTTTGGTCTTCGGTCATCATCATCGGTGTGGTCTGCATGGTCTACACGGCTCTGGTGAGACCTGTTGCCAGCAAGCCAGTGCGGTTCAGTTATCGGATTCACTTAACCACTCGTCGGTGTCGTTACAGGGTGGCATCAAAGCTGTGGTTTGGGCCGACGTTTTTCAGCTCGTGGTCATCGTCGTTTGCGTTTTCGTCGTTGCGGTTAAAGGTTTCGTGGACGTCGGTGGTGCCTCTGAAATCTACAAGGCGAATTTCGCCGGACGAAGGCTAGATCTTTAGTAAGAAAAATGGACCGTGTCGGGTGCCGTAGTCCGTGACCCAGGTTTTAATTGTTTTGTTTTTTCGCCTCGTAGCATTTATCCGGATCCTCAAGTGAAGGACACCATCTGGACTTATCTCATAGGTGGACTTTGCTTCACTGTTTGCAACTTGACACCGAACCAGTTACTCATCCAGAGGATGATTTCTAATCCGAATCTGACGAGAGCCAAATGGTCACTTCATCTGACACTTCTCTGGGCCATCATTTTGTGGTTTTTCGGGTTGACCGGTCTCATAATGTACACTAAGTACAAGGATTGCGATCCGTATCTCAACGGTGTCATCAGTTCGAGAGATCAAGTAAATCGAGCACACATCGGGCACGGATTTGGTGGCTCTGTTCTTCTCAACAACAAATGGGTTCGGTAAATTTATAAATTCTGCATTTTTGTTTCAGATGGTGCCGTTGTTTGCAGTCGAGACTCTGTCTTTCGTTCGAGGTTTTCCGGGAATCTTTGTCGCTGCCGTGCTGTGCGCCACTTTGAGGTACGGTACGGTTACGCTGCGCTTTTTCTTCCACGGTACGGTACGTGTTTCATATTGCATTTCTTGCAGTACGTTCTCTTCCGTTCTGAACGTTCTGTCTGCATTGACGCTGACTGACTACATTAAACCGATCTGGAAGGAAATGACCGAAATTCAGTCGCTCTTCTGCTCCAAGGTCCTCGGTACGGTTCGCCACCATTGAATGTATTGGTGCCAGGTCTAATTTTTGTGGTTTTGCAGTGATTGTATACGGTGTCATCTGTGTGGCTTTGGTGGCCGTAGCGGCCAGCATGGGAGGTGTCGTGAGAGTGAGTATGTGGCACCGCAAGTGGACCCCCCCAACTTAGGAACTCTTTCGATAGTCTTTTATCCGTCCGTTTTATAGGCCGTGTTCAGCATTTCCGGAATCTACGGTGGAACCCTTTTCACCGTGTTCGCCCTTGGAGTTCTATTTCCGTGGACCAACAACACCGGTGCTTTTTGTGGTTTCGTCGTTAGTTTGGGTCTCGGTCTTTGGATGGCAATCGGTTCGTTGATCGTCTCTCCGGAGTTTCCGACGGCTCCGATGTCGGCGAGTGGCTGTAATGCAACGGCCTCTAACAGCACGGATCGTTACGGATCGAGTGTTGCAGTCGAATCGCTTACGGAATTTCCAACGGAAGAGTAAGAATTTCTTGCGGTGGATATGCGTGACGTAATTTCTTATTAATTTTTAATATGTTTGTTCGACGAAAGCATCGCTTATTTTTACACCCTTTCTCCGCTTTGGTATCCGGCGATTACGGCCGCCGTCGGAATTACGCTCGGTCTCGTCGTCTCGATTTGTACAGGTAACGAATTATTTTGGGTCCTTTTGGGCTCGTTGAGAGACTAATTTTGGAGCACATTTTAGTGCTTCAGGGGCCGCGCGGTGCCCTTAATTAAGTGTTGTAGTTGTTTATTATTTATTATCAAATTATTAATTAATTAATTAATTGTTGAAATAATTTATTTTGTAAAATATTTGAAAGGTGTGTCTGATGCTGAGGAGTTGGATCCGCGTTTGATTTCTCCGACAGTGGAGCGACTGATCCGTAGTCTTCCGACTAAAATGAGGATCTTTTTGGGTTACAATTCGACCGAAATGAAAATCCGTCGTTCGGACAATTTTCTGGTTCAATTTTTATCGAAAAATATTTCTGGTTTTTAAGCAATTTCTTCATTTAATATGTTTAATTTCAGGACGAAGTGCCCAAAAGTGCCAAAGAGTTGGCTGAAATTCGTCAAGTGAAGGAACCACTTTATTATCCACGGCCTTCAAATGAAATTACTGCCAATTTTGAAAAGAACGGAATTTAATTAAGTTGGAAAATTGCTTAAAATTCATCGGAAATTTGTATTATTTTATTATAAATATATTTATATTGCAGTGTTGTTGTTGACCAACAGTAAAGTTTTATTAAAATACAAAAACTGAAAACATTAATTTAAAATCAAATTAAAAATGTTTTTTAAAGTTTATTAAAAACTAGAAGAGTAAAGGAAAGAGATAAAAGTGTTTTCTTGACGATATCTTTCAAAATAAACTTTTTACAGCTGTTTTTGAAAATGATCCAATTTTCTGTTGTTGTTTTTTTAGAGAAAAAAATAAAATCGTTCAAATTGCAATATAAAGTTTATTTTGAAAGATATCGTCGTGAAAACACTATTGTCACCGTTCTGGTTTTTATCAAACTTTGAAACTTAAAATTTACAGGTTGTTTTAAAATACACGATTTCATCGTATTGAAAAATAGTTTTTAAAAATGCTATGTTTCTTTATTCATCGGTTAATCAACCGAGTGCGTCTGCTCTGACGTCGGTCTTATGAATTTCTTCGTACATGACGTCATGATGTGAGACAGCGCGTTTGTCAATAACAATTTAGTTTCTGTGTTCGACACGAGACGGCGCCTTTGTCAGTAACGATTTAGTTTTTACGTTTCACACGAGACAGCAGTTGTGTCAGTAACAATTTAGTTATTGTGTTCGACACAAGGTAGCGTTATTGTCAATAACAATTTAGTTTTTATGTTCGACACAAAACGGCGCTCCTGTCATCATAGGTAGTAAGAAATCGGGGAGAACTTTAGTTGGCTCCGCCCTTGTTATGACGACGGCAACTTCTAATTGGATTGTTGTGTGGTTCAACCATATATTCCTAACTCTATGGGTTCAACGTTAAAAAGGGCGGAGCATGTGATGTCGGACTACATAACCAACCAATTTGATTTTGCGCTCGTCATAAAAAGGGCGGAGCCAATTGAAGTTCTTCCCTATTTCTAACTGCCTGTCTTGTCAACTACAATTTAGTTTTCGCGTTTAACACGAGGCGGCGCTGTTGTCGATGTATATTTTGGGGCGGAGTCTAAAACGACGGTTAATAAACGGCGGGAATTTCTTCTTAGTTTTTTTTGCTGATTTTTATTGCGTTTTTTTTGTTATTCAGTATTTTATTTAAATTTATTATTGTAAAAATGTCGAATTGCGGCGGAAACGTTCACGTCGTCGTTAGAGTTCGGCCTTTGACGAACCCGTAAGATTTTCTCTCTTTCGCTAGCCTCTTACGGGAGTCTCTCTTTTTCTCTTGTACGCGCTCGTCATGCGTACAGAGAGAGAGAGAGAGAGAGAGTAGCTGCGTATTTTGACATTTTCGTTTTTTAATAGGGAACAAGGAGGAGATTATCGGTGGGTCGTCAATGGGAATCAGATCCAGGAAGTCGATAAACAGAAACACGCCTACGTCTTCGGTCTTTTTTTCTTTCTTCTCTCGTTTCCGTATTTTTCTATGTTAAAACGCAGAAAACTCTTTAAGAAAGCTAAAAGAAATATGTAGAAAACACTTGAAGTTGGCACAAAACAGCTGAAGTTTGTAGAAAATAGCTGAAATCTACATAAAACAGCAGAAAACTGAAGAAATGTCGATTCTATATATTCATATTTATGCGTTTGAGTTGTTTGTTTATGAGCTTTTCTAGTTTTTAAGTGTTGTTTTCTTCTTATTAGATCATATCTTCGATACGAAGGCTACGACGAAAGAAGTTTACGACAAAGTGGCGGTGCCGATCCTCCAGTCGGTGATGGACGGTTACAACGGTGGAAACTCTCTCTCTCTCTCTCTTTCTCTCTCTTGTTAATCTTTACCACAATCATTTCGAACTGACTTTCTTTTCTTTCGTTAATAGGAACGATCTTTGCTTACGGACAAACTTCGTCCGGTAAAACCCACACGATGATGGGAAACAAAACGAACGAAGGAGTCATTCCGAGGATAGCGAAATCTCTTTTCGAATACATAGAGAAAGTCGGAGAATCTTCGAAATTCAAAGAAAAAATTCATCGGTTCAATTGATTTTGGTTTTTGGTTTCTTTTTTTTTTTTTTGAAGGCTCCGACTCGCGAGTTCCTTTTACGAGTTGCTTCTATCGAGATTTACAACGAGAAGGTTTACGATCTGTTTTCAAAGTCAAGGAAGCCGTTGAGTCTGAGAGAAGATTCGGTGAAATTGATGAAGAGAGATGGAGAGAGAATTCGTTTTCTAATGTTTTTTTTTTGGTCGGTTATGTAGAAGGGACAGCCGTACGTTGAAGGTCTCGAATGGGAGTTCATCAACAGTTTCACAGATCTCATGACCATCATGTGGAAGTGCGAAGGTTTGTAGAAGAGATTACCAGATTAGAGAGAGGAGATGATTTTCCGAAGGTTCGTCAACTGATCTGTTCCTCTTGGTTTTATTAGGAAACCGATGTTACGGAGCGACGGCGATGAATGAAAGGAGTTCTCGATCTCACATTATATTCAGCATGGTTATAAACGGAAATTGAGATTCTCGACTCTCTTGGAATTTACGATGTTCTTTTCGTTGTTTTTTTTTTGTTCTTTCAGATAGTGGAGAGCAGATTCGCTCACGATGTTTTGGACGCAAGTGGAGAAGGAGCGGTTCGAGTCTCGCAGCTGGTAACATCCTTATTTACTCAATCGGTGGATCTCGCGGTTCACCGAGTTTGTTTCTCGTTTAGAATCTGGTGGATTTGGCCGGTTCCGAACGAGCCGGACAAATGGGTTCGACCGGAAACCGTTTTAAAGAAGGTTGTGCCATAAATTCTAGTCTCTTCGTCTTGGGAAACGTCATCAATAAACTAACTCAAGCCGATGGGTTTGCAATTTGTCTTTTTGTTTTTAATTAAGAGTTTGTTTTGCAATTTTTTTCGGTTTCTTTTGTTTTTCGTTGTTTTTATAGTCAATACATCAACTTCAGGGATTCGAAGTTGACTCGGATCCTTCAGGCGTCTCTCGGTGGAAACGCAAAGACTTCGATCATTTGTACGGTGACTCCGGATCAGATTGAAGAGACGCATTCAACGCTCAAGGTTAAGAGGCCCTAATTTGCATGATGAGGGAGGAAAAACCCGAAGTTAAAGAAGCACTTTATAAAAAAACAAACATTGAAACTGTTTTTGAAATTAGAAGACTACGAGCTGAAATTTGAAGTGGAATTTTAATTTTTTACGGTCCACTGTGGCGTGAAATGGTCTAAATTAATAAATTCTGTTAGATTGACTGCAATATTAGAATTGAATTGAGTGTTTTAGAGACTAGAAGAGTAAATGATTAACTTAAAGAGGATTTTCATGTTTCAAATCTTTTAAACCACTGAAAAAGTTTATTTTGAAAGATGGGATTTATATGGGATATATTGGAAATATGGAATATTGACCTTTAGCGATTCATTCACTTTTGTAGTTTCTAAAAACACTCAGTTTCTTCTTTATAGTCTGCTGATTGTTCTTTCTTAATTTGCATATTATGCAAATGAGCTGTTTAAATTCGCGTGACGTCATAACGGCCTTTTCTTTTTTGCGTTCATCTTTTGTTATCAGTTTGCGAGTACGGCGAAGGCGATGCTGAACAAGCCGATCGTCAACGAGGTTCTTTCGGACGAAGCCGTTCTCAAACAGTACGCTCGTCAGTTGCAGGATCTTCGTAACGAACGAGAAGTGAATTTGTTTGCAAACAAACGACCGAAACGGATCGATTCTGAATACCGAAGCAAACTCATTTTGTGTTTTAGGCGTTGAAGGAGAAGGAACGGAATCAGGAGCAGATAGAAAGAGAACTCGAAGAGTCGAATCGAAAGAACCAAGAACTGGAAGCGAAAATCCGTTCTCTTAACGAACGGATCATCCATTCGAGTAGTTCTTCGACGATCTTTGCCACGAGTCAGAAGTCGAGACGAGAAACTTGGGGCGGTCATTTGAAGTTGAATTTGTCTTTTCCCGATTTCGATCATCAGTTTTCTTCGAAATTGCCGTCCGAAGATCTCGAATCGTTCGAAGAAACCGTCGAACCTTTACAGAGTAACGACAATGAGAGGAAGAAAGTCGTTCGTTTCAAGAATTCTCCCGAAGTTTGTTCTTCGGCTACAGTTCAGTACGAAGACGTCGAATGTCAGACAGAAGTCAGGGAAATCTTTCGTCTCTTTTTGCGATTCTTGGTTGTTTAAACGTTTCTTTTTCTTTTGTTTTTGCGATTTCAGTTCGATGCGGAATTGAGGGATTTGGAAAATTTGAAGAAAGAAAACGCAGAACTTTCCAAAAAGAATCGACATTTGGCTATGAGAAGAGCTGAGTTGTAAGTGAAAACGATTTCGACAAATTCATTTCAAGGTTTTTGTTTTTTCAGGAAACAAAAAACGAATTTTTGAAAAGTTTAAATTTTTTTTAGAAAAATATGTAAAAGAAACTTGAAATTTTAAAGCGGGTTTTGTGTTTTAAATACTAAATTTCAAAATTAACTTTTTAATTTGCAGTTTTAAGCCCTGTTTGGGTTGATTTTTGCCGTAAGTCGTAATGTTTGCGATGTTTTTGTCGATTTTTAAGGAACGGATTGTTGAAACATAAGGAAGAACTTGCAAGTTTGTTGGATCAAGAACTGAAGGAAATGTTTGAGTTTACAAATCAAGAGAAATATTCAGTAAAGAACGAGGTTTCTAATCCGTTCTTCTTTCGATCCTCGTACGAGTGAAGCTCATGGTTTTAAGCCTCTTCTTGAATATTTGTCGTTCAGTTGGAGGAAACGAAAGCGAAGGTGGAACTTCTAGAGAGGAATTCCAAAGAGGCGAACGGAAAGATCGAATTTCTCGAGAGAACTTCTAAAGATGCGGAGAATCTCTTCTTGGATACGACGAAGAAGATGAGTCTTTTAGCCTCGGAGAACGAGGCGCTCAGGTTGAAGTTGGTCCACTCGGAGGAGGCTAAAAACGTCTGCAGTCATGCGGTCGACGAGAGGATCCAAAACTACGACAGGGAACTCGTTAGTATCCATATTCCAATATTCAGAATAAACGTTTTATGCGAATTTAAAATACAGACTCCATCTTTCATTTTATGGAAGTTTCGTAAAAAGTTTTATTTTGAAAAAAATCCTTAAAAGTTGAATTAAATTTTAATTTTGCTGTTTTTTCGTTTCAGGTTGTGGCGCGGAAACGTATCGAAATGTTAGAAAACGAACAGAAGGACCACGACGTTCGGTTCGAACTTCAGAACGAACGGAACGAGAAACTCTTATCGGAACTGAAATGTCGCCTTCAAGAGGCTTATGACCAAATCAAATCGTCGCCTTCGAAACATCAATCTCGAGACGAGAAGAAACTACTTCAAGGAGAAGAGCAACCAGAAAGAGTGGAAGAGAAACTCGTCAAGAAGATTGAGTCTCTCGAAACTCTCGTTTCGAATCTTGAGAAAGATCTTTGCGGCTACGAACAACTCAAAGAGACTCTAAAGTCTGCAAACGAAGAGATTGCGGTGTTAAAACGGTCGGAGATCCGAATTCCGGCTCCAAATCTCTTCGATGAAGAAATTACGGATCTAAGGTTGAAGATTGTCGAAGAGAGTGACGAGAGATGTTCTCGTACGGACGATATGTCGCGGTTAGAAGTCGAAGTCAGAGAGCTTTCGGCGCAGATTGCGGCTCTCGAAGCCGAGAAAAAGGAACTTTGCGAAATGCGAACAATGAATGTTCAGTTCTCCGATACAATCACTCGATGTTTTGCTCGCGAGGAAGATTTCAGAACAGAAATCGGATCACTAGGATCGAGAAACGTGGCGCTGTCGTACGATGTCAAGAAACTGAATGCGAAAAACGAAGAATTGTTAGAAAATCTTCGCGAAATGGAGCTCGAAAGAGAGAAATGGCCACTAAAGATCGAAGAACTTCACATAGAGCATTTAGAGGCTAGAGAGGCTTCCGTTCTTCGACAGAAGAAGTTAAGTAGAGAGAGGGAGGAAAACTTAAGAAATCTCATCCGATCTCTCCAGCATAAGGTGGCCACTTCTGAGCACAAAGCGAACGAGGCAGAAAAGGTTTCCGAAGGGTTGTGGGAGAGGGTGCTAATGCTAGAGGAAAACGGTAACGGCGGATGTGGCCACGAGAAGGAGATGCTTATCGTTCAGAACGATTACGAAGAAAATGAAAGGAAACTGAAAGCAGAACTCGAAGAGCTGAAAGAGAGACTCGAAAGTGAGGCGTGTCAACGGAAGGAAGCGGAAAGTTACGTTTCTCAACGCGGAGAAATATGCAACTCTCTTTACGCGGAATCGACAAAACTGACGAATGAGATTATGGCGCTGGAGAAGAGGGTGATGGATCTCGTGGAGGAGAATCTGGAGCTGAAGGAGGATTTGGAGTCTGCCGAAGTCGGTGGCGCCCCCTTTTGGTTCGGTGGCTCTTACCTTTTGATTGACCTTTGGGTCTTTTTCAGGCGAAAAGTCTCAAGTTCAAAGGTCACTGCGACGAATATCACGAGGAATACGAACAGAACATAGTGAAGATTGAGAAACTGGAGAAGATGTTGGAGGAAGCGACGAATGTTGAGAGAGAGGCTACGGTGCAGAAACTCAAGGTCACCTTGAATGACCTTTGACCTCTCCTGTTGAAAACTTATAAATAATCTTGCAGAAGAAACTTTTAAGCTAAGAGTTCAAAGCATTTCCATGGCAATATCTTTCTAAATAAACTATTCGTGGCTGTTTGAAAATTCGACGTTTTTTCCACTTAAAGTTGGTTTCAAAAAGTTGAACAAATAGTTCATTTTGAAAGATATGAGCAAGAAATACTACTACTCTCAACTTCTAACATTGAAAATGACGTTTTTGGATCTCAAGCGGGGGTTTCTTTACTATTCTTTAAATTTATTTTTAAAAGTTACTTTTGAATGAAGTTCTTTAAATATTTCAACAATTTCCCCCTCCTGAAGTTTTTTTTATTTTATTTTGTAAAACTAGGAAGAAAACGAAAAACTCCGTAAGGAACTTTCTGAATCCGTTCAACAAGGTTTTCGTGTTTCGAGCCGTCAGTCGGACGATCGAAAGAAACTCCAAACGAAGTAACCAGTTACTTTTTTTATAATCTTCTCTCTCTGTCTCTTAGTAAATTGTATTTTGTATTATTTTTCAGAGTCGAGTCGCTCGAAGAACAAGTTCAAATTCTACAACAGAAAAACGACCATCTAAAGAAAGATCTACGTAGAATTCATCTTCAGAAATTGGACACGACCAGTTCGTTCCGTGTTTCCTGTTTCGAAACTGGAGTGTAGTTCGCTTTGAAATCGTTTTATTTCTTTTTTTTTTCAGATTTTCAGGAATCGAAACCGAACCCAACTGCGGCTTCTTCAACAGAGGTCGATTCAGTTCAGAGTTCGTCGTCTCGTCCGACGACGACGACCAACTTTGAAATGGATCTGCTGAGAGCTCGGATTGCAGAACTGGAACGAGAAGTGAAGGTTTCCGTAGAGGCTAAAAGTCTCGCGGAGGAGGATTGCAAGAAGATGGAGGCAAAACTCAGTAAACTCATGTGAGTGGGTGACGACGTCGACAACAGCTGCAGTATCATCTCTATCTTTCAAAATTAACTTTTTAATTAAATTTGAAGTTTAAAAAATTTCTTTGAAAGGTTTATTTTGAAAGACATCAATTTATAGTTTTTTTTTAGAGACTAGAAAAGTGATTGATTGAGTTTCAATTATTTTTAATGGTAATATGTGTCAAAATAAACTTTTTATGGAAAGTTCGGAAAAGATAAATTGTCACATGAAAGTTTTGTTTTGAACGATAATTGGAACCAACAAAATGGGTTAAAAATGGCTTAAAAATCATTACAAAAAGTTTATTTTGAGCGATATTATAATGATTACTCTTCTAGTTTCGAGTAAATCTCGAAAATTTCTTCTTTAGAAAAAGAATGTTTTCTAGTCGCTTTTCTTAATTGTATTTTCTCTCTTCGTTTTCAGAAATCAGATCGAAATATCCAGAGCGAAGAAACTTCAAAAGGAAAACGTTTTGTCGTCTTCCTCTCCGGACAAAGCGAAGCAACAGCTTCCGGGTTCACCGAAAAGCACCGTTCTGGCACCTCGTACCATGAACAGAGGTTAGAAGAAAAGAAAAAAACCCTTAGGACGACAACCTGCCTCTTCCAAGTCTAATTCACGTTTCTTTTCTCTCTCTTTCTCCGATTAAAAGGCAACGTGTTGTTCACCGATGACGAGGTTAATAAAATGGTCACGGACGAATGTAAAGTGAGCTAAATCACAGAAAAGGAAACGTCTTTTATTCCAGAATCTTATTTTATGCAGGTTTTTTTAAAAGTTTGAAATAACAAATTGTACATTATTCGTAATCGTAAAGTTCTTACATTTCGAGTTGTGGTTTCTCATCTCTTGACGTATTAGAAACTAGAAGGGTTATTGAACGACATGAAATGTATTTTCATGTTGAAAATCTTTTAAAATAAACTTTTTATTTGAAGAATCTCAAAAGTTAAAAGAATTTGAATTCTTTTTTTTTTAAATATGAAACGGCAGGAAAAAGTTTAATTTAAAATATTTCAATATTTAAAAATACTTCTGTTATTTGATAACACTTCTAGTCTCTATCACTTAAAAGTCAGTCATTTTGTAAATTAACTAGTAAATTTTCAAAAATTGACAGCTTTCACAATGAGTACCGTTTTAGGCACTTTGCAAAATGCCTAAAATCATCATCAAGCCATGTTTTTTTTACAAAATTTCTTAAGGCGTTATCTACATTGTAAGATACTTTAGGCATTCTTTAAAGTGTCTGGTACGTCAGTCAAAGTGAAAAGTTACGGCAAAATTAGATTCTTTGTGAATTTGCAAAATGACTTTTTTTTTTTTTTACTTTGACGATAACAGAAAATATCAATGACAACAAATCCTCTATTTTTTCCGGTTTATTTGTGATTTGCGTATACATTTCTGCAAACGTCTTTAATGTGAATATCGGCTATTGGAGGAATCGTCTTTGGGTTCGGATTCAGTTCTGTGGTTCTCTGAATGGAGAACGGATCCGTAACGCACTGGATCCGATCCAAAGATGAAGTGGTCAAGAAATTCATTCCGGGATAGATGCAGAATCCTAGGAGGAGAATCGGAAGTGAGACGTAGACCGGAATCGCGACGGCCCAATACTTCTGAGGCCAATAGGTGAGCCCCAGGGCCTCCAAGTGGGTCGCTGGAACGTAGGCCCAAACGATAAACATAACGAATCCTAAAGAACAAAGGAGGAACACGACGAATCCATAAATGGCGCGATCTGGATTAGGGGCGGGGCTACTCTCCGTTCTCGACATCTGATTGGTCAGATCCACCGAATTGAGCCAGGGTCCTTGTCACGAGGAGCACGTGGTCCAGGAGGGCGCTGCAGCTCGATCGGAGTCGTCTGGTGTCGCCTGCGATCAGTTCTCTTGAAAAGGGGGGAAAAATAGAACAATAGCACCCGTGTTTGATACAAATTAGCCTCAAACAGGTACTCCGACGTTATGTTAAATTTCTTAACAATACGCCAAAATACAGCTTGACTTTGTGTGAGTCCGTTTGAGGCTAATTTCTACGATCCACGTCCATTCAATTAAAAACGAAAATAGCCTCGAACACAACCCGCTCAGACAGAAGCAATGTTGCGCGGGTGCATTTGAGGCTATTATAATCGTCATAGTTTCAAAGCCACGCCCACTTTTATAGTGACTACGTCACGTACACGTGCAAGACGCGACCGGAAGTGGAGAAGTTCCTCTGGGCGAGGCTTTTGGATCCCTTTTTCTTGGGGCCCTCGTCGACTTCGAGGCTACGGAGGGCGATCGACGCCTCCCTCTCGTTACGGAACGGCACGTGGAACGAACTGCACGTGCAACAATCAAGGTTAGAACGAAAAGATGAGTTTAGAAACGTGCGCGGTTTGGTTTTTACTAAAATGAAAGGATACGCTACGAGATTATCTGTTGTCAGCCCCTCCATCCATCCAGTGTATAAATATATATACGATTATTATTATTAAGTTGGAAAATAGAAAATTGAACTTGTTTCGCTATGAATCCCTGTGGTCATTAATGAAATCCATCGAATCCCTATTTCTGGATCACTATTGGATTCACCTGTGAACGTCTTATAATGCAAATGGATTTTGTTACGGAACGCATGTAAGTAAGCTCACTGGTATTGACATTTTAAGCGTGGTCGTTGGCGATAGCGGTGCTCAATTTGAATTTGCCAATAGGCACGCAGTATTAGAATAATTGATTCTGAAGAGCGGGTTTTATTTGCTGCAAACATAAGGTACTGCGTTTCTATTGGCAAATTCAAATTGAGAACGGCTATCGCCAACGACCGGGTAATATAAAGCCGTTTGGATGGTACGGGTATGGGTATGGAGTATACATCTAGTTTCATTGAAAAAATTATCCTCTTTTTACGTATCTATTTAGCTTTTATGAGACATTTCGTGCAGAACTCAATTCTAAGTGTAAATTTCATGTTTAGAAAATGTTTTCTAGCGCCGTCAGTGGCGTTTATGTGAAACATCACGGCTTCAAATTCTCTATGATGGGCAATCAGCCACATGAGCAACCTTTCTAATTCGATGTAGGCTATGAGCGGTGACGTTGATTATCACGTGACTCGGTTTGTATGTTTTCAAACGTCACCATAGAGTTAACGTCACAAGACAAATTTCTTTGACGTCATTTGGGGGATTTCGTTTGTGGCGCTCTTTGTGAATGACGTCATTTCCTCGTATGTAGTTGCAGCTGCTGCTTCGTCTTTCTTGTTCTTTTTCTCTCTCTCTCTCTCTCTCTCTCTCTGGAGTTTCGCTTTTATTGTTTGTGTGATTCGGTTGAAAAAGAAGCTACAAAAGACTGTAATATATAATTGTGTTTTAAATTGTGTGTTTTTATTGATTACTTAGTGTTTTTTTCGTCCGTTTTTAGAATTCCGTTTCGTTGTTTTTTTGTTCGACTTAAAAAATGGGGATTTTATTCGCTAAAATATGGAGTTTATTCACGAACGAAGGTTTGATATTGAAAGAAACATCTGTATTCACTTTTTAAACACTTAATTATCAGATTTTGTTGTTTTTTATAAGTTCCCTTTCTTTGTGTATCCCCGTTTTCGCTTATTCTTCTTGAACGAAACCGGAAGTGAATGTTAAAAAACCGGAAGTGAACCGTTTTTACCCGTTAATTGGGTCGTTTTTTTTTCTTTTAAAATTTACAGTTAAATTAAAAGTCATATTCGACGTAACTGGGTTACTAATTATTAAATTGTGTTCATTCATTCGTTTAAATTGTGTTAGAAACGAGATAGAGCGACACCTTGCGGCCGCTTTTGTTCGTTGTTCTATTGACCCGATTAATTTCGTTTTTTCTATTGTTTTTTTCTTTAAAGAATGCGAAAGTTTTGGGTGGAGTTGTTCTTGTTCTAATTTCGTTTTGTTTTTGTTTTTTTAGAACATAAAATTGTGATTGTTGGTTTGGATAATGCTGGAAAAACGACCATTCTTTACCAGTTGTGAGTTTAACCTTTGACCTCTTTATGTTCTTGTGGGTCTCCCCCCCCCCCCGCTTATCTTTAAAGTTTAAACGGAGCAGAAGACAAACGATGGACACTCGACTTTTAATATTTAATTACACGTCGATTCGTGTAGGTGGCACAGCGATCGTTTTGACAGCATCTGTATGGCGAATATTTGGTAACGATTGCAGCGCCATCTGAACTTGGCGACGTGTAACTCAATACTATTACTAGTACTATTTATAAGTTCAATGTTTAAACGAAGGATTTCGTCATCGGTTTACGGTTGTGTAATCGTGCAAAACAAACTGACTAAAATTCACGTTGGCATCGTAAGAACAAAAGAAAACTTTGATTTGTCCAATAAAATAAACACTTATTAATATTTGGCAAATTTCCATAGTAAATCAGCTGTTTGTGGCCGTCGTGATGGCCTTCAGCACGTTGTGTAGAAAAATCAAATTCGAGTTTCTTGATGTATTATTTTCCTTTCCCTGATGTTAGTTTAATGAACGAGGTTGTTCATACGTCACCTACGATCGGCAGCAACGTCGAGGAAGTCGTTTGGAAGAACATTCACTTCATTATGTGGGACATCGGAGGACAGGAGTCGCTCAGAGCCGCTTGGAGCACCTATTACACCAACACCGAGGTAGTGAATGCAGAAATGGAGCATGACGTTCAGTCCTCTTAACCGTTTTAATTTCTTTGGTAGTTTGTAATCGTCGTGATCGACAGCACCGATCGAGAAAGGCTCAGTATGACGAGGGAGGAACTGTCCAAGATGCTCGCTCACGACGTAACCGCCACTAAACGCCTACTTTTACGGCGCCACCCATTGTAATCTGTTTTTCTCTTACGTTTTCCCCTAAATATAGGATCTGAACAAAGCGGCCGTTTTGATCTTCGCTAACAAACAGGATCTGAAGAACTCGATGTCGGCTTCGGAGATTTCGAGGCAACTGAACCTGACCTCGATCAAGACTCACAGGTGGCAGATCCAAGCGTGTTGCGCCCTCACCGGAGAAGGGTTCGAAGAATCTTCTTTTATAGCCTCTTTTTTTCATAAAAGCTCATTCGGTTCCTCTTTTTCTAGCCTCTATCAGGGACTCGAGTGGATCTCGTCACAATTACGGAACAAGTGACGATGGAAAACTATAAACGAACAAGTGATAAGCGAACCTTAAAATTTATAGTCTCGAGATCGGATAATGGATCTTGAGACGACGGTCGGGTTTGTTAGTTGTGTTTGGTTACGATCGGAATTGGAAAGACTCGGATACTCTCGCTCTGTCTTAAAAGTACGGAGCATCTCAGGGTTTTTTTGTTAAATTCTGGTTCGGAGAAATCCAAACGTTAAACTGCGTGTTTTATATATCGGAGGGACTTTTTCATCTTTTTTGAGAATTCGGACTCTAGTTCCTCGCGTGTGAAGTGGAAACTGACGTGCAAATCTCTTCTGGTTCGGTCGCGTGAAATACGAGAAAAGGACTCTTATTAGGTGTTTGTTTCGATCGTATAAACGAAGAACTTTTGGAACGAACGATTGGTTACGTGTGGTGATCGTGAGGTAAAAGGTGGATTATTAATTTAACCACCTTTCTTTTTATTGTTATTTATTATTTTGAGTTTTTTTCTCTCCCTTTGTTTAATTGAACATATTAAGATTACAGATTAAATTTATTTTGATGAAGTTATTTTGTCGATAAAAAAGGCTGAGAGGAGAAGAAAGGATTTCTAGTTGAGTCAAAAGGTTAGGAAAAGCTTGTGACGTCAGAAGGGTTGACAATATTAGTGTACTTAAAAAGGGGGGTAATAATAGAATATAAGAACCCCTCTGACGTCACTAGCTTCATCTTGTGTGGCAACTATGGGAACGGAATGAGAGAGAGAGAGAGACTAGCGGGGGCGAGTGTTGTGTTGCCCTGAAATCTCTAATAAGTTCAAACGTTTTTTTTTAAATTAATTATAAATATTACCAAATACTTTTGTTATTTAATTTTACATCAAACGAAAAGTTTTCTTGAAAAGAAATTCCTATCTGAATGTTCGGTGATCAAATATGGCGTCTTCTCGCCTTGTTTTTCAATGGAAAGGACGCCATTTTCAGTTACCCTTCGCCAATTTTGTACTGGATATTGGCTTCAAAAATTTCCTGTTGATATGAAATTATCGGTCATCAAAGTAAAATGTATATGGGCGTGAGTGTTCGGCTTTCGGTGAAATTTTGAAGTGGAAGGCATCGTATATGATGCCGTGTTACTGAACGGTGGTGGGGTGAAGTATCATGGCACGTCCGTTGCACGTTTTTATGGATGGGGCGCCATCTAGATACAATCATTGGTACACGTCGTTTGTTCGATGCCTTTTCGTGTTGTTTAACGATATCGATTGAGTTGTTTTTATCGTAGTTTGTATGAAATCAACTTCGGTTTTTTTTTAAGATTTTTAGAGACTAATAGGTTTTAAAAAAAATCACAATTTAACTATGTCGTTAGGAAGATAATACATTTTTTTATTGAATTATGTTGGGGGGTCGAGGGGCCCTATTAGTGGCCCCCACAAAGTTCAATAAATTTCAAACTTTTTTTTAAAGAAGATTTATAATTTTTTTTTATTAAAATCACTTTATAATTAATATCTATATTTATAATTTATTTACAATTATTTTTGTACATTTATATATATATTTATAATTTTAATTTACATATTTTTCTAATTAATATAATTAATTTATGGTAGAGTACATCGAAATATTTCATTATCGGACCAAGGTTTCCAACTGAATTCCTCACTGAAAGAAAAGAAGAAAACTTATTAGATTTTGCTATAGGGAAAGGGGGGTTAACCAATATGGCGTTATCGCTTTGTTTGTTAATGGAGATGACGCCATTTTAGGGAACCTATTTTTTTTACAGTGAGAAAGTTAGCTTCATAAATTTGACGACATGTCGCGGGTTTTTTATTAGGGTATTCTAGTTTCTAAATAACTGAATTTTTTGAAAAGAAAATATACAATTGAATTTAAACTAATTAAGCAGCAGTTTTCGAATGGTAAATTAAGGTTAAAATCCTGTTTATTTTGTCTTTCAGAAGAGCGAAATTAACAGGAACTAAAAAAAAGTGTTTTAGAAAACTAGAAAGGTAACTCAATCACTGAATTACATAATTATTTGGTTCCAAATAAACTGTTTTTTTTTTTATAAAGACAAAAATTAAAAAATATCGTCTGCTTGTAGTCATGTCATTTTCAAAGTGACATAAAAAGCTTATTTTGAAAGATATTAACATGAACATTACTATTGTGATTGAGCTACCCTTCTAGTTTCTAAAATTCTTTCTAGTTTCTTTTCATTTTTCTATCTCTAAAAGACAAAATAATCAGAGTTCGAAAATTAGCTGTTCATAATCCAATCTTAAGTATACTCTTCTAGTATTTTATTTGAAACTCACTCTTTAGATTTGGTCTTTCCCGGGGAGCTCTTCCTGCAGGTGAGGCCTTCCTGACAGGGACACATTTCGTTGAGAGTGTAATCGAGGCCACCGTCCGGGACGAAGCACCGATGACCAATGGGCAGTCGTAATTTACAAACGTACTCTCCATGGTGTCGAGCGCAACACATCGGTACGCCGTTACCACCGCATTCGGCGTCGTTGCGGCATCTCGAACCTGAAACAAACGGTGTTTTTTAAATTATGGTAAAGTGGCATTGCGTGGTCCGGTTCCAGGCCGCGTGCCCGATACGTACCTTTATCTCCCTTCTTGACGTACTTTCGACACCTTCCGAAGACGCATTCGTGTCCTCCGTCCGATCCGCAGTGATTGTCTCTACGACAGTGTTCTCCCTCTCGCCTGTGAGGCGCGCACGTGCCGTAGTGCCTGTCGCAGAAGAGGCCTCGATCGCAGTTCCGATCGTCCGCGCACCGAATGTTCGTCTCTTGTTGTCCGTGGTGCTGATGTTGGTGTCGGTGCGGTTGGAACCTCTTGATTTCGGTGGCTCCTCCGTCGTGTTGCTGATGCGGTTGCTGATGCGAAATGCTCCGAGCAGAATGTTGTCGAAGCGAATCGGAATCCATCGTAGCTGCGGCGGCCGCTGGATTCGTTAACATCCAAGACCAAACGGCTCCGCGTACGGCGTGGCGAGAACAGACGATGATGACTAGGAGTAAGCGAACTGACAGCAGTGACGTACTTGTGGTCATTTTTACTGTAGGTGGTGGACAAGTAAGAGAAGGAACCCTTCTAGTTTTTTGACTCTTGGAGGTTTTTTTGTTGTTGTGTTTTTGAGACAAACTGGATATGTGCGAGGTCTCTTTATAGTTGCAGAGAGAGAAAGGGAGGTGTGACCACTGACTGACCACTCCAATGATGATGATGACGATGACCACTGGTCAAGGGGGATATTGATCGAATTGGTCCAACTAGTTTTTCTTTCTCCCTTCGTTTCTTTTGTCTTTTTCTATTGTTTTGTTCTGATTTTTCAGGGATTATTTTATTTTGGTGGTCATTTAGTGGTCACTCGACCAAAAAAATGTCAAAAATCTTTAAAGTGGATAATTGAGTCTTCTTGTTCTGTTTTTGACTTATAGACTGGGAGGGTTTTAGAGGATTTTCTTGTTTTGTTCTCTTGTCCTTTTTTTCTTTATCTGGACTCTGGTCAAACTATAGAAAATCTTATATATGATTTGGATTTGAGAGAGAAACCTATTTTTTTTTTTTAAAAAAATATGAAGGAGAAACTTGGAAGTGTTTTGGAAACTAGAAGGGTTATAAATGGCGATTTGAGAAGCTTATTTTTTTTTTCAAAACTTCGTAAGTCCATATTTGGCCAAACTTATCTTATTGCAGTTTTGTAATCAGTTTTTATAGCTGAATTGATGTCTCGAAATATTCCATAGTAAAAGTCACTCAAATTTCAGGTCTTCTATCGTTTTTTTTTTGCGTTTCCTGAAAAATGTGAGTCACTGGACTTAAGAAGTTTTGAAAAAAAGCTCCTCGTTTTAATGTTGATGTCTTTTAAAATGTTATAAAATGACCTAACTTTTTAAGCTTTTTTTGAAAGATATCAACATGAAAATTACCCTAAAGTGATTGAGTTACTCTTCTAGTTTTTAAAACACTTTCCAATTTCTCTTGGTTTTGTTTCTGAAAATCAGAATAATCAACGGTTGAAAAAAAGGAAGCTTTGAAATTTCAAAATAAACAACATTTAATGTTCATTTTAAATGATCTATTTTCGTTTTTCAATTTAAAATCAACAAAAGTTAATTTTAACAGATTTCAAGAAAAAAAAACGTGTTCTTAAGATTCAATTACTCTTCTAGTCTCTAAAACACTTTTCAATTGAAAATACAAAAAAAAAATGTCAGAAATACTGAAATGTCAAATAACCTTTTGAATGCTTGCAAGTTAGGAGGTTACGAGGACCCCTATAATTACGTTGCTTAGGGGGGGGGGGCCCTTTCTTCCTAATGCCCTTTGGGACCTATGAGAGAGAGACCCTTTTAAATCGTAAGGTGTCCCTATTGTGTTGTCTTTAGTAAGTTAATTTGTTCGAGGGCGGAGAACTCCTCCTTCTTGTGACCCCTCCCACTTTCCACACCTGTGCGTCTTAAGGTGTCCTTTTGTTTTGAGTCTCTTCTTATTGACAAAAGGCCCCTTCTAGCCCTTAGGACCCACAATGTGTGTGTTTAGGGTGACATGGATTATCTGTCTGTCTGTTCCCAAATTGAGGAGTTTATTGTATGAAGAATGTTGTCTGCCCCTGAGGTGGTCATCTAAGGTGGGTTTTAAGGGGGGGGGTGGTGAAAAGTGAACGGTGGTCAGCCAGCTAAGGGGTTTAATGTGGCTGGAGTTTGTGGACCCAGATGTGTGCGTTATGGGCACGTGCCCCTTGTTGTATTGCAAGGGGTTTGGGGTTAAAATAGGTCCTTTTGAGTTTTGGGGGTGGTGGGTTAGGTGGTCCATTGTGTCCCGTTTTGACAAGTGTCAATCAAAATGGTGTTTCTATAAACACGTCAGGATTACAATTAGATTATAAACGGACATTGTCCATTTTAATTGTTTGTGTTTCTCGAATGGAATTTTCTGGGTTTTCTTTGTCAGCTGTCACACAGATCACCTGAAACACAAGTGACACATTGCAATCATGAGGACTCGAGTGAGAGACACACATTTCACATCACACACACAAATGATATACAACACGAGTGACACATTTTGTCACATTGTGACAAGAAACACAAGTGACACACTGAAATGAAAGTGACATTCGAAGTGACTTAGAACATAATGACACAGACACATACTGTACATGCAAACGTGTCACTTAACACATCCAACAAATGTCACAACAAATTTCCCCATTGAAACCGTTATTTGAACAGTTTCTTCTCTTTTCTAGTTTTTAATTTGAAAACATGTTTATTTCGTTTTCATGGAGTTTTTTTTTTGTGTTTCTTGAAACCCTTTAAAAAAGGATATTGGAGACATTTCTAATAATTGGAAAAAGGGGTTTTTGACGGTCAATTTCCTGTTTATTGTCTGCTTCTTTATCAAAGAAATGTCCTTTCTAGTTTTCTATTATTCTGCATTTTTCTCCATGACATTTTTATGATTGATTATTCTTTGTTGTCGGAAAGTTTTTAAGGTTTTTTTTTTTAGGTAAGTGAAATCAGTTTTCGAAAGTGTTTTCGAGGATATGCAGTTTCGAAGTTTCCTTCTGACGTTTTTCGCAATGTCGTCGTTCCTTTGGTTCGGAACGAATCCACTGACTCAAGTGACATATCCGAAGTCGTTACCGAACCGTCTTGTTCAAGTGGGAACTTCGTATGGAACGGAATCACTGGAGTCAGTCCTCCATTGTGGGCGGAAGTGTCTTCTCGAGCGGCGATGTGTAGGATTCAACTTCCGTCGGAACATTTCTGACGTCGTCGGTGGTTGCGATGTTCGTCTCGGTGGTTCGGACGTTGGAATTCCTTCGTCCGTATCCGAGAACGGAACTTACGACTTCTACGGAGGTCTTCAGGTATCGCTCCATTTTTCGTACCGTCGGCCTTCTTCTCGGAAACTTTTAATTCTATAAAGTTGGACTTCAACTATTTCCAGAATAAACTTAATATGGAATTCAAAGTTTACTAAAAACTAGAATAGTAAATGTTTTATCACAAAAAAAAACAGTTTTGTGCTTTCGTAAATAATAGTTCAATTTGAAAGATACAGATTATTATGAAAGTAAATTTTGTTGCATTTACTATTCTAGTTTCTAACAAAGTTTGCAAAAAGTTGATGGTCAATTTATGCAATTTAAAATAACCTTGAGGCTCAAAAGTCAAGAAGTTCATTAGAACTTTGAACTTGAAGCCTCTCAGCAGGGGTTCAACTTGGGAAAAAGAAACCTGTTTTTTCTGTTGGCAGAAAGGGTTGTTTTATGTTGGAACCCTGTTTAGAGGGTTGCAGTTTTAAGTTCAAGTGCTAAATGCTTTTTTTCTCTTGAAATTGAGCTTTAACATTTGAACTTTATTTTGAACTCTCGAAACATGCTTCCATCCAACCTGGAAAGGGTTTTTTTTAATGTTGGAACCCTGTTCAGAGGGTTGAAGTTTGAGATTCCAGGGTGAAGTTTCCATCTTAAATGTTGGGCCTTTGTGCTCGTACTTCACTTTGAACTCTCTAAACAGGGTTTGAAATTCCAACATGTGTTCAATAAAAGTATTTGTTTGTTGGAAATCTGCATAGAGAGTTCAAGTTTTCTGAAATGAATCTGGGCTTAAGCACGGGAAATTCACCTTGAACCATCTAAACAGGGTTCAGGTTGAAGTTCAAGAACCAAGTTTTCTTCTTTCGCGAAAACTGTAGAATCCTTTGAGTAAGTACGAGGAGTTCTGTGAACCACTGGACAAAGACTTGACCTTCGACTGTTCCGAGATCTCTTACGTTCCGGGATCTTGTAGCGGTAAGAACCCGGTTTCTTGGAGTCGGATGTAGTTTGATTTTGGATTCGTTTCACTGGGTTTAGGTAAATTGGTTTGCGACGTCCGTTCGAACACTCTGAAGCGCCGGTTCGTCGTTTACGCCAGTAAGAGCTCGACCAGTCTGTTGGCTCCCCTCGAGTGCTGTTCCAAGGGGGAACAGTTGGCTCGAATCGACAGCGCCACCGTTCAATCTTGGTTCTGCCACGTTCTACACAACATGTGCGGAAGTAGTTCCAAGGGCCACGCGTTCACCTTCGCAATGTATCGTTATACGGTGCTCGGTGATCCTTGGCGTTATCTCGCCGACGGTAATCCCGAGTTGCCCAAGGGGTACTACTCTAATTTTTACAAACCGGATCCCGGTAGCGATCGGTGCGCTCAGATGTTCAGCGGTGATCCTTACCACTTTAAGTGGGTTCAGTCCACTTGCGACTTTGCCACTTCTAAAGGTCGGAAGTACCATTGTGTTTGTGAACGCAACATCGACTGAACTTTGTTTTACACGGTAGAATGTCGATTATCCTAACCTGTGGATGATCCGGAAGATCGTCGGGTTTTTCATTACTTTAGTTTTCTTCTTCACTTTTTGGAATTTATCCGGCCGGGATTACCCGTAAGTCCAGGTTGCCGAGATCTGTGTAATCGAGATTCTACTGTATCGGCAAATACCATTTTTGTGTTTTTTTTTTTTTTTGGTTTTGTTTTGCCGAAGTTTTGAATCGTTTGTTTCTTTTGTTTGCCGTGTAATTAAAAATGGTATCGGAATATGCAGATTCGTTATTTTTTTTTAGAAATTACGTAACGTTACGCAAAGTGTAAATAGATTTTTATTCATATCAATCGATGGTAACTTAGAAAAAAAAACACACACACTGCAAAACCATTTAGGAATGTTCGAAAGCTAGAATATAACACAACATTGGGGCAAAACGGTGCAAATAAAAAGGGTGGATGTCGGGGACTTTGCAGAGACCACTCTAGATTTCAAAAATGGTCGTAACATGAGGTTTATTATGCTGGGAAACTGGTCGTAACACACATGGGATAAAAGTTCATGTCGCTGTCGTTTACGGTGTCGCAAGTGACGACGTCGTAAACCGGTACGATCGGATTCTCTTTCGGATTTCTGACGACTCCACAAAGATCCTTCTTTGGAGTTCCGCTGTAGTTGCTCTTATACTTGGTAAAGAAGGCGGGAATGCCTTGGATGGTGGATCCGTCGGCCAACTGCCAGTTGGAACCACCGGCACTCCATTTTAGCGAGAGGTAGTTACCATAACTTGTGGTCCCATCTATGTAGTTCTGGATGGTTTTACATGTTAAGGACTCTACCGCGGGGTCTTTCATCGGTATCATTCTGTTGTCGATAGATCGGCAGTACGCAACACAATCGGCGTAGTTTTTTGCTGTCTGAAGGAAGAGTGAGACACGATTTCTGCCGTTACTTAAGATCGCATCACACACGATGGTGGGGCCGGCTGGAAGAACAGAAAGGCCATTTGGCAATTTAAGACGTACTCAAGTCGAGTCTTGCGGCACTCACCTTTTTTAGTACAGTTAATGGTTGTATCATCGCAACGTACCAGATTTTCCTGGAATGAGAAATTGTACTTCACTCTGTCAAAGATCTATCCATTTAAAATCGTAACATGTTGGAGTTCACTTACTGGAGGTGGACCAGTTGTCGTGCTTGCCGTAGTCGTTGTCGTCGTAGGTTCGGGGGTTGTCGTCGGTGGTTCGGTGGTTGTCGTCGGTGGTTCCGTGGTTGTCGTCGGTGGTTCCGTGGTTGTCGTGGTCGGTGGTTCTGTGGTTGTGGTGGTCGGTGGTTCTGTGGTTGTCGTGGTCGGTGGTTCCGTGGTTGTCGTGGTCGGTGGTTCCGTGGTTGTCGTCGGTGCCTCTGTCGTTGTCGTTTCTGCTGTTTTACTTTCAGCCCCTTTTTTACTTTCAGCAACTGGTTTGCTTTCAGCAACTGTTTTGGAATAGATGTTCCACTTGTCATCTGATGTGAAATCGGCCTCATTCGCATTCGCATCAATTATTTGGCATGTTCCTAATGTGTTGGGACCTTCCTCGTTCTTATTGAACTGGAACCATTTGCATTCGTTTTTCTGGAGACACATGCTGGAACATTGGACGAGGCTTTTTGAAGCGAACGATCCACTCGATTGTTGCAGTTTCTGCCCTTTGTGTTTCAGGCGGAATTGTGCCGAGCCGGTTGTGTTATCCGGAACCAAAGTGGTCCAAAGAAGAACTAAGTTTACGAAGAGACACGAAAAGGATTTGTTGTTCTTCATCTTTTGACTCTGCACTTTCGTAATGAAACACTGGACGATGTTGATTGTTATGCGTTGTGTATTTCTGCATAATTAATGATGTTATCGTCTTAGACAGCGGATGTGGGGGAAGGTCTTTATCGGAGACAAACAAAAGCATTGCTTTATTATTATCTCTATTCAATTGTCTCAAGTTTTTTGTTTGTTGTTTTCTTGGCGTCGAATGTTAGGTTGTTACGAAGATTGGTGTAACATTTCTCGTGGTGTTGTCTATTGGGAGCTGGCATGCCGTTGCCATGGATCGTCATGGGGTGGGTCCGAGGACCGGCCTTCGACAAGAGGTTTCGGCCACCTTCGTCCTTCTTCTTCCGTTTACGGAACCTGAAGTTTCTCTCGAATCTGTTTCACAATTTACTTCGGGTGAAAGTATGAACCCCGGTGGCCCCTCTAACCCTGGTTAAATCACGTGCAGAATTGAGCTGCACCAAAACATATTGAAATTATTGCATTTATATTTTTGGGTTTGGACAAGGCATTTCGTACGCTACACTTGGACTTTTATCCCTCTGCCACATACCTTCTTGCAGTTTCAAATAATTTTTAAAAAGCAAATGAAATTGCAAATAATGAAATACTGTGGCCATGAGTTTAAATAGAAAGAGAGAGAGAGTGGCTTTGTGAGACGGAACTGAGCCGTGGCGGTGGCCGTAGTGGTCCAAAGCGTAAATAAGCTTACCAGTAGACGTGGTAAGGATTTGTTGTTTGTGTTTCTTTCACTTTCGTAATGATGTTTTTGGTTAATGAAACACTTATGTTATGCAATTTGCATAATTAATGAGGTTGTCGTATTGTCTCTGAAGACAGCGGATGTGGGGGAGAAGGTCTTTGAGGAAATTACAAAAGGTGGTGGTGGTGGTGGTAACATGTTGGAAGGTTGTCCCAAGAAATGGAGGGATTTATGACTTCTTTAGTCTCGATCGTCGTTAGTTCGGTAGAAACGAAATGTTTCAAGATCCATTCGTTGCATTTTTCTTCTCTGCTGCAGTAGCCGATGTCCACTTCGCGGTGCCGTGTGTCGTCGGCATCGACGCCGGCGGCGGCCGTCGTGTCGAAGTACACTTTAGTCTTCAGAAAGCTTTTTCGTGTTTCGTCAGCACGGTCGTCGTGACGTATTCTTTCTTTTCGGTCCGTCAGCAGTTGTCGAGCTCTGGCATGCGACATTTGGTGTGCCGTTCGCACTCGAAGGTCTTGATGCATTGAAAGGTGCTGGTCGGGTTCGTTATGATTTACCGAACTCGATACCGATCTCTTTGTTCTTTCTTGAAGTGACTTATTCACTATCTGCTTTGTCTTTGTTAAGTTTAGTAGTTGACGAAACTGATTCGAATAGTCGGATCTGTCGGTCGTCGGACGGCCGGGTGGTTGACGGTGGTCACTCGATAAACGTAGGACCTCTTTCGGTGCCACTTCACCGAGAGCTTTCAGAAATTTACTCGAGAACATCGTCTCGGTCGGGTTGTCAGCTTTGTCCATTGTTCTTCGAGAACGTGTCTCCGTAAGTTTCCTCGAGAGTAAGTGTCTAGAGCTAGTGGAACTTGTTTTCTAGTCTGGAGTTTTTTGGTAAATTTTGTTGCTGACTGGAATTTGGAGAGAGAGAATTATTATTTATGGATGTTTTGCATTTTGCATTTTTTTTCTTTCTTCTTCTGACGTAAAAGAACTCATTTTGATTATAAACTTTGTTAAATGTTGAAGCTTCCAGGGGTTATTTATGGTTTTAATGCGTTTATTTTTACGACTCTGTCGGTGGCAACTCGAGAGAAATGTGGGTTACGACGAGGATGAGGTTTTTTGTTTTTGTTTTACGAGAGTAGAATACACCTGTCATAATTTAACCACATAACGATGATTTACGATTATGTCAAAGGAATTAAAGCAAATTGGCGTTTTGGGTGTAACTTTTACGTTTTCCGAGCTTCCGATTCGTAACGCTTTTATTTACGATTGCGAAGCAATTTTATTTAGAATTTTTTTTATTAAAAATAGGTTCCGTTATACATTACGCACATTATTATATAATGCAGGTGGCAAAATTATAAATTGATCGATTGATTGTGAATTTTGCACTAAAGTCAGTCCAGGAATTCAAGTACTTCGTTTTTAAGGAGCGTCTTCTAAATGAAATTTCAAGTGGATTTGTATCTAGAAGACTAGAAGAGTAAAGGAATTGGGGGTGATTGCATTTTTATGACACGTTATCTTTCAAAATAAACTTTTTATTTTGTTCTCAAAGTCTGCAAATGATAACTAATTCGCAATATAATACTTTATAGCTATTGTTATATATATAAAAAAAGTTTATTTTGATAAATGTATCTGCCATAAAAATGCTCTTAGTCCATTTCTAGGCTCTTCTAGTTTAAAATTCCCTTTGAATTTCTTTCAGAGGACGCTTCGAAAACACTTAGTACTTGAATTCCTACAATCAATGTCTCGAAGGAAAATTCACACCGTTCAATTTTGGTGGTCAATTTGAATCGCTTTTGTTTTGTTTTGCGGTCATTTGATCTTGTCCGGTCCACATCGGCACGTGGCCAGGCAGGACTGTTCGTTGGTTCCGCTGCAGAGCCAATCGTGCCAGGTCAAGTTGAGTTCCTTGCAATTGATCCACAGGTCGGCATAGGGACACGCATTGGCTGCAATAGGACAATGGAAAACAACGGTATAATTACTGAGATTGCGACCAAGAGTCGTGTGGATGACAATCCACACCACACTCGTCGTCACCACAATTACTTACTACAGAGTTTCTTAAAGCGGCACGAATCGGTACAGTTACCACAGGGCGTCCCATCTTCGTATGGCCTTCCGATCCTATCCGGATAATTACCACTAGACAGAAGAGCCACAAAAAAGGGTGTTTAGCATCTACTTGTTTAAAATCTGAACAAAGCCGTTCATTGATTTTCTATGAATTTCACGCTGAATCATTTGGAGGTGGATTTCTTTGGGAGGAGTTTCTCTTAAATTTCGCACGCAACAGTTGGGGTTTCATGCTTTTTTGTTAGCATCCTTTATCGATCTTCAAACGGACCACTTTGTGGAGACACAAAGTGGTCGGTGTTGAAGCTGGTCTAAGTTCAAGTTTCTATGCTCAACGAGGAAACTTGGCAGTTGAGCTTCAACTTGAATGAACCCTCTGAGCACAGGGTTCCACAGTTCCTAGAGGCAGCTACCCTTCTAGTTTCTAAAGCACTTTCTAGTTCGATCATCTTCAGTTATTTCCCTCTCCCCCCCTCCCCCCCTCAAAATCTGTAACTCACATTGGACAATAGTTGCAAACGTAGTTGTAATACGGCCTTGGTTTCGCATCCGAACAATGGTGGAATCCACACCCGACCTGGTGGCTACTGTACCACACCAGCTGAGTGTAGTGACCTACGACACCGAGGTCGTTCTCTTCCGATCCGTATGTAAAGTTGAGCCGTTCGAGGAACCACGTTTTGATTGCGAACAACCACGGCACTCGAACGTTCGCAACGAATATGTTCTGTCCGCAAGAACCGTAATCTGAAATGGGGGCGGAAAAAAGAGTCAGAGAGTCGGTCTCTTATGTCTTTGTCGTGCTTCGGGGTCGTCTCGTACTTTCGACCCATCGTCCGGTGAGGTTGTCGTGGATTAAGAGTTCGCATGATTCGGCCCACCTCTGAGCGTCTTCGGCCGCATTCTCGTACCATTTCTAGGATATTATGGAAAAAATGGCAAGATGTTATCGTATCGGGTGGGGGATGATGGGAATTGGAACGCGACGAACCATTTCTAGCATGTCGCTGGCCGGCGGTTCCACTTGCGCACGGAAATAGTTGTGGAACAGTTCGATCTTCTTGCGAGTGTTGCTAAATCGGGTCTCCAGTTCTCTTGTTGGGACGGCATTTCCGTACTTCTTGGGCACTGCATGCGATCACACAGCTTATGAGACTGGCGTTCGTTTTTCACGCGAATTAGGTTTCGACGGAAGTGCAGAGAATTTCAAGTACTCGACTTTTTAGAAGCATCTTTTAAAATAAATTCAAATTGTACTTCAAACTAGAAGGGTAAAGGAATAAAGTGATTGCATTTTGATGACATTTATCTTTCAAAATAAATGTTTTTATGATAAAAACCGATAAAAGGCATCTTTCGAAACGTCTCTAATACCTTTAATTGGAAAGATGTAGTTCTAAAAATGCAACCACTCGATTCTTTTACTCTTCTAGTTTTTAAGTATACTTTGAGTTTGTTTTAAAAGATGATTTCAAAAAGGTGAGTACTTGAAATTCTCTGCACTTTCGTCTTTTTTAAGCGAAAAGTAATCGAAAACAATTTCAGTTTCGTTTTAGGAAGTAATTCTGAGATTTGTGTTCGTTTTCTTTCCTGACTCACTCGGTCGTTTTGCTTCCGAAAATCCCGGAAGAAGAAGAAGAAGAAGAAGAAAAATGACTGCAGTTGTCACCAACATAATTATCCAATTCATTTTGCACTTTTCAGTTGCAGCCATCGTAAATCCTCGAAAAGTAGCTGTCGAGAAATTGAAAAAAAAAAAAAAAGAATGAAATCTTCTTAATGGTGGAGCCACACTTTAAAGTGAGAAGTTTGGAGCTCAGGGGCCACATAATGGCCCCCAAAATACTTCTAAAAAGCCAAAATTCCACTTTTTTTTTGTACATTTTAAACAATGTTGTTCTAGAATTTGGTATTCGGAAGTTTCGTACCTCGGTTACTTTCGTTTGAGAGAGTTTTCTTAATTTTAAGTCAAAGTTGGCACCGGAAAAGAATGTTTTTTTTTCTTCTGAGGATTTGTTTTTGTTTGTTTGTCGTAAGTTGCCGCACTTTTCAAATCCGCTGATAGAAATTTCAGAGAAGTTTCTTGAGTGGTTGACTTAGAAGAAATGAAGACGAAAAACGAATCTTCCGAACATTTCTTTTATTTTTGGTTTTGTCACTCGTTGGGTCATTGGCCAATTGTCAGCCTCTCTCTCTCTCTCAGGCTAAACAAACGAGGGAGAAAACCAAAAATACTAGAAAAGCAGATTCTTTAAAAAAAATGTCTCGATAATTAATGATTTAATTACAAAAGTGTTTAAAAGAAGTGCAAACGGCGCCTTCTGAACTGTGATTATTCTGTTTTTGAAGGTGCAAAATGAAGAGCAACTTGAATGTGTGTTTTTAGAAACTAGAAGGGTAGCTCAATCACTTGATTGTATTTTTCATGTTGATATTTTTCAAAATAAGCTTTTTATGTCAGTTTGAAAATGGTCCAACTTTAAGTTGCAGTTTACACTTTAAAACAACCTTAATTTGGGTTTTCTTTTACAAGTGTCGTGGCCGCCACCACCGGTGTTCGATGGTTGTTGACGGCCACCAACCACCGACACAGTGTCACGCTTTGGGCCTTTGCACACAGGCCACTTCTGGTGGTCGATTTCGATTGCAAAATGAACTGTGGTTGCAATGTATTTTTTTATGGAAATTTGGACAACCCGAATTCATTTTGCAGTCGAAACCGGCCACCAAAAGTGGTTTGTGTGTTCCAACTCTTTTAAGTGTTCATCATGTTGTGTGTTCTCCTCAAAGGAAAAAATAATGTGATCAATTTTTTAGTTGTTTTTGTAGAAGAAAAAAAAACCCCTTAAAAAAGCTGTTTAACAGCTGGAATTAACTTAGGAACATTCAACTCTTTTATTTTTTCGTTGATCCTTTTTTTTATTGAAATCTGACATGAAAAATTATATTTGATGGAAAGGATTACGATGTGTGTCTTGATCAGTGGTTGCCACTGAGAGAAAGAGAGGGAGATACATTTTTATTTTCGATCGCAGCAGCCACCGAAAACTTAAAAAGTTTTCCAAGTGTTTGCCAATTGTGTTTTTGTTAGGAATGTGGCGGGGGACCAAAACAAAAAGTGAAACGGGACAGAAAGTGTCTCATAAAACAAACGGCAGCTGTTTGTTTTGTATGGACGTCGGGTGTCGCCGCGAGGAGACCTTGTCGTGGTGTACAAGTGCGGTTTACGTTAGCTGCTATTTTTGGGGGGGATTTACAAGATTAAATTACTTCTTTACGACACATTTTGCAGACAAACAGAGAGAGAGAGAGAGAGAGAGAGAGAGAGAGAGAGAGAGAGAAGTTTTAAAGGATTGTTTAGAATAATTTTTCTGTCCTTCCGCTTTTTTTCCAAGATTTGTGACGGACTTGTGACACATTTGTTACAATTAATTATTAAGACAAAAAATATCCAAGGAGATGTTGGGGGATGCACGAGGCCACCATGCTAAAATGTGGTCTTAAGGCCACACGCGAACCACTTTTTTAGTGGTCGAGGTGTGGATTGCAGAAAGTAGTCATTGTGTCTGCAAAGGTCTGTTTGAACGGAATTTTGAAATTAAATATAAAATCTTATAATTAAAAAAAAGTTGATTTATAATTAAAAATTATTAGAGACTAGATTCGTTGCTGTAAGAAAAAGTAAATCACCTTTCTAGTTTCGAACAAAGTTTGAATTTCTTTCTCGTAAAATAAAAATGAAATTATAATTAAACGGAAGTTTTATGATGGATGGGTGGGTTGTCAAGGGGCCCAGCGGGGCCCCACAGCTTCAAGTAATTTTGAAACTTTTTTTTGGATAAAAAGATATAATTTTTATTCAGAACTCTTTACCCCTCTAGTTTTGAAAACATTCTTTTAGCGTTGTTCTTCTGAAGCTGAAACTTAAAATGACTGTGAGAAATTAATAAAATGTTGTTTTAATGCGTTTGAAGCAAATCTTTATTCACTTATTTTATTTTTACAGCAAACACAATAATAAATAAAAACGGAAGTGTCGTGATGACGTCATCAGAACATGAGTCCACCACCTGAAAACTCCATCCTCTGTACAAAATGAAAAAAGAACAAATTAATTCACGCAGACGAAAGTTGCAATCGTTCTCTTATTTCAAACAGAAACGACTGTTTCGAGGCTACAACTTCTATTAAATACAAGGCACTAACAAGTCGCTTCATTTTGAGAGAAAAAAAAAAAGCATTGCTTATGCTTTATCAAAGTTTTGCTCTTCAAGAGACTTGTTTTGAGGCTAGATATTATCCTTAAATTTTCAAAAAGGTTTTCTAGATTCAAGCCTCGAAAATCAGTCTCTTTAAATTGGAAAAAGCGCCGCTTTTTCTCCTTTAAAGGCATTTAGCCGTTAAACCTGTTGTGGTTCAACAAATTCCAACCAGTCCGAGGAATGTGTCGGAAGGAGTCCCATCGACTGACACTTGTAAAGAGCGAGGGCGAGACAAGCCACGTTTCCCACCAAATAGACGAACTTCTGTCCTATCGCTTGACTTCCCTCGATCATACGGAAAGCTACAGTAAAAACGGTAAATTGATTGAGAGAGGGGATCGTTTCGAGGCTAAACCGGGAGGGAGGGGGCTGTTTACTGTTCTGTATCGCTAGAAGGGCCTTGACCGGACGGAGAAACAACATTCCGATCATCATGATCGGAAAAATGGAGATTGAATTTCCGGCCATGTACATTATGAAGAGATTCATCGGAACTTGTTTCAATGGACCCAGAGCCACGTCCCAGGATTTCTACAAAATAATTAAGAAAGCGAAAGTTAGTGCATTCGTATGCCACCCCCAGTTAGAGGCTAATCCCGGACTGTCGTCGTGGTGACCTTGACGATGAGGTTGACGTCCGCGTCACGAGCGATCTCCACGTGACCCTGTCCCTGAGAGACGCAGAAGCCTGGAGGAGAGGCTAGCTCCTTGCTCCTTTATAATACGAGAGAGAGAGAGAGAACATTTGCACGTGAGTCACGTGTTTCATCCGATTCCGTGGTCGCCCACCTCCCCTCGCTCCCCACTCACTTTGAGGTGAAATCCAGGGCCCATTTGTGGCCCCCTTTGGGTCCTTTGCTCGCAAGTGCTACAGCCATTTAGAAATGTCTCTAGAAATGAATGAAAAGTTGTTTTAGAGACTAGAAAAAAAGAACATGGATTAGATACTCAACAGATACAACGAGGAATGAACGATGGAAATATACACATTCGACGGAAGTGACGTAATGACAGTGACCGAGCGATAATATTTGAATATCGGGTGTATTATATCGATATGTTGTTGAGCTTGTTGTACAGGGTGTAACAAACGTTAGTTAACCTTTATTGTAATTTTGGTTATAACTTTTAAAAGCAATATCTAAAAAAAATTCAGATTTTTTTTATGAACTAGAATAGTAATTAAATAAGTAAAACGTATTTTCACGAGAATTTACTTCAAAGTGAACTTTTTATGACATTTTCTTTAAAGAAACAAAATTTTTTTGATTGATTTCGAATATTTGAAACAAAACTGGGAATCTTTCATCAAACTGAAATAAAAACTTCATGTAATATAATAAAAGTCGTTACTATTCTAGTTTCCGGCAAAGTTTGAATTTCTTCTTAAAGTTGTTTCAGAGGGGGGAATGAAGTTTATTTGTACAGAAAACGTTTTTTGTTTCATCCTGTATACATGGCGATAACATTAATATCGATAAATCATCGATACGAATACGATCTGTACCTCAAGATGGCGGCCGTCAGTTTTTGATTTTTTTCTCGATTTTCCCCCGTCGTTTTTTACCACATGGAGGTGAGTTTTTCCCACTCGTTTTTCTTTCGTTTTTCAATTGATATTCGGAGGTTTTTTTTTTTGAAGGAAGCGGAGGATAATGATGTTACGAAGGCATCTTCGTTCTTAAAAGACGTCGGCCAAATGGTTTCAAGCGTCGAAACGTCGCTTTTGAAACTGTCTTCTAAGATTGGAACTGGGGATTTGGACACAGCCAAGGTCTCTGATCGTTCTTCGGTGCCTCGAAAGTGAAGAGATTGTAGAAATCTACGCATGACTAATGTAAAAAGGTGTAGAGGCACTAAAAGATATGGATAAAACTGCGTTTAACGCGAAAACATCCCTAAAACTGCAAGAAACGCCAGAAAATATCCAAGAAACTTACAAAATATATGAACAAATACAATAAATGTGCAGATTTCTATAGTTTATATGTTTTCAAGACTTCTCCTGTCTTTCAAACGTTGTTATTTTTAACTGATTTTTTTTTTTCGTCTGTCTTAGGGCCTGACTCTTCTGGAGCTGAAATGTCATCTGATGATGAACTATTTGATGGATATGGGTGTGATTCTGATGAAGAAATGTCGAGGAGAGAAACTAAATGGCATTTCGAGTATTGATCGTCTGGTGGAGAACAGAACCGTGATAGAAAAGCTGAGACCCATCGAGCTGAAACTGAAGTATCACATTGAGAAGTTGATCAAAGTTGCTTCCGGTGTCATCGGAAGTGGAGATCCTCTCGGATTCAGAGCAAATCCCAAGAATCTCGTCAGCAAAGTATGTAACTATCTCAAGTTAAACAATCAAATCGAAAGGTCATTTTCCCCTCTTTTTCGGTTTCGTTCTAGTTGGGCCATGGTGAAGGAGCGAAGAAGGAGAATGAAGATGGCGACGAAGAGAAACCGGCATTTTACGTTCCTCCCAAGTTGTCTGCTGTTCATTACGGTTCGTGTTAACCGGGTTTCACAGTTTTTTAGGTTTTTGTAATTGTTTTTTTTTTTCCTTGAGATTTTTGCAATTTTGTTGCAATTGTTTTTTTGATGTTTTTTTTAGGAGGTTTTTAGATTTTTGTTGGTTTATGCAGTTCTTTCAGGTTATTTCAGTTTTGTAGGTTTTCTGAGGCTCTTTTTGTTTTTGTGCTGCTTTTTACAGTTTTTATTTAGGTTTTCACAGTTCTTTGTTGGTTTTTGCTGTTTTTTCGGGCCGTTTTTAAAGTTTTGTTATGTTTTAATTTTTTTTACAGACTGTTATAAATTTGCTGGTTATTTTTGCTTATATGTTTTAACATTTTTTTCTGCAGATTTCTTACTGTTTTTCTGCCAACAAGTTTCTTAATCAATTTCTTCAATTTGTAATCTTTTAATGTTGCACGTGTTGAAAAAAAAGTTTTCTTATATTTAAGATTCGGTTTTGTTTTGTTTCAGACGAAGATGTAGGTGATCGCAAAGAGAAGCGACGGATGGAGTACGTTCGCAAGAAGGCGCTCAGTTCGAACGTCATTAGGGAGCTAAGGGCCGAATACTACGATGGTCCCGACGAGATTGTCGTAAGAGGCGATTATATGTCTTCGTTTCGCTCTGTTGACAGTTTTAATTCTCTATCTGTTGTTTTTCTTTCAGGACAGTGTGTATTCGGGTAGTAAAAGGGAATCGAAAGAAGCGAAACACAGACGAGAGTTAGTTTCTTTTTTTTTTGTTATTTCTGACGTTCTTCTCGATGTTTTTTCTCGGTCGAGCCTCTTGTTCTTCTCTCATCTTTTTGTTTAGGTACGAGGAGGAACACATGGTTCGGTTGAACGTGTCCAAGAAACAAAGGGTAATTTTTAAAGTCCTTCATTTACATATTGTGGAAATTAGCGGTTTTAATCGGGAATAATTTTGTGACTTGTTTGTTTATAGAATAAGGAGAGGAACCAAATGACTTCTAGTACACTAGATGGGTTGACTAACTTCGGAGATATTTCTATTCTGACGGCCGAAGCACAAGGGGTTAGGACCTATAATAAGAAGGGACTCAAATCAAAGGGCCAGGTTTTAATCGATTCCTGTTTTCTTTTTTCATTATAATGTTTTAGGATGAGTATAAGTTGCCTGAAAAGAGACAGAAGAAGAGTCACAAGGTGAAGATTAAGGCCCTCGATTCAACAAAGGGAAATTTGGAACAATTGAAGTTCAACTGGAACTCACTGTTTAGAGGGTTCAAGTTGAACTTCAAGTGGTTTAAGGTGGTGAATTCAAAAAGAAAACTTGGCACTTCTTTGTTCAAAGGGTTTGAAGTGCTAAGGTCCCTGCTTGAATTCTGGCCTTACTTTTTTTATTTATCTAGAGGGGCTCGTTATTTTAGGCATTTTGCATATTGCCTGAATTTGTAGCATTTTCGTTAACTGCTATTTTTTGTTTTTATTTTATTAGTTACTAGGGAAAAAAGGCAAGAAGGGAAAAAAGAAGAGGTTTCGTCGATAATCATTTGATCAATTAATTAACGACATGAAAATAAAAGGCTGAAACAAGATAAAGCGATTATTTTCTTGCACGGTTCCATTTGTAAATTTGTTAAAGGTTAGGATTGGTTCGGTCGTTATGTGTGTAACCGACGTATTAACCGTTCGCCTATTTAGAGAATAATAGTTATAATGGGGGCATGACGTAAGGCGTACTGTTAATACAGGTGGGCAAACCAATATGGTCGTAACTGTTTCGTACTAGTTATTCTCGTTATGTGGCATTGCCAAATCGTATCGAAGCAGTTGGGCGCAGCCAGAAAGGTTCGTTCTGATTGGTTGTTTAGGCTTGTTGCGCGTTTTATATGTTTGTTGTGAGTTTGTTATTGGTCTGATGTTCATGAAAGGACGGGGCTAACAAGAGTTTTTCTGGCTGCGCCCAACTGCCTGTGACCCTAGAAGCCAAAAGGTATAAGTGACATTTTCAAAATTTTATGTAAGACATGTAACACATTTTCATCAGTTAAAAATTTTGGTCTGCACGTAAAATAAATTTAAAAGGTGCTCAACGCTGCTTTATAGCGTTACGTTGTAAAACTAAAACAATATCTATGAAGATCTTTGGTTTAGTTTTACTTATACCTCTTGGCTTCAGCAATTTCCAGGATGTGTTAGTGGCGCCATTTGGTGGTGGCGGTGGCGCAAATAGTCAATAGGTATAGCTTCAGTTTGTCTATTGTCTTACGTTCCAAATCGGTTCATTGATTATGTTTCAGAAGGTTGCCGGATGTACGTCATTAACATTGACCTATTTTTCATGACGCACATCCGGTGACCTACAGAAACAAAGATGGAGGACTTTTCTCAACAGGGTTTGTTATTTTCAATGATTTTCTTTCGGTTTTTTTCGTCATTTTTTTGGTTTATCGTCGAAATTGCTCGTTATTAGCTCGGAAAATGATTGAATAATTCTTTTTCGTGTTGTTAAAGAGGTTGTTTTTGTTGAAAACTTGGGTTTTGTCGTTGAAATCGTGTTCTGAACTGAGCGAAATGAACAGAAAATGGATTTTTTTTTCCTCTTTACTCCTTTTCCATCCTCTTTTTTTGACAGATGTTTCGTTATTTTTTTGCCTTAATATTCGTTATTTTCTTATTTGTTTATGTAGATATTTGTCGGGTTTGTCGTTCGGAAGGGAGTTCGGATCGACCTCTTTATCATCCCTGTATCTGTACCGGAAGTATTCGGTACATTCATCAGGAATGTCTCGTTCAATGGCTCAAATACAGCAAGAAGGAATACTGCGAATTGTGCAGTCATCGCTTCTCTTTCACTCCAAGTAACCAACGGATTCTTCTTTTTTTTTTAAACAGTTCTCTCCTCTCTCTCGTAAAACCAGAAATAGGCACGAAACGCGAATAATTCTGCCTAAAACTTGAAGAATTTAGCATAAAACTGGTGGCAACTTTCGTGAATATGTTGAGTTCTCCACGAAACTGGTAGAAATTTGCATGAAAACTGTCACAAACTTATAATTAAATGTTGATTTCTATAGGAAACTAACAGAAACTTCTATGAAAATCTATAATTCTGGTGAAAAATGGCAGAAATTTATGTTGAAAACTTGAATAGGAATGTAGAACTCTACTGGAAATTTGCATGGAAATGAAGAAATGAGAAGACAATTTTATAAAAACTCATGAATTAGTTTAATTTCCTTAAATCTCTCTGAAATCTACAAATAAGTTAAATAAATTTCCACTGACCCTTATGAAAACGTCAATAAACCTTCAGAGCTTTGCGCAAACGTTCAAACATATGTGTAGAACATGAAGAAAATCTGCATGTTTTAAGGGATTTCTTGCGTTCTTCTGCTTTTACAAGGGAACTTTTAATTATCGGTTAACTTTTGTCCACGTGTTTCTCTTAGTTTACTCGCCGGATATGCCGAACCGACTTCCGATTCGAGAACTTTTCAAAGGGTTGGGACGTAGCGTCTGGAGAGCCGTTAAGTATTGGCTCCATTATACGATCGTCGCCTTCGCTTGGCTCGGAATCGTTCCTCTGACGGCATGTGAGATCCCGGCTTTGCTTTTTAGTCTTTCTCGTCTTAAAAGATAGGAAAACGAAAGAGGTTTTTGTTTTTCGTTTTCAGGTCGCATTTACAGATGTCTTTTCACCGGTTCCGTCAGTTCCGTTCTCACCCTTCCTCTCGACATGCTCTCGACGTAAGCACCATCGTAAAGAAAAGATTAAAAAACTTTGCGTTCGTTTCCGGTTATTCAGTGGGACTGGCGATATTTCCAAAAAAAATCAAAATATTTGAAAGCAGTTTTACGTGTCACGATATACATGTATAATATCGAAAAATACAATAATGTCGAGGAATATTGAAAATATTGTCCGATAACGAAATAATATAAACATAATTATTGAAAAAAGAACGCCTGGTAAAAAATCCAAGAATTAAAAATATCGAAAAATCAAAAATATTGTTGGAAATAATTGAAAAAAGCGAAAACAAAATAGAAAATAACAGCGACGTAAACAGGATTTTTAAAACTACTGAAGTTTTAAATACTTTTTTTGAAATACTTTTGAAAGAGACGGACGGCAAGTATATTTTTTAAAAGAATTTTCAGATATTTTTGGTTTGAAGATACTTTAGAGTTATTTTTGTCTTCTTCTATATTTTGAAATATTTTTTTTACATATCGAATACAATATTTCCAATTTTCTATGGACAGATCGAAAATGTTGTCATCCCAGTTACTTAAGTGGGGTGGGGTTGTTTTTTATGTTTTCTTGTTTTCTTCTGTTTGGTTTCAGAGATAATCTTCTGTCGGATAGTTTTCACGGTTGTATCGTGGTTCTCTGTACTCTGATCGCTTTCATCAGTTTGGTTTGGTTACGAGAACAGATTTTACACGGCGGAGGACCCGACTGGTTGGAACAGGACCTCAATCTTCCTCCTCTACCCGGAGAAGTAAATTTTCTTTCTCTCTTTTTTCTTTTTAAACGTGCTTTACGGTTTGCTTTTCTGCTTCGGAAAGGATTTTGTTAGAAAACACAAAGGAATTGTGTTAAAGTGATTTGATGACGCTGTCTTTCAAAATAAACGATTCGTGGCCTCTTCAGAGTTCCCTCTTTGCTTTGAAGTTTGGGTGTCTTCTTTCTAACTCGGCTGCTTAACGTTTATTTTGAAAAATATTGTTGTAAAATGAATTTATTTCACTGTGGTTTCTGAACTTGTCTAGTTTCTAACAAACTTTCGAAAACCTTTTTCTGAATTTAGTCGTCATAGTAAATAATAAATAATTTGGTTACTTCCTGATGTCATGTCAAGTTTGTACGATTACGTCGCAGAGAAAAAGAAACTTTTTATAGACAATAATTAAAAAAAATCGTCATTTCAAACTGACATGAAAAGCTTATTTTGAAAGATATCATCCTTTCTAGTTTGTAAAACGCTTTCAGATTTTTCATAAATTTGTTTCGAGAAGACAGAAAATAAGGAGAAGTGTTTCTAATCGATCTGTTTTAAATGTGTTTTATTAGAATAATAACGGCCGTTTCGTACCAAATGGACTCGCCGACGTTATGGGTCTCGGAGCCAGAGCTGCTCCAGGGAATGGCAACCAACAACAGCAGCAGCAGCAGAATCCTTTCGTACCGCCTCCTCCTCCTGCTGCTGCGGGACAAGGAGGAGGAGGAGGAGGGGATCCGGTTGCGGATGAAGAAGAAATAGCGGCCGAAGTTGTTAACGATGTCGAATTGGACGACGGTAACGGCGGCGGCGGTGGTGGTGGTGGTAATGTCGGGTTTCAGAATGAAGGAAACGGAGCGGCTCAAGGTTGTTGTTCATCGGTTTTCACCGGAAATTCCGTTCGTCTTTTCGACTTTTTTTTTGCGTCTCTTATCTGTCTCTAGATGATAACAATTGGAATCCGATCGAATGGGATCGAGCGGCCGAAGAACTCACCTGGGAAAGGGTCTGGATCCTGATGTCTTTTGTCATTTCTTTCCGGGGTTCTTTTTCTTTAATTCTGTCTTTTTTTGTTTCAGTTGCTGGGATTGGACGGTTCGCTCGTGTTTCTCGAACACGTCTTTTGGGTGGTTTCTTTGAACACGCTCTTCATTTTGGTTTTCGGTTTGATTCTTTTTTAATCGGGCTTTTAAAGGAAAAACGCAGAAATTCATTAAATTTACTGGAATCTTTACGTTTTCTGTTGTTTTTATGCTGATTTATGTGAATTTAATTTAATTTTTTTTGTTTTTATGTTAAATTTTGCTAAAGAACTTGTTATAGAATTTTGCAATTTTTATTGTTTCAATTATGATTCAATTTTTGTAAGTTTTCTGAATATTTTTGAACTTATGCATAGATTTGTTCACTTTTCTGGTAGAATTTCAGTGATTTTTAGAAATTTTTACAGTTCTATGCATGTTTTCAAAGTGTGTTTGTAGATTTTACAGATTGTTTTGCTATTCTTGTTGATTTTAAAAGATTTCTGCAGGTTTTTTTTTTTGCTGTTTATTTAATTTTCTACGAGATTTTAGGTGAATATTGTAGATTTTAGCAGAATTCAATAATTTGATGAAAATATTTTTGAATAGAATTCAGATTTTTTTAGAATTGTAAACGAAGGTTGTTGGAAATGCCGTTGAGATTTTGTTTACTTTTAACAGATTTATTCATATGGGTTTATATCAATAGGGTTTTATATTTTCTGGTTTTGACAATGCATTTTCTATGCTGTACTTGGACTCTTGTCCCTCTGCCATAGGCCTTTATGGCTGCTTGCAGAGTAATTTTTCAAATTCAAAATTCAAATATTCCAAATTTAATTCATTTTTGTTGTTGATATTTTTGCAACATTTCGACGAATTTCTGCGTGTTTTCAGAAAGTGGCGTCAGATTTTATTGTTTTGATTCCGTTTCTTTCTATTTCTTTTCAGCGTTCTGTCCATTTCACATCGGACAATACGTGATAAATCTCTTCAAACTCCGCGATTACGTTAGTAAACGTACCTGTTGCATTAGTTTTTGAAAGGGAACGAAATCTATTTTCTTTTCTTTCTGTAGATTTTCACTTCTAACTTTGACGGTCTCTTGACGACGCTTTGCGGTTACGTTGTCATCGGCGTCTCTCTCGTGGTCCTTCACACTTTCGCTTCTCTCGGACGTTTCAGAAGATCGAAACGGGTTTTCGGTCTGTGTTACGTGGTCGTGAAAGTGTCTCTCTTGACCGTTCTCGAGGTCGGAGTGTTTCCTCTCGTCTGCGGCTGGTGGCTCGACATATGTTCTCTCTCTCTGTTCGACGCGACGCTTTTGGATCGAGAGAACAGCTTCAAAATGGCTCCCGGAACTTCGATGTTCATCCATTGGCTCGTCGGAATGATCTGCGTCTTCTACTTTGCCTCGTTCATTCTTCTTCTGAGAGAGGTTTTGAGGCCTGGAGTCCTTTGGTTCGTCAGGAATCTCAATGATCCCGACTTTAATCCAATTCAAGAGGCAATTTTTATACAATTATATTAATTAAAATGGTCGTTTTTTAAACGCGGTTTTCTGTTTTTTTCTCATTTCTAGATGATCCATTTGCCGATAATTTGCCACACGAGGCGGTTTTTGGCTTCGATGATGATCATCGGAACGATCGTCATCGTCATGATGTGGATTCCGGTTCTGGCCGTGAAGAAACTTTGGCCTGGATTCCTTCCTTATCACGTTGTTTTATCCAGGTACGGAAAGATACACACGTAGAACGATATCGACAAGGTGCGAGGAGTTCAGAAACAGCCTCGAAAATCCCGAAAAGCCTTTGGTAGTCCCGAAAAAATTATAGACGGCCAGACAAGATCTCGATGAGAGGCCCGAGAAGTTGTAGTAAAGCCTTAGGACGCCTAAAAAAGCCTAAGTACTCCCGAAAATACCTCGGAAGGGCAAAAAAGGTTCAAAAATCTTGTAACAACTTGAACCTTGTTTTTCGAGGCTTCAAGTAGAAATGAAACTTTTATCTTCAAAATGCTAAAAAAAAAAAAGACGTCAAGAGTCAAGTTTTTCTTTTGACGTTGAGAGAAAGGGATGGAGACCGATGTTGGAATTGATGTTTTGGTGGCTCTTTTTTTTTTTCTAAAAGCGACACTCCCGTGAGCGAACTTCCTTTGGAGCTTCTCCTCCTTCAGGTGGTTTTTCCGGCCCTTTTAGAACAAGGTCACACTCGTATCTGGCTCAAGAAGCTGATCAAGGGCTGGTGTGTTGCAACCTCTTGGATTCTAGACATAAGATCGTATTTGCTCGGTGACGTCGATCTCGTAGAACAGGTTTAGATCCCGACAGTCCTTTCCGTCTCCATCTCTCTCGTGATTCTTACGACGAGACTCGTTTTTCTAGCCTCCGGCGCAAGACGGAGTCGAAGAGGAGGAACGAGATGGAGCAGATGTGGAGCCTGCAGAAGAGGCTAGACATCAGCAGCCTCCTCTACCGCCTCCTCTCGTTGTTCCAAACGAGGGAGGTGAAGCCGAGGGTGGGGGAAATTTCCAACGTGGAGCTCTCGGAGCGGAACATCAAGCTCTTCTTCAGGGTGGAGGAGGTCCGACCGGATTCCAACCTTACGTTAGACCTTCATTCTTTCCCTTGAGGGTTCGTTCTCTAAGCGTAGCGCTTTTTTATCGTTTTGAGGTCGTTTCGAGGCTAAGCCAAATGTTCGTTTCGATGTTTTTCAGGTTCTTTGCCTTCTTTTGGCCATGTGTGCGAGTCTCACGGTCGCTAGCGTTGTCATCGTAACGGTACCAGGTGCGCGGATCTTTCTTGAAATTATCCGATGTGAACAAAATGGAATTTGTCTTAAGAGTTTGCATAAACTTACAATGAAAAAAGGAACGAAAATATAGAATTCTTGACTATCTTTGCGTTTTGCAAGCAATAGTAAACAAGAAATTGACAGTAATTTAGAAACTAGAAGAGTAAATGAATCACTTATGAGGACGTTCGTGTCGGGTGTTTGTTTTCTTCTAATTTGAAGAAAAAAAAATGTAAAATACAGAAGTTCAAAATGCCATAAAAAGTTCATTTTAAATGGATGTCAACATAAAAATCTTTTTAAAACGGTTCCAGTTACTCTTCTAGTTTCTAAAACAATCCAAAGCGACTTATAAGATATTAAAAAATGATTTTTTTAAAAAATTGAAAAATATTAATTCCAATAAAAAACGTCAATTTATTCGTAAAATGTGATTTATTCTTTGTATTTTGGTTCTTTCTAGTCTGGTTCGGTCGCCAACTGATGTCGCTTTGGTTGGGAGAAGCTCGGATCCACGAGCTGTACACGTGTGCTTGGGGCCTTTACGCCTGTTGGTTGATCGTCCGTCTCGTGATGGTCGTCTTCAGTTGGATCCCTCAGGGTCGGAATGCGATCGTCGAGAAGCTCAAGCATTGGGCCGTCATGGTCGGGTCTCTTTTACAGCCCATTTTGGGTTCCTAGTGCCTTTATTTCGATCGCTCGTGTTCGATTTGTCTTTTTTCGTGTCTCAGGCCGGAAAAATGACTCTGGTGACGATCGTCATCCTCGGCGTGATTCCTCTCTTCTTGGGGCTTCTCTTTGAGTTGATCGTCATCATTCCGATGAGAGTTCCGCTCCATCAGACCCCGGTGTCCTTTTTGTGGCAGGTTGGAGTGGAAAATGATCGATGAAAGAAGGGTTTTTAGGACTGGCGAAATTTTGAAAAATAGTCGCTGTTTTGAAACAAAAAAATGTCGAACGAAACCGAAAACATTGTTATCGACATCGATTTCGTTTGACATTTTTTAGTTTTGCGATTTTCTTTTTCTCTAAATGTATCGAGTACGATATTTGATATCGGAAAATCTATTTCGAAATGTTGCCGGCCGTAAAGGATTCTCGGTAATCCTTGCTATCCTGATTCCGTTCTTAAATTGGTTTCAGGATTGGGCTTTGGGAATCCTTCACACGAAGATCATTTGCGCCATAACGATGATGGGACCGAATTGGTGGCTCAAGGAAGCCATCGAACAGGTCTTTTTATTTGGAGAATGATCGTCTTCGAAGCGTTTTTATTTTTCGTCTCTTGTTTGTATTTAAAAGGTTTATCAAGATGGATTTCGTAACATCCATCTTGGATTCATCCTTCGTAGGTTGGCGTTTCCCAACATCGTCGTTTTAGGTCTTTCGCTCGCGATTCCTTACGTTGCGGCCAACACTTTCGTCCCTCTTTTTGGTTCGTCTCATTTTTCTTATTCTGGAACTTGGATTCTCGGATTTTGGAGAAAAGGAGAAACTATAAAGTATTTTAGAAACTAGAAGAGCAACCAAATAACTTCAGGTGGTTTTAAAGTGTAAACGGGGTGGGGGGGGGGGGATTAGGTCTCGAAAGTGTTTTGGAAACTAGAAAGCTCAATCAGATACTAAGTATTTTAGGTTGACATCTCTCTCAAAATAAACTTCGTTCGGTTTAAAAACGACTGAACTTTAAAGTAGACGATATTTTTTAATTTTTTGTCTTTAAAAAGTTTATTTTGAAAGATAATAACAGGAAAATAGTTATTAAGTGATTGAGCTACCTCCTAGTTTCCAAAACACTTTCTAGTTTTTCTTTAATGTTTTCTTTAATCCATTTAGAAGAAGAAAACCAGAATGAATAATTTTAAAATGTGATAAACTGTTAAATTTTGAAAGATGTCACGAAATGTTTTTTTTTTCTAATTGAATTACTCTTCTAGTTTCTAAAGTTCTAAACCATTTGAGGTTTTTTTTGCGTTTTTTATTTGCACATTTTGAAAGTTTTGTTTTCCACAATTTAGCCGTTAGTTTTGCTACTCGAAATTTGGTCCAGCGACGGATTTATCCGGCGCTTTTAGCTGCGATCGTCTCTTCTGTCATTTGCATATTTCAAGTTCGACAATTCTGGAAACTTTACGAACACATTAGGAACGACAAGTGAGGGAAAAGCGATTTAAAGGGGCCGATATATCTAACCCCCTCGCAACTGATTTCCGCTTTCCTCTTTTGTTTCAGGTATCTCGTCGGCCGGCGTCTTGTAAATTACGAGCCAAAACCTCGAATGTCCGGAAAAATGACCGGAAATGACCATTCGACTTCCGCTCGACCGAATCCCAATTAGGTCTCGAGAATCGATCAACTGTAAATAATAAAAGGGGGGCTCGATGAAAGTGTGGAGAGCCGTAAGAGATTTCTAAAAGGGGAGGGGGAGTGAATTCCCCCCACAATGCGATCGACCTTTGACCCTTACCCTTTCCCGCGGTCCGTTATATAAATTTGTTCTAATTTTGCTTTCAATTTACTTATTTTTTTGCGTTTGTGAATTTCATTTCAGGTGTGAATAAAGTTGTATAGTGTTTTTTCTTCCTCTTTATTTCAGTCACCTTTTTGTGTGTTTTTAAATATAATTTAATGGAACAATTTCACATTTGTCATTTCGCAAGCATGGAGATCATCATTTTCTTGCATCGATATATCGATCATTTGATGAATGTCATTGAGGTGAAATGGTGAACATCTTTTTTCAAGGAAATTTCAAGCTTCCTTGCCATTCTAGAGATATTAATAATTTTGCAATGCTGAAAAAAGATGTTACTGTCAGAACTGTAATTTTTCGAAAGTCCTTGCATCTATATTTAAGTACTTTAAAAACCTACTTCTAAATTAACATTTCTAGAAATGCCTTCAAGGAAATTTCAAGCTTCCTTGCCGTTCTAAAGATATGAATAATTGTGCAAAGCTGAAAATAGAAGTTCCTGTCAGAACTGTAATTATTCAAAAGTCCTTGCGTCTATATTTAAATACTTTAAAAACCTACTTCCAAATTAACATTTCTAGAAATGCCTTCAAGAGAAGATCCGTTGGCCTCTCCACCGCCTAGAGAAAGACACCACACCATCTTCCATGGTGTCCATCTCTGCCTCCGTGTCGATGACCAGGGTTCCTCCAAAGGAGGCATCCCTGCTTCCCTCAGTCAGGCTAGCCAATTCTAGCTGGCTTTGGTCCACCAGAGGATCACACTTCGTCAAGGAGGTAGCTGCCGAGCTGGTGGCCACCTCTTCGACGGGCGTGCTGGTCCGCACCGGCTCACCAACCGCCGGAATCTTCATGGCTCCCAACTTAATGGTCGCCTTAGGAGATCCCACGGTGGCAGGTGGTGTCAACCGTCCCCACACAAACCCATAATAAAGAGGGGTCCAAGGGGACGGCTGGGTCACCATAGTGTCCTCGACCAACAACAGACCCAAATGTCCGACGTCGGCCAAGTCGGCTATGGCCCGACCCAAAGAATCCGGGGAGCAAGCGGCATCCGACTCCAACAGCTCCACATCACCCGGATGCAAAGAGCTGAGGGAGGAAGAACCGCTGCCCCCGCCAATTTCTTCCTTCTCCGATGAGGCTTCCTGAAAGAGATCAAAAAACACCATCAGAATTTGACCTATTACGGTAGGAAACAATTTCCACAGACTAAAACCGTGAAAAATTGATTTCCAGCTGGGCAGGCACCGTGGTACACGGCCAAAACCATTCCCACCGGTATCCACACGGTCGGAACCGGCCAAAAACGTTTTCGGTCGGTCAGAAATTCGTAATTTTGTGTTCGGAACCTTGGGTGGTGATCTCCATGGTAAACCACCATGCGAAATCTCTTTTCCACCATGCACTCCCCGTGATCCACGGTAAGAACCGTCTTTCATGGGGTCCGCACGGTCGGAATCGGCCAAAAATGATTTTGGTAATGTCAAGCTTCCTTGCCATTCTTTTGCCTTGCCTCATTTTTCGAAAGTCCTTGCATCTTTATTTAAGTACTTTAAAAACCGACTTCTAAATTAACATTTCTAGAAATGCCTTCAAGGAAATTTCAAGCTTCCTTGCCGTTCTAGAGATATGAATAATTGTGCAATGCTGAAAAAAGATGTTCCTGTCGGGTCATGGGTCGGGTCACGGGTCGGGGGTTTCCTCCACCTGGAGGGGACAGAGGTCACATCTGACCTCTCACCCATAGACTTCATGGTGAGGTCTGCTGGCATGAAAATGGCATCCATTCCAACATCCTACTGTAGCTGTCAGGCAGACCACCATAGAGAAATTCATCTGCTCACACAAAAATTAAAATTGAGCAGACCAGGTTGCCACAATAGGATGTTTGTCATTTTTTGTTTTTCTAGTAAAGTAAAAACCAAGAATTCATTTCTTACTAAAATTATTACTTATGGGGAATTTATTGCAGTTATTATAAAACCACTATTTTTTTAAAAAAAGGTGGTTTTGGGAAAAAAAGTTACTATACAAAATCTCAAAATTTTCTAACTAATTTTACCAGGTCTTTTTTTTCTCCATTGGTTTTAGAAGAAATGGATAAAAAATCTTACAAATGTGGCAACCTGGTCTGCTCAATCAAATTTTTGATTGAGCAGACGAACTCCCTATGGTGATCTGCCTGGCAGCATATAGTAGGCTGTTGGGTCGGACGCCATTTTCGTGCCAGCAGACTTCTCACCATTGAAGTCATTGGGTGAGAGGTCAGAAGTGACCACTGTCGGTTGCCGCTCGTCTGGTTCACTTGCTATGAATTTTCAAAGTTACAGGTTCATGAGCAAGCATAGTCACTTCAATGACGCCCAAATTGAACTGGTGTAACTTTTGAAGCGTGCATTGCACACTGGAAATGAAGACATCTCTGCATTCCAGACTTTTCTAGGAATGCATCAAATCCAAAATTTCCATTCCCGCTCGTCTGGTTCACTTGCTATGAATTTTCAAAGTTACAGGTTCATGAGCAAGCATAGTCACTTCAATGACGCCCAAATTGAACTGGTGTAACTTTTGAAGCGTGCATTGCACACTGGAAATGAAGACATCTCTGCATTCCAGACTTTTCTGGGAATGCATCAAATCCAAAATTTCCATTCCCGCTCGTCTGGTTCACTTCTATGAATTTTCAAAGTTACAGGTTCATGAGCAAGCATAGTCACTTCAATGACGCCCAAATTGAACCGGTGTAACTTTTGAAGCGTGCATTGCACACTGGAAATGAAGACATCTCTGCATTCCAGACTTTTCTAGGAATGCATCAAATCCAAAATTTCCATTCCCGCTCGTCTGGTTCACTTGCTATGAATTTTCAAAGTTACAGGTTCATGAGCAAGCATAGTCACTTCAATGACGCCCAAATTGAACTGGTGTAACTTTTGAAGCGTGCATTGCACACTGGAAATGAAGACATCTCTGCATTCCAGACTTTTCTGGGAATGCATCAAATCCAAAATTTCCATTCCCGCTCGTCTGGTTCACTTCTATGAATTTTCAAAGTTACAGGTTCATGAGCAAGCATAGTCACTTCAATGACGCCCAAATTGAACTGGTGTAACTTTTGAAGCGTGCATTGCACACTGGAAATGAAGACATCTCTGCATTCCAGACTTTTCTAGGAATGCATCAAATCCAAAATTTCCATTCCCGCTCGTCTGGTTCACTTGCTATGAATTTTCAAAGTTACAGGTTCATGAGCAAGCATAGTCACTTCAATGACGCCCAAATTGAACTGGTGTAACTTTTGAAGCGTGCATTGCACACTGGAAATGAAGACATCTCTGCATTCCACACTTTTCTAGGAATGCATCAAATCCAAAATTTCCATTCCCGCTCGTCTGGTTCACTTGCTATGAATTTTCAAAGTTACAGGTTCATGAGCAAGCATAGTCACTTCAATGACGCCCAAATTGAACTGGTGTAACTTTTGAAGCGTGCATTGCACACTGGAAATGAAGACATCTCTGCATTCCAGACTTTTCTAGGAATGCATCAAATCCAAAATTTCCATTCCCGCTCGTCTGGTTCACTTGCTATGAATTTTCAAAGTTACAGGTTCATGAGCAAGCATAGTCACTTCAATGACGCCCAAATTGAACTGGTGTAACTTTTGAAGCGTGCATTGCACACTGGAAATGAAGACATCTCTGCATTCCAGACTTTTCTAGGAATGCATCAAATCCAAAATTTCCATTCCCGCTCGTCTGGTTCACTTGCTATGAATTTTCAAAGTTACAGGTTCATGAGCAAGCATAGTCACTTCAATGACGCCCAAATTGAACTGGTGTAACTTTTGAAGCGTGCATTGCACACTGGAAATGAAGACATCTCTGCATTCCAGACTTTTCTAGGAATGCATCAAATCCAAAATTTCCATTCCCGCTCGTCTGGTTCACTTGCTATGAATTTTCAAAGTTACAGGTTCATGAGCAAGCATAGTCACTTCAATGACGCCCAAATTGAACTGGTGTAACTTTTGAAGCGTGCACTGCACACTGGAAATGAAGACATCTCTGCATTCCACACTTTTCTAGGAATGCATCAAATCCAAAATTTCCATTCCCGCTCGTCTGGTTCACTTGCTATGAATTTTCAAAGTTACAGGTTCATGAGCAAGCATAGTCACTTCAATGACGCCCAAATTGAACCGGTGTAACTTTTGAAGCGTGCATTGCACACTGGAAATGAAGACATCTCTGCATTCCAGACTTTTCTAGGAATGCATCAAATCCAAAATTTCCATTCCCGCTCGTCTGGTTCACTTGCTATGAATTTTCAAAGTTACAGGTTCATGAGCAAGCATAGTCACTTCAATGACGCCCAAATTGAACTGGTGTAACTTTTGAAGCGTGCATTGCACACTGGAAATGAAGACATCTCTGCATTCCAGACTTTTCTGGGAATGCATCAAATCCAAAATTTCCATTCCCGCTCGTCTGGTTCACTTGCTATGAATTTTCAAAGTTACAGGTTCATGAGCAAGCATAGTCACTTCAATGACGACCAAATTGAACTGGTGTAACTTTTGAAGCGTGCATTGCACACTGGAAATGAAGACATCTCTGCATTCCAGACTTTTCTGGGAATGCATCAAATCCAAAATTTCCATTCCCGCTCGTCTGGTTCACTTCTATGAATTTTCAAAGTTACAGGTTCATGAGCAAGCATAGTCACTTCAATGACGCCCAAATTGAACTGGTGTAACTTTTGAAGCGTGCATTGCACACTGGAAATGAAGACATCTCTGCATTCCAGACTTTTCTGGGAATGCATCAAATCCAAAATTTCCATTCCCGCTCGTCTGGTTCACTTCTATGAATTTTCAAAGTTACAGGTTCATGAGCAAGCATAGTCACTTCAATGACGCCCAAATTGAACTGGTGTAACTTTTGAAGCGTGCATTGCACACTGGAAATGAAGACATCTCTGCATTCCAGACTTTTCTAGGAATGCATCAAATCCAAAATTTCCATTCCCGCTCGTCTGGTTCACTTGCTATGAATTTTCAAAGTTACAGGTTCATGAGCAAGCATAGTCACTTCAATGACGCCCAAATTGAACTGGTGTAACTTTTGAAGCGTGCATTGCACACTGGAAATGAAGACATCTCTGCATTCCAGACTTTTCTGGGAATGCATCAAATCCAAAATTTCCATTCCCGCTCGTCTGGTTCACTTGCTATGAATTTTCAAAGTTACAGGTTCATGAGCAAGCATAGTCACTTCAATGACGCCCAAATTGAACTGGTGTAACTTTTGAAGCGTGCATTGCACACTGGAAATGAAGACATCTCTGCATTCCAGACTTTTCTGGGAATGCATCAAATCCAAAATTTCCATTCCCGCTCGTCTGGTTCACTTCTATGAATTTTCAAAGTTACAGGTTCATGAGCAAGCATAGTCACTTCAATGACGCCCAAATTGAACCGGTGTAACTTTTGAAGCGTGCATTGCACACTGGAAATGAAGACATCTCTGCATTCCAGACTTTTCTAGGAATGCATCAAATCCAAAATTTCCATTCCCGCTCGTCTGGTTCACTTGCTATGAATTTTCAAAGTTACAGGTTCATGAGCAAGCATAGTCACTTCAATGACGCCCAAATTGAACTGGTGTAACTTTTGAAGCGTGCATTGCACACTGGAAATGAAGACATCTCTGCATTCCAGACTTTTCTGGGAATGCATCAAATCCAAAATTTCCATTCCCGCTCGTCTGGTTCACTTGCTATGAATTTTCAAAGTTACAGGTTCATGAGCAAGCATAGTCACTTCAATGACGCCCAAATTGAACTGGTGTAACTTTTGAAGCGTGCATTGCACACTGGAAATGAAGACATCTCTGCATTCCAGACTTTTCTAGGAATGCATCAAATCCAAAATTTCCATTCCCGCTCGTCTGGTTCACTTGCTATGAATTTTCAAAGTTACAGGTTCATGAGCAAGCATAGTCACTTCAATGACGCCCAAATTGAACTGGTGTAACTTTTGAAGCGTGCATTGCACACTGGAAATGAAGACATCTCTGCATTCCAGACTTTTCTAGGAATGCATCAAATCCAAAATTTCCATTCCCGCTCGTCTGGTTCACTTGCTATGAATTTTCAAAGTTACAGGTTCATGAGCAAGCATAGTCACTTCAATGACGCCCAAATTGAACTGGTGTAACTTTTGAAGCGTGCATTGCACACTGGAAATGAAGACATCTCTGCATTCCAGACTTTTCTAGGAATGCATCAAATCCAAAATTTCCATTCCCGCTCGTCTGGTTCACTTGCTATGAATTTTCAAAGTTACAGGTTCATGAGCAAGCATAGTCACTTCAATGACGCCCAAATTGAACTGGTGTAACTTTTGAAGCGTGCATTGCACACTGGAAATGAAGACATCTCTGCATTCCAGACTTTTCTAGGAATGCATCAAATCCAAAATTTCCATTCCCGCTCGTCTGGTTCACTTGCTATGAATTTTCAAAGTTACAGGTTCATGAGCAAGCATAGTCACTTCAATGACGCCCAAATTGAACTGGTGTAACTTTTGAAGCGTGCATTGCACACTGGAAATGAAGACATCTCTGCATTCCAGACTTTTCTAGGAATGCATCAAATCCAAAATTTCCATTCCCGCTCGTCTGGTTCACTTGCTATGAATTTTCAAAGTTACAGGTTCATGAGCAAGCATAGTCACTTCAATGACGCCCAAATTGAACTGGTGTAACTTTTGAAGCGTGCATTGCACACTGGAAATGAAGACATCTCTGCATTCCAGACTTTTCTAGGAATGCATCAAATCCAAAATTTCCATTCCCGCTCGTCTGGTTCACTTGCTATGAATTTTCAAAGTTACAGGTTCATGAGCAAGCATAGTCACTTCAATGACGCCCAAATTGAACTGGTGTAACTTTTGAAGCGTGCATTGCACACTGGAAATGAAGACATCTCTGCATTCCAGACTTTTCTGGGAATGCATCAAATCCAAAATTTCCATTCCCGCTCGTCTGGTTCACTTGCAATGAATTTTCAAAGTTACAGGTTCATGAGCAAGCATAGTCACTTCAATGACGCCCAAATTGAACTGGTGTAACTTTTGAAGCGTGCATTGCACACTGGAAATGAAGACATCTCTGCATTCCAGACTTTTCTGGGAATGCATCAAATCCAAAATTTCCATTCCCGCTCGTCTGGTTCACTTGCTATGAATTTTCAAAGTTACAGGTTCATGAGCAAGCATAGTCACTTAAAATGACGCCCAAATTGAACTGGTGTAACTTTTGAAGCGTGCATTGCACACTGGAAATGAAGACATCTCTGCATTCCAGACTTTTCTGGGAATGCATCAAATCCAAAATTTCCATTCCCGCTCGTCTGGTTCACTTGCAATGAATTTTCAAAGTTACAGGTTCATGAGCAAGCATAGTCACTTCAATGACGCCCAAATTGAACTGGTGTAACTTTTGAAGCGTGCATTGCACACTGGAAATGAAGACATCTCTGCATTCCAGACTTTTCTGGGAATGCATCAAATCCAAAGTTTCCATTCCCGCTCGTCTGGTTCACTTGCTATGAATTTTCAAAGTTACAGGTTCATGAGCAAGCATAGTCACTTCAATGACGCCCAAATTGAACTGGTGTAACTTTTGAAGCGTGCATTGCACACTGGAAATGAAGACATCTCTGCATTCCAGACTTTTCTAGGAATGCATCAAATCCAAAATTTCCATTCCCGCTCGTCTGGTTCACTTCTATGAATTTTCAAAGTTACAGGTTCATGAGCAAGCATAGTCACTTAAAATGACGCCCAAATTGAACTGGTGTAACTTTTGAAGCGTGCATTGCACACTGGAAATGAAGACATCTCTGCATTCCAGACTTTTCTGGGAATGCATCAAATCCAAAGTTTCCATTCCCGCTCGTCTGGTTCACTTGCTATGAATTTTCAAAGTTACAGGTTCATGAGCAAGCATAGTCACTTCAATGACGCCCAAATTGAACTGGTGTAACTTTTGAAGCGTGCATTGCACACTGGAAATGAAGACATCTCTGCATTCCAGACTTTTCTAGGAATGCATCAAATCCAAAATTTCCATTCCCGCTCGTCTGGTTCACTTGCTATGAATTTTCAAAGTTACAGGTTCATGAGCAAGCATAGTCACTTAAAATGACGCCCAAATTGAACTGGTGTAACTTTTGAAGCGTGCATTGCACACTGGAAATGAAGACATCTCTGCATTCCAGACTTTTCTAGGAATGCATCAAATCCAAAATTTCCATTCCCGCTCGTCTGGTTCACTTGCTATGAATTTTCAAAGTTACAGGTTCATGAGCAAGCATAGACACTTCAATGACGCCCAAATTGAACTGGTGTAACTTTTGAAGCGTGCATTGCACACTGGAAATGAAGACATCTCTGCATTCCAGACTTTTCTGGGAATGCATCAAATCCAAAGCTTCCATTCCCGCTCGTCTGGTTCACTTGCTATGAATTTTCAAAGTTACAGGTTCATGAGCAAGCATAGTCACTTCAATGACGCCCAAATTGAACTGGTGTAACTTTTGAAGCGTGCATTGCACACTGGAAATGAAGACATCTCTGCATTCCAGACTTTTCTAGGAATGCATCAAATCCAAAATTTCCATTCCCGCTCGTCTGGTTCACTTGCTATGAATTTTCAAAGTTACAGGTTCATGAGCAAGCATAGTCACTTCAATGACGCCCAAATTGAACTGGTGTAACTTTTGAAGCGTGCATTGCACACTGGAAATGAAGACATCTCTGCATTCCAGACTTTTCTAGGAATGCATCAAATCCAAAATTTCCATTCCCGCTCGTCTGGTTCACTTGCTATGAATTTTCAAAGTTACAGGTTCATGAGCAAGCATAGTCACTTAAAATGACGCCCAAATTGAACTGGTGTAACTTTTGAAGCGTGCATTGCACACTGGAAATGAAGACATCTCTGCATTCCAGACTTTTCTAGGAATGCATCAAATCCAAAATTTCCATTCCCGCTCGTCTGGTTCACTTGCTATGAATTTTCAAAGTTACAGGTTCATGAGCAAGCATAGTCACTTCAATGACGCCCAAATTGAACTGGTGTAACTTTTGAAGCGTGCATTGCACACTGGAAATGAAGACATCTCTGCATTCCAGACTTTTCTAGGAATGCATCAAATCCAAAATTTCCATTCCCGCTCGTCTGGTTCACTTGCTATGAATTTTCAAAGTTACAGGTTCATGAGCAAGCATAGTCACTTCAATGACGCCCAAATTGAACTGGTGTAACTTTTGAAGCGTGCATTGCACACTGGAAATGAAGACATCTCTGCATTCCAGACTTTTCTGGGAATGCATCAAATCCAAAATTTCCATTCCCGCTCGTCTGGTTCACTTGCTATGAATTTTCAAAGTTACAGGTTCATGAGCAAGCATAGTCACTTAAAATGACGCCCAAATTGAACTGGTGTAACTTTTGAAGCGTGCATTGCACACTGGAAATGAAGACATCTCTGCATTCCAGACTTTTCTGGGAATGCATCAAATCCAACATTTCCATTCCCGCTCGTCTGGTTCACTTGCTATGAATTTTCAAAGTTACAGGTTCATGAGCAAGCATAGTCACTTCAATGACGCCCAAATTGAACTGGTGTAACTTTTGAAGCGTGCATTGCACACTGGAAATGAAGACATCTCTGCATTCCAGACTTTTCTGGGAATGCATCAAATCCAAAATTTCCATTCCCGCTCGTCTGGTTCACTTGCTATGAATTTTCAAAGTTACAGGTTCATGAGCAAGCATAGTCACTTCAATGACGCCCAAATTGAACTGGTGTAACTTTTGAAGCGTGCATTGCACTCTGGAAATGAAGACATCTCTGCATTCCAGACTTTTCTGGGAATGCATCAAATCCAAAATTTCCATTCCCGCTCGTCTGGTTCACTTGCTATGAATTTTCAAAGTTACAGGTTCATGAGCAAGCATAGTCACTTCAATGACGCCCAAATTGAACTGGTGTAACTTTTGAAGCGTGCATTGCACACTGGAAATGAAGACATCTCTGCATTCCAGACTTTTCTGGGAATGAGTGTTGAGAGAGAACAGTTTGGTCTTGTTGACGCATACGGCAATCGCGTCGTGATACTTTTCAAAGACGGGTTTACGATTATCATTTCTGAGTCTTTGAGTCTTGAATGATTCCCAGAGATCGTACGAGAGAGAGAGAGAGAGACTTTTGAAGTGTCGAAAAGAGTTTTCTAGCTTTTTTATATCGAATTGTAAGACCCGTGATCTCTTTAGTTTTAATTCAATCACAATGGGACCATTTTATACAAAATGATACTTTTGTTTTAACGACAAGAAGACTAAAATTCGAATGTCGAAAACGTGCGAGTTCCATTGTAATCGTAAAGAGAAGAATTTATGTGCGAGGAAAAAACAAGGAGGAGAGCAAAGAAGGAATTAATTCGGACACTCGTTTTCATTAATTACAAATTGCTATTTCTTTATTATCATCATTATTATTCCATTACAGTGCATGACATTGAATATTGATAAATTAAATCTTTGCTAAAAGTTAATTATTTTTCTAAGTGTGAGTCGAGAGGTTGTTTAGTCGTCAGGAGGTTTCTCTTTGTTTCCAATATTCTTCCGTCTGCATTTCCGATAATCGAGAAACAGTTCGATCGAAAGCAAATATTTCTTCTTCTCCTGTGAAGATCGTAGCTTTTGCATTTTCCTGATTTATGAAAAACACACGTAATATGTTATTTCGTTTGAATGAATTAATCGAGTGAAGAGAAAGCACAAAATGAAACTCGATAACATTTTTTTTGAGCGGTTGATTTTGAAACTGATTATTCTGTCTTTCAAAAAAGTATAATTAAGAGAAACTTGAATGTGTTTTAAAAACTAGAAAGGTAGCTCAATCACTTAAGGGTACTTTCACGTCGATAACTTTCAAAATGAACTTTTTATAGACAAATAATGAGGAAAAAAAAAATTATTGTATGCTTAAAATTGACTTAATTTTAAAAGATATCAACACAAAAATAAAACACAAAGTGGATTGAAAAGCAGCTACACCTTCAAGTTTGTAAAACTTTGTAAGACAGAATAACCAGGGGTTTCACTTCAATATGTCGTTCATTTTTTAACATATTTAACATTTTAAATTGAAATTTGCTCGTGCAACAGTTTAATTTCCCGTGGTGTTTCTTACACTTCCTTTGGCGATATTCAGGTCGTCCATTAAAGCTCTGTTTTCGTCGGCTATTTCTGCTTCTTCTTCGGTCTTATCGATTCTGAATAGCTGGTTCGGAGGAGCCGCAGCGGAACACGCGACACGCACCTATTGCAGTGGGGTTTGAAAGTTCTGGGTTACGAATGTTCCTCCGAACGAAGAGTCGGGGAAGAGGGTTTAAACCTTGTTGTCGTAAAAGGTGTCGACGAGAGTTATGAACCTCCGAGCTTGGGTCTTCATTCGTAACGTGAGGATCGGAATGTCTCTCACGATGACCGTGTGAAATACTTGACTGAACAGCAAGTAATCGCTGGCTCCTCTTGGCTGAAAAACGGAGACGAAACATAGTCAGAACACTGAAGACACTTTCTAATCGTAGAAGAAAGGTTCCGACTTGGAAAAAGCCGGGTTTTATCGAGAATCTTCGCATGCAACTTTTACGTGTGCTTGGAAGTTTGCGCTCGGAGGGTTCGAATCGAAGATCGAAGTTGCCTTTTCGAATTTGGAACCGTTGTGCGGAATCGAGTTTTGTCACTTTGAACTTACAAACGGTTTACCTGATTACAAAGTTCGTCAAACGTAGAATCTAGAATCTGGCCACACGTCTTTCGTAGATTTATGTTTCTTCCTCTGACGGTCAGAACTCTTGATCGTACGACTAATAGACAAACGAAAAACGAATCTGTTCAGTTTCGGAAGGTTGAAAATAACTTGTTCAGATTGTTCCAACAGTCGTTTTCTTTGCTCGCTAGTCGCTTAAATATCGTGTCCAACTCATGATCGGCTTCGGTTATTTCTTCGTGGGTTCTGCACGTGTCCCGATAAAAAATTTGAACGAAATGAACAAAAGAGTAACAATTACGAAAGTGTGTGTGTGTGCTTAGTGTCGGGAGCTTTTTTCTTACATGAAGTAGACATTCAGTGTTCCTTTGTTTCCGGACTGCCTGTAGTCGATGCCGGAATCGAGCGACTTGACGTTGCAACGATCCTGATTGAAAAAGTTCAAATTGGATGGTTTGCTGAGACTCGAGGTGCCAAGAATTCGATTACGTTCCAATATCTCTTAGGATGTTTTCTGAGTAGTTGATTTTTGAATTCTTGGTCGGTTTGTTTTTCAGAAGAGCAAAATGAATCGAAATTTGAACGTGTTTTAGAAACTAGAAAGTTTTTTTTTTCCAACGTTCGATATCTTTTAAAATGAGCTTTTTATATGAGTTTTGAAAATAGCCCAACTTGAAATAGGCAGTATTTTCATTTCTGATTCATTTGCCCTTTCTAGTTTATAACACACTTTCAGTGTCACATTTAGTGGTTGCTCTTCCGAAACTGCAGAAAACGTCAAACACGTTAAAAGTTACGAGGGAAAACAAAGTTGTTATACCTTTAAGATGTGAATGAAAGGCACAAAGTTGGATCTCTGTAAACCATTTTTATACAGATCTGTAGTTAAAAAGAAAAAAAAAAGACGGAGAAAGTTGTTAGTTGGTGACGCGAATTTCTTTGCTTTTTTTGTTTACCATCCGGATGTCTGTTGGAAGTGGCCACAACGACGACACCACCTGCGAACAGTTCGGTAAAGAGACGTTTCAGGATCATTGCATCTCCAATGTCGGTTACCTGTGTGCGTGTGACATTAAGTTGACGTTAAAAGTTTGCACGAAACTAGTAGAGTCGACGAGGATGTCGAGAAACCATTTTTCCCGACGATCAACTCGAGGAGTTGATCGTCGAGAAAAATTCGTTGTGTTAATTCTTTTTCTCTAGATGTGTTGTAAAACGTGTTTGTCGCCAACCTGAAACTCGTCGAAACACAAAAGCCAAGATTCGTCTCTGATTGATCTTGCAACTGGAGGAATCGGATCGTTGAATTTCGGTTTTGTTCTTTCGCTCTCTCCCGGCGATCCTCGAGCTTTTTTGTAATTGTGGATTCCTAAATCGAGGTAGAAATGTGAATGTGTGTTTTCTTTAGTAACTGAAGGCTCGTTCCTTTAAAGTGGTTTCAAAGTTTAACTGAAAGCCCGGAACTCCTTTAGGGATCAAAATAAACGTTTTATGCGAGTTTGAAAGTGACTCCATTTTAGACATTCTATTTTTTAATATTAAAAGTTTAGTTCGGAAGATATTAAAGTGAAAATTTCGTTAATTACCGTTCTTGTTTTGTTTGTTAATCTTACTTTGATGTACGTCCAACATGAATTCGTGAAAGTGAACTCTTCGTTTGTTGTCGATTTGGGCGCAGTCGTAGAATAGATCCATGAGCATAGTTTTGCCTCCTCCTAGAAAATGGCTCAAAGTCGATGATTCATTTGACGATTCGGGTCTCTTAAAAGTTTCGTTCTCGACTCACCGACGGCACCGTACAAATAAAATCCTTTCGGTGGACTCGAAACGGATTTCTTCTTTGTACCGAACAGCTTAATTTGTAAAATAGTTTATTAAGAAATTGCTTTAATGGTTGGAATCGTTTATTTTTTAAAAAAGTTCGAACGGTTTTTTTTTTGGTTTTGAAACAATTTTACTAAATAATTTCTACCGAAATATGGATTAAATTTCAAATAATCTATTAACGTTTTGTTTCAACTTGAATTTTTTGTTTTTTTTTGTTGTTGGTAAAAATTGCCTGAAAGTTTATTTTGAAAGATATCAACATAGTTTTCGTTTGCAATTCAAACTGGTCACTCGGTGAGGTGTTTAATAAAAGTTTGCCATAAATCAACCAGTTTATTTTTACTCTTTCTAGTTTAGTAATTTGTTATTTTGTTTTGGTTTAAAAATATAATGTTTAGCCTGTTATTTCTCTCTCTCTCTCTCTCTCTCTCTCTCTCTCTCTCTCTCCACACACTCACTGCACACATGTTGTAAATCTGAGAAAGGGAAAAATGGAAGACTTTGATGATGGGAATATTTGTTTACTTTTTGAAAGATTCCTTGATTGTCGGGTGGTTTGTAGTGTCTCAGTTGGTCACTGACCGTTTGCAAGTGGTCAACTATAAGTGCCTGGTGGTCATCTTGCCTTAGTTCGTTATTCTCTATTTTGTGTCTGTAGATTTCGTAAGGACCGCCGTCGCCGCAATTAGTTTGTAACTTTTGAGGTTCGTCATCATCACCACCCTCACGATTACCTTAGATTTCGGAAAAGAACGAGACACAAATGTGAACACAATGTGGGAAATTGTTCAATGTTTATTTTTTAAAAGACGTTTCGTAAAAAGTGCGAATTGAAGAGGAAATGAGGGACGAGGAGAATAATTACGATTATGGAGGAGGAGGAGGAGGAAGTTAGAACTTTTACATTTAAGAAGTTTTTAAAATGTTGTTATATCGTTAAAAAATGCTCAAAAAAAGTTTATTCAAAATGTGTAATTGAAAATGTTTGTTTGTTTGTGTTTTGATCGGCTACTCTTCTAGTTTGTAAAACACATAAATGATTTTTTAATGAAGTTGTTTCGTGAAGAAAATGTCATTTCTTTTTAAACTCGTTTGTTAATTGTGCGTTTTAGAAGGAGGAATTGAAAGTATGTTAGAAACTAGAACGGTAGAGCTGAATATCACTTCAACAGTATTTTTAGATTTGGGATATTTTTTTAGAAATAGGTTTTTTTTTTTTTTTTGATCGGAAGAAGGGTTTAAGAAAATTGAAAAAGTATCGTTTATTTTGGACGATATACCAATATGAAATGGTTTAAGTTATTGTGTGTGGGGGAGCCTTCTAGTTTCTAAAACAAAACTTTGAAGGTTGTGTACTTTGTGTGCTTTCCTGAAAGAGAAGAAATAATGAAAGTTGTAATATGAAGCTGACATGGGAGGGGAGGGGGGAGGAGGAGGAGGAGGGACGTTTTCAGTGTCGTCGTTGTGGTGGTGGGTGGGTGGGTGTCTACCTTTACGGCGGTTGTGGGAATCACGTTTGAGTCCATATGCCGTCAGAGTGGGCCTAACTAGCCTGAAATGGAACGCCGGCACTTTTAGTCCAGTGTTTAAAAGGCAACAGCCAATTACAGGAGCCAACATTGTGTGTAATATAGACTAGCATTTGCTGATTAGAATTTTTGTAGCGCATGCGCATCACCATATCGGTCGGTTGTATAGGAAAGTGATGGCAGATTTCCGTTAGCAGCGCCATCTATTGATCACCAATGGAAACTGCCGATGAGAAAAGGAGGCACCGCCGCACCGTAGTTAAATATAAACGCTTACCTGTTATGTGTCACGGACACATTAGCCAAACATAGAAGAGGAGACTAATTAGCATAAAATGTGCAATTTTACAAACGCCGTTCTTTATTTCGAAACGTCAGTGACGTCACTTGTTGACAGCGCCACCAGCGGTCATTTCTAATTGAAAATTCAAATTCAAATTTCGCAAGTCACCTGCCGACAGCGCCACCAGCGGCCGTTGTTGTCCAGCAAAGATAAGACGGGCCCAACCAAAAACAGAAGAAGAAGAAGTTAGTCGTTGTGGTCAACATGTGTGTTTTGTTTCTTCTCCTCTCGTCGTCGTTTTCTAAAGGTATTATACAATATATATTTGATAGAAAGTACATTTGATATTATTTGATATAAAGTATAAAGTATATTTGACAAAATTGATAATGTATTAAGATGGATTTGGATTAATTTAGCCGTTGATCTGATCATCAGATCAACGGCTAAACGGCCCCCCCCCCACCCTCTCGTAGTTTTTAAATGGAGACCATTTAATATTCATTTGGTTGCTTAGCTAGCAACCACAGATATTCGTTTTTCATATTATTGTGCTGCTGCTCCTCCTGACGTAAAAAGTTAATTTTATAGGTTTATATATATATATATATTGTTAAAGAAAAGGTTGGTTTTGTTTCATTATTATGCTTGTTTCACAAACGGCTTTGAACTACGTATTAGAACGGGGG